>BSBK01006766.1:0-1355000 GCA_027943335.1 Chamaecyparis obtusa | reverse complement strand
CAATGAGAAGACCTAGGAAAGAAAGATCCATGCTTGAAGTGTAAGGAAAAATGGGGGCCAAGACACATATGTGGAAAAGAAAGCCAAGAACGTAATATAGAGGCAATGTTCGACGAAGAAGAAAAAGGAAATCCAAGCAAGAAAAAAAGGTACGGTGAAGAAGATCTCAAAAACATCCAATCAAAAGAAGTGAGGACAATAAAGAAGTGGAGCTTTTATGTAGAGGATAAAATCTAGTAATTACTACACTCTTATACCCTCAAGATCTAGAAACAATTTATCCAACTAATAAGAATTGATCTTGCAGTGATATGCCAACTTGAAATCTCTTCATAGGACCCCTAAGGTTTTCTCTGAAAAATAAAGGAAAAAACCTCTTCATTAAACATTACATGGATGTGGGTCATACTTCTAATCTTCATCTTAATATGCGGAAAAAACTCATCTTAATTTATAAATTTTGACAATTCCCAAATTGATTGTAACTCGCATTCGAATTAAAAGCATATGGCTTAGATCAAATTTGTAACTCGTGATTATATCAAGGAAGCACATCGATAGATGGGTTATGAATTTGGGTCCGTAAAAGGTTAGAAGTTTCATACATCAAACCCTTGAAGTAATCTTGAACAAACCATCATTGCTTGAGGAAAAGCAATCTTGGGGAGAGTGGACTGTCATGTCCCAGCCATGACTAGCACAAGAAAATTGTCTTAATTTTAATGCTTCACAATTTTCTATAACATAGGCGGTGAATCCTCTTCATAATATCATTAATCGATAATTCTCTTAGCTAGGGAACAAATACAAGGAATCAACACATCAACATGGTGATTAGAATCAGTTAATGATATATTAAACTACAACAATCCAATTAAATACACCAATGATTAGCATGTTGTTGACAAATAGATTTGTCTTCCTCTTCTTAAATGAAAATGAATAAAGACTCTATGTTTTTGAAGATAAACAATTCATCAATAGTTGGGTAAGCATTAGAAATTGCTTCCCTCTGAATTTTTAAGGTTCAGCTTCCTTGTAGGATATTCAATGAATTATCAACATAAAAGTAAATTCATACACCTTTAACCAGAAAGTGTAGAAGGAGCACTCGAATACTCTTGGGTATTGAGGTGATTTACAGAATCAACAAATGATTAAATTTAACTATGAAGAATATAGAGATCTACTAATTACTTCTAAAAAAAATAACCTATAAAATAACTCAAGAAGGAAAAACTAGAAAGAAATCAGAAGTGACTGAATATAAATAATACATGCACAGATTTAAATGTACCAATCTTCAAAGTAATCAATACATTCTAGATTTTGATTCAAAGATCTAAACCATACCATGCATCTATATATTCATATATGATCGAATCAAAGTCTAATCAAAACAAGTCACAAACTGTTTCAGAACTTAAAAGACTTATGCTAACTACCTACTTCAATAAACTATCTACTTATCTATCTGTATTTTCTAACCCTTTCACTGTTCAATGCTCCATCATTAATAGTTTTAGGTCTGAGAGAGCCTCCAGAAAAACCCAGCCTCTCGAACACTAGAAAAACCATTAAAAACTAGTTATACAACTAAAAAGGAAGTTTCATAACATGTGTCTTTTAAAACATAAAGAAAGGTAAATGTTTTCCCGAAAAATACTAACTCCCTTTGGGGCCTTCTGACGTGGCAGTCTGTACGAGCTTCCAGGATCGAAACATGTTCACCAATTCTTGGGCTGGCTGAAAGTGCAAATTCTTCAAACCTGTTAGCTTCACCCGAGTCACATTCTTTTTCCATCTTAACTCCCTGATCCTCTCCACCTGCTTAGGTAACTAACCTCTATTCAGCAGCAACATGGATTCCATGTTTGCAATTCTAGTGAAATCCTAAATTGTTGGTGCTTCGTCTTCCTTAAGAGCATTCATGGTGTCTGTAAAGACTTTGACCATGGCATATGCATCCCTATTACCTTCATCAATTTGTAAAATACTCGAGGGATTCACTATCTTGATGTCTTTAAGGGAATCTGCATGCATATCCAATACCTCTTTCTCTATTACTTTGGCTTAAGAGATTGCAACTTTAAACACTGTATTTTTCCATCTGAAGTTTTGTTTCAATATGAACAACATACAAGGATCTACTAACTTTATCAGATTTTTTTCTAAGAACTGAGCCACACCATAGGCCTCTATTTCTTGAACCTGTATGAAAATCACTGCGCATTTCTCTTCCTCCATTTCCCAGCTTGGAACCAGGGTTTGAATCTCACCGAGTAATCCTTCTCCATCTAAGAAGGTAGATATAAACTCACAGATGAAAGCACTCCCTTCATTGATAACATTATTTATCCAAGATTTCATGACCTCTATCAGAACTCTTCATTGTTGCATCTGTTTCACTAGCCTTTGACTTTAAACTGAATTCAGATCAAAATCTTGTGAAGACTGGGCCAGTGGCAGTGCTCCATCATCAGTGAGTGAGGAAAGAAACTCGGCCATGGTAGATACCAGCTATTTCAACTCACATTTCTCTCTCCCATCCTTTTGCAACTGCCTGAGCATATGATTAACTAAAAATTTAAATAGATGATCTCTAGAATCCCTGTTTAGAACACCAAACTCCATCTTAGTGATTTAAAAGTCTTCAACCTCTGGTTCTTGAATTCCCTCTTTAGGCCTGAAGGTGGCTATTTCTATAGTTACCTTTCCAATAGATGGATCAGTAGATAGCCTTGCATCACTCTTCATTCTTTTTGCTTTGGGGGTATGGGTAGCATATTTGGTGACAATCTCCTTCATAGGAAGTGAAATAGGTTTGTAACTCTTTCTTTTATTCATTGATTCAGTTAGCCAGGGAGGAACTGAACCGGTGACTATCCGATTGTCCAGAGTTTTAACAGGAGTGTTCTCAGCCTAAGGTACATCCGTGCTACTGGTAAGGATTTCTTGAACCTTTTCTTGTTGATCCATTGGAAAGGAAATATCATCATCATTAATCTCAATATCTAGATAGTCAGGTCCTAAGGATGCCATCTGACAATGCCTTTCTGATCTTGTTCTAAGCCTCGATCTGGGTGCGGTAGGATGCCCACTGGGAACCACCTTTTTCCTAGGGGATGTAACTTTACCTACTTTAGGAACCACAGGAGATACATTAGATGAGACATATTTCACATTTTTTAAGGTTGATTCCGTACTATGCCTTTCAAGAGGGGGGTTCTTAGCTCCTTTCTTTTTCTTTTCTATTAGCTAGGTTTCTGTAACCTCGAATATGGTTTGGGCCCTCAACTTGATATCATCTTCCTCTTTCTTATTCCAATCTATGACCAGAGGACTTCTTGCTTCTACATTGATAACATTTGAACTTGTGGCTTTAGAACTATCCTCATCTACTCCCTTAATATCAAACTTTAATTGCAACAGTTTGATCTGTGGAACTACAAGTCTTGAGTGATCCCATTTCTAGATTGCCTCTTCATCACTGAGATCTTCCCATAGATCCTCAAGGTGGGAACTAGGTGAAGGATAATTACTTAGGCTTAGAACTTGTCTAGTGAAGCCCTTATTGTCAAAACCCCTTCTTAACTCATAAAATTGCAAATGAAAACTCAACAGGTTGCTTCCTATCACCGAAGCGTCCATCATACTATTACAGGCCAAGTTGCCAATTTTAACTGGGAACATAGAAGGCCACCTTTCTTCTGGTAGGGTATTTTTAATAACTACGAACAATTGCCTGCAAACTTCTGCCAATATAAAATAGTCAAAAGCAAACGTTGGGAGCCTAAGAGGTTCATCATCAAAGCCTTTGACCTGGATGTAGGTGAAACATGGAAATTGAATGTATAGACTTCCATAGGCTTGAATCAGTTTGTGTGCCTCCAATGAAACTCTTTGGTTTGGGACTCCTACCAATTGTTGACACAATCTACCTAGGAAAACATCATGAACCTTCCTGTAATTTTCCAAAATCTTATCCTTTCTTAATAAGGGATAGTACTCATAGATTAAAAGGTCTTCATTCCAAGGAACATGTTGAATGGCAGATAAATCCTGTGTGCATGCCAAATAGTATATCAAATAGGAAGACATAAATAAATCCTTCTTAATGGCTTGAGCTTGTTTAAGTTGGTCCCTCAGGGAACTAGCAATAATCTCCGCCCAATCAATATGTTGGCCCCCTTCCAAGACTATCTCTATAAAGTGAAACATCCACTCCTCAAAGAGGAGAACCTGCTTTGAACCTTTAATCCGGTGAAGCAACACTATCACATCATGAATAAGTGGCTTCATGTGGTCTTTAGTGAGGACTTTAGGTAACCAAGACCCACCTTTGTACTTAGTTTGAGTCCACTTCCGAGCCACATGACTATGGTTTTTATCTATGTTTTCTCTACACTGAGCTAGAGATTGGGTGGGAGTAAAACTGATGAGAGATTCCTCTGGGATTTAAAAAATAGCCATGATAGTGTCTCTATTAACTGGCATAGGGTTTGGCCTTCTACATTCATAATGCACTTGGATTTAACATCATATTTGTTAATGCATTGTTGAACCAACTCTGGGCATACAGTTGACGACAAAAAAGTCGCGGCTTCTAATAATCCACTCGACAGGAACTCTAGACTATGATCTTCCACTGTACAGTTTGTGAGGTCAATTGCCATTTTTTCTACTGATATCCCTAACAGGTTTGTATCTGTGACAATAGGGGCTTGACATTGCATATTCTTGACATTCCCAAAGAAATGCATATTGCACCTCATCTCTCCCTCAGGAAGAAGAATAAAACCCCCCCTGTCGAATCAATATATCAAACAACAATAGGAAATGAGAAAAAGCTTTAGGAGCTACCTATTTTACGTAGACTCAAAACAATTTCTTCTCCCATAGCTGAGACTCCACATAATTATAATAGGAAGAGAAAACTTACAGAGCTATTTATATTTTTTGAAAGATTAATGCCCTGAAAAGTCAACTTTAATGAGCGTTAGTAGGGGACATTAATTTCAAATGATGTGAGCAGTAATGACTCAGCAATAGGACGTCCTTGAAATTTTCCATCTTTAATATCATTATTAACCATCCCCCAAATGATATCTCTCACTCGTGTTAACGATTTCATTAATCGCAACCCAAAACTTTATTCGAGGCTTGCCTTATGGCTCCCATCAAATCTAAACTGCCCATCTTAAAAACTTAACCATCATTTCGCCTTCAGCTTATGTCATGTGTCCCATCAACTATCCTTTCACTTATGACTCTGCCCGCTATCTTTCTTTGAACCTCTTTGAACTACTTTGAACCGGAGTTCAAAGTGGTTCGAAGTGGTTCACCGCCAAAAGGTGATGTAGGCCAAGAACCACCTACAGAAAATAGATGTTACAAGAAAAAATATTCATTGAACTAATTTGAACTACTTTGAATTTGAGTTCAAAGTGGTTTGAAGTGGTTCATGTGAAACATGAGTCTTGGAAAAGATTCATCCAAGGAAGGCCAAATTTGAACTTGACAAACTTGGAGGCTATTTCTTGACAACTTGAAGGGCATGAATGCTTGGAGGATTACTGCAAGGAAAGACCCTCAAGGGAACGTGCTAAATGAGCTTCAAATAAATGAACTAGTAAGGGTCTTAGACACTTCCATAATGGTGACTCTAACTATCTCTAACATGTGTATATACAAACAGTGCTCATAAACAACAGTTAACAAACTGAGCAATTTAGCTCTCATAAACAACAGTTAACAAACCCAACAATTATAATATTAAGAAGGGAATAAGAAATGATTAAGGTAGTGCTTGGTCTTGGAAGGACATCACTAAAGATTGAACCTGAAAGGGCATGGTTAAAAAGGTTGTATCCATTAAAAAGGGACAGAAACTTCCAAAGGATCGCCTTTCTTTGAAGAGGCATGAAGGTATAAGACATAGAAGACCATGATGGAGGAGGACATGAAGGGAGGAAGGAATAAAACAATAGAAACATATCAATAATCATCAAGGAAATCAAGTTATAATTCCAAATAAAGCATATACATTAATCCAATCAGCATTAAGCACTCATTCAAAGAGAAGTGATCAACATCCAAAGAGGGAATTGGCATTAAGTCAGATCTGTCAAAATTGCAACAGTAGACTAAAAGTATATAATCTGGAATAATCTTACATTCTACAATTATAGTAGTGAGAAATAGTGAAATCAATAATTGTTGTGTGATAATGTGAAATGCATATTCTAAATCAGTCATCTATTTATAACTCGGCAAGCAATCATGTGGAGTTGAGGAGGAAATGCAAGAAAGGGGAGCAGATACATGATCACCATCTAAGTAGACCACCCTATGATGGATGTCCAATATGCTTGCCACTTGGGGCCAAGAGGGTAAGTGTCCCCTCTTGGGCTTAGATAGGAGGATTTCAAGGCGCCCTATTGCAATTTCCTTTCCAACCTCTTTGATGGTTGATTGTTGGAAACCACAAGTCATAAGAGGATGAATAAGGAGATAGGAATAAGGATGGTTAATACAAGCACCTGACTAGGTAGACCACCCCATGTTGGATGTCCAATGTGCCTGCCACTTGGAGCCAAGAAGGTTAGTGTCTGCTCTTGGGCTTAGTGTGAGGATTGCTTTGGGCCAACCTATCATGCTACCTCATTCAAATCTATTGTGATTGAATGTTGAAAATGCATATAGATGTGACATGACCTATCTAATGAATTATGATGATTATAAAAATGATTGAGATTTTTAAAACACACACACACACACACACACACACACACATATACACACACATTTCTTATTTGAATAAAATTAGTGATTTTAGGGCAAGACTTAGGACAATCCCAAAAAGGGGACATTACAAATAATGGATGAAAATAGGACAACAAAAAATACAACACAACATCTTATTCCAGGTCTCTAAATATTCATGTCGAAACTATTATATCACTATGAATAAAATAACAAAATACAACATACATGAAGGTAGTAGCTAGAAAATCATCCTTTTATTCCTCTACTTCAGTGAAACAACAAATTGCTCTATTTTTCACTACTAGCAGGTCTAGATCAAGAAACTCCAAAAAAACTCCAATCATACACATAAGCTGAGAATCTAAATAAAAGGAAAACCCTATAAAAACCATGAGAACTACCGCTAAAAGAAGTTACAAGCCAAAATTTAAAAAAAAAGAAACTGACACTTAGTGAAGGACACAAAGGAGCAGTTACATAATCCTTCGCACTAAGTTACTAGCTTGGGTTCAGGGACAGGTGCGGGTACGCAAACCCGGTTCATGGGTATGTGAATTTATTTTGAGTCTTGGGTATGTATGGGTATGTGTGTGTATGAATTATAAATACAAAAAAATAAGAGAAATATATAGAATCATAAAACTAAATCATTTCATAGTATGATACTTGATCATCGATCAATGCCAAATGCTAAAGATAAATATTAAATGCCAATTGATAGTTGAAAAATATTCAAATAAGCCATATCAATGATATCATATATGTCTATGTTCACAATTCCAATGAAAATCATTACAATTACTGAATTACAAAATATAGTTCATGACATATGATTCAATGTTCATCAATCATTAAAGGCTACGAAAATAGACAAGTACCCAACAAGTACCCACAAATGCACTTGTATTAGGTGTGTACCCGAACCCAATTCGAGGCCTGTGGGTATGTGTTAGTATGAATTCTAATGGTATTCCTATGGGGGAGTATCCTAGTAATGATGGAGGCATGTTACCGTGACTATGTATTGCATTCATGATAGAGTTTGTCATTGATGTCAACATATGCTATTGACTGGTTGTTTAGAAGCCTGCAGACAGATTGCAGAGAATTGTACGGACATAGTACTAAGAATAAGCATGTGTGAACTTAGAGGAAGATTATTCTTAATGTCTTAAGTCACCATCCATGATCGCACATGATTATGAGTTGATTTGAGAGAGTTACCACTGATTTACTGATAATTATTTCTTAGGAGATAGAAATTGTGTTTCTCTCAGAGTTGATTACAAAACTTTATGAATAGCACTCATGTTTGTTTGAGTCATGATATGTAAACATAGTTTCATGTTGGACACTGGTTTTAGAGCTTATTGTGATCATATGGAGTTGTGATGGCACAGGTGATGTTAGCAATGGCATGTGTATTGGCGAAGGCCTATTTGGAGGCCAACTTGGAACACGTTTCAAGTTATGTGATATGTGAGATTAATTTACATATCTAAATGATAAATTAATGTAATCATTATGTTGTAACATTGTAAGAGGTGTCATGTGCATCTTCACATGGGTCCATTTGTATCTTGTAAATATGATTTATCCTATGAAGGCCGACTTGGATATGATTGTTGTAACTTGTATATAAGGATTGAAATCCTTGAAAAATAAGCATGTGAAATAAGGGATATTTGCATATGTAAGATGTAGAGGTAAATGCAAGCTTCAGGCTGCATTGGATACTATTTGAGCAACAGTAGTTGTGCACTTAGGCACAAGGTGGAGCTTTCTTGATAGTGGTTAAGTACTGGAAGCAGTTTCAGATCAGAATTATCTCAGTCTTGAAATTGTGAGGTTTGGAGAACCTGAGGGTGGCCTTAAATCTCATGATTAGGTTGATGCATTGTACACCCCTAACAAGGTAATTGCCTATAACAGGGCTGGACTCCTAGCAGGGTCAATTCCTTAAATGGGCTCACATTGTAAAGGCTCCTTACAGGGTTTGTCCTTTAACCAGGACTTGCCTATTGTAATACTTGGCTCCTAACAGGGTCAGAACTCCTAACATGGTTATTATACTCATAGTGCATAAATTTGTGGGTACCATCCCCACTAGGGTTTTTCCCTTAATAGGGTTTTCCTCGAGAACAAATCTTGGTGTTCATGTGTATGTTTATTATTGCTGCATTTACTTTTCAATTCAATATTCTATTTTGAAGTTAAGATATAAAGTTAGCATCAACTAATTCACTCCCCCCCCCCCCTCTCAGTTTATTGGAACATTTCTATTCCAACAATTGGTATTAGAGTTTTGGTCCTCAGTCAAGAAAAGCCTAACAACTTGAGGTAAAGATCATGATGGCCTTATTCAGAAAGGAGAGTCCTAAGTTTGATGCAGAAAATTTTGACACATGGAAGGAGAAGATGAAGAATCATCTGATGTGTATGAGATTGGAATATTGGCTCATTACTTGGAAATATGTATTTATCATAAAAGAGGAAGACCTTGAAACACATACTACCACTTAAGAAGAAAGGAAAAGGTTTGTGTGTAATGTTGTTGCAAAGGAAGCATTGGTTAATGCACTATCTGATGGTGAATTCATAGAGTTAGAGATCTAACCAAGGCAAGTGAGATCTAGAAAATATTAGTTGCACTCTATGAAGGAGATGAATACACTAAGTGAGCAAAGTTACAAAATTGGAGGAGAAAAATGGAGACAATACAAATGAAGGATGATGAAAGAATAAGCATGTATGTTTAGAGAGTATCTGAATGTGTTGTTGGAATAAAAAATAATGGAGGTAATTATACAAAAGATAAAGTCATAGAAAAAATTATGAGATGTGTGACTCCTACCTATAAACCTAAATTTCTTGCTTTGGAGGAGACTATACCACAATTAATAGATTTCACTAGAGAAATGTTAGTGGCTAAGCTAACTACATTTGAGACCGTAGAGTTAAAAGATGCACTACCTAAGGTGGAGACAACATTTAAGGCAATTGTTTAGAGAATTGGATCTACTGAAGTTGGATCTATAAGAGTCAACAAGCACAATGAAGATCTTGGAGAATATGCTGAAGAATGGGAGGAAATTTAGAGGCTCGATAATCAAGTGGATGAGAAGATCATGGCCCTAATCTCCAAAAGAGAAATGAAAGGCAAATGTAATTTTGAAGGAAAATTACCCTTGAAATGTTTAACTACAATAAGGTTGGTCATTTTTCATCTAGATGTCCAACTAGAATACCTGATAATAGGCCTAAATATGGAAAATACAATAATGATAAGGAATGCTATTATGCTAGTGATGGATCTGAAGATTTAGATGATGAGTTCAATGATGTACTGGGTTTTATTGCTATCAAAGAAGAGGATCTTGTCTATGAAGCAAAAGCCCTAGTTTCTCATGTCGATAGGAAAACTGATTGGATAATTGATAGTGGATATTTACATCACATGATTGGTCACAAGGATAGATTCATTCAGCTACAAAAGTTTGATGGTGGTGTTGTAATATTTGGTGATAACACTCCTAGGATGATTGTTGGTAAATGATCAATTAATTTAGATGGAAGGAATAACACTAAAAATGTACTATTTGTGGATGGCTTAAAAAATATTTTATTGAGTGTTGGAAAACTTGTGGATAAGGGATAACTTTTGTAATTCAAGGATGGTCATTTCTCTATTATAGGAACTAATGAAGAACTGATCACATCTGGTACTAAGACCAAAGGTAACATATTTCAGTTGAACTCTATTGAGGTTAGTTGTTTTGTTGCAAAGATTGATGATAGTTGGTTATGGCATAGAAGCTTTTGTCATATCAATTTTGATAACATAGTAAAAGCATCTAACAATAATGCTATCAGAGATCTACCTAAGATTGTGAAACTTGCTAACACTACATGTAGAGAGTGTGTTTTGGGAAAATAGACAAGAAGTAGTTTTGCAAGCAAAGGGTACTCAATAAATGGAAAGTTGGAATTGATTCATACAGATCTTTTTGGACCTATACAAACCAGGCCATACTTCATAGATAGGTACTCTATCATATTCACTGATGATTACTCTAGAATGATGTGGGTTGGATTTCTTAGAGAAAAATTAGAAGCATTTGAAACATTTAAGTTTTCTAAGGAAAAAGTTGAGAATAAGACATGCTTGAAGATAAAGTGTTTAAGATCAGACAAAGGTGGAGAATTCACTTCACATGAATTCAATACATTTTGTTAGAAGCATGGTATTATGAGGCATATTTTTGCACCTAGGACACCACAAAAAAATGGAGTTGCTAAAAGAAGAAACATAATAGTTCTTGATGCTGCAAGAACCATGTTGATAGAAGAAAAACTTCCTCATATGCATTGGAGAGAAGTAGTCAATACAACAATATAAACAATGAATAGAGTACAAATCAAAGAAGGTACATGCAAGACACCATTTGAGCTATGGTATGGTAAAACACCTACTGTTAGTTATTTTAGAATTTTTGGAAGTAAATGTTACATTAAGAGAGATGAATGTATAGGAAATTTTGATGCTAGAAGCGATGAAGGCATATTCCTTGGCTATTCTACTAGAAGCAAATCTTATAGATGTTATAATTTGATAACTAGGAAGTTGATTGAAAGTGCTAATGTGAGAGTGGATGAAAAGTTTCAAGTTAGAGAAAAATACTATGGTTTCAACCCCTATGAGGTTTCTTTTGAAAATGTAAATACAAATCAAGACAATATGCAGTCAACAAAGAATGAGAGGAATGAAGCATCTCAGGAGGTCTTGGAAATTGAAAATGGCATAAGTGTGGAATTTAGGGAACAAAGCACACCCAAATATGTTTTGAGAAATCATCCTAAGGATCATATCATTGGTGATAGAAGCCAGGGAACTAGAACAATATTATAGAATAGAGAAGAGAGGTCACAAACTACAAATGCCATTTGCTTGATCTCACAAGTAGAACCATAGTCCACAGATGTGGCATGCAGAGATGATTCATGGATCAATTCCATGAAAGAAGAAGTGGACCAGATTGAGAAAAACAACACATGGGAGTTGGTCCCAAGGCCTAAAGACAAAATTGTGATTGGTACCAAGTGGGTATACATAATCAAAATGAATGAAGAAGGCATTGTTGTTAGAAACAAAGACAAATTAGTATGTAAAGGGTATTCACAATAAGAAGGAATTGATTTTGAAGAAACTTTTGCACTTGTTGCTAGGATCGAGGCAGTTAGATTATTCTTGGCTTATGTTGCTTACAAAGATTTCAAAGTATATCAGATGGATGTGAAATAAACTTTTCTTAATGGAGACTTGGAAGAGGAAGTATACATTGAGTAACGTGATAGATTTCCTATATCAGGAAATAAAGATCTAGTTTGTAGATTGAAGAAGGCTCTGTATGGACTGAAACAAACACCAATAGCTTGGTATGAAAGATTGGATAAGTATTTAATTCATTTGGGATTAAAGAAGGGAAATGCTGACAACAATTTATACTTAAGAATCAATGAGGAAGGTATCTTGATTGTTGATATTATTTTTGGAGGAAATGATGAAATGGGTAACAAATTTACAAAAGAAATGAAAAATAAATTTGAAATGTCTATGATTGGGGAGATTAAATTCTTTCTTGGACTGCAGATCCATCAAAGTAAAGAAGGGATATTCATATCTCAGACCAAATATCTCAAATAACTATTGAAATTTTTGGCATGGATGACAGTAAACCTATTGGAACCCCTATGGTAACTAAAACTAAGTTATCTTTGGAAGATGAAGCAAAGAATGTACCTCAGACAAGGTATAGATCAATGATTGGAGGTCTTCAATATCTAACACATACTAGACCTGATATTGCTAATTTTGTTGGAATTGTTGCAAGATTTCAAGTAGATCCTAAATAATCTCACCTTATGGCAGTAAAAAGGATATTCAAATATCTAAAGGGTACAGTCAAGTTTGGTCTATGGTATAATAGATCACATGACTTTACATTTCATGCTTTCACTGATGCTGATTGGGCAGGGAATGTAGATGATAGAAAGAGTACCAAAGAAGGAGCATTCTTCCTTGGTAAAAGGTTGATTTCCAGGCTTAGCATGAAGCGGGACTACCTTGCTCAGTCTACAATAGAATCAGAGTATGTTGTAGTAACAATCAATTGTACATAGATCATATGGATGAAGAAGATGTTGAAAGACATTGGAGTATGTTTTGAAGATTCAATTACTATCCATTGTGACAACACTATCACGGTAAATATGTCAAAAAATCTTGGTATGCATTCAAAGACAAAACATATAGCAATAGAGTATCATTTCTTGAGAGATAAGGTAGCAGAGAAAGAAGTAAAGTTAGAATATGTGAACACAAAGGAGAAAATAGTAGACATTTTTACAAAACCTCTATCAAAGGATACATTTGAGTATTTAAGAGGTATGTTAGGGGTCATGCCTCAGCCTAAGCTTGAATAATTAATGTAGAAATTGCATTAGTCTAGAAATATCATAGCACTATTTCATTATCTGGACTGAATGCTTGATGCTTCTCCTATGGGGGAGTATATGTGTTTGAGCTTAGTTACTGAGAACTCTTGGAAACATAATGACACCTTTGACATTGATGTCAATGGGGGAGAGAATGACACATAAAAAACAATATGAAAGGATCATTCCTTGGAAGATTTGATGATTGATGAAGAGGATTTGAAAAGATGCTAATACAGATGCAGTACAGGCATGTTTGATATTCATGGATCTTAGATGTTTTTCATCTATGTTGCCATCAATGTCAAAGGGGGAGATTGTTAGACTAAATGCTAATGGTATTCCTATGGGGAGTATCCTAGTAATGATGGAGGCATGTTACAATGACTATGTGTTGCATTCATGATGGATTTTGTCATTGATGTCAACATATGCTATTGACTGGTTGTTTAGAATCCTGCAGATGGGTTTGCAAAGAATTGTATGAACACAATACTAAGAACTAGCACGTGAAAACTTAGAGGAAGATTATTCATAATGTCTTAATTCACCATCCATGATCACACATGATTATTAGTTGATTGGACAGAGTTACCACTGATTTACTGATAAGTATTTCTCAGGAGATAGAAACTATGATTCTCACAAAGTTGATTACAGAACTTTGCGAATAGCACTCATGTTTGTTTGAGTCATGATGTGCGAACATAGGTTCATGTTGGACACTAGATTTAGAGCTTATTATGATCATATGGAGTTTTAATGGCATAGGTGACGTCAACAATGGCATGTGTATTGGTGAAGACCTATTTGGAGGCCGACTTGGAACACGTTTCAAGTTATGTGATATGCGAGCTTAATTTACGGATCTAAATAATAAATTAATGTAATCATTATGTTGTAATATTGTAAGAGGTGTCATGTGCATCTTCACATGAGTTCATGTTTGTATCTTGTAAATAGGATTTATCTTATGAAGGCCGACTTGGATATGATTGTTGTAACTTGTATATAAGGATTGAAATCCTTCTAAAATAAGCATGTGAAATGAGGGATATTTCCATATGCAAGATGAAAAGGTAAATGCAAGCTTGAGGCTACATTGGATACTATTTGAAGAATAGTAGTTGTGCACTTAGGCAGAAGGTGGAGCTTTCTTGGTAGTGGTTGAATACTGGAAGTAGTTTCATATTAGAATTATCTTAGTCTTGAAATTGTAAGGTTTGGAGAACCTGAGGGTGGCCTTAAATCTCTTGATCAGGTTGATGCATTGTAAACCCATAATAGGGTAATTACCTATAACAGCGATGGACTCTTAGCAGGGTCGATTCTTTAAATGGGATCACATTGTAAAGGCTCCTAACAGGGTCTATCCTTTAATCAGGACCTACCTATTGAAATACTTGGCTCCTAATAGGGTCAAAACTCCAAACAGGGTCAAAAATCCTAACATGTTTATTATACTCATAGTGCAGAAATGTGTGGGTACCATCCCCACCAGGGTTTTTCCCTTAACAGGGTTTTCCTCGAGAACAAATCTTGGTGTTCATGTTAGAATAACTGAGAGGGGGGTGCATCAGTTATCCATAGTCCCAATCACAAAATGTATATCCAAAAACAATTTACTAATACTTCTACAGATTGGTAACACAAAATAGTATTATGTCTGTGCTTTTACCGATTACCAGTTAATAACATATAGTGATTACCGATCAAAGCCAATATGCAACATGTAAAGTGTGACAACAAACAATCATCACTGTCAACACATAACACAAGAGATTTAACGTGGAAACCCTGTAAAGGGAAAAACCACTTGGGACTGGCAACCCAAAAATTATTCACTCTTCTGAAGTGAGGTCGGTGAAGACCCAACCCTGTTAAAGGTTACAAACACACTGTGAGGTGTGACCTTGTTAGAGGATTTTAGACCAACCATTATCGTCCAACTAGCATTCACTATGGGGTTGATAGGATAACAAATGTACACTCTATGAATGATATTACAAGACTTTCTAGTCTACTATGTTAAGAGATTTATCTATTTACAATGGTTAAAATGTAATAGCAGGTGATCTGATTACAACACAACTTCAATTATAGATTATCAGATCTATATTAAGCTCATTAAAATCCTTTGATGAATATATCAATTCTATTTCAGTCAATATTTAGTAACTTACTGAAGCTCGGTTATAGCTTTCTGACACTCGGTAATCTCTGTAGTTCGGTTCTCCTTAAATAGTATGATCAGGCATGCATGAAGCTTGTTCACGTGATATTTCTGCAATCTCCTTCTTCCGGCATAATTTCATCATGAAATCCTAGTCTCTTAAATAGACAAGTAAACCATTTAAATTCCATCCATCAGATTTTATCGCTTAATCTCTTTTGTTTATTTTACCACTTTAACCTTCCTTGGCTGATGTGTCAGTAACACATTTTATTTCAATCCCTTAGATCTTCTTCAAATTATGTTAGCCGTCAATCTTCATAACAAACATTATCTTCATTCTCGTAATCACAACACTTTACAACTCATCAACTTCCATCAGCTAAACTAGTCATTTAGTTATTTTCTTTTGCTCAGTTAACAAAGAAATGTGTTGGTGAACACAAGATCACTTTATACTGTGCTCGGTATACACTACCCTGCGTCGGTGTATACTGGAATGCTTCTTTAACCGAGCACACTACTTTGTGCATTTTTCTCTATCTGAATGCAACATAATCAAGTCAATAACATAAGGTCATAGACTCATTCATAAGTTACCCAATGTATTCCTTATCCTTATCTGTCATCTCCATCTTCCTCATGTAGATATATATGTTCTTCATCTCTTTTCTTCTTCTTTCTACAGATGTTTGGGTATAGTAACTTACAAGATAAGTATTGTCAAAACTAGTTGACATCAATGAAAACATATTACTGATTTAATCATCTTACATATCTAATTAGCAACTCAGTGATCTAAAATCATAGATCTTCAAGTCATACAATCTATTCAAATCAGTTGTAGTTCATCAATCTCTCCCTTTGGCATTGATGGCAATACAAGCAATATGAAATATGTCATACACATACCAAACATGTATTCTACAACTCTATCAACAAATGTTGTTGTAATACCCCAAAAATGGGCTATAGGTTCATTGACCTCCTACATCTTCAAATTCGACCGAAATCAACATCAAAGTCCTAACCTAAAGCACATCTGCACATTATCGAATCCTAATTGATTATCCTAAATTTTGCATCGGGGAATATTCCTAGCAATATTCCTATTTATTCTAATTATCTTTAATTTAATTATTATTTGGCGATAAATCTTATTTATCCTAAAGTTTGATTAATTGAATATTCTGAATATTTAATTAATCAGATTTAATACTGCCACTTAATTATTTAATTGAATTTAATTAAATTATTCCTAAATTATATTATTTAATTTTGACAATAAATAAAAAATCTTATGACTAATTGATTAAATTCCTATTTAATTAATTCATTTCAATTGTCAATTTTTAATAATATAGTTTTTGAATAAAGTTTGATTTAATTGATTAACCCACAAATCAATTGTTTTAATTTCAAAAATTAGTTAAGTTGAGGATAAATCACTTTATTTATTTAATTAATTCATAATTAATTGTGCACATTCAAAAAGCAGTTAAACTCAAAATCAGGAAATCAATGCAAGTTGTTAACTTTTGGAAACTCAACATCTATTTTGAGCTCAAAGTTGATCTAAAACTTCTGATTTAAGTTAAAAAATTGTTCTTGCATGCTTTTGCATAATTTTGTGAGTTAATTATTTCTTATTTCCTGATAACTCAAAAATCAACCTAAGTTTATCAAGAGTGATTTATGGCTTTTCTCATGCACCTCCAAAGCCCTGGATTTCTATAAAATCAAGGCTTCAGCTCTTTTAAAAGGATCCACAAAATTGTATCCTCACGCTGGCGAATTGGTGATCGAAGAATCTATCTTTGCGAATCAAAGCTGTTGTGAGATTTTCATTATTTTTGAGCATTCATATCATTTAGCATATCAATTCTTAGATTAATTTCATATCATATCAGTTTTTCATATAGAATAGGTTCATATCAGTTTCTTTCATCTTATTGCATAGAAAACACAAAAATATAGATTAAATTTGCATTCATATAGTTTTTATTCTTTGTATTCAAATCCTTCGTTTAGGTTTTGCATTTTCACTGGTCTCAATATGATCTGAGAGTATCATACTCACACCTACTAGAAGGCAGTAAATTGCCTAGTTAGTTTAGTTTCCATTTCACTGCACGATTTTGGTTTTTGGCTAACCTCTAATGTTTTATTGAAGTGTTGTGTCTACAGCTAGGTACAAAATTCACACACACATTTTTTGTGCCCATCGTGGGGCCCTGGAACGGGTTTCCATCATCTTTCTATCAATTTCTTATCATTTTCTGGGTTAAAACTATGATTTTTATTTTTTGTCCGTACATTTTTCGTACGACTTTTGTCAGAAAGTCATTTCGGGAGGTACCCACTATTGTACGACAAGTTCATATTTCAAAGCTCATATCAGAGAGTACACATTGTCATTTGGAATCCTGATGGTTGTATGAACATACACCCACAGTCATACGAGTTTCCAGACTGTCGTCTGGGAGGTAACCCACTATCATACGAGTTTTCACTCCAGAATTCAATTATCGTTTCAATTTTTTTTTACAATTTTCTATATTTGATTTTTAGATTTGGACTAACAGCTAACCTTAACAATTGAAGTATTCTATTTTTGACTGATACTTGTTGAATTTGATTGGAAAAAGTGCAACTAAATTGCTAAAATAGGTAAAAATCTACTAAGCATGTTGCGAGGAATTCAGGTATTTTTCTCAAGCTGATAACATTTCAATTTGGATTAAAATGAACCCTCACATGTCAAGCTTGTGTGATTTCCTTGCTTTCATATCACAGACTTCATTTTGGGCTATAAAATGAACATAGATTTACTTTCGGCATATCTGTTACACATAGTAAATAGGCCCTATGAACACTATTTGTGGATGATCTTGAGAGACTGAGTTTATTCCACTTGTTTATTCATGTGAAGCTCCTCTTGATGAAGGATCCCCTTGTAGGTAGGGAAGGTTCTAAGAGAGTCTCATGTTCTACTAGATTCGTGTGTCTTCAACTTTTGATTGATACATTCTCTCTCCGAAGAGGTTGATAGATCATAAGCGGTTGATGTCATAGATCTTTGTGAGATAAGCTTGGTCTTAGCATGTCAGATTAATCTATCTACTTTATTTTGGTTAAAAGTGAAAAGGCTAGAGGACTGTGCTCTACTCCCTTTTTGGGTAGTATCAGAAACTCAGATCCTTGAATCTGGAACCAGTCGCAATGTGGTATCTTTTGTGAGTCACCTTTAGAGAGGGTTAACTATAGTGGACATTCCCTTAATTAGGTCAACCACGTGGAAAAAACCTCAAGCGGTAATAGCCATTTTCATCATGGTAGCAGCAGCCGCTATATAAATGTCCTTGTGGAGGAAATCTTCACAGGTGTGGTCTCTTGTTGGGCTGTCAGATCTCCCTAGTAGCTCCTGATTGATTAATTTCTTGAATTGTGTCAAAACCCTGGTGCACCTGGATTGGAGTTCGCCCTCTTGAGATCACAAAAGTTGTAGAGTCAGACCATTTCTACAAACCCTAGTGAGGCTAAATTTTTATTTTTCTAGGAATATGTGCATTATTGAATTTTTTTTTGGAACATACACAATTAGCACTCCTAGGGATTAGCACATTCAATCACTTGATTGTTCATGCATAGGGTTTCTTTGTCCCCTGTTCATTATTTTTAGACGTGCTTGGAATCACTTGCTTGCTATTTTGCGTGCTTGTTTATCTATTTGACTACCAAAAATGAACAATCTCAGAATGATCTTCAAACTTGGACAAAGAAATTTGTGAACAATTTGAACTTGAAAACCTAAAATTTGCAAAATCTAAAGTCAAAATCCTTTCTGGAGTCAAAATTCATCCCATCAGGTCAGAAAATCATACAAGTTTTGGTAAGTGTCATTTCATAACCCCTGTATTATCGTATGATAGCTTGTATATTGTCGTATGAGTTTTGCCACCAATCAAAAACAAAAGTAAAAAATCTACTATCAATTATCGTGCGAGTTTTGCAATTATCGTATGAGTTTGTCAATTATCATTTCATAGCATACCCACTGTCGTACGAACTTGCAGAAATTCATTTGAGAAAAATTGCCAGAGTGTGGTCAGAATTGTCAGAAACTCAGTTTTTACAACCTATTTCCAAAATCTGTTGAACCAATCACTATTTCATGAACAAAGAAAAAACTAGAATGAATCCATTCATTTTCCTAAAGTGAGCCTTTGAGTTTGATCTTGCCTTTTGGGTTATCGATTTGAGTCTTTTTCATCTTGTGTCAAAACCTTGTCAAAATTATCTTCAAAATTCAATCTTTTTACTAAACGGCTAAGTGTTGTGAGCTCATGCCCACCATCTGTTGGGCATCTACCCACACTACTATGGCACATTATCCTTCATTTACATCTGATCTATTCTTTAATCACTTCAATCTTGACAAGGTTGCATCATTTGATCTTCTGGAATCAATTCATTCTTTAGTTGTCTTCATCTTATTCTTTTGCTTCACCCAAGGTTAATGGTGGAAACTAGAGCTTCATCACACAAGAAATATGGAGAGGTATCCCATACCATACCTCTGAATACTCTCCAGGCCCCAAATCTTGAACAACTCTACAATTATGGTCTTTACAAAGATGATGGTCTTGGCAATTTTTGATTGAAAATTGGTTATGTCCCCCCTCCATCAACTCACAGAGGTAATCAACAAACATCTCCTCAATCTAATCTAGGGAGCCCTAAAACTCCTAACATGTCTCATGGAGGGACACAAAATGGGTCTCAAGGACACCAATCTCAACAAGGTATGGATCAAGAACCTACACCTTTTGAAATTGTTCGATATCAAAATGATGATGACTTCAAAAGAATGATGAAACATTTCTTAAAGGAAGATAGAGAAGCATACTTTCTAGAATTAGCTCATCAAGGAGCTAAACTTCCTCCAAACTTTAATGTGGAAAATATCATTACACATGAGGAAGAAACTCCTATCACAGCTATGATGAAACAGATGCATGGAAGCTCTATGCCCTTTTCCATTCGATAAAGACTTGTACATGTCACCATTCCCTAAAAGAGTGGAGATGCCAAAATATGATAAGTATGATGGAAACTTTGACACTCAAGATCATGTCAAAGAATTTTGTACTCAATCTATGGAGTTTATGCATGAACCAACTTACTTAATGTGTCTTTTCCCTCGATCTCTGGGAGGAGCAACCATTCATTGGTTCTCTAGAATGCCTCCTACTATCAAAAATTTTGAGGAGTTAATGACAATACTCCTACAATATTCAACATCTGATCACTATGATCGACATCTGCAATCTGAAATAATATCCAGGAGAACCATTCCTAACATTTCTTAAGAGGTGGAGGAAGAAATTTTCTCTATATGCTAGACCCATTCCAAAAACTAAGAAGCTAAAAATCTTCATCAGTAATCTTGTTCCAAAAATTAAATACCCTTTACAAATGAAAAATCATACATCTTTTGACAAGATGGTAGATAATGCGATCAAAATTGAAAAAGTACTTGTGCAAAAAGGAGACATCACACTTCAAAAAGATAAGTATGAATCTGGATCTAGTTCTAAGGACAAGAATAAAAACTAGAACAAGAATAAAGGCATTGTCACAGATGGTGTTGTTGATAATATTCGTGCCCCATCTAAGGCACCTGCTTTCAATCTTACTGTTGGTACCCAAGCCATCAAAGCTTCTGAAGATAAAGCCACAAAGTCCAACAAAAAGCCATCTGATTACAAACCTTGGGCTACAGATCCTAATCGCAAATTCACTCCTCTTGGAGAATCCTTGGAATCTGCCATGAAAACTCTGTTGGCAAACAAAATCATCTACTTGCCTGAGATGAAAGTCTTTGATCCTGAATGTAAACCAAAATGGTGGAGAGAGAATGATTTTTGTGAATTCCATCGCAATAAAGGTCATAAGACTAATAACTGTATTCGCTTGAAGCACATTATACAAGACAAAATTAATAATGGCGACATCATGATTGACAATCATAAGATTAATAATGATCATACAACATTCACAGAACCATTTCCTAAACATGGTAAAGAAGATTCTTCTTCTCAGCCTAATATGGGTTCTAAAGTCAATTATGCCTACTTTGGAAATAATGTTGTTATCAATATGATTGAACCATGCCTATCTGAGCATTACAATGTCATCACAATTGTAAGAAGAGATAGAGATAATCAATCAGCTAATGCAATTACTCGATCACAAGATTAGGCACACCTACAAGGACAAATACCAGATTCATCAAATGTCCCCAAGGTGCCTTTCAAACTTTCATCTGCTTCTAAACAAAATGCTGCATCTAAATCTTCAAATCCTAAAGACACGAGGCCTACTTCATACAGTATTGTCCAATAACTCCAGCACACAAATGCTAAAATCTCTATGTTTGAGTTTCTTCGGATATCTCCAGCTCATAGAGCCATTCTAGACAAAGCTCTATTCGGATCCAATGTTCCTAATGACCTTGATTTAGACAAATTCCAGACTATGGTTGGTCATCTTATGTCTCCATAGTACATTTCCTTTTTAGAGGAAGATGATAACTCCTTGAGTCATCTACATAACCAGCCTTTTCATATTGAAGTCTTGATCCAAAATCATCATGTCAAACATGTGTTGATAGATGGGGGCGCTGGTCTAAACATTTATTCTTTCAGCTTGATTATACAATTGGGATTTTCATAAATGGCCATTGATCCTAGATAGAAGATAACTATCAAAGCATATGATGAGCAAGAAATATCTTCTAAGGGAACTATTTTCCTACCTATCAAAATAGGTCTTGTCATCAGAGATACTATATGTCAAGTTCTTGATCTACCTTTGGCCTACAATATCCTCCTAGGAAGACCCTGGATACATGTCATGAAAGCCATTCCCTCTATGTTCCATCAATGTTTGAAATTTCCTTATGAAGGAGTTGAGGTGATGATTCCAGCTGATATGTATACAACTTGCAATACCTTGAAAGAGAGTGTTGATAAACTTATTCCCAATAATAGAGAATCTTCCACTAAGCAGCTAGATGTAGCTTCAACATCCAAGATGGAAGACATTGCTAAATAGGTTAAGATAAAAGAAAATGGTATGGGAGAATATACTATAGAGCCAGTCTTATCTTTGAAATCCCTCCATGTCTCTCCTAAGTCTTATGGGCAAACTCTAAGACAGTCCAAGCTAGAGTCTAAAGAACCTCTTGAAGCATATAAAGGGAATTTTGTTGCAGAACAAGTATCTAAACAAGAGTTTGAAGAGGATAGAGTTGTGCTCACATGGCTATACAAAGATGAACCTAAATCTCAAGTTGTTAAAAAATGTGATGCTAAAATACCAAGTATCCCTTCTAAGTCATATGGCCCAGGGGATAAATTGATTACAAAGATGGGATATAAAGGAAAAGGACCTCTAGGACTACAGGGTAAAGGTCTTCTATCACCTCTTGATCATCGTGGCAAAGCCAAAAAGAATACAATAGGTCTAGGATACACAAAGAAGCCTTTCTATCTTAGCAAGAACTCCCCATGTGTATTAGAATAGATTCAGCCTTTTGTAGCAAATCAACTAAAGGGAGAAATAACTGAACAATTTGATATTGATGATTCTGACACCACTGATGAGCTCATTCCTTATGATAATTTTCCTAAAGAAATAAAAGACCTCCTTGAAGCTGAAGATGACCCAATAAAAAGAATTAATGTAGTAGAAACACAAGAACCTACTATAAAGCAAGAGATAGTTGCAACACAAGAACCAGCTAATCTCAAAGGTAATCAAAAAGAGGAAGGTGGTAGTTATTCTGAGATGGATTCCCATGAGTATGAATTCAAATTAGAATTTGAGGGTAACCCTTCTTGGGGTATTCATCCTGACTTTACTCATGTTCTCAAATTTCCTAGAGGTCTAGATGAAGAAACAGAAGATGAATCAAATGATTATGAATGGGGAGTCATTCTGGAACTAGATGAACTTATTACAGAAAAGCATGTTGATTTTATTCACCAATATGCACTTCAACCTAACGTAAGTCTTGAGTGAAATGATAAACTTATTGAGTCTGATCCACCAATGGCTGAAGTGGATTTCCATAATGACATTGAGCCTATTCATGAATTGAATGTCTTAAGTTGTAATATCACCTTTGAATTCGAGCGTCGGGTTAGGACCAATGATGATAGATCCATATCCATAAACACTCTTTCCCAATCTTTCACCACTTTGACTATCTAACGCCTTGATCTTCTTGACATAACATCCACCAACTTGAACTGAGGTATTCATACCTTTCCCAATGACTATGCCCTTTCTTGCTACCTAAATGCAATTGAGCCTATGAGGACTTCCATCAGTGAATCGAGCATTAGCATGATGGAGTCAGACATCAAGTATCTTAGTCAGAAAAATAAGAATAAAAATAAAAATAAAAGGAGTTCTGAGGGTGAAAACCACTTTGTGGCAGTCTCAAAACCTACAAAAGTAAAAATAAAAGATGTATTCGAAGGTGAAAACCTCTCTGAGGTGCCTAAGGATGAGATATTTGATGTCCTTCCAAGTCATTTACAGGATAGATCTCTAGTTCTAATTGAGCCCACTCAATCTATCAACTTGGGAACAATAGAGGAACCACAATTGATCCATGTAGCACAATCTTTATCAGAAGAAGAAAAGCAAAAATTTACAACATTCTCAACAGAGAAAAAGATCAACTTTGCATGAAAATATTCAGATATGCCAGGGTTGGATCCTGATCTTATAATGCACCATTTATCTATAGCTCCAAATGTTAAACCTGTTAAGCAAAAATTGAGAAAGATGCATCCACATGTTGCACTCTTGGTAAAAGCTGAATTAGAGAAGCTCCTGAAAGCCGGATTTATCCGAGTTATTAATTATGCAGAATGGATCTCTAATATTGTACCTATTTCTAAACAAGACAAATCAATACGAGTGTGCACAGATTTCAGAGATGTAAACAAAGCATGCCCTAAGGATGATTTTCCATTACCTAACATTGATATGATAGTGGACATGACTGCGGCCTTTGAGATGTACTCTTTAATGGATGGTTTTTTTGGATATAATCAAATAAAAATTACTCTAGAAGATCAGGAGAAAACTACTTTCACATGTGCGTGGGGTACCTTCTATTGGAATGTCATGCCACTTGGGCTTAAGAATGTTGGTGCTACATATTAGAGGACTATGACTTCTATTTTTCATGACATGATGCATAGGACTATGGAGGATTATTATGATGATACTTTAGCAAAATCTATGATTAGAGCCGAACATCTAAATGACTTGAGCAAGATACTAGATAGAATGGAAAAATTTAGTCTTAGACTAAATCCTAAGAAATGTTCTTTTGGTGTCACTTCTGGAAAGCTCTTAGGCTACATTGTTTCAAAGAGAGGAATTGAGGTAGATCCGGCTAAAGTAAAGGCTATAATGGAGATGCAACCTCCGAAGAACATCAGCCAAATGAGAACATTACAAGGGAGGGTTCAATCTATCAAACACTTCATATCTCAGCTAGCAGACATATCACAACCTTTTACAAAGACATTACATAAAGGTGTGACTTTTGCATGGAGCGAGGAATGTGAAAACAACTTTAATCATATTAAGAAATATCTATCAAATCCTCCTATCTTGATGCCTCCCATTCAAGGGAAGCAATTGATCTTATATGTCTCCATGACAGATACATCACTGGGGGCATTGCTTGCACAACATGATGAGAATAAAAAGGAAAGAGCTATATACTATATCAGTAGAACATTGGTGGCATACGAAAAGAACTATTCTATGATTGAAAAGGCTTATCTAGCTGTGATTTTTGTATCACAGAAATTGAGACATTATATGTTAGCTCATACCACTCATTTAGTAGCTAAGATTGATCCACTAAAGTACCTACTCAGCAAAGCTGCCCTCACAGGTAGATTAGCCAAATGGGTCATGCTCTTAAGTGAATTTGACATTGAATATGTTGAAAGAAAAGCTATTAAAGGCCAAGTTATTGTTGATCAATTAGTAGATGCATCGTTGTTTGATGACACACCAATGCAAATAGAATTTTCAGATTCCTCTATCATGAATCTCTCTTCTAGAGGATGGCAATTGTTCTTTGATGGCTCCTATACACAGAATGGATCCGGAGCAGGCATCTTTTTTATCACTCCTCAAGGATACTCCATCCCTAAAGCATTCAGATTAAAATTTCCTTGTACAAACAATATTCCTGAATATGAAGCCCTTTTAAATGGTACGAAGATAGCAATCGAGTGGAGAGTAATAGAATTACACATTCATGGAGACTCACAACTTGTAATCCATCAAGTCAATGACGTGTACCAAACTAAGGATGAAAATCTTATTCCATACAAGAGAATGGTAGATGATCTCAAGAAATATTTCATCTTTATCACATTTGAGAAAATACCTAGAACAGAGAATAAGGCTACTGATGCAATGGCAACATTATCTACTTTATTATAGCAGCCTGAACGTGAGTTATGCTACGAGTTCCTGGTGGAAGCACTATCTTATCCTACATATGAATCCCTTGAAACTTGCATGATTTGCACTATTGTAGGTCATGATTCATCTAGATATAAAAACCTATTCTCCTATCTCAAAGACTAAATCATTCTCGATACCTTTAACCATCATGAAAAGAGATACCTTATCCGTAATGCCTCTCGATGTAATACCCCAAAAATGGGCTATAAGTTCATTAACCTCCTACATCTACAAATTGAATGAAATTAACATCGAAGTCCTAACCTAAGGCACATCTAAACATCATCGAATCCTAATTCATTATCTTAAATTCTGCATCGGAGAATATTCCTAGCAATATTCCTAATTATCATAATTATCTTTAATTTTATAATTATTTGGTGATAAATCACATTTATCCTAAAGTTTGATTAATTGAATATTCTCAATATTCAATTAATTAGATTTAATTTTGCCACTTGATTATTAAATTGTATTTAATTGTATTTATTCCTAAGTATTATTATTTAATTTTGACAATAAATCAAAATTCCTATTATTAATTGATTAAATTCTTATTTAATTAATTAAAGCAAGTTGTCATATTTAATGATATTATTTTTGAATAAAATTTTGATTAAATGATTGACTAACCCATAAATCAATTATTTAATTTCAAAAATCAGTTAAGTTGAGAATAAATCACTTTATTTATTTATTAATTCATAATTATCCATGTGCACAATCAAAGAACAGTTAAACTCCAAATCATAAAATCAATGCAAGTTATTGACTTTTTGGAACTCAACATCATTTTTGAATTTTAAAGTTGATCTAAACTTCTAATTTGAGTTAAAAAGCTATTTTTGCATGATTTGCATGTTTTTGTGAATTAAATTATCTTTATTATCAGATAACTCAAAAATCAAGTTGAGTTAATCTGAGTCATTTATGGCTTTCTTCCATGCACCTCCAAAGCCTTGGATTTCTATAAATTAAGGCCTCAGCTCATCTCAAATCATCTCATAATTTTGCAAGCTTACTTTGCCAAAGTCGTCTACGAATTGCACAACTATTTTGGAGAATTGGAATTTGGAGAATCAAAGCTTATTGCGAATCAAGGCTATTGTGAGATCAATTTGTTTTTTTTTTACATTCATTTAGATTCTTTTTAACATATCAATTTCCATATTAGCATAGATTCATATCAGTTTTCATCATATCATTGAATCTAAAATCCAAAAAAATAGATTAATTGCATTCATATTTCATATCAATTTTGTATTCAAATCCTTCATTTAGGTGTCGTCTAGGTCACTGATCTCGATAACAATATGAGAACATCAATCTCGCACCTATTAGAAGGCAGTAAATTGCTTGGTTAGATTAGATTTCAATTTTGCACAATTTTGATTATAGCTAACCTCTAATGCTTTACTGAAGTGTTGTGTCTACAGATCAGGTACAATTTTCACACACACATTTCTGGCGCCCACCGTGGGGCAACCCACCTTTACATGCTAGTTTTGATTTTTTTTGGAGCTAGAGCCTTAAAGTTTCAAAGATTTAATTTTATCTCTCAAACAGCTTGGATTTTTGCTTTGAAATTTTTTTTACAGGTTGGAAACATATCAGAGAAGCTACAATAAAAAATTCAAAATTTTCTAAGATGTTTTGAATTTTTAATAATTTTTTCTTGAAATTCTAGAAAAATTTTATATCTGACGCAAATCAGCATATTTTTCAAAAAATTGTATATTTTCAGGAAGCTCTTTAAATTCTACAGGGGTCCATTCTTTGTGTTTTAAATTTGGATGCAATATAATAGTGCAAATAGTCAATTTACAAAAACTGGTCTGTTTTGATAAAATAGGTCTCTAGAGCACAAATGAAGAGATTTTTCTAAAAATTTTATATTTTTGGAAAGATCTCTATTTTTTAGTAGGGGTCTTTGTTCTAAATTTCTATTTTTGTGGCCAAAATCATATCGAAAAAATCAGATCTTGTTGACTAGGTCAAATGCAGCAAAAAATATAAAGTTTTGTGATGGGTATGCACTTATTTTTTTTACATAGTTCAATAAATGATATGAGTTGTCATTTGGGTTAATTGTTGGTTATTATTGCTGATGATGATTGATTTTTAGAGCTAACCTTATGGTTTTCATAAGTTGAATATATGTTGCATACCTTGTTTGCTTGTTTGCTTGTTTGCTTGTTGGAGAGTTCGTCACTTGCTTGCATGGAAAAGCTCAATAAGAATTGCTAAAAATCAGGTAAAATCTACTAAGCGCATTGTGAGGATCCCAGGTATTCTCCTTCATCTAATAAAATTTTAAATTGGACTTAAAATAAATCTCTTATGTGTCTGGCTTGTGTGCATCTTTTCATGCTTTTGTCTATTTCTACACACTTGCATAATTGATACTAGGTTGTGACCCCTTAAGGATTCATTAAGTAGTCTTAGAAACTTGTGATTGATCTAGATTGCTATCTTGGGTTATTGGACTCACTAAATCTATCGGCCCCTTTTTTTCACCCCATGGTTGCAATATCAGCGCCACATTAAAGGGGAGGGGTCTACAGGAAAGAAGCGTTAAGTGTTCCACCAGGCAACCCTTTTGTGTTTTTTGGAACTCACTTGTTTTCTAAGTTGTGGACTCATTTCTAGCTTGTGTAAGGGGTTAAGTGCTCCACTTTGTGGACTCACCTCATATTTTCTTTAAGCATTAAGTGTACCACCTTGTGCTTTTGAATACTTTTGGATAAATTTGCTTTCTGGAATATATCTGTACTCACATAGTAATTAGGCCCCATGAACACTATTTGTGGATCTTGAGAGAGTGGGTTCCTAGCGAAACCCTTCTCAATGAGGGATCCCTTGTAGGTGGGGAGGATACTTAGTGCATCTCATGTTCTACTTGGTTCATGCGTCTTCCCTTATTGATTGATACATTCTCTTTTTGGAGAGGTTGATAGATCACGTGGGGTTGATATCATAGACTTTGGTGAGACAAACTTTGTCTTAGCGTGTCGGATTAATTTGCTTGTTTTGTTTGGGTTAAAAGTGAAGAGACATCAAAACCTTGGATCTGGAGCCAAGTCCCCTTGTGGTATCATACTGTGAGTCACCTTTAGAGAGGGTTAACCATAGCAGACAATCCCTTCACAAGGCAAACTGCGTTGACGGAACCTCAAGCGGTAATAGCCATTTTCACTGTGGTAGTGACAGTCGCTATATAAATGTCCTTGTGGAAGAAATCTCCATGGGTATGGTTCATTGTTGGGTTGTCAGATCTCCCTAACAGCTCCTGAAGATTAAGTTCTTAGACTATGTCAAAACCCTAGTGCGCCAGGATTAGAGTTGACCCCTTTGGATCATAAAAGTTGCAGAGTCAAACCATTACTAAAAACCCTAGCGAGGCCAAATTTTCATTTTATAGGGTATATGTGCATTATTGCAAAACATTTTTGGAACATACACAATTAGCACTTCTGAGGATTAGAACGAATAAGTCACTTGATTGTTCATGCGCAAGGTTGCTTTTGCCCTTATTCATTATTTTCAGACATGCTTGAAATCACATGCTTGCTATTTTGCATGCTTGTTTATCTATCTAGTTATTGAAAACAGACAAATCTGTTACAATCCTCAAATCTAGACATTAAAATTTGCAAACAATCTGAATCTGAAAACTCAAAATTTGCAAAATCTAAAGTAAAATTCTTTTCTGGAGTCAAAAGTCATCTCAAGAGGTCAGAAAGTCATACAAGTTTTCAAGTGTCGTTTCATTACTGCCCAACTGTCGTATGGTAAAGAACCCAGTGTCGTACGAGTCTTTCTGCCAGTTAAATTCAAAAAGTCAAATCTTGCTAGCAACTATCATGCGAGTTTTTCAACTGTCGTATGAGCTTTTCAACTATCATTTCATAGCATACCCATTGTCGTACAAGTCTGCAAAGTGTCATTTGGGAAATTTTTGAGAGTTGTTAGAAAATTGTCAGAATTGCGAGATATTTAGCCTTTTCAGCCTATTTCAGAATCTATCGATCAAATCACCATGTCAGGAATAGAGCAGTAGCTATTGAGAATCCAATCATTTTCCTAAAGTGGCCTTTTTAAATCTGATTTAGCCTTCTGTTTAATCAATTTGAGTCTTTATCATGTCGTGTCAAAACCTTGTCATAACTATCAATCTTCAATCAATCAATCATCAAAATGACTAAGTGTTGTGATATCTTGTCTACTATCTTTTGGGAACCTACCCATACATCCAGGGCATAGTATCCTTCATCCACATTTAATCGAATCTTCAAATCAATCAAACCTTGACAAGGTTGCGTCATCTGATCATCTTGATTCAATTCATTCTTCGGTTATCTGGATCTTATTATTTTATTTCACTTGAGGTTAATGGTGGAGACTAGAGATTCCTCTCACAAGAAATCTATCACCACTCTCCAAACTCCAACTCTTGAGCAACTCATCAATTTTGGTCTTTACGAGGATGACGGTCTTGGCAACTATCAATTGAAATCTAGTTACATACCTCCTCCATCAACTCACGGAGGTACTCAACATACCCCTCATCAATCTAATCCAAGGAGTCCACAAACTCCTACCATGTCTCAAGCAGGGACAAATTTTGGCTCTCAAAGAGCTCAATCTCAACATGGTGTAGATCAGGAACCCACACCTGAAGAAATTACTCAATATCAAAATGACAATAACTTCAAATGAATGATGAAGCATTTCTTGAAAGAAGATAGAGAAGCATACTTTTTACAATTAGCTCATCAAGGAGCTAAGCTTCCTCCTAATTTTAATGTCGAAGCTATCATCACACATGAGGAAGAAACTCCACTCATAGCTATGATGAAACAAATACATGCTTTACAAGTCAAATTGAATCAACTCAAAAAAGAGAAGGAACCCAAAGAGTTCTCCATGGAGGCTCTATGTCCTTTTCCATTTGACAAAGACTTGTACATGCTGCCCTTTCCAAAAAGAGTGGAGATGTCAAAGTATGATAAGTATGATGGACACTCAGATCCTCAAGATCATGTCAGAGAATTCTGTACACAATCAATGGAGTTCATGCACGAACCAACCTATCTATTACATCTCTTCCCTCGATCTCTGGGGGGAGCAGCCATCTATTGGTTCTCTAGACTACCTTCTCCTATCAAAATTTTTGAGGAGTTGATCAAATTATTTTATCAACAATACTCCTACAATATTCAGTACTCGGTCACCATGATCAATATCTATAATCTCAAGCAATATCCAGGGGAACCATTCCTAACATTTCTCAAGAGATGCAGGAAGAAGTTCTCTCTATATGCTAGACCTATTCCAGAAACAGAAAAATTGGAAATCTTCATCAACAACCTTGTTCCAGAAATCAATTATCCTCTACAAATGCAAGATCATACATCTTTTGATAAGATGGTGGATAATGCTATCAAATTCGAAAAAGTGCTTGTGAAAAAAGGAGAAATCACACTTCAAAAAGACAAGTACGAATCAGGATCTAGTTCTAAAGACAAGAACAAAAATTGGAACAAGAACAAAGGCATCGTCACAGATGGCATTGTTGACACTGTCTGTGCCCCATCAAAGGCACCAGCCTACAATCTCACTCTTGGTACTCAAGCCATTAAAGCTTCAGAGAAAAAGTCTTCTGAACCATCTCAAAAGAAGCCAAAATACAAAAGATGGGATAAACATCGAAAGTTTACTCCTCTGGGAGAATCTTTAGAATCAGCTATGAAAACTCTACTGGCTGATAACATCATCTCTTTACCACCAATCCCACCAAATGATCAGGACCCCAAACTAAAATGGTGGAGAGGAAATGAATTTTGTGATTTCCATCAGAGTAAAGGTCACAAAACTAATAATTGCTACCACTTGAAGCATACCATTCAAGATCTAATCGATAGTGGAGACATCACAATTGACAATCCCCAAAGCAATAATGATCATACAGCATTCACAAAACCATTTTTGAAACATGGTCAAGAAGTTTCAACTTCTCAGCCTAATATGGGGGCAAAAGTCAACTATGCCTACCCTGGAAATAATGTTGTCATCAATATGGTTGAACCATGTCTCTCTGAAAGTTGCAATGTCATCACAATTGTATGAAGAGATAGAGATCATTCCTCAGCTAACACAATTACTCGATCACAAGCTCGAATGCATCTAAAAGGACAAATCCCAGATTCATCAAATGTCCCTAAGGTGCCCTTCAATCTTTCATCTGCTTCCAAATCTTCCAATCCAAAGGATACAGGGCCTACATCTTATAGCATTGTTCAACAACTCCAACACACTAATGCAAAAATCTCCATGTTTGAGTTGCTTCAAATATCTCCAGCTCATAGAGCCATTCTTGATAAAGCTTTGCTGGGTTCCAATGTTCCTGATGACCTTGATTTAGACAGGTTCCAGACTATGGTTGGACATCTTACATCTCCACAATATATCTCCTTTTCAGAGGAAGATGACAACTCCTTGAGTCACCCACATAATCAGCCTTTGCATATAGAAGTCTTGATCCAGAATCGTAGAGTCAAACATGTGTTGATAGATGGGGGCACTGGCCTAAACATTTGTTCTTACAACTTGATCACATAATTGGGATTTTCAGAATTGGCTATTGATCCTAGAAAGAAAATAACTATCAAGGCCTGTGATGAACAAGAAAGATCTTCTAAAGGCACCATTGTCTTACCTATCAGAGTGGGTCCAGTTATCAAAAATACCATCTGTCAAGTGCTTGATCTACCTTTGGCCTAAAATGTCCTTCTAGGGAGACCATGGATACATGAAATGCAAGCTATTTCTTCTACATACCATCAATGTTTGGAGTTTCCTTATGAAGGAGTAGAGGTTACTATCCCCATAGATCTGAATACAACTTGCAACACCTTGAAGGAAAGTGCAGATAAGCTTGTACCTAATAACAGAGAATCTTCCATTGAACCAACTAAAGAAACATCCACATCTAAAATGGAAGATCTTGCAAAAGAGGTTAATATCAAAGAAAATGGTATGGGAGAATATACTATGGAGCCAGTCTTATCTTTGAAATCTCTCCCTATCTCGCCTAACTCTTATGGGCAATCTTTGAAACAATCCAAACCAGACTCTAAAGAACCTCTTGAAGCATATAAAAAGAATTTTGTAGTAGAACAAGTATCCAAACAAGAATTTGAAGAGGATGAGGCTGTACTATCATAGCTGTACAAAGATGAACCCAAATCTCAAGTTGTTCAAACTAGTGACTCTGCAGTATCCAAACTCCCTTCCAAGTCATATGGTCCAGGAGATAAATTAATAGCTAAGATTGGATATTTAGGTAAAGGACCTCTAGGAATTAGAGGAAAAGGTCTTGAGGTACCTCTCCCACATACTGGTAGAGAAAATAAAAACAAATTTGGCTTAGGATTTATGAAGAAACCCTATCACCTCAAAGGTAATTGTTCCCATGTCATAGAGCAAATTGCACTAGGAGAACCTCTTCTTAAGAAAGAAGAAACAATACCATCAGATAGTGATTCAGATAGCTCAGAACTCATCCCCTATGAAAAATTGCCTAAGGAAATCAAAGACCTTCTTGATGATAAAGATGATCTAATCAAAAGAATTAATGTAGTAGAAACACAAGAACCTACTATCAATCAAGAGATAGTTGCATGACAAGAACTAGATAATCTCAAAAACAATCAAGAAGAGGGAAGTGGTAGTGATTCTGAGATAGATTCCAATGAGTATGAATTCAAATTAGAATATGAGGGTAACCCTTCATGGGGTAGTCACCCCGACTTTACTCATGTTCTAAGATTTCCTAGAGATCCTGAATCAGAAGCTAAATCAAATGACTACGAATGGGGAGCCATTCCAGAACCAGATGAAGATGAGCTTATTATAGAGAAACATGTTGATGTTATTCACCAATATGTACCTAATCCTAATGTGAGTCTAGAGTGAAATGATGAACCTATCAAGTCTGATCCATCTATAGCTAAATTCAACTCCCATGATGACATTGAGCCTATTCACGAATTGAATGTCTTAAGTTGTAATATCACCTTTGAACTTGAGTGCCGGGTTAGGACCAATGATGATAGATCCATATCCATAAACACTATCTCCCAATCTTTCCCTACTTTGACTATCCAATATCCAGAACTTATTGATCAAACCTCCACAAATCTGAGCCATGGTATTTATACCTTCCTGAATGACTATGCCCTTGCTTGCTACCTCAATGTAGTTGAGCCTATGAGTACTTCCATCAGTGAACCGAGTGTCAACATGACCGAGTCGGACATCAAATATCTTAGTCAGAAAAATAAGAATAAAAAGAAAAAGAAAAAGCGTTCTGAGGGTGAAAACCACTTTGTGGTAGTCTCAGAACCTACAAAAGTAAAAATAAAAGATGTATCCAAAGGTGAAAACCTCTCTGAGGCACCTAAGGATGAGATATTTGATGTCCTTCTGAGTCATTTATAGGAGAGATCTCCAGTTCTAATTGAGCCCACTCAATCCATCAATTTGGGTACAATAGAGGAACCATAATTGGTACATATAGCACAATCATTATCAGAAGAAGAGAAGCAAAAATTTACAACATTCCTAACAGAGAAGAAGATCAACTTTGCATGGAAATATTTAGATATGCCAGGATTGGATCCTAATCTTATAATGCATCATTTATCTATTGCTCCAAATGTCAAACCTGTCAAGCAAAAATTGAGAAAGATGCATCCTCACGTTGCACTCTTGGTAAAAGCTGAATTAGAGAAGCTCCTAAATGCCAGATTCATTTGAGTTATTGACTATGTAGAGTGGATCTCTAATATTGTACCTATTTCTAAACCAGATGGGTCAATTAGAGTGTGCACAGACTTTAGAGATGTGAACAGAGCATGCTCTAAGGATGATTTTCCACTACCTAATATTGATATGATAGTGGACATGACTGTAGGTTTTGAGATGTATTCCTTAATGGATGGTTTCTCTAGATATAACCAAATAAAAATTGCTCCAGAGGACCAAGAGAAAACTGCTTTCACATGTGCATGGGGCACCTTCTGTTGGAATGTCATGCCTTTTGGGCTTAAAAATGCTGGTGCTACATATCAAAGAGCAATGACATCTATTTTTCACGACATGATGCATTGAACTATGGAAGATTATGTTGATGATACTTTAGAAAAATCTATGATCAGAACTAAACATCTAAAGGACTTGAGCATGATCCTAGACAGAATGGAAAAGTTTACTCTGCGACTAAATCCTAAGAAGTGTGCTTTTGGTGTCACTTCTGGAAAGCTCTTAGGATACATAGTTTCAAAGAAGGGCATTGAAGTTGATCTGGCTAAAGTCAAGGCTATAATAGAGATGCAACCTCCCATGAATATCAGTCAAATGAGGACATTGCAAGGAAGAGTTGAATCTATCAAAAGATTCATATCACAGCTAGCGGACATATCACAGCCTTTTACAAAAACATTACATAAAGGTGTGACCTTTGCATGGAATGAAGAATATGAGAAAAACTTTAACCATATCAAGAAGTATCTATCAAATCTACCTATCTTGATGCCTCCTATTCATGGGAAGCCATTGATCTTATATGTCTCCGCAATAGCCACATCACTGGGGGCATTGCTAGTGCAACATGATGAAGAGAAAAAGGAAAGAGCCATTTATTATATAAGTAGAACATTGGTGGCGTATGAAAAGAACTATTCTATGATTGAGAAAGCTTGTCTCATTTTGATCTTTGCATCATAGAAACTAAGACACTATATGTTAGCTCATACCATGCATCTAGTAGCAAAAATTGATCCACTAAAATACCTACTAAGCAAGGCTGCCCTCACAGGTAGACTGGCTAAATGGGTCATGCTTCTAAGCGAATTTGACATTGAATATGTTGAAAGAAAAGCTATAAAAGGTCAAGTTATTGCTGATCAACTAGCAGATGCACCCATGTTTGATGACACACCAATGCAAATGGAATTTCCAGACTCCTCTATTATGCACCTATCTTCTAGAGAATGGCAATTGTTCTTTGATGGCTCCTATACACAGAATGGATCTGGAGCAGGCATATTTTTCATAACTCCTCAAGGATACTCAATCCCCAAAGCATTCCGATTAAAGTTTCCTTGCACGAACAATATTGCAAAATATGAAACCCTTTTGAATGGTATGAAACTAGCAATTGAATGGAGAGTAACAGAGCTACACATTCATGGAGACTCTCAGCTTGTTATTTGTCAAGTCAATGATGTGTACCAAACTAAAGATGAAAATATCCTTCCTTACAAGAGAATGGTAGATGATCTTAAGAAATATTTCATATCTATCACATTTGAACAAATTCCTAGAACGGAGAACAAGGCTGCCGATGCAATGGCAACACTATCTACTTTATTACAGCAGCCTGAACATGAGCTATGCTATGAGTTCCTGGTGGAAGCACTATCTTATCCTGCATATGACTCCCTTGAAACCCACATGATCTGCACTGTTGTAGGTCATGATTCATCGAGATATAAAAACCTATTTTCCTATCTCCAAGACCAAATCATCCCCGATACCTTCAACCGTCATGAAAAGAGATACCTTATCCGTAATGCCTCCCGATATGTCATCATTGGTAATGATCTATACAAACAAGGTCTAGAAGGTACACTACTTAGATGTTTAGAATGTGAAGAGTCTCAACGTGCATTAGAGGAAGTCCATGATGGTATTTGTGGGTCACACTCGAATGGTTTAACACTAGCTTGAAAACTTATTAGGGCTAGGTACTATTGGCCTAAAATGGAGAAAGAGGCTATCAAATTTGCTAAGAATTGTTAAAAGTGCCAAGTGCATGGAAACTTAATTCATGCTCCAGGGAGGGATCTAATCCCCTTTACAACACAATGGCCTTTTCACCAATGGGCATTTGATCTTATAGGAGCTATACATCTTCATTCTTCTAATGGACATACCCATATAATCACAACTACAAATTATTTTACAAAATGGGTAGAAGCAGTCCCTTTGACACAAGCAACGGGGAAACAGATATCTATGTTCATATTGAACTATATCATATGTAGATATGGGATACCTCATTCCATAATCACAGATAACGGTGGACAATTCAAGAACAAAGACCTAGATGATCTATGTGCCAAATTCAAGATCACACAACATTGGTCTTCTATCTACTATCCTCAAGGGTATGGACAAGCTGAGGCCTCTAACAAAAATCTATTGAAAATCTTGCACAGAACAGTTAATAAAACTGGTAGAGACTGGCATCTCATGATTAATCCAGCTCTATGGGCCTACAGAACAAGTATCAGAATGCCTATAGGGGCTACGCCTTTCGCTTTAGTTTATGGGTCTGAGGTGGTACTACCTATTGAGGTTGAAATCCCATCACTAAGAATCAAAATGCATGGTCTAGTAACTGATGATGACTACAGAGTGTCTAGGTTGCAAGAACTTGAACTACTAGATGAGTGCAGACAAGCAGCATATGATCATCTCAGAGTATATCAGAAGAGAATGTCTAGAGGCTACAACAAGAAAGTCAGACACAAAGAATTTCAGGTTGGCAATCTAGTTTTGAGAGAGAATCCTAAAAATCAATCACATCGAGAATGCAAGGGGAAGTTCAAACCCAATTGGCTGGGTCCCTTTGTAATCACTGCTACTTTTGGCTCTGGTACCTATCAACTCTTAATGACTGAAGGAGAACAGCTCTGAGAACCAATCAACATTCTCCATCTGAAGAAATTCTATGCCTAAGGCATTCAATCTACGGTAAAATGTCCTGAAAAAAATCTTAAAAATTTGAAAAATATCAAAAATGAAAAAAAAAAAAAAGAAAAAAAAAGTGCCTTGGTGAAAACCTGGAAACAGGTGCCTTGGTAGCAAAAATAGAATCTCTGCCAAGATGGTGAAAACCTGGCAAACGGGCGCCACTTGTTTCAAAATGCTCCATCTATTAGTGCAGTCTTGGTCTTTTCCAGCTTTTAGTCTTGCTTTAGTTTGTACATATCTCTCGGTTTGTTTTTGCATTTCCAATTTTCAATAAGTCGATTTGTCCACCAATCTGCTCAAGTGTCTGTATCCTATCAATGTTCAAACTTGGGGGCAATCAATGTCATATCCTATGGTCTTCGGTGTATCTTAGATGTATCATATCTAGTCAGAGTCATTTTGAAGCTTCATGTGAGTCAGTCAGTCAGTCTTGTCTCCTGAAAGGATTTTGCATCTACAACAATGCAATCAACATCAAACTGAAAACTGAAAACAATCTATGCTTTTTTACATGTTTTTATCTCCTTGTATGCTTACTAATTCACATTGAGATTTTTGCATATTATGTCCCTTCGAGCCCTTCGATGATGTCCTTTATAGGATTTAGAGAGTGATGACTGGGGGCATAATCTTTTCTTTGTCTTATGCTTGTATGTGAAAATCTAACAACTTTGGAAATTCTGAATTGAAATGGTGTCGGACTGTAAGAGCCTCTATCTTGAATTGGATGGCCATGCGTACCTTGACCATTGATACCTGGATGATTCAAAGAATTATTGATCTAACTATTGTCTTTTTGAGTGAGTTCTTTCTCCTACTGTGAAACATGATCTTACCTAAGGATGTGAACGATAAAGGGTCACTACGGGTAATTCACATTGGATTTAGAATGATCTCTTGGCTGTTTGATGTATTTGTCATGCAAGGCGTATTCAGGTCATCACGACGTTCATGTTTTGATGCTTATACAAATTGCTATATCAAAATGGACGTGATATTCAGGTCATCCTGGTGCTTGTGCCTTGGTGCTTATATCTAATCTAACATTCTGAAAACAAAACCAATATTCATATGTCCATGGTTGTTTTGGACCAGTGGGTGTTGTATTGGTTCTTGAGCGTTACAAATTGATATTCATATGTCCATGGTTTCATAGCTAGTGGGCATTGTATTGATTTATCCGATTACCTAAAAGTTCAATGATGATAACAAATCGGCACATGATCAGTGACTAGGTCCTAGGTCTTAGGTTGCATTTCATTTTGCATGTCTCTTTGCATTTTGCATGTTGCATGATCTCACAATGGCTAAATGAACTTCAATGCTTAAACAATTCTCCACTCGCATCTTCAAATCTAACAAGAGATGAATCTCACATGAAGGTTCCTTCAACAAAATAGCAAGTAGAATCCTTTTTCGGGATCAAAATTGAAATCTGAGATCGTTTATTATGTCAAAATCATGATTTAAAATTTTGGGCCCAGGACGGTCTACTGCTTGCATATTCGACCTTCGATCATCACAAAAATCCATAATTCCACTTAATTGATTATCTTACATCAAACTATCAAAATTTCAACTTGGTCAACTATGGTCAACTCATAGTTTCACCTAGTCAAACTTGGTCGTCTGGACCTCTAAACGATGCAGAATACATTCTTGGACGTGTTTAACTACTTCTCAAATCAATTAACATGCTTCTAAACTATCAACGCTGACTTCTTTTCTTATTTTTTTTTTACATTCATTTAGATTCTTTTTAGCATATCAATTTCCATATTAGCATAGATTCATATCAGTTTTCATCATATCATTGAATCTAAAATCCAAAAAAATAGATTAATTGCATTCATATTTCATATCAATTTTGCATTCAAATCCTTCATTTAGGTGTCGTCTAGGTCACTGATCTCGATAACAATCTGAGAACATCAATCTCACACCTATTAGAAGGCATTAAATCGCTTGGTTAGATTAGATTTCAATTTTGCACAATTTTGATTATAGCTAACCTCTAATGTTTTACTGAAGTGTTGTGTCTACAGATCAGGTACAATTTTCACACACACACCCGATATGTCATCATTGGTCACGATCTGTACAAATGAGGTCTAGATGGTACGCTACTTAGATGTTTAGAATGAGAAGAGTCTCAGTGTGCGTTAGAGGAAGTCCATGATGGTATTTGTGGGTCACACTTGAACGGTTTAACACTAGCTCAAAAACTTATTAGGGCTAGGTACTATTGGCCTAAAATGGAGAAAGAGTCTATCAAGTTTGCTAAGAATTGTCAAAAGTGCCAAGTGCATGGCAACTTAATTCATGCTCCAGGGAGAGATCTAATTCCCTTCACTACTCAATGGCCTTTTCACCAATGGGCATTTGATCTTATAGGCTCCATACATCCTCATTCTTCTAATGGGCATACTCACATTATTATAGCTACAAGTTATTTTACAAAATGGGTAGAAGTAGTCCCTTTGACACAAGCAACTGGTAAGCAAATATCTATGTTCATCTTGAACTACATCATATGCCGGTATGGTATTCCACATTCTATAGTCACAGATAATGGTGGACAATTTAAGAACAAAGACTTGGATGATCTATGTGCCAAATTCAAGATTACACAATATTGGTCATCTATCTACTATCCTCAAGGGAATGGACAAGCAGAGGCTTCAAACAAGACTCTATTGAAAATCTTGCACCGTACAGTTAATAAAATAAGAAGAGACTGGCATCTCATGATCAATCCAACTCTCTGGGCCTACAAAACAAGTATCAGAATGCCCATTGGGGCTACACCATTCGCTTTAGTTTATGGGTCTGAAGCGGTACTGCCTATTAAGGTTGAAATCCCATCACTAAGAATCATAATGTATGGTCTAGTAACTGATGATGACTACAGAGTGTCTACGTTGCAAGAACTTGAACTACTAGATGAGCATAGACAAGCAGCGTATGATCATCTCAGAGTATATCATAAGAGAATGTCTAGAGGCTACAACAAGAAAGTCAGACACAGAGAATTTTAGGTTGGTGATCTAGTCTTGAGAGAGAATCCTAAAAATCAATCACATAGAGAGCGCAAGGGGAAGTTTGAACCCAACTGGTTGGGTCCCTTTGTTATCACTGCTACTTTCAGCTCTGGAGCCTATCAAATCTCAATGACTGAAGGAGAACAACTTTGAGAACCAATCAACGTTCTCCATCTGAAGAAATTCTATGCCTAAAGCATTCAGTCTATGGTAAAATATCTTTAAAAAATCTTTAAAATCTGAAAAAGTCCTGAAAAAATGAACATCTTGGTGAAAACCTAGCAATAGGCACCTTGATGATTCACAAAAAAAGTAAAAAAATATCACAAGTACAAAAAAATTAGAAAAATAAAAAATACAAAAAAATGAGAAAAAGAAAAAGTGCCTTTGTGAAAACTTGGAAACAAGCGCCTTGGTAGCAAAAATAGAATCTCTGCCAAGATGGTGAAAACCCAGCAAACGGGTGCCACTTGTTTCAAAATGCTCCATCTATCAGTGCACTCTTGGTCTTTCCCAGCTTTCAGTCTTGCTTTATTTTGCACATATCTCCCGGTTTGTTTCTACAGTCCTATTTTCAATAAGTCGATCTGTACACCAATCAGCTCAATCGTCTGTATCCTATCAATGCCTAACACTTGGGGGCAATCAAAGTCATATCCTACAACCCTCAGTATCTCATATGTGTCATATCTAGTTAGAATCCTTTGAAGCTTCATCTGAGTCAGTCAGTCAATCTCCTCTCCAGAAAGGATTTTGCATCTACAACAATGCAATCAAACACAAACTATAAACAATCTATGCTTTTACATACTTTTATCTCCTTGTATGCTTATTGATTCACATTGAGATTTTTGCATATTTTGTTCTCACGAGCTCTTCAATGATGTCCTTTATTGGATTTAGAGAGTGATGACTAGGGGCATAATCTTTTCTTTGTCTTCTGCTTGTATGTGAAAATCTAACAACTTTGGAAATTCTGGATTGAAATGGTGTCCGACTGTAAGAGCCTCTATCTCAAATTGGATGGCCATGCCTACCTCGACCATTGATACCCAAAAAATTCAAAGAAATTTGATCTAACTATTGTCTTTTTGAGTGATTTCTTTCTCCTACTGTGAAATGCGATCTTGCCTAAGGATGTGAATGATAAAGGGTCACTATGGGTAATTCACACTAGATTTAGAATGATCTCTTGACTGCTTGATGTGTTTGTTTCAACATGGCATATTCTGGTCATCATGACGTTTATGTTTTGATGCTTATACAAATTGCTACATTAAAATGGACATGATATTCAAGTCATCTTAGCATTTGTGCCTTGGTGCTTATATCTAATCCGACATTCCGAAACTAAAATCAATATTCATATGTCCATGGTTGCCTAACCAGTGGGCATTGTATTGATTCTTGTGCATACAAATTAGTATTCATATGTCTATAGTTTTTATAAACTAGTGGGCATTGTATTGATTTATCCGGTTACCTAAAAAACTCAATGATAACAAATGACCAACACATGATCAGTGACTAGGTCCTAGGTCCTAGGTTGTATTTCATTCTGCATGTCATTTTACACTTTGCACTTTGCATGATCTCATAACTTGCTTGACAATCTTTAAACAATTCTTCTAAAACTATACTTGACTTGCAAATTGAAGAGCTGAATCTCATACGAAGGTCTTCTCACAGAAATGCAAGTTGTCACCATCCTAGGTTACACATCCTTTTTGACATAAGACTGAGTACTTGTCTTCATCAATACCTACAAAACATATCATGTGTATTGTTGCATTTTCATTACATATTCATAATCATTCATTCTATCTATTGCATTACATACATTTCCATACATACACTTTCCATAATCAAATACATTTGTATAACATTCATACATATGAAAGAAAATCATTGCATTGCATGAATCCATACATACATTCTACTCTACTCATAGCATTTACATCACATGATATCATCATACATAAAAAATATGACAAGTACAAATGAAGTCACAACCAAAAGTCTTGATCTCATATATCATAAAACTTGAAATAGTCAGGGGTGCACTACTGGCACAATGTACAAAAGAATGAGCTCATGTGAGCTATCAGAATAGTACCAATATCAAAAGAGCAACAAAAATATCAGAATATCATGATAGATCAGTTGTCGGCCTGATCCTCTCCATCTGGTGGAGGTGGTGGTGGTGCATCTGGTACTCCCCTCGGCCCTAGGTGCTCTCGCTCCCTCTAATGCTATCATGTACTAAGAGTATGAAGGAACTCTCTAAGAAAGTGGAATTGCAGTGTAGTATGCTGAAACATAATATGCAGATCTAGAGGTCTGATGGATAACCTCTGCCTATAGTCTCTGAACCTCACCATGAAGCTCAGTGCATTGTCTATTTGCCTTTAGATATCTCTCCTCCCATCGAGCATTGTACACCTTCAGGTCCCAGACCTATAATCTGAGCCTCCTCACGATCTCCTGTGTAGATAATGGCACACTAGGATCAGCATCTGTGACATGCATGTCAGTATCCTCAGAAGGCTTCTCTATAGTCTCTGCTCTCTGCACCTTATGATGTTTAACCTCTGCACCTAGATCAAAACTGGTATCCTCTTGTATAGGATCGGTATCACCGCCTACAACCTGCTTAACTGCAAGTACCTCCTCGGCACTACCAACACTCCCTAAAGTATCACCCTCTCCCCTAGTCCATCTCTATGAACTTGTAGATCTACGTGCTATGGAACTAGTGGGACAAGGGGGCCTCATATGTCTCGATGGTCTCTATGGAGGAGCCATCACTCTTGGTCTCGAAGGTGTGGGGTGTACAATTGGAACCTAAGTGGGTCTAGGACCCTATCCCATCAGAGCACCTGTAACATCCATCACCTCCTCCATGGAGAGTATCAAATCTATAGGGTCAAAAAATCTCTGAACAAGATGATCGACAAGCCATGCAATGAATCCATCTGTAACTCCGGCATCAGCGACCTGTGGCCTATACTCCCAATCTCTACCAATGATAGCATTGTACTCCTCTGAACACAAGGCATAAGAAATCTTCAGGGTCCATCCAAGTCTGAGCTCATGAGCTATCTGTGCATAAGTGGCGTAATCCTGCGGTGCATCCTGCACTCGTCCATACTGATGCCATACCCTGGTGATAAGAAATCTCTCTAGTACAGAGGACAATCATCCTATTAGCACCCAACTCTGAAAGAAGAAACTAAACTGCTCTTGTGTAGTAGGCCATGGCTCAATCTCTAAGTAGGGCCTCCATCATACAAAGGTCATGTCATCAAGACATCATCTCCAATACTCTACATGACCCATACACCCCTGTATGACATAGCCAGCATATATATATATATATATATATATATATATATATATATATATATATATATATATATATATATATATATATATATATATATATATATATATATGTATATATATATATATGTATATATATATGTATATATATATATATGTATATATATATATATATGTATATATATATATATGTATATATATATATATATATATATATACAATATGTATATATATATATATATACATATATATATATATACATATATATATATATACATATATATATATATACATATATATATATACATATATATATATACATATATATATATATATATACATATATATATATATATATACATATATATATATATACATATATATATATATACATATATATATATATACATATATATATATATACATATATATATATATATACATATATATATATATATATATATATATATATATACATATATATATATATATATATATATATATATATATATATACATATATATATATATATATATATATATATATATACATATATATATATATACATATATACATATATACATATATACATATATATATATATGTATATATATATATATATATATAACAAGCTCATGTGGCTGCCTCTGTGAGGTACACATTGGTCTCAAAACTAGGATATGCTCCCACACCCAGATTTGTAGAACAAGAGCTCCGATAGCAAAAGTCTTGCTCTCATGATACACTACCTCGTGTATTTCAGAGAACATGTGAGCCAAAAGACACTGACCCTAGGCTAACTCAGAAGGAGTCACCATCAAACGTGCAATCATAGGGGCCCAGCCCATTAGAAGAATGTTCTGCTGATGGTCAGACATGATGATACCGCCGATCATCCCAGCAATAATACACTCCAGTCTATGAGACTGTCCATAATGCTGCACCAAGTTCTCCCATGAAATGGAACCAGTCAACTGAGTATCATCTCCGAAGAGATGTCTGAAAGCTAATAGTCCAGAGTTCCCCAAACTCACATATGCTGGATGCTAACTACTATGAAATGGAATCTAAAGAATCCTATACACATCCTCTGGAGTCACAGTGAGCTCTCCAGTAGGAAGATGAAACATTTATGTCTCTGAATGGAATCTCTCTATTAGTTTCGTCAACAGCCCATGGTTTACCCTAATATCAGGTAAATGGATCAAATACTCAAAATCGCAAGTAGCAAGATGCACTCTCATCAGATCCGGTATATAAACATAGACCCTCTGAGTGGCTGGATGTGAGATACATACATGAACATCAGGATATATGACCTACACAGCATAGAAACAGGGAACCCTATTAGTATTTTGGTTGGAAAACAAGTTACACATACAGGAATGGAATAGTTTGCTATTTCAGAAGGTAGATCAAAGACTCAGGAATCAAGCTCAAAGTTCAGAAAATTCAAAATTTGGCCCTAGAAATGAGTTTTGGGCTCACTATTTTTCATACGACAAAGTAGACTGGCGGAAAAACTCGTACGAGTTTTCCCTAGTTACCATACGACAAAGCATGAAGATACGACACTACATCTCTCCTCATACGAGTTATGAGGGACCCGATGAAACATCGTACGACTCTTGGGTCCCTCTCATATGAGTCTTGGGGGTTAATGAAATGACAATCTAACTAGGGTTGAAAAGTCGTACGAGTTTCCGTGCATGCAAAAATTAAAAAATTAAAAGCGTACGAAACAAAAGTTTAAAATGTTATAAACAAAGAAAAATTAACTTTTTAGAGAAGCAAAGGGGTCCACCTATTGGATGTCCATACTGTCGAGGTCTCTTATGCCTCCGGCTACACTCAAAATGGTGAGAAGACATAGGTACCTTCATTTCTACCATTTTCTTGCTTAGAGGGGTCCACAAGGTTTTCAAAAGTCAACGGTGAAAATGAATTGAAAATGACCCTTTTGGCCTTTATATAGCTTTTGACCTAATTTTCAAAAGTGCTTTGTTTTTCATGAAAATTGCACCCCTGGCTAATTTCAATGTTCTTAACCCATTTTCAGGATCAAAATTGAAATCTGAGATTATTTACTATGTCAAAATCGCGATTTTAAATTTTTTGGACCTAGGATGTCTAACTCCTTGCACAATCAACCTTCAATCATCACAAAAATCCAGTATTCAACTTAATTGATTATCTTACATCAAACTATCAAATTTTCAACTTGGTCAACCATGGTCAACTCATGGTCAAACCTAGTCAAACTTGGTCTTTTGGACCTCTAAATGATGCTGAATGCGTTCTCGAATGTGTACAACCATTTCTCAAATCAATTAACATGCTTCTAAACTATAAACACTGACTTTTCTTGTCAGATTTCAATTTTTATCCTGAAGGGGGCATGGTATTGCACATCATTCAAAGTCTGTAACTCAATTCTGTCAATCAATCTTTCCTCAGTAATCAAGACAAAAACCACGTCTAGTTTCTGATTCATCTAAAGTCTTCATCACTTGGGGCAAATCTATCATCTCTTGGGGCATATCAAATTCATCTAGTATCTTAAATCTATCTTGTAAAATGTATTAGCTTTTCATAACCATCGGTTCATTAGTGTTATTTCCTTGGTTCTTTGTAACTGATGGGTTCAGGATGTGATACCAATATGATTTATAAAAGGACATTGAGGTCTGGAATCAGTCACTCACTTCTTTGCAATCATAAGGTTCGGAGTCAAGTGTTTTGGCACTTTTTCATAATCACTAGTTCATTGTTGATATAGCTAGCATCATCTTGATTCTTGGTCATTTTGGGCCTGGGTCAGTATCCCCTTTTCCATTCTTTCAAATCTTTAATCTTTCAAATCAGTTTCATACGTATATCAAACACAAACTATTCTTTGAACTACCATGCTTTGCACAATGATTCAAAGAGGGGCAAAATGTAATACCCCAAAAATGGGCTATAGGTTCATTGACCTCCTACATCTTCAAATTCGAATGAAATCAACATCAAAGTCCTAACCTAAGGCACATCTGGACATTATCGAATCCTAATTGATTATCCTAAATTTTGCATCGGGGAATATTCCTAGCAATATTCCTATTTATTCTAATTATCTTTAATTTAATTATTATTTGGCGATAAATCTTATTTATCCTAAAGTTTGATTAATTGAATATTCTTAATATTTAATTAATCAGATTTAATACTGCCACTTAATTATTTAATTGAATTTAATTAAATTATTCCTCAATTGTATTATTTAATTTTGACAATAAATCAAAAATCTTATGACTAATTGATTAAATTCATATTTAATTAATTCATGTCAATTGTCAATTTTTAATAATATAGTTTTTGAATAAAGTTTGATTTAATTGATTAACCCACAAATCAATTGTTTTAATTTCAAAAATTAGTTAAGTTGAGGATAAATCACTTTATTTATTTAATTAATTCATAATTAATTGTGCACATTCAAAAAGGAGTTAAACTCAAAATCAAGAAATCAATGCAAGTTGTTAACTTTGGAAACTCAACATCTATTTTGAGTTCAAAGTTGATCTAAAACTTCTGATTTAAGTTAAAAAGTTGTTCTTGCATGCTTTTGCATAATTTTGTGAGTTAATTATTTCTTATTTCCTGATAACTCAAAAATCAACCTGAGTTTATCAAGAGTGATTTATGGCTTTTCTCATGCACCTCCAAAGCCCTGGCTTTCTATAAAATCAAGGCTTCAGCTCTTCTAAAAGGATCCACAAAATTGTATCCTCATGCTGGCAAATTGGTGATCAAAGAATCTATCTTTGTGAATCAAAGTTGTTGTGAGATTTTCATTGTTTTTGAGCATTCATATCATTTAGCATATCAATTCTTAGATTAACTGCATATCATATTAGTTTTTCATATAGAATAGATTCATATCAGTTTCTTTCATCTTATTGCATAGAAAATGCAAAAATATAGATTAAATTTGCATTCATATAGCTTTCATTCTTTGTATTCAAATCCTTTATTTAGGTGTTGCATTGTCACTGGTCTTGGTCTGATCTGAGAGTATCATACTCACACCTACTAGAAGGCAGTAAATCACCTGGTTAGTTTAGTTTCCATTTCACTGCACGATTTTGGTTTTTGGCTAACCTCTAATGTTTAACTGAAGTGTTCTATCTACAGCTAGGTACAAAATTCACACACACAGTTGTAACTCGGTATAAGCTCTCCCTAGCTTAATATGTTTAATCACTACATTACATAAAAGCATTTGCAAGTGCAAACTGACTTCTGCAGATATGATCTTTTCAGCTTGCAGGTTTTCTTCTATTCTTAGTAATTGATCTTCAATGCTCTCCCTTTTCTATATCTCTCTCCCTTTGACAGCAATGCCAAAGAGAAATAAAAATATACAGCTCTGTAGTAGCCATGTAACTCTCTGTTGTCTGGTGCATTCTCTATATCTCGGTATACTAATGTGCAAATCTATTCTAGTACTTCAACCTTTCACAGCCTTAGACAGAAATCCAAAGTTTAAACTTTGCTACATCAACATGTATGATCTTCTGATAAAATTAGGTTGATGCAACCTCAAGATCACCTTAGTGACCGGTAGACAGGGAACAGCCCCCAAGTCTAGTCCTCAAATATTCATATGTATCCTTCGGTATAGACTTTGTAAATATGTTAGCAAGTTGTTCTTTTGATGTAATAGATTCTAGCTTTACTTGCTTCTCATGTACTTGTTCCCTTAAGTAGTGATACTTAATAGATATGTGCTTTGTTTTAGAATGCATCACTAGATTCTTTGAAATATTAATAGCAATAGTGTTGTCACAATATATAATCACCGGTTCAGTGATTACCTCATTCATACCTTCTAACACTTGCTTGATATAAGCAATATTTGAATAGTTAGTAGTAACAACAACATACTCTACTTCAGCTATAGACTGGGAAATGCAAGACTATTTCTTACTTGTCCATGTAACAAGTCTTTCACCAAAGAAGAATGCTTGTCTGGTGGTACTCTTTCTATCATCCACATTTCCAGCCCAATCAGCATCGATGTATAACATAAGTTCAAACTTGCCTTTCTTAGGATACCACAGTCCATAATCTTAAGTTTTCTTTAGGTATCTTAAGATTCTCTTTGTAGCAACCATGTGTGACTCTCTAGGGTTTGCAGAAAATCTAGCAACTATTCCAACAACATGTGTTATATCAGGTCTACTATGAACTACATACATTAACTTACCAATCATGGATCGGTACATTATCTGGTTTACCTCAATAGTTCCATCTTCTTTAGTCAATTTACATCCAGTAGCCATTAATGTTCCCATAGGTTTAGCATCTTCCATGCCAAATGTCTTCAATACTTCCTTTATATATTTAGATTGTGTGATGAATATACCATCATTCTGCTAAATCACTTGTAATCCTAGAAAGAACTTAATCTCTCCAAACATAGACATTTCAAATTCACTTTTCATTTCATCAGCAAATGACTTACATATATGATCTTATCCTCCAAATATTATGTCATCCACAAATATCTCAGCAATCAAGATAGTATCATCCAAATTTCCTTTCATGTACAAATTACTGTTCTCATTGGTTCTAACAAATCCAATACTCAGTAAATAGTTATGCAGCCTCTCATACCAAGCTCTCAGTGCTTGCTTTAAACCATATAAAGCTTTATGTAATCTACATACCATATCTTTGTTGTCTGGATCAACGAACCCTTCAGGTTATTCTATGTAGACTTCTTCTTCAATTATCCCATTCAGAAAAGCAGATTTAACATCCATTTGGTAAGCTTTGAACTTTTTGTGTGCAACATATGCAAGTAACATTCTGACTCCTAATCTAGCAATAGGTGCAAAAGTCTCACCATAATCTATTCATTCCTCCTATTCTCATTTAGCTTGTTTCTGAATATCCACTTAGTGCCAATAACATTCTTGTCCTTAGGTCTGGGTACTAAAATCCAAGTTTTGTTCTTCTCTATCTATTCTATTTCCTTTTTCATTGCATTAACCCATTCATCATTTTCTAATGCAACTTTTACATTCTTCGGTTCATATTCATAAACTAGACATGTACCTTGTCTTCCTTTAATTCTTGTTTGCATGTCAGCTTGTTTATCTCCAATGATTTGTGTCTCAAGATGATGTCTTCTGACAAATCTTGCTAGTATCCAATCTCTTCTTTCTTTTTCATCCTGTGCAGGTTCATTTGCTTGCTCGGTAGGTGCTTCTTGCTCATCGGTTTCTTTTTCCTGTTCCTCGATATTATTTTCCTACTGGTCGGTTGTCACTGTCTGCGGTATCAGTAGGTACTCTAGTTGTTCAATGTAAGTGAATCTACCATAGTCTTCCAATTCCTTTATGCTTTCCTCTACATTATTTTCATCAAACTCATCAACCCAAACATTAGTACTTTCAATCATTCTATTAGTTACTTTGTTAAGACACTTTTATGCTTTACTTTTAGTGGAATATCCTGGAAATATCCCTTCATCACCTTTTGAGTCAAACTTCCCATTTCTTTCATCTTTCAGAATAAAGCATTTACTTCCAAAAATCCTGAAATAACTTACAGTGGGTTTGTGGCCAAACCATAACTCATAGGGTGTCTTATTAGTGTCCTTCAGTTGTACTCGGTTTAGAACATAAACAACTGTGCTAACTGCTTCTCTCTAGTATGTCTGAGTAACATTCTTTTGTAATATCAGTGTTTTCGCACAGTCAACTATTGACCTATTCCTTCTTTCAGCTATTCCATTTTGTTGTGGTGTCCTCGGTGCAGAGACATGTCTTTTAATACCATGCTTATTACAAAAGTTAGTAAATTCATCAGAAATAAATTCACCGCCTCGGTCAGATCTTAAGCATTTCAATTCTTTACTAGTATCTTTCTCAACTTTTGCTTTATACCACTTGAACATCTTAAATGCCTCTGATTTTTTTTCAAGAACATGACTATCATTAATCTAGTATAATCTTCAACAAAAAGAATAAAATATCTATCTCCATCATAACTTTGAGTTCTCATAGGACCACATAGGTTGGTATGCGCTAACTCAAGTAATTTCTTTGTTGAATAATCTTTGCTTTTGAAACTAGATTTTGTCATTTTACTTTTCTGACATTCATGACACATAACATGATCAGGCTTAGATAAGTTAGGCAGACCTCTAACCTTTTTCTTTTTACTGATCTTAATCATGTTATCAAAATTCACATGACATAACCTTTTATGCCACAACCATGCATCTTCATCTTTCATCATTAAATAAGAAGACTGATCATTATCAAGATAAAACAAATTACCTCTCGATTGTGTTCCAGTTCCAATAAGTCTTCCTTCATCATCAAATATCTTCACTTTCTTGCTCTCAAAAGTAACTCGGTGGCCTAAATTGTCTAGTTGTGCCACACTTAGCAAATTATAATTTAGTCCTTTTACCCAATAAGCATTGTCACATCTAATTTTATCATTTATCATCAAGGATCCTTTTCCTCTAACCATACAAGGTGCATCATTACCCATTCTAACAGATCCTCCATTTTGTTCTTCAAGATGATCAAATTTTTCTCCATCACCAGTCATGTGATGTGTACAACCACTATCTATGATCCATGTATCATTTTTTATTAACCTTATAGATAAAGGTTGTCTCTACATACCTTTCATCTTCCTCTAAGTCATCCTTCATTACAACAAATACTACCTCCACATCTTCATTAGTGTTGGTATTGGTGACATCTTCTTCTGCAATGTAGCACACCTTCTTGCCTTTATCATTATTGTTTTAGTTGTCTCTGTTGTAGTGTCAGTAACTTATGTTGCCTATTCTCCCATATCTTCCTTCACCAGATCAATCTGTGTTTATGTCATCATCTTTTCTGTGTGGACATCTAGCAGCAATATGACCAACCTCTTTACAATTAAAGCATGCTAAAGGTAATTTACCTCTATATCTTCCTTTACCTTTAGGTAACCTTTTGGCCATAAGAGCTTCAAGTTCATCAAGCTCATCATCAGTATTGCTATCACTATCATCATTCTTATTTTTGCTACTAGACTTACCAATCTTCAGAGAAGACATAAAAGCATATTCAATAGACGGTACAACACTATTATCAAAGTTTTTCAGCTCAAAGGTTGTAAGCTTACCAATCGGATTATCAAGAGTAAGGTTGTTACCAGATGCAGACCTAGTTTCATGAATTGCAGATATTTTGATTGCATAAACTGACAATAAGGTTCTGAGAAGTTTTCTTACCATTGTCTCTTCGTTAGTAACACCATCAGATGCTCTAATAGCATGGACTACCTCTTTTAGTTTGTTTGTGTACTGCACAATATTTTCTCCTTTCTTCATCTTCATATCATCAAATATTCCCCTTAAGCTTTCAGCTCTGGCTCTTTTGACATTCACATCACCACTATAAACTTGAGAAAGTTTATCCCACATATCTTTAGCAGTAGTGCAATTTTTAATATCTTCAAATTCAGCATCTGTATAGGCAGCAACAATCTCCATCATAGTAACATTATGTTCATGCATGTCTCTTAGTTGATCAAGGGTTAAGGGACCAGTCGGCGGTGCAATGTAGCCATTCTCCATTAGTGTGAGGGGAGAATTCCCAATTCCAGATACATGCAGCTTCATTCGTCTTTGCCATACTATGAAGTTATCCTTGTTTAGCTTTGGCACTTCCCTCTTATACATTTTGAGATCTTTGTGCTGAAGTCCTTAAAACTCTATTCCAAGCAACCAATGCTCTGATACCAATTGTTAGAATAACTGAGAGGGGGGTGAATCAGTTATCCATAGTCCCAATCACAAAATGTATATCCAAAAATAATTTACTAAAAATTCTGCAGATCGGTAACATAAAATAGTATTTTGTCTGTGCTTTTACCGATTACCAATTAATAACATATAGTGATTACCGATCAAATCCAATATGCAACATGTAAAGTATGACAAAAAATAATCATCATAGTCAACACATAACACAAGAGATTTAACGTGGAAACCCTGTAAAGGGAAAAACCACCTGGGACCGGCAACCCAAAAATTGTTCACTTTTCTGAAGTGAGGTCGGTGAAGACCTAACCCTATTAAAGGTTACAAACACACTATGAGGTGTGACCTTGTTAGAGGATTTTAGACCAACCGTTATCGTCCAACCAGCATTCACTATGGGGTTGATAGGATAACAAATGTACACTCTATGAATGACATTACAAGACTTTCTAGTCCACTCTGTTAAGAGATTTATCTATTTACAATGGTTAAAATGTAACAGTAGGTGATATGATTACAACACAACTTCAATTGTAGATTATCAGATCTATATTAAGCTCATTCAAATCCTCTGATGAATATATCAATTCCATTTCAGTCAATATTCAATAACAGCCTGTCGCTCAGTTATAGCTTTCTAACACTCGGTAATCTCTGTAGTTCAGTTCTCCTTAACTAGTATGATCAGGCATGCATGAAGCTTGTTCATGCAATATCTCTCCATTCTCCTTCTTCTGGCATAATTTCATCATCAAATCCTAGTCTCTTAAATAGACAAGTAAACCGATTTAATTCCATCCATCAGATTTTTCTGCTTAATCTCCTTTGTTGATTTTGTCGCTTTAGGCTTCCTCGGCTAATGTGTCAGTAACACATTTTATTTCAATCCCTTAGATCTTCTTCGAATTATGTTAGTCATCGATCTTTGTAACAAACATTATCTTTATCCTCGTAATCATAACACTTTACAGCTCATCAACTTCCATTGGCTAAACTAGTCATTTAGTTCTTTTCTTCTGCTCGGTTAACAAAGAAATATCTCGGTGAACACAAGCTCGGTTTATACTATGCTTGGTATATACTACCCTGGGTCAGTGTATACTGGAATGCTTCTTTAACTGACCACACTGCTTTGTGCATTTTGCTCTATCTGAATGCAACATAATCAAGTCAATAACATAAGGTCATAGACTCATTCATAAGTTACCTAATGTATTCCTTATCCTTATCTATCATCTCCATCTTCCTCATGTAGATATATGTGTTCTTCATCTCTTTTCTTCTTATTTCTACAAATTTTTAGGTATAATAACTTACAAGATAAGTATTGTCAAAACTAGTATCAATGACAACATATTACTGATTTAATCATCTTACATATCTAATCAGCAACTCAGTGATCTAAAATCACAGATCTTAAAGTCATACAATCTATTCAAATCAGTTGTAGTTCATCAGTTCATGTGTATGTTTACTATTGCTGCATTTACTTTTCAGTTCAATATTCTATTTTGAAGTTAAGATATAAAGTTGGCATCATGGATATCCTTATGACTCTACTAGATTTGGTCTTATCGCCAACTCCACCAAACTAGTGCAATCTTCTAAGGTAGTCTTGAAGGATGTTCAAACTACCACCATTCCATCAATACCATCAATGTATGCATATTAATATGCAAGTAGAAATTGAAGTTAAGTTCATAATTATGCCATTTGACCACGCAAGGCAAGACTTATAGTTAGTAAGTAGCTAGTGGTTTGGTCTATAAATGAGTTCAACAAAGTAACATCCACAAATGACTTTCATCCAGTCTAAACTACTTGAAACAAATTCTAATCTATGTACTTGAAAGTAAATTCTATTCTAAAAGAGGAAAGTAGATCACCATGCAATACTCTAAAAGACTACAAATATTCACCATGCACAACGCAACAATGAATAAAGAACAATTTGGGCAGTATGTTTGCAACAATTCTTTAACAATCCCTTTTACAAATAGATAGAGCAAGCCTTATATAGGGAGTTCTAGAAAAATGAATGACCAAGATTAAATCAAAATCAATGGCCTAGATTAATCCACTAAAGCTCTAATCCAACTAATGCTACAAGCACCAAATGCTTGTGCAATTACAATAAAGCACCAGCATGCAGACCAATAGGATAATTACATTGCTTCCAAGAGCCAATAAGAAAAGAGGTTAGGTAGAAACCTTCAACAAAAGGCACCAATTATGGGTGAACCAAAATAAAGTACTTATTTACTAACTAATGAGAAAATTTAATGTGATAGGCTTACATGAAATCTTCTTTTAGATTTTCAATGGACATTTGTCAAAAATGTGACACATTTGTCCATCAGTGTTTTTGCGTTGGAAATGGTGACGAAAGTGCTAACCGTCAGTATTTCAACATCACTACCCATCAGAATTGGCCACACAAATAGCAATTTTACTATGTCACTGATGTGTCAAAAAATTCTTCTTACGACATTTCATCAATTGGAAAGGCGACGGATATTCAGTAGATCTCCGACAGGAATACCTGTCATAGGTATAGTCATCTTGTCGCACCCATCTGTCAGATTGGGGTCCCACCGACGGTTACTTGTGGAATGTCTGACAATAGGTAATCAAATTTTGACACAAGTAGTCATCGAAGGAATAGCTCTTCTGTCAGAATAGGATTACTACGTGTCAAAAAATTGATGGAATAGCATAGTAAAAATAACAAAGCTCAAGAGACCATCATAGTTGGTCTCTGTCTTTGGTCCATATACTGAAAAAAAAAATTACATTTTGTTAGGTCATCAAATGTGGAGATTTGAAAGAATTTAATAGAATGTTTTCATGATAATGTATATTATTAAGTTGACATTGCATGAATTATCAACTCTGCGCACTTGTGGACATCAAACACAGCGATAAAGAAGGATCTCCTCCCATGGCCTACATTACTCAAGCCACGATAGGGGATGCTTCTTTATGGATGTGTTCGATGTTTACAAGTGCATAAAGTAGATAAATTTGTTCAGCGTCAGACTAAATAATATACATTATACATGAAAATATCATCCATTAAATTCTTTCAAATCACTGCATTTGATGAGCTAACAAAATGTAAAATGTTTTGTCAGTATATGGACCAAGGATTAAGACCAACTATGATGGTCTCTTGAGCTCTACTATCTTTAGTTCTAGCTACTGGGTAAGGGCTGGAAGACTTATACCTATCAATCGTTGAGAATAATCACCGCCTTGCCTTTATGTACACTACACATTATCCAATATAAGAGAAGGCAGAAAATATGAATGGATAAAAGAAATGAAAGATACAATAAAATTATCTTGTTTACCTTCTCATAATTTATCCCAGTCTCACAAAAGTAATTTTATACGATCACTAGCACATTTTATGCATGGATGAGAAATAGTATTCAAAGTTTCTAGATTCTGAGAAGAGGTATGAGTGGAGGCCAAAAAAGGGATATTTGTGAAGGTTTTATAGATGCAGTACTAAATCATCATCTCTACACTAGTACTCAATTTGGAAACCCTCTCTAGAAAATCTCCACATCTTGCAAATCTCCACAAAAATCCCTTCTGGCCTCCACTGCATATACGTATTCTCAATATCTAAAAACTCTCCAGCATGATTCCTGTCATTTTTCACCATCTCCATGGACTGAGACCTTAAATTATTGAGCTTCTCTTTGTTTTGAGAATAGTTTAACATTCTCTACTTAACAGGGCCAACCACATGAAGGTGGAAGCTCATCTGGCCCATCCTAGGAGCCTCTTATGACCCTTTATGACATTTTAAGACCTCTAAGATGTGTATTCTTAGGGGTCATAAAGGGTTGTAAAGGGTCCTAGGACACAACAACTGAGAAACATAAATGTAGGCATCATGATCACAAGTTTTTGGAGACAACATAATTGAGTAGTATACCCAGACAATGCAAAGCAACCACTACTCCTCTAGAACCGGAGGAGTAGTAGTTGCTCTGCATTGTCTAGGTCTACAACTCATTTATGTTGTCTCCAAAAAATTGTGACCATGATGCCTACATTTATGTTTCTTAGTTTTTGTGATATCTACATTTATGTTTCTCAATCGTCGTACATGTTTATGTGCATGTTTTTTATGTGTTTGGGAAGACATATTTCTAGCCTAGGCCTGGATCCTATGATAATTAGCTTCATAACAATGAAGTAGATGACAGATGAGCAATTAGCTTCCCAATAAAAATCCCATAAATGAACTATGCGTATCCCAATTCCTGTGGCCTCTGTGCGTACCCAAAGGATAAATTTGAAACAAAAGGGTAAGGCTTAAAGATCTGTCTAGTGATGAAAAATTAACTTCTTTAAGCCTTTCCCTTGTTGTTTCAAATATATCCTTTGGATATGCGTAAAGGGCATAGGAATTGGGGGTACACACAGTTCATTTATGAGATTTTTCTTGGAAGCTAATTGCTTAGCTCTCATCTGCTTCATTTATTATCGAGCTAATTGTTGAAGGATCCAAGCCCAGGCTAGAAAGATGTCTTTCCATTCTATTTAAGCCATATTCCTTGTTCTTGTCAAACTTCCTTGGTACGGTAGGCGTGCTCTCTACAGTACTCTTCTTCAATTTATGTTTGACAATAGGCATCTTCTTCTTCTTCCTAATTGGAGCCAGAGCTTCCTTTTCATCAGGATTCAACTCCACTTACCCCATCTCATCAATTTCATCACCCTCAATTGCCATCCTAAGCCCTTCTTCCCTCTCCAGTTCTTCAAGCCTCTGCAAGATATCTGGATCAATAAAGTTTACAACATTGTGTCCATCCATGATCTCAGGAATATCATCTTCTTTCCACTCTTCATTTGCCAAAATATACCACTTCTTCAAGATTGTAGTCTCTAGTGGTTGTAAATCAATCTTATTACAAACTACAATAAGAGGCTTATTGGCAAACATACATTTTATGCTGTGAAATAGAGTTGCGTGTTGTGCAATACTATAACCACAGGACCCTAAAACATCAAGGAAAAACAAAACAACCACCTTCAAATGAGCCAAGGTAATAATAATGAGCATCTCTATGGTGTTCCTGTCCTCCAAGGGGTGGTCCAAAATACTAAGGGTATCAATAGGCTAAATAGCTTCAGACTATCACGGAGGCCTAATGGCTTTGCCTTGTAGCCCACAACATAAAGCACAATGCTCAAAGAAAAGTACATGTCCATATTGTAGAAATGGAAAAGAAACAACAAGAAAAAAAATAAAAACAAATAAAAAAGAAAATATTGTAATTAAATAATCACCAACAACGATACACATAATACCTCTGTATGCAGCCCATATTTAACATTTCAAATGCAAGAATGAAAGAAAATGTGGAACTAAGCCCACAGTTCATAGGCCCACAGAGGGACATTTATCATAGTCATAGAAATATGATTATTTTTAAATGGAATACACCAAGGAGTACCATCATAAATATTGACCATTTACAATCATGAATAGTGAATAATCAAATAGCTCATTTTTTTATCAGTATGTGTAGTCTCTGTGTATATGAAAAATGAATGAAATATCAAGCTGAAATAAAACAGTGAACAAAAATTCAAATTCAAGGCCTAATTTATCAAGAGCAACAAACATTAGGATGAAAGAAAAATCATTAAGACTATAGAAAAATCATTAGGACTATAGAAAAATCATTAAGACTAGAAAATCAAGTTCTAGAAAAATCATTACGACTATAGAAAAATCATTTAGACTATAAAATCAAGTTCTAGAAATGGACGGTTCTGATGCTTTGCCATTACAACAATTGAGCATTCATCATTTGGTACTTCTTGGTGTATTCCATTTAAGTTTTTCAGCTATCGTGTTTATGTGCATGTTCTTTATGTGTTTGGCTTCTCTCCCTCGCAAGGGATACGTTGATAGGTAATTGATTTGAAAGCATAATGATTTGACAGTCTTTTTTTAGGATAGGCGTAATCATCCCGCCAACCTTAATTAGCAACATTTGTGATATATGTCAAGTACTTATAATCAGTATGCCCAAAAAATAGAGACTTAGTAGTAAAAGCATGTCCTTTGGTTTACTATTTTACTTATAATCAATATGTCCTTTGGTTTACTAGTTTAATCTGGTTTAAGAATGGTTTGTTTCATGTTTGAATGTACCATTGAATGAAGCTTGGCTATATTAAACACAATCTTAAGACTCGTGACTCTGAATGGTCATCAAAGCTTAGGCAAATCTGAATGTTCATCACCTGTGCATATAAGTGTTGATCATAGAAGGTATATGCACAGGTGAAAAACATGCATATTTGACCAAGCAATACTAGGAGCTAGACCCAACAACAAATAGATTTGAGGTGATTTTGACAATAGTACATGTGTTTTTGGGTAAGCTCCCAATAGCGCTCAAGCAAGTATGCATGTTCATCACCTGTGCATATGAAGTGGCTCTAATGGAAGATACAATCACTAAATTTTGCATACTCCTTATTTTGTTATGGGTTGATATTGTCAGACATGGTCTTTCTTGAATGGAATGACTCGTTACTTGTACATTGACTAGAATGTTGGTGGAAGAAGGATGATTTGTTTGAAACCATTTTTTCAACTCTAATTTTCACAACACAAAGGGACATTTATCATAGCCTTTAGAAACATGATTATTTTAAAATGGAATACACCAAGGAGTACCATCAGAAATATTGACCATTTACAATCATGAATAGTTAACTTGAATCAAATAGCCCATTTTTTTTATCAGCATGTGTAGTCTCTGTGTATATGAAAAATGAATGAAATATCAAGCTGAAATAAAATAGTGAACAAAAATTCAAATGGAAGGCCTAATTTATCAAGAGAAACAAACATTAGGATGAAAGAAAAATCATTAAGACTATAGAAAAATCATTAGGACTATAGAAAAATCATTAAGACTAGAAAATCAAGTTCTAGAAAAATCATTACGACTATAGAAAAATCATTTAGACTAGAAAATCAAGTTCTAGAAATGGACGGTTCTGATGCTTTGCCATTACAACAATTGAGCATTCATCATTTGGTACTTCTTGGCATATTCCATTTAAGTTTTTCATCTACCATGTTTATGTGCATGTTCTTTATGTGTTTGGCTTCTCTCCCTCGCAAGGGATATGCCGATAGGTAATTGATTTGAAAGCATAATGATTTGACAGTCTTTTTTCAGGATAGGCATAATCATCCCGCCAACCTTAATTAGCAACATTTGTGATATATGTCAAGTACTTATAATCAATATGCCCAAAAAATAGAGACTTGGTAGTAAAAGCATAAGGTTGCACATCCACATCCGCCCTAGTAAGTATTAGAGCCTTTCAAATTTGTAAAGAACACAAACTTTGCAAATCAAATTGACAGTTCATTAAAACCTATATTCTTGATCAAGTTTTTAAAGATTAAAACATGAAATAAAAAGAAGATGCAATGAAGATGACATGTACATTGTAGTGAGGACGTTCAAGAGAGGTTTGATTAGTATTCAAATTGCTCAAAGATTGATTTTGAATCAGCAATTGGTGAAGAACATGAAGTGGTGTGTGGTGAATTTGAAGATGAGGAAAATCTAAATTTAGTGGTGTGAGGTGAATCTGAAGATTGAAGGAAAGAAAAGTGCCAAGTTTTGAATTTGGACATTAGAGGCTCCTTTCCTCACTCACAAGTCTGTAGATTTATCACATGGATTAATCAGTAAAGAAGAGGCATCTAGCATTGGCATTCAAGATATAAAGGTTGGGCCTGATCGACCATTGCACAAAAAAGGTGCTTGTATCCATTTAAAAATTTTCACTAGGGCATGACCATAATTTTGAGTTCATAACAGTGACATAACTCCACTACCTCAAGATATGGAAGCCTTTGTTCAAGAAGAGAACAATGATTTACATCCTATATTTGAGGGTACACATGGTGCAAGCATGGGACATGATGGGAATGATACAACTCATCATACTTAATAAAAGAACTCTTGCCAACATTAGGGTACCCACAGATCAAAATAGTCCTGGTATTTGGGTCAATAGATGACAACCTTTCCATATGCTACCTCACCCATTTGAGGTAAGCCAAACTCGGTCCAATTCTCTTAACAATGGTACACATCCATCCAAGTGTAGCAACCTTCAAAGATTTGCAGCGGTAAAGAGAATCACTATGGTCATCACAGGATGGAGTGATATATAGTAGAGAGCTATATAGGGATGGTTGATAGTGTTCTAGAGATCTATATAGGGATGGTTGATAGTGTTCCTTGATGAAAGAGGGATTGTGAAAGACTTATTATCATTGTATTGTGTATTTCCAATATGTTTGGATGTAGGGAAGACTAGGAGAATGAAGGATCACTCACTGATTGCATGATAACCTAGTTTTGAAGGGTCACTAGTTGAGGGGACAGTCAAGGTCCAGATGTTGATAGTGTTCCTTGGGGGAAGGGGGATTGTGAAAGACTTATTATCATTGTATTGTGTATTTCCAATATGTTTGGATGTAGGGTAGACCAGGAGAATGAAGGGTCACTCACTGATTGCATGATAACCCAATTTTGAAGGGTCACTGGTTGAGGGGATAGTCAAGGTCTAAATGTTGATAGTGAATTCCTTGAGGGAAGGGGGATTGTGAAAGACTTTTTATCATTCTATTGTGTATTTCCAATATGTTTGGATTCCAAAATATAGTTAAGAATTCAAAATTCATCCTCTAAACTAGAGACATATTAGTAAAGGGGTTATCTCTTCTCAATGGGTATACATAAGATACTACTATCATACTACTACCTTTGTGAACATTTAAAAACTAAAACCATTCAAATATTAAATTTGCCACATACATTAGCACACAGTTTTGTGAGTAACCTTTCCAACAGGATAAAAACAAATCTCTTTTATGGAACAAGTTATTTTTGCCCATAAGATCTAAGGTATACTTATAGGATAATATCTAATATCAACTTACACGCAAGATGGAATACACATAAAGATATTCCTAAGAAATTTTAACATGATTCATTAAGCTAGAGTTTCATCAACATTACTTATTAACTAGCTTATTTAATCAATTCCATATCCTAGAAATCCATAATAATCTTCTTACGAGTATATCTTTTCCCAACATTAACAAGTTTGTTTGAATTTTACCATTTTCCAAAATAAAAGTCATAGATTCTTTAATAGAGGGAGAGAAATACATGAGTCATATGGATACCCTCTTATTCAATCAAATTAATATGTTCAACCCACTAACATTTTGTACACACATTTCAATAAAAGCACAGTTAAGGAGTAACTACAAGTATTTTTATCCTTATACGCATCTTCAATATGACATCTATACCATTTCCTACAAATTCACATTCTTCTAATATTTCAATTTTAGGACAGTTAGAAAGTTTGACTTAAATCTTATTCTAATAGACATATCATTATTCCTTTCATAATAACTAATTGTTCCTATATAATAGCAATGTTGTTAGCTTCAACTTCCATTTCACACACAAAATGCCAACAAAGTAAATAATTACTACACAATTTTGTTTAATATCATATTCCTTCCTTATAGTTGATGGTTTTCACTGGATCAATTCACACTATTTACAACGATCATATATAATTCAGAATTCCTACCATATAATCAAACATTTATCCTTTCAACAATTGTGTACTATAATCCTATTTATTACAAAACCTTGGGGACACAGGCCCTTTACCCAAGGGTTCCCTCTAGCTAGGCACATTCTCCTTACAGACACATTGATTTTTCCCTATAAAATTTAGTCTTTTAAACATATTTCTTGAGAAGAAGGGAGAGACACATTTGATTTGAACAATAAATTTAATTTCTTTCTTGAGAGGGTATATAAAAGAGAGATGCTTCTTAATGAATCTCAGTCACTGGTAACACATGGACAGTCAAACCACTAGTCTCCAAAACATTGAATAAGTGAATATGAATGTTTGAAAACTACTCCAAACAATTCTTAAACAAAATAAAGTATGTTTAAGAATTGTTGGGGCTGGTCCTTTGGCGTGTATTAAACAAAATAGAATTTTCAGCATATTATTATCATTCTATTTCTTTGTTGCAAACATGCCATTGGTTCAGTTTTAATCTACTGGTGTCATGCCCTAGCCCATGCTTTATCTCCATTATTTGATGTTATTCACTGTTTTGAAATGTTGACTGTGGTTATCAAATGGAAAAAATAGAAAAAAAAACTTAACACGATTTTTTTTTACAAAACTGAACCAATGGCATGTTTACAACAAAGAAATAGAATGATAATAATATGCTGAAAATTCTATTATGTTTAATACATGCCAAAGGACCAGTTGTATGAAACTGTCAATCACATAGCATCTCACTATTGTATGAGTGGATTGTGCAGGAACAGTTAAAATTAAACAAGGAGCAAACTCCTCAACACATCTTGGAAACCATTGAATTCAATAATAAATGAGACCTAACACCAATACTATTCCTTCCATTCACTTATACCAAGAATAAATCATTTAATCCATTCAACATTACATATAATCATTAGACAGTTACATTTCCTGATTGTGTAGAGGAACAGTCGTGACGAAAACAATCAAAAGTACTTTCACCCTTGCACAATCTATTCCAAACTTCAAGTAAAATGAGAAATATGCTATATCAAATCATTCATATTCATAGTAACCATTCAAAGGATCATTTTGTCAATGAACCCTCTGACTGAACCCCTGTGGAAAAGAAAGGAAACCTCAAAATAGAGAAAGGAAACTTAGTAAAACCAGTCTATGTTGTTGTTTGTGAGGGTAAAGTCATGATAAGTGCCTCTCAAACCTCTCCAAACATGTAAGAATGTCTTTAAATACTTTATTGATCTCTTCTAAACATTAACGCATGGACAGTCAAACCAATAGTCTCCAAAGCACTCAATAAGTGAATATGAATGTTTGAAAACTTTCCTCTCAAATTCCCCAACCACTCCTAATTGGTTAGAGGGATTAGTTGAGTGTTTAGACACTAAAACTTCTTAAACATACTTTATTTGATATGATGAATTGTAATATCAACAAACATGAATCCAAACATTTGAATATAGTGAATTGATATCCTTGAGCACAAGCACCAATAACATCAAATAATAGAGATAAAGCACGGGCTAGGGCACAACACCAGTAGAATGCGGTCATTTTAGTGAGCCTTCATGATCAAATAAAATGCAATGCATTTGAAATTTGTGGTTGAATATGATGCCAGAGGCTCGAAAGACATTGCCTGTCAAAGATACCAATCAAAGATGAAGAAATCACATACATTCTCTTGCACTCAGCTTTCACGAAGGAAGATTTGATAGCCAAATATTTCTTGTACCACACGAAGAACATGCCACTGGTTTAGTTTAGCATGTTATTATCATATCAAATAAAGTATGTTTAAGAATTGTTGGTAAGGAAAGGAATAGTGGAGATTCTAGAAATATCCCTCTAACCGATTAGGAGTGGTTGGGGAAGTTGAGAGGAAAGTTTTAAAAACATTCATATTCACTTATTGAATGCTTTGGAGACTAATGGTTTGAGTGTCCATGTGTTACCAGTGACTGAGATGCATTGCCTAGTTTTGAAGGGTCACTGTTTGAGGGGACAGTCAAGGTCTGGATGTTGATAGTGAATTCCTTGAGGGAAGGGGGATTGTGAAAGACTTGTTATCATTGTATCATGTATTTTCAATATGTTTGGATGTAGGGCAAACCAAGAGAATGAAGGATCACTCACTGATTGCATGATAACCCGATTTTGAAGGGTCACTGGTTGAGGGGACAGTCAAGGTTTGGATGTTGATAGCGAATTCCTTGAGGGAAGGGGGATTGTGTAAGACTTGTTATCAATGTATTGTGTATTTCCAATATGTTTGGATGTAGGGCAAACCAGGAGAATGAAGGATCACTCACTAATTGCATGATAACCCATTTTTGAAGGGTCCCTGGTTGAGGGGACAGTCAAGGTTAAGATGTTGATAGTGAATTCCTTGAGGGAAGGGGGATTGTGAAAGACCTTTTGTCATTGTATTGTGTATTTTCAATATGTTTGGATGTAGGGAAAACTAGGAGAATTAAGGATCACTCACTGATTACATGATAACCCAATATTGAAGGGTCATTGGTTGAGGGGACAGTTAAGGTTTGGATGTTGATAGTGAATTCCTTGAGGGAAGAGGGATTGTGAAAGACTTTTTATCATTGCATTGTGTATTTCCAATATGTTTGGATGTAGGGCAGACCAAGAGAATGAAGGATAACTCACTGATTGCATGATAACCTAGTTTTGAAGGGTCACTGGTTGAGGGGATAGTCAAGGTCTGGATGTTGATAGTGAATTCCCTGAGGGAAGGGGGATTTTGAAAGACTTTTTATCATTGTATTGTGTATTTCCAATATGTTTGGATGTAGGGCAGACCAGGAGAATGAAGGATCACTCACTAATTGCATGATAACCTAGTTTTGAAGGGTCACTGGTTGAGGGGACAGTCAAGGTCCAAATTTTGATAGTGAATTCCTTGAGGGGAGGGGGATTGTGAAAGACTTGTTATCATTGTATTGTGTATTTCCAATATGTTTGGATGTAGGGCAGACTAGGAGAATGAAGGATCACTCACTTATTGCATGATAAACCAGTTTTGAATGGTCACTAGTTGAGGGGACAGTCAAGGTTTGGATGAATGGGCCATTCGAGGACCCTATTTCTTTGTATTAATTTCTATTCAAATTGGATGCATGGATTTATTGGGAATTATTGGCTACTATGTATCCTGCAACTGTATCCGTAAATCTGCATATACTTTTCTAGGGTTGTAAGCCACTTAGGGATCAAAATAGAGAAAATAAATCAAAATCATTCTTTGTCCTATTTCCTTTTCACAAAGTCTCAACTATCAATGATACAATACATTTGATGCCCTAAGCTATCAATACAAATGGTGCCTAGCTAGAAGCTCATGGGCTATCTATTTGATAACCACAGTCAACATTTCAAAAAAATAGATATCCTTGAGCACAAGCACCAATAACATCAACTAATGAAGTTAAAGCATAGGCCAGGGCATGACACCAGTACAATGCGGTCATTTCAGTGAGCATCTCAACAATATACAATGGTGTCATTAAACATGCTAGTAATATCAACAAACATGAATCCAAACATTTGAAAATAATGAATCGATATCGTTGAGCACAAGCACCAATAACATCAAATAATAGAGATAAAGCACTGGCTAGGGCACAACACCAGTAGAATACGATCATTTCAGAGATCATTCATGATCAAATAAAATGTAATGCATTTAAAATTTGTGATTGAATATGATACGAGAGGCTCGAAAGATGAAGAAACCACATACCTTCTCTTGTGCTTAGCTTTTGCTCCTTTTCTCTCGCTCCTTCTCTATCCAATCAAAATAAAAATGATTTGGTGCTTCACTTTTTTTTTTATGTATACCCTGAACCTGTCGAAATTCTAATGGTCAATTTAAAACCCATCAGAATACTGACACCATTGGGGCCTATTTTAAAAAAAAACAACAAATTCATTAAAAAAAATTACCCATCAAAAGCTTCTGTCAAAATTTGGCCCCAAATGTAGTAGTGCCAGTACATGAGTCAATTGTCCCACTGTCACTTTGGTTTGTAGTGTTGCCCAACCTCTTTTTTCACATTTGGAACTCCATATTTTTAGTTCCCTATCATAAGGAAAAGTGTTAACATCATACCTAGGTGTATAGAGCCTCAAGCAACTTTCCAAATTCTTGTATAGTTTGTTTCTTAGCTTTGATTTTAGGAACCCCAAAGCATTGAAAACTCTCTCATCCTCCACTAAACCCAATATCATGGTAAGACATAAATCAAAAAGCTTGAAATATTCAGATATTGAACCACACGACACTTTTCTCTGACCTATATTTTTCCAAAGCCTTGTTATTGATCCCTCTTTATAGGGGTTCTCCATTATGTCATAGTGTTCCCTCATAATGTATGAAAAATAGGGCGATTTCTTCCTAAGAAGAGTTTCATTTAAAATTCCATTTATAGTTACTCTGTTGAGTTCTTTGGAGTGGCAAAATTGATTTATCAAAGTCAGTAGCTTAGTTTTAATATCAATTGAATTGTTGAGAGACCAATATTGAGGAAACATAATAGACATAGCTTCAAGTAGTTCCTCAGGATGGAATCTGGTTTTAATTTGTGAGGAAAGATCATAGGTAATTTTCTTCATAGAATTAGTTACAGATTCAACAATCATGCTAAAGTATTCCCTTGTAACTCTTTCTAATCACTTCTTGGGGCACTTCCTTGGTTCCTCAGGCTTGACCATGGCAAAGTAGTGTATTGGTATCTCAACTTTGTGTACACTAGCACATAACTCCTTGTTTACATCAATCTGTAAAAAGTTAACAAGATTGTTCAAATTTGCGAGTGTTCGCCACTTAGAAAAAATTTCATTAAATAATGTTGGTTGACATGGATAGAGATCATTGAGGTGATGCATGTCATCTTACACAACTTAGCATATTTTGTAATATACTAGCTCTTTGATGAGGATTTTTCATAATATTCCTAATTTCTTCTAGCATGGGGAGAAGAGATTCTAAAGTTAAGAGTGTCTCTATATTACTTGACCTTTGAAGTAGGTCAAGAAATTTTAGTTGGTCTAATTGTTGGATTATGGAGAGGAGGGGTGAATCAGTAATCTTGATCACAAAATACCTTAAAATATTTTCTCTAATTAACTCAGTAACTACTCGGTAGTAACACAATTCTCTATTTATCGACAATAATAAATAAACTATATCAATCAGTAAAACAATCTCACAAATCATTCACAATGTGTAACATAGATTTTAATGTGGAAACCCAACTTTGGGAAAAACCACTGTAAGAATTGTCACCCACTAAGAAATATACTCTTTTGAAGTATGTCCGGTTAAGAGCCAATCTTGTTAAAGATTACATTACACACTGTTAGGTGTGACCCGATTAAGGGATTAAGCTCAGATCTGTTAGGATCTTCACCCTGTTAGGAGTGGCCTTGTTAAGTGGATTTAAACACTCTTTTTGGAATGTCACCTTTCTTAAGGATTTACAATAAGATTGTTAATTCCACTCTGTTAAGAGATTTTGACTATTACAAATGCTATTAAGAAATGGTAATAAAAAGGACCTATAGATGTGCAACTATCTTTGCTCAATCAAATCCTTGTGCACTCTTCAATCTTCACTTCCATTCTTCATCTTCCACTGGCATCAACACTTCATCAAATCACTATTTTCATGCTCAGAATCTCATTGTTCCTTCACCTCTGCAATAGTCAGTAACCCTTCAACTATTCAATTTTCCCTCCAAGTTTTCATAGAAGATCATTCTTTATATAGATAATTTTTTCCTCTTAATATCCTCTATTACTTTTTCCTTTAATCAATCTTGACCATTCAGTTAATTATTCATCAATCTAGATCTCGGTAACATGTTTCCTTTTCACCTAGGAGCTTGAACTTTTCTTGTAACTTGTTCCACTTATTTTTGCCGCTTAGATCTAACCATAGATTTTCATCTTAAATTTTCATAACTATGGATCACTGTAACTAACTTTCCTTATCATCATGATCATCCAACTCATCATAGCTAATCATTAAATATTGATTCCATCCATATTTAATACATTTTCCTTGCTCGGTGTTCTTCACTTATAATTTCAGTTTTATTGCTCGATGCCTAAACCTTTCTACTTTACCAAGTGACCAACTTTTTCTCTTTATCTTACCAAGTGAATTTTCGATCTCGATAACCATAACAACTTTACTTACTGAGTTGTCAAATATTTATCACCATACTTTACCGACTTAACATACTCGTATGTTAGGTAGAAAAAAATCATACCAACATAATCAAATCATTATCTAATTTGTATCAGTTGCCCATTTGTGCTCTACAACTTCTTAACATCTCATTTCCACTTCTCCTTAACTCATTCATCTTCTATCATTTACCAAATGATATGGCAACATAATATAGATCAGAAATCAATTGCTTGACATCAATGAAAAAATTATAATTGATCTAATCATTCTACAAACATCATGTATACCTCTGATCTTGGTTAGTCTTCATCGTCATCTCCATCAGATAAAAAATCATCAACATTATTATCAGTTATGATAACAATCTCCCTCTTTGGCATTGATGACAACACTAACAAATTTAGTGTTCAATTGATGATGGTACACTTCACTGTCATTCATATTTTGTACTCCCTTTGAGTAATAACTTCTCTATTTTGGTCTTTCATCTGTAGCCTTTCTCTTTTTGATGTCTCCCTCTTACTGTATTAATCTCCATGATGTTCTTCCTCTTTGATATATATTGATTCATCTTCATGATTATGACTTTCTGTAACTCATCTCCCTCTTGTTATTCTTGTAGCAATTGACTTATTTTCTTCATAGTATTCTCCCTCTGACACCTGGATTTATGTATCATCTTCATCTTTGAAAACAATGCCAAATAAATATAAACATCTCAGATATACCTCAAGTATATAGATTTTTCATTACAGTCACAAAATTTTCTTCACATCTTCAGACTTCACCTAAAGAGTGAAATTCTAGCATCAAATCACAAGATAGATATTGATTCCTTGAATTGATGCAACATGCATCTTTCCTTAATGTACATTGGATAGGGTAAGAACCCCTAACTTACCTCAGAGATACTCAAAAGTATCTTTCAGTAATGGTTTTGTAAAGATATCATCTATATGATCCTTTGAAATCACATACTCTAATGTCACATGCTTATCTTGTACTTGTTCTCTCAGGTAGTGATATTTAATAAATATGTGCTTTATCTTAGAATGCATCACTAGATTATTTGATATATTAATAGCACTAGTGTTATCACAATACATTGTAATAGGATCATCAATCTCTTCATGCATACATTCTAGTAGCTATTTGATCCATACAATATTAGAAAAATTCATAGTTGCTGCTACAAACTCATCTTCAATAGTAGATTGAGAAATACAGCTCTATTTCTTACTTAACCATGTCACTAGCCTTTCTCCTAAAAAGAAAGCTCCGCCATTAGTTCTTTTCCTTTCATCAATATTTCCTTCTCAATCAACATCAGTATAAACTTTAAGATCAAAATTACCTTTCCTTGTGTATAATAGGCTGAAATCTTCAGTCCCTTTCAAATATTTGAATATCCTTTTAACTGCAAACAAATGTGTCTCCTTGGGGTTTTCTGAAAACCTTGCAACAATACCAATTGAATGTACAATGTCAGGCCTACTGTTTACAACATACTGTAACTTACCAATCATGGATTGGTAGTGTTTCATTCACCTCCTTAGTATCATCTTCTTTTGATAATTTACAACCAGTAGCCATCGGTGTACCAATCAATTTTGAATCCTCCATATTGAATGTTTTCAGGATCTCCTTGATATACTTAGATTGAGTGATGTATATCCCATCTTTAACTTGTATTTGAAGTCCAATGAATAATTTGATATCTCCTATCATAGACATCTCAAATTAAATTCTCATTTCCTCAGCAAAAGACTTAGACATTATTTCATTACCAAAAAATATAATGTCATCAACAAATATCTCAAAAATCAAAATTTCATTAGATTTATCACATTTCAAGTATAAATTGTTGTTATCACTAGTCCTTTCAAATCCAATCTTAACTAAATAAGAGTGTAGTCTTTCATACCATGCTTGGGGAGCCTGCTTCAATCCATATAAAAGCTTTATGCAATTTGCAGACCATGTTCTTTTTGTCTTTATCAAAAAATACCTTAGGTTGTTCAATGTAGACTTCTTCTTCAAGTATTCCATTTAGAAATGTAAATTTAACATCCATTTGATGAACCTTAAATCCTTTGTAAGTTGTATATGCAAGGAATATCCTTACTCCTTCTAATCTAGCAACAAGTGCAAAAAATTCACCATAGTCAATTCCTTCTTCTTGTGCATACCCTTTGTAGACTATTCTAGCTTTGTTCCTTATTACATCTCCTTTCTCATTGAGTTTATTTCTAAAAATCTATTTTGTTCGTATCACATTCTTATGTTTAGGTCTCAGTACCAATGACCATGTATTATTCTTTTCAATTTGATCTATCTCTTCCTTCATAGCATTCATCCAATCTTCATTATCTAGTGCATCTTTTACCAATCTAGGCTCAAATTCAGAAATCAAACAAGTATTATGTCTTAACTTACTTCTTGTTAATACTCCCACATTCTTGTCTCCAATAATTCTACTTGGTGAGTGGTGTCTTCTCACATACTTTACCAATACAAGTTTGGTAGCCTATTCTTCATTGTTCTCATCTCTCGGTAGAGGCTCATTTTGTTCTTTGGTTCCTGCTTGATGTTTCTCGGTTGTGTCAACTAAATTACCATCTTGTTCATAAAAAAATCTATCATAGTCCCCAAGTTGCTTTTTTCTATCCTCTTTATTCTTTTCAGAAAATTCATCAACTCTTACATTTGTACTTTCAACTATTTTGTTAGAATCCTTTATAAAACATTTGTATGCCTTACTCTTTGAAGAATAACCAAGAAATATTCCTTCATCACCTTTAGAATCAAATTTTCCATTTCTAGAATCTTTCAATACATAACACTTACTTCCAAAGATTTTAAAATAACTTACATTCAGTGTTCTGCCAAACTATAGTTCATAAGGTGTCTTGTTTGTACCTTTCTTCAACTATATTCGGTTAAGAGTGTAAACTACAGTGCTTATAGCTTCTCCCCAAAATGTTTGGGCAATATTCTTATCAATCAACAAAGTCCTAGCATAGTCAACAATAGATCTATTTATTCTCTCATCTATCTCATTCTGTTGTGGACTCCTTAGTGTAGACACTTGTCTTTTAATTTCATTCTCATTACAGAAGACAACAAATTCATCAGAGATAAATTCACCTCCTCTGTCAAATCTCAAACACTTCAATTTTTTACATGTCTCTTTTTCGACTCTAGCCTTATACCACTTAAAGATTTGAAAAGCATCAAATTTTTCTTTTAGAAACATTACTAACATCATTATTGAATAATCACCCAGAAACAAAATAAAATACTGATCTCCATAATAGCTTTGAAATTTCATAGGACCACAAAGGTCAGTGTGAATCAATTCCAAAATAGCATTAGTAGAATAAGATTTTCTTATAAAACTTGACCTGGTCATCTTACCAACTTGACATTCTTTACACATAGCTTTATCTGGTTTTCTTAATCTTGGTAGACCTCTTAATCTATTCTTATTACTCACTTTGATCATGTTATCAAAACTTACATGACATAGTCTCTTATGCCATAACAACACATTTTAAGTTTTAGAAAATAAATAACTCTTTGCATCAATATCAAGATAAAATATATTACCTCTTGATTGTCCTCTAGTTCCAATTAGACCTCCATCAGTACCATAGATCTTAACTTTTCTATTTTAAAACTCCAGTAGGTGGCTAGTATTGTTCAGTTGTGCAACACTCAAAAGATTAGAGTTCAGTCCTCTTACCCAATATACATCATTACATTTCATCTTCTCATTCAGTACAATAGATCTCTTACCTTTCATAGGGCATGGAGCATCATTGCCAAATTTGACAAATCCTCCATCATATTCTTCTAGATTTTCAAACTTGCCAATATCACTAGTCATGTGATGTGAATAACCACTATAAATAATCCAAGGGTCTGGTTTACTTAAATGAGTTACATGTTCTTTTTCATCTTCAACATTTTCTTCATTTGATTCTTCCTTTACTGCAACAAAGAAAACTTCATATTCTTTGTTGTTATCCTCAAATTCATCATCGGTTATACCTTCCTCATCTAGGTAGAAAGACTTCTTTCCTTTGTCCTTAAAGTCTTTGAATCTTCGGTATCGGTTATCTCTTTTATTAGTCTTATCATTTCTATCATTGTCAGGACATCTAGATGCAATATTTCCAATATTATTACAATTGAAACGTTTCAATGGTAATTTACATTTATACTTTCCTTTGCCTCTAGGTAGTCGGTTAGCCAGTAGTGCTTCAAATTCTTCTTGCTATTTCTCTTTAGTCAGAATGTTGTTATACTCATTTCCATGTGAACTACTCTGATTGTCTCCTTCTTTTCTAGATGTTCCAATGTTCATTGATGACTTGAAGGTTGTCTCAATAGTCAGTAGAATATTATCAAAGTTACTTAGCTCAAATGTAGTCAACTTTCCAATTAGGGCTTCAAGAGTAACAATATTTTTTAGTATAGATCTCAATTCTTGATTTGCAGACACTCTAATAGAATACCTAGATGACAAATTTCTCAATATTTTTCTTACCACTTCTTCATTAGTCAATGATCCTCCAACACCTCTGATGGCACTAACAACTTCTTTGATTCTGCCATTGTATTGAGTGATGTTCTCACTATCTTTCATCCTCATTTCATCATATTTTCCTCTCAAGCTATCAACCTTAGCTTTTTGCACATGTGGATCTCATCCATAGATAAGTGTGAGCTTGTCCCACATCTCTTTTGAAGTAGTACAATCTTTGATATCATTAAATTCAACATCAGATAAAGAAGAAGAAATATCTATCATAACCGAGTTGTGTTCTTATTTTTCTTTCAACTCATCAACTGTGATGGGTTTGGTGGCCAGTGGAGTATAGTCATTTTGAAACAAGTTCAGGACATCTTCACCAATCCCAGATAGATACAACTTCATTTTTCTCTGCCATGTAGAGAAAATTTCCTTGTTCAACTTAGGTAGCTCTCTCCTATACATCTTCAGATCTTTTACTCAAGTATTCAAACTTATCTCTTCAAATTACTTAGATTTGATACCAATTGTTGGATTACAGAGAGGGAGGGGGTGAATCATAAATCCTGATAAAAAAATACCTTAAAATATTTTCTCTGATTGACTCAGTAACTACTTGGTAGTAACAAAGTTCTCTATTTACTGACAACAGGAAATAAACTATATCAATCAATAAGACAATCTAAAAAATCATTCACAATGTGTAACATAGATTTTAACATGGAAACCCAACTTTGGGGAAAACCATTGTGGGAATTGTCACCCACTAAGAAATATAATCTTCTGAAGTACACCCGGTTAAGAGACAAGTTTGTTAAAGATTAAAATACACACTATTAGGTGTGACTTGATTAATGGATTAACCTCAAATCTATTAGGATCTTCACCCTGTTAGAAGTGGCATTGTTAAGGGGCTTTAAACACTCTTTTTGGAATGTCACATTTCTCAAATATTTATAATAAGACTGTTAAGTCCACTATGTTAAGAGATTTTGACTGTTACAAATGCTAGTAAGAAACAGTAATAAAAATGACCTGTAGATGTGCGACTCTCTTTACTCAATCAAATCTGTGTGCACTCTTCAATCTTCACTTCCATTCTTCATCTTCCACTAGCATCAACACTTCATCAAATCATTGTTTTCCTGCTTAGAATCTCACTTTTCCTTCACCTCTGTAATAGTTAGTAACCCTTTGACTTTATAGTTTTCCAGCCAATTGTCCATAAAAGATCATCTTTTATATATACAATTTTTGCCTCTTAATCTCCTCTATTACGTTTTCCTTTAACCAATCTTGACCGTTCAATTTATTATTCATCAGATCTGGATCTCGGTAACACATTTCCTTTTCACCTAGGAACTTGAACTTTTCTTGTAACTTGTTCCACTTATTTTTGCCGCTTAGATCTAGCCATAGATCTTCATCTTGAATTTTCATAACCATAGATCATTGTAACTAAGTTTTCTTATCACCACGATCATCCAAATCATCATAGATAATCATTAAATATCGATTCCATCCATATTTAATACCTTTTCTTTACTTGATGTTCTTCACTTAGAATTTTGGTTATATCGCTTGGTGCCTAAACCTTTCCGCTTTACCGAGTGACCAACTTTTTCTCTTTACTTTACCGAGTGACTTTTCCATCTCGGTAGCCATAACGACTTTACTTACTGAGTTGTCAAATCTTTATCACTATACTTTACCAAATTAACATACTCATATGTTAGATAGAAAACAATCATACCAACATAATCAAATCATTGTCCGATCTATATCAGTTGCCCATTTATGTTCTACAACTTCTTAACTTCTCATTTCCACTTCTCCTTAACTCATTCATCTTCTATCATTTACCGAATGATATGGAAACATAATATAAATAAAAAATCAATTACTTGACATCAATGACTAGATTATAAATGATCTAATCATTCTACCAACATCATGTATACCTCTGATCTTGGTTAGTCTTCATAATCAGCTCCATTAGACAAACAATCATCAACATTATTATTAGTTATGATAACAATTTGTCACGATTTGTGTGAAATAGTCCAATCAAGGATGGATACTCTAGAAAAACTCGATGCACTGATTCATCCAAAGAGATCCATATGGTATCATTATCCTTAAGATTCTTGTTCCCATTGGCTATTCCATCAGAAAAGTGTTGAAATTTCTTAAATCATTTGGGACTTTAACAGAAGTGTGAGTAGAGATCTTTGATTAAATGTTCAAATTTTTTTATCGGATCATTCTTACTCACAATTCCAAAAGCTAGATTCATCTATGAGCCATGCAATGTATACCAGTAATGTAGGGTGCACAAGAAGTTTCCATCTTTGTGCAAAGAATGTTCCTATGACCTTGCATTATTGAAGCTCCATCCGCTCCAACACATACCAACTTTTTGGCAATCATCATGTCATCCATACCTACATATTCAATTAATGAAATCTTTACTAGTTGAAATAATTTTTCCACTGTCGCACTAACGTTCATTTAAGCGACAGATAGTAGATGAGGTTGGCGAGCATGATTTTGTACAATATAAACATGCATGCATACCCACAAAGTATTATCTACTGTCGTAAATTCATCTAAAGATAATGCAATAAAGTTTGACTCTCTTATTTTTATCTTTACGTCTTCTTTTTCAACCTCAATAAGACAACTTGCCCATTCACATCCACTATTTATTGACCAGTGATTGTTAGGATAGTTAAAAACTTTCAAAAGGTGTAATAAATCACTCATTGGTGTATAATTTATCATAGAACACCCTATGCTCAAAATTTTAAAAAACAACATTTAACTGAAGAGCTTTTCCTAGTTGTTCTACTTGCATTGCTTTTCCAAGAAAAACTTCAATAGAGCCTTTAACTGTTGGCAATTTGGCTAAGTAGGATATCATGATGTTGTCATTATGGTAACATATATTCAGTGTTAAGACAACATGATCTAAGGAGGAATTTTTGGATGAGAACCTATGAAAATTGTCTAAGTATAACAGTGTTTATCTATCTACACAGAGACTATTTTGATTAGCGAAGTTCACAAAAGTACTTTCAGTGTATGCACACTTGGACATAGATTATAAAAGGTATATTGAAGCTACATCTAAGAGCACAAGACTGTATGACATGTACGGACAAAGATATCAATGTTTCACAGAGACAGTGTTAAGCCGACCATAACTGAGCAATGATCAGTAATTAATTATATTGAGTTAAGGGATTATTTTATTTATCAAAATAATGACTTGACTAATTAGGGACAACATTCTAGATGTTAACCCTAAGGCAGAAAGAAGTAATTCTATGTTTTGGGAAGCGTGTAATGAATTGAAGGCCGACATAAAGGTTATTTTGTAATAGATTGTATAAAGGAAATAAACTTGTAATGTGAAGTTGTAAGCAAGTATTGTATCAACTTTTTTGCCTGAATGGACATTGAACTCTACATTTTGAAAAAACCTTTCATATTTGGATGCATATTGTCGTTTAAACATTTGAAATCAAAAGATGAAGTAGATTAGAGTCTTTTAGGATTTTCTATCTAGATTCTAAATGTATTTTTTATTTTTATTTTTGAATTGATTTGAATGGTTTCTTCTTTCTCCCACCAAAACTGGTATGTTGTTGAAAATGTCATTTTCAAAGAGTTACATTATTTTCATAGAGCATTACTTTTTTTTCTAAAATAGATATCAATGTGATTCTTTCAAATTTAGTTTTATAATAGATCTATATGGAGGGCGTGCAATTGGTTTGATGCATTATCACAATTATTACATATTTTATTAATGTTTGAAGTTGACTAAATTGTAATTTTGACATATCTTGTCTACATAGCTTATAACTTGTCATATATTTGTCCAATTTCATTTTTATTTGTTTTGATAGAAAGAGAACTTCAATACCTAGGGCATAGATATTTTTTAGAATTTTTTTTTCTCTCATTTACTATTTTTCCATAAGTGTCAAACATAGAGGTAGACATACGGTGAAATTTCTAAGTTTAGTAAAACTAAAAATACAAAGTCATAATAAACTTAATATATATTAACATTATAATCATTGGAAATATTGTTCTCAATAGTACGTTACTGCATAGATAGGTTTGTCAAAATGATTCATTTGATCTACCAAAAGTTAAAGTCAAAGTGATTTTTTGTCAGCATTTTAATAGGTGTGAAGGAGACTCCATTGTAGGTATGGATGAGGAGTATAAATGTTATATCAATATTTTTTATCTAAGAGGCTTTGAGCTAACCATCTATAATTAATTCCTTCAAATGGAACCTCCCAAGGCTTAAATCATCATATTTTATTAAAAATGTGTTGTTTCAACAAAAATCAGCATGTCTAAAAAAGTGTAACCCACTATTATGGGTCACCCATTAATGTATATTGATGCATTATGCAAAATTTGATATATGATCAGATCAATGCTAGTTGATAGAAAGTTATTGTGAAGAGCCTACAAAGCTAAACCAAAATATTGAAGATATTCAGTACCAGTAAAAGGTTTTTGCATTCTACCTTTTGTATTGAAGATTGTTATTGTATATTGCATGTTTGGGCAGTGAGCTCATCTTGCATACACTCTTATTTTGTAATACCAAATCCTAATAGGGTTGAGACTTATAAAAAGGCCTAAAGTCCTCTAATAAGGACATAGACACTATACAGATGTAATAGACTCCTAACTAGGTCAATAACTCTAACCAGATACTTTTGATTAGTGGATCATTTGTGGGTATTATCTCCACCCGGGTTTTCCCTTGGCCAGGGTTTCCTCGAGAACAAACATGGTGTTATGAGCTCTTTTATTTTATGGTTGTGTTTATTATTCAGCTTGTTCAGTTTAGTTTCTTATGCAAGTTATAATTTAATCTCATATATCCTTAAGTGGGAAAAAGAAAAAGTTGGTGAAATACTGATTCGCCCCCCTTCTCAGTATTTCCTATTTCTAACAATTGGTATTAGAGCATAGTTACTTAGAGAAGGCCTAACAACTTGAGTAAGATCTCTATGGATATGGATCAGTTGCAGAAAAACCTAGATGAAGCTCTTGAACATATTGATATTCTTACTGAGGAAAGAGATACTCTGAAGAACAAATATGATAGTGCAAAAGACTACATTGAGAAACTAAAAGACAAGATAGAAATCTGAAATCAAAGAAAAAACCTACAAGTCAAATCAAGGATAGTGATGAAGTTTCAAAACTAAAAAAGGAGAATGAGATCCTAAAGAATGAACTAAAGATTGTAGACCTAAAGCTAAGCCTAAAAGATGATAACAACAAAGCTGAATCAAATCTAAAGTTTGAAAATGCAAATCTAAGATCTAAACTTACCAAAGTAACATCTGAATTTGAGACTACAAAGTTGCAGTATGTTGAACTTGAGAAATGTAATACAATTTTGAAAGGAGAACTAACTCAATCCAAACAACATCTTGAGAAACTATATTCTAGCAGTGAAAAAATTGACGAACACATTTCTTATCAGAAACCTTCTTATGATAAAATTGGTCTTGGATATTTTGAAGAAAAATTCTCAAAGAATATTGAAGAATGTAAGGAACTAGATCTGAAAATTCAACAACCCGAGATCAAAGAAGAAGAAAAACAAAACAAAGATGAGTCTAACCAATCTGAAGATGTACCTAATCAACCTAAGAAAGATGGATCACCTGAAGAAATGCGAAGTGAATTCAAAGGTAGATGTTATTCATGTGTAATTCATTTGGACACATGAAAAGAGATTGTGCAGGTAAGCAATTCAAACCTATCTCTGGTTATTGTTATAATTATCATGGTTTTGGATATAGAGCTATTAATTGTAAGAAACCTAGATCTAATGATAAAAACAATAGTAGAATGTTTAGAAATACTAACCCTGTAGATAAAAGACCTATTGGAGCTACAAACAATATAAGAAATGGAGTTGGGTGTTATAGATGCAACAATTTTGGACATATTGCCAAAAATTGTAGATCACAAATTAGTCAATTAGGACTGAGATATGGAAACAATGTTATAGTCTGTCAGAATTATAATAGCATGGGTCACACAATGAGATATTGCAGAATGAACAACATGAGGAATCCCAATCTTAAAAGAAATGTGAACTACACTAGAATAAATATGGAAACCAACAATAATTTAAAGGGAAATGATAGTAACATGGCAGAAGTTATATTTTTCAAAGCTACAGATCAAGCAAGTGCACCCACAATATCAAGAAGTCATTCAGGTGAAGTATTTGAGAGTAAGTTTGAATCAATTCTGAACCCATCTCAAACTGATTAAGCATCAGATTTCATGAATTATGCATCAGAATAAGCATCAGTATTGCATAGAGTTTAGCAGAGATTGAATCAAGCCTTGTGAAGTTAATATAATCTTGTAACTTATATAAGGAAGCTATGATGAAGAGCACATTAATTTAAGAGCATGTATGTGATCACACGAAGAGAAATAATTTTTGTAGGTAACTAGGAACAACTTTTTGGCATGAATACACTTATGCAATTAATGCGACGACAATGTCTTGAAGGATTTGATAGATAAAAGTGTATTATTGACATTGTAATACCCCAAAAATGGGCTATAGGTTCATTAACTTCCTACATCATCAAATCGAATGAAATCGACATCAAAGTCCTAACCTAAGGCACATTTGCACATCATCTTATCAAAAATTGATTATCTCAATTCTGCATTGGGGAATATTCCTTAAATATTCCTAATTATTCTAATTATTTTTAATTAAATATTATTTGGCGATAAATGTCATTATTTATCCTAAAATTTGATTAATTGAATATTCTGAATATTTAATTAATTAAGTTTAATTCTACCACTTAATTATTTAATTAGATTTAATTCTAATTATTCCTAATTATATTATTTAATTTTGACAATAAATAAAAAATCCTATGAATAATCAATTAAATTCTTATTTAATTAATTAAATCTAGTTGTCAATATTTAATAATATAGTTTTGAATAAAAGTTTGATTTAATAATTGATTAACCCATAAATCAATTATTTTTAAACTCAAGATCAGTTAAGTTGAGAATAAATCACTTTATTTTTAAATTAATTCATATTAAATCATGCACAATCAGAAAAGAAGTCAACTTTAAATCAAATTTCAATTTCAAATTGTTAACTTTCTAAACTCAACATCTGATGATGAGTTGAAAAAGTGAACTAAAACTCTATTTTGAGATAAAAAGTGCTTTTGCATGATTTTATGAGTTAATTAATTCTGATTTCTTGTTAACTCAAAAATCAACCTGAGTTTATCAAGAGTGATTTATGGCTTTTTTCAATGCATCCTCAAGCCCTGAATTTCTATAAAATCAAGGCTCATCTCTTCACAATTACATCTCTTGAATTTGCACAATTACTCTGGCGAAATTGCTTTTGAGGAATCAAGCACTTGCGACAGGCAATTTTTGTGAGATCCTTTCATTGTTTTCGTAGCTTTGCATCCATTTCCAAATCATAGCATAGCATTGTTAGAATAATTTACATATCAATTTCATACATTCTAGATTAGACTCATACAGTTTTTCATCATAATTGCATTAAAAAACCCCAAAATAATAGATTAATCTGCATTCATATCTCATTGCTTTCAATCATTTATATCCTTCATTTAGGTGTTACATTGTCACTGATCTTGGTCTAATCTGATAATACCATACTCGCACCTACTAGAAGGCAATAAATTGCCTGGTTAGCTTAGTTTCATTTATTTGCATATTTTAATTTTGCTAACCTCTAATGTTTTACTGAAGTGTTGTGTCCACAGCTAGGTAAAATTTTCACACACACATTTTGGCACCCACCGTGGGGCCTTGAAATGGTTTTCCATTTCTTTCTAATCAATTTTCTATCATTTTTCTTTCAAAACTATGATTTTTACTTTCTATTTGTACATTTTTCGTGCGACATTTAACAGATTGTCGTACTAGGACCCCATGTCTGTCGTATGATAAATGATAATCTGAAGTGTCATGTCGACTATATGTAGACTATCGTACGAGTTTTTGAAAAGTTGTGTGCTTGCTGACCCACTATCATTTCGTGCCCGAACTGTCGTACGAGTAGCAGTCCATTGTCATACGAGTTTTGGTGCCAGGATTTCATTTTTTTGATAGCAAAATTGCAAAAATAGTCATTTCAAATTTGATTTCAGATTTTGACAACTAATCCTAATGATTGATATCTGTTGTTTTTAATCTCTTTGCTCGCGGGATTGCTCAACATAGCTAAAAATTAAGTAAAAATCTACTAAGCGCGTTGCGAAGGAACTCAGGTATTTTGTTGCATCTGATAACACTTCAATTTGGGATATAAAATGAACTCTCACGTGTCAAGCTTGTGTGCCTTTCTTGCTTTCATAAAATAGACTTTAGTTTTGGGCTCTAAAACAAACATATATTTGCTTTCTGCATATCTGTTACACATAGTAATTAGGCCCTATGAACACTATTTACAGATGATCTTGAGAGAGTGGGCTTCATTTTCTTGTTTTGCATGTGAAGCTCTTCTTGACGACAGATCCCCTTGTAGGTAGGGAGGATACTGTGATTATCTCACGATCTACTTGGTTTGGTCCTCAACTTTGATCGATACATTCTCTCTTGGTCCCACTTAGAGAGCTCGGTAGACATCATTGTTGACATCACAAATCTTGGTGAGGTAATTTCAGTCTTAGCGTGTCAAAGAATCTATCTGTTGTATTTGGGTAAAAGTGAAAAGGCTAGAGGATTATGCTCTACTCCCTTTTTGGGTAGTATCAAAAACTCAGATCCTTGAATCTGGAACAAGTCCCCATGTGGTATATTGTGAGTCACCTTTAGAGAGGGTTAACCATAGTGGACATTCCCTTTATTGGGTCAACCACGTGGATGGAACCTCGAGCGATAATAGTCATTTTCATCGTAGTAGCAACAACCGCTATATAAATGTCTTTGTGGAAGAAATCTCCACAAGTGTGGTCTCTTGTTGGGCTGTCAGATCTCCCTAGCAGCTCCTGATTGATTAAATTCTCGGACTGTCTCAAAACCCTGGTGCACTTGGATTAGAGTTCGCCCTCTTGAGATCACAAAAGTTGCTGAGTCAGACCATTACTAAAAACCCTAGCGAGGCCAATTTTTAATTTTCTAGGACTATGTGTGTTATTGGAAAACTTTTTGAGAACATACACAAGTAGTATTCCTAGGGTTAGAAGAATAAGTCACTTGATTGTTCATGTACAAGGTTGCTTTGTCCTTCGCTCATTATTTTCAGACATGCTTGAAATCACTTGCTTGCTATTTTGTGTGCTTGTTACGTACTTGGTTATTGAAACTAAACGGACCCGCGATGAACTATTACACAAATCTTCAAACCTGGACAGAAAACTTTGCAAACAATATGAAACTAAAAAATTGAAAAAATTACAAATCTGAGGCAAAAATCCTTTCTGGAGTCAAAAGTAGTTATGTAGTCTCAGAAAGTCATACGAGTGTTGCCCAAGAGTCATATCAAAACCCCCCAATTGTCATACGAGAGCCTATACATTGTTGTACGAGTTTTATCTCAAATTTAAGCAAAAATAAAACCTTGGTGTCAATTGTCGTACGAGTTTTGTCAACTGTCATGCCAGAGCCAACCCAGACTCGTATGAGCCTAGAGAAACTCATATCAAAATTTTCAAAAGTTGTCAGAAAACTCCAGAATTTGTCAGAAATCCAATTTTTACAGCCAACTACCAGATTCTATCAGAAAATTCACCGTGTCAAGAACAAAGCAGAAACCAGAAAGAATCCAATCATTTTCCAAAAGTGGTCTCTTGAGTTCTGATCCAACCTTTTGATCTATCAATTTGAATCTCGTTCATCTTGTGTCAAAACCTTGTCAAAATCATCTTCAATTCAATCTTCAAAAAAATGGCTAAGTGTTGCGAGCTCATGTCTGCCATCTTTTGGGCGTCTACCCATACAACTAGGGCACAATATCCTTCATTTACATCCAAATCAATCTTTGACCAATCCAATCTTGACAAGGTTGTGTCATCCGATCTTCTTGAATCAAGTCATTCTTTAGTTGTATTAATCTTTCTCTTTTGCTTCACTCGAAGTTAATGGTGGAAGCTCGAGCTTCATCACAACAAAAACAAGGAGAACAACCCAAATTCTCCTCAGCAACATCTTCTGTGATTGCTCAGAAATTTCACCAACCTTATGACACCACTAAATTTGGAGAAGATGCTCTTGGTAATCTCTTTTTGAAAGGTGGTTACATCACCCCTCCTACATCATTTCACGTAGGTGCTCAACAAACTCCACATCAGTCAATCCCTGGTAGTCCTCATAACAACACAATGTCTCAAGGAGGAGAAAACCAAGGCTCCCAAGGACACCAATCTCAACATGGTGCAAATCAAGAACCCACACCTTCTGAAATTACCCAATATCAAAATGATGATAACTTCAAGAAAATGATGAGTCATTTCTTATGTGAAGAGAAATAGGCATATTTCCTAGATCTAGCTCGACAAGGAGCCAAACTTGCTCTGAACTTTAATGTTGAAGATATCGTTACTCAAGAGGAAGAAACTCCCATCATAGCCATGATGAAATAGATGCATGCAATACAAGTCAAGCTCAACAAACTAGAAAAGGAGAAAGAACCTAATGAGTTCTCCATGGAATCTCTATGTCCCTTTCCATTTGATAAAGACTTGTACATGCCACCATTCCCAAAAAGAGTGGAGATACTGAAATATGACAAGTATGATGGAAAATCTGACCCTCAAGATCATGTCAAAGAATTTTGTACTCAATCTATGGAGTTCATGCATGAACCAACCTACTTAATGCATCTTTTCCCATGATCTATGGGAGGAGCAGCCATTCATTGGTTCTCTAAAATTCCTCCAACAATCAAGACTTTTGAGGAGTTGATCAAACTATTTTATCAACAATACTCCTACAACATTCAACATCCAATCACCATGATCGATATCTGCAATCTGAAAAAAAACTCAGGAGAACCCTTCCCGACTTTCCTCAAACGATGGAGGAAGAAGTTTTCATTCTATGCTCGACCTATTCCAAAAACTGAAAAACTCAAAATCCTTATCAACAATTTGGTCTAGGAACTCAATTATCCCTTGCAAATGCAAAATCATACATCCTTTGATAAAATGGTAGAGAATTCCATCAAGATTAAGAAAGTACTTGTCAAAAAAGGAGACATATCACTTCATAAAGAAAACAAGTACGAATCTAGTTCTAGTTCCAATAACAAAGAAAAAGGAAAATTCTAGAACAAGAACAAGAATGTTGTAACAGATGGCATTGTTGATCACGTTAGTGTCCCATCAAAGGCACCAACATTTAATCTCACCATGGGAACTCAAGCCATAAAAGCTTCTAAACAAAAGGCATCTGAACGTTCTCAAAAGTCGAAAGACTATAAGCCATGGGTTACAACACCTAAGCGCGCGTTCACTCCTTTGGGCGAGTCCTTAGAATCTGTCATGCAAACTCTCTTGGTGAACAAAATCATCTCATTTCCTAAGATAAAAGTATTTGATCTTGAACCTAAACCAAAATGGTGGAAAGAGACCAATTTTTGTGACTTCCATTGAAACAAGGGTCATAAAACCAATAACTGCATACACTTGAAACATCTCATACAAGACAAAATTGATAATGGAGAAATTGTGATTGATAATCATAAGAGAAATAATGATCATACAACATTCACAAAACCATTTCCGAAACATGGTCAAGGATATTCATCTTCTCAGCCTAACATGGGTGCTAAAGTCAATTATGCCTACTCTGGAAACAATGTTGTCATAAACATGGACGAGCCATACCTATTTGAACATTGAAATGTCATCACAATTGTAAGAAAGGATAGAGATAATCAATCAACAAATGTAGTAACTCGATCATAAGCTCAGGCACATCTACAAGGACAAAACTCAGGTTCATCAAATGCCCCTAAGGTGCCTTTCAATCTTTCATCTACTTCTAAATAGAGAGCTACCTCAAAATCATCAACTCCTAAAGAGATGCGACCAACATCATACAGTATTGTCCAAAAACTCCAGCATACCAATGCAAAAATATCCATGTTTGAGTTGCTTTAGATATGTCCTGCTCACAGAGCCATTCCGGATAAAGCTCTGCTCAGTTCCAATGTTCTTGACAATCTTGATCTAGATAGATTCCAGACTATGGTTGGTCATCTAACATCCCCCTAGTATATCTCCTTTTCAAAGGAAGATGAAAATTCACTAAGTCATCCGCATAACCAGCCCTTGCACATTGAAGTCTTGATCCAAAACCATTGTGTTAAACGCGTGTTGATAGATGGAGGTGTTGGTCTAAATATCTATTCCTAAAAATTGATCACACAACTAGGATTATCAGAAGATGCTATTGATCCTAAAAAGAAGATAACCATAAAATCATATGATGAGCAAGAAAGATCTTCCAAGGGAACAATTGTCCTACTTATCAGAACATGACTTGTTATTAAAGACATCACTTGTCAAGTTCTAGATCTTCCATTGGCTTACAACGTTCTTTTAGGGAGGCCTTGGATACATGAAATGCAAGCTATTCCATCAACATACCATCAATGTGTGAAGTTTCCTTATGATGGAGTAGAGGTTACAATTCCAGTTGACATGTCAACATCTTGCAATGCCTTGAAAGAAAGTGCTGACAAACTTGTTCCACGTAATAGAGAATCTTTCACCAAGCAAATAGACATTGCCAAAGAAGTCAAAATTAAGGACACAGGCATGGGAAAATACACTATGGAACCAGTCCTATCTTTAACATCTCTTCCAGTCTCACCTAAATCTTATGGGCAACATTTAAAATAGACAAAGCAGGAGTCTAAAGAACCTCAAACCATCTACAATGGAAGTTTTGTCACATAAAAAGTACCCAAGAAGGAGTTTGAAGAAGATGAAGTTGTGTTTTCATGGCTATACAAAGATGAGTCTCAATCCCAAATCATTCAAAAATGTGACTCTAAAACATCGAAAATTCCTTCAAAGTCATATGAACTAGGGAATAAACTAATGACTAAAATGGGATATCCTAGTCAAGGAACTCTGGGAGTGTGAGGTAAAGGTCTCGTGGCACCCATTGGACATGTTGGTTGACCAAACAAAGATACTATAGTTATAGGCTATCGGAAGAAACCCTTCTATCTCAAGGGGGACTCTTCTCATGTGATATAACAAATAGAACCAGAAGAGAACAACATGAAAATGAAGAAACACCTCAATCAAACAGTGATGATTCAAACAACTCTGAACTTATTTCTTATGAAAGTTTACCTCAAGAAATACCAGATCTCCTTAAAGATGAAGAAAAACCTAAGGAGAATATCAATTTGGTAGCTCTACAAGAACCTACTACTAAACAAGAATAAGGTAAACCTATCACCATACATGAAAATTTGGGATACAAAATTGATTTTGAAATAGACTCTCATGAATATGAATTCAAATCATAATCATATGGAAATCCTGCTTGGGGGATCCATCCTGACTTTACACATGTTCTCAGATTTCCCAGAGGTCTAGATGAAGAATCAAAGGATGAATCAAATGACTATGAATGGGGAGTTATTCTAGAAGAAGATGAACTTATCACTGAGAAACACATTGATGTCATTCACCAATATTCACCTAAATCTGACATAAGTCTAGAGTGAAATGATGAACTTAACGAGTCTGATCCACCTATAGCTAAATTGGAATCCAATAATGACATTGAGACTATTCACGAGTTAAACATTTTGAGAAGTAATATCACCTTTGAATTCAAGAGTCTGGTTAGGACCAATGATGACAACACCATATGCATCAACACCATTTCCCAATCCTTCCCTACATTGACTATCCAATATCCAGAATTTATCGACCAAGTGTCTACTGATCTGAGCCAAGATATCTATACCTTTCAAAATGACTATGCCCTTTCTTGCTACCTCAATATAGTGGAACCTATGACAACTTCCATTAGTGAACTTAGTGTTAGCATGACAGAGTCAGTTATCAAATATCTCAGTCAAAAGAATAAAAGCAAAAATAAAAAGAGTTATGAGGGTGAAAACCACTTTGTGGCAGTCTCAGAACCTAAAATAGTAAAAACAAAAGACGTATCCGAAGGTGAAAACCTCTCTGAGGCACCTAAGGATAAGATATTTGATGTCCTTCTGAGTCATTTACATGATAGATCTCTAGTATTGATAGAGCCAACTCAATCTATCAACTTGGGTACAACAAAGGAACCACAACTGATTCATGTAGCATAATCCCTATTGGAGGAAGAGAAATGAACATTCACTACTTTCTTGACAGAAAAGAAGATCAACTTTGCATGGAAATATTCAGATATACCTGGATTAGATCCTGATCTCATAATGCACCATTTATCTATTGCTCCAGGAGTTAAACCTGTTAAACAGAATTTGAGAAAGATGCATCCACATGTTGCACTATTAGTCAAAGCTGAATTAGAGAAACTACTAAAAGCTAGATTTATCTGAGTTATCGATTATGCTGAATGGATCTCTAACATAGTTCCAGTTTCAAAACCAGAAAAATCAATCAGAGTATGCATTGATTTTAGAGATGTTAACAAAGCATGCCCTAAGGATGATTTTCCATTACCTAACATCGATATGATAGTGGACATGACTGCGGGCTTTGAGATGTATACTTTAATGGATGGTTTCTTTGGATATAACCAAATCAAAATAGCTCTAGAAGATTGAGAGAAAACAACTTTCACATGTGCATGGGGTACCTTTTGCTGGAATGTCATGCCATTTGGTCTTAAGAATGTTGATGCTACATATCAAATAGCAATGACATCTATCTTTCATGACATGATGCATCGAACCATGGAGGATTATGTTGATGACAGTTTAGCTAATTCTATGATAAGATTAGAACATTTGAATGATTTGAGCAAAATACTAGATAGAATGGAGAAGTTTAGTCTCATACTGAACCCTAAAAAGTGTGCTTTTGGTGTCACTTTTGGAAAGCTCTTAGGCTACATTATTTCAAAGAAGGGTATTGAAGTTGATCCTGCTAAGGTCAAAACTATCATGGAGATGAAACCTCCTAAAAATATCAGTCAAATGAGGACTTTACAAGGAAGAGTGGAATCAATCAGGCGTTTCATATCTCAGCTAGCTGACATGTCATAGCCTTTCACAAAAACATTACATAAAGGTGTGACTTTTGCATGGAACAAGGAATGTGAAAAGAACTTCAATCACATCAAGCAATATCTATCAAATCCTCCTATTTTGATGCCTCCTATCCAAAAGAAGACATTGATCCTATATGTCTCTGCCACATATACATCATTGGGGGCATTACTAGCACAACATGATGAAAACAAGAAGGAAAGAGCTATTTATTATATGGCTGAACATTGGTAGCATATAAGAAGAACTATTCCATGATTGAGAAAGCTTGTCTAGCTGTGATCTTTGCATCATAGAAATTGAGACACTACATGTTAGCTCACACTACACAACTAATAGCTAATATTGATCCACTAAAGTACCTACTAAGCAAAGCTACCCTCACAAGTAGACTAGCTAAATGGGTGATGCTATTGAGTGAGTTTGACATAGAATATGTTGAATGGAAAGCTATCAAAGGACAAGTCATTGCAGATCAGTTAGCTAACGCACCAATGTTTGATGATACACCATTACAGATGGAATTTCCTAATTCATCCATCATGAACATATATTCTAGGACTTGGTGTCTCTTCTTTGATGGATCTTACACACAAAATGGATCTAGAGCAGACATATTATTCATAACATCAAAAGGTTATTCAATACCTAAGGCATTCAGAATAAAATTTCCTTGCACAAACAACATAGCTGAATATGAAGCTCTACTTAATGGCATGATGATAGCAATTGAGTGGCAAGTGACAAAATTACACATTCATGGAGACTCACAATTAGTCATACACCAAGTCAATGATGTGTACCAAACAAAAGATGAGAAATTAGTTCCATACAAGTGCATGGTCGATGACCTTAAGAAGTATTTCATCTCAGTCACTTTTGAATAGGTTCCAAGAATGGAGAACAAGGTTGCTGATGCTATGGAAACTTTATCATCTCTACTATAGCAGCCCAAACATGAGCTACGCTACGAGTTCCTGGTGGAAGCACTGTCGTATCCTGCATATGATTCCCCTGAAACCCACATGATCTACACTGTTGTTGGTCATGATTCTTCCAGATACAAAAACCTTTTCTCTTACCTTCAAGACCAAATCATTCCTGATTCCTTCAACCATCATGAGAAATGATACCTTATCTGAAACGCATCTTGGTATGTCATCATTGGTAATGATCTATACAAACAGAGTCTAGATAGTATACTTATTAGGTGTTTAGAATGAGAAGAGTCTCAATGTGCATTAGAGGAAGTCCACAATAGTATATGTGGATCACATTCCAATGGTTTAACACTAGCTCAAAAAATTATTAGGGTTGGGTACTATTGGCCTAACATGGAAAAAGAGGCTATCAAGTATGCTAAGAAATGTAAAAAATGTCAAGTATATGGAAACTGATTCATGCACCAGGGAGAGATCTTATTCCCTTTACTACACAATGGCCTTTTCAACAATGGGCATTTGATTTGATAGGTGCTATTTATCCACATTCTTCTAATGGACATACCCATATCATTACAGCTACAGACCATTTCACAAAATGGGTAGAAGCAGTTCCTTTGACTCAAGCAACCGGCAAGTAAATCTCTATGTTCATCCTGAACTACATCATATGTTAGTATGGTATCCCACATTCTATAGTCACATATAATGGTGGCCAATTAAAAAACAAGTACCTAGATTCCTTATGCTCAAAATTCAAGATCACACAACATTGGTCGTCCATTTACTATCCTCAAGGGAATGGACAAGTAGAGGCATCAAACAAGAACTTGTTGAAGATTCTACATTGAATAGTTAATAAAATGGGAAGAGATTGGCATCTCATGATCAATCCATCTCTTTGGGGCTATAGAATAAGTATTAGAATGCCCACTGGGCTGCACCATTCACTTTAGTTTATGGGTCTGAAGTGATACTACCTATTGAGGTTGAAATCCCATCACTAAGAATCATAATGCATGGTCTAGTAACTGATGATGACTACAGAGTATCTAGGTTGCAAGAAATTGAACTACTAGATGAGCGCAGATAAGCAACATATGATCATCTCATAGTATATTAGAAGAGAATGTCTAGAGGTTACAATAAGAAAGTCAGACACAAAGAATTTTAGGTTGGCGATCTAGTCTTGAGAGAGAATCCTAAAAATCAATCACATAGAGAACACAAGGGGAAGTTTGAACCCAACTGGCTGGGTCCTTTTGTTATCACTGCTACTTTTGGCTCTGGAGCCTATTAACTCTCAATGAATGAAGGATAATAGCTCTGAGAACCAATCAACATTCTCCATCTGAATAAATTCTATGCCTAAGGCATTCAGTTTTCAAAAATGTCTTGAAAAATCATAAAAATAAAAAAAAGTCCTGAAAAAATGAACATCTTGGTGAAAACCTAGCAATAGGTGCCTTGATGATTCACAAAAATATAAAAAAATGAAAAATGCAAAAAAATCAAAAAGTGAAAAGTACAAAAAAATTGAAAAAATGAAATATACAAAAAAATGAGAAAAAGAAAAAGTGCCTTGGTGAAAACCTGGAAACAGGGGCCTTGGTAGAAAAATTAGAATCTTTGCCAAGATGGTGAAAACCTGGCAAATGGGCACCACTTGTTCAAAATGCTCCATCTATCAACACAATCTTGGTCTTTCCAGCTTTCAGTCTTGCTTTAGTTTGTACATATCTCCCAGTTTATTTTTGCATCTTATTTTTAATAAAGTCGGTCTGTGCACCAATCAGCAAAAGCGTCTGTATCCTATCAATGTTTCAAACTTGGGGGGCAATAAATGTCATATCCTATGGTCTCTAGTATATCTTAGACGAGTCATATTTGCTAAGAATCCTTTGAAGCTTCATCCAAGTCAGTCAGTCAGTCTCCTCACCAGAAAGGATTTTGCATCTACAACAACACAAACAAACATCAACACGAATGAAAAAAATCTTTGCTTCATTGCTTTTATCTCCTTGTATGCTTACTGATTCGCATTGAGATTTTTGCATCTTGTGTCCTTTCAAGCTCTTCGATGATGTCCTTTACAGGATTTAGAGAGTGATGACTATGGACATAATATTTTCTTTGTTTTCTACTTTGAGTGAAAATCTAACAACTTTGGAAATTCTAGATTGAAATGGTGTCCATCTGTAAGAGCCTCCATCTCATATTGGATGGCCATGAGTACCTCGACCATTGATACCCAGAAAATTCAAAGAAGTTTGATCTAACTACTATCTTTTTGAGTGACTTCTTACTCCTACTGTGAAACACGATCTTACTTAAGGATGTGAATGATAAAGGGTCACTACGGGTAATTCACATTGGATTTAGAATGATCTCTTGATTGTTTGATGTGTTTGCAATCGCAAGGTGTATTCAAGTCATCACGACATTTCTATTTTGATGCTTATACAAATTGCAATATCAAAATGGACATGATATTCAGGTCATCCTGAAGTTGGTGCCTTGGTTCTTATATCTAATCCGACATTCTGAAAACAAAATCAATATTCATATGTCCATGGTTGTCTAGCCAGTGGGCGTTGTATTGACTTTTGAGCATACAAATCAATACTCATATGTCTATATTTTCCTAACTAGTGGATGTCATATTGATTTATTCGGTTACCTAAAAACTCAATGATGAAAATGACCAACACATGATAAGTGACTAGGTCCTAGGTCTTAGGTTTGCATTTCATTTTGCATGTCATTTTTACACTTTGCATGATTGCATGATCTCACAATTGCTGAATACACTTGAACGCTTAAACGATTCTTCAAACAATGCTAGACATCTCCCAAGAGCTGACTCTCACACGAAGGTCTCTTCATGGAACTTCAAGCAGTCACCATCTTGGGTTATACATCCTTTTTGACAATAGACTGAGTACTTGTCTTCATCAATACCTGCAAAATATATCATGTGTATCGTTGCATTTACATTACACATCATAATAATTCCATCTATTGCATTGCATACATGTGCATCCAAAAACATAATCAAAATCATGTATTTCCATACAATTCTCCATATATATATCATAAAGCCTCGGAATAGTTAGGGGTGCACTACTGGCAAAATATATAAAAGAATGAGCTCATGTGAGCTATCAGAGTCAAATCAATATCTATGGACAAAATGACAAAAATGATCAAAAAACTAAGACAGATCAATTGTTTGTCTGATCCTCTACATCTGGAGGAGGTGGTGGTGGTGCATCTGGCGGTGGCTCTGCCCGCGGTGCTCTAGCTCCCTCTGAGGAAATCATGTACTAAGAGTATGTAGGTACTCTCTGTCCAGCAGGAACACCAACACAATATGCAGAGACATAGTAGGCACTCTGTGCAGTCTGATGAGTAACCTCTACCTGTAACCGTTTGTTCTCTACCTATTGCTCTAAATGCTACCTCTCAGACTCCTTGAGGCGTGCCTCAAGTCTAGCGATCTGCAATCTCAAATATCTAATCTATAATTTGAGCCATCTAATAATATCCTGTGGAGTCTGAGCCAATCTAGGATCTACATTTGCGGTGGGCATATCGGTGTCCTCACTTGGCTGATCAGCAGCCTCTGCTTTGCATGCCTTATGGTGTCTAATTTCTGCACCAAGATCAAAATCAGTATCCATCTGAGCAACATCAGTATCAACACCTACATCTTGTTGAGCATCCAATACCTCATCTGCACTACCAATACTACCAAGTGTACCACAGTCTCCTCTAGAAGATCTCCTCTACAAAACTATAGGCTTGCCTGCTGTAGAACTCGAAGGGCGAGGTGTTCTTATATGTCCAAACGACCTCTAAGGATTAATAACTGGCCTTAGTCTCAGAGGTGTAGGCTATACAATAGGAATATGAACCTCAAGACACCTTTGACCTCGACCCATAGGTGCGCCTGTGACATTTGTAGCCTCCTCCATAGAAGGTATCAACTCAGTGGGATCAGAAAACCTGTGCATAAGATGCTTTGCCAACCACACAATGAAAGCATTTGTAACTCTAGCATCAACCACCTGTGGCCTGTAATCCCACTCTATCAGCACAATACCTATATACTCCTAGCTACACAACGCATAAGATAATTTGGTTGTCCACCCAAGTCCTATCTCTCAGACTAGCCATACATAAGTCATGTAATCCTATGGGGCATCTTGAATGATACCATACTACCGCCACACTCAGGTGATAATAAATCTCTCTAGTACAGTAGTCAACCGACCTATCAATACGCGACTCTAGAAGAAGTAATTAAAATGAGTACGTGCAGTAGGCCATGCCTCAACCTATAAATATGGTCTCCAAATGACAAAGGTCATATCATCGAGGACCCGCCTCCAATACTCTGTGATCCCCATGTGAACCTATGTGACATATCCAGAATAAACATATATCATGGACTCCTGCAACTATCTCTGAGACTGACATACCAGCCGACATATCGAGATATGCTCCCATGCCCAGATCTGTAGAACTAAAGCACTGAAAGAAAATGACTTGCTCTCATGATACACAATCTCATGCATCTCTGAGAACATATGTGAAAGCATGCATTGGCCCCATCCCAACTCATAAGGTGTTGCCATCAATCGAGTAACCATCAGGGCCCAACCCATCAATAGACTGTTCTACTGACGGTTGGACATGATGATCCCACCAATCATCCCTGCTATAATACACTCCAGTCTATGTGTGTGCCCATATCTCTGAACTAACGTCTCCCATGAAATAAAATGAGTCAATTGAGTGTCATCACCGAACAATCTCCTAAAAGAAAGCAGACCCAAGTTCCCCAAACTGACATAATCAGGCTGAGGACCATGAAATGGTATCTGCAATATCCTATACATGTCCTCAGGGTTAACTATGAGCTCTCTAGTAGGCAAGTGGAAGGTCTGTGTCTCTGAGTGGAATCTCTCTATCAGAGCAGTAAGTAAATTGTGGTTCACTCAAATCTCAGGCAACCGTATCAAGTACTAAAATCCACATGAAGCTAAGTGAACCCTCATTGGGTCAGGTAGTGAAATGCATAATCTCTGGGTCACCGGGTGCGAAATTTGGACATGTACATCATGATAGACGTCCTACACAACATAGAAACAGGATACCCTATCAGTAACTTAGTAAAAAATTAGGCTCTAAAGTACAAGAATTGAAAAGTTGAATACTTCAGAAGGTACATTAAATGCTAAGGAATCAACCTATGAAATTATAAAAATAAAAAATTTGACCTAAGGATGTGAAAAACACTCGCTGTTTTCCATACGAGTTTTTAGACTGGTGTCAAAACTCGTACGAGTTTCTACAAGTTGCCATATGACAATCCATGAGTACATGACAAAGCATAAGCTCCTGTACAAAAATTGAGGGACCCGACGAAATGTCGTACGACACATGGCATGGGTCCCTCTCATATGAGTTTCAGGTAGTTTCGGGATGACAATCAAAATCAAATTGAAAACTCATACGAGCCTCGGTATACTGTTGTACGACTTTTTGTAGTGCAAAAATTCAAAAATAAAAAAACGTACGAAAAAGGATTTAAAATGCTAAAACATAGAAAAATTTGAATGCTAGAGAGGCACATAGGTCCACTTACCGGGTTCCCATACTAGGGAGGTCGCTGGTATCGCCAGCTGTGCTCGAATCGGTGAGAGGAGACAGGTACCTTGTCCATTTTTTCAGAGGGCTCCACGAGGCTCACAAAAGACAAAAAGTGAATAATGAAATGAAAATGACCCTTTTGGGCCTTATATAGGTTTTGACCTAATTTTTCAAAGTGCTCCGTTTTCCATGAAAATTGCACCCATGGCTAATTTCAACATTGTGAACCCATTTTCAGGATCAAAATCATAATCTGAGATCGTTTACTTTGTCAAAATCATGATTTAAAATTTTCGGACCCAGGATAGTCGATTGCTTGCGTAATCGACCTTCTATCATCATAGAAATCCAATTTTCAACTTAATTGATTATCTAACATCAAAATATTCAAATTTCAACTTGGTCAACCATGGTCAACTCATGGTCAAACTTGGTCAAACTTGGTCTCCAGGACCTCTGAACGATGCAGAACGCGTCTCCGGACGTGCATAACCACTTCTCAAATCAATTAACATGCTTCTAAACCATTTAACGCTGACTTTTCTTGTCAGATTTTGATTTTCATCCCGAAGGGGGCATGGTATTACACATTAATCAAATCTGTAAATACAAAATCTTTCCTCAATAATCAAGACAACAACCACATCTAGTTGCTGATTCATCAAAAGACCTTGTCGTTTGGGGCACATCACTTGGGGCATATCAGATTCATCGAGATCCATATCAATCTAGTATCCTAATTAATCTTGTAAACTGTATCAGCTTTTCGTAACCATCATTTCATTAGTGTTATTTCCTCGATTCTTCGTAACTGAAGGGTTCATATGTGATACCATTTCAATTCCTTTGGACAATCAAGTCTAGAATCAAGTCACTCACTTCTTCGTAATCATAAGGTTCAGAATCAGGCATTTTGACACTTCTTCGTAATCATCGGTTCATTGTTGATATAGTTAGCATCATCTCGATTCTTGGTCAACCAGGACCTGAATCAGCTTTTTTGAATCTTTCAATTGATTTCTGTCTCAGAATCGGTTCATCTCTCAAATCAATTTCAAACATCAAAAATAGATTAATCTTTGAACCACTCTGCTTCGCACAGTGATTCAAAGAGGGGCAAAATGTAATACCCCAAAAATGGGCTATAGGTTCATTAACTTCCTACATCATCAAATTGAATGAAAACGACATCAAAGTCCTAACCTAAGGCACATCTGCACATCAACTTATCAAAAATTGATTATCTCAATTCTACATTGGGGAATATTCCTTGAATATTCCTAATTATCCTAATTATTTTTAATTAAATATTATTTGGCGATAAATGTCATTATTTATCCTAAAATTTGATTAATTAAATATTTTGAATATTTAATTAATTAAGTTTAATTCTACCACTTAATTATTTAATTAGATTTAATTCTAATTATTCCTAATTATATTATTTAATTTTGACAATAAATAAAAAATCCTATGAATAATCGATTAAATTCTTATTTAATTAATTAAATTCAGTTGTCAATATTTAATAATATAGTTTTGAATAAAAGTTTGATTTAATAATTGATTAACCCATAAATCAATTATTTTTAAACTCAAGATCAGTTAAGTTGAAAATAAATCACTTTATTTTTAAATTAATTCATATTAAATCATGCACAATTAGAAAAGCAGTCAACTTTAAATCAATTTTCAATTTCAAATTGTTAACTTTCTAAACTCGACATCTGATGATGAGTTGAAAAAGTGAACTAAAACTCTATTTTGAGATAAAAAGTGCTTTTGCATGATTTTATGAGTTAATTAATTCTGATTTCTTGTTAACTCAAAAATCAACCTGAGTTTATCAAGAGTGATTTATGGCTTTTTTCAATGCATCCTCAAGCCCTGGATTTCTATAAAATCAAGGCTCAGCTCTTCACAATTACATCTCTCGAATTTGCACAATTACTTTGGCGAAATTGCATCTGAGGAATCAAGCACTTGCGACAGATGATTTTTGTGAGATCCTTTCATTATTTTCATAGATTTGCATCCATTTCCAGATCATAGCATAGCATTTTTAGAATAATTTACATATCAATTTCATACATTCTAGATTAGACTCAGAGTTTTTCATCCTAATTGCATAAAAAATCCCCAAAAAATAGATTAATCTGCATTCATATCTCATTGCTTTCAATCATTTAAATCCTTCATTTAGGTGTTGCATTGTCACTGATCTCGGTCTAATCTGAGAATACCATACTCGCACCTACTAGAAGGCAATAAATTGCTTGGTTAGCTTAGTTTCATTTATTTGCAAATTTTGATTTTGTTAACCTCTAATGTTTTACTGAAGTGTTGTGTCCACAAGTAGGTACAATTTTCACACACACAGACATTATTTGATGATTAAAGTATTTACAAGATTCTTAGAGAGCTAGCTAGTGAAGATTGAAAGCACTTTGGAAGATTTGGAGACAAATTTTTGCCAGATCTATGCAGAAGCCCTAAATCATGATTCTGAGGTATTTCACTAAGTGTTTATTGTTAAAGCAATTACTTTTCAGTGAAATCATGGATGTATCCCTAGTTCATAACATTAAGGACACACCTGGACCTAAGGTGAGAAATGAATCAGTAGAACCCTCTGAAGAAGACCCTAGTTTAGCTTTATCGACTATACCAGACGGTGTCTTGCATTTGGAAGATGTAAGAGGATATCTAAAATGTAAAATTGAGACTGTAGGAGACAGTAATATGACAAGATATACAAACATGATATGACCTATAAGGAAGGATATGAACATTTAGGTCAACTGGAGATTATTAAATACATATTTCACTATGAATTTCAGAATGCAGAATGGACTAAGATCATTTTAAGCAGAATTCATAATGGGAAGTTTTGGTTGGATGATAGAGTAATAAATATTACAGCTGATTTGATACATGAGATAACATGATTATCTAACAAAGGTGCAATTCCACTAAATAAAAATAATGTGAAGAAAATAGTGCTAAACAAGACTAAATCTTCATATAATGGAAGAGGCATTATAATTAGTAATATTGAGCAAAATGATGTGGGGTATGTGTGCAATATAATGACCACCAAGTTTTGTGCCAACTCTAGAGAAGATGATATGGCAGCAGGTATGGTGAAAGCAACCTATCTTATGTGTGTTGACAAATTTGAAGTTGACATGAGCAAAATTCTGAGAATCCAATTGATTGAAAATCTTGAGAGGATTAAGAAAACAAAGAATTCCCAATTCAGATTCTCATCCCTAACCATCTATATATTTTTCCATATTTTTCCATATTTCCTTACACTATAGGAGCCAATTGGAATGCTGATAGAAGTTCAATGGAAAGAATCAACAAAGTGTAGCTCAAACACCCAATTGACAAAGTAAATGAGAGTGCTACACTTGTAATCAAAACCTTTCAGAATGAGATGAAGAAAAGATCAAGAATTCCACCTTCAATTGTGGAAAAGTACAAGAATGAGATATGTTTCTTAGTTGAAACATATTTCACATACATTGAAGCAGTAGAACCAAGGACTAAATTCATAGACCCTTTGGAATATGAAGTATTTGAAGAGGAAGTTGAAGCATATGTGAGCAGAATACTTAAGTGCAAATTAGATTCCAAAAGTCCTAGATTTGGAACATTTGAGGAAATTTTTAGTACAACACAACAATCACAAGTGCAAAAATTAGCAAAGAAAAGAGTTGACAGTATAATTAAGAAGATACTAATGGACATGTATGAATGAACATGAATTCAACATTGTGAAACAGACTGAAACAACAATAAGAGATATTGGATAGAAAGAAGTGTTGACAGTTCTACCTTTGGCATCTCAAGCAATCCCTATTGCAGACATTCATAATATTGATGAAGATGTCACTGAGCCTACCAATTTGAGTGTGTCACTGGACAAGCTAACAATTGTAAGAAAATCTACTAGATCCACCTCCACTACACCAGCTAAAAGAGTAAAAGAGATGGCTAGTGGACCAGGTAAAAGGAAGAAGACTATCTTTTCTCCAGTAGAAAGGATAAGGACACAAGAAGAAGAATCAACACCTATCAAGAAAATGAGAGGTCAAGTTACAATCCAATCTCAAGGAGAAGAAGAGGCAGGAAGCACCAAAAAGAAGTAGTGGAATCCCAAAATTGAGAAAGTGAATCCTTTGATCATAAATGAAGGAGATTTCACTAAACTAAACAAGTATTATCACATGTATAATAAATTTAAAAATTTGAATCTTGAGAATGTAGTTGTCAAGCATATGATTCTTACTGACAAGAAATTTGAGAACATTAGAGATAAGATACCAAGTGATCTCTATGAGAAATTGGTCAATAGGAATAGGAGAGCAATAGAAGAGGATAAAGGAATTAGAGAAAGATTTGTAAGAAAATTATGTGTAATAAAAGATGAAGGTCATTTCAAAGAAATTATGAAGAGTTTCAGTACCCATCTGAGAAGAAAAAGGGAAGTTCTAATCACGGGAGACAATTATGAAGAAGTTAATAAGGAAACTAAGGAAGCGGTTGTGAAGGTAATGATATCACTACCATGAGAAGCATTGAGTGAATTAGAACAGTACACTAAAATAACAGAAGCATATTCACAAATAAAAGAAACACCAGTTCCACCACCTACCATTCATATTGATGATGAATCAATACATGTAGAAGGCACCAACATTACGATTGATAGAGAATAAAATCCCTTTGAAGATCAAGAAGAGGATGTTGGAAATTTGGGATAAATGTTTAATGAATAAGAAGATGAGATAGAAAACAAGGAAGATGATGTAGAAGAAGAAAAGGAAGAAGAGAAGCAAGAAGAAGAAAAGACAACAGAGTTAACAAAAATAGAAGTCACCAAGCAAACAGTGTAAGAGGAACAAGGTATGGGAAAAGAGGTAAAACCTAGAGAGACTGTACACCCCAAAATTCAAATAGTTACACCATAAAAGGTCACAGTAGCAAGCTCATCAAAATCACCAATTGAGTCAGTATTAGAAAATTTGGGAGCTAAAGTTGATGATGATGATCAAATAGAGTTGATCTCATCTTTGAATAAAATTATTGGAAAGAATAAGAAAGTAAAGATTCTAAAAGGATCAGTACTTGAGGTAACCAAAAAGCTTCAAGGAGTTATATCTACTCAAGTCAGTGAAATTGATCCACAAATAAAAACAAAAGAGATAATGAAAGTTTTTGACAGTGAGTTCACCACTCTATCTGACATTGCATTAGTGAAAGCACAAACACTTCATGATGCAAAATTATTCCAGACCACTTGTCAAAATATCAAGAATGATTTAGACAACCTTGATGTGTGCATTAAGGAATTGAGGAGATGTTTAGAGAGAGGAAGAGCATTATATAGTCAGTGTGCTTTGTCACACAAACACATCTCAGATATTTCAGAAAATTTGAAAAAGAAAGAAATAGAATTGCAAGTCACAGTGAATGAACTACAAAATCCTAGCATGAAGATCATTGATACAAAGAATAAAGTGAGTGAAATTCATGATGAAATAAGACTACTAGAAAATGAGAAGGAAACAAAATTGAAGAGGTTTGCATTACTCAGAGAACACCTAACCCTGAAAATCAGTAATGTCCAGAATCAACTGGAAGAATGTCTTTCATCGAAGACATCATATGGTAAATTTTCTTATCTAAATCTTAGAGCAGTTGAGATAGCATCCTATGGGCTATGTGCACTACTTAGTGTATTTGATTTTGTTAAGAAGACATAGGACAAGGAAATTGAAAACTTGAAGTTGAATTTTACAGATTGCATTTCAAGCCTTCCAGCACTACATAATTGAAGAAAATAAGGTATATCAAAATTTTGACCTGTATATACATATATTTGACACCTTTGTCATTGTTGTCAAAGGGGGAGTAGTATAGTATGAGAAAATTGTTTATATGTATAAGATATAGATATGCGAAATAGTATGGAGTATAATCAAAGGGGGAGTATCCCTATGGTGATATAAGTAGACATGTATGATCCAAAGATGTGTGCAAATATTCTAAATGGCCATGTAACACAATGTTACAATTTTTTTTTTTGAAATTTTGTTGTAATTTTTTGGGACTTGGCCAATTTTCCCATATGTTTCCACCAATGAAAAAGGGGGAGATTGTTGGAAATTTGGTTGAGTAGGATATCATGATGTTTTCATTATGGAAACATATATTCAGTTTTAAGACAATATGATCTAAGGAGAAAGTTCTGGATGAGAACCTATGAAAATTGTCTAAGTATAACAATGTTTATCTGTCTACACATAGACTATTTTGATCAATGAAGTTCACAAAAGTACTTTCAGTGCATGCACACTTGAAACAAAGATATACAGGGTATATTGAAGCTACATCTAAGAGCGCAATATTGTACGACATGTACAGACAAAGATATCAATGATTCATAGAGACAATTTTGAGTCGACCAGAATAGAGCATTGATCAATAATTAATTACATTGAGTTAAGGGATTTTTTAAAAATCAAAATAACGACTTGACTAATTAGGGATAACATCCTAGATGTTAACCCTAAGGTATCAAGAAGTAATTCTATGTTTTGGGAAGCATGTAATGAATTGAAGGCCGATAAAAAGGTTATTTTTTAATAGCTTGTATAAAGGAAATCAACTTGTAATGTGAAGTTGCAAGAAAGTATTGTATTGATGTATATTGATGTATTATGTGAAATTTAATATATGATCAGATCAGTGCGAGTTGATAGCAAATTTTTGTGAAGAGCCTACAAAGCTAAATCAAAATATTGAAGATATTCAACAACAGTAAAAGGTTTTTGTATTCTACCTTTTGTATTGAAGACTATTATTGTATATTGCATGTTTTGGAAGTGACCTCATCTTGCATACACTCTTATTTTGTAATACCAACTCCTAACAAGGTTGAGGCTTCTAACAAGGCCTAAAGTCCTCTAATAAGGGTATAGACACTATACAAATGCAATAGACTCCTAATAGGGTCAATATCTCTAACCAAATACTTTTGATTAGTGGATCATGTGTGGGTATTATCCCCACCGGGGTTTTCCCTTGGCTAGGGTTTCCTCGAGAACAAACATGGTGTTACGAGTTCTTTTATTTTGTGGTTGTGTTTATTATTAAGTTTAGTTTCTTATGCACACTATAAGTTAATCTTGTATATCCATAAGTGGGAAAAATAAATTTTTTATGAAATACTGATTCACCCCCCTCTTAGTATTTCCTATTTCTAACATTAACTTCAACTAGCTTCGTCTATAATTTCTCTTGAAAATAAAATTCTTCAACATTCCTAACATGCTTACATTCCTCCTTTGTTTTCCATCTTATCATTGATTGTTCAACTCCATCTATCATTTTTTTTTTGTAAAATTTACCCATATGATTTTCTATGGTGTTAACTTTAGCTTCAACCTCTTTTCCTTATTATGTTTCCAAGTGCAAATCTTACACCTGCATTCAATTGGAGGCTTGCCTTCAATTGGATTCTACACTAGTTAGATAAATGGATACTTTGATGCCCAAGTAATTTGAAAATTCCTCACGAACAGATCCCACTCTCAATCCTTTTTTGACTTGGATTTTCTTTTCCCCTTTTGTGCATTATCATATATGGCATTATCACCCAAGTCGATTATATCATTTTGGCTAACCTAGGTGTCTACCAGAAAATCTTCTTCAAGTTCATCATGATTTGAGATATCAGGTTTGCCACCTTCTTCAATATGTGGTGTAGGTTATGAATCTTGTACTTGTACTTGTAATGATGTGCCTTCCTAGTTTTTACCACAATCTTTGCCAATGAAAAAGTACAAAGATAACGTTCTGCATTTTGTTGGCCTCTCTTGGCCTTCCCCACATTTAGGATTCCTACCCTTCTTCCTGTTTGACATCTCCAATGAAATAAAGGCTGTAAAATATATCAACTTATTGAAGAAGTAATAATAAACTATATGATTCATTGGCCCTACGACCTATAATATAGATGTCTAAGGTCTCATGGGTGACCACTAATGGGTCCCCACTAAATAAGAATGAACTCAATAGTGCAAATAGATAGAGATGAATTCAAAATAATATTCTAACACTTCAAAAATATGATCACCTACCTTTAGGTAATTATTAGTGGCCAATGAAATTAGTGACAATGGTTGTTCCTAGTCTGAAACTTCACTATTGATCTAAATTGAGAGCTCACTGATCAAATTGTGTAGAGATAAATATGATCTTTGAATGTATTTATACCAATCCTTATTTGGCGAGTTCGGTGGGAATTTTATATGGTATACAAATTGATGTAGAGGGTGGAGGTGTTGGTGGATTTCCTACTCTATCTGGTCAAGATTTGAAAGGGTCAAGCCCTCACTAGGCCTTCTAACCCAAGGCTTCCAAATAGACAATACCACACCATTAAATCACACACCTTCCCAAACACCAAGATGGTTTATTTTGACCTTAATAAGGTGGATTGAACAATATTTAACAAGTTTTGGGTTTCTACACAATACCCAACACCCCAAACCCCTTATTTATCTACTAGGCGTAATTGTTTCCCTAGTAGGTCTCCAATGACAAAAAAAAGTGGATTTTCCTCACAAGTCTCTCAAAAAACTTTAAAAAAACAAGGTATTTAGATACCCTTTTTCAACACTCTTCAACATATCTCAACTTCAGCATAGGTTGTTTTGGACCAATATACCCAAACTCAGACCGTGCCCTTGTTTCAAGCACAAAAATGGGTCATTTTCCAAAGAAGGTACAATAAAATCTTTCTCTCAAGACACAATACTTTCAAAATTCCCTCCAAATGGTTCAAAATAAAGGGTTATAAATTAAAATATGACCTTTGATCAATGCAAATGCAAAAACCCCAAAATGGTTATTCCCAAGCCCTCAAAACAAGGGTTTCTTCAATCCACACCCTCCAAGCCTTTCTAGGCTCAAAAAATGGTGGATTAACCATTCAATGAACATGTAAGAACACTACAAGTCATAAAATATACCCCTCATGAAGGTATATTTCTCAGTGTTGTACCCATACCTCCATTTTCTTCTCTAAAACCATGCAATCAGTCACTTCTCGGTGATCACCCTGCATTCAAGTGTTATCCTTGCATAAAAAAAATGTTAAATCAATATTTTACAATTTTAGGATTCATCCCCCAATCATAGTAACCATAAAATGGGGATGAATCCCATTTCATGCCTCAATAACCCTACCAAAACAATAGGCTGTCACGACACAGTCAGTCTTATGACCACAATATTAAATCAAAATAATTTATAATGGATTTAAAACAAGTTCTATGACATCTAATAATATGATCCTCTATTGGATTCAATGAAACATCAAAAGAAATGACAAATTTTACAAGAAAACTCTTCTTTTTATTGCCCAAAAACATGTACAACCTTCATATTGTTGATTAGTCTGTACAATCTCTTCACACTTACAAACTTAGAATTGGAACCAGTCTAAAAAAGCATCTGATAACTTCCCAAAGTGATCCCATTTGGTTGGAAGTCTTTAAACTCACTAAACACCTCTAAACTCTAATTCCCTCCCTTTCCTAACTAGCTGTTAGGATTTGAAAATTCAAATTCTAACTTCCATTTTATTGTGCATATTAACCCCCAAAATCTATCCAAACAAATGGATTTCAACATTATAGGACCAAAAAAACTATCTAAGGCCCTAATTACTCATTTTAATCCCATGGAGCACTAATGGCTCATTTTACATCATTTTTCTCCTAAGGTCCTTATCAGGCCCTTTAGGAGTTTTACCAATTCCATCAAGTTATTCATTGCATATTTTCATTATAGGTTTCAGGATCTCCCAATTAACTTGGAGAGATGTCTTCATGCTCTGATCAATAGGTGCCTTCATGTTCTTAGGTATCTTCATGGATGTTCCCGCATCACAAATATTTGGTGAATCTCACTTAACTATAACATGTCTTATGTAATCTTTGAGGTGATTATGGACCGTCAAATTAATTGGCAATTATAATAGGGATGGTGAAAATTGGGGTGAATTGAGACACACTTCCACACAATGCCATGCGAATCAAGTCCTCGCTAGCAAATCTTTATATTGCTATTGGAGAATTATGGCCGTCTATTATGACAACCTCGAAAAGTGTAGGCAAAAATATAGAATTTACCGTGTGGAAAATGTAGATTCTATTGGCAAGATCTTGATAGAGTTACAATTAATTACATAAAATGATGGATGATTGGGCTATGCATTGGACTGAATATTTATAAAGTCTAGATGAAGTGGCCATCCCTGATTGGTACAATATATTCATCATTTTCCAGGTCACCGACGTGAAATATTTGCCACTAAAGTATACCCTGCATGATATTCTATGACAACACCTATGGCAGTTTATGACATAATCCTTCCATAGGTGTGCATGCATGAGAGATTATTTATGACAACTATAAGAGCATCTATAAGTTTCTATTTAGGGTGGATTTGACTCATTCCAAGGATATAAGAGGTGTTTGTTTAGCATTTTATTTGGTGATACCATAGTGATATTCATCCTTCTAAACTCATATAAATTGGTCCCTTAAGATAGGGTCATTCATTCAAATCTTGTTCAATTTCGAGGGTAATAGAGTGCTACCAAATTTTATAGAGGTCTGCAAAGAAGTGTATTGTTGTTAGATTCTTTATTGGATTAATAATATGTACTTTCCTCTTGTTATGTGGTGGATTTATTTCCCGAAAGGATTTCTCCATGTAAATATGGCGTTTCACGTTTAATGGTTTTCTTGTTCTTATTTTGATTCAACAATCACTTTGATAAGGGTTAATATTAGTTTTGGATTTGTAGTAATATTGAATTTAAAGTTCATATTGAAAGCTTTCTTCACCTTGTTTTAAAATATTTATGGGGAAATCCTCGATAGTGTTGTTTAGAGGTATGCTCTTTTTGAGGGTAGTGCCTGGGTTGGGGGGCTACTCCCGAGCCAATATTTGAAAGAGAAACTTGTCTTCATAAAAGTGTATGATGCAATCAAGAAAAACTTGGATATAAATAAATACAAGAGGTTTGAGAGATCTTGTAATGTATGTGGATATTCTTACAACCCCTGTCGCTTCACATTTTTTATGCTCCTTCTTTGTCATCCATTGACTGCTTGTTCAAAAGCCATATTCCAAGCCAAAGCTTGTTATTTGCCAACTCTCACCATAACGTTGAGCAACCCAATCTTTTGAGCTTTTTGTTTATAATTTTGCTTCAAAGAAGAGATGCTTTGTGAATGTAGGACATGTTAGTAAGCTAGTCTATGCAACTTTATTTCCACATGTTTAAACTAGTTTCATCTATGTAAATCATTTGTTTCAAGTAGTTTTTTTAGGTTAGTTTTTCTTTGCTCAAACTTTTGGTCTGTATCATTAATATCTATATAGATTTTCTCTATTTAAATATATATTTAGGCTTTATGCCTTTTACTATTTTTTTTAATTAATTAATTTATTATTATTATTATTATTATTTTTATTGTTATCAATTTTAGCATTTAAATATGATGCAGGAGCATCCTGGGTGTAAGAGCAATCTTGCATCACCCAAAAATATTTCTGTTTTTATTTTCAATAAGGGCTATTTTGTGCAGAGCTGCTATTTATGGAAAGTTACTATTTTTGGTAATTTTCATCTGTGCTCAGAATGATCTAATTTCTTTCTTGGAGGTTCATTTTGGTCATATAAGTCTGCCAGTAAAGTTTCATTGCCAGATCAAGTGTATATTGGAAGATATTGAAGATTTTCGGTATTGGCAGCAGGGTACAGAAACTTTGAACTCAATTTTGAAGGCTTTAGAGGCCCCGGATGAGGTCGAAAATTTGGATGATGGGTGCTTGCGCCGATCAAGCCTGTAGAGCGCTTCGTGGCGTTTCCGAAATGGGGTTATAATAGCCGAGCGGGTCAACTGGTGATGACTTATGGTCTTCGGAAGTTGGGCCACCTGAAATGGCGAAAAATAATTTTCTTCAAAATTTCTGTTCGGGTTTCAAAGGTTATCTTGAGCCGACTATGATGTAATAAAATGTAAAATAAAATAATTCTAAGTTTGGTCGGCCTTATTGGCTAAAATTCTGGAACCTTCCCAGGCGGTGGATAATTGCCTATATAAGGAAGGCTGTATTATTGTCTTAGGCAGTTCAGAATAGTTCTGGGTAGTAGATCTGGGCAATAATTCGAGGCTTTGTCCTACAGAATATTGTAAGGGAATGCCCATGTGGCTTTGCATATTGTAATTCTGAAAGTTTGTAATTCCACATTTGTGGAGATAATAAGAAGCCAATTTTCTGTTCTTGCATATTACTGTTGTTGTTTCTCTATTTCTGTTATGTGTTTGTACCTCATCCGGGGCCTCTAAAGCCTTCAAAATTGAGTTCAAAGTTTCTGTACCCTGCTGCCAATACCGAAAATCTTCAATATCTTCCAATATACACTTGATCTGGCAATGAAACTTTACTGGCAGACTTATATGACCAAAATGAACCTCCAAGAAAGAAATTAGATCATTCTGAGCACAGATGAAAATTACCAAAAATAGTAACTTTCCATAAATAGCAGCTCTGCACAAAATAGCCCTTATTGAAAATAAAAACAGAAATATTTTTGGGTGATGCAAGATTGCTCTTACACCCAGGATGCTCCTGCATCAAAATAGAATACAATAATCACTCAATCCTTAATTAATAAACTTATATATAGAGGACCAAACATTAAATTACCCAATTTGTAACTTTGTAAAGAACATAATATCTCAATTGCCATCTATTTGGTATGCACTTTACCATTATCTATTTAAATTTAAAATAATGATAAATCTTATATTATCGAGCCAAATTAATGTTGATATACACATATTAGCCAAAATACATGTAGAATATACAGTTAAAACAAAATCACATAGTGATTCCATGCATACTAGTGAAAATGATTTTATTATCATTTTCTCTCTTTTGAATAAAATAGTTCTATTCCTAGCTTTTTTTAAAGCAACATTTAAAATTAATAGTATAAAAAATGATAATTTATCTTATAAAGTCGTGTTAAATTCTTGAATTCTTAAATTTAGAAATTTAAAAACCTATTCCAGCTAGAATTATTATTATTTTATTAATTGAAAAATATTTAAACTCACCACCATGTAGATGCTCACAATATTGCCGTTGCCATTAAATCTAGCTAGAATTTAGTTCAATCCAAATTTCAAACCTATCATATTCTACCGTTCTCCTATAATTATATTATACGAAAGAGGAGAGCATGTCTGACAAACCTTAAAAGAAAACTGTCAATGTCTTGCTTAGTATGTCTATTAAACTAAATCTTGTCTTCCAAACTAGAAATAAAAAATGGCTTTGCAAATGCCATCTATTTCATGTGGTGCTCTGACATTCAAAAGATTTGAAAGTCTCAATTAATATCAATGTGAACACCATCATTCTAAGATAGAATTTACTTCCTTCAAATGTTGCACAACTTTTGGCAATCTTGTACCATCATTCATGACAATAAGATTGTAGTGTTTATTAAAAGGAGGTAATGAATGCTAATCCAAAAGTTTCTACTTGCACAACTTATTCTAGTGCTAACTTTCTTGTAGGGAACCTTGTTGGTAATTAAGTGCAAACATTAAATAGATGTAAATGTGATACTTAGATTGAAATCTTCTGATGAAGAAATGTTGTGATGTATGTTAGAAGCTGATTCATCAATGCTTTGAAATATTAGTGTTCACTCATTTGGAGATCTCAAACTTTGCAAACTGAATATTTTCCACTTTAGATCACTTAGTTGAGTGCATGCATGATCTTCGCAAGTGTAGATTTGAACTTGTGTGAGGACTTGATTTGAGACCCACAAACCTAACTTGATAAAATGTGGGATCTAAGTATTACAATTAAATATCTAAGGGTTAGTGGTGGTAGATAGATCTATAATTTGTGATTAAATATTTAGAAATGAGTGATAAAAGAATCAATATAATGATATTGCATGTCAAATTCATATAACACTTCTTAATCAATTATTACATTTACGATTACTAATTAAAAGAAATCTAAAATATAAAGAAAAAGAAATGAATATACAATTCTCACCATTACAATAGTCAAATAATTTGAATGATAAAAAAAACTGATGTGATATTCAAATCATTAACTTTTACCCACATTAAAAAAATACTAATAATTTTATGCAAAGCAGTTATGATGATAGTTTGGATGTTCAATTTTCCTTAATAAAATATTTATTGAAGTGAGAGCACTCAAATATGTTTAAAATTGATTATTGGAATGGGCGATATGGTGTAAAAAGAACACCATCCAAGAAGTCAAAACATTAAAATAATAAAGGACATTGTCACTATATACCAGAACCAACTTCCATGTGTATGATTCATTACAATGTGATGCAGTTCTATCGTCCAAGCTTATTAGCACAATCCTCTTGCCAGTTATTTCTTTTGTTTTGCCCCAAGCTAGAATAATCTCAATTTTCTCTCGGTGTCTCCTTTGACAGTTACAAGATCCTTAAAATAGTGCCACTGTAATTATATCCTAGTTCGATCCTGCATGCACACGCCGTGTTTCTTTATATTTTTTGTATGATGGAATTGAGACTATCTTCTGTGCTTTTATCAATGCTTTAATTACCATCTACTGGTTATAAGCCGTGTCCCGTGATCAAATCATCTTGGCGGTGTAGAATTCTTTTAATGGACGAGAAGGCAACAGCATTCAGTCAAATTAGATTTTCCCCAGAATATTTTTTTAAAGCATTGGCATTGAGTGAAAGTCAAATTGACAACTTTCCCACAAATATTTTTTTAATTGCTGTGCGTAACAGTGAGTGAGAATATAATTGTGACGTTTCCCACTTGAACAGGGTAACATCCACATCTTTGGTTGTCAAAGGTTTCTTCAGATGGGTATTTCCTTGCTTTCCACATTTTTAAATTGTGAGATGAACTTGTATTAATTCGAGGCTCAGCATGAGACGATATTGAAGGGTGTGAACTGATACATTACTGGATTATATTGGAGTATGTGAGCTAATATAATAGTGTATTGTATTGAAATCTGTAAGCTACACAGTTCCATTCACTGATTTTGTCCTCAGGCAAACTTCATATTCCAATATGCCATTGCTCTTTTCTATTGCCACCGTTTCATGTTTATTAATTACTTAGGACAACCAAACGCACTTCAGACAGTTGCTCGAGTGAGTACTGTAGCAGATTCATTCCATATGGTTTGGAATGAATCTGCAATTTTTGGATGACAGTCCTTAAAGTTCATAAATACATTTGAATTGGGTATTTTATTTGGAATGAATCTGCAATTTTTGGATGGCAGCCAATGTCATTTACTATAAAGTTCACAGATATATTTGTATTGGGTATTCAATTTGATGGCCATTTTAAGGGTATTTGTCCTTATGATCATACACGTAAAAGTGATTTTTAAGGTTCCGTTTGTTTGTGGAATTGGAATTTGGCACAAAACCTTATTATCTCATAATAAGGTTTTGATATTCTGATTTTGTATATTCGGAATATGTTTTGGACCGTTTGGTTGACCAGGAAGATGGATGAGACAATCCATCTTCTGCGTTTGGTTGCCATTTTCGAAATTAGAATTGGAAGATAGAAATTCCTCTTTATGTGTTTGGTTTGCAATTTCAAATTAGAATTGGAAGATAGAAATTCATCTTCTCTGTTTGGTTCTACATTTTGAATTCGAATTAGAATTTAATTTTTAATTTGATATTTTATTATTTTAGTCCATTTGATATTTTATTATTTTAGTCCATTTTTTATGTATAGTTTTTTATATTAATTTATATTTTTATGTACAAAATCATAAATAAAATTTAATATATTTTTTCCAATTCTGTGAACAAAAAACTTAAATAAGTTATTATTTTGGTTCATTTTTTATGTATAATTTTTTTATATTAATTTATATTTTTATGTAGTAAATCATAAACAAAATTTAATATATTTTTTTCAATATCATAACAAAAAAATAAACAATATTATACATTAACAAAAACAATAAACTTGACTTTAACAAAATTTAATATTTTTTTTCAATACATTAACAAAAAAATAAACAATAGTATACATTAACAAAAACAATAAAGAACAGTAAACTTAACTTTTTAAAATAATTTTATATATTATCATAAACAATATTATAACAAAAAATAATAATTATAACATTGCTCATATCACATCAAAATATAAATAAGTTATCTAGTCCACATATATATCTATCTCCAAAAAATTATCAAACTAAGTAGTAAGATGATCAAACTAAATAGAATGATTGTTGCACAAAGAAGACGTCGTAAAAACAAGATTTCGGCTTTAGATGTAGCCTCCGCTTTTGCCATAGTTTTCTCTAGTCTTTTACAATTCTTGCACTCGTCATCTATGACAGGTCTGTGTGTACAATGTACTGATGATGTAGACAACGACTGGGTGTCATTGACCCATCAAAAGTAACCGCATCCAGCTCCATCCTACAATACAAATAAGTTAGTCTCGCTATAATGACTAGTATTTATTATTTGTAAATATTTAAATATTGTGCAATTAACAACCTTATAGAAGTTTTTACATCCCCAAAATTTACGGCCTGGATTCTCCTCTGTCTGTGACTTCCTCAACACACAACGCAATCCATCACCGCAGTCACACATAGGAGCATTCCTCGTAGCCATCAGCACTGTATGAAGCAAAAATTTGTTTATTCATATTAATTTTGTTCACTATAACAACATTGAATATATTTTATGGGTACAAATTAATAAAGTTATGCAAAAAATATAATGACACAACTATAGCATCAGATATAACAATATCCATGAACTGGGTGGTGGTGTGAAAACACACCGTTAAATAAAAAAGCGCAAGTAGATCCACGGTCTGTGCCCTTATGCCCCACTTTCGATGATTAATCCTGCATCTCCAAAGTAAACATGATACAAAAACTAAAACTTGTTCATTTTTAAATGGAATACACCAAGGAGTACCATCAGAAATTTTGACTGTTTACAAACATGTACAGTAAACAATCATCAGATAGCTCATTTTTTATCAACATATGTGGATATTTTTTGCATCGATATTTGAAATACCTTCTTGGTTCGATTGTGTAGATAGTTTTGGATCACACTCTGTGATTCATCATCGGGATTGCAATAGATAGTTTGAGACCAAAATGATTGCGATAGATCAAAATGAACTTTTCTTTCAGTTATTTTTATCTCTTCCATCCCGACGAAGGATCACAGAGTGTGACTGTAAAATATCTACAAAATCAAATCTAGAAGCTAGTTCAAACATATTTAATGTCAGCATATGTGTAGTCTCACTTTATCATATGTGTAGTCTCAAAACTATCCATTTCTATTTCTGTACCTATCACTTCATTTTTTAAAATGAATAAAAAATGAAAAAAAATTGAAGATGATATAGAGCATTACACAAAGTAGAATAATTTAACTTCATTTCGTAATGCAACAATAATAACAAGATGTTTAATACATACAAAATCATGAACAATACAATCATCTACCAAAACACATCTATAAAATCATGTCTGAAGAACTAGAAATGGATAGTTAAGAGACTACACCTTAACAATACATTAAATGAAGCATTCATCATGTGGTACTCCTTCGTGTATTCCACTTAAAAACAAATGCAAGCTAATATGTCTAAAAGCACTCAAAATTCAAAAGACGAGAGAAACAAGATTTCCTAAAACTGGAGAGAAAAATTAAAAAAAATGGAGAGAAAGACAAACACTGTATTAAATTAAGTATAAATTGACAAGCACACTCTGTGAAAGCCAACATAATCACTAGCAACACAAAATAATGGAGAGGAAAATGAGCACTGTATAAAATGAAGTACAAAATGACAAGCACACTCTATGAAAGCCAACATAATCAGTAGCAACACAAAATAATGGAGAGGAAAACAAGCACTACATAAAATGAAGTATAAAATGACAAGCACACTCTGTGAAAGCCAACATAACCACTAGCAACACAAAATAATCTTGGCATGGATCCAAGGAATTAACACAATAAAAATACCGCCAGGTACTTACTAGCGGCTCCAACATAAATATCCAATGCTTCCATTTCTCATAAAACTATGATAGTGTTGTCCATGATCATGATTGTTGAATATGATACTAAATATGTTACTGCTGTTCATGAATATGATTGCTGAATATGATACCGAATCTAATACTACTGTTCATGAATTTGATTGTTGAATATGCTACTGAATATTCAGTATCATAAGCAGTATCATATTCAGCTTATGATACTGAATATGATACTGCTTATGATACTGAATATGATACTGAATATTCAGTAGCATATTCAACAATCAAATTCATGAGCAGTAGTATTAGATTCGGTATCATATTCAGCAATCATATTCATGAACAACAGTAACATATTTAGTATCATATTCAGCAATCATGATCATGGACAACACTATCATATTCAGCAATCATATTCATGAACAACAGTATCATATTCAACTTATGATACTGAATATGACTCTGCTCATGATACTGAATATGATACTAAATATTTAGTATCATATTCATGAACAACAGTATCATATTCAGTATCATATTCAGCAATCATATTCATGAACAACAGTATCATATTCAGTATCATATTCAGCAATTGCATTTAAATTAAAATATTCAAATAATCATTTTGTGACAATATGAGCATATAATAGTAAAAAATCTCTTGGCATTTGTAATATGGGTTTTTGTAATAAAGTTCTCTGCATAAAGTTCTTTTTTCTGCTCTGTTAAAACTGAATATGATACTGCTTATGATACTGAATATTCAGTATCATAAGCAGTATCATATTCATGAACAGCAGTATCATATTCAGTATCATATTCAGCAATCATATTCATGAACAGCAGTATCATATTCAGCAATCATGATCATGGACAACACTATCATATTCACTATCATGTTCAGCAAAAATTGAATTAAAGTTGGCATAAACATATATTCAGATTTCATGTCATATTCATATTCAGATTTCATGTTATATTCATAATGAACAGCAGTATCATGTCAGTTTTTTAGCCTTTTATAGACTTCCAACTCATTTACAATTTTTTAAAATAACTATAAACCACCATATGTGGCTACAATCCAGTTGCTTCTCTCCTCCTCGGTCATCAATAAGAACCATTTGGCTCTTTCACGTTGACCCAAAAAGGTTTCGTAGACCTTGAGGAATACACCTCTACTCAATCCGGGCATGGATTTGAGAGCATTATAGGCATCTGTCAAAGCAATCTCATGACTAGATTCATCAATTTTAACAAGCTGAATATTGTTCATGCCCTCTTTTATTTTTTTCATTGTTTCGGACATGGAATTCAATGAAGCAGTCATACTTGCCTTCTTCCTCTTTCCCACCTTTCTGCCTGATGAACTAGGAGTCCCTCTAATACTTGTTGGAGTGGACTGAGTGGAATTATAAGGCTCGTCATCCCAATCAATAGTACTATCAAGATGTACAGTGTCCTCTTCATCATTCACATCGAATGACTCTTCCAAAGGGTTCCCTTCTTCAAACTCAAGGGCCGTGGTAGCTGCATTTCCTTCAGCCATGTCATTACCAACTATTACACCCAATTCAGTGAAGTACTGAAAGGGCTGCCTCTTATACATTCTTGCGTTTTTGAACTCTCTTCGCTGCATGTTGGCATAAATAAATGGATTAGGTTCTTTGTCTTTCATTATTAACTTTTAAAAAAGGCAATATTATTTCCATCAAAATTGTAGAGAGATTGCCCTACCTTGAGAAGCTCTTCCCACACGCTGTCCTCAGCATCCATGGATTGAGTAGCCTCGTTCCAAGCTAAACCACTTGTATTCCGAAGCTCCTTCATGACTCTATATGCAAGCTTCCAAGTTTTCAACTTGTTTTTGAAGTTATCCTTGGATAGGCTGAGGTTCAAATCAGCATTGAACCGCCTCTCAATTGTGGTCCACGCTTCTTTTTTGAAGCCTCCATCACATTTTCTTCCTAGTTGTACTTGCTCAAGGAGCAAGTCTATAAGCTTTTGTTCCATGTCCTTTGACCACATAATCTTCTTCGACAAAGAAGATATCTGGCTGGTGTTAGTATTCTCATTCATGTTCATCAATGATTCTGTGTTAGCCATGCTGTGTGCACAAATTGTTGTTAATCAAAGTAGCTTCATACATCAGTTTGATATATGAAAAAGGACAAGAAAAAGGAAACCATCATGTATATCAAATTGTTGTTAATCAAAGTAGCTTCATACATCAGTTTGATATATGAAAAAGGACAAGAAAAAGGAAACCATCATGTATATCAAAGTATCTTCATACATCAATTTACTCAAATAAAACACATTAACCATTACAAGTCCAATACTTGCAAATAAAAAGACAAGAAAAAGGTAACCATCAGGTAGTGTTGAGCCATACAAGGACAACTATTGTCGGGATCTATACTGTTCCCACATTCTACTTGCTATATCATTTCGAAACTGTGCCCACCGGTCTCTATCATTCTGAGACAACCCATATGTCTCTAGCACTGGTACATCTACCCCATCACAATCATCTTCCTCTTCAATGTCAATTTCTGGTGGAATGTCGTCCTCTACTGTAATGTAGTTGTGTAGTATGCAACATGCTAATACAATATGGGCTTGTGTCATGATAGGATAAGATGTGGCATGCCTCAGGATTGGAAAACGCTGCTTGAGAATACCAAATGTACGCTCTATTGAGTTTCTAAGAGAGGAGTGTCGATGGTTGAACAACTCTTCTTTTGAGTTTATTGGATTTTCTCTTGAAAACTCTTTCAGGTGGTAGCGTGTACACCGATAAGGAGCAAGAAATCCAGGTGCATTGGGATATCCAGCATCCACTAGAAAATATTTTCCTACATAAATAAAGTATATTATTAATATGTGAAACGTGAAAATATTTTCCTTCATAAATAAAGCATATTATTAAACTATGATTTGGCTTACCCGGGGGAACAACAAGAGGATCTGCTCTTGACAGAGCTGAAGCTAGAACACGACTATCTGCGGCAGACCCTTCCCAACCAGCAAGGCAGTACTGAAACTTATGATCGAAGGAACACACACCCATAACATTTTGCGACAGGTTGCCTTTTCTATCACGATATTTACCCTGCATGTCGACATCGACGGTGACTGGTATATGGGTTCCATCGATAGCTCCAACACAATCCTATACGATATGATACAATCATCAATTCTAAGGTCAACCACTCCTCAATGATAAAAACTTGTACAAGAAAAATGTAACAACACAACAATTACCTTGAAGAATGGATCAAAGCGTTCGTTCCCACTAATTTCAGGAGGAGTGTTTGGACTAGGTGGCAGAAAGCAATCCTTGTGGAGTCCTAAGATAGCCCTCAACACCTTGTGGAAGTATCGGCTAATTGTCTCTCCTGAGTGGCCAAAGTTGTGGGCAATCTTGCGGTTCCTCAAATTGTGGCCAACGGTGTGGAGGAACATCACAAGTTGTTCTTCTAATGTCAAGTGTATCGTATCTTTCAAGGATCCATTCACCCTTAGGATAGTAGCTAGACGAAAGAAGGCTCCCCTACTCATGCGAATCTGATCATGACAATCCACGTCATTGGAATGAATAACCCTTCTATAGAAATTATTTCCTTTTCTATATCGTTTACCCCTATCTGCATTAGATTCTAGGGCCGCCACTGCTGTGGCTGCGGCAACACAAGCAATCAGAGCTGTGAGAAGCTGAGAAAATTTGGTCTGCACAACTACCCATTGTAGAACGTCAATATTCTTAATAGGATCCATCAATGGCCTGAAAACATAGGTACATATATATACAATTAGATAGATAAATAGTTACATAGATACATACCTACATACATAGATATATAGGGTGAGATAGTTCATACATATAAACAATTAGATAGATAAATACATACATAGATACATAGAAACATACCCACATACATAGAAAAGCCTCATTCTTTTCTTAAGATATCATAGCAAGATCAAGAGATATACGAAAACTTGAATCAAAATGACATTATCGACCCTAACAACCAACTAATATGATAATGAATATGATATTGTTGTTCATGAATATGATACTGAATATGATACTGCTGTTCATGAATATGATACTGTTGTCCATGAATATGATACTGAATATGAACATGCTTATGATACTGAATATGATACTATTGTTCATGAATATGATACTGAATATGAACATGCTTATGATACTGAATATGATATTGAATATGATACTATTGTATGATACTGCTATTCATGAATATGATTGCTGAATATTATCATCTCAAAAATTGAATATGGGCCGAAAATGAGAATATCCATCTTCCAGCCGAAGAGGTGGAATTTGTTTTGATAACCCGGTTTTGGCATTTTATAAACCCAATTTGATTCTCGATCTGGTCCGCAATCTTCCTGTTATATTGTTTCGTGGATACGACTGTGGATGAGTATGTGAGATTGTTATCAGGATTCAACTATGTAGTTTTTTGAGTCAAACTCATTGACCCATGATTCATGACTATTGGTTCAACACGAACCCATGAGAATTAATGAATCTAGGTGATGCTCACAGAGGTGAAGCACCGGGACCTACCGGGAAGTCCCGATGCTTCACCTCTGTGAGCATCACCACTACTCACGAATCATGGGTCAATGAGTTTCACTCAAAAAACTACACAGTTGAGTGGGTGTTCAAACTTAGAGACAGAGCCAAAGCCAATAAGACTCTCATTCAAATGGATGAGATATTTTGCAAAGTCTATGATTATTAACAAGCACTTTTGAGCCACATTTAATTCTATTTAAAAGCTTTATCAATAAATAACTATAGTGAGTAATAGTTAGGTTTAATGAGCATCTAAATATAGTAGTGAATAAATATAGAGAGGAAGAACTGAAGGAGCACAAGACCCCCACCAGTGAAGAAATACTAGTCAACCCTCTCGGAGGCAAGCCGCAAAGTCTAGATGCTACAGTCAGGAGGAATGATACAGGCAGTCCGGAGTTTAAAATGGTAGCAGTCTATCTCGGGAAATTGGCATAGCGTGCGGGACCCATATATGTCACCTCTGCACTGTCAAGGGAACGGTAAACAGTTCAACAGGTGTCGTGGGGATATCCATAGCAAGTTACGCAAGGTATGTTGTATTTAGTGATAATGACCATGTTGAAATAAATCAGAAGGGAGACAATAAATTAAAGCATAAGATACTAAATAAATTATACTATCCTGATAAGTACAATAATGAGGATCAATAAGTCTACAGGCATAGTCTCTACGTAGACTAAGTAGACCCATGTGGCACCGAGTCATTATGGATGCCATCTTTGGCAAATGGGAAACGCCATCGGGAACAATTGTCTCTGCCCTCCATTCTTTTGTCTGTCCTTCGTCCTATTTGACAGCTATTTGTTTTGTAATGACACTTGTTGGAAACACATCCTCCTACCTCCACGTAGCTGTACATGGGATTGTTTGTCTGTCCTTCGTCCTATTTGATAGCTATTTGTTTTGTAATGACACTTGTTGGAAACACATCCTCCTACCTCCACGTAGCTATACATGGGATTGTAATGTAAATTCAAAACAAATCGTAATGTAATGTGAAGATGACAGATCGTAACACCCTTTCACATCGAGATGTTCCAGATTTTTCAGATAACCAAAATTGCTGGGTAATGATGATAGATTTCTAGACCAAGACAAATCGACCCTAACAAATCAGTGCTTATTACATGATGAAGATGTCTGCCCAACAATTCCCACATGTGGCAAAGCAGTTTCACTTGCAGGCTTTAATGGACAGAGAAAAAAACAGAGCCCATTGCAATGCCGTATCACGAAGAATGATTTTAACAGTGTATTCGCAAAGGTGGGTAAGTAGAACCCATTAAAATGTGTTCATTCGTCTGCTATAGTTAGACGTGTTCAGTATTGGAGGGTTTTGTGTCTGTCTGTTAAATAATATTTAGCTTTTAAGTAATTCTATGCCTATATCATGAGAGTTTTTTGTTTCAGTGTATCAAATTGAAATGCTCTCTGTGATCAATTGTGTAATTCATTTGAAGTGGGACATTTCCATCTTCTCTACTGAACCTTTTTTTGATGAGTTCAGTACGAATCTAATAAAATTAGGCTTGTGGATCTTTCCTTTCCACAAGCTCAGTAGAGGCAAAAAAGGAACCCAAAAATTTAGGCCCAAAATGACTGAATCCAATGCGATAGCGCAATTGATCACGGAAGAACACTGTATTTGAGAAATGAGATGAGCTCAAAATGGGAATCACTGGCATGTCCTAGCAGCGATGGAGTTTGATTCCCATTTAGGTGAGATGCATGAAACACTTTTCTTTGTCTAGTTGCATGAGTATTTTCATCATTTTCCTAAAACCTTTGTCATGTTGACACTTTTTAATTTCCTCCTTGGTAGGCTTTTCAACCTCAAAAGAAGTATTACTGTGATGAATTATGAAAAAAGAAAATACAAATCTAAAACATTGAGCTTTATGATGCGAAAATTACTAATCAATTATTGAGGGCAATATGCAGAATTATATAGATAAATAGATAAGAATCACCTGGGTGAAAAAAAACAAAAAAAAACAAACCAGCTGGAGTTTTTAAATGATTTGACAGATGTTTAAACACTCTCGACTCCCCACTGTGTTGTCCCAATCCTGGTGTTCCCTCACCCGCTCATGCCATGTTTCACCATTCAATGAATAATTCTGGAAAAGGCTAAAGAGCTATCCTTTGTTAATTTCTGAAAGATGCAGGTCATTATGGGGAAGATCTTGCTTGGTTTCAAACAGTTACTGCTCATTCACAACAAACAGAAACTTTTTATGAATTCCAGGCTTTCTTCACATAGTCTCAAAGACCATCTGTATATCAATGTCCGATGTACATTATATTTTGGAAAAGGAACAAACGCCACAATGTAAGGACCAGCTTTTTGTACAGAGAAAACATGGCAAGATTGCGAGGTTGCAGTGAATTGACAATGAAAGTTGAGGGAAAAGTCTCCAAATGGATAAACATGAAAGGGCACTAGAGACATTGAGTTTTTGTAAACTGAAATGGTAATGGCCACCTTCCATGTGCACCACCTGCATGAAAAGCCTACACAGAGTCCAAAGCTGCCTGGCCTTTCCACAAATGGTCTAATTTTGGAAAAGTGCAGGACTTGTCCACAATATTTGGTCCAGTATAATGGTAAATTATTGAATTTAGAACTTGTGGGCTTCAACTTCCATGAATGATATATATGAATATATAAAATTATAATATAGTCCCTATATCTGAGGAATTCTCAGACTGCAGACCACAATTGGGTCCACCCAATAAGAAAAAGTACCTTCCCTGTATTTTAATACTAAAACCCAAATTTATCCTGCAAAAGATTTGTTCTAGCCTATCAGGATAAAATCCCAAATCCATCATCCCCATGTACCAGAGAAAGGGATATGCCCTGTCCCAATCAAGGCGACAGTAAGATTGGATTTGGCCATAGCCTTGGCACACTAGAATGGTGGATGAAGCTTATTCCTACCATTTGTTTAATGAGAGGCTACGAATTATTGTTCTTCAAGCCTGGGTTTATCCTTTTCAGGACAAGGCTGATGAGCATCTTATATACAGCCAGGTTCAGTGAAGTTATGTATGCTACAAGAATGCATTCAGCTCTCTATTTGTTTTGTTGCTTGGGTGTTTGGGGAAAAAAACTTCTGCTAATTATGTCTTGTCTTTTATTTCATACAAGATGTCTACTGCTATGGAGAAAAGCCCTACAACACAATCAAGCAATATGTTACTGCATGGTTAACTCAAACAGCAATATAGGGGAATGGAGCAAACATACATCAAAAATGTCCCCTGAGTTTGTGCAACAACGAGATATCTAGGTTTGACAACGAAACCCATTTGATGTAATGCTCTATTGAACTAATCATGATGAAGTTTGAGTTACTTTGCTGAACAATACTGATTTCCAGAATAGAATAGAGTAGCTTGATGTAGGTGCAAGGGATACCCATTTCAGTGCAATTGGTACAAGATACAAGACTCTATAGTACAATTTGTGTAAGATTTGGTCGATTATATACTTTTCACAAGTTAGCTGCAATCTACACTTGTTCTCTGTAATTCAACTTTACATAGCGTATGTAAGATTTCAGTTCTTTATGTTCTAAAACATTTATGACATCCATCTACTGCTTCAGTTGGCACACCCAGCAGCCTACCAGAACCAGTCAGATCTTGTTGACAGATTTGCTACATTAATGAAAATCCCAATTCCCATTCTACCACTGTGAGCTAAAATCATCTACTGGGTCTATTCAATATTTTATCTTCAACCAACTTTGAGATTAGTAGCACCTTCTTCAAGATTGTGACCCAGGTGGTCTATGCAGATTTTTATCAGTAACTTGGGTGGTCTAAGCAAATTTTGAACAGTTAACTTTGGTGGTCTATTCAGATTTTTTATCAGTTAACTTAGATGGTCTAATATCATCTATTGGGTCTTTTCTATATTTTATCTTCACCCAACTTTAAGATTAGTAGCACCTTCTCGAAGATTGTGACTCGGGTGGTCTATGCAGATTTTTATCAGTAACTTAGGTGGTCTAAGCATATTTCTATCAGTAACTTAGGTGGTGTAAGCATTTTTCTATCAGTAACTTAGGTGGTCTAAGCATATTTCTATCACCTACCTACTGGGTTTTCTTAATCAGTTTCCTTATTTTGACGGCACACAAATTTATTGCCGGTTATCATCGATTTCAAAAATAGCATCAAAAGTGAACTCATGGAATCGTCTCAACAGACATAGCATTTTTAATGACTTCAAGGATCTAACACCAGGCGTATAGGGGTTTATAATTTCTTCTACAAAGTAAATATTATGCAGAGAACTTTACTACAAAAACCCATATTACAAATATTATGCAGAGAACTTTACTACAAAAACCCATATTACTTCACAGGATGAGTTAGCCTACCTTGAATAACGCAGACCAGGATGAGTTGAAGACAAACCTGCAAGCAACCCAAAAACCCCCTTATTGAAACCCTCGTCTTCCTCTGTTAGCTTTCCTTTGAGAGCTTCGCCAAATCTGAGTAATGTTATTATGAGTATCGCCTTCGCCACAGTCGCCTTCGCCACAGTCGTATCCACGAAACCCTTCGCCACAGTCGTATCCACGAAACAATTAAACGTATCCACGAAACAATATAACAGGAAGATGAAACAATAAATCGTATCCATGAAACAATATAACAGGAAGATGGCGGACCCGACCGTTCATCAAATTGGGTTTAAAAAATGCCAAAATCAGGTTATGAAAACAAATTCCACCTCTTCGGCTGGAAGATGGATATTCTCATTTTCGGCCCATATTCAGGTTTTGAGATGATAACCCGATTATGACTTTTAGGGTTCCAAACAGTGGATATGGGTCATAATCGAGTTATCATCCTCATATTCCTGTCATCTTCCGCGAAACAAACGGGGCCTAAGTGTTTTTAGTCTATTTAATTAAAATACAAAATTTATTTTTAAAAGTGTTAATTTTGTGATTCAGAATTATGAATCAATGATGTTATGAATAGAATTTCATTCATAATAACAATACAACAAATTTTCCATCAAGTTGAGAAGTACACTTGAATCAGGTATTCAATTGGGTACAGTTGGTAGACGTTTTAAAAACTGTGTTTTCTTTTTATACAGGAAAGTTTTTAAAATGCTGAGACATTCAATAAACCGTCAAACTCAACTCTGGACTGAAAGCTGTGTTTCGCCTTGTGTACAAATATTAAAGTCAATCTTTGACCTTCCCGCCGGGTTCCCCACTTGCTCCTTACACATTTTGTGTTCAACGCATATGGTAGGCTGTACGTTTTCCCCCACTAATACACAGTTTATTTTGTGGGTGTTTGCTTTTTTCCTAGAACTTCGATCTAGATGTTTTTATAAACTTTTACTGTTCTGGTCCTGCTTTCTATAACCAATTTGTTATAGGCGCCTTTGCTATATGGGTGCTGTGGGAACAGCGCAGAATACATTTTTTATATGTTAATATAGTCCGGCTTCTTTGGCTATGCTAACTAAATGTGCATTCATCTATCTTTGAAGACGAGTGCTTTCTTAATCTCTTAACCAGCGTTTTGCACCTTTGTGGTCTTGCTGTTTTTCCCAATCAGAGTCCATTGTGGGGTTACACTTCTGTTGGTGACAGCATCTGTATCTGCCTCGTATTATGATCTTCTGACTCCCACTACAGAATTTTCAGAAGCCTTGACCTGAAAATTACCTCTGCATCTCAAGACTAGATACCGAGTTTCATTTTGATTTCTATACTAGAACATGTCCCATTGCCTCGTACTCTTTCCTGGCTTAAACTCTGAGTTTATTTTGGTAGAGTTTTTGCTTCAGAGCTAGGGGTATAATTATTGATAGATGATGATGATTTGTCAGTAACTTGGGAACCAACTCTTCTGCTGGAGGCACTGCTGACAGTCATTTTTATCAGATCAACTACTCCTGGTTGCAATAACTTATCACTGCAAGGTGTTTCAATTAAAGCAGGTATGTAGTTATGCTCTCCCTTTATTTCAAAGTTTACAATAGCAAACTAATATTCTTTTCTAAGTATCTATTTTACAATGCTTGATATTTTTATGCTCATTAATTGAATTATTGCAGTTTGACTGGTTGGAGGTCTGGAAAGGATATTTTAAAAGTGTTCCGCCCCTCCACACACTTGAAAACATACAAAATGTCAAAATTCCAGTCTCCATAGGCCAATTTCTCCATGGGCTATTTCTGGAATGAATATATGATGACACTTATTCCATGTCCTTGAGTGAGAGTGATTGCAATGGGATTCGGATGGAGTTGTCAAACTAGTTACTGTATTATTGACTTTTATGGTGTTCTATCCCTAGGATTCCGGAAGAGATCTTAGTTTCTCGCCTATGTGGTAACAGAAGCCTTGGAGATCACCATACATAAATTAAACCATCCTCAAATTTTTACTTGCAAGGAGGCTTTAAAAGGATTGGCTGCATTCCATCCATTAGGATTGGACTCTAAACTAAAAATGCAGACATTAATTTGTCATCCAAGGCGCAAATTCTATAAGGCGGTGTTCAATCTTCAGTTAGTACTCGGGGTGCTGGTAGTTCTCCTCACCTTGTCAAGTTTAGTGAAGCTTTACTCTGCAGGTTTCATTTTGCATGAAGTCAACCTCTGCAAGCCCTTTTATGCCAGCAAACAATATCTCAACAATTCGGCGTTAGAACTCTCTTCCAAGCTTGATGATATCAAGCAACAAGTTGAGGAAATACAGAGCAAAATTGGAAAGGTAGTGGAGGATATGCGCGAGAAAGAATCTGAAAACCCAAAGATGCTCGAGTCTGAGCGGTTGAAATACAATACACTTTTGGTCGAAATTCTTCTGCCTTTAGATGCCATCAAACTCTTTTTGGAACAACTAAGACTTCCTGGAGTATATCTAGAATCTGAAGATGAAAATGCTAATGGCCAGATTCTAGACTCATTTAAACTGGCGGGAAATTCCAAGGGGAAATTCAAAGGAATGGAGGATTTCTTTCATATAGAAGAAATTCGCAAATATATAACAGTAAAGGAAAACAGATTGGGTAAGAAGAATTTTCTGGGAGCAAATGCAACCTTTACGAGCATAGGCCATGCTTGCTTATCTATGAAGGAAGATCTGGAAGAATACATGGGGTATGACATTGGAGATTATTGTAATGATGACTGGCATGTAGCTCAAAGACTAATGGTTCATGGATGTGATCCTTTACCTAGAAGAAGATGTCTAGCTAGGGCTCCTAAATTTTATCAGAAGCCATTTCCTATCAATGAATCCCTCTGGAAGCTTCCTGATGATCGAAATGTTCGATGGAGTCATTACCAGTGCAAGAATTTCACATGTCTAGCAAACAATAAGACTCGAAAAGGATTTTACAAGTGTGCTGAATGTTTTAATCTCACACAGCATGAATTGCCTAAATGGATGGAGGTGCAAAACAATTCAAACAATCACGAATTTCTTATTTCTGATATTCTGAATATCAAACCTGGGGAGATAAGAATAGGATTAGATTTCAGTGTTGGGAGTGGGACATTTGCTGCTAGAATGCGAGAGTCCAATGTGACAATTGTTACTGCTACTATGAATCTTGGGGCTCCTTTCAATGAGATTATTGCACTCAGAGGACTTGTTCCTCTTTACATAACCATGAATCAGAGGTTGCCTTTTTTTGACAATACATTGGATCTTCTACATACTAGTCGATTTCTGGATAGTTGGATAGATTTACAGTTCCTGGATTTTGTGATCTTTGATTGGGACAGAGTTCTGAGGCCTGGAGGATTACTCTGGATTGATGGTTTTTTCTGTACCAAAACCGATCTGGATGACTATTTATATATTTTTCTTCAGCTCAGATACAAGAAACACAAATGGATGGTGGTTCCGAAGAAGGATAAGGATGATAAAGAAGTTTATTTTTCTGCAGTTTTAGAGAAGCCTCCTCGGCCATTCTAATTCAATTTCTCCTTTACTCTGGTATGTTTTGTTTCTCTATCCCAATTTAAACTTTCCATCAACAGTCAATATGTTTTGTGAACAAGTTTTCTTTCTGGAAGTCTTAAATCTAGAGATATTAGGGATAATGCTTGTCTTGCACGGCCATTTGATGGGTATAAGCTATGCTATTGGATTTATTCACTAGTATTACAGTTTATTTTTCATATGCTTTCGAATTCATTGGTGTCCAGGATATGGGCTCTACTGAATTAATTGAATTCAGTTTTGTACTTTAACAATTTTTTTTTTTTTTTTGCAGAGAACAAATAATTGATCTTTAATAAATATTACCTGACATTTTGTTTCTTGTTTTCTTTTTTGTACAAGAACATAGCTATGAGTAGCATGGTACTGCGTAATGCTCACTGTAATTTCTGACTTCTATGTGGGGCTCTTAGCAAGTTTTGAGTTGAGATGCGGAGCTCCTGAACAAGGAACTTTTCTTTGAGTCTGCCTTCTTTAAATTCAGTGTGTATGACTATAGGATAATCCTGAACAGATAATTTAAAATATGCAGGTACTTGTAATGGGTCAATGCAGCCTATTGACATACTTTAGTTTTGTACACTGTGTAACAGATTGATGCAAAAGTCTAAATAAGTAAGGCCAAGGCTATTCTAATCAGTTTGATGTGCCAAACCATGCTATCTTAAGCAGCTTAATAAAGAAAGTATTTTTTGAGGGAGACAGTAATACCATAGGAATGCTTTTCTAATCATTTTGATGGACAAAAGTTATAACTATACTATCATTAATCAGTTAGATAAGTAAAATTATGTAGAGGAGAGAAAAAAAGAGTAACATATTTGAGGAAATTATTTTATTTAGGATCCTACTCCACATAAATAGTGTTCCTTGCTAGCTGATTTTTTTAATGGTCCACTTGAGCTGCATTGATTATGCTAACCCCTAGAATTCATATTACTTCATCCTTCTAAACCATTTAAGGTGATTTGCTGTCCTTGACCCTTGGTACTGTTTCAAATTTGAGACTATATATTTTGTCTTATTCAGTGATCCTCATTATGACATACTCTGTTTAACATCACAGTCAACTGCTATTGGTTTCAAATACTGACCTTGAAAACACAAGCCCTGAGTCATTTTCTACTAGAGAATAATAGAAGATTGAAGTGACAGATAATTTTCTGTCAAGGTTGTATGGCATATATCCTTCCAACTGATCAGCGATGAATCACTCCTTGTGTAATAGTGAAGTCAATTGAATTTCATCTCCAACTGATCTAGTATTAAGATAGTTTTTCATTCTATTAGCCGCTGATGCAAATCATGGAAGGAGGTCCATAAAGATTTCCATACCAATTACCATCTAAACTTGTGGATTGACCAGAGTACATGGAATGCCATATAGACAAGTCTGCAACTAAGGCATTGAATCTCCAGTGCATTCACTAGCTGATTTATGCTTTTCAGCTAAGACTTAGTGAAAATTATTGGAGCAGGAACTGTCATTTGGAAGGAGGTAACTACTAGGAACTGTAGTCTAAACAGAAAGCGGCATCACTTTGCCTTAAGGTTTTTGAGGTCCCTTTTTTTTTAAAATTTGAAATTATTTAATATGGACAAACAGATAACAGTACCTTGTATTGTGCATGTGCCTTTTGGATATTTTTAAAAAACACTGACTAGTCAAGTTTAGAAAGGTTTAAAATAGTGATGCATAAAACATCTATTTCTGCAAGATAACTACTCTGCTCTAACTGATAATGTCATGTACCCACAATGTCTAGCACAAGAAAATTGTCTTACCTTTAAGGCTTCACAATTTTCTATAACCCAGGCAGTGAATCCTCTTCATTATATCATTAATCATAATGCTCTCAGCCAGGGAATGAATACAAGGAATCAGCACATCATGGATGAGAAGCAATTCCCCTTAAGCATTGATTTAATTAACAACATGGTGATTAACAGCAATGATTAACATGCATATACAAACAGCACTCATAAGCAGCAGTTAACAAACCCGGAGTTTATAATATTAAGCAGCGATTAAAAAATGATAAAGGTAGCAATTGGTCTTGAAGGACATCACTAAGGATCAAACCTGAAAGGGCATGGTTAAGAAGGTAGGTTGCAACCATTCAAAAGAGACGGCAACTTCCAAATGGTTGCCTTTCTTCAAAGAGGCATAAAGGTATAAGACAGAAGACCATGATGGAGGAGGACATGAAGGGAGGGAGTACTCATCAAGGAGATCAATTAATCATTCCAAATCAAGCATATACATCGATCCAATCAGCATGGGCAATCATCCAAAGAGCAGTGGTCGACATCCAAAGAGGGAATCAGCATCAAGTTAGATCTGTCTAAATTGCAACAGCAGATTGAAAGCATATAACGGTTAACCTGCAATAATCTTATATTCTACAATTACAGTAGTATGAAATAGTGGAATCAATAATTGTTGTGTGATAACGTGAAAAGCATATTCAAAATCATTCATCTATCTATAAACCAGCAAGCAATCATGTGGAGAAGAGGAGGAAATGCAAGAAAGGGGAGCAGATACGAGATCACTATCGAAGTAGACCACCCCATGATGGATGTCCAATGTGCCTGCCACATGGGGCCAAGAGGGTAAGTGCTCTTGGGCTTAGATAGGAGGATTTTTGGGCACCCTATTGCAATTTCCTTCCAACCTCTACAATGGTTGATTGTTGGAGAAATCACAAGTCATAAGAGGATGAATAAGGAGATGAGAATAGATAGGGCATATACAAGCACCCCACTAGATAGACCACCCCATGCTAGATGTCCAATGTGCCTGCCACTTGAGGCCAAGATGGTAAGTGTCTGCTCTTAGGCTTAGTGTGAGGATTGCTTTAGGCCAACCCATCATGCTCCCTCATTCAAACCCTATTGTGATTGAATGCTCAGAAACAAATATAGATGTTACATGACCTATCCAATGAATTATGATGATTATATATAGTTGTACTTATTATATGTGTGATTATAGAAAATATTGAGATCAATGAATTTGTTTAATATGGTTGCAAAACCTAAATTAGGATTTATCTCGTTAAAAAGCATTTTAATTGGTAAAGTTCAATGTTACCCAGGGATACATCCCCAACTCTAAAAACCCTGTGCCTATACTAGGAACATTTTGGGGATGTCCCCCAGGTGTTCCTGATCTGCAGATTTTTGCCGGAAATGTCTTGGAAACTTGGGGATGGCGCTGCTTGGTGCTGGGGACGTCTGACCATCCCTGGGACAGTTAAGGGACGTCCCCCACCGTCCCCGGGATGGCCAGACATCCGTGGCTAGGCAGCCATTTAAAAAATAATTTTTTCACTTAAATTTAGAAAAAAACATTTTCTTTATGAGTATTGACAATGAATTCTTTTGGACTGCATATAATAGTAGAATGAGCAAATAGCTGTAGAATGAAATAGAGTGTGACTACTATAGGCGTTCCTGATTTGCAGATTTTTGCCGGAAACGTCTTGGAAACTTGGGGATGGTGCTGCTTGGTGCTTGGGACATCTGACCATCCCCGGAACAGTTAAGGGACATCCCCCACCGTCCCTGGGATGGCCGGACATCCCTGGCTAGGAAGCCATTTAAAAAATAATTTTTTCACTTAAATTAAGAAAAATACATTTTCTTTATGAGTATTGACCATGAATTCTTTTGGACTGCATATAATAGTAGAATGATCAAATAGTTGTAGAATGAATTAGAGTGTGACTACTATCCATAGAAAGAAAGCATACAAATGTAGAATAAGAGTATACAAATATAATTCTTTTCCAAGAATGGGCTAACATGCAACTGCATACAGCTGTAGACGTCGATTGAACAAAAGTATGATTGCATACAGCTATAGAATGAAAGCATAGCGCTGTAAGACAAAGCGGAAAGCTATGGAATGAAAGTGTACAACTGTAACCATTTTTTGCCAAAGGAAAGGAATATGACTACACAGTTCTTGAATGATGACATGCAAATAGTTTAGTGGAATCACTTATTAATTATTATTTATTAATAATGTTTTGACAACGAATTGTGAATTATGAATGCATATTGAGTATTGACAATGAATTCTGATTCCTGAACACAAATATCATATGTTAAGGTTCTATAATGTATATATGTATGCTTTATCCTCGTTTTCATATGAATATAATGTATATATGCATGCTTTATCCTTGTTTTCATATGAAAATTTCAAATTCCCCTATACATTTTAAATTTTTCCTATATATATGTATCTGTCCGCTTTGCCATCCCCAAAGTTGGCAAAAAGAATCAGCATCCCGAAAACCCGTCCCTTGTCCCTTGTTGTCCCCCTCTTGGAAACATGGGGTAACCTTGGTAAAGTCATGTCTCTATCTATCTTACATTTGTTATTGTAATGAAACTTGTAATTTTAGGGGAAGACTTAGGTCAATGCCAAAAGGGGTACATTGCAATTGGCATTAGAACACCATTCTTGCTAGCCTTAGGGACAAAAGATAGTTGATGCAACTTAGCCAATAGGCTCAAAGGGCTTTGGAATGAGAAAAGAAGAAACTTGCATCCATCATTAACTCCACTCAAAACAACACAATGAGCAAGCAAATGGGAAATGAATTGAGGACCTTCATGGAGAAAACAACTCAAGCTCCAAGCCATAAAAAATATTAACAACAATAATTCTTGACCTAACCTAACCAATGGGAGTGATGCGAACTTTAACTATTCAAAAGATAATGACATCCCACCAAGGGTATTGAACGCTAGGCTAACAAGACCTTCCTTCATACCTAGGAGAGAACACACAATAGAGGAGGAAGCAAATAATCCACCCATTAACAACGCTGATGAAATTGCTGAAGCATACTCAAGACTAGATCCTGAAATGACATGAAATGCCATCTCTTTTAGATGTGCGATTTCCAACTAAACTTGCTAATTGGAGTGGATGTGTATGAGATTTTTCCCTGATAGAAGCAGTAATACGGTTAGCTGCAAATAATGCATCAAATCCATTATCTGCAATAATGAGACAGTAATTTGCATAGTTCAATGGAGCATTAAAACCTCCACAAACCACGCCACCCAATACATCAAATAATATTATATCATATTTGTAAAATGCATTTAATGGACAATAAATTTAAGACAAAGGGTAAGTAAAATGACCCTTCCCAACTTTGATGGTTTTGGAAAGGTCATGGTGTGTTCACAAGTCCACAAGATGCCCACCTATCTTTCACTTAGTCTGATGATAGAGGAAGATGCCATAATATTTTCCAAATCCACTTGGAAGAGCCCATGATTGGTGGCATAATGGCCTTATTACCCAAGGCCACCAACAAATAATCACTTGTGATGAATTCTCTAAAGGCTTATCATAAGATTTGATCAAAGACACCCCGAACGGTATTTTAAAGAACTAACAGAAGTAAAACAACATAGAACCGTTAAGATTATGCCATTGAATTCCAAAAACAATCAGTCATGGCACCACAGGTTTCTCAAAGTAGACTCACATACCTATTTGTAGAAGGGTTAAAGGAATCAATTGGGGGCATGGTAAGTGCCTTTAATCCTACAACACTTGAAGATGCAATCCAAAAGGCAACCAAGTTGGAAATCACATCATTAAAAAACAAGCCCTTATGCTGAGAATTTTATGTCAAACACATATACCGAATCCTTGTAAGGAAAAGCTGGCATAAATTACTCCTAGAAATGGCCTAAAAGAACTTCGAAAAGGAAAACCATGTTTCCATTGTAAAGGAAAATGGGAGCATGAGAATATTTTTAATCGTGAATATCTTAAAAGGCAATGAGAAGACCTAAGAAAGAAAGATCTGTGCTTGAAGTGTAAGGAAAAATGGGGGCCAAGACACATATGTGGAAAAGAAAGCCAAGAACATAATATAGAGGCAATGTTCGACGAAGAAGCAAAAGGAAATCCAAGCAAGAAAAAAAGGTATGATGAAGAAGATCTCAAAAGCATCCAATCAAAAGAAGCGAGTACAATAAAGAAGTGGAGCTTTGGTGTAGAGGAGAAAATCTAGTAGTTACTACACTCTTATACCCTCAAGATCTAGAAACAATTTATCCAACTAATAAGAATTGATCTTGCAGTGATATGCCAACTTGAAATCTATTCATAGGACCCCTAAGGTTTTCCCTGACAAATAAAGGAAAAAACCTCTTCATTAAACATTACATGGATGTGGGTCATACTTCTAATCTTCATCTTAATATGTGGAAAAAACTCGTCTTAATTTACAAATTTCAAAAATTCCCAAATTGATTGTAACTCGCATTTGAATTAAAAGCATATGGCTTAGATCAAATTTGCAACTCGTGATTACATCAGGGAAGCGCAGCGATAGATGGGTTATGAATTTGGGTCCGTAAAAGGTTAGAAGTTTCATACATCAAACACTTGAAGTCATCTTGAACAAACCATCATTGCTTGAGGAAAAGCAATCTTGGGGAGAGTGGACTGTCATGTCCCAGCCATGACTAGCACAAGAAAATTGTCTTAATTTTAATGCATCACAATTTTCTATAACATAGGCGGTGAATCCTCTTCATAATATCATTAATCGATAATGCTCTTAGCCAGGGAACAAATACAAGGAATCAGCACATCAACATGGTGATTAGAATCAGTTAATGATATATTAAACTACAACAATCCAATTAAATACACCAATGATTAGCATGTATATACAAACAGTGCTCATAAACAGCAGTTAACAAACTGAGCAATTTAGCTCTCATAAACAGCAGTTAACAAACCCAGCAATTATAATATTAAGAAGGGAATAAGAAATGATTAAGGTAGTGCTTGCTCTTGGAAGGACATCACTAAGGATCGAACCTGAAAGGGCATGGTTAAAAAGGTTGTATCCATTCAAAAGGGACAGAAACTTCCAAAGGATCGCCTTTCTTTGAAGAGGCATGAAGGTATAAGACATAGAAGACCATGATGGAGGAGGACATGAAGGGAGGAAGGAATAAAACAATAGAAACAGATCGGTACTCATCAAGGAAATCAAGTTATAATTCCAAATAAAGCATATACATCAATCCAATCAGCATTAAGCACTCATTCAAAGAACAGCGATCAGCATCCAAAGAGGGAATTGGCATTAAGTCAGATCTGTCAAAATTGCAACAGCAGACTGAAAGTATATAATCTGCAATAATCTTACATTCTACAATTACAGTAGTGAGAAATAGTGAAATCAATAATTGTTGTGTGATAATGTGAAATGCATATTCTAAATCTATTTATAACCTGGCAAGCAATCATGTGGAGTTGAGGAGGAAATGCAAGAAAGGGGAGCAGATACAGGATCACCATCTAAGTAGACCACCCTATGATGGATGTCCAATATGCTTGCCACTTGGGGCCAAGAGGGTAAGTGTCCCCTCTTGGGCTTAGATAGGAGGATTTCAAGGCGCCCTATTGCAATTTCCTTTCCAACCTCTTTGATGGTTGATTGTTGGAAACCACAAGTCATAAGAGGATGAATAAGGAGATAGGAATAGGGATGGTCAATACAAGCACCCGACTAGGTAGACCACCCCATGCTGGATGTCCAATGTGCCCGCCACTTGGAGCCAAGAAGGTTAGTGTCCGCTCTTGGGCTTAGTGTGAGGATTGCTTTGGGCCAACCTATCATGCTACCTCATTCAAATCCATTGTGATTGAATGTTGAAAATGCATATAGATGTGACATGACCTATCTAATGAATTATGATGATTATAGAAATGATTGAGATTTTTGAAACACACACACACACACACACACACACATACACACACATTTCTTATTTGAATAAAATTAGTGATTTTAGGGCAAGACTTAGGGCAATCCCAAAAAGGGGACATTACAAATAATGGATGAAAATAGGACAACAAAAAATACAACACAACATCTTATTCAAGGTCTCTAAATATTCATGTCGAAACTATTATATCGCTATGAATACAATAACAAAATACAACATACATGAAGATAGTAGCTAGAAAATCATCCTTTTATTCCTCTACTTCAGTAAAACAACAAATTCCTCTGTTTTTCACTACTAGCAGGTCCAGATCAAGAAACTCCAAAAAAAACTCCAATCATACACATAAGCTGAGAATCTAAATAAAAGGAAAACCCTAGAAAAACCACAAGAACTACCGCTAAAAGAAGTGACAAGCCAAAATTAAAAAAAAAACAAAAACAAAAACAAAAATGAAACTGCCACTTGGTGAAGGACCCTTCACAAAGGAGCAATTACATAATCCTCTGCACTAAGTTACTGGCTTGGGTTCAGGGATGGGTGTAGGTATGCAAACCCGGTACGTGGGTATGTGAAATTTTTTTAGGGTCTTGGGTACGTATGGGTATGTGTGTGTATGCATTACATATACAAAAAAAATGAGAAATATATAGAATCGTAAAACTAAATCATTTCATAGTATGATACTTGATCATTGATCAATGCCAAATGCTAAAGATAAATATTAAATGCCAATTGATAGTTGAAAAATATTCAAATAAGCCATATCAATGATATCATATATGTCTATGTTCACAATTCCAATGAAAATCATTACAATTACTGAATTACAAAATGTAGTTCATCACATATGATTCAATGTTCATCAATCATTAAAGTCTATGAAAATAGACAAGTACCCAGCAAGTACCCACAAATGCCCCTGTATTGGGTGTGTACCCGAACCCGGTTCGGGGCCTGTGGGTATGTGTTAGCATGAATGCTGATGGTATTCCTATGGGGGAGTATCCTAGTAATGATGGAGGCATGTTACAGTGACTATGTGTTGCATTCATGACAAAGTTTGTCATTGATGTCAACATTTGCTATTGACTGGTTGTTTAGAAGCCTGCAGACGGGTTGCAGAGAATGGTATGGAATTAGCACGTGTGAACTTAGAGGAAGATTGTTCTTAATGTCTTAAGTCACCATCCGTGATCGCACATTAGTATGAGTTGATCGGAGAGAATTACCATTGATTTATTGATAATTGTTCGTTTTAGTCATGATGTGCGAACATAGGTTCATGTTGGACATTGGCTTTAGAGCTTATTGTGATCATATGGAGTTGTGATGGCACAGGTGACGTCAATAATGGCATGTGTATTGGCGAAGACCTATTTGGAGGCCGACTTGGAACACGTTTCAAGTTATGTGATATGCGAGCTTAATTTACAGATCTAAATGATAAATTAATGTAATCATTATGTTGTAACATTGTAAGAGGTGCTGTGTGCATCTTCGCATGGGTCCATTTGTATCTTGTAAATATGATTTATCCCATGAAGGCCGACTTGGATATGATTGTTGTAACTTGTATATAAGGATTGAAATCCTTGAAAAATAAGCGTGTGAAATAAGGGATATTTGCATATGCAAGATGCAGAGGTAAATGCGAGCTTGAGGCTGCATTGGATACTGTTTGAAGAACAGTAGTTGTGCACTTAGGCACAAGGTGGAGCTTGCTTGACAGTGGTTGAGTACTGGAAGCAGTTTCAGATCAGAATTATCTTAGTCTTGAAATTGTAAGGTTTGGAGAACTTGAGGGTGCCCTTAAATCTCCTGATCAGGTAGATGCATTGTACACCCCTAACAGGGTAATTGCCTATAACAGGGCTGGACTCCTAGCAGGGTCGATTCCTTAAATGGGCTCACATTGTGAAGGCTCCTAATAGGGTTTGTCCTTTAACCAGGACTTGCCTATTGTAATACTTGGCTCCTAACAGGGTCAGAACTCCTAATAGGGTTATTATACTCAGTGCAAAAATTTGTGGGTACCATCCCCACTAGGGTTTTTCCCTTAACAGTGTTTTCCTCGAGAACAAATCTTGGTGTTCATGTGTATGTTTACTATTGCTGCATTTACTTTTCAATTCAGTATTCTGTTTTGAAGTTAAGATATAAAGTTGGCATCAACTGATTCACTCCCCCCCCTCTCAGTTTACTGGGACATTGTTATTCCAACAATTGGTATTAGAGCTTTGGTCCTCAGTCAAGAAAAGCCTAACAGCTTGAGGTAAAGATCAGGATGGCCTTATTCAGAAAGGAGAGTCCTAAGTTTGATGCAGAAAATTTTGACACATGGAAGGAGAAGATGAAGAATCATTTGATGTGTATGAGATTGGAATATTGGCTCATTACCTGGAAATATGTATTTATCATAAAAGAGGAAGACCTTGAAACACATACTACTACTGAAGAAGAAAGGAAAAGGTTTGTGTGTAATGTTGTTGCAAAGGAAGCATTGGTCAATGCACTATCTGATGGTGAATTCACGGAGGTCAGAGATCTAACCAAGGCAAGTGAGATTTGGAAAATATTAGTTGCACTCTATGAAGGAGATGAATACACTAAGTGAGCAAAGTTACAGAATTGGAGGAGAAAAATGGAGACAATACAAATGAAGGATGATGAAACAATAAGCATGTATGTTTAGAGGGTATCTGAATGTGTGGTTGGAATCATAAACAATGGAGGTACTTATACAGAAGATAAAGTCATAGCAAAAGTTTTGAGATCTATGACTCCTACCTATAAACCCAAAGTTCTTGCTTTGGAGGAGACTAAAGTTCTTGCTTTGGAGGAGACTATACCACAATGAAAAGATTTCACCAGAGAAATGCTAGTGGCTAAGCTAACTACCTTGAGACCGCAGAGTTCAAAGATGCACTACCTAAGGTGGAGACAACATTTAAGGCAACTGTTTAGAGAGTTGGATCTACTGAAGCTGGATCTAGCAGAGTCAACAAGTACATCGAAGATCTTGGAGAATATGCTAAAGAATGGGAGGAAATTCAGAGGCTAGACAATCAAGTGGATGAGAAGATCATGGCTCTAATCGCCAGAAGAGAAATGAAAGGCAAAGGTAAGTTTGAAGGAAAATTACCCTTGAAATGTTTAACTGCAATAAGGTTGGTCTTTTTGCATCTAGATGTCCAACTAGAATACCTAAGCATAGGCCTAAATATGGAAAATACAAGAATGATAAGGAATGCTATTATGCTAGTGATGGATCTGAAGATTTAGATGATGAGTTCAATGATGTACTGGGTTTTGTTGCTATCAAAGAAGAGGATCCTGTCTATGAAGAAAAAGCCCTAGTTTCTCATGATAAGAGAACTGATTAGATAATTGATAGTGGATGTTCACATCACATGACTAGTGAAAAGGATAGATTCATTCAGCTAAAGAAGTTTGATGGTGGTGTTGTAAGATTTGGTGATAACACTCCTAGGATGATTGTTGGTAAAGGATCAATTACTTTAGATGGAAGGACTAACACTGATGATGTACTATTTGTGGATGGCTTAAAACATAATTTATTGAGTGTTGGACAACTTGTGGATAAGGGATACCATTTGGAATTCAAGGGTGGTTATTGCTCTATTAGAGGAACTAATGAAGAACTGATCACATCTGGTACTAAGACAAGAGGTAACATATTTCAGTTGAACTCTACTGAGGTTAGTTGTTTTGTTGCAAAGATTGATGATAGTTAGTGATGGCATAGAAGGTTTTGTCATATCAATTTTGATAACATAGTAAAAGCATCTAAAAATAATGCTATCAGAGATCTACCTAAGATTGTGAAATTTGCTAACACTACATGTAGAGAGTGTGTTTTGGGAAAATAGACAAGAAGTAGTTTTGCAAGCAAAGGGTACTCAGCAAATGGAAAATTGGAATTGATTCATACAGATCTTTTTGGACCTACATAGACCAGGTCATACTTCGGAGACGGGTACTTTATCATGTTCACTGATGATTACTCTAGAATGATGTGGGTTGGATTTCTTAGAGAAAAATCAGAAGCATTTGAAACATTTAAGTTTTATAAGGCAAAAGTTGAGAATGAGTCAGGCTTGAAGATAAAGTGTTTAAGATCAGACAAAGGTGGAGAATTCACTTCACATGAATTCAATACCTTTTGTGAGCAGCATGGTATTATGAGGCAGACTTCTGCACCTAGGACACCACAACAAAATGGAGTTGTTGAAAGAAGAAACATAATAGTTCTTGATGCTGCAAGAACCATGTTGATAGAAGGAAAAGTTCCTCATATGCATTGGAGAGAAGCAGTCAATACAATAGTATACACAATGAATAGAGTACAAATCAGAGAAGGTACATGCAAGACACCATTTGAGCTATGCTATGGTAAAACACCTACTGTTAGTTATTTTAGAATTTTTGGAAGTAAATGTTACATTAAGAGAGATGAATGTATAGGAAAATTTGATGCTAGAAGTGATGAAGGTCCTTGGCTATTCTACTAGAAGCAAAGCTTATAAATGTTACAATCTGAGAACTAGGAAGTTGATTGAAAGTGCTAATGTGAGAGTGGATGAAAAGTTTCAAGTTAGAGAAAAATACTATGGATTCAACCCCTATGAGATTTCTTTTGAAAATGTAAATACGAATCAAGACAATATGCAGTCAACAGAGAATGAGACGAATGAAGCATCTCAGGATGTCTTGGAAATTGACAATGGCATAAGTGCGGAATTGAGGGAACAAACCACACCCAAATATGTTTTGAGAAATCATCCTAAGGATCAGATCATTGGTGACAACAACAAGAGAACTAGAACAAGATTACAAAATAGAGAAGAGAGGTCACAAACTACAAATGCCATTTGCTTGATCTCACAAGTAGAACCATAGTCCATAGATGAGGCATGGAGAGATGATTCATGGATCAATGCCATGAAAGAAGAACTGGAGCCGATTGAGAAAAACAACACATGGGAGTTGGTCCCAAGGCCTAAAGACAAAAATGTGATTGGTACCAAGTGGGTATACAGAAACAAAATGAATGAAGAAGGCATTGTTGTTAGAAACAAAGCCAAATTAGTATGTAAAGGGTACTCACAACAAGAAGGAATTGATTTTGAAGAAACTTTTGCACCTGTTGCTAGGATCGAGGCAGTTAGATTATTCTTGGCTTATGCTGCTTACAAAGATTTCAAAGTATATTAGATGGATGTGAAATCAACTTTTCTTAATGGAGACTTGGAAGAGGAAGTATACATTGAGCAACGTGATAGATTTCCTATATTAGGAAATAAAGATCTAGTTTGCAAATTGAAGAAGGATCTGTATGAACTGAAACAAGCACCAAGAGCCTGGTATGCAGGATTGGATAAGTATTTGATTCATTTGGGATTAAAGAAGGGCAATGCTGACAACAATTTATACTTAAGAATCAATGAGGAAGGTATCATGATTGTTGAAGTTTTTGTTGATGATATTATTTTTGGAGGAAATGATGAAATGAGTAACAAATTTGCAGAAGAAATGAAAAGTAAATTTGAAATGTCTATGATTGGGGAGATGAAATTCTTTCTTGGACTGCAGATTAGTCAAAGTAAAGAAGGGATATTCATATCTCAGACCAAATATCTCAAATAACTATTGAAAAGTTTGGCATGGATGACAGTAAACCTGTTGGAATCCCTATGCTAACTGGAACTAAGTTATCTTTGGAAGATGAAGCAAAGAATGTACCTCAGACAAGGTATAGATCAATGATTGGAGGTCTTCAGTATCTAACACATACTAGACCTGATATTGCTAATGCTGTTGGAATTGTTGCAAGATTTCAAGAAGATCCTAAAGAATCTCACCTTATGGCAGTAAGAAGAATATTCAAATATCTAAAAGGTATAGTCGAGTTTGGTATATGGTATGATAGATCACATAAATTTACATTTCATGCTTTCACTGATGCTGATTGGGCAGGGAATGTAGATGATAGAAAGAGTACCAAAGGAGGAGCATTCTTCCTTGGTAAAAGGTTGATTTCTTGGCTTAGCAAGAAGCAACAATCAATTGCACATAGATCATATGGATGAAGCAAATGTTGAAAGACATTGGAGTATGTCTTGAAGATTCAATTACTATCCATTGTGACAACACTAGCATGGTAAATATGTCAAAGAACCCTGTTATGCATTCAAAGACAAAACATATAGCAATAGAGTATCATTTCTTGAGAGATAAGGTAGCAGAGAAATAAGTAAAGTTAGAATATGTGAACACAAAGAAGCAAATAGTAGACATTTTTACAAAACCTCTGTCGAAGGATACATTTGAGTATTTAAGAGGTATGCTAGGGGTGATGCCCCAGCCTAAGCTTGAATAATTAATGCAGAAATTGCATTAGTCCAGAAATATCAGAGCACTATTTCATTATCTGGACTGAATGCTTGATGCTTCTCCTATGGGGGAGTATATGTGTTTGAGCTTAGTTACTGAGAACTCTTGGAAACATAATGCCACCTTTGACATTGATGTCAATGGGGGAGAGAATGACACATGAAAAACAATATGAAAGGATCATTCCTTGGGAGATTTGATGATTGATGAAGAGGATTTGAAAAGATGCTGATGCAGATGCAGTACAGGCATGTTTGGTATTCATGGATCTTAGATGTTTTTCATCTACGTTGCCATCAATGTCAAAGGGGGAGTTTGTTAGCATGAATGTTGATGGTATTCCTATTGGGGAGTATCCTAGTAATGATGGAGGCATGTTACAGTGACTATGTGTTGCATTCATGACAGAGTTTGTCATTGATGTCAACATATGCTATTGACTGGTTGTTTAGAAGCCTGCAGACGGGTTGCAGAGAATTGTACGAACACAGTACTGAGAATTAGCACGTGCGAACTTAGAGGAAGATTGTTCATAATGTCTTAAGTCACCATCTGTGATCGCACATGATTATGAGTTGATTGGACAGAGTTACCATTGATTTACTGATAACTGTTTCTCAGGAGATAGAAACTGTGATTCTCATAGAGTTGATTACAGAACTTTGCAAATAGCACTCATGTTTGTTTGAGTCATGATGTGCGAACATAGGTTTGTGTTGGACATTGGCTTTAGAGCTTATTGCGATCATATGGAGTCGTGATGGCACAGGTGACATCAGCAATGACATGTGTATTGGCGAAGACCTATTTGGAGGCTGACTTGGAACACGTTTCAAGTTATGTGATATGCGAGCTTAATTTATGGATCTAAATGATAAATTAATGTAATCATTATGTTGTAACATTGTAAGAGGTGCCATGTGCATCTTCGCATGGGTCCATTTGTATCTTGTAAATAGGATTTATCCTATGAAGGTCGACTTGGATACTATTTGAAGAACAGTAGTTGTGCACTTAGGCACAAGGTGGAGCTTGCTTGACAGTGGTTGAGTACTGGAAGCAGTTTCAGATCAGAATTATCCCAGTCTTGAAATTGTAAGGTTTGGAGAACCTGAGGGTGGCCTTAAATCTCCTGATTAGGTTGATGCATTGTACACCCCTAATAGGGTAATTGCATAACAGGGATGGACTCTTAGCAGGGTCGATTCCTTAAATGAGATCACATTGTAAAGGCTCCTAACAGGGTCTATCCTTTAATCAGGACCTGCCTATTGTAATACTTGGCTCCTAACAGGGTCAAAACTCCAAACAAGGTCAGAAATCCTAACATGGTTATTATACTCATAGTGTAGAAATGTGTGGGTACCATCCCCACCGGATTTTTACCCTTAACAGGGTTTTCCTCGAGAACAAATCTTGGTGTTCATGTGTAAGTTTACTATTGCTGCATTTACTTTTCAGTTCAGTATTCTGTTTTGAAGTTAAGATATAAAGTTGGCATCAATTGATTCACCCCCCCCTCTCTCAGTTGATTGGGACATTGTTATTCCAATAGTATGAACCTGATAACTTAGCCTCCACATCTGTTAAAAATTCAGAGCCTCCAGTTCAAAGGAATATGATTTTGTAATTTTCATGGGTTCTTTGGTGATTGGTCAAATCTCCTTGTATGTTCTCATCTTGAACTTCTTCACTACCTAAACGATAAGGGTAAAGATCTGCAATATTTATTATAGGACCGATTAAAATCTCATCCAAACCTATCAAATAGCCATTCTCAGTAGCTTGCTTTAGTATTTATAAGGGAAAAATTTCTTTGGCTTCAATTTGTAGAAGAGCGCCTTGAGGAAATTTATCTTTACCCAAGGAAACAATGACTTGCTCATCCTCGATACATCTTTCTCTCTCCAATATAGATCTATGTTTCTTTTATATCGTTCATTGGTTTGCTATAACTGGTGCCACACATGTTGTTGCACCTCCTAGATAAGCTTGGCAAAGTCCAATACAACTTGATTAAGCCACATTCCTTTTGTAAGATCAATGAGATCAACAACTCCATAGGATTGTTTCCCAAAACATCCCAGAAGGGAGACTTATTAGTAGTGTTGATGTGAGTTTTATGTCACTACAACATGCAGAATCAAAATGCTCAATGTTTTAAGACAAAACACCAAGTATTGAATCCTTTCTTAAATAAAGACACCACAGATGCTAAAGATTGTAAAGAAAGATCATTGTGACAACTTCATGGTTCCTTCTTAATGTAGATACTTAGTTTAATAATGTGATATGTTGGCATCACAAAGGGACTTATGCTTGTTCATTGAGACTTTATCAACTTGGTTTTAAATGATATGGCAATTGAGTGCGATTAACTATTAGGACTTCCAACTTGTGAAATGAAATGCAAATGAGCTTAAACTTAAGGATCTAAATTATTTCTACTTCTAATCTAGGATGCAAGGGATCATGGATATCCTTACGACTCTACTAGATTTGGTCTTGTCGCCAACTCCACCAAACTAGTGCAATCTTCTAAGGTAAACTTGAAGGATGTTCGAACTACCACCATTACATCATACCATCAATGAATGCATATTAATATGCAAGTAAAAATTGAAGTTAAGTTCATAATTATGCCATTTGACCACGCAAGGCAAGACTTATAGTTAGTAAGTAGCTAGTGGTTTGGTCTATAAACGAGTTCAACAAAGTAACATCCACAAATGACTTTCATCCAATCTAAACTACTTGAAACAAATTCTAATCTATGTACTTGAAAGTAAATTCTATTCTAAAAGAGGAAAGTCCATGCAATACTCTAAAAGACTACAAATATTCACCACGCACAACACAACAATGAATAAAGAACAATTTGGGCAGTATGTTTGCCACAATTCTTTAACAATCCCTTTTACAAATGGAGAGAGCAAGCCTTATATAGGGAGTTCTAGAACAATGAATGACCAAGATTAAATCAAAATCAATGGCCTAGATTAATCCACTAAAGCTCTAATCCGACTAATGCTACAAGCACCAAATGCTTGTGCAATTACAATAAAGCACCAGCATGCGGACCAATAGGATAATTACATTGCTTCCAAGAGCCAATAAGAAAACAGGTTAGGTAGAAACCTTCAACAAAAGGCACCAATTATGGGCGGATCAAAATAAAGCGCTTATTTGCTAACTAATGAGAAAATTTAGTGTGACAGGCTTACATGAAATCTTCTTTTAGAAGATAATTTCCTTTATCCCTTTCTCCCTTTGCAAATTTGATGAATCTAGTCACCATTTCATTAAGGTCATCCATTGGGACACTTGGCGCTTTCTGGAGCTTCCACTCAACAATGTCCAACTCAGTAGTGCACGTGGCAAGAATCCTTTCCCAATTAGGCATACTGTAATGTCCCCTTTTATGATTATTTGGACACTACGTGAATTACCAAATTCCTTCTTCAATTATCTACTTAATGCGATGTGATGGATATGCAAACATATGAATTACTTATATGTATGAGTGCAACAACAATGAATTACAGTGATAATGAATTATATATGACTGGTAACTTCAAATGCCACAATAATGTAATATGACTGATAGTTCCAAATACAATTACGATGCAATGATAATGCAGTGATAAATATATCAACATGTACATATGACTGGTAATTCCAAATGCAATAATGAATGCTTGGCAGTTCGAAAGTAATGCTGTAGTTCCAAAATACAGTTTACACATATATTGGCTGTTTCTGATTTAGCAATGTATTTGTATGCACATTACCTTGTGAGCCGTCTCTAATTTTCAATATAATATGTGCTGCAAGTTACTGGATAAACAATCTCTGGCAGAGGTATGCCATCTCTGATGTTCTGATATTAATTATGCAAATAACTTTGTATAGGAGCTGTCTCTAATATATCTCTGATGTTATATTATCTTTAATGATGTCGTCTCTAATATGCGATTGAGATGCTTGCACCGAGTGGGTTGCTGTAGCAACCAACTATGCTCTTATTATCAAGCGGATTCCACAAAGGGAAATAAGGTTATAAAACCAATTCTTCTTCACCCTCTTGGTGAGCCAATTGGTTTGTATATATATGTGCACCAAATTATGAAATGGTGCGGGTGCAAAGACGTCACCCTTCATGATTATTAACTACCCACCTTTTCTTTGTTAACTTTGTATTCTTTCATTTGATAATTAGTTATGTTTTAGATATTGATGATAATCATCGTATAGGTAGAGTTGCTGATGTATATTGACGGTATTTTAGTCAATTTCTTCTAACGTTGCTTCTTATCGATAGTCAAAATATCGATGAGACCATATTTGATAGACTTGGATCACTGTCAATCATGTTCGGATGGATTATATGCTTCCCTTGCAATCGTTTGTTTACATTACTGGAATCTTTGACTATATTGTTTGATCTGCACTATAATATCGAGCATCTTGCTTATTCAGCCGTCCACTTAATACTTGTCAGGGTCTTCCCCATACCTTATTGGCATCTTCATATATTAATTACATCCATTGTAATTACTGACGTTATCGCAGATAATGTCTTTCATAATACACGAATTAGTCGTCTTGTATGCTCGTCAATATTCATTGCCTATAACTGATACCCATGGTTTCTTTGCCATGTTGTGATTGCATATGATTCTTCTAAGTAATTTGGATAATATTATTTTGGTGCATCGTTTTTATCCTGATTTTATATAAATAAATTTCAATCTTTAATTAAAATTTATTTTAATTGTACTTATAAGTTTTTAACCTTCCAAATTGGGGATATGACACATACTGTCATGGCAAGTGGCTATGAAGGCTTTGAATGCTGCAACCTTTTTCAATTGCTTCCTTTTGATGATGTTGCTGTCCATGAAGTAGAGAGACTTCATCCATTACTTAAAGATCTCCAACTCCATGTTTTCTTCTTTTCTCTCATTGAATTGAAATGCTTCCCTCACTACTTATTGAATTTCATCTTCAATTGCTTGAGTTGTCACATTGAGGCTTTGGCAATCACATTTTATTTTCTCAAGGATATCTCATTTTGCAACGAACACAAAATACTATTCATTGTTGCTATCCACCTCATTCCCCTTTATAACTTTTCCCTTTTCCAACATGAACCTAGAGGCTCCTTTCATTGCTTGCAATCATTAGATTGTTCTTTCTTTGATGAACTGAAATTCTTCATAAACCACATATAAAGCTTGAGTTCTTGCCTTGATGGATATAATTACCTTGTAATGTTCCAAGAGCTCATGGAGAAAAACATCTACCTCTTGCGCAACTTCTTCCACCCATGCTCTTCCTTCTTGAAGTGCCATCCTCATCATTTCTAGGTTCTCTATGGAATCCCTTTCGAGTGCAAGGGGTGTTGCAAATGTTTGATCCTTTTCTTGTATGGGGTTCATCAATTTTTGATATACTCTTTTAGTTGTCGATTTATTTCTTTGTATTTCCTCTTCTTTCCAACCTCTCTTCTCACTCTTCGTTCCAAAACTTGAATGGCTCCATGGGAATCATCAACTTCCTACTTTTTTGTAGTAGCTCCCAAGCCATGTTCCTCTATATCATAGTCTTGAGGAAGGATATTTTCCTTTGTTTTGTCACCCATTGGAATGACCGTTTGAACTTTGCGAGCACCCAAATCATCTCTGATAGCCTTCGCTAATCTCTTTGCTGGCTGACTTTCTTTTTCTTTCCCAGCATTTTCTATAATAGTTTCAATTGTCCCAATACTGACAACTTCCTTTCTTTGTAATATCTCTCTCAACCAAGCAGACACTATACACTCTCCCGATTCCTTGTTTGGCTCTTGTTTTTCTCTTCATTTACTTGGTCATCATTTCCTGGATCTTCTACCTCTTAATAGTCAACTAGTTCCATGGCTACATATTCATTGGGATTTTCATTGGAAGAGCCAACCTCACCTTCCTCGAGAGTGTCCTCAATATTGACTATCTCATCTTCCTCCTCTCCTTGTGGGGAAGAACTCATTCCTTACTGACTTTGGCTCAGTGGAGAATATCTTTAACTTTGGTCAATGCTAGCCTTTGACTTGATCACATCCTCTTGATGTACTTCTTTGCCCTTGGTTGGCATAGTCTTCTCTTGTGCAGAAGTAACACTTTCTTTTGATGGAGGAGCTCTTGGTTTCTGCTTCTTGGCTAGATGCTTTTGAATCTGTATTCTTTTTTCCTTCAAACCATTGGTTTGTGAAGTTTTATCACTATTCCTTCTTTTCTTGCTACTTTCACCCTTCGGCTTTTCACTAACCTCTTGAGGTTGCTCAGATGACTCCTCTTCATCTTCCTCTATCTCTTTCATCTTTTCAAAAGTCAGCGGGATTCCTTTTTTCACTAAGCTTGCCATCTTTCTATCCAACCATTTTTGGGTGAAAAGTGTAACTGGTATCATTGAAGCTTCCAAATCGACCTCATGTTCATCCAACCAATTGATGGGTTTGAGTTCTTGACTCTTTGTTGTTTTAAAATCTTTCCTAATGAGTCTATCATCATCCTCTACATGATCAGGCACTCGGATTTGCTTCCACTTGTACTCCCTAATCATATCCACTGTCAACCTTGAAAACATCCTCCTTATTTCGAAATCATCAGCCGCATTCACTCAGTAGTCCTCCAAATGTGGAACATGCTAGAACTTGTTTCCATAAGCCTTCTTGATTTTCCTGTTTGGATCAAAGCTCCCCCTTGCTTTGTAGGATCCCAAGGCATAGTACTCAAAACTCTTTCTCCGCTGCTTCCATGACTGCAAGAGATGTACAACTTTTGGCTCTGAGGCTGATTGGAAATGAAACTGCCTGTTTATGCTTGTTCTTTTGAATTTTATCATATGCAAGCAACTATCTTGCTACCTCCATCAATACTAGCTTGTTGGTTGGATACCTCGGTAGTCTTTTTGGGCAACATGTACTCCCTACCACTCTAATATATGTGAACTTCAGAAACTAGAGTACCATGAGCCATACTTCTTGTTTAATTTCTCTGCTTCATCAGATAATCTTTTAAAGTCCTCTTGTAAAGTCCTCACAATCCATACAGAAAATGCATCATTGAATATTTTGAAGTGCTTGTTGTAGTGGAGATGCAGTTGCGGATAAAATTCCTGTACCAAGTATTGCCCCGTGTTCATCCCAACTTGACCTAAGCATCTCAAGTCTGGATATCTAAACATCATTTCTATTATATAGAACAAGTTTGAACCCATGTAGAATGCTCTTGAATCTTGTAGCATTCTCGATTGAAGATCCAAGTTATCGCTAATGATCCTTGCACAATCAAACATCACCTCTCCACTTCAAATCTTATCCATAGAGTAGCATATGTTTGGCTCAAAAATCTCACCCTAAGTAATCCCCATTACTCTACTCAACATGACAATGAGATCACCATAATCCTCACAAATACTTGTTTTAGTTAGCCTAGGCATCTTGGTATGGCGTTTCCTTGGTTAAACTAGCCAATCATTGCTGATTATGGTGGTGCAAGCATTTGGTTTGTCATCATAATATCTCAAGGCTTCGTCTTTGGTGATGTAGACCCCCACCTTAAGATGTGGAATGTTGAATGTCTCCTCAATCCCTCTCTTTGTGAGTGTCACCAACATTTTTCTTATCTTTCCCATAATGAACTGATCTTGTTTGAGGATCATAATGCTTGGCACTCTTGATTATTAGCTCTGGACACTGCATCATTGGTGGAAAAGCCGCTGCTTGAACTATTCCATTCTTTGTCATCCTCTTTGCCACCTTTGAAGGATTGCCCCTCAACATATGATCTTGGACTTGTATCATGTTCATCGGTCCGAGGTTCGTGTCCCCAATCCTTCTCCACTTGAAAGTAAACTTAGATTCGGGCACCACCTCCTTCATGTCCATCTTGAATTGGGCTTGTCTATCCTTCTTCAAATTTCCAGTCTTAGGCTCTGACATCCTCTACCTATAAGACAACAAAGCAAGTTAGAACTTTGAATTCATATTTACTCTAAAGATCAAACTTCCAAAATAAAAAAGGAAGAAGTCGAGGAATTTGAAATTAATCTCAATGAAATATGGAGGAAATGAATTCAAATCAGATTGTAATCTTAAGACAAAATAATGATTCTAATGAATTTCAAGTCTACCAAAATGCATTCGTAACCTCCCTCTTGGGCTCAAAATCATCACCAAATTCCCATACCTTGCGGGCTGATGTCAAAATTCTGTGCGTCTAGGGTCTGAGTTCTGTGCAATATCACCCCAAATTCTGATTTTCTTTCCCAGGTCTGTAATTCACCTTAGATTTTGATTTTCTTGGCAAATTATAAGGTTTCTAGCCCTGTCTTGATTAATCTTGATGCTGTCTAGGGTCTGGTTTTCAATTATTTCCAATGCCTTCTTCTCAATTCTGATTGATAATACGAAGAAAAGTGCTGAGTTTGCAAATAGCTCTGCTTTGATTTTAAGCTGATTGCTTGATAAATCAAATGATTGGTTTGATTAAAATGATATCCAACATCCCCTTTATATTTGCGTTTAGGGTCAAGGGGTGTGACTCCAAGTTTAGGCTGACTTGCTTTTAGTTAGAAAATAAAATTTAAATTTAAATAAAATGATATAATATAATCTATTATTAAAATAAATAAAATGATATAATATAAAATGATTTTTTTTCTATTAGAAATAAGGTAATCAAAATACAATACAAAACGGAAGAGTCACATCGAGTAACAACAAGGAGGCCAAGCCTCACCACGGAGGAATCAACTGTACATCAGAACAAAAAAGGAGAGAAACAACAACTAGCTGAGAGCATCATAATTGACATCCATCCAGGCAGTCCAACCTAAAGGACCCTCCATCCAGACGATATTCTTATGCTCTTGAATCTGAGACAGCATGAAGAGTTCTTCCTTTCTGGCATTCCCGATCTTTCTGAATTCTTTGTTCAGCCTTATGCAGGCTTGTTCAAAGGCCTTTAAATCATCCAAAGTTTTCCGCCACTGGTACCTATGGTTCAGCTCATAGAAGAAAAAAGTAGCATGCCCATCATGGAGGAGCCTTCGCAGCTTATCCCTTTCTATCCTCATAGTCGCATGGACTTGCAAAAAAATTTTAACATATGTGAGTTTTCGAAAAAACTCCGTAAGAACCCTTGGCTTACCTTGGTACCTCTCCTCGTTTTTGCACTTCCAGATCTGCCAGAGAATGTTAGAAGACAACATATTCCATAATAGATTGGTATCTTTAGGAAGACCAGTAATATGACCAGTAACAATACTGAGAATATTCACATTAAGAGGATAAATAATGCCAAACATGTTTCATATCTCTTTAGCAAAAATACATTCAAAAAGAATATGTCTGCCAGTTTCAGCAAGTCTGCACAGATTGCATATATCAGAGTTAGAAAAGTCTTTTTTAATAGGAAGTTTATCCAACAAAACTAACCATTTGAAACATCTAATCTTAGGCTCAACAGAATTTTTCCACAAAATGTCAAAGTATTTTTTCCAAACATCAGCATCAAAAGAAGAATACCAGACAGCATTAACATGGTCAATAATATCAGTGTTTTGATCAATAATTTTGTAAATATTCTTACCCTTAAGCTTAGCCGTAATAACTCCATCAGGCCACTTACATTTTAAATGCCTATGAGAGTCAACATTACACAAAGTAGGAAGATTACTAGAAGCTTGAGCAATCATGTTGTAGGTTTTCTTTTGAGAGTCCGGGATGTCAAATTTAGTTTTAAGCTCGTCCCAAGGGATAAGATGATTCTGCTCAAAGAGATCAATGAATTGCCTCAAACCCTTCTTGGCCCAAAGTCTGGCAGAGCATCCTTGGGAGAGGGCTAAAGGTTTACCATTAAGGTGAAGATTCCACCAAATGGATCTTTCACCATGGAGCTGACTGTTATTGTGGAAGTCCTTGTTAGTGATGAAGTTTCTAACATGATCCCAAGCCTTCTAGATAGACTTGAACACCGCAGAACCCTGAACCAAGACAGGAAAATTGCCAATAATAAGGTCACAGAAGGGGAGGTTATTCCAAGATCTAGCTTTCTTAGGAACACCCCTCTCAATATTATGTCTAACCAGCAGCTTCCAAGGACTATCACCCTCCATGGATTGAAAGATCCATTTAGCGGACAGGGCAATACCCTGAGTTTTAAGATCCTTTAACCCAAGCCCCCCAAGAACCTTGTCAGTACGACACCAAGCCCACTTGACAGAGTGAATCCTCTTGTTGCCTTTACCATTAGACCAGAGGAACTGCCTGATGGCTTTTTGAATTTCCGCCACCTGATAGTTATTAAACAGCCAGGCAGAAGAATAATAAATGGTATAAGAAGACAAAATTTTTTGGCACACCTAAATCCTGCCAACTAGAGACAAGGTCCTGTTATGCCATTTATTCAGCTTTTTATCAATCCTCTCTTTAACCCAGGACCACATGTCTCTAAGGGCAGGCTCCACCGAAAAAGGAATACCGAGGTATCTAGTGATTCTTTTGGGCCCCCCCCATTGAAAATTGAATTGAGAGAACCAGTAAGGAGGTTGCTCATCCCAGCCCAAGCAGATGGATTTCGCATCAGAAATTTGGGCACTAGAGATGGAACAAAAAAAATTAAGCTTATCTTGCATGGCTTTAAGATTACTTTCTAAAAGCTCAAAGAAAAGGGCGGTATCATCTGCAAATTGACAGTTTATGAGCTCATCATTATTGGGGAGGTAAATACCTCTAACTTCAGAAGACAAAGACTTATCCCTGAGGATATAGTAAAGAGCTTCCGAGGCAATCACAAACAGGGAGGGGGCCAAAGGGCACCCCTGTCTGATAGATCTACCAAGAGAAAAGGGGGCAGAGAGGGCACCATTAACTTCAACCTGAGCTGAAGCATCATTCAAAAGAACCTTAACCATGTTGCAAAAAAAGGGAGGAAAACCGAAAGCTTCCAGCATCATGATAATAAATTTCCACTCCACCCTGTCATAGGCCTTTTCAAAATCAAGAAGAAGCATGGCAAAGTTTTGATGGGAACATTTAGACCACTCCATGGCTTCCCAACTAGTGATAAGGTTTTCGAGAATATATTTGCCTTTGATGAACCCAGTTTGGGTAGTATTAACAAACTTAGGAAGAATATTAGCCAATCTGAGAGCCATAATTTTAGCCAAAATCTTATAGGAAACATTAAGAAGCGTAATCGGTCTCCAATTCTTGATGAGAGCCTTGTCACCATCCTTAGGGAGGAGCTTAATAATACCACTATTGATATCATGACCTAAGGTACCATTAGACAAAGCCTCAGAGTATATTTCCTGAAGATCCTTACATATCCAACTAATATTAGCTTTATAAAATTCAACAGGAAAACCGTCCGGGCTAGGGGCCTTATCATTATTAAGGGCCTTGATAGCTTTCTCAATCTCATCAATAGTAATGTCTTTAGAAAGATCAGCAATATCCATTAAGTCCAACTTATTGGGAATCAAAGCTCTATAGGTGTCCCTAATAGCCTCGGCTTCAGTGGAGTCCTCAGAAGTAAAAAGCTTCTTATAATAATCAGCAAAAGCCTGGATAATAGTCTCAGGGTCAGAGATGTCCTGGTTCTCAATTGAGAGCTTATCAATGGAGTCTTTGTTGTGCTTATGCTTAAGGAGATTGAAGAAGAATTTCGAGCCCCTATCTCCATGTTGGAGCCAGTGAGCCCGTGCTCTAATTTTAGCGCCATGAATCTTAACCTGCTGGTGCTTCCTAAGAGCATCCTTAGCAGCCATAACCCGAGACAGGAGATCAATGTTAGAAGAATCTTTTTGGATGTTATTCTCAGCAATTTGAAGGTCAAAGGATAAATGCTTTTCAACAAATCTATAATCCTTAGCCTTCTTTTGGCCAATGGTTTGAATAAAAATCCTCCAAGAGGAGAGATTAGTTTTCCATCTATCACGGTGGGACAGGTGCTGAAGATTGCGCTTATTGATGCCCCTAATAATCTGGATGGCCACAAGGACATCCTCATCCAAGAGGAGACTAGAATTCAAGATGAATTTACTGCCTCCAAACTTAGGCTTAATAGGACCTCTACCGAGGTTAACTTTAGTGTAAATGGGGTGATGATCAGACAAAGTAGTAGCAATAACATGAACAATATTCCCATAGCTGTCAGGCGGAAAAGAGAAGAAATGCTTGTCACCATAGAAACGGTCGAGTCTAGAATAAATTCTAGCATTACCTTGTTGAAAATTGCACCAGGTGTGCCATATACTAGGGTTGATATCCTTACTACCAGCAATAGGATCAAAGAGGTTTTTACAGTTTAACAGTCTATTCCACACGAATTTTTCATTATCCTTCCAGTGAAAGGGGTTACCCCCAAGTTTATCCTCCTTGGCTTCAACCATGTTGAAATCTCCACTGAAGAACCAAGGTATATCAGGGAGGTTAATTAACCAGTTCCAAAGCTCAATTCTTTCCTTAGGGTCGTTCGGGGCATAGATAGCACAAACACCAAAGACCTTATTGTCATAATCAATAATAGCCCAAACAGCTTTTTGGCAGGGAGAACACCCGTTGTTAGTTATGTAGTTTTCCCATTTATTATTAATGAAAAGGGCAATTCCTCCTCGACCTCTAGTGTGATTAGTAAAAAAATTAATCGCATCCTTCCATATAAAGTTTAAATTGGACTCAAGAATGAATCCTACAGCTTTGATTTCTTGCATCATAAAGAAATCGATAGAATGCACAGAGTTAAGCAACCGCTTGATGACAAATTTCCTATCAGGGGACTCTAAACCCCTCACATTCCAGGATAGGCAGTTCATTGAGACATATTATTAGGGGTGGAGCACGCATTTCCAGCTTGTTCAGCCAAGGGGGAAAACTTATTCGAGGTCTCACCTGTTTTTAACCCAGAGGGCTTGTTCTTTGAGCCAGGGGGCCTACCTCTATGCTTAGTGGCTGAAGGATCAATGTTGTGATCATCTTCAAATTCCGACTGGGAGTCTAATTCCATGGAAGGGATGCTTGGGGATTTATCAGAAATGGGAATAGCTGGAATGACTTCCAGAGCATAATCCTCCCCGATCTCTTGGAAGACTTTCGGAGGAAACCTCCGATTGCTTACCCTAACATGAGAGTTAGAAGTAAGACCATCATTTTGAGGCTTATTATTAGCTGTAATAAGATCAGCCGAGGAAGAATTATGGTGGTTAGCACTGTTAATGGGAACAGGAGCCATAGTTTTAGGCTGAGAGCAATTATTACCCTTCCTTTTCTTTTTGTTACGGATAACAACATAACCATCATCTGCGTTGAGGTCAATGGCCTTGGCGGGATTAGATTATGGTTGGGAACTAGCGATGGGCGGAGGCGGGGATGAAACCAAAACAGGAGGAGGTTCGCTAGTGGTACCTTTAGGCGAAGGGAAACTGGCAGCGGGAGGATTTGAAGCAGTATTGTTTGAAGCTTGAGCAGGGTTAGGATTTTTTTCAGTTTTCTTCTTAACGATAGGACAATCTTTACGGAGATGTCCCTCCTTTCGACATAGGAAACATGCGTTTAAACCCCCCAGAACTTCAATAGGACAAGTATACGTTTCTCCTAAGATAATAACAGAGATATCTGCAGGTATATCCTTACCAGGTAGGAGCGATACCAAGACTCTGGCGTCCATATGAGGGACAAGTCTCACTGTATCATCCATTTTGATAACATTGCCAATAGGTTCAAGCAGTTGTGGTAAAAAATGCCACAAAAATGGCGGAATATTTTTAACAAGGATCCACCTAGGTGCCGACAAGGCAAGGACCTCATCATGGACAGCTTCTGGTGACCATGCGAGCGCCCTAAAGGAAGTAGTTCCCACATTCCAATATTGTTTTTTAAGAACCTCTTTCTGAGCATCAATATTAACAAAGAAAATCACATACAATCCCTTCTGGATTTGTCTACAGAATGATATGTGAAGCCCTAATTTCAAATTCCAGTAATTGTGAAACCAATCATCCATAAATTTCCTTGGCGGACATTTATCAATTTCTAAAGCTGAGAAAAAAATAGCAGTACTTCTTAATCTATCTTTTTCCTTAACAATCTCCTCTAACATTTCAGGATTAGGAACAATGGAAAAGGGGGAAAGGGAAGCCGAAGAGTCCTTACCACATACGGGGGTTTCATTGGTGCCAGAAGAAGCACATTCAAACCTTGCCTTCGCGTTAATGGTGGTTGTTCGAGCCACAGCCTCAGAAAATGATTTAGGCTGATCGCTGGTGGGAGGATTAGAAGTACCATTATCATTTATGGGAGCAGATTTAGAGATCGTTAGTGGCACCTTACCTGGGACAAGCTCGGCAGACTTGGGGTTGGCAATTACCTCGGCCATGGTAATGTCATTAAGAGTAGACTGAGGTGGCTCTCGCAGATCGAGGGCACGCACGGAGACACCCATCTGTCTCCCGCCACCCTCAAACACATCGCCGGAGTTCGCCACCGCGATGGAAACCTTACGTCGCCGGCAATCCAAAAATGCAGTCGCAGTTAATCGCAGCAAATCAGCGAAAAAAGCAGAGCCTCATAAAATTCAAAAAAACTCTTTTCATATAAAATGATTTTTAATAAATAAAATGATATAATATAATCTATTATTAAAATAATAAAATAATATATAAGCATACCAATATAGTATTAATATAAAATAATAATAATATGATATATAAATATAATATAATATATTGATGAATCAATATAATAATATTAATAAATGATTAAATATAATAAATAATAAATAAGTATTCACACTAAAATTCTATTCTATTATTATTTATAATATACTATTCACATAGTAAATAGAAATAAACAAATTCACATAATATAATCTAAAAGACATGACTTTTGGAAAAAAAAAAAGAAAAGGGTATAAGAAAACAATCACGGGAAAAAAAGGAAAGCACACGGAGAAATAATATGGAAAGCTTGGGAGAAAATAATATATTGGAAATATTACATTCTTATACATATATGAATTGTTATAATATAATTGAATGACTATTAAATGTATATGCAAATAGGATCCATCAAATTATGCTATGGGTATCATATGTTTATTTGATTACTTATAAACCTGAATATATAAACATGTAATTACTTAAATTTTTTGTATATTTATATGTGGATGATATGGGACCATAGAGAGAATGAATATTATGTCCATTAAGAGATGGATCCCATATCTGGAGGGGGCTAGAAGAAATTATTATAATTTCTTAGTCTCGAGATTAATATCTCAACAAAGGATGATACAGATGGATCCCTGTATCCGGAGGGGGCTAGAGGAAATTATGATAGTTCCCTAGTCTCAAGATTGTTATAATCTCATGTAGGCAGTATATATATTGAAGGCCAGTCATATGCATATGCGTAGGCTTGGAATGCATTAAGATTGCTTCCAAGAGATTCTTATAGGTAGTGCTCTTGGGATGACGTGTCAATAGCCCGGTTGCTTAGAGTGGAGTGAATGTCCCACAAGCCAAGGACCAGGAATTTTGTGAAGCCCGACCTGGAGGCAGCCTTAAGAATCAAATCCCCCCCTTACTAATGTAGGGTAGAGTATGAGTCATATAAATGTTGCATATTATTTTATACTCACGTCAGTTTTGAAGGAAATTACCAAAAGGAGAATAAGAAGGAATATTACAATATTTTCCATCAAGGTTATATATTAATTGGTTGTTTAATATCATAGAAAAATATTGAAGGTAAATAATAATCCAAAATATAATACATCAATAAATAATAATATCTTATAAATATACATATGATATATCAAGATATAAACTAACAAGAAAACTAATCTATTAATGAGGAAATACGAGTATTTCATTTATGAATGAGAAATAAGATACAAAAATTTACTTCGCACAAAGCTTAAATGAGAAAGTTACGTAAGGTCCCTCCAAGGGACACTACAGTGGTATCAGAGCATGATCCTGCCATCATGTAGGGTAAAAGTAATAAGGTAGAATTATATTTACACAACCATACAATTTGGTATTGATTTGCAATATGGATAGTACTGTGAAAATATGAATTCTATCTTCATAAATGATGAGATCCAAGCTATGCTTAGTAGTGAGATAATCTCCATAGTATGAGAGATTGATATAGTCTCCATAAGAATGACTTGAATAAGATTGATATAATCAACATAATGCCAGAATATTCTGATGAGACAACTTATGCATATGTGAACGGCCTTGGATAGAGGGTATCTCTTCCAAGATGAAACCTTGGGGTATGCGCTCCAAAGAAGATGATGAAATAACTAAGGATGATTCTAGAATTGATCTTATATCATTCAAAACCTTGGAGATCCTCAAGAGGGTTAGGGAACCTGATCTGGTAGACTTCCCCTAAGGATTTGATAGAATTAGGAAGATTGGTTTAAATTATCCAAGAGGATCGATCAATGACATTCTTGGTGAGTGTTAAGATTTGATATAGGACATTCCTGGAGTTGAGAAACATCTATCAGAAGCAAAGGAAAGTGCTACGACAAATCAAGTTCAGGGTCACTCGATGAGATATCGACATAGAAAGACACCACTCACACCAAAGGTTCGAATTGCTTGAGGACAAGCAATTTTGAGAAGGGCGGACTGTAATGTCCCCAATTTGAAATAGAAATTAATATTTTATAAAATAATAAAAGAAAGTTTAATAAATAAAATGATATAATATAATCTATTATTAAAATAATAAAATAATATATAAGCATACCAATATAGTATTAATATAAAATAATAATAATATGATATATAAATATAATATAATATATTGATGAATCAATATAATAATATTAATAAATGATTAAATATAATAAATAATAAATAAGTATTCACACTAAAATTCTAATCTATTATTATTTATAATATACTATTCACATAGTAAATATAAATAAACAAATTAACATAATATAATCTAAAAGACATGACTTTTGGAAAAAAAAAGAAAAGGGTATAAGAAAACAATCACCCGAAAAAAAGGAAAGCACACGGAAAAATAAAATGGAAAGCTTGGGAGAAAATAATATAGGAGAAAATGAAGGAGAAAAACGAAAATTAATATTGTGGTATGTATATGCAAATAGGATCCATCAAATTATGCTATGGGCATCGTATGTTTATTTGATTACTTATAAACTTGAATATATAAACACGTAATTACTTTAAATTTTTGTATATTTATATGTGGATGATATGGGACCATAGAGAGAATGAATATTATGTTCATTAAGAGATGGATCCCATATCTGGAGGTGGCTAGAAGAAATTATTATAATTTCCTAGTCTCGAGATTAATATCTCAACAAAGGATGATACGGATGGATCCCCGTATCTCGAGGGGGCTAGAGGAAATTATGACAGTTCCCTAGTCTCGAGATTGTTATAATCTCACGTAGGCAATATATATACTAAAGACCAGTCATATGCATATGCGTAGGCTTGGAATGCATTAAGATTGCTTCCAAGAGATTCTTATAGGTAGTGCTCTTGGGATGACGTGTCGATAGCCCGATTGCTTAGAGTGGAGCGAATGTCCCTCAAGCCGAGGACCATGAATTTGTGAAGCCCGACTTGGAGGCAGCCTTAAGAATCAAATCCCCCCCTTACTAATGTAGAGTAAAGTATGAGTCATATAAATGTTGCATATTATTTTATACTAACGTCAGTTTTGCAGGAAATTACCAAAAGGAGAATAAGAAGGAATATTACAATATTTTCCATCAAGGTTATATATTAATTGGTTGTTTAATATCATAGAAAAATATTGAAGGTAAATAATAATCCAAAATATAATACATCAATAAATAATAATATCTTATAAATATACATATGATATATCAAGATATAAACTAATAAGAAAACTAATCTATTAATGAGGAAATACGAGTATTTCATTTATTAATGATAAATAAGATACAAAAATTTACTTCGCACAAGAAATTTCAGGAAGGGCGGATTGTGATGTCCCCTTCTAGCTAGAGACATCATTCTAGCTATTGATTAGCCTATCATTGGACCCTCGTAGGCTAGTAGAAACAAATAGAGGGTCAATTCGTGCATAGGGGAGATATGCTTTTCTGATGGTTCGACTTTTGTAGAGCTCAGTGCCTTCGTTTTGGTATGGAGAGGTTTCAAACTCTATTTGTTCGAGTTTTGCTATTTTTAGCAACTTTTAGAGTCATAGAGATGAACCCCTGCTATTTTTAGAACTATTATTTGATCACATGGGAAATTATTATGCCAACTCCTGTTTCAGACGACATGGCTAGATTCTCAGTTTTGAGTGAGTTATTGCATTTCCAGTGGATTCCAACATTAATTAATGATTAATGATTTAATATTAAAGTTTAAACCAACTTTATATTAAATCACTTAAGTATGGGTCGACTTCTCATCGAATGGGGCCAAATGAGTATATTAAGTGGAGGGAGAAATATTAAATGTTATTTCCTAAGTCTAAATTATTAAATTCATTTAATGATTATTTTCCAAAGCATTAAAGAGAGAAATAGCAGCTTTCCAAGGATTGGCAATTTAGGGTTGGAAAGCTTATTTAAGCTTGCTAAGGAAGGTGAAAGGGCATCCATTGTTATTGCTATTGATCAATTGATTTGTCTTGAGCTCTGAGAAGGGTTTCAACTTCTGTCATTGGAGAACGTAGTTCTTCTATGCATCTCCATTTGAGAGGCAAATTGGCACAAATCCCCAAGGCCTGCGAAAATCAAATAAATTATATATGGTGCGTGCTTGCTGGTTGAAGGTTAAAAAGGAGTAGTTGGATCAGATTAGGCATTACTGAGTTGGAAGAAAGAATTCCTACAGCAACTTGTGTACTCTCCCAAGTTTTTTTTTAATGTATTTCATAGGTTCTTTTGGTGATCATTTTCCAATAAAGAATTGTCTAGATTCTTACTTGTATTTCATTAGGAAATAAATAGAAGTTGCAGCAGTTAATTCAATTGTTTCAGAATTTCAGATCATTGCATATTTGCTTTCTCTTTCTAAAACCTTTGAAAATCCAAAGATTCATAAACTTTCAAACAACAAATTGAGACAAACATCTACAACAAGATAAGGACTGATTGGGGTTCTTACACTTTAGGGTGACCAAATGTCTTTATGAGTGCTATTCAAAAAAAACTTTTTAAAATATTATTAATAATTATTTTTGGGACCTAGGCACTATGGGTATCCTTGATTTCCATCGAATGCATCATAGGTAGGTCTAGGGTACTATTCAAGAACATCGAGCGGTACCTGGGGTGTACCCAACAGTATACTATATTGGATTAGAACCTAAGTTACCGGTTCAAGTTTGGTTCGAAGTTCGGGTTCGAAGAACCGGTTCGCAAGTTCGACAAAATTTTGAAAAGGGGTTTGGGTTTGGGTTCGAAAAAATATGTAAGATTTAAAAAAAAATATATATATACATATTTATGAAGCCTATTTTTATAGTTTGAACTTAAATACGTATATATTAAATACGTAAGACTTAAACATATGCTAAACTTTTTAACATATAGATATTAAATATATTAATCTTCCCACTTAGCTTGCAAATTTGGGCGGGTGCACAAAAATGGATCTTGACTCAAATGTCCCCCATATATATTTACATATTCCTCTGCTTCCCCATCAATCGGAGCGAATAAAGCCCAACCTACCTACCTCCGCAAAAATGCTTTCCAACATTCTATCCCTTGATACGATAGCTTGTAATTGTGTGTGACTCGATACGATGAGGAAAATTGTGTGTGAGTGATCCCAACTATTTGACTATCCTCACTGAAGGAAGCAGCGTCCACTTTGCCATTCTTGGGCGTACGATAGATAACCCAACAGTGAAAAGATCGCTTAATATATTCACCCGACCATGTTCCTTATCCCATCGCAGCAACCCAGTGTCTTGCATGGCATACTTGAGAATGTTACCATGTGATAGAATGTGGCAGCGTAAAGAGAGAATGTTCAAGTAAAGCACTTCGAACCCACAGGCGAAATGGACCCGAACTTCGGACCAGTTCGAACTTGGTCTAGTTCGGAGGGGCCAAGGGCGAACTCTGGTAACCTAGATTAGAACCCATTTCAAATACATACAAGGACTAGAGCCTAATCTGCATAACTTAATAAGATAGATATAAGAGAGACAATACATGAAACCATCAAGTGGTAATTAGAAAACCATGAACTAAACCAACCAATAAGTGGTACTCAAACTCTGAATCTCAAGACATGGCCACACGTTGAAAATAAAATATTCCTTCCACTTGTCATTACCTTACTATAATCCACTCATCAGATCGGGTGTTCCATTTGGTTCTGTTTTCTCCAACCAAATAGGTCTTATGATGTATCATAACACACATCACAAGTTGGTCAACAAGTGTAACTCTGCCTCACAACTCTTTTGTGTCCAATACATTTTAACATTTCCTATGCAAACTTCTAAATGCAATAACTTCTGATTTAGGAGGCTGATTGGGTCCCCTTTTTTAAATTGCAAAGCTCAAAGGGACCTATGCAGTAGGCAATGTCCCTTCTTAGTGTTGAACAACTTGGAATATTTAGTTTAGTCAAAAACCATACAGCCCAAAAATTGAGCTTTTTGTTTTATAACCTGTAAATCACACTTTTTGTAATTTTATCAATAGGAGCAAGATTAAGAACTTTTCGTATCAAACAAGATGAGATTTATCCACAAGTACATAATGATCTTGCTTCAAGCAAGAAATCTCCTTAAGGGCTAGATTTTGGGATGCAAGCAATGTGCAATTTGTTAACCATTTTTGTACTCATTGGATTGTTGGTAAATCTACCATTTTGTTTAGATGATGCTCTTCCTCTTCTAGATAGCTTCCCGGTTTTCTTTATTCCTATATATGAAGGTTAGTCACAGCATCAATTTCTCTCATTCTTTACTATAACTTTTTCTGGAAGCTCTTTTTCCTAGGCTACCATCAGTCTTTTGGAGAGTTGAGGGTAGTCTATGGCCTTATGGGCCTCATTGCAAATGAAACATCTCAAGGGAATCCAATCTTCAAAAGATTGTTTTGCCCCCCTACCTTTAAAGCCTCTCCTTCCTAGAAAGTTTGGTATCACATTTGCTTCTATCTCTTCCTTGACAAGTGTGGAGGAATTTCCTCTTCCTCTAATTTGGTTGCTATCACCCCTCTTACTTGCAAATTTACTATTTTGGTTTGCCATTTTTTGTACCTTTAAGATATGGTCGTAAGCCTTGTCTATAATAGGAACTTTTATAGTTTTAATGAGGCAAGCTCATCTTGATTTAAAAAATTTAGTCCATTCACATACGGGGCTATGAGCATGGTACAGGTATTGGGTATGATAGTACAACACTTTCTTTCCCTTGGGCACTGGTATAGGTTTGGCTATATATATGTTCAAAATTAGCTATTATAAAATTTAAAAATAGTGATACTCATAAGTCCTATAAATATAATATTTAAATGCCTCATATTCATAATGTATTGGTGAGTAATGATTGATAAGTGATCCTTGAATGCTTGTAATGATTTCTCTTTTATACTTCATTGGTGAAAGGGTCACCACCTTTCATAAGAATTGAGTCACCAACCTTTATTGCTGCCTTTTGAAAATGATAAATTATTTTCCAAATTGATCTCCCTTGGATGTCCTCCTCAAATGAAACATTCCCTCCTTTATATCTTCCAATGTGAAGGAGAAGTCACACCTTTTCATTGTGTCTGTCTTTAGCAAGAGTCACAACCTTTCACAATTACCACCCTTTGAAAGGGTACAACCCTTTATAATTTCAATGAACGAGTTTCAACCTTTCATAATTACCACCCTTCGAAAAACTGCAACCCTTCATAATTTCTGCCCTTTGAAAGGGTCACTTGTTTTCGTTCTGTTCCTTCCTCCTTCTGCTAATCCTTCCTTTATTCACATGCTCCATTCTTTCTTCCTCACAACATTCTGTCTTCCTTCCTCCATATCCCTTTTCAAATCAATTCTTATCCCTTTTATATCTCATATTTGAGGGAGTCGCAACTCTTCATTTCATGCCTTCTGACCATTCATTAAACTTAATAAAAATTTCATTATATTATGTTTCATTTTTATATTTTAATTTTATTCGTATTATTTATTTTTAAATCCTATTTCAAATCGGTTGCATTGCAATAAAAAATAGCTATAGAGATTGCCATTTGAATGTAAAATTTGAAGTGGTTTACTTTCATATCTCTTCTCATATATTGCTATCTTCTTGTAAGATGTAGAGCACAGTAAAGGACAGAAAAGGGTGGTTTCCCATCGTTCATAAAGATTGCTACTCCCTTTTTTGTAATAATACGGGAGAAATAGCTTGTCTATTGTTAGAGATAGTCCTACAGTACTCCCATATCAATGAATCGGCAAATTCTTTTATTCATAGTTTGTTTTCTTTGTGAACATTCTTATTTTCATTTCTTCATGGTTTATTTAACTACAATTCTAGTCATCTCTATATTACAACTTTTATAATTAATCATTTTCACTTATAATGCATTAAGTTCCTGCAAATTAATGTGCTATCCAATGGATTTCCAAGCTAATCCAGATCACTTGGACTGGTACCTAAAGATCCTTGTCCTCTCAGGCGATTATATTTCCCTCCCCTGCCCCCTTTATCATGGGAGGCTGTTGATGGCATGAAGTCGAGCATAAATGCTTTTATGCTGACATAAGGTCAAGAGCATAAATGTTTTAAAAGCCTTTGGCCTCCAGCTGAGCAGTTATTAGATGCATCCATTTCCCTATGCTAATATGAGATATGATAGGTTAGTAAAATGTGTTTCTTCGTCAGTGTTAGATATAGCTGTGTTGTGGGTTTCTGTGGTAAAACTAAGAGAGAAGGCTCTGTAATTAAGGGGAGAACTCTGCTCTTTATTAATTAATCATTTCAGGAGTTGAATAGTATAAGTCTAGCATTTTCTTGCTAATATATAACTGTGTCCTTGCATCTTTTTAGTGAACTGTATATGTATAATAAGTCATTAGTTGCTACGCATTCTGCTGTTGCTGCAAATATTCCTATGCAGGTGTTTTATGCCAAGGTGGAATGTTAATGGTAAGAGGTATGCCAAACATGTACCCCAGTAGCTTGAGGAATGATTGAATAGATAAAAGGAAATATAGCAGAGGACCAGATCTGCACAGACTTGACTGCATTAAGAAATTTCAGAGGAAATGAGCATGATAACCATTATATTTGCCACTAACAGCATTTCACATACAGCTCTGATACCATAGCACAATCCTGCACGTTTCAATTTTCACTTAGTTCATTACAGTTCCCTATCCACCTATAGTTATTTGATGAAAGGTCCTGAGGGCCTGCCAACATTTTTGAAACTCATTTGTTCCCTTTTCTCTCTAGGTGTGTGGGATATTTCTTAGTTCAATTCGCAGCCGTTGGCTGTTATCTACAAGCCAAGTAGTGCTGAGAACCATTTCTATTACAGGTTGCTCGTATCTAATCATTATCCAGGACTGATCTTTAGTTTACATGACTCATTTAGGCTTGAGGACATGATATACCTATGTCTCCGCGAAACTGATCATGAATGAACACCTATTAATCTTGGCAACTTCTTGCACATAGAACCCAAAAAGTATCATATCACCCTCATCTTGATAGCTTTTACTTTTAAAAACGTTTCCATAGTCATGTGTCCAGTAGAATTTGCACTGCTAGAGATCTAGTTTATTCATACCTTTCTGTATTTAAAGTTAGTTCTGTAGCAATTGTGTTCTATTAATTCAACATCATTTGTCACACATTTGCCAAATATATAACTAAGATATGATTTTACAAATGTCACACGTTGTCACACATGCAGATAAATTTTATTAAGCTATTCAATGTTTATGAGCAAAAATATAATAGTTCTGTCTTATTGTCTTTACACATATTGGGCTTATCAGCTGTTCTGAATTGGGGCGCCATTAAATAATGCATTACACTAGAGTCCTAGAGATGTCTTTTCCCAAACTGATACATTTGTTTGGACAGAAGAAAAACACTCTACAACTATTGATTACAATTTGGAAATAGCTATTTTTTGTGATTTTGTCCTAAGCTAAAATTTCCTCTCTTTAATATGATATTGCTATCAGATTTCAACTCTGTAGTTTTCAAATCAAACTCATTGACTTGTGTTTCAAGAGTAGTGGTTCACAAGAACCCATCTCTCATGAGAATAAATGAATGATACACTTAGCACTCATTGCATGAGAGGTTGGGAGGTCACTCATCCCAAGACTACCCCAAGTCAAGTGCACTTAACCATGGACTTTTCCTCAAGGTTAAGCCTATTTGGCTTGCTCCTGCATTTGCAAAACCTTTAGCAAATGTTGTGCTCTCAAGATTCAATTGTGTAGTTTGCAAGTATGCAATGTCCCCATTTTCAAGTTCTATAGTAGTGCAGTTATCTTTTACTTTTTGGGTGTAATGTCCCCTTCCTAAGCTAGTTCAACATGGTGGAGTCATTAGCCAATTTAGTTGATTCCCATGGGCTAATGATTAGAGTTAGTGAATCTTTGGAAGCAATATCAGATGTGATTTAATATTCTGATAGTTGAAAGAGTCTTAATGCTTTTTTTTGGAGCACTTTCTGGTTGATTCTCCCACACTATTTTTAATAAGTCAGTTATGGGCACTGCTAGAGTCAATTGACATGTTTTCTATTTTTAGTATTATCAATGGGTCCAATTTGGATGATGATCTCGACTTGAATATAGTCCTTGGCTTTAAATTAAATAACGATAAGTTATAAGTTTAAACAAAGTTAAATTAAAGATTTAATTTATTTATTTAATGAATGGACTATAGAGGCGAAATATTAAATTAAAGGTGATTTATTTTAATGAATGAGCCTTTATTATTTAATGTTACATTGGGAGAATTAAAAAGGGAGAGGATTCTTAATAAATAAAAGTGGGAAATACATTCCTAAAAAATATTGAAAAAGCAAAACAAGTGCTTTTAAAAAAAAAACAACAACTGAAAGAACAAATCATTTCCAAAAAAATAGTGAAAAAGCAAAAAAGTATTTTTTTTGAAAAAGTTGTTAAAAAACTTTAAAAAGAGAGGCTCTCATTTGGTTACATTGAGTTTGATTTTGATATTGCTTCTGTCTTAGAGGAGATTGATTCTTCATTTTTGGTTTGTGAGAACAAAAACCCTCGTGCGTAACATTCTCTATGTTTTTGAGTGATACAATCTAGAGAATACTTGGTGATTTCATTCACAGTTCACATTTTGGAATAGATTACATATAAGAGTTTTCAGAGCTTATTGTATATCAAATTTAAAGAGAATGGATTTGGAGAAGATTGTATAGAGGTTATCTCTATTCGTTGGTTATATATTCTCTCTAGAGTTGTACTTGATACAGAGGTCTCTCCACTTGTCCTAATTAACCTAGGACATGTTCCAGGTCCTTCTCTTGACCTAGTTAGGGTTATCCAAGACCCTACTTCTCTAAGGGATTACTAGAAATCACCTCACTCTTCTTGACCTCTCTACCAATTCATGTATTCAACTCTTCTCCCATATACCCTTACATGAACTTCATTCTTAAAGTCCAACACCTTACTGATAAGTTGAAATTTCAATGCAAATTAGGATAGAAGTCTTCTTGGTCTTTGATCTTAGTTGGGTTTGTGGTTGCTATGGTCTTCAATCTTTCCCATACCATAGTCGATTTCATCAAAATAGGGCTACAAGGCTATAAGCCCCTATTAGGCCTAATTAGGTCTTCCAACCCTCTTTTTGGCCTTTAACTCCCAAACTTTCCACACAAGTGTTAGAATAAATTTGATATTCTGATACCCTTTTCAGAGTTCTTGAAGATTTACAAGGTCTTGGATCTTCAAGGTGTCCGTACTGTACCTTCCTACTTCCATGCCTATTTTCTAGGCCTAATTGGCTTTTTCTGATTCACAGTGAAGAATTAGCTTCTTCTCCCTTCATCGGATTGAACACATCTCCTTCTTAGGATTGGTTCTTTGGACCATATTCTTCACTTCCCCTTTCTTGGATTGATCCTTTCAATCCCCGAAGCCTTCTATCCTTTGCTGGTTACATTCAAGCTCTCTAATTGGGCACCCACTGGCTCACCTAGGGCTTGATCATAAAAATAGTTCCTCTACAAACTTGGCCATGAAACTTCATATATACAACATATTTACAATGCTCTAGCATATTCCAAAGGGCCGTACAGTTCCCTCCATGGATTTTCATGCTAGAGCCATTTTTGTGTCCTCAACTCTGGTTGAACCAGTGAACTGGTCTCAGAGGAGAACTTTTAACGAAAACAAAGGAATACAACCTAACTACTAAGCAAATGTATACAAAAGAAACTATAAACAGTGGAGTATTAACTCATGCCAAAGCTAGGCTCAATTCAATCCATAGTTTAGGAATAACCAAACTCTTAGCACTGTTATTGAGTTGTAGAGCACACTAGTAATTAATTTACTTAAACAAAATGTTTACAAAAATGCCAACCCTCATCCTTGGTTAGAAAAACACTTAAGTAGTGTAGGAGGACCGAGCAAAACCGATCAAAAGGATCCCTAACTACTTCTAGCCTTCGAGAGGCATTGTAACAAAATGTTGTCATCACAACTTTGTAAAATTGCAAAGTTGTCATTGACAACTTTTACAACTTTGTTGTCAAACCTGTTTAGTCCACTCTAATGATTCTTAAATGACCTCAATGGTGGATCTAACACTTCTAAGACCATTTTCCGTTTGTACTTCTTCATTTTAGACAGTCAACCTAGTCTTTGACCAACTAACATGATAGTCTAACAACTAGACAAAGGAAACTAAGACTCAACAAGCCTAGTAAGGACCCTTTCATGACTCCTACCAACCTTCCTAGGACTTGTTAAAACTCCACACACACACTAGGGACTTTTCATAGTCCATATTAGACAGTGACTCGGTTAAGGTCACTACAAGCCAAAAATATTAGACTAGGGTAGCCTAAAGACCCTAGGTGCTCCTGCACCATTCTCCCCCTGCAACAAGAAGTTAAGAACCATTAGGGGATAGAAGTTTTAAATGTATTCCCATCTTTTTGAAACTGTTCTCTGTTATCCAAGTAGCTTCTGATTTAGGCTGGTGTTTCCATTTTATGAGGTATTCCATGTAGACACCATACCGAGTATGTTTCTTTACTCTCGAGTCTAGGACTTTCTCAGCTTGAGGCTGTATTGGTACATGTAATTTGAGGTCTTTTACATTAGTACTAACATCAGGACTGTGTTCCTCTTCTTTGACATCAGGTCCCTTGTATCTAATCAGATCTTGGACATTGAAAACCGAAGATATGGCCAGTTCCTTGGGTAGCCCTAGCTTGTATGCATTGGGACCATACTTGTATCGTCTTAAAATGGAAGCACTTCCATGTTAAGAGCATTTAGCCCTTCGAGTAAGTGGTTTAGGGTCATGATTGGTGCCTTGATTGGACCTTTGCATGTATTTGGGTTTCTCCCCGCTTTCCACTTCTTCTCTGCACTTGATTTCTTCATTCTAGGTGAAATTAGGGTTAAGGTCTTAGGGACTTTTCTTGATTTTTCCTCTTTCATGGCTCCATTTTCTAGGTAGGGTTCAGAAATGAGACCTCCTAGTCCTTCATCACATCAAACAGAGGATTTTTTGTCTATCCTAGACATCTAGTCCTGTTTAGACATCAATTTCCTAGTTTCTAGCACCCCTGGAACCCCTGTTGCAGAATCCTGCCAAAATTAGGGTTTGAGGTCAATGTCGACCTCGACCCTAACCAGGTCAGGGTCGACCTCGACCTCGAACTCTTCCCGCCAGAATTTCAAATTGTCATCTTCGACAGTTTGGCTTTCGGGATAATTGTTTCTCCGCCTCCGGGTCGGTTGTTTCGGGCTCTAAAATGGTAAATCCTTTTAATTGCATTTAATCTAGGTATATTTTCTAAAGGGTAGGACCTAATTGGGATTTAATTCCCCAAGGTGGCCCCTCTAGAGGAGTGTGCCCTAGATCACTATAAAAGGAGGCCTTCCTCTCTCATTTTCTCCATCAAGTTTTGCAATCAAGCACTCAAGCTTTCAAAGTGATCAAGCAAGCATTCATTCAAGTATTCAAGTCTTCTTCTTCATCCAAGTTCTCCATTGAAGATCAAGGATTCAAGCATTCAAGCTATTGAAGGGATTTGGCTCAAGCATTCAAGATCTATCATTCAAATCCTAGATCTAGCCACCATGGTGGTGTGATCTTCCTTCAAGATCCTTTGTTCATCTTCAAGATCCATATCATTGTTTCCTCAAGGTGGATTTCAAGCATACAATCATGGAGGTTTGATGATGTTATGTTCAAGCTTTCATATCAATATATTTGATTACATTCCAAATACATTAGCATATCTATTGAATTGCATAGCTTCATTGTTAGATTCATTTTTACTACTTGCTAGAATTCTCCTATTTCAATTTCAATATTAAGGTTGATTCCAAATCGGGGTTTGACCAAGGCAAACCCCCCAAACAAACAACAAAACCATTTTTCTTGCAAGCACAGGTGTGGAATCTCGAATCTGAGAGTGAATTCGGATACCCTTTTCGGCAATCTTTTAGGATTTGTGAATAGAATCGGAATTAGACTTCAAATAAATAATGTGGTCTTTGACCTTTTAAAAGGTCAAATTGACCTTTTAAAAGGTCAAAGTCGACCTATGTGAATTTGGAGAAAATATTTTTGGGTTTTGTCCGCCTCGACATTTCCAGTCCAAAACAGGTGACAAAATCTTCAGAAAGTTCATACAGAAGCCAGAATTCAGCATTTTCCAAATCTACCCTAATTCAAGGTTAGTATTTGCACTTCAATTATTTCAGATTTCAAGCTTGAACCAACTATAGAGAAGTATAGGATTTATTCTTTCTTTCATATTCTTCATAGATTGATTCGATTGTGTATTAACCTCCTGGTTGATCAAATTGGATCTCTCCTTTGGGAATTTGGATTTAGGAGTGAATCTTACATTTTCCCCACACACATACACAAATAGAGGTGATTCCAAATTACTTCTATTCAATACTTAACTAAGACTTTACATTGTCCCACACTTCTCATTTGTAGCTTGCTAGGTATGCCTTTTTGGAGTCTAGCCTTGTTAAGATGTGCCATCACCCAATCTCCTGTTTTAAATTGTAAATCCTTTCTTCTTTCATCCACTCTAGTCTTCAACTTTTGATTGGCTTCCACCAATGTTCTTCTCACCTGTTCATGAACCTCTTGCATAGATTGAGAAAAGTCATCTGCATGACCACTAACTCCTCCTTGATTGCCCAACTCCCTGAGTTCACACACACCTCTTGAGTGCATACCATACACCACCTCAAATGGGCTTTTGCCCGTGGACCTATTTGTGCTGTCATTGTAAGCAAACCCAGCTTGTGATAACACTTGGTCCCACATTTGTCCATATTATTTTATAAGATAACTCAAGAGGTTTGCTAACACTATATTTATCACCTCTATTTGACCATCCATTTGAGGATGATAAGCTGAACCAAATGCAAGATTTGTACCTAATCTTTTCCATAGGGTCTTCCAAAAGTGCCCCATAAACTTCATATCTCTATCTGACAAAATACTGATTGGTAGGCCATGGGTCCTTACCACTTCCTTGAAGAAAAGATGGGCAATGTAGTTGGCATCATGTGTGGGTTTACATGGTATAAAGTGGTTCATCTTACTAAATCTATCAACCACCACAAAGACACTATCAAAATCAATAGCTGTCCTTGGTAAGCGCACTATAAAATCCATACTAAGGCACTCCCATGGCCTATTTGGGATTGGCAAAGGTTGATATAACCCCGCATTGGAAGATGTGCCTTTAGCCTTTTGGCATACTATACATTGTTCAACATATCTCCTAACATCTCTTGGCATATTAGGCCAATAATAAAACCTTTGCACAAAGTCCAATGTTTTATTCAAGCCAAAGTGTCCACTAGGGCTCCCATTGTGTTTCTCTTGTATAAGATTCTCCCCCATTGATCCCTTGGGTACACATAACTGGTTACCCTTAAACAAGAAGCCATTTTGTAAAGTGTAGTAAGCAAACTCACTATGAAAATGATTCTCAAATTCATCACATACCTTATATGCCTTTAAGAAGTCTTCATCCTCTTTGTAGAGTTCTTTAAATCCCTCTAGTCCAATGCTTTGAAGCCGGATTTCTTGGATAGTCAACAACCTTTAGCTAAGTGCATCTGCTACCTTATTATTTAGACACTTCTTGTGCTTAATAGTAAATGTATAAACTTGGAGAAACTCCATCCACTTGATGTGCCTATGACTTAGCTTTTCTTGTGTATTGATATAACTTACTGCTTGGTTATCTGTATAAACCACAAACTCCTTGGGCAATAGGTAGTGCCTCCATTTCTTGAGTGCTTTAATCAATGCATAGAGTTCCAAATCATATAAAGAGTACCTTGACTTAACCTAATTTAATCTCTCACTGAAAAATGCAACCGGTCTTCCTTCTTGGTTAAGGATTGCTCCCATTGCTATGTTGCTTGCATCACATTCCACTATGAATAGCTTGTCAAAGCTTGGTAGGGCTAGAATGGGTTGTGTTGCCACTCTTTGTTTCAGTTTCTCAAACCCTTCTTTAGCTGCCTTGGTCCATGTGAACTTGGTTTTAACTCTTCCTTTGATTGTATCAAGTAAGGGTGTACATATCTCACTAAAACCCCTTATGAACTTCCTATAGGACTGAGCTAACCCATGGAAGCTCCTCACTTCTGTCCCTGTTTTAGGAGTGGGCCAACTTATAATGGCTTCAACTTTGCTTGGGTCCATCTTGAGGTCACCTTGGGATACAACAAAGCCTAGGTAGACTAACTCTTGTTTTAGGAATTCACTCTTTTCTAGGTTAATAGCTACCTTCTCAAGACAACTTGTAGGCGCTTCATATGTTCCTCCTTGGTCCTACTAAAGATGAGGTTATCATCTAAGTATACCACCACAAACCTACCTATGTAATCTTTTAGGACCTCATTCATTAATCTTATGAATGTACTAGGTGCATTTGTGAGCCTAAAGGGCATAACTAACCATTCATAAAGACCCTTTGTGGTTTTAAAAGATGACTTCCACTCATCCCCCTCTTTCATCCTAATTTGGTGATACCCACTCTTGAGGTCAATTTTGGTGAAGTACCTAGACCCCCCAAGACAATCCATAAGGTCTTCTATTCTACGGATAGGAAACCTCTATCTAATAGTTATCCTATTGATTACCTTAGAATCAGTACATAATCTCCATTTACCTCCCTTCTTTGGTGCCAAGACCACTAAACAACACATGGGCTAGTGCTCATTCTAATTAACCCTTGATCAAGTAACTCTTGGATTTGCCTTGCAATTTCCTTATTCTTGTCTGGGGTCATCTTGTAGGCTGCTTTGTTGGGCAAAGATGCTCCTGGTATGAAATCTATTTGGTGACTGATTTCTCTTTGAGGAGGAAGTGTCGCTAGTGTCCCATCACTGATAATGTCCCTAAACTGATCCAATAACTGCTTTACTTCTTTTGGCATAGTAGGGTGTTGAGACTTGGTCTCCTCGGATTTAATGACTATAGCTAGTCCAACTTCTTCCTCATCCTTGAGTTCATGCAAGAACTCCTTACCACTCATCAAAATTACATTAGAGTCCCTTGAAGTTGTACCTCCTTCCTCCATAAGTGATTGGATTTTGTGAGTAACCCCATCCTTCTTGAAGGTGTACATGTTCTTTCCATGGTAGATTGCATCCCGGTCATATTGCCATGGTCTGCCCAACAACAAGTTGCAAGCATCCATTGTTAGGATGTAACATAGCATTTTGTCTTGGTATCCTCCAATCACAAACTCCACCCACACTTGTTCATTCACTAGGACATTTTGTCGCTTGTTTAGCCAAGTAACCTTGCAAGGATGTGTATGTGGTACTCTAGCAAGCTTCAACTTTTGGATTGCCTCCTCTGAGATGATATTGTCAGTTGAACCAGAATCAATGATCACCTTGCACACTTTTCCAATGATCTTACACTTGATCCTAAATAGAGCCCTCCTTTGCTTAGGTTCTTCTTTGACTGGTTCCTTGAGTAGGACCCTTCTAAACATGAGGTTTTCACCATTCTCTGAATCTAGACTAACTTTTGGTGATTTAACACTACTCACCTCTTCTTGTGCATAGGCTATATTCTTCTCCAGTTGTGAACTTGAAGCTTTGTTAGGACATCTATAGGCAGGGTAGCCTAGTTGACCACAATTATAACACTTCATATTTACAAAGTGTGAACCTCTACTAAAATTGCTTGATCTGCCTCTTCCACCTCCTTGAAATCCTCTTCCTCTGCCATAATTACCTCTTCCACTTGGCTCATTGCTGTGTTCAACCAGCTTTGAATCTCCTTGGCTCCTTGGCTCACTATTCCTTCCACCATATCCACCCCTATGTCCTCTAGAGTCTCTTCCTCTTCCTCTACCCCTAGGATTTGAGTCTTGTTTCTTCTTATTTTTCTCTTCCAATTTAAGTGCTAACTGAAAACACTTATGAATAGTAGTAGGAGTCCACAATCTGATCTCTTCTTGGATACTCCATCTTAATCCACCTCAATACCTAGCCACTCTAAGACTTTCTTCTTCTTGGACCTTAGATCTTAAGCAAAGCTTTTGAAATTCCTTGGTATAAGAGGCCACATCCATTTCTTTCTGTCTGAGACTTTGCCTTTTATTATGCATTCGGATTTCATGATCATTTGGTAAATAATTCTCCTTGATTTTTTTTACCATAGCCCTCCAATTAGATATTGGTCTTTTCCCTCCTCTTTCCCTCTCTTCTTGATGGAATTTCCACCAAGTTAGGGCTGGTCCCCTAAGTCTTGCCTTGTCAACCTTTACCTTCTGTGCTTCTGAGACTCCTTCACATTCGAAGTGGTTCTCCATTCCTTCAATCCACTCCATGACTAACTTTGAGTCCATTTTTTTGGTGAACAGGGGTATCCCCTCAAGTGCTTTACCACCCAATGCCTTGATGGCTTTAAGAAAGAGTTCCTCTTGCATTGGAGGATCTGGTTCTGGTATATAGTCATATTCATCCAATGTTTTGCCTTTGTCATCATCTATCTCTAACTTTTCCTTCATTTTGTCAACTACCTCTGCAACTTCCTCAAGTTTATCCTTCACAACCACTAGGGCTTCTTCAAGGAGTCTATTTATCTCCTTTTGTTCTACCACTTCCCTTGCCAATTTGGCATTGGTCACCATGGTGGATTCTCCCACTGATGTACTTCCACCTTTTGACATACACTATGTCTTATCCCAAATCTTTTGGTAGCTTTGATACCAATTTGATAGGGAGGTCTCTCCACTTGTCCTAATTCACCTAGGACTTGTTCTAGCTCCTTCTCCAGGCCTAGTTAGGGTTATCCAAGACCCCACTTCTTTGAGGGGTTACTAGAAATCACCTCACTCTTCCTGACCTCTCTACCAATTCAAGTATTCAACTCTTCTCCCATATACCCTTACATGAACTTCATTCTTGAAGTCCAACACCTTACTATTAAACTGAAATTTCAATGCAAATTAGGATAGAAGTCTTCTTGGTCTTTGATCTTGGTTGGGCTGTGGTTGCTATGATCTTCAATATTTCCCATACCATAGCCGATTTCATCAAAACAAGGCTACAAGGCTATAAGCCCCTATTAGGCCTAACTAGGTCTTCCAACCCTCTTTCCAGCCTTTAACTCCTAAACTTTCCACACAAGTGTCAGAACAAATTTGATATTTTGATACCATTTTCAGAGTTCTTGAAGATTTACAAGGTCTTGGATCTTCAAGGTGTTTGTACAGTACCTAACTACTTCCATGCCTATTTTCTAGGCCTAATTGGCCTTTTCTGATTCACAGTGAAGAATTAGCTTCTTCTCCCTTCACCGGATTGAACATGACCTCTCCTTCTTAGGATTGGTTCTTTGGACCATATTCTTCACTTCCCCTTTCTTGGATTGATGCTTTCAATCCCCGAAGCCTTCTATCCTTCGCTGGTTACAGTCAAGCTCTCTAACTGGGTACCCACTGTCTCGCTTAGGGCTTGATCATAAAAATAGTTCCTCTGCAAATCTGGCCATGAAACTTCATATATACAACATATTTAGAATGGTCTAGCATATTCCAAAGGGCCATATAGTTCCCTCCATGGATTTTCATGCTAGAGCCATTTTTTTGTCCTCAACTCTGGTTGAACCAGTGAACTAGTCTCAGAGGAGAACTTTTAAAGAAAAAAAAGGAATACAACCTAACTACTAAGCAAATGTATACAAAAGAAACTATAAACAATGGATTATTAACTCATGCCAAAGCTAGGCTCAGTTCAATCCATAGCTTAGAAATAACTGAGCTCTTAGCATTGTTATCGAGTTGTAGAGCACACTAGTAATTAATTTACTTAAACAAAAAGTTTACAAAAATGCCAACCCTCATCCTTGGTCGGAAAAACACTTAAGTAGTATAGGGGGACCAAGCAAAACCGATCAAAATGATCCCTAACTACTTCTAGCCTTCGAGAGGCATTGTGACAAAATGTTGTCATGACAACTTTTACAACTTTGTTGTCAAACCTGTTTAGTCCACTCCAATGAGTCTTAAATGACCTCAATGGTGGAGCTAACACTTCTAAGACCATTTTACCTCTGTACTTCTTCATTTTAGATAGTCAACCTAGTCTTTGACCAACTAGCATGATAGTTTATCAACCAGACAAAGGAAAGTAAGACTCAACAAGCCTAGTAAGGACCCTTTCATGACTCCTACCAACCTTCCTAGGACTTGTTAAAACTCCACATACACACTAGGGACTTTTCATAGTCCTTATTAGATAGTGACTTGGCTAAGGTCACTACAAACTAAAAATATTAGACTAGGGTAGCCTAAAGACCCTAGGTGCTCCTGCACTAGTACCACTCCTTGAATGGTTGCATGAGTTTTCTAGGGCACATTGGGGTCAGTAAAAGATGGAATCTACATTAATTGGAGTGCTTTGCCGTTGTTTGTCATTTCTAGACCTAGCTGTCCATTTTGGAAGAATTTTGGCACCTTCAGAATGTTCCAATTATTTCTTGGCTGCATTTTGGGGTTATGAGGGATTTTGATATGTTATGCCATTTCATGAACTGGGTTGTAATTACATTTGAGAAATATTGAAAAATCAAATCATGAATTAAATTTGGAATTTTCAATTGTTATTTTTGAGTTTTGTTCATTCTTTTGAGTTCGTAGAGGTGCTGCAATAATGTTTTTTCTATGCACTATTATTGTCATTGTTTATATTACAAAAAAATTCAAAACACCATCAAAGCACAAAAAATAAAGAAAAAGAGCAAAAATTGGGCTGCATGTTACAGAGTCATACTCACTGACCCATGTTTCATGAGTATTGGCTAACACAAACCCATCTCTCATGAGAATGAATAGTACAGTTAGGACTCATTACATCTAGGTGATGCTCACAAAGGTAAATAACTGACCCTTCGTAGGAGGTCACTCATCCTAGTACTACAACTCAAGTGCACTTAACCATGGATTTTCCCCAAGTTAAGCTCTCTTAGCTTGCTACCCCATTTGTAAAACCTTTAACAAGTGTTGTGCCTTATGAACAATTCATTATAGAGCCCATTTAGCTCATCAATTGATTAGTAGGTGATATTTTTCACTTTTGTTTTGTGTGTGTGTGTGTTGGAAATAATACCATTTACTAACAATTGAACAAAGTTTTATTAGGGCACTTTGAGCACCAAACTTTTTTGACTCTTGAAACAAGTATTTGGGTCCAAAATCTTAGGCTTTTAATCATATGCACTTGAAGGCTAAAGTTTTTCCTAACATCTCTGTTTGGTCCTTTAGTATGATTTGAGTTCGTATTTACCACAAATTATGACATAACATGTTAAGTCATTTTTTAGAAACACCAAAGTGTTGTAGCTCAATTGGTTGAAAATAATTTGTGAAAATGATGGTATGTTATTTGAAAAAATATAACTATGAAATCTAGAAGCCTTTTGTAGAAAGTTATTACTTTGAGAATTGGTAATAGCCTAAAAACTCATTTTTTGGTGGATTGTTGGCTATAATAATAGTCCTCAAATTCCAATCAGTTGTTTAATCAACTAAAGACTCCCTTTTAGGTTATGATTACATAGTTGGTCAAGGATTCTCATGTTCAGTGGAAAAACATCTTTTACTCCTTATGCAAGTTTAGTTTGTTGAACATCCAAAATACTAAGATGTCAAGGGTGAATCAGTATTCCCTTGAAAAACAAAACTTTTAAATAGCTATCCACATAACATAATTAAACTTGATGAAAAGAAAACCGCAGTAATAAAATCCACAACACCACATAACACTATAATTTTTATCATGGAAACTCAAGATGGGAGAAACCACGTACATGGTTAACTCTCAAGTGTTAATTAACCAGTTATAGAACACAAGGTGGCTCACTGCCAGGGGTGGCTCATTGTCAGTGAGGCTCACTACCCAAAATACAAAATCAACTATTATAGCTGAGAGATGGCTTATAGCCAGAGTATAAAATACAAAATTGAGCTGTCACAATTGCATATGTATATGCATAAAATATAGTTCTCGCTGAAGTACAAAGTTCTATACAATCACTAAATTACATATGTCAGTTCATTGTATACATCAACATATCACTTTTACATAGCATATATCATCTATCATATCAACATCATAGTCATTTATCTAGTCATGCATTATCTTATGTTGATTTCGCTTCGAATATATACAAGCACTAGAGCTATATCCATACATGTCGGCTTGGACCAGAGATAAAATCCTGTGAGCATGCTATCCATAAGTGTTGGAGATGTTGGCCATATCAAAAGATATCTTACACTATGCAAAATAGGTCTGGATCAACACATCAGTATACCACGGTATATACCAAAACTTGTATCGGTAACACCACTACCGGACCCAAAGATAGACCGAAGATAAGAATGTTGGAGCAACCAAAACAATGACATGAATGACAACAACTAACATAGTCAACATCGTTGTACATTTGCAAGTTAGATTGGTGTCTTATGGGCTTTAAAAGTCACAAAGAAGATAAGCTTTACCGAGCTTTCGATAATAAAAGAAATTTCACTATCACTTTTTCTTATTCATTTTTTGTACAACATCTAAATTATTGACAACTTTTTGGAAGCTCATTTGGAATACTAAGTTAATACCTAAAATTAAATTCCTTTGGTTGATTGTTGTTTACAATAAAATTAATTACATAAGACAATCTTCAAAATAGGGGTTCAATTTTCCTAATAAATGTATCGTAATATCAGTGGTTGTTGATCACTTTTTCTTCTTTGGTGATTTTTTTGTTGTCATTGGGATTAAATTCTCTATAAAATCTAGATTGTTGAGTTATGTAAGGTTCTTTGGCTACATTTGTGGAAAGTTAGATTTTCATTAGATTCATTTGGTTCTTAAAGAGTTATGGTCGTAAATATTGCCACACTTAGTTTGGGGGTTATGGAAGGAAATTTTTTTATTATATTTTCTTAAATGTAGCCCCGAGCATTGATCGTGTCTTTAACTTTATTATAAGATGTATTGTGGAGGATGTAAACAATGCCAATATTAAGAAACCTACCACCCTGGTGTCTAATGAAGAAGTTAGAATTGCTTTCGGTTAGGGTATAAAAAAAAATTGTATGAATTTGATGACAACAAAAAACATTAGACAAGATACTTTTTGGTCTTCGTTTCCTAGCTTGGCTAAACATAAATTTGATGGTGTCGCTAAAGGAAATTAGGGAAAGGCTAGGTTGTAGGGATTATTAGGTGCAACTTTGGTGCATTTATTGCTACTTAGTCATGATGAATTGGTACCAAAACTAATAATGAAGCTAAAGCGATGGCTACTTACTAGGGTGTCAAATTGGCTTATTCATTTTGAATAACTAACTCATTGATTGAAAGCAACTTTAAATTAATTTCCGACACTATCAAGCAACACTCGAGTCATACACAAAGCATTAGAGACATAATATGAGATATTCATAGTTTAATCAATTTTTTTGCTAATGTTAAAATTATTCATATTTATGACGAGGGCAATCATGTTATAGATTCCTTGACCAATTTTGGAATCAAGTTTACTAGTTAGTGATTTCGGCATAATGTAGCCAATTTTTCTTCCTCTATAATTCATATTCTTAATAAAGATCAAAGTAAAATTGCTATTTAATTGCTTCGTTGGAATGAGTATTGTTAAATACCTTAGAAGTAATCGTTGGTGTAGATATTCTCTTTGGCTCAATGGGGAGGGTAGTTGGATACTGTTAATTACCCTAATGATTATGATTGGGTGGCATCAATGTTTATACCAATTTCATGAACCCAAATGGTGTGATTAAAAGGCTTTGTAATAATGTCCTTCGTAAAAGATTTTTCCTTATTGTATTGGTACTACCACTCCTAATTACTACTTCTAGATTCTCATGTAGATATATTTATTTAGAAGTAATGAAAGAGTCATTTCAATTCAATCACATAAGATTTGAAGGCTTTAGTATGGAATGATTGTGTGGAGATGGCAGTATAACATGTTGCTAATTATTTACAAGCTTCTTGGTAATTGTTTGAGTTTCTAGTTTGCATATTGTGAGATGTCCTTTGCTTGGTTTAAGATTTCTGTGAGTTTTTCGATACTACGAGAGATGTTGCATCAAACCTATATCACGTTAGGAGGTTAAAACTAATGTTGTGTTGTGGTACATTTTCCAAAGAAGGTGATATTATTCCTTATTATGAGTCCCTTTATGGTTTTGATTAAGTCCTATCTAAATAGTTTTGCATTTATCTAGAAGGATATTAAAGTTACTTTTTTTTTGGCACAAGATTTGAGGTTTTCGAGAAAGCTATTGGAATTACTAGTGGGTTGAAAATTGGGAGTAAACGAGTTAAAAGAAAGGCAAAACAAGGGATAAAGAAAGCATTAGCCTATTCGAAAAGAATGGATAGGAACTCATCAAATTCTTGAATATATACAAAAGGAAATAAATCCCTTATCTTGGGGCGAGGTTAGTTGAGTGCTCATTAAGTACTTCACATTGGATGTTACACCCTTAACGTTGTAGTGTGTCTTGTGTTATGAGTAGTCGGCTTGTGGCTACCTTAACTCTTAAATACACCAAATAATTACTACTATAATCAATAATTTATAATTAAGTCATCCTAATGATGAACTACAACTGATTTGAATAAATTGTATGACTTGAAGATTTGTGATTTGAGATCATTGAGTTGTTGATTAGATATGTAAGATGATTAAATCAGTAATATGTTGTCATTGATGTCAACTAGTTTTGACAATACTTATCTTGTAAGTTACTGTACCCAAACATTTGTAGAAAGAAGAAGAGAAGAGACGAAGAACGTATATATCTACATGAGGAAGATGGATATGATAGATGAGGATAAGAAATACATTGGGTAACTTTTGGATGAGTCTATGACCTTATGTTATTGAGTTGATTATGTTGCACTCATCTATGATGAAGGATAGAGAAAAACGCATAAAGCAGTGTGGTCGATTAAAGAAGCATTTCACTATACACCGACACAGTGTAGTGTATACCGAGAACAGTATAAATCGAGCTTGTGTTCATCGACACATTTCTTTGTTAACCGAGCAGGAGAAAAGAACTAAATGACTAGTTTAGCCGACATGAGCTGTAAAGTGTTATGATTACGAAGTTGAAGATAATGTTTGTTATGAATATCAACGGCTAACATAATTTGAAGAAGATCTAAGGGATTGAAATAAGACATGTTACTGACACATCAGCTGAGGAAGGTTTAAGCGGCAAAATCAACAAAGGAGATTAAGCGGCAAAATCTGATGGATGAAATTAAAATGGTTTACTTGTCTATTTAAGAGACTAGGGTTTCATTATGAAACTCATGCCGAAAGGAGACTGCAGAGATATCGCATGAACAAGCTTCATGCATGCCTGATCAGACTGGTTAAGGAGAACCGAACTGCAGAGATTACCGAGCGTCAGAAAGCTATAACTGAGAGATAGTAAGTTACTGAATATTGATTGAAACAGAATTGATATATTGATTAGAGGATTTGAATGAGTTTAACATAGATTTGATAATCTGCAATTGAAGTTGTGTTGTAATCAGATCACCTGCTGTTACATTTTAACCATTGTAAATAGATAAATCTCTAAACAGAGTGGACTAGAAAGTCTTGTAATGTCATTCATAGAGTGTACATTTGTTATCCTGTCAACCCCATAGTGAATGCTAGTTGGACGATAATGGTTGGTCTAAAATCCTCTAATAAGGTCACACCTTACAGTGTGTTTGTAACCTTTAACAGGGTTGGGTCTTCAATGACCTCACTTCAGAAGAGTGAACAATTTTTGGGTTGCCAATCCCAGGTGGTTTTTCCCTTTACAGGGTTTCCACATTAAATCTCTTGTGTTATGTGTTGACTGTGCTTATTGTTTGTTGTCATACTTTACATGTTGCATATTGGATTTGATCGGTAATCACTATATTTTATTAATTGGTAATTGGTAAAAGCACAGACAAAATACTACTTTATGTTACCGAGCTGCAGAAGTTTTAGTAAATTATTTTGGATATATATTTTGTGATTGGGACTGTGGATAACTGATTCACCCCCCTCTCAATTATTCTAAGAATTGGTATTAGAGCGTTGGTTGCTTGGAACAAAGTTTTAAGGACTTCAACACAAAGATCTCAAAATATATAAGAGGGAAGTGCCAAAGCTAAACAAGGATAACTTCATAATATGGCAAAGCCGAATGAAGTTGCATGTATCTGGAATTGGGAATTTTGCCCTCACATTAATGGAGAATGTATACCTTGCACCGCCCACTGGTCCATTGACCCTTGATCAACTAAGAGACATGCATGAACATAATGTTACTATGATGGAGATTGCTGTTGCCTGTACAGATGCCGAATTTGAAGATATCAAGGACTGTACTACTGCTAACCAGATGTGGGATAAACTTGCTCAAGTTTATAGTGGTGATGTGAATGTCAAAATAGCCAGAGATGAAAGCTTAAGGGGAAGATTCGATGATATGAAAATGAAGGAGAAAATATTGTGCAATACACAAACAGACTAAAAGAGGTAGCTCATGAAATCAGAGGATCTGATGGTGTTATTGATGAAGAGACAATGGTAAGCAAAGTTCTTAGAACCTTATTGCTGGTTTATGCAATCAAAATATCTGCAATTCATGAAACTAGGTCTGCATCTGGTAACAAATTTGCTCTTGATAATTTGATTGGTAAGCTTACAACCTTTGAATTGAACAACTTTGATAATAGTGTTGTACCGTCTGTTGAATTTGCTTTTATGTCTTCTCTGAAGATTGGTAAGTCTAGTAGCAGAAATAAGAATGATGACAGTGATAGAAATACTGATGATGAGCTTGATGAACTTGAAGCTCTTATGGCCAGAAGATTACCTAAAGGTAAAGGAAGATATAGAGGTAAATTACCTTTAGAATGCTTTAACGATAAAGAGGTTGGTCATATTGCTGCTAGATGTCCACACAGGAAAGATGATGACAGAAACAAAGACCGATCTGGTGAAGGAAGCTATGGGAGAAGAGGCAACAGAAGTTACCGACACTACAACAAAGACAACCGAGACAATAATGATATAGGCAAAAATGTGTGCTACATTGCAGAAGAAGATGTCACCGATACTCACACTAATGAAGATGTGGAGGTAGTATTTGTTGCAATGAAGGATGACTCAGAGGAAGATGAAAGGTATGTAGAGACAACACTTATCTCTAAGGTTAATAAAAATGATAGATGGATGAGAGATAGTGGTTGTACACATCACATGACTGGTGATGAATAAAAATTTGATCATCTTGAAGAACACAATGGAGGATCTGTGAGAATGGATAATGATGCACCTTGTATGGTTGAGGAAAAGGATCCCTGATGATACATGATAAAATTAGATGTGAAAATGCTTATTGGGTAAAAGGACTAAACTATAATTTGCTAAGTGTGGCACAACTGAACAATTCAGGCCACCGAGTTTCTTTTGAGAGTAAGAAAGTGAAGATATTTGATGATGGAGGAAGACTTGTTGGAGCTGGAACTCAATCAAGAGGTAATTTGTTTTATCTTGATAATGATTAGTTTTCTTGTCTAATGATGAAAGATGGAGATGCATGGTTGTGGCATAAAAGGTTATGTCATGTGAATTTTGATAACATGATTAAGATCAGTAAAAAGAAAAAGGTTAGAGGTCTACCTAACTTATCAAAGTCTGATCATGTTATGTGTCATGATGTCAGAAAGGTAAAATGACAAAATCTAGTTTCAAAAGCAAATATTATTCAACAAATAAATTACTTGAGTTAGTGCATACCGACCTATGTGGTCCTATGAGAACTCAAAGTTACTATGAAGATAGATATTTCATTCTTTTTGTTGATGATTACACTAGATTAATGACAGTCATGTTCTTGAAAGAAAAATCAGAGGCATTTAAGATGTTCAAATGGTATAAAGCAAAAGTTGAGAAAGAGACTAGTAAAGAATTGAAGTGTTTGAGATCTGATAGAGGTGATGAATTTATTTCTGATGAATTTACTAACTTTTGTAATGAGCATGGTATTATAAGACAAGTCTCTACACCGAGGACAGCTCAACAAAATGGAATAGTTGAAAGGAGAAATAGGTCAATTGTTGACTCTGCAAGAACACTGATGTTGCAAAAGAATATTTCTCAGACATACTGGAGAGAAGCAGTTAGCACAACTGTTTATGTTCTAAACCAAGTACAACTAAAGAAGGACACTAATAAGACACCCTATGAGTTATGGTTTGGCCACAAACCCACTATAAGTTATTTCAGAGTTTTTGGAAGTAAATACTTTATTTTGAAAGATGAAAGAAATGGGAAGTTTGACTCAAAAGGTGATGAAGGGATATTTATGGGATATTCCACTAAAAGTAAAGCATACAAGTGTCTTAACAAAGTAACTAATAAAATGATTGAAAGTACTAATGTTCAGGCTGATGAGTTTGATGATAAGAATGCAAAGGAAAGCACAAAGGAACCAGAAGACTATGGTAGATTCACCTACATTGAATAACCATAGTTCCTACTGATGCCACAGATAGTGAGAATCGGTTAGCAGGAAAACAATACCGACAGACATGAAGGAGATACCAACGAGCAGGAAGCACCTACTGAGCAAACAAATGAACCCGCACAGGATGAACAAGAAAGAAGAGATCGGATATTGACAATATTTGTCAGAAGACATCATCATGAGACACAAATCATTGGAGACAGACAAGCTGGCATGCAAACAAGAAGTAAAGCAAGTCAGGGTACAGGCCTAGTTTGTGAATATGAACCGAAGAATGTAAAAGTTGCATTAGAAAATGATGAATGGGTTAATGCAATGAAAGAGGAAATAGAATAGATAGAGAAGAACAAAACTTGGAGTTTAGTACCCAGACCTAAGGACAAGAATGTTATCGGTACTAAGTGGATATTAAAAAACAAGCTTAATGAGAATGGAGAGGTAACAAAGAACAAAGCTAGGTTAGTATGCAAGGGATATGCATAGGAGGAAGGAATAGATTATGGTGAGACTTTTGCACCTGTTGCTAGATTAGAACAAGTCAAAATGTTACTTGCATATGCTACACACAAAAAGTTCAAAGTTTACCAAATGAATGTTAAATATGCTTTTCTGAATGGAATACTTGAAGAAGAAGTCTACATAGAACAACTTGAAGGGTTGGTTGATCCAGACAACAAAGATATGGTATGTAGATTACATAAAGCTTTATATGGTTTAAAGCAAGCACCGAGAGCCTGGTATGAGAGGCTGCATAACTATTTGCTGAGTATTGGATTTGTTAGAACCAGTGAGAACAATAATCTGTACATGAAAGGAGATTCTGATGATACTATCTTGATTGCTGAGATATTTGTGGATGACATAATATTTGGAGGACAAGATCACATCTGTAAGTCATTTGCTGATGAAATGAAAAGTGAATTTGAAATGTCTATGTTTGAAGAGATTAAGTTTTTTTAGGCTTACAAGTGACTCAACAGAATGATGGTATATTCATCACACAATCTAAATATATAAAGGAAGTATTGAAGACATTTGGCATGGAAGATGCTAAACCTGTGAGAACATCGATGGCTACTGGATGTAAACTAAATAAAGAAGATGGAACTACTGAGGTAAACCAGACACTGTACCGATCCATGATTGGTAATTTAATGTATGTAGTTCACAGTAGACCTGATATAACATATGCTGTTGGAATAATTGCTAGATTTTCTGCAAACCCTAGAGAGTCACACATGGTTGCTACAAAGAGAATCTTAAGATACCTAAAGAAAATTGAAGATTATGGACTATGGTATCCTAAGAAAGGAAAGTTTGAACTTAAGGTATACACCGATGTTGATTGGGCTAGAGATGTGGATGATAGAAAGAGTACCACCAGAGGAGCATTCTTCTTTGGTGAAAGAATTGTTACATGGACAAGTAAGAAGCGGTCTTGCATTTCCCAGTCTACAGGAGAAGCAGAGTATGTTGTTGCTGCTACTAACTGTTCAAATATTGCTTATATCAAGCAAGTGTTGGAAGGTATGAATGAGGTAATCACTAAGCCAATGATTATATATTGTGACAACACTAGTGCTATTAATATTTCAAAGAATCCAGTGATGCACTTTAAAACAAAGCACATATCTATTAAATATCACTACTTAAGGGAACAAGTATAGGAGAAGCAAGTGAAGCTAGAATTTGTTACATCAAAAGAACAACTTGTTGATATTTTCACAAAGCCTCTACTGAAGGATACATATGAATACTTGAGGACTAGACTTGGGGTTCATCCCCTATCTACCGGTTACTAAGGTGATCTAGAGGTTGCATCGGCCTAATCTTATCAGAAGATCATACATGTTGATGTAGTAGAGTTCACACTTTGGATTTTTGTCTAAGGTTGTGAAAGGTTGAAGAACAGGAATAGATTTGCACATCAGTATACCAAGATACAGAGAATGCACTAGACAACAGAGAGTTACATGGATACTACAGAGCTGTATGTTTTTATTGCTCTTTCGTATTGCTGTCAAAGGGAGAGAGATCTCAATATGAAGCCAAAGACAAAGGGAGAGAGATACAAAAAAGGGAGAGCATTGAAGATCAGTTACTGAGAATAGAAGAAAACCCGTGAGCTGAAAAGATCATATCTACAAAAGTTAGTCTGCACTTGCAAATGCTTTTATGTAATGTAGTGATTAAACATATTAAGCTAGGGAGAGCTTGTACCAAGTTACAACATTTGTTGACAGAGTTGTAGAATACATGTTTGGTATGTGTATGACATATGTCATATTGCTTGTGTTGCTATCAATGCCAAAGGGAGAGATTGATGAACTACAATTGATTTGAATAAATTGTATGAATTGAAGATCTGTGATTTGAGATCACTGAGTTGCTGATTAGATATGTAAGATGATTAAATCAGTAATATGTTGTCATTGATGTCAACTAGTTTTGAAAATACTTATCTTGTAAGGTACTGTACCCAAACATATGTAGAAAGAAGAAGAAAAGAGATGAAGAACAAATATATCTACATGAGGAAGATGGATATGACAGATGAGGATAAGATATACATTGGGTAACTTTTGGATGAGTCTATGACCTTATGTTATTGACTTGATTATGTTGCACTCATCTATGATGAAGGATAGAGAAAAATGCACAAAGCAGTGTGGTCGATTAAAGAAGCATTTCATTATACACCGACACAGTGTAGTGTATACCGAGAATAGTATAAACTGAGCTTGTGTTCACTGACACATTTCTTTGTTAATCGAGCAGGAGAAAAGAACTAAATGACTAGTTTAGTCGACAGAAGTTGATGACCTATAAAGTGTTATGATTACAGAGTTGAATATAATGTTTGTCATGAAAATCAATGACTAACATAATTTGAAGAAGATCTAAGGGATTGAAATAAAATGTGTTACTGACACATTAGCCGAGGAAAGTTTAAGCGTCAAAATCAACAAAGGAGATTAGGCGACAAAATCTGATGGATGGAATTAAAATGGTGTACTTGTCTATTTAAGAGATTAGGGTTTCATTATGAAACTCATGCAGGAAGAAGGAGACTGCATAGATATCGCTTGAACAAGCTTCATGCATGCCTGATCAGACTGGTTAAGGAGAATCGAATTGCAGAGATTACCGAGCGTCAGAAAGCTATACCTGAGAGACAGTAAGTTATTGAATATTGATTGAAACAGAATTGATATATTGATCAGAGGATTTGAATGAGCTTAACATAGATATGATAATCTACAATTGAGTTGTGTTGTAATCAGATCACCTACTGTTACATTTTAACCATTGTAAATAGATAAATCTCTAAACAGAGTGGACTAGAAAGTCTTGTAATGTCATTCATAGAGTGTACATTTGTTATCCTGTCAACCCCATAGTGAATGCTAGTTGGACGATAATGGTTGGTCTAAAATCCTGTAACAAGGTCACACCTCACAGTGTGTTTGTAACCTTTAACAGGGTTGGGTCTTCACCGACCTCACTTCAGAAGAGTGAACAATTTTTGGGTTGTTGGTCCTAGGTGGTTTTTCCCTTTACAGGGTTTCCACATTAAATATCTTGTGTTATGTGTTGACTGTGATGATTATTTGTTGTCATACTTTACATGTTGCATATTGGATTTGATCGGTAATCACTATATGTTATTAACTGGTAATCGGTAAAAGCACAGACAAAATACTACTTTATGCTACCAAGTTGCAGAAGTTTTAGTAAATTGTTTTTGGATATACATTTTGTGATTAGGATTGTGGATAACTGATTCACCCCCCTCTCAGTTATTCTAACACCCAAAAGTTATATTTAAGTATCTAAGTCAATCTACGTAGTATCCAAGGCACAAGTGTGGTATATATAAAAGATATAGATTAGTTATTATCATCATATTGAGTATTGAATTCTTATTGAAGATTATTGGATGTATCCCGCTTGAAGTGGATTAGGATGTTGCCCTCTCGAAGTGGAATATTACTATCAAGTATTTGGAACATATTTCATATTATATCTTCAATTGTGTAAGTTATTTCATGACAAGTGGTATTAGAGCATGATCTTGGCACTGAGAGAGCAATGCTTTTGCAAAGAGGGGTCAATGTTATGCCCATAACAATGTGTATTATGTTATGAGTAGTCAGCTTGTGGCTATGATTATATATAAATATATGTATCTAAGTCAATCTAGGAGTTATATATATGTATCAAAGTCAATCTAGGTTGTATCTATGGCATAAATGTGGTATATATAGGAGATATAGGTTAGTTATTATCATCATATTGAGTATTGAAATCTTATTCAATATTATTAGAGGTACCCCCCTTGAAGTGGGTTAGGAGGTTGCCCCATCGAAGTGACTTATTATTATTATAAATCATTTGCAACATATTCCATATTATATCTTCTATCGTGCAAGTTACTTCATAACATTAGATGACACATTTATGTGTATTTTCCATTATTACTTCCTATTTCATAATCATCTCAGGCATAATAAGGTTGTTAGTTTTCCCTTTTTTGTTCTTAGTCTTCTTAAAAATTTGGTCAAGGAGGTTTAATTGGATAGAGAAATGGAACCTTTGCAGTAGGGCCTAATATTTTAGGCTTTATAAAGTTAACCTTACTATGAGCTTATAAAAAGCTATCAACACCATAATTTCTAAGCTCAAGTTATACCCTACTCCTACTCTTATTAAAGATAAAGGTGTGAGTTTTGGATATTTAAAAGTTCCATCTCCTTCTAAAGGAAATATTATATCCGTTAAGCTTTCACCCTCCCTATTAAGAAAAAATATCTTTCATGTTGATCTTGAGAAAGAGGTTTTTTGAAATGATGATAAGGTAACCTTGACTATTTTGCCATTGGTTCCCTATTGATGTTTTCTTGTCAAACCCTTGAGAGTTTCATTGATACTGTTGAAAATCCAAAGGTTGATGATAATTTTTTTACAATTCACTCTACCTATCCTACTAGTTCCATTATTAAGGAGATCATATCTGTGAGTAAAAAGAAAGAAAAGGTTCTTCTTTTGGTTGATACACTTGATAGTAAGCTTTCTAAGAATTAATAAGTGGGATATTTTTTAGAAGATATAATATATTGGTTACAAAAATTTCTACCACTACCCTTTTTAAAGAAGATGTGGTGGTTTCAAGTGATAAGGACTCTCCTAAGCAAGAGGATAGTTATTATATTAATAATTCTAAAGATGGTATTAGCGATACTTAGGATTTTCTAGATGATGCAACTATATTACCAATCAATAACATTGGAACCAATTTGTCCCTTTCCTAGTAAAGAGATCAAAATTATATGGAAAATGTTTCTCCCTCATTTCACTTGGAGAATTTGGAAGGAGAGAAACAATAGAGTGTTTGGAGACAAACAATGCTCCTTTGATATAGTGATAAATCAAGTTTGTAGGAGCTTAATGGAAAACTTTAGAATCAATCTTTTGTATGATTCTAAGTTTTTGTCCTAGGACTTTAAAGAAATGCACAATTGGGATGTTTTGGGACAAAAAGCCAAAGTTCCCAATGCCAGAGAAAACTTAATTTGGACAGCTCCTCTGAATGGATGGTATAAAGGAAATTTTGATGGTTCGACCAAAGGTAATCTAGGTAGGACATGGGTTGGAGGGTTAGTTAGAGATTGGGCTGGTAATTGTATGGGAGCTGTTGCCACGCCTTTGGGAATTAAAACAAATCATTTTTTTGAAGTCAAGGCGGCCCTCCAAGTTGTGATGTTGGCTAAGGAGCTGGGATGTACGAAGCTTTGGCTGGAGGGAGACTCTTTAAATATAATAAATTGTATAAAACAGTTCGACTGTGGCCCCCTAGACAATAACACATATCATAGAGAAAATCATATTTATTCTTGGTACTTTTCAAGAAGTGTATATTTCCCACATGTACCAGGAAGGAAATAAGCCCACAGATGGGCTTGCTAATGTGGGGGCCCATAATGAAGCCATTATTATTTGGAAAGAGGAAGTAAATCTTAAAAAAGAGATTTTAAGTCTAATAATGTTTGATAGACTTAATCACAAGGAAGGACTCATAAATAAAATTAGTAATAATGAAGAGAACACTTAAGTTTTTGAGGTGTGCGATTTTTCAGCTAAGGTGTGCGAAAATAATGAAAGAGTTAATTGCATATAGATTGTGGGTCATTTTATGCCTATTGAATCAAATAAGCTTTCTTGAGTTCACGTTTGAAGCTAACAAGAGTAAGAAAATTTTTTCAGAAGACATGGGAGGTGGGTTGAGAAGGGAGGAGCCACAAGACTGTGAAAAATTAAAGAAGGAGAAGAGTTTTTGGAGAAAGCTCCTGTGGGGAGGGGTCTCGCCTTACCTGGAAAGACTTCATAGTTACGATAACGAGATTACTGAGAAGTTTGTTGCTGGGTGGGCTAATGGTAGAGTAAATTTGATAAGTAAATCCTTTCCTCTTTCTTTGAACCTCGTATCTGAGATTACAGGCATGCTAGTGGATGGAATGAAGTTTTACAGGAACAATAAGTGTATGGGGTCACAGGCTTCAAAGCTTTTTCCAAAAGATGAGGAAAAAGAAGCAATGCTGGTGAAGTGCTTGGGGGATTTTGTGGAAATGGACAAGATCAAGCTGATTTGGGCCAAAGTCCTAAAAGTTATGATGGAATATTTCACTCTTTATGGACGCTACATGAAGGTGTATAACTTTCATGTCGTGCTGGTCAACCATTTCAGGTACCAGAAGAAAATCTCTTTTCCCTATTACCTTCTAAGTTCTTTGAATAATAGTATTATGGAAAATAGGAAGAAGCCTAGTTACTTGGTGCTGCATGAAGAGTTGATTTTGCTTATAGAAAACTATGCTAGGGATAATATTCCTGAATCTATTCTGAAAATGGTAAAAGGGAACAAAAATAAAGCCAAAATGGAAAATTCTGGGTCAGTCTCTAAGAAGAAAGAAAATAAAAAAGGTAAGGGCAAAGGAGAGCTTAGAGAGGAAAACGAAGATGATAATTCTTTTATTTAGGAGAATGAGGAAGGGATGGCGCCAGAGGATAATATGGAGGATGTTCCTGTGGAAGAAGAAATTGATCCCAAGACCTATTGTAAGGGCTCCACTTCTAAGATTAAGAACAAGAGGGAGAAGAAAAATCAGAATGCTAAAGATTTGGGTGAGGAGGAAGAAGGAAATGAGGGGGAAGAAGAAGCTGATAACAAAAAAGAGAGGGAAGAAGAGGGTTCAGAGAAGGAAGAAAGAACTGAGAAGAGTAATAAGGAGAAAAAAAAGGAAGAAAGAGGAAGGATTCCGAATAGAAGGCCTAAAACTAGGGTTGGAAAAAGAGAAGAGAAAAGGCAGAGAGCAGGGAAGGAGAAGGAAAATTTGAATGGCTTTGTAGTTGATGACCGCATTCTACAGGAGGTTAGGAGTACTGCTAGACACATAACCAACATCGAAAAATGGCTCAGTAAGGATATGAAGGAAATGGTTTGCAACATGAAGGTGCTGGAAGAAGAAATGGAGGCTCTTAAAGGAAGACTAGAAAACTGCATTGAAGAAGTTTTGATGAAGGTAAATACTAACAATAACGATGATAACCTGAATGCTAGAATTTATGCGATTGACGATGAAAAGCTAAAGTATATTAATGAAAAAATAAGCTATAATGGTTATTGTATTAGAGAAATTCTGAAGCACAACAATGAGGTTCTCAAGGTCTCTGTTATGAACTTAAAAGCTTTGTATGCCTACCTGGAGAACAGTCTGTTGGAAAAAACTACCATTATGGTGGTTGATGATGCTGGGGGTAAAGGTCAGTCTTCGGGACCTGGAATGAGATCCAGAAGCAACCTCAAGAGGAAAGTTCTTGAAATTCCTAAGGAACTTACAAGCCTCAAAGATTCCATTCTAAAAATGGAGGAAATGCAGAAAGAGGCCGAAAAGGCCACTGAAGCTAAGATGTAATTTGTGTAGGCTTTCTGCTGGAGGGTTACTGGTAGATCTGTTGTCAACTGTAATTTTTGGCTTTTTAAGAATTTTTTTTTTTGCTGTGTGTAGGTTTTGGGTCCTACTTTTTATTTCTTAGCAGATGTTCTCTGTTTGTATGAACTCTATTGAATATTTTAAGCATCTATTGTAAATGGTTTCAGAGCCCATTCAAAACATGTATTTACCTTTTTCAGAAACATTGGAACCAATTTTTTTAAAGAGACAAGTCCACCTTATGAGGTCGAGACTATAATTTTTTGAAATGAAATAGAGTCTGAGAAAGATGAGACTTCCAATTATGGGAATGACATAGAGGCTAAGAAATATTTCAAGTGTAAAGGATATAAAAAGGATAACAAGACTAACTATATGCACTCTAACTTGAAATGTTATGATAATGCTAATCTTCTTAACTCTATGGAAAAAAGGATGGATACATTGGAAGTAAAGGTTAATGATTTTCTCAAATTTAGTAATAAGATTATGCATAGGTTTGTTTCTAATTTCAAATACCCCAAAATGCTATTGAAGATTTCTAGAAAAGGAATGAGAATAATCATGTCATGCCCTACCTAGGGTTAATCCAAATTGTATAATACGAAGTTGATATGAGATTTAAGAGCAAATAATAAAGAACGATCTGTATATAACTAGGGCCGACTCATTAGAATATAATCACCTTGTTTGAAGGCCGACTATCTTGGCTTAATCACATCATTTAGAGAGTCCAACAAATTGAAGGATATTAAACAATAAAGTGTTTAAACGTTAAAATGCCAACCTCTAATTTTTAATGATGAGGCACCTCTTTAGGGGAAGAAGTCAAAACACTTGAGAATTCATCCCTATTCATGAAAAGTTGCCTCCTTTCAAGAAAATACAAGATTGGTATTAAAAAGGGTATTTGAGATAGATAATGGTAAGGATTCAAAGAAATATTCTAGGATATGGTAGCAGACAAAAGAAAAGATAAACCTTAATAGCATCAAGTTAAGAAGATAGTAGCAAAAACAACAACAACACCAATATATTAAAAGCAACAAATCTGTTATTTTACAAGGCAATCAATACCAACAACAATGATTATTAGTATATTAAAAGTAACAAATCTGTTATTTTAAAATGCTCATATTCTGCTATTAATATATACCATTGGTTAGAATATTCAAAAGGTTCCTGAAGAAACAATTAATGGAAGTGATTGGTCATGAAGAAATATCATTATGAGATTGGTTATGAAAAGGAATTCTTAGGAAAGATTGTGTCCATCCCTTAAGGACATCAACCTCCGAGAATTGTCTGTCTTCAAGAGACGTGAATTTATAAAGGCAAGAAGACCACAGTGGAGGAGGCATCAAGATGATTAATCCAATTAACATCAAGGCTCATAACAATAGATTAGCTCATTAAACATAAGTGATCAAGAACATAGATGGATCAACGAAGAGACTAGTAATTATTGCTGTCAATACCATTATTGTTCAATGGTGGTATACATGAGATGTATGCTTAGTGTATGCATGATGAAGGTATTATCTAAATTATAATTTCTTATGTGAAATGCTAATCATTCTAGATTCTTAATTTATTTATTATCCCAAGAAAACAATCATGTGTGGGTGAGGGAGGAAATACAAGGAGGGGGAAATTGATATCAGGTCCTATTCTAAGTACACCACCCCATGGTGGATGGCATGTAACATGCCACATGAGGCCAAGAGGGGCAAGGTGTATTCCCATCTTGGGCTTATATAGGAAGGATGCTTTGAGCACCTTATTGTAGGTTTCTCTCCATTCTATGTAATGGTTGATTGTTCGAATGAATTCAAAGGAGTTTCAATCATAGGAGGGAAAATGAGGTGACATGAATAGGGAGGGCACGTAAAAGGTTCCTCACTAGGTACACCAACTCATGAAGGATGGATGACAAAATACCACACGAGTCCAAGAGGGATGGTATATCCCCTCTTGGGCCTATCATAATGATCACTTCAAGCACGTTATCATGTCTTCTTATCAAATCCCCATTATGGTTGAACCCAAGTAATGAAATTATATATAATATATGATTAAGATGATTGTGAATATATGTTCTTTTGTTGCCATAACTGATGCAGAGATGTTGCATAAATTTTTGAGTATTGATTGGTACAGGTTTGATGCTTTTTGTATGATAGCGTGCGCTGGAAATAAGGATGGAGAGAGTTATGATAAACTGAAGGGTGACATAGGAACATGAAGAACATATAGTGAAAGGGATGAATGATTTGATTATTTTATCAAATTGGTGTGGATCCCAGTGTTGTGGTCTTGATATGTTTATCTTGACTAGGATATGTTATTGTTTATTATGATTGTGAGGTGATTGGAGTACTGCAAGGTATCATTTCATTTGAAAGAAGATCATTCTATAAAATGTTTGAACAGGTTTGAATAGGTGATGTTAGATCGGTGAGCAGTGATGATGCAATCAATTGTAATGGATGTTTTTGTGATCTAGGTGTCAAGATGATGTGGCATAACAAATTTGTAATGATGATTTGATGTTACATTATTCGAGGTGATCAGATTTAATCAAGTGTTGGAAAAATGTTGAAAAAGTAAAAAGGTTTGACTGTTCTTGATTTAAATCAAATGTGTGATCGATTTGGAGGCCGTCATGGACTTGAAATTGTAATTGAAAATTGGTAACGAGTTTTAAGGTTCAATTATTGAGTGGGAATGAACTGTAATAATGAAATTCAAATGTATTAGGTCATGTTTAAGGCAGTGGCTGACCTAGTTAGTGAAAACATATTTATATGTAAATTGGCAAAAAATGCAAGTGTAGCTTATGGATTGGAAGGTGCGATTGAGTGAAAAGAGAAGATTGTTTGCAAGAAGAAGTGTTGAGATTAAATGGATCTGAACAAGTAAAGGAGAAGTTCTATACTTAGATTATTGTACTTATTGATTCCTAACAGTTTCTACAAGAAAATCCCTTAACCGAGTAGACTTTAATATTAAGGTTTGATTTGTAAATCCTTTAATAGGGTGACTCTTTAACTAGGGTTTGAAATCCTTTAAAAAGGTTACTCCTAACATGGCTAGAGGTAAATCCCTTAACCGAGTGACTCTTAACAAGGTCTTCTCCTAACCGGGCATTAGTGTAAGCTCCTAACATGGCTAGCCCTTTAATAGGGAACATGACACAAGGGAGTATAGGATGAGGGGCCCAAGGCACACCCAAATCACCACCTCCTTTCATAAACATCACACAGAAGCAATAACACAAGTAGGGAGAGAGAGAATGCAGATACTTGATATATTATTCATCAATAACCTCATACATGCCGAGCTATAAGGCCTTCTTGTTTACAACCATATACTATCAAAATTCAATTACAACAGTCCCCATACATGTGAGGATTCAACTTTCAGAACCTATCCTCTATCTTCTAAAATTGATCTCCTAACTGCTATCTCTCCACCTTATTAACTTGCAACATCTACTTTATTTATACAAGAGGCTACCGAAACAAGATGACATTTAGATCCATCATTGGAGAAGGAAATGACCAGATCTAGGTCCATGTGCTTTCCAATGATCGATGTAACGATTAACTCTATGACCAAAATTCAATGCATAAGTCGGCCTTAACAGAAATAAAAATAAACCACTCGGTGAGCAAGATTATCAATCGATAGGAAATTATCTCGCTAAACCAAATGAGCCAACTCGGTGAATGAAGGAACTGAGTAGCAATTGAGCCCCATCGGTGGAAACATGAATACATCACCGAGAGCCCAAAAGAAGCTACCAAGCACAACTAACAAGTCTAACTTATTTTTTGTGATACATGATTGCCAAGAACCTTAGATGCTCCTGCATCAGACACTTGGGGTTCTTTTGAGATGATTCTCTAAATCATGCAGCAGGTACAACCCAAGCTGAATCCAACTCAGATAGTATAATCCACGAATGGTCTTCAATTGATATGTTCTTCCACTTTACCAAATACTCCATGTATTCTTTTCCTCTTGTGCTTTCACCAACTCTTTGTTCCAAAATCTTCTCAACTTATTCTATCTACTTCTTAGGATAATCATTCGGTACTATCATTTATTCATCAGATTCATGATACTCATACAAGTCTACAATGTTGAATATAGATGATATGTCCATGTCATCAGGTAACTCAATCTCATAAGCATTTCCACTGTCAAACTTCCTCAATATCTTTCATTTTGAATTTTTCATAGGTTCCAACAAGAAATATACCTTTCTTCAAATGAACCATTACTTCATCCCCAACTGCAAAAGTCTTATGTCTTCTTGATATATCTGCTCTGTCCTTGTATTTCTGATTATTATGTTCCAACTTATGTTTCACTTCCTCATGCAATGTCTTCATGAACTTAGCAAATTCTTTTCCTTCAACACTTCTCTTTTCTTCATCAACAATGTTCTTCAAATCTAATATACTTCTCGGTTGTATGCCATTTTCAATCTCAAAGGGTGTTTTTCCAGTACTCTTATTCATTGAATTATTGTATGCAAACTCTTCTTGTGCCAACATAGAATTCCAATTACTTGGTTTATCTCCAACTAAGATTCTTAAAAAATTATCTAAACTTCTATTTACAACCTTGGTCTGTCCATCAGCCTGTGGGTGAAATGTATAACTATACCTCAGCTTGGTACCCAACTTTTTCCATAGAGTCTTCCAAAAGTATCCAACAAACTTACTGTCTCGGTCAGAGATGATACTCTTCGGTAATCCATACAATCTGATAATCTCCTTAAAGAAAAGATCTTCTATATGCACTGCATCTGATGTTTTTTTAGAGGGTATGAAATGTGCCATCTTAGAAAATCTATCCACAACAACAAATATAGAATCATTACCTCTTACTGTCTTCGGTAAGCCAAGAACAAAGTCCATACTGATATCAATCCAAGGTTTCTCAGGAACAGAAATCAGTGTATACAATCCAATATTCTGACTTACTCCCTTTGCAACTTGACAAACTACACAACTTTTCACAAATTTCTAAAAATTCTTATAAAACTGTGGCCAAAAATATTTCTCTTTAAAAAAATTCAATGTTTTGTCAATGCCAAAATGTCTAGCCAAACCACTACTATGTTTCTCCTTTATCAAATTAGTTCTCATTGGTCCTCTTGGTATACACAACTGAATACCTTTAAACAACATACCTTCTTGAATGAAATAGTCATCCCATTAAGTACTCGGTTGATCTTGAATAGGTGCTCTGCACTTTCTCCACAACTTAGAAAAATTAGGGTCAGTTTCATACATATCTTTCATGTAATCAAAACCAAGAACTTCAATTCTTATTTCAGTCATCAAAGATCTTCTTCTACTTAATGCATCAACAACTCGGTTAGTGACTCCACTCTTATGTTTTATCACAAATGTATAACTTTGTAAATATCCAACCCATTTCATATGTCTCTGATTCAACTTATTTTGACTACCCAAATATTGTAAAACCTTATGATCGGTATACATTAGAAATTCACTCGGTATCAAATAATGTCTCCATTTCTTTAGGGCTTGCACAATAGCATAGAACTCTTGATCATACACAAAGTATTTCCTTTTTGCATCATTCAACTTCTCACTAAAGAAAACAACAGGTTTACCTTCTTGATTCAACACAACTCCTATTGCATTATCACTTGCATCACATTCAACTTGAAATACCTTATTGAAATTAGGTAAAGCTAACACAGTAAATTCAACAACCTTCTTCCTTAAAGTCTCAAAACTTTTATTAGCTCCATGTGTCCACTTAAATTCTCTTTTATCTCCTCTCATAGTCTTAGTCATAGCATTACAAATTGAACTAAAATTTTTGGTGAAATTTCGGTAAAAACTTGCTAAACCATGAAATGATCTTACCTCACTAGCATTTTTGAGTGTAGGAGAATTTAAAATAGCTTCAACCTTCTCAGATTCCATTTTCAAACCATAAGATGAAATCACAAATCCCAAATATACAATCTCTTCTTTCATGAAAGAACACTTTTCAAAATGATTAACAACTTTTCTTCTTTCAATCTCTGCAATACTTGTTTAATGTGCAACAAATGTTCTTCTCTAGTATTACTGAATATCAGAATGTCATCTAGGTATACACTCACAAATTTACCCAAGAATTTCTTTAAAACCTCGTTCATCAATCTCATAAAATTACTTGGTGCATTATTTAAACCAAAAGGCATAACCAACCACTCATACAAACCTTCTCTTGTCTTGAAAGCAGTCTTCCATTCATCACCTTCTCTGATCCCAATCTGATGATATCCACTTTTCAAGTCAATTTTGGTAAAATACTTTTCTCCACTCAAGCTATCCATTATGTCATCCATTCTCAGTATAGGAAACCTATATTTCACTGTTATCTTGTTGATTGTTTTGAAATCAATACACATTCTCCATTCTTCATTCTTCTTAGGTGCCAATATAGTTGATACTGCACATGGACTCAAAATTTCTTGGATCAAAATTTTTTGCAACAAGTCTTGGATTTGTCGGTTAAGTTCCTCATTCTCGGTAGGTGTTAACCGGTGTGATGCCTTGTGCGGTAAACTATCTGTAGGAATCAAATCCATACAATGATCAATGCTTCTCTTCGGTGGTAAACCATCAAGTACATTATCAGAAATGTTTTCTATGTGCTCGGTGAGTATCTTATCAATCTATTCAGGAATACTATACACTATTTTCTCACTCATTTTGTTAGGAATCACATCGAAACATACGTAATTTTTTTTTAAATCCTTAACAAACTTTCTTTCTTGCATCAAACAAACTTTCACAGATGTACAAACATTACCAACAGATACTTCAATCAAAGGCAACAAGATTTGTCTTCTCCCATCAACCCAAATAGTATATTTATGCAATCTCCCATTATACATAGCATGCCTATCATATTGCCAAGGTCTAACCTACATAATATGACAACAATCCATAGGCATGATATCACATAACACCTTATCATAGTACGTGCCAATTTTCAAATTCATATAACATTGTTCACTTACCAATAGTGTATTCTCATCCTTGATCCATGAAATTTGATAAGGTCTCAGGTTTTTCAACCTTTCCAACTACAAATTTGCAACCATTTCCTCAGATTCTAGATTCTCCGAGCTTCCATTGTCAATGATTACCTTCAACACTTCATCAACAACTCTGCATCTAGTCTTGAACAAGATTTTCCTTCCCAGATCTTCCTTATTACTTTCATTCCATAGTGCTTTTCTTACAATCAAGTTCTTTTCCTTCTTTGGTTCATTCGGTGAGTCTTCTTGCACCAAAGCATTTATATTATTACCAACCTTATTACTTGCCTGTGTACACACAAATGACCTATGTCCTTCTCCATAATTGTAACAAGTTCCTCAAAATCCACCTCTATTATAACCACCTCGGTAGTTACTGCCTCTTCCTCTAGAAGAACTTTCACTTTTCCACTCGGCCTTTCCTTTATCCTGATTTGTTTTGTCTTGATCAAATCTATTATTTTCACCATAAGATATACCTCTTCCTTTAGGGAATCTACCATGTCTTCCTCTTTTTCTTTGTTCATGTTTCTTGTTCAATTTCTCCTTGGCTTTCAGGGAAAATTGATAAGCTTCTTCAATACTTTCCAATTTGACCAAAATGATTTCCTCTTGAATAGAAACCCTTAACCCATTCAGATATCTAGCAATTCTTTCTACTTCATCCTCAACATGTCCAGATCTGATGTCCAATGTATATAATTCCTCAGTATAGTCTTTTACCAAGCTATCTTTCTACCTCAAACTAATCATTCGCCGAACTAGATTAATCTGATAATCACAAGGTAAGAAATTGCCTTTCAATTTATTCACCATCTTATTCTATACCTTGATTTTTTCTTTGCCTTTCTTCTTTCTATCCAATTGCAGATGCTCCTGCCATAAGGATGCATGACTCTTCAACTTTGTACTTGCAATTCTTACCTTCTTTTCCTGAGGAACATTTTCATATTCAAAATACTTTTCCATCTCAGATATCCAATCCATCAGCTCATTCGAATCCAACCTTCCACTATATTCAAGAGGATTGAAATGTGTTGTAGACTTAAGTTTGTTAATGCCTTCAAAATTATTTCTTCACCTTGATCCATCACAGGTGCAGGTTCTGCTTCACCTTGTTCATCTTTGACTTCTTCATCACTAAAATCCTCAAGATGTCTTCCTTTGTGCTGGGTTGTTTGAACAACTTCTAACCTAGTAGCAATTTGTCTTAGCATATCTGCCAAGCTTGGATATGCATCTCACCTCCCATGAACCATCATGAAACTCTCTGCAATTGTAGGTTAGATCGCAATTTGCCACCCCACAACACATATCACTAGGATTTACAAGAAGGAACCCTCAACCTAAATTCACAAATTTAGATACAGATCTAACCTCACTCTAATACCACTAAACGCAAGGGAGTACAGGATGAGGGGCCCAAGATACACCCAAATCACCAACCTCCTTGTAGAAACATCGCACATAAGAAATACCTCAAGAAGGGAGAGAGAGAATGCAGATACTTCATATATTATTCATCAATAACCTCATACATACCAGGCTGTAAGGCATTCCCGATTACAACCATATACTATCAGAATTCAATTACAATAGTCCTCGTACATGCGAGGATTCAACTTTTAGAACCTATCCTCTATCGTCTAACACTGATCTCCTAACTGCTATCTCTCTGCCTTCCTAACTTACAACATCTACTTTATTTATACAAGAGGCTACTGAAACAAGTCAGCCTTTAGATCCATCATTCAAGAAGGAAATGACCATATCTAGGTCCACTCGCTTCCCAATGATAGATGTAACCATTAACTCCATGACCAAAATTCAATGCATATGTTAGCCTCAACAAAAATCAAAATAAACTACTTGGTGAGCAAGATTATTGATCAACAAGAAATTAGCTCGATGAACCAATCAAGCCAACTCGGTGAACGAAGGAATGGAGCCTCGTCGGTGGAAACAAGAATACATCACCGAGAGCCCAAAATCAGCTACCAAGCACAACTAACAACTCTAACTTATTTTTGGTGATACATGATTGCCAAGAACTTGAGATGCTCCTGCATTAGAACATTTCAGAAGAGTGTGGATTTTTAGTGGGTGCTAATTTCCACTATGGTTTTAACCCTTAATTAGGGCTTCCATGATAACAATATTGGTGTCACTTTGTTGCACATTTGAATGATTGTATGGTTATTTTTTTTATTGCATGCATAAAGTTTAATGTTAATGAATGTGGTTGATGTTGTTGAAAGAATTGTGAAAAGTTTCAGATCTGATAGATTACTGATTCACCCCCCCCAGTAATTTTGGACCTTATAGTATTAACAATTAGTGTCACAGCCTAGGTCCTCTTTGTGATAAGCCTAATATCTTGAGGGAAAGATCCAATGGTGAAGAAGGAAGGTCCTAAGTTTGGAAGAGACAAATACACAATATGGAGTGACCAGATGGAGATCTATCTGAAAGGTATGGGGCCACAATTCTGGAATCATGTTGAGACCAAATATGTTCTTCATGCTAGGAATCTTACTTTAGATCAATTGAAGGAACACTAGAAGAATATGAAAGCACTAAAGGCTATAGTAAGTACTCTATCTGATACTGAATATATTGACATACGTGGTTTAGAGATTGCTCATGAGGTTTGGGAAAAGCTTAAACTAATATATGGTGGAGACAAGAATTTGCAAAAAGCTATGATAGATAGTTTGAAGGAAAAATATGATGAAATTAAAATGGTTGAAGGAGAAAACATTTCTCAATATGGTAAAAGGATAAAATAAGTTGTTAGAGATATCATGAGTGTTAGTGGTACCATTGAAGAAGAAGAAGTGGTAAGTAAATGTTGAAGACTTTGCTACGTGCTTATGCCATTAGGGTTTCTGCTATTCATGAATTGAGGACAATAGATAATGTCTTTATTGATGGTTTGATTAGTAAGCTTTCTGCTTTTGAGATAAGCAACTTTGATAACAATGTTCCTAGAGTTGAAGAAACTTTTAAGGCCTCTTTGTCTTTAGCATCAAACAAGAAAGGAAAACAAATAAGTGATGAATCTGCTTGTATGCCAAGTTATTCCAGGCAATTTGAATGTGTCTTGGATGAAGAGAGGAAGCAAGAGGAACTTGGAAGTATTACTTGTAAGAAGACTACCTAGAGGTATTGATAAGTACAAAGGCAAGCTACCTTTGAAGTGTTTCTCATGCAATAAGATTGGAAATATTGTTGTGGTGCAGGGGCACTTGATAGAGGAAGGAGACCAAGGAAGATCTTGAGGCATGAGGAAGACCATGGAGGGGTCCTTAAGTTGAATTATAATGTTTTAATGCCTATAATGGATCTGATTGTAATCAATTGAATGTATTTTCAAAATGCCCTAAGGGGCTTGGTAAGGACCCTTGGACCAAAATAAAAAAATGTGGCAAGATGATGCCTAAAAGGGTCAATTGATATTTTGAGGATTTAAACATTGTAATAAGATCATAAAATGACCAATTCCAAATTTAGAGGTCAATAGGAGTTTATTTATTTAGTTTTAAAAATTCAAATTTTCAAATACTAACCGTTTGTTGGTTTTGGGTGGGTAAGCATAAAATAGGTGGTTAGTTGAGTTTTAGGGTGTCTAACTAATCCTAGTTAGTTTGGGAAGTTGGTTAAAATTGTATAAATCCTAATCAAGGTGTGGGATATGAAGGAGTATTGATTGGAAGCATACATTGTACAAACTATTCCAAGAACAATAATAAAACCAAATTTTCTTGCAATTTCTTGGGGTCCTTTTCATGTTTCATTGATTATTTTGATTGTTAAATCATTAAGGATGAAGTAGGCATACAATTATAAGTGTTGTATACCTTGTTGGATGGTTGTGTAATTCCATTTGATTAGATTTACATTCACAATGCTGACTGTCCCCTAATTCTGAGTTTTTATCATTGATTTGAAGGCCCAAAATGCAATCTAGAGCCATTCCATGAATGTAGGACCCTAAATCTCATGGAATGGGCTCTGAGTAACTTCTACCATATGAATTTGACCTTTTAATGTGTAGGAGAGTGGTTATGGGGGTCTACTCCATGATTGTCCCCTAGGAAAGTGCATGAGATGTGTGCTAAGAGTATAGCAACATAGGATCTACCTTAACAAGGGTATAATTTTATGCTACAAAGTGTTGAGATATGTCCTAAATACTATGAATCAACTTTGTTTGGGTTTTAGAAGTGATCTGAAGTGGGAGATGTAGAAAGCCCTAGGTTTTGGACCAAGTTAATGAGGGTTTTGTAGTTTTCCTATGTGGAGAGTGGTAGTCTTCAGACCAATGCCAAAATCCTTAGTTTGGGATCATAACTAGATACTGTCTAAGGTTTGGAGTTGTGGAAACAAGTTTAGAGGGTAGTTGCTTTGTAAATTGAGCCAATTAGGTCTAGGAACAATAGTGGAGCAATGGTTTTCCGTACACCTATTCCAAAACAACCCCACTTGGATTTCTGTTAGAAGTTGTAATCTTTCCTTGGTGTATTTATAAACCAAGGTTAGTTCTTTTCTTCTTTTCTTGTTCTAATATATTAGGATATAAGCCAAGGTATCCTAATATATTTCTTTTTGTCTTCTTTCCACTACATTCTATTTTGTCCTCTAGTAGAATATGTGAGGACACATATTTATTATAATTTGTAAATTAGTTTATTCCTCATGAGGAATCTCACACTTGGCCTCACACACTTATGAATGGTGGCATTCATTCTCATGGGAGTTACATTTTGAACTCCTCTTATCTCTACATATAGAGATATTTCTCCTCTCTTCTCATACAACACTTCTTCTCTATTCTCTCTTTCATTCTTCAAAATATTGTATGAGCTAAAGCTCTCTCTCTCTCTGGCTATTTTGCCCATTCATAATTCATGGGGGTTTTTTTACGCTTTTCCCCCTTCAAAACTTCTTGTCTCCTTTGTTGTTTCATTTTTGGTGTATGCTCTAAGGATTAGCTTTATTCATGATAATCTTCCTTTTTCCTTACTCAATTGGATTAATTTGTTCCTAGCTCGAATTTATTTTCCATTTTAACATGGTATCAGAGCAGGTTTAATCCATTTTTGAGTTCATAGGTTTAAGCAATTATCATATCTTGGAGCACTCCAATTTGGAGACTCATCTTTTTTAATTTGTGAGAGTTTTTTAGTTCATTTTTATTACCCTCTTTGGAAGGTGTGCCGCCAAAGAGTTAATAATTTTTTTTTTTGACTTTAGCTTTAAAAATAATAATTTTTTAAAAATATTGCTCCTAGATTTTAATTTGTATTAAAAAGTTCATAATCAAAATTTAATTTATTAGGATCTAATTCCTTATATTAAATAATTTAGATTAACTATTAGATTTTTTTAGTATTTAATTTGGCCTCTTAAATTTCTTTATAAATATTATATTATATTATTTTATTTTGATCCTTAAATAGTAGTTTTTTTTAATAATTTTTTTTTTTTATATTGTTTAAAAGAAATTTGTTTTAATTTTTTTTTATAGTTTTAAAGTAATTGCAATATTTCTATTATCTTAATTTAATTTAATTGTTTTATTTTAATTCTAATATCTTTGTTCCATTTTTTTGCATGCAATATTTCTAAATTAGTTTCATCAAATCAGCATAACAATTATCTCTATATCTTTGTTTCTAATTATCTCTGTTCCTAACATTTTTTTTCTGACATTTCTTGCATAACGTTTCTGCATATTCATTATTGCTCTCTACTCTGCATTTAGTTTGTCTTTGCATGCGTTAGAATCCTAGTTTCTTCAAACATTTTCTCTGCTTTAGAGTTTTCTACTTTTGTTATGTTATAGCTCAAATTTTTTTTGTAAGTTTTGTTTGTGTTACTTCTCTCTCCTGTATTGTCTACACAGGTAATACCTAGCGATGAGGAGTTAGAAAGTTTGCAGACTCGCTTGAGAGTTTTCTAGATTTGTTACCGTTATCTGTTCATATCGTGTGTGTAGAGTGTGTTCTCGGTTTATTTTTTTAGCTTGCATGCATTGTGTTTTTTATAAAAAATAGTTCATTCATCTTCATTTTGTTCTCGGTTTTTGTATTAGCAATTTGCAGATATTGTTGCATGCATTGTTAATAATTTGTTACTACCACTGTAGAAGATTGCTTTTGAATTTTAGCCGTTTGCATGCACTGTTTAATAAGGGGTGGCCGATAATCATAGTCCAGAGCTACTATTCCAATTCTTAATCTTCATCAATCTATGAGAAAACTATTAAAGATTTAAACCTGGTTGATATTTTGGTGAAGTTTCTGGTAGAAGGTTTTTTGTGGACTACGCTAACGTTTTTGTTCTAACCTTTAAATCTTTGCATATACATTTTTTTATTGCAGACGATATCATATCATTTTTATTACTAACGTTCAGAACCTTTTTTATATATCATTACATTCTTTTCATTGAATATCTTTTTCATTCAACGGTTTTAACGTTACTTTTCCTTTTTAACGTTATTATATCATCATGGTCTTTGTCACTATTGGGGTCTGCGAGTGCGTGGGCAGCATACAAAGACAATTGGTCGTAGGGGGAAGACTATTGGTGTGTCCAAATAGCGTTGAGAGAGGAAATATTATTGGAAAAACTTAGTTTTGCTTGTGTCTTTTTCATTGTGATACCTTTGCTCTTCTTAGTTTCAATTTTTTAGCATCAGTGAATATTCAATTGTAAAGTAGCGTATGTTAATAGTGAAGTTTTAGATTTTGATTGAAGGCATCGATTTGTCAAGTTCAGATTGAAGGCGGCTTGTATTTCATTTGGATCTATTATTTACAGAGCTTGTGATTTCTCTCTATATTTTAGCTTCTCAACCGGTTTTTTATTGGTTGTTTACCCTTTTTTAGGTGTCTGTTTTCATTTCTTCTGTAGCTCTCGGTTTCTCTAACATTTTTTGTAGGTACCTTTCTTTGCATGTTGTTTTACCTCCATGCAAGTTCTTTGCTTGTAAGGTATTCAACAATTGCATAATATTTTCATTCGCTAAAGTTCTTTTAAAAATATTTAATTAAGTTTTTTATTAGATCTTATTCATTGCATGTTATTGCATGTAACTCTTACTCATTGCATGTCATATTCGTAGCCTCATTACTAACATTTTCTCTGTATTCATTAACATTTCTGGTTAATAATCTTTTTTGGTTCTTTGCTGGATATAACTGTTAATAATATATTCTATATCATTGCTTTGTTCAAATTTGCAGTTTTTAATTTGATTCTTTTCAGTTTAAGTTTTAATATTAGTTTATTAAGTTAACTTCTCTATTAGCTTAGTTGTTTTTTTCATAGCATTGCGTTCTCGTTGTTATCTGATCACTTATAACAGATTAACTGAGATCTGCTCGCATTCAATTTTTTTCTAGTTCTTTCTAGCTTTCTGTTCTGTTCAAGTTTTTTCCCTTCTAGCTTCCCTATCCATTCTGCTTTATTCCTGCATCCATCATGTCTACCCTAATGCCTGAGATCAAACTAACTAGCACCAACTATCATGCTTGGAAAACCCACATGACCTGGATATTCAGATTTCACCATCTGTTAGACGTTGCTACTAATGCCAGCATCAAACCTGCTACCACTGCTTCTCAAGCTGACCAAGATGCTTGGCAAGCTAAGAATGATGAAGCCCTTGGTTTAATTGGCATATCCTTAAGTCCCGAACTGTATGTCCTTATTTCCTCCTATACAGAAGCCCATCAGGCTTGGGACATCCTGAAAAACACCTACGACAGTGCAGATGAGACCCGTAAAATCCAACTTCAAGGCCAGCTTGAAGATCTCAGGTATACAAATTTTAATTATGTTGATGATTTTTTGCTTAAATTTGATTCCATTAGAGTTTTATTAGATGGGTTACAAGTACAATTATCTGATTTAAGGATAATTCATATTATAATTCGTAAATGTTTACCTAGGTAGTTTTAGCAATTTATTACAAATATCTATTCTCAGTTAGCTATTTCTTCTTTAGCAACTCAATTAAATTATGCTATTTTTCAAACTATGTTGCGTCAAGAGGAGGCTAAACTAATTCAATTTGGTATATTGAAATCTCATGAACATGCTTATGTTTCTCAATCTCATAATAATAATAATAGAGCTAGTAATAATTCAAATAACAATCAAAATAATCAGAGATCAAACAATTCCAACTGCAATCAAAATCGTCAAAGACCTCACAATATTAAAACTACTAATAAAAATTATCAAAGACCTAATAATTACAATAACTATAATAATAATAATAATAATAATAATAATAACAATAATAATAATAATAATTCAAATAGGCCTTATTGCACTTATTGTGGTAAAAATGGTCATCTAGTTCATAATTGTTTTAAGAAACATAAAGATGATCAACGTAATTCTCAAAATAACTCTAATAATCAATCTCGTTCTACTTTTACTGTTAGTTTTAATGCTTCTAAACCACTCGAATGGATTGTTGATAGTGGTGCATCTCAACATGTTACTTCTCATAAAGAAGTTTTTGATTCTCTGCAACCTGATTCTTTGAATATTCCTGTTTCTTTAGCTGATAATCATTGCTGTAAAGTTGAAGGAACTAGTAATGTCTCTGTCCCTAATGGTAAATTACATGATGTTCTTTATGTTCCTGATTTAAAAACTAATCTTCTTTCTGTTCCTCAATTATGTCAAGATTATAAGGTTGAATTTCATAAAAATAACTGTCATATAATTGATCCTAACACTGATAAAATAGTTGCTGATGCTAAGTTAGATGCTGATAATCTTTTTAAGTTTTACCAATTTTCCTCTCCTAGATACTCTTTCCTTACTACTATGGATTTTCATATTTGGCATGAGAGGCTAGGACATTTGAATTCTGAATATATTTCATTAATGCAAAGGGAAAATATGGTATAAGGACTACCTAAGTTTACTACTTTTAAATTTGATTGCAATGGATGTATGAGTGCTAAAATGCATAGAGAATCTTTTCCTCATAGATCATCTTGGAGAGCTAATAATAAGTTAGCCCTCATCCATAGTGATCTTCTAGGTCCTATGGAAAATACTTCACTTTTAGAATCTAAATATACTCTAACATTTGTTGATGATTACTCTCGTAGAACATGGATTTATTTCTTACATAGTAAAGATCAAGTTCTTGATACTTTTGCTGAATTTCATGCATTTGTAGAAAGACAAAGTCGTTGTAAAATTCAGGTTCTTAGGATTGATAATGGTACTGAATATGTTAATCATGCTTTTCATAATTATTTAAGATCTTTTGGTATCAAACATGAGCTTACTGTTCCTTATACACCAGAACAGAATGGTGTGGCAGAACGTAAGCATAGAACAATAGTAGAAATGGCTAGATGTTTTTTGCATACTAGGAATATGGATTATAAATTTTGGGCTGAAGCCATGGCATGTGCCACTTATATTATTAATAGAACTCCTACTAAAGCCCTTCCAAATAAAACTCCTGAAGAAGTTTGGTCTGATAAAAAACCAAATCTAGCTCATTTATGTATTTTTGGATCCATTACCTATGTTCACACACCTAAATAGAAAAGGAAAAAGTTAGATCCCAAATCTACACCTCACATTTTTGTTGGATATTCTGAAAATACTAAATGTTATAGAGTTTATGATCCTCTTACTAATAAAGTTCAGATAGCTAGAGATGTTTAAATTGCTGAAAATGGTGTTCATGATTGCTCTCAAATTTTAGATTCTGACTTTGATCATAGCAATATTGTTCTTGTGGAGGACCAACCTCCATCTCTCAACCCTATTCCCAAAGTTTCTGCTCCTAATGTTTCTGTTCCTTCTGTTTCTATTTCTGTTTCTCACAATCAGGATAGTAATAATGAGCATAAAGCTAGCAATACCACTCATAAAGAGCATAAAGATAGTAATGATACTCCTCCTAATCCTTTTGTTTCTACTAACAGTAGTAGTAGTGATGATGATGATGATGGTAACAATTTATTTACTCCTCCTAGTAATATTTCTGTTAATTCTAGAAGAAATCCTAAATGGTTTAAAGATTTACTTAATGAAGGTGATGATTACATTGCTAGAATGGGTGGGCTTAAACCTAGAAGGATAAATTACTGCAATTATGCTCTTATGTCTTCTTTATCTAATTCTAATGATCCTCAAACATTTTCTCAAGCTAAAAATCAACCTCATTGGCAAATTGCTATGCAAGAAGAATATGATTCTTTAATTTCTAATAATACTTGGGGTTTAGTTCCTTTACCTCTTGGTAAGAATTTAGTTTCTTGTAAATGGTTATATAAAACTAAATTAAACTCTAATAATGAAATTAGTAAATTTAAAGCTAGACTAGTTGCTAGAGGGTTTTCTCAAATTGAAGGAATAGATTACAATGAAACATTTGCTCCTGTTGCTAAAATGCCTACCATTAAAGTTGTTATTGCTTTAGCTGCTAAAATGAATTGGCCTATTCATCAAATGGATGTTAAAAGTGCTTTTTTAAATGGTGATCTGCATGAAGAAATCTATATGTCTCAACCTCCTGGTTTTATTCAAGAAGGTCATGAACATTTAGTCTGCAAATTAAAAAAGTCTATTTATGGTTTAAAACAATCTCCTCGAGAATGGTATGCTAAAATTAATGCCTTCTTTATTTCCCAAGGTTTTGAAAGAAGTAAAAATGATCCTAATTTATATATTAAACATAGTGAAGATGACATTATTATTATCATTCTGTATGTTGATGATTTAATTCTTACTTCGAGCTCAAACCATTTAATTTCTGATATTAAATTTCAACTCAACCAGAAATTTCAAATGACAGACTTAGGATTATTACATTATTTCTTAGGAATGCAAATTTGGCAAACTTCTAATGGTATTTTTATATCTCAAAGTAAATATGCTAAAGATCTGTTAGATAGATTTCATATGAATGATGCTAATCCAGTTTCAATTCCATGTGACTTAGGAACTAAATTAATGGTAGATATGGAATCTCCTTATATTGATGCTACTCCCTATAGAGAACTAGTAGGTAGTCTGATTTATTTAACTCTCACTAGACATGATTTATCTTTCAGTGTTGGTTTAGTTTCTAGATTTATGTCAAAACTTCAACAAACTCATTTTAAAATTGCTAAAAGAATATTACGTTATATTAAAGGTACTATTAACTTAGGTCTATTTTATGATGCAAATTTTGATTTCTCTTTAAAATGTTTTACTGATTCAGATCTAGGTGGAGATCCCAATGATGGGAAATCTACTTTTGGATATTGTTTTTCTCTTGGTTCAGGTTCTATCTCTTGGAAAAGTAAAAAAGAACAATCTGTGTCTCTATGTTCTACTGAAGCAGAATATAAAAGTTGTACTCATGCCTCTAAAGAAGCCCTATGGCTTAGAAGAATACTTGAAGATTTGGGCCTACCTCAACAAGAACCTACACCCTTGTATTGTGATAATCAAAGTGCGTGATAGCATTGGCAAAGAATCCAGTTTACCATGCAAAGTCAAAGCACATTTCTCTCCACCACCACTTCATTAGAGAACACATTGCAGAAAACATAATTTCCCTCATTCACTGCAAAGGAGAAGATCAAGTTGCTGATATTTTGACAAAACCTCTTTCTAGAGAAAAATTTGAATTGCATTGTAAAAATTTGGGGCTAATATCCCTTGATGTAATAACCCCAAGTAAAGATTAAAGGGGGGTGTTAGAAGTTGTAATCTTTCCTTGGTGTATTTATAAACCAAGGTTAGTTCTTTTCTTCTTTTCTTGTTCTAATATATTAGGATATAAGCCAAGGTATCCTAATATATATTTTTGTCTTCTTTCCACTACATTCTATTTTGTCCTCTAGTAGAATATGTGAGGACACATATTTATTGTAATTTGTAAATTAGTTTATTCCTCCTTATGAGGAATCTCACACTTGGCCTCACACACTTATGAATGGTGGCATTCATTCTCATGGGAGTTACATTTTGAACTCCTTCTCTTATCTCTACATATAGAGATATTTCTCCTCTCTTCTCATACAACACTTCTTCTCTATTCTCCTTTTCATTATTCAAAATATTGTATGAGCTAAAGCTCTCTCTCTCTCTCTCTCTCTCTCTCTCTCTCTCTTTGGCTATTTTGCCCATTCATAATTCATGGGGGTTTTTTTATGCTTTTCCCCCTTCAAAACTTCTTGTCTCCTTTGTTGTTTCATTTTTGGTGTATGCTCTAAGGATTAACTTTATTCATGATAATCTTCCTTTTTCCTTACTCAATTGGATTAATTTGTTCCTAGCTCGAATTTATTTTCCATTTTAATAATTTCTGATATGTTGAATAACTCCAAAAAGGGTATTTGAATCAAGAATTTTTTTTGTGAGTAATTTGGGAAAGTTTGGAGAAAACCTAAGATTACCTGTTGGACATGGCTACTAGGATTAGGCCTAGTTAATGCTTTGGTGAGGGGTTAAGAATGAATCAGTCAAATGGGGGTGTATTGATAGTTGAATCAAGTTGAGTTGAGTAAGTTAAGACCCTAGAAAGGCATAGGGAAAGTCTTGGGGGTTTTGATTTTATTAGACCATATTGATGCAAGAAGGCCTGGTGGAGAAACTAGGAAACCTTGTGTGTTTTCAGGAAGCTTGTGGAGCCTTTTGGTCTTAGAGTTTGTTGATCAAAGGGCTCTACATCATGCTGCTAGGTGTCCTAATGGTGAAAAAAAAGATAAGATCAAAATATTCAAAGGAAAAGGAAAGAAACAATGTTTTGTTGCAATAGATGAAGTCGTGACTGGCGAAGAATTATAAGATAATGAAGAAGAGGAGATAATATTTGTTGCAGTAAAAGATGATGTTGTAGAAGGTGAAAAGGCATTAGTCTCTCACATGGATCAAGCTAATGAGTTGGTAATTGATATTGGCTTGTCTCATCACATGACTAGTGATAAAAGTAGGTTCATCAAGCTTCAAGAATTTGATGACACTGTGGTCAGGTTTTGTAACAATACACCTTTCTTGGTTGAAGGGAAAGGTACAATTTCTTTGAATGGTAAGAGTAATATTGATGATTTCTACTTTGTAGAATGTCTAACACAAAACTTGTTGAGTGTGGCTCAACTGAATTCCAAAGGTTATAGACTTGAGTTCAAAGGAGGTGTATGTTGGATACTTGGAAGATTAGGTGATTTGACTGTAACTGGTAGGAAGACTAGAGGTAATTGATTCCATCTGAATAATACTGTTAATAATTATCTGGTTGCTAGAGTTGAGGACAGTTGGTTGTTGCCTAAAAGGTTCTTTCATTTAAGCTTTGATAGTTTGGTCAAAGTTAGTAAGATGAATGCAGTTAGAGGTTTGCCATAATTAGTCAATTCAGACAACATGATGTGTAAGGAATGTCAGTTGGTTAAGTTAACTCATTCTACTTTCAGTAGCAAGTCATTTTTATCATAGAATATATTGGATTTAGTGCATACTGATTTGTGTGGTCCTATGAGGACTAGAAGTTATCACGATGATAAATATTTCATATTGTTTACTGATGATTACTCAAGGATGATGTGGGTGAATTTATAGAAGGATAAGTCTGAAGCTTTCTACAAGTTCAAAGACTTTAGAGCACTTGTTGAGAAAGAAACAGGTAAAAGCTTGAAGTTTTTAAGGTCAGACAGAGGAGGAGAGTTTACTTCATTAGAGTTTGTTCAATATTGTGAGGAGAATGGAATCAAGAGACAGATGTCAACACCAAGAACTCCACAACAAAATAGAATTACAGAAAGAAGGAACAAAATGATAGTTGATGCTGCAAGGACTATGATGATTTAGGGTGATGTGCCAAAGTCATATTAGATAGAAGCTATTAGTGCAATAGTCTATACATTGAACTAGGTACAAGTGAAGAAAGGAACTGGTAAGACACCTTATGAATTATGGTATGGACATTCACCTAGTGTTAAGCATTTTAAAGTTTTTGGTAGTAGATTATATATCAAGAGTGATGATTTCATTGGAAAATTTGATCCTAATAGTGATGAAGGTATTTTCTTGGGATATTTTATTAAAAAAAAGTGTTATAAGTGTTTAAATAAAATGACTAATAAGATGGTTAAAAGTGAAAATGTAAAGGTAGATGAGTATCCAGAAAAATATGATGAATCAATCAAGAAAGAACTAGTTAAGGCTCATGGATTTATGTATGTGCAATTGCAAGAGAAATAATTTGTTGAAAAAATCAATGAGGAGGAGGAGGTTCAACAGGTGGAACATGAAGAATAAGCACTTAGACCTGAATTGGTTATTCCAAGGTATGTGAAGTTGAATCATTCCCCTGATCAAATCATTGGTGATAAAGATGCAGGAGTGCAAACAAGAAGGAAAATCAGAGAAAGTACATTTCTGGTCTCAAAGTCTCAGCCTAAAGCTATGAATGAAGCTTTAAAGAATGATGATTGGGTAAAGGAAATGGAAGAACTTGATCAGATTGAGAAGAATAATACATGGACACTTTTTCCTAGACAAACATATAAGAATGTGATTGGTACAAAGTGGGTTTTTTAGGAACAAATTTAATGAAGACAGAGATGTGGTTCGTAACAAGGCAAGACTTATGTGTAAGGGCTATGCACAAGAGGAAGGATTGGACTATGAAGAGACATTTTCTCCTGAGGAAAAACTTGAAGGGGTAATAATTTTACTTGTCTATATTGTGTATGAGAAGTTTAAAGTTTTTCAAATGGATGTTAAATCTTCTTTTCTAAATGGGATTCTTGAAGAAGAGGTTTACATAGAACAACCAGATGAGTTTTCATTGAAAAAAGATAAGACCATGGTGTACAAGTTATAAAAGGCATTGTAGGGGTTGAAACAAGCACCTAGAGCATGGTATGAAAGATTACACTTTCATCTTGTCAAGATTGATTTCATAAGAACAAGTGAAGATAACAATGTGTACTTGACATTTGAAGGTGAGAAGATACTATTAGCTTAAGTGTTTGTGGATGACATAATCATGGAGGAAATGACTAAATGAGTTTGGCATTTGCCGAGGAGATGGAGTTTGAGATGTCAATGATAGGAGAAATTAAGTTCTTTATTGGATTGAAGATTTCACAACTGAAGGATGACATCTATGTCAGTCAGTCCAAGTACATAAAGGAAGTACTCAAAATTTTTGGAATGGAAGATTCCAAACCGGTTGGTACATGCATGGTGACTGGTTGTAAATTGTCCAAGGATGATGAGTCAAGTGTAGTGGATGCAACTCTATATAGATCCATGATTTGTAAGTTGCATTATGTTGTTCATATTAGACCAGACATTGTACAAGAAATTGAGATAGTAGCCATATTTCAAGATAATCCTAAGGAATCTCACATGGTAGCGGTGAAGAGGATATTTAGGTACTTCGAAGAGATAGAAGATTATAGTCTTTGGTATGCTAAAAAAGGTGATTTCTCTTTGAGTATTTTTACTGATGCAGAATGGACAGGAAACATTGATGATAGAAAGAGCACACGTGGATGAGCATTCTTCCTAGGTGGAAGACTTGTGTCATGGACAAGTAAGAAGCAAAATTTCATTTCCCAATCAACTACAAAAGTTGAGTATGTAGCAACAACTATCAATTGTACTCAAATTTCTTGGATGAAGAAGATCCTAGACGGAATCAAAGAGAAGGTAATTGAACCAGTGACTATATTTTGTGATAATACTAGTGCAATTAAAATTTCCAAGAACACATTGATGCACTCTAAGACAAAGCATATTGCAATAAAGTATCATTTCTTAAGAGAGAAAGTGTAGAAAAATGTAGTCAAGTTGGAATATGTGCCAACCAAGGAGAAGCTAGTAGATACATTTACTAAGCCATACCTAAAGATACTTTTGAGTATCTGAGAGGTAAGTTAGAGGTTATTCCCCTATCTGAACAAAACTAAGATGTTGTAAGCATGAATCCAGTGGACTCATTGACTATTTTTTCACTGTGGATTGATGTTAAAATGGACTACTCCTTAAGGGGAGCAATCAGAGACAAAGAAAGATATTACAATAATAGGTGACATATGTGGCATCTTTGGCATTTTTGTCAAAGGGGGAGAAGAGAAATGTAGTTAGGTATTGGGGAGAAGGCAAGAAAAAGAACTAGATGAATGAAGGTACACAAGGAGAAGAGAAAAGAAGACTTTGAAAGTGAGGATCAGTTAAGGGGAAGCTATTATTATAAGATTAATGTGGTGTTTCCATCAATGCCAAAGAGGGAGATTGTTGGCATAACTATTGTAGAGATTTTGCAGAGATTGTTGATTATTGATTGGTACATGTTTGATGACAAGAGGATCAGTTATGATGATGTCATTGATGTCAACTAAGTATTGTGGTGGTTAAAAATGAGTAGATAGGTGTTTGAGTTGTTGAATCCAATTTATGATGAGTTTGTGAAGGCATTGGAGTGTGCGGTTATTATGTGAGACTTAGTGATGTCTTCAGATGCCTTCTATATGATCACGCGTGATAGAAATAAGGATGGAGATAGTTATGATAAATTGAAGGATGACAAAGGAACATGAAGAAAAAATAGTAGCATCAGATGAATGATTTGATTATTTTATCAAATTAGTGTGGATCCAAGTGTTGTAGTCATGTTATACTTCTCTTGACTAGGATATGTTATTGCTGTTATGATCGCGAGGTGATTGGGGTACTGTAAGGTATCATTTCAATTGACAAAAGATCATTTTGTAAAATTTTTGAACATGTGATGTTAGATCAGTGAGTGGTGATGATACAATTAGTTGTAATGGATGTTTTCATGATCCAAGTATCAAGGTGACGTAGCACAAAAAATTTGTAATGATGATTTGATGTTACATTGTTCGAGGTGATCAAATTTACTCAAGTGTTGGAAGCTTGTTGAAAAAGTCAAAAGGTTTAATTGTTATTGATTTAAATCAAATGTGCGATGGATCTGGAGGTCGACATGGACTTGAAATTGTAATTCACAATTGGGAACACATTTTAGGGTTCAAGTATTGAGTGAGAATGTAATAATGAAGTTCAAATGTATTAGGTCATGTTTAAGGTGGTGGCCGACCTAGTTAGTGAAAACATATTTATATGTAAATTGGTGAAAAATGCAAGTGTAGATCATGGATGTGAAGGTGTGGTTGAGTGAAAAGAAAATATTATCTAAAAGAAGAAGAAGTGTTAAGATTAATTGGATCTTAACAAGCAAAGGAGAAATGTTATACCCAGATCATTAAACTTGTTGATTCCTAATAGTTTCTACAAGAAAATCCCTTAACTGGGTAGACTTTAACATGTTTAATTTATAAATCCTTTAATAAGGTGACTCTTTAACTAGGGTTTGAAATCATTTAACAAGGTTACTGTTATCAAAATTTCACTACCTTAGCAATTTTTCTATAAAAGACATATTTTGGAATCAATTGACCTTATTTATTGATATACAACCAGTTGATATGCAACCGGCAAAATAAATACATTGTGAATTTATGAAAAGAATCATTTCATTTGTACTAAACAATGATAAATGCTTTTTGAGTTCATTCATTTGAAAATTTAAACACATGTATTTAAGATCGATTTAAAAAAAGACTCACACAAGTCGTGAGCATAGCCTATTATTTCTCCTACATATTTAAAAAACAACATTAAAAGATAGAATAGGAGAAGAGAGAATAGGTCTATAGTAACTAGTCATTGCCTGTTGCTTTGACTGGTTAGTGCGGTTGTTGGTCTTGAATTTGTCCTTTATCTACAAATCTCCTGGCAAGTTCCTGAGTCCTGCAAAAAATTGAGAGCGATGATATTAGATCTCGATATGTATCTAAGCAATGATTGGTTCTCTAAACTACTCTGCATATGCTGCCTTTTAACGCTGTCCTAAATATGAAGAAGAAATAAAATCAGAATATCCTCAATGCTGGTGTGAAAAGAAATTTTTATGCTAATGTGTTTGTTCCATGTGCAGGATTGTAATCATTCAAATGTGTATGTGCCCCTAATCGAGGCTCCCTTCAGGTATGAGCCCGACATACGCATTAGAATAATTACTTTTAACAAATGTCAAGATCAAGAAAACAATACATAATGTTTAAGGGACATATTGTTTCTAGTATGAAATCTTTCATTATAATCATTGATAAGCTAAGTTTATTTAAGTTAGCAACCAAATGCTAGAGCTTTATGAACAAAACAAAAACTGTTCCACCATCAGTTAAATAGTGATGAATTTCCATCTGCAAATGGCATTCCCAAACTCTTTTCACTTCAGCTGTAGTTCAAGCTACTATTGGACCACCTCAGGCAGAGGATGCAATTCATGCAATACAAAAGAGATGGCAGTTGTGATTTTCAAAATACAGAGAAAAATATTGCCGATCAAGCAAACCAAAGATTTTCTCAAGAAAATGTAAATGCCAATCAAGCTAGTGGAAGCACTGTAATAAAATACACTCTTCAAGATGATAGAAAACATGATTTAGATTCATCATCTAGCAATAGGGCAAGGTAATGAACTACAAGAGACCAAATTGGGTAATGAAACTAGAGGTTTCCCAGGTACCAATGATACAGAACTAAAGAAGCCTTGTGAGATCAAAATAGAGCATTTAAAGGCGATCAAGGAGAAAAGAAAAAGGTCTTGTGGAGAGTTAACAGACTCAAAGCCTACAATTTTAAAAGCTGATGACATGGATAAAGATGATTTGATTGAAAGAGAGCTTGAAATTGGTGTGATGGAAGCTGCTGAAGTAGAGAAGGCTAAACAAGAGAGAAGGGATGTTTGGTCTAATTCTTCTTCCAAATTGGAGCAAGAAGTTGGTGGAATAAGATGGATCAGGTAGAATTTACCTATGACCGAACAGAAGATGGTGAGTTCTCAATAACAACTATACATGAATAGGTGTGCTCTCCTAAGCACACTGAGAGACGATCTTCATTATCTGCTCAACTTGAAAAAGTAGGGAGCCCTGCTAATTGGTGTGATTATGGAGTTCGTGATCAACATGGACAAAAAGATGGATTTAGTGAGAAATAGAGGCATAATTATTATCATCATTAACATTCTTATCACCAGCAGCATCAACATAGAACTGATTCTGACAAGGACCATCAACATTACAAAGAACGAGGTCACAAACGAGCTAGGCATGACCATGGAAAATAATAGCTAGATATCTATATGTTTTTTAGAACCATTTGCAAAAGTCAAGATAGATTTCTCCATTGTCGATCAACTCTCTAATAAGATGGTATCTTGTATCAAGGTGCAAAATCATCTGAATGTTTTCTATGGGAAGGTAAATAGAATTGATTTGTGTTATGCGTATGAATTTAGGTATCATGTTTATGAGTTAGCAGGATGTTCAAGGAGAATGCTAATAGCTTGGAGCACAGAAAGAGGTCGCGGCTTTTAAGAAACAGGGTCTCAAATGTTTACAACAACAATATATTCATGTTTATAAGGGCCCAATATGTTATTGGGTTTGACATAGAAAAATGAAAGGAGAGAAAAGCTTCCAGACATCAACAAAGGCCATTCTAGAGAAGACATGAATCTTCACGAGAAAACATGAATCTTCTACAATAACATGAATCTCCATTAAATACAGTTGAATTGAGAAGACACAAGTAGAATACAAGTCCAGTATAATCAATAGTATAAGAAGAAGATACACAACCTCTAAATAAAGGGTAAACATATATTTTTTTAACACCAGCAGCTCCTAGCAAAGAAAACACAAGGTATACCAAGGAGTGAAGGCATTCTCACTACCAAATAAAAGATATGAAAATCTCCATGACACCAAATGAAGTAAACCCAAAAATATCAGAAAATAAATATGAAGAAGGAATAGTAAATTGTTATATGTATTTAAAGATCACTGCCAGAGATAAGTGTCAAAATGAAAGCCAAAACAACAAGGAAAAATCATGAATTTCATCTTCATTCAAAGCGCGGGTGATAGTTTTGCACTTACCTTCGAAATTCCATAGAGACTAATGGAGAAAGAGCTTCATGAAATTTCCAGCAAGCAAAACTCCCAGTGGTGGCGATGCTTAGTTCAAACCCTCATCCTCTACAATGCTCATGGAAAAAAGATGAAATGAATGATTTTTAGGGTTGCTTGTGTTTTGTTAACCCCTTAAGCATATTGTATAATGATTGAAGTCCATAGCTAATGCCTTTGATGGTATTTAGTAATCATTTTGTTTTATTTCTATTTATTGTTTTCTAAGAAGCATTTTATAATTTATAGTTATTAATTGATTTATCTTATATATTAATTAATAACTATTAATGTATTTTGAGCTATAATGTAATTTAATATTTATTGACTAAGGTATTTTATAAATTAGTTAATAAATATTAAAATCCCTTAAAAGAAAAACAATGATGATGTAAAATGGAGAGATAAGGGTGTATTTATAGCTTAAAGACTTCTTCTTGGAGGTTGTAATAATTTGCAGACATGAGGAGAGTATTTAGGAGATGTTGGAGGGTTTCTAGGTGGATTTTCAAATTTTGACTTTGTCTAGTCATTTGAGAGGTCATTATGGCTTTTTAGAGCCTTTTGAGGGTAGTTTTGGTGAGTCATCAGGGTGCTTTATGACTTAGTGGAGCTTTTTTTAGAGGCGGGACTTTATTTCATGGGTTTTTAGGTCCTCTTTTCCAGGCTATTTTCTGGCATCCAACCTAAGGATTGGGTATTGTACTTATTGAGTTTTGACTCACTTTTCATTTTAGTTTTGATTATGTAGAGGCAAACTTTTGTGACATTCTTTTTGTCCTTAGCAATTTTATGCAGAGATTTGTAACTCACTTTTGGAGACTGAATATATAGTGACAACATTTTGAAACAACAGTATTCTATCAAGCTTAAAGCCTTCTTTTTTTCTATGATTATGTGTCAAGTGCATGATTGATGAGAATAGTAAGTGAGTTAATAACTCCTTGTTGATTTCTGTCTCAGCTATTACCTGGTTGTAGGAATGTATGTTGTTTGCAAGTTATAATTTGTGTCCAAAAAATTCATAGGGTTTCTTGTGAAGAGTTTTTCTTCCTTTTTTATTCTATTAAGGACCTCTTTATGAAATATTTATGTAGACCTATATAGAACATAAGTATTTTATTCATTGAGGTAGAGTTTAAAGTATCATGATCTATCATTGTCTGTCAAGTTTTCTTACTCTTTGGTGTATCACTTGGTTCTCTAGTTTAAATTTTAAAGTTTTAGGTTCATTTCAGTAATCTCTTTCTCTTTTCCCGCAAAGTTCAAATTTTTTAAAGAGTTATCAGTGATTATCCAATAGGAACTAGCCTAGAACCCAGAGGTTTCATTTCAAATTATGCATTTCCCACATGCATAAATGAATCCCATGTTAGGAAAAAATGTAAAACTTGTATAGTTTAACAGGGTACAAATTTTTAGCCTTAATAGTTTTGGAACGCCCAGTGGGACATAGACAATAATCTATAATCTTTTATTTGCTGGTTTTACTATGCAACCATCAAATTTTTAGTCTTTTCAAAGAAGTCTTAAAGCATAGTTGGCAACTCCATTGGTGAAGAATCAGTAGTATCAGTGTTGCTAATTGTTTTTGATGAGAAAAATTAAGACAAGGAGCTCAAATACATTTGAATATCTACAGTTGGATACACCCAAAAGGAAGGGTAGAGCTCTCAAATGAACTCCACATACAAAGAGGGTTCAATCTTCACCTCCAAGAGTTTATGCGAGAAGAGGAAGGTTAGAGAAAAGAGAAAATTCTTCAAGGCATTCAACATCACCAACTATAAGAACATAATAGTTTAATTCTGTGGAGATATCTGTATCCTAGGCCAATTTTGGTGTTGTTTCTACTTCAATAGCAAGTACTTCTTCAGCATTTTCAAGTACTGTAGCAGCTAGTTCAAGCTCAATTTCAGCAAGTGTTTCAACACAGTCTCACGGTATGGCTGTTTCTAGAGCCTTTGCTTTTGTGCCATTTGATCAAGGCAATCCCTTGAATCTTGCTGCGCACAATGATATACCTCTAGCAGCTTTGAAAGGGTTACTAGACTTCATAGGGGAGAGTCAAACAACCTCTTTTGAGCACATTAGAGATGTGACTTCCCTTTGCAATGTTCACCATGTGACACAAGATAATGTTGCAGTCAGATTATTGGCGGCTTCATTTAAAGGAAAATCATTGGAATGGTTTAGAAATTTACCCATGGCTTCTATTTCTACTTGGGATGAATTGGGTGATGCCTTCACCAAGTTTTTTGAAGATAAGTCAGATCATTTGTCACTTGTAGAATAGTTAAAAATCATTAAAAGAGCCCCACAAGAGCAAATGATAGATTTCAATTCCTATTTTCAAAAAAATGGAATAGAATACCAGTGGCGGCGAGACCGAGTGCAGATTATGCTTTTCTCTACTACTTGAAGAGCTTGAATAGTGACATATCTATGATGATTTAGTCTATGGGAGGTACCTCATTGCCACAAGCTTTTAATCTTGCTGTTAGAGCCGAAAATAGCCTTATACAGGCTGGTAAAATAGCCCCTAGGCCTCCTATGCCTTACTTTTCAAATATCTAGTCAAATATGCCCCTTAATATACTGCCAATGGCTCCTGTTAGAATAATAAGCAGAATTACGAATATTAACAAACTGAAGAGAACACAAAAACATAGAATTTAACATGGTTCACCCAATCCCTGGGCTACGTCCACCAACAACGAGTCCAATATCTTTATTATTATCTAGTGATTACAATCTGAAGCCTGCAACTCAATACCGTCACAGGAAGCTACAAAATCCCTCATACAATGAATCTCCAACCCTAAGCCCTTTTTACAAGTATTTTTGACATAACAAAATTAGGGAAAAAATACTCTGACTAATAGAAAATTGATGGCCGACCCTTGACCCCATCAGGGGCTCTGCCCCTTGACCCCGTAGATAAGGCAGGGGGGAAACTGCGCCGAAAGAACCTGAGTCTGATTAGGCTCCACATACATAATGACTCCTTTACCTACTGTTCTAGTTAGTTCTACTGCTGGGGGTTATGAAAATATAGCAGTTGGTCCATCAAATGAGTTGCAGGAAATTAAGAGCAGCCGACAAAAGATAGCGAGTATATTACAGACCTTGGGAAATGAGTTAACCAGTATGAAGAAGAAGCAAACTCAAGGTCCGAGGCCAATGTTTCAATAGTATAATTAGTAGCAAGGAGTTAATTAGCCATATCAAACTGAAGGCTAGGGATATCAATACCAGTAGAATAGGCAGCCATATCAAGGGAATTATCAAGGACAATGATAAAATATTAATCAATGACCTTTTTAGCCATATAATCCAACACTATTAATTGCTGCAAATCTAGTTAGAGATATAGTACCTACTCAAAACAACTTGATATCAGAGGCAGATTGGTGCTTTCCATGCAATCAAGCACATAATCAGTCCATGTGTTCAAATGGAGTGATCAATCAAGCCCTCATGGTCTAAAATGCTGCAAGCTCACAGCTGGATGCATCTTCTAGTAGATCTGGACAACATCAAGATATAAACACCATGGAGACTGGATTCCTTAACTGGAAAGGAGAGGAGTTTTGTGGATTGAATGGTGAATCATCAATTGCATCCAATACCTGAGCAAAGAAAAGGGCTCTATACATGGAACAAACAACTGGTAAGGATAAGGAAGCTATGACTATAGGACCATCACTTACACCTAATCCAAGTATTTTACAAAAGCCTGCAAGTCAACTGATTAGAAACCAGTAGGTGTATTCTGCTATACCTTATAACATTGTGGACAAAATGAAAAGAATGAATGTATCAATGACTATGTGGGATTCTCTATCTATTCTTGGGCAAGCTGAAATGTTGAAAAGAGCATTGAGTGGAGTAGATATGCAAGATCAAGTTGCTTATGATCGTGTGAAGGTAGTTATGACAAATGCTGAGCAAGCGACTGTTGAGGACAACAAGCAAAAAGTTACTGCTCAAGGTAAGGATGTGAGACCTCCTCCGTTCTATGTTTCCTTAATTATTGGGAAAAATTTAGTCCATAATTGTATGGTTGATAGTGGGGTTGCTTGCATTATGATGCCTAGGAAGGTAGCTGATTAGTTAGAATTAAAATATGAACCTATTGAAAAGGGAGTAGTCCAATTAGATGGCACATCTGTGAATTCTATAGGTTTCATAAAGAATGCTAGTTTAACCTTACATGTCTGCCCTACTTTCTCTATTCCACAAGATATATTTGTGATAGATTTACCTCCCTATTTTGGTCTTTGCTTCTCAAGAGTATTTACAGCCAAGATAGGAGGTTATTTTTCATTCGATTGGTCTCACATTATTTTTCACACCCGATATGGAACAAAGGTTAATATAAAGTCCGAGTTACTTGCAAAGGATATAATAGAGCCTTACACACCTAGCACGATAAATGCAAATTATGTCAATTTTGGCCAAGATGATCATGCTACCCCTGTTTCGCGTACATCTACTACTAAAATTCCTGATATAATTTTAGATGAGTGGGCTACAGAGAATGCTTTTGAGAGTAATTCTAGTTCTGTTCTAGATGCTAGAATGGATAATTACATGTTCCAAGAAGCTGGTTTAGTAATGCCAAACTTAGTTAAAAATGTAGAAACTGATTCTAAACAGTAAAACAAGGTCTAGAATATGTTTTTTGATGGATCCAAAAGTAAACATGGTGTTGGTGGAGGTGCAATGTTAGTATCTCCCGATGGAGCAAAGTATTATGCAGCCTTTAGATTTGGTTTCTCTTGCACTAACAATACCGCTAAGTATGAAAGTTTGATTTAGGGTTTAGAATGGGCAAAGAAAAGAGGCTGATTGCATTAAGGTTCATGGTGATAGTGAACTTATTGTTAATCAGGTAAGAGATTTACATGTTACCAAAAATGATACTTTGAAACTGTATAAGCATCATGTATGGGACATTATTGAGGAGTTTTTTTGCTTTCAGTATTGTTTCTCCAAGAAATAAAAATCAGCGTGCAAATGGATTAGTAGCTGTGGGTGCTCAATTTGATATACCTACAGAAATCAGTAAGGAGAATATCCAACAACATGTCAAGATTGTAGTAAGGCCTTAGATTCCTAATAATAATGTAAACTGGCAAGTTTTTGAAAATGATGAGCAGATATTGCAATTTCTGCTAGAAGAAGATATTTTTGCAGCTTCTAATCAGGACAGGCTGAAGCAAAATTATGAAGACCAAGTGGTGCAACTTAAGTCCAACAAGTTTCCTAAAGGTTTGGTTTCCTTGGAATCTATATTCAATTTAGATGATCAGGCTAAAAAGAACAAAACTAGTTTGCTGGTTTCTCAAGAACATTATGAAATTTTGGAGGTGGCACCGGGGAAAAGCTTAAAGTTTGGTAAGGTGAGTACTCCTTTGGAAAAAGAGTCTTATGTTCAAATTTTTTAGGAGTTTGTAGATGTGTTTGCATGGGAATATGGTGATTTAAGAGGTTTTAATCCTGAGTTATCACATCACACTATAGAACTTGAGCCTAATGCCAAGCCCACAAGGCAAAGACAAAAACCTGTCAATCCCAAATTAGAGCCATTAATGCAGAAAGAGGTTTTTAGGTTGATTGAGAGGCATCATTTTTGCAATCAAACACACTAGTTGGGTGTCCAATCTTGTCCCTGTTAGAAAGAAGAATGGAGAGCTGAGATTATGTGTAGACTTCAGGGATTTGAATAGAGCATCATTGAAGGATAGGCATCCCCTTCCTTCTATGGAACAAATACTTCAGTATGTTGCTAGTTCAGAACATTTCTCTTTGTTAGATGGTTATTTAGGGTATAACCAAATTTTGGTCAGGAATGAAGATCAGTATAAAACTGCTTTTACCAGTAAATGGGGTACCATGGCATACAAGAGAATGCCTTTCAATTTGTCAAATGCATGAGCAACATTCCAAAAGCCATGGATATGGCATTTAGTAATCTGATGTACTAGTTTGTGTTGGTATCTTGATGATATCACAGTATACTCCAAAAAGGAAGCAGATCATTTTGGTCAGTTGAGGTAGATTTTTGAGCGCTGCAGGGAGTTTGGGATATCTCTCAATCCAAAAAAGTGTGTGTTTGCTGTGCATGAAGGTAAGTTACTAGGTTATGTGGTTTCCAAGAAAGGGGTTACAGTGGATCCAGAAAGGATAGAAGTGATTTTAGAGTTACCATTGCCACACTACCATAAGAAGGGGTTGCAGTCTTTCATTGGAAGGATTAATTTTGTAAGGTGTTTCTTGCCTAACATTGCTGATTTGTTGAAACCATTAAATACTATGCTTAAGAAGAATGGTGTTTTCAGTTGGAAAAAAGAAGCCAAGGATAGTTTTCAGGTTATTAAAGAGTCCCTAGCAGCAGCTCCAGCTTTAGTAAATCCTAATTTCTGCAAGGATTTCATTCTATATGCATATGGTGGTTATGAGACTATTTCTGCATTGTTGGTACAACAAAATGCAAAAGGTTTGGAGCAGCCAATAGCCTTTTTCAGCAAAGGTTTAGAAGATTATGAACAAAGATATAGTTTTGTGGAAAAACATGTCCTCGTTGTTGTTAAGGGTCTTAAGAAATTTCGACACTTGTTATCTCATAACAAGATTCATTTAAGGGTTGCGCACCCTAGTGTCAAGGAATTCTTACTCAGTAAGGATTTGAACAAAAAGAGAGCTGGATGGATAACATGGGTCATGGAGTATGACATGGATATTCAAGTGACCAAGCTGGTTAGAGGCAAAGGCCTATGCAAGTAGATTGCTGATAGTGAGGTTTCAGAGTTTCAAGGACAAGAAGATACTATTTTGGTGATTGGTATGACAACTGATGATGATAGGACAATGAACTGGTTGCAAGATATAGTTCATTTTTTGAAGATGAGTGAGTGTCTAGCCAATTTGGACAAGGCAAAAAGAAGGTATTATCAGTTACAATCAGTTCCTTTTGTCTTAATTAATGATGTGTTGTATAGAAAGGATCATAATGGTGTCCTTCTTAGATGCATTGATTCAGACCAGATTGTAGACATTTTGCATGAATTCCATGATGGTCATTCAGGAGGTCATTTTTCCCCTAGGACTATAGCATATAAGATCCTAAGAGATGGTTATTATTGGCCTGATATTTTTAAAGATAGCCATGCATATGTGAGGAAGTGCATGAAATACACCATGTTTGTAGGGAAGGAAAGGCTACTAGCTTTACCTTTGCAGCCAATTAAGACAGAACAACCCTTTCAAAAGTGGTGTGTTGACTTCATAGGGCCTGTCAACCCTCTGTCAAGTGTGGGGCATAAGTGGATAATTACTGCTACCGATTATTTCACACACTAGACAGAGGCAACAACACTAAAGGACAATGATCCTGAATTTTTATGATGATATTGTGAGTAGGCTTGGAGTTCCTGATTCTATAATTTTTGATAATGCACTTGCTTTCATTGGACTAAGGGTAACTGAATGGGCACTTAAGCATGGAATTTATCTTAGTACTAGTTCCAACTATTATCCATAGGGTAATGGCTTAGCAGAGTCCACAAATAATAATTTAATCAGGATTATAAAAAGAACTCTGTAGGAGAATCAACGTGATTAGCACTCCAAGTTGAAGGCTTCCTTATGGGTGGACATGATCACTCCAAATAAAGTTATTGGGAACTCACGTTATCGGTTAGTTTATGGAAAGGAAGCTCAGTTGTCTATTGAAATAGAGTTGTCAGTGCTTGATCTTTCCACTCAGTTGGTTCTTTTTGAAGAAGGAGATCTGATGCAGGTGCGTTATGCACAACTGATGGAATTGGAGGAAAGTAGAAGGAAAGCAATGCAAACTATGGAGTTTCAGCAGATGCAAGTTAAGAAGAGCTTTCACAAAAAAGTGAGATCCAGAGATTTAAATGTGGGAGACATTGTTCTCAAGTGGGATGAATTCAAGAGCAAACCAGGTAAGCATACTAAATTTGATTCATTTTGGGGAGGCCCATTTGTGATTACAAAATGAAAGGAATACAACGCTTTTCAGTTGTCAACTCTTGAAGGAGAAAATCTGCCTATACCAGTCAATGGTATTCACCTCAAACCTTGTTTTGAGGTATGTCCTACTTTGTAAATCCTAGAGTTTCTGAATAAGGTGCTGTTGCACCATTTTCTTTGAGGTTTTCTTTTCCTTGGTGTTAGTAGTTATTTTTTAGCAGAGGACACTTTTAACAACACCTTCATACATATTAGGGTGCCTACATATTAGAATTCTATGCCATACATGTAGGAGATTTTTCTCAACTATCACATGTGTTGTTCAACATTCATATGTAGGCATCATGATACATACCAGCATGCTGTTAAAAGTGTTTCTATTGTTGGTTTTAGTTAGTTTTCCTATTTTCCCTAAGTGTTTTCAGAACACAAGTTGTCATGTTTGTTCAGAGTAGATAAATGGCTGGTAAATATCAATATCTTATAACATTATGAGTGCACACCTATTCCTTGGGATAGGGGAACCATACTACCACAAGCCATAAATCTGCACTCAAAATCCTATCCTACATTGATATTTATCAGTCACCTATCCTCTAAGTTGAGTGTTGTATCTTTTTGACTCATTGCCCAATGGATGACTTAAGGCTACTGGTTTTATGTATAGCAAACATACATCTAGCAAAGGTCACCAAAAATGTTATCAAAATTTCACTACCTTAGCAATTTTTCTATAAAAGACATATTTTGGAATCAATTGACCTTATTTATTGATATACAACTAGTTGATATGCAACCAACAAAATAAATACATTGTGAATTTCTGAAAACAAACATTTCATTTGTACTAAATAGTGATAATTGCTTTTTGAGTTCATTCATTTGAAATTTAAACACATGTATTTAAGATCAATTCAAAAAAAGACTCACACAAGCTGTGAGCATAGCCTATTATTTCTCCTATAGATTTAAAAAACAACATTAAAAGATAGAATAGGAGAAGAGAGAATAGGTCTATAGTAACCAGTCATTGCCTATTGCTTTGACTGGTTAGTGCGGTTGCTGGTCTTGAATTTGTCGTATATCTGCAAATCTCCTGGCAAGTTCTTTAGTCCTGCAAAAAATTGAGAGCAATGATATTAGATCCTGATATGGATCTAAGCAATGATTGGTTCTCTAAACTACTCTGCATATGCTGCCTTTTAATGCTGTCCTAAATATGAAGAAGAAATAAAATTAGAATATCCTCAGTGTTGGTGTGAAAAGAAATTTTTATGCTAATGTGTTTGTTCCATGTGCAGGATTGTAATCATTCCAATGTCTATGTGCCCCTAATTGTGGCTACCTTCGGGTATGAGCCCGACATACACATTATAATAATTAATTTTAACAGCTGTCAAGATCGGGAAAGAAATACATAATGTTTAAGGGACATATTGTTTCTAGTATGAAATCTTTCATTATAATCATTGATAAGCTAAGTTTATTTAAGTTAGCAACCAAATGCTAGAGCTTTATGAACAAAACAAAAACTGTTCCACCATCAGTTAAATAGTGATGAATTTCCATCTGTAAATGGTCATTCCCAAACTCTTTTTAATTCAGTTGCAGTTCAAGCTACTATTGGACCACCTCAGGCAAAGGATGCAATTCATGCAATACAAAAGAGATGGCAGTTGTGATTTTCAAAATACACAGAAAAATATTGCTGATCAAGAAAACCAAAGATTTTCTCAAGAAAATGTAAATGCCAATCAAGCTAGTGGAAGCACTATAATAAAATACACTCTTCAAGATGATAGAAAACATGATTTAGATTCATCATCTAGCAATAGAGCAAGGTAATGAACTACAAGAGACCAAATTGGGTAATGAAACTAGAGGTTTCCCAGGTACCAATGATACAGAACTAAAGAAGCCTTGTGAGATCAAAATAGAGCATTTAAAGGCGATCAAGGAGAAAAGAAAAAGGTCTTGTGGAGAGTTAATAGACACAAAGCCTACAATTTTAAAAGCTGATGACATGGATGAAGATGATTTGATTGAAAGAGAGCTTGAAATTGGTGTTATGGAAGCTGTTGAAGCAGAGAAGGCTAAACAAGAGAGAAGGGATGTCTAGTCTAATTCTTCTTCCAAACTAGAGCAAGAAGTTGGTGGAATAAGATGGATAAGGTAGAATTTACCTATGATTGAATAGAAGATGGTGAGTTCTCAATGACGACTATACATGAACATGTGCACTCTCCTAAGCACACTGAGAGACAATCTTCATTATCTGCTCAGCTTGAAAAAGTAGGGAGCCCTACTGATTGGTGTGATTATGGAGTTCATGATCAACATGGACACAAAGATCAATTTAGTGAGAAACAGAGGCATAATTATTATCATCATTAACATTCTTATCACCAACAACACCAACATAGAACTAATTTTGAAAAGGACCATCAACATTACAAAGAACAAGATCACAAATGAGCTAGGCATGACCATGGAAAATAATAGCTAGATATCTATATGTTTTTTAGAACCATTTGCAAAAGTCAAGATAGATTTCTCCATTGTCGATCAACTCTCTAATAAGATGGTATCTTGTATCAAGGTGCAAAATCATCTGAATGTTTTGTATGAGATCATAAATAGAATTGATTTGTGTTATGCGGATGAATTTGGGTATCATGTTTATGGGTTAGTAGGATGGTAAAGGAGAATGCTAATAGCTTGCAGCAGAGAAAGAGGTCATGACTTTTAAGAAATAGGGTCTCAAATGTTTGCAACAACAATATCTTCATGTTTATAAGGGCCCAATATATTATTGGGTTTGACATAGAAAAATGAAAGGAGAGAAAATCTTCCAGACAGCAACAAAGGCCATTCTAGAGAAGACATGAATCTTCTACAATAACATGAATCTTCATTAAATACAGTCAAATTGAGAAGACACAGGTAGAATACAAGTCCAGTATAATCAGCAGTATAAGAAGAAGATACACAGCCGCCAAATAAAGGGTAAACATATATTTTTTAATAGCAACAGCTCCTAGCACAGAAAACACAAGGTATACCAAGGAGTGAAGGCATTCTCATTGCCATATAAAAGATATGAAAATCTACATGACACCAAATTAAGTAAACCCAAAAATATCAGAAAATATATATCAAGAAGGAATAGTAAACTGTTATATGTTTTTAAAGATCACTGCCAGAGATACGTGTCAAAATGAAAGCCAAAACAACAAGGAAAAGTCATGAATTTCATCTTCATTCAAAGCGCGGTGACAGTTTTGCACTTACCTTCGAAATTCCACAAAGACTAATGGAGAAAGAGCTTCATGAAATTTCTAGCAAGAAAAACTCCCAGTGGTGGCGACGCTTTGTTCAAACCCTCATCCTCCAGAATGCTCACAAAAAAAAGATGAAATGAATGATTTTTAGGGTTGCTTGTGTTTTGTTAACCCCTTAAGCATATTGTATAATGCTTGAAGTCTGTAGCTAATGCCTTTGATGGTATTTAGTAATCTTTTGGTTTTACTTCTATTTATTGTTTTCTAAGAAGCATTTTATCATTTATAGTTATTAATTGATTTATCTCATATATTAATTAATAACTATTAATGTATTTTGAGCTATAATGTAATTTAATATTTATTGACTGATGTATTTTATAAATCAATTAATAAATATTAAAATCCTTTAAAAGAAAAATAATGATGATGTAAAATGGAGAGATAAGGGTGTATTTATAGCTTAAAGACTTCTTCTTGGAGGTTGTAACAATTTTCAGACATGAGGAGAGTATTTAGGAGATGTTGGAGGGTTTCTAGGTGGATTTTCAAATTTTGACTTTGTCTAGTCATTTGAGAGGTCATTATGGCTTTTTAGAGCCTTTTGAGGGTAGTTTTGGTGAGTCATCAGGGTGCTTTATGACTTAGTGGAGCTTTTTTTAGAGGCGGGACTTTATTTCATGGGTTTTTAGGTCCTCTTTTCCAGGCTATTTTCTGGCATCCAACCTAAGGATTGGGTATTGTACTTATTGAGTTTTGACTCACTTTTCATTTTAGTTCTGATTATGTAGAGGTAGGCTTTTGTGACATTCTTTTTGTCCTTAGCAATTTTATGCAGAGATTTGTAACTCACTTTTGGAGATTGAATATACAGTGACAACATTTTGAAACAACAGGTTTCTATCAAGCTTGAAGCCTTCTTTCTTTCTGTGATTATATGTCAAGTGCATGATTGATGAGAATAGTAAGTGAGTTAATAACTCCTTGTTGATTTTTGTCTCAGCTATTACCTGGTTGCATGAATATATGTTGTTTGTAGGTTATAATTTGTGTCCAAAAAATTCATAGGGTTTCTTGTGAAGAGTTTTTCTTCCTTGTTTATTCTATTAAGGACCTCTTTATGAAATATTTATGCAAATCTATATAGAACAAAAGTGTTTTATTCATTGAGGTAGAGTTTAAAGTTTCAGGATCTATCATTGTCTGTCAAGTTTTCTTACTCTTTGGTGTATCACCTAGTTCTCTAGTTTAAGTTTTAAAGTTTTAGGTTCATTTCAGTGATCTCTTTCTCTTTTCCCACAAAGTTCAAGTTTTTTGAAGAGTTATCAGTGATTATCCAATAGGAACCGGCCTAGAACCCAGAGGTTTGATTTCAAATTATGCATTTCCCACATGCATAAATGAATCCCATGTTAGGAAAAAATGTAAAACTTGTATAGTTTACCAGGGTGCAAATTTTTAGCCTTAAGAGTTACTCCTAAAAAGGTAAATTTTCTAACAAAGCTAGAGCTAAATCCATTAACTGGGTGACTCCTAACAAGGTATTCTCCTAACTGAGCATCATTTTAAGCTCCTAACAGGGCTAAGCCTTCAACATGACACATTTAAGAAAAGTGCAGATTATTAGTGCATGCTAATTATCACCATGGTTTTTACCCTTAGTTAGGGTTTCTATGATAAAAATACTAGTGTCATTTTGTTGCATGTTTGAATGGTTGTATGGTTAGTTTGTTTATTGCATGCATATCATTTAAGGTTAATGAATGTGGTTGATGTTGTTGAAAGAATTGTGAAAAGTATAAGAACTGATAGTTTATTGATTCACCCCCCTCTTAGTAATCTTAAACCTTATAGTATTAACACTTTAACCCTAGTAGTAATAATTAATTTTATGAATTATATCTTCAATAAGTTTCTAACATGATTGTAGGATCTCAACTAGGATATATCTTTTAGATTCTTTTGAAGGAAATACATGAAGGGAGAAACTAATGTGAGGTCCTCTTCCAAGTACACCACCTCATGGTTGATGGTTGGTAACTTTCCACATAAGGCCAATGGGAGGAAGGTGTATCCCACTATTGGGATTAGATGGGAAGGATGCTTCAGATATCATATTGTAGGTTTCCCTATACAATGGTTGATTCTTGAAATGGATTCAAATGAGTCTCAATAATAGGAGAGTGAATTTATGGGTATGAATAGGGAGGGCAGTTACAAGTGTCCTCACTAGGGACACCACCTTATGAAGGATGGATGATGGTCACATGAGGCCAAGAGGGATGACATATCCAATCCTAGGCCTAGCACGAGGATCAATTTAGGACCCTTATCATGTTTCCTTATCCAAGGCCCATTATAGTTGAACCCAAATAACAAATCACACACACATTCATATTGTATGTTTAGATGATTGTTAATATATGTTCTTTAACCCTTTTAGTAACAATTGATTTAATGAATTATATCTTCAATAAGTTCTTAACATGATTGCAAGATATGAACTATGATCTATCTTTCCTTTACATTCTTTGGGTAAAAGTTATTTCTCTCACTATATTATGTTCCTTGTTTTTATTGAAATTTTAATTCTTGGGAAAAATATAAGGTAGTCCCATAAGGGGACATTACAAGTGGTATCAAAGTAGTAGTCTTGTCAGCTTATGGGACAAACCTACTTGAACTGTCATTTAATTAGGGTTAACTATTCAACACTTTTCTTTAAGTAGGTCAAAAATAAATCGAGTAGGTCAACATTTCATTTCTACATGTATTTTCCTTCTACTACCTTGTGTCTAATATAAGCATGCTTACTCCATGTCTATTTAATATGAATTCTCTTCACATGTATGCCTTGTGTTTTCTTCACAACTAATGGACTTCATCACGTTTAATCCATAAAAATATTCCTAATGTATGCTTTGTTATTTTATGTATTCCTTCGTGCCTTACATGTTTGATGTGTATTTATGTACATTGCTTCATGCCTTATTTACATTCATGCCTTATGTGTATGATTGAAGCCTTACGTGTATTCATGTTGCATGTATTCAAGTATATTTTTCATGTTTTATGTGAATTCATGTGTAAGATTCATGTCCTATGTGTATTCATGTGTATACTTCATGCTTCATGACATAAGTGTGTACCCCACGAGTTACAAATATTTTTGTGTATGCTTCATATGTATTTGTGGATATGCTTCACATCTTCTATGAATTCAAATGTTTGCTTAATGTTTGAGGTGTTTTCAACATGATTAATTCATAGGTGTGCATTCTTTCCTAATGTATGCCTTATGTCTAATGTGTACCAATAAGTTGCTCCATTTGTGAGTACCTATAACTATTTCTAGATCCATATTCTGGCATTCAAATTTAAAATAAGGTGCACATGCTCCATTCTTAATACACAATATGTAAATGTATGTAATGCTTCAAAATATCATCTTAATATTTTTGAAGCATACCCTTGCTATGATTTAAGGAGATAGTTGTGACATTAATCAATTGATAGAAAACTTGTCTTAATATTACAAACCGTGTATATTTCCAATCATTGATTGAGATAAATCAATTGAATTAAAGACAAGGGTATATGCCTTGAGATAATATTAGAGTTTTAAAGGAGAATCTAAATATGTCACAAAGAGATCTAAGGATTTATAAAAAGACTTGGATAAAATTACATTTCTTGAGGAAACACAATTTTGGAAAGGGCAGACTATCATGCCTCACCTAGGGTTAATCAAAGTCATAGTAATAAGAAGTCAGCCTAGGGTTTAAGTGCAAATAATAAAGGATGATCTCTAGATAGATAGGGATGACTCATTAGAGTGGAATTGCCTTGTTTTAAAGCTAAATATCTTGGCTTAATCATACCATTTAAAGAGTCCAATAAATTAAAGAATATTAAACAATAAAGTGATTAAATGTTAAGAAGGACAACCCTTGATTTGTAATGATGAGGTGCCACTCTAGGGGGAGTAGTCACTACACCTGTCAACTTGTCCCTTCTTATGAAATGTGACCTCCTTGGAAGGAAAGATAGGATTGGATATTAAATTGGGTATGTGAGATAGAGTTAAAGGCAAGGAATTCAATGAAAGTTAGGATCTAGTAATAGACATAAGTAGAGATAAACCTTATGAGTAGCGAGTTAAGAAATATATATATATATATATATATATATATATATATATATATATATATATATATATATATATATATATATATATATATATATATATATATATATACATATATATATTAGAAGTAGAAAATCTATTATTTTAAAAGGAAATAAATACAATAATAATGATTATTAGTATAAAGGAAAAAAATCATATTTTTTGATTAATATATACCATAGGTGAGAATATTCATAAGGTGCTTGAAGAAATAGTTAATGATAGTAATTAGTTACGAAGAAATATCATTAAGATATTAGTAATGAAATGACATTCTTAAGAAAGGTTATGTCTATGAAATTAAGGGCAACAACCTTCAAGAGTTGTCTCTCTTCAAGAGACATGAAGTTATAAAGGCAAGAAGACCACGATGCAAGAGACATCAAGATAATTAATCCAATTAGCATCGAGGCTCATAAGAGTCGATAAATTCACTAGACATCAATGATCATATCAATGATCAAACCCATAGATAGATCAAACCAAATATTACTATTTATTGTAGGAAATAGCGTTCTTGTTCAATGATGGTATGTATGAAATATATACTTAGTGTATGCATCATGAAGATATTATCTTACATATTTTTTTAATGTGAAATACTAATCATTCTAGATTCTTAATTTATTTATTCTCCCAAGGAAAAAAATCACATGTGGGTGAGGGATGAGATGTAAGGAGGGAGAAATTGATATGAGCTGCTCTTCTAAGTACATCACCTTATGGTGGATGGCTAACAACATGCGACATAAGGCCAAGGGGAAAGGTGTATCCCACCCTTGGGCTTAGATGGTAAGGATGCTATGGACACCCTATTGTAGTTTCCCCTTCCACCAATACAATGGTTGATTTTTGGAATGGATTCAAAGGAGTCTTGATCATAGGAGGGCAAAAAAATTAGCATGCATAGGGAGGGCAGGTTAAAGGTTCCTCACTAGGTATACCACCTCATGAACGATCAATAATGGAAGGCAACATGAGGCAAAGAGGGATGATATATCCATGATTGGACCTAGCACAAGGATTTCTTTGGGTACCCTATCATGTCTTCTTATCCAAGCCCATTAATGGTTAAACCCAAGAAACACATTATATATTATATTCTTAAGATGATTATGAATATTGTAGTATTGTAAATTGCATCTCTGTACAATTTATTGCTTTTATAGGCCCTATTTTATCATTCTTGCAAGATGGTTTAAAAATAGATGACAAATGAGCCACACCTAATGTTGAAGCTATTGTTTGTGCATCAACATTTTTGCAATAATTATTGATCTTGATGAAACCTTTGTAGGGATTTTGGAAAATTTGAGAAGATTGCTAAGTGACATTATTCTTATTAATTGGAGCCATTGAAGTGGATAACTCAAATTGGCTCAATTGAAGATGATAATTTTGAAGCACTGCACACAATTGGGTAAAAGAGGTAAACTCAAAAACCAATAACGTATCTCTAATGTCTTTTTGCAAATAAAAATGAGAATTCTTTGAACATCCATATCAGACACTAGATAAGAGATTTGAGCTTGCAAATTTTAGAATCTACTAATAAAATCAATCACTTTTTCCTTAACACCTTGTTTACAATGAATCAAATTAGTTAAAAAATGATGAGGACCAATATTATTTTGAAATTGTTGAATGAAAGCATTAGCAATTTTTGTGATGAATAAATGGAAAAGGGGGTAAAGAACAAAAACATTGTAATGCCTTATCTAGAAATGTCTTCGTAAATCATTTAGCCATAAGTATATGATTATTAGAGAAGTTACTACACAAGGTTTGAAATATCTTAAAATGAGTCAAGGGATTACCTTTTCCATTTTAAGTCTCCAAGTTCAGTATTTCCATGCATAGAGGGATAATGATACAAATGATGTCAAGTGATAATGGGCTAGCAATACCACAAGTAGCTATGTTTTATTTGGATTGGGTTATGGAGATAAGTTTTTGTTTCAATGATGTAACACTTTGGACATGGTTATTACCAATCTCTTTGGCGGATATGTTGGTATGAGAAATGCTGTATAATGAATGATGTAGAATATTTTTAACTAAAAAATAAAGATAGGTGTATGATGGGTGTTGAGGACTATTTCTTTTATCTCATTTAGAAGGAACATGACCCACATGGATCAAGAAGGCTCAAGTATTGTATGTGTATAGTGATCCTTCACTTAATGGAAATGGAAGTTGAATAATTGATGGGGAAATGCAAGATTTAGGGAAAAATGGGGGAAAAGGTGACTTTCTATTTGCATAGACTGGTAGAGATATGATAGGCTAATTTTGATGCAAAAAATAGGGCTTTTAGAAAGTAAATGACTTGTAATTCCAATTTGAAGTTATTTTGGGGGACTAGGTTGATTGGGTTTGACACAATCAAGGTAGGAGAATCCCCATATGATATGTCCAAACCTTGTAGGAAGAGTAAATGCGACAGCAAAAACAATAAGAGACAACAAGTTTAACAAGTTTTGTATCCAAGCAACAACTTTATTCATCAGAATTTCTTCATACATGTTGGGTTGTGAGGCCTTCCTAGTTACGACTAGGTACAAAGAAAAAATAAACCTAGATCTACTCTCAGATCTTCCCAAGACCTCATGCTATAATTTTTCTAGCTAGATCTCTTCACTAGCTTCCTCTAGCTACTCCTAGCTCCTCTCAAGAATAAATCAACACCTTAAATTTATACTTAGCCACCAATAGGTCGGCCTAAAAAATAATTACATATCCCAAGGTAAACTTAATAGACCAAGTTAGCCTAGATCCCAAATAATTACAACATTTAGTTTTTTCACATGGATCGATCCAACAACCAAGTCAGCCACACATAGATCCTTCAAGAAAATCACGCTAGTCATCTCCAACGGTCGGAAACACCGATTGCAACCTCCAAAAATCAATAGGTAACCTAACTAAATCAGTGTCATGAAGAACAACAATAGACTGAAATATAATCAACAGGATCTCACAAACCACGTCACCTCAAGAAGTGTGATCATAGACCTGAACTCTTCTAACAATAATGAATAAACCCTTTTCATCACTGCAGCCCAAGATCCACATAGATCGACTGATCATAGAATCTCAGAAAACTATCTGGAACAAGGAACTTCTTCTCAAACCCAATCACTGAATCCATCATAACTCATGTAAAATAACTCCAAACAAGTTGCAGTCATAGGAAGTGACTCCAAATGATCCCATGAACATCATATCATGACCACGACCACTAAAGATCCAAAGAAGTCAACCAAGACATCAATCACCCAACTCACCATCACGAACAAAAAAAACACAAAACTGGTAACAAAGATCCACCAGTAAACAAATGTTTTTGGATGATGCAAGATTACCAAGGACCCAAGATGCTCTTGCATCTTCTTCTCTCACTAGGCAGTCAACTGTATCATTAGAGATATGATCAAGTACTATGTATCAAAAAAAGACAATTTCCTGTAAAAAGATGTTAGAAAACATTGCATATATAAGCATATTCCATAAATCCACTTGCATATCAATATATAAGTATAAATCCATTTGCATAACCATTGAACATAATTTCATTTATAGCATATCCATTTAAATCCATTGCATGTCCATTGCATAATACATGAAATCCATTTCATGATCATTGCATATTCATCTAAGATATCCATGACATAAACATCAAATAAAAAAATTCATTCATACATGAGCATCATAAATACATCGATAGAAAGTAAGTCCATAATGAATCATAAGGAAATAAGTACATTTCATAACAAAAAAGATACAAAAGTACAATGAGATTGAATCATATATCTCTATAAATTGTCAAATGTCAGATGTACTTCATCAAAATCTATAAGAGTCATTGAAGCAAGTCATCATATACAACGACCAAAAATGGGGTACAAAAATGGAGTATCAAAATCAAGGAGGCTAGCTGTCTACCATGTCCTTAGCATTTGGAGCCTATGGAGGGGGTGGTAGAGGAGGTACAACCTCATGAATGCGTGGCATCTGCGCACCCTCAGACCTAGCTATAAACTAAGAGAAGGGCATAACCTGTTGAGTTTCTAGAATAATTGCATTGTAAGCTGCTACATAATATGAGGCATGACTAGTCTGGTGCATAACTAATCACTAATGGTGATCTCACCTTGCTATGAGCATGACCATCCTCTGATCTCTCTATGCTATAAACTCAAATATCTGTGAGTCTCGCTCTGATAGCCTAGTTACTGTGAAAATGATATCAACTTGTAATGCTCATCTATGATCTCATAGGGATTAGATCACGTCCTATGGAGTCCTCTACCTCAAAGCCTCCTCCTCACCACCCCTAACTACCTCCTCAACCCCCGCATCCTCCTCATCTCTCTGCCTCACCTGTCAGTCTTTGCCTCCCAGAGGATCTATCTACTCCTGCATTACCTATACAACAACCCTACCACTGGGTCCTATCCCTCTTGATTGTCTTCTATCCATCCTCCAATGAGCTGGTACTACTCTTCTTGAGTTGGCCCCTACATCTCATCCTACTAGTCTAGGCACTATATCTCTCCAACCATGTGGTGGTGGAGGAATAGGTGCATCACCCTCATCATCTATCCCCAGAATAGGAGCCGCTAGATCTGTAAATTATTTAAAGGGATGCTGAGCAAAATGATCCCTATACTCTGGTGATATGCCTGCATCTGCCACCACCTTGAGTTAATCCCACAGATCTCTCCAACCCAAACTCAAGTCCTATAAGGTGGTCACCACTACCAATGTCAGTCCCTATCTCACTCTGACCTCAATTGCAAATTTGGCATATTTTGTAAACTCTTGTGGCATAACCTAAGGATGACCATACTGACACAATACTCGAGATAGCACAAACCTCTCTAGAACAACATGAGTATGTCCAATCAATGGACGTGTAATGAACATGTCTCTCTACTATGATTTCTATTCCTCCCATGGCTATGTCCCCAAATATGGTTTCCATGTGACCACTATCATATCATCGATCTCTCATCTCCAATAGGTAGTCTTCCCCAAGTGGGGCTACATGACATAACTTGTGTATCTATAAATGGAGGGATACCCTGTAGTCCTAGCATCATCACATAGGGGCTGACAGATAGGGAGATTCTCCCAAGCCTAGATCTGAAGAATCAAAACTCCTGTAGCCAAAGTCCTTGTGCATAAGTACATAATCTCATGTAACTCATGATATATATGCACCAAGATGCATGACCCCCAACCTAGCTTTTCTGGCTGAGGTAACAAGCTCTCTAATATTGAACCCCACCCACACTGGAATCCTTGTTGATCTCTATCAGGCATAAGAAAACAACCTATGTACCCTACCATCACACATGCTAGGGGAATGACCTAACCATACCTAGACACCATAGTGTCCCAACCTACCCATATCTCTAGAATATCGTCATCTTGAAAGATCCTACAAATAGCTAACATCCCAGGATGATGTGACGACTCATACTCTACTAGAGGACCACCAAAAGGAATATGAAAGATATGATAAACATCATCTAGGGTCATTGTCATCTCACCAGTGGGCAAGTGAAACATGTTGTGCTCACTGTGGAATCTCTCCACAAGAGCAGTCAACAACCCATGATTAACATGGATATCTGAAATCCCACCTAACTAACTAAAGCCACACTCAACAAGAACAACATGCTCATCCTCAGATAGGTGTGACAATCATCTCATCATTGGTGTATATGTAATCCTTAATTGGACATTTGGGAGCACCTCCTACAAGAAATCAATGTGAAATCATCAGTATCACATCCAAGCAATATATCAAATTTGGAATTTTTGGGCCTTAAATACACTCTTTGTTTTTAGTATGAGTAAATAGAGACAATTGAGTTTACTCATACGAGCATTCTCACCACATGGTACGAGAAAACTCCCTGATACGAGAAAACACATAATGTAGTATGACCATAAGGGCCTAATGGTGTTTTCTTGTATGAGTTAAGGGTAGCTTTAGTATGAGAATTCCCATAGCCCCATATGAGTAAAGAATTTGGAGTGTTTACTCGTATGAGCCTTCTCACCGGATTGTACAAGAAACTGAGAGTTTTGACCTAAACACCTAAAAACATGTCTAAAAATGAAGAGAAATTAATCAAACAAGAGTGGATTTTGATGACTTACCGTTGGTCCATAGTTCCTTGGCTAATTATGCACCCATTGCCACTCAAATCGATACGTTTCTAATGGAACCACCATTTTTTCTCAGAGAAGGTTTTGAAATTTCAAACTTTAGGAGATTAAAATGAATTGAAAATGACCCCTTTTGGTCCTTATATAGGTTTTTGACCTATTTTTCAACTTGGTCTAATTGACGTGAAAATCACACTCCTACCTAATTTGACTATCCTGATTCCATTTTCAGGATTAAAATCAAAATCCAAGATCATTTACTCTGTTAAATTTGTAGTTTGAATTTTTCTCCCTCATTATTGTTGACCACTTGCACAATCAATCATTTGTCTTTCGAACTAACGAGATTTATTTCTCCTCAAGAAATTTATTGTACCAAAACCTTGGTCAACCCTTACCCAAATTTTGGTCAAACTTGGTCAAGCGAACCTAAAATCAAGTACAAAATGTGACTTACAGCCTCATCAAAACCAAATCAATCTTTTCTTGCATCATTTTATGAATCAAAATTACTTCAGATCGCTAGGGTACCTAGCCATATTTCATTTTTTCTCCTGAGGGGGAATGATCATAACATCAACAATTCAATGATCACATCATCAAGAATCTTTATTTAAGAAATCAAATCAATCAAATCAAACAAGGCCTCGTCGGTAGGGGCATCTCAGCTTCATCGCACCGCATCAAGTTTAGATTCTTTGTCATCATCAAATCCCTAGGGGCATATCAATTTCATCGCTTCACATCAAGATGGTATTGTCCTCATTAATCCAATTGGCTTCATCACATCAAATCAAGTGAATGGCATTATTAATCTCTTAATGATGACCAATTTCATCGCTTCACACCAAACTGGTTATTGATTCAAACCAAACCAATGGTTTAATATTCTTTCTGACATTGATCAATTTCATTTCTTCACATCAAATTGATTAGTTATCATCATCAAATCAGATAGGTGCTGAATTTCATCGCATCACATCAAACTAAACATTTTGGTCTTCCTAGTAGTTCTTGTCTAGTCAAGTTTGGAATCAACATCTTTTGAATCAACTAGCTTGAGGGTATTTTCATCACTTCACATCAAAATATTCTCATTCTCAATCGCTAACTATTCTTTGAATCAATGCACAGATCACAAATCAATTTAAAGAGGGGCAAGTGTAATCACCTAAAAATGGTCACCAAAACCATAATCCCCTAATCTTGATTATTCATCAGAAAACCCTAATTTCAATCAAATTTCCTAAATCCTAACCTAAGGCAATTCAACTCATCAATTTGATCTAACCTATATCCCATTTGATTACTGCACTTGATCATGCTTAATTAATTAATTCCTAAAGTCTTAAGGTTATTGGCAATTAAATCAACCCTATATCATTTGTTTAATTAATATTCTAAGATGTTGATTAAATAAATAAATAATTACCAATTAATCATAAAATGGAATTAAATTAATTATTTTATCACAGTTTGAGGAAAATACATTAAATTATTTAATAAATCCAAAAATGCACCATTCTTTAGTTAACTAAATTCAATTTTGGCAACAGTTTAGTTAACCAAGTCACATTTTGGAAACAAATTAGTTAACTGGAAAACCAGTCTAGTTGACTTGTTAGTTATTTTGGAAATCTCCACAAACTAGTTTAGTGGACTTGTTACTTTATTTGGAAGATTCCTCAATGACCGATGCACCTTTGGAGTTAACCGAATCTTTGAAGCAATCTCCACCGCTCATCTCCAATCGATCTCAACCGTTCATTCCCGAATGGATTTCTATAGAAGCATGCCTCATTTCTTCATAAAGGATCCCAATCTTTTTCTTAGGTTAATGCTTCTATTTTGTTTTCAATCCTTATTATCTATTTTAATTGCATAAGTTAATTTAGTTTATTTTATTGCATTCAAACATAGGAACACTTCAACTTTTCTTAATATGGATTAACTTTAGATTAAGCATTGCAATCATTGTTGATAGCATAGCTTAGTTTGTTCATTATTATTGCATTAATATCACATCTAGGAACACCTCAATTTTTCTTAACATGGATTAAGCTTAGACTAATCATTGAATGAACCTGTATTGCATGATAGATTAGCTCTTCAAATACTTCATTTAGGTAGAGTCTAAAGTCACTAGGTTTGTAATGATCTGAGAGAAAAATCATACTCTTGTCTACTAGAAGGCAATGAGTCATCTTAGTTAGTCTTAGATTATATTAATTTGTTTTTATTTAGATTAACTATATAATGATTCATTGAAGTGTAGTGTAGATTAGATCATGCATTTTTACACACAAAGTATATACAATTGGTTCAAAGGATTAGTAGAGGAGTTTGATATATGTTGTGCAATTTGAAAAAGGGTACTTGACTCTGCATTTTTTCTACGAGTCCTTTGGAAAATTTTAAAGAAAACCTAGGATTACTCGCTAAACAAGGCTACTAGGATTAGGTCTAGTTAGTTCCTGAGTAAGGGTTTGTTGATGAACTAAGTTGATCAAATGAGACTGGTGGAATGTGTTTGAAGAATGGTGGATTAAGTTGAGGGTGTGGAGCCTAGTGGTTGTGAAAAGAAGTGTTTTGACCTTTGATACCTGTCTAATGTGTTGGTTGGATCTAGAGGGATGATCCTATTGGATTAGTTTATAGGGTGTTGTTACAAAAAAGTACCCTGAAGATGAGTTCCTTATTATTTTATAGGCCTTTTGAATGTACTAGGGGGTCATTGGACATATATTTATTGAGTTGACAACTTAGTTGTCAACTTGACAATAATTTATTATCATTTTGTAAGTCTAAATGTGGGGACAATTAATTTTAACTATTCCTAGTTGGTTTAAGGGAAGTTAGGGAGGTAGTTGTAGGTTATAAGGGGCTCATAGAGGTATTTAGGTATGCAATTCCTAGTTGGAATAGAGAGAGTTGATGTAACAGGATTGGAAGACACCAAACATATTAGTTTCTTTGCAAAAGCATAAATCTGTTGTGGGTACAATCACTATTTCAGTGAATTTCCATGTTTGAAAATTTATCAGTTTGATAGGATAGGGAAGTATAATGATTATGTATTTAATTTTATTCATTTTCCTATTGATGGAGCATCATTTTATCAAGTTTTCAGACATGATTAATAAGCTTCTCTGTGACTATTCTTGTATATTGTTTTAAGACAGTTTTTGTTTGGTTTGGAGACTCTCATGGATAACTAGACTCCCCCTCTTTATGTGGTCATTGTGGATTGTGGGAGGAGTCTATAAATTGTATCATATTATTTTTGTATGAGTTTGACTGTAGGGATGGTCAAGATGGTGGAGAGAATGGCCATTGATTGAATAAAATTGAAGATTGAGGGTATGTGTGTGCAACACCAATCATAGACCTGAGAGATTTTCATGGAGGGCCACATTTTATATTTTTTTATATTTATAAAATTTCATTAGAAGGTTTTGGATCCATTTTTTGGATTTAGAGATGTTTGGAAGGGTAAGTTCAACAAGGCCCTAGGTTGGTGTCCCTAAGAGTGAGGGTTTAGTACATGGAGGGGTAGAACTATGTGGCACCTTGAACAAATATGAAAACTTGTTGATTTGCATCATGTCTAAAGACTATTTCATGGTTGGGAGGTTTGGGGATGAGTGCTTGTAGGAGTTTCTTTGTTAATGGACGACTATTAAGCCTAATTGTGAAGTTGCAGGGCACTGGTATGTACAACTGGTTCAAAAGATCAGTAGAGGAGTTTGACATATGTTGTGTAATTTGAAAAAGGGTACTTGAATATGCATTTTTTTTGAGTCCTTTGGAAAATTTTAAAGAAACCCTATGATTACTTGTTGAACATGGCTACTAGGATTAGGCCTAGCTAGTTCTCAGGTAAGGGTTTGTTGATGAACTAAGTTGATCAAATGAGACTAGTCAAATGTGTTTGAAGAATGATGGATTTATTTGAAGGTGTGGAGCCTAGTGGTTGCGAAAAGAAGTGTTTTGACCTTTCATAGGTCTAATGTGTTAGTTGGATCTAGAGGGGTGATCCTATTGGATAAGTTTATAGGGTGTTGTTACAAAATAAATACTCTGAAGATGAGTTCCTGATGAGTTTTCTAAAAAGTCCACTAAGCTCTGTATCAATAAGACCTTTACTAGGACTTATTATTACATAATAATGTATAGGCTTAAATCTACACACTAAAAAATAAGGGTTAGTAGCACCGATCAATCTAATAAAAAAAATTCAATAAGATACTAAATGAGAGCCTATTAACAAAAAAATAAGAAATATTAAAATCATAAATAAGCTCACAAAGTAATAATAATAATCCATCCTTCTGTTGCTTCTCTTTGATTGATGGAAGTGGTTACACTAAGTAAAAATTATGCCAACACCTCGACTCCGATACTTCAAGAAAATATGATAAGTAATGATTGGTAAAAGACTATGTTGATAATTGGAGAAAGTTTTGATGCATAAATTTTGTAATGTAATTATGAGAGAAGAGGGTTTTTTATATAGAAAATGGGGTTAAAATGAATGGTCAGGATCGATAAGAGAAAATCATGATTAGGGGATGAGAAGTGATGAGATTGAAGAGATTTTGGGAATATTGTTAGGCCCAAAAGGAGGCAAGAAAAATTGAGGGGGGGGGGGGGGGAGGGTGAATTAGTTGTGTGTACCTAATTACCTTAATTCCACTTTAGCTACTTATATCTAAAAGATAAAAAATAATGCAAGATCCACAACACAAAGCACATAACACAGATTTATTCTCGAAAAGACCTAGTTAAGGGAAAACTCATGTGGGAGTCAAACCCACTAGATGAGTATACTCTATCAAAAGTACTGTCTGGTTAAGAGGAAAGTAGAGAATACAGGATGTTCTTTCAACCATAGGCTTACAACCCAATCTATTGGCTCACTTCCCAGAGCTCACTTCTCACAATAGAATCTCAAATCTGGACCTAACTCAGGTTCACTAATTTATTTTCAATTTTAATAGGGTGGACATACAATCCTTTACAATTGAACTGAAAAATAGCATATCCTATGTTAGAATAGTTCTAATGAAGTACAAAATATTCCTTAGATGGAGAACATAAATATATATACTCCTCTCTCTCTCTCTCTCAAATAAATACATACTCTAAATTACAAAATGATCTCTCATTTATACCGATTACAAAGAATAATCAATCACTAGGTCAGCTAAGTCCTAATACAATAAAAGATATAACCATTATGCTCAATCTTCAATGTGATCCAAATTAAGTCATCCAAGACATAGAAAGGGCCCAAATATTCATCATCTAACACACACAAGTGCTACCAGAGGAACATGAATAATTGCTACACATTACTTCATCCAGTCGTCTAGGACCTAAATGAAGAAACATCAACATACTACCAAAGTAGAAAATATGATTATCTTAACCAATTCGAACCATCAAAACGGTCATCAATAAATCCAAGAACACCAACAAGAAGTGTGAATATCATCCAGAACTTTACATCATCTCCAATACAAAATCTAAACTTATCTTTAACTCTAATCAACAAGAACACTAAAATACTGAACTCAAACATAAAAAATATAGCTTGTTGTACTCTGAATCATGAACAACACCAGATGTGAATGAAATGATAAGGGGACATAAATTTTCCATCTTCACAACCTCTGATACATCAAATCCAATACCAAACCAAATAATCATCCATTGTTCACAGGACCACTAAGACACCAGTAACTAGAAACTTGATCATATCTTACCCAAACTATCAAACCAACTTCGGTGAACCTCTTTATATGATCTACAGATATCTCAAAACAATACCTCATCATCGCATCTCAAGATCTTCAGCATAGCATCAAAAAAAGTAAAATATTCCTTACCAAATGTCTTGTACACACTTTCTGATACAATAATAAGTATGTTGACATCAATGAAAAAAAAAATATCAGCACACCCAAATCCAAAACTATGACATGCTCAAAAAAGTCCCCTTTGGCATTGATGACAACATATGTAGTGAAAAACTGATCAATGAATAAAGTCAATTCTATATCCACCTGATCACTCTAAATATCCAACTTCAACACAATTTCTACAATCTTTGATCTTGCTTCTATTTTTAAGTCAATCTCCTCCCTCTTTGACATCAATGAAAAATGACCAAAGATATCAAGTTTACCAAACCACGAAATAGCCATAAGACTTCTCCCCTTAAGGAGTAGTCCCCAAAAGTGATCAATCCAACAAATAATGTTTTGATTGTTTCTCTGGATTGATAGTACCCTTAGCATTATTAGCTTTGATCTAGAAGAGATATCACCCAAGATTTTCCCTAAGATACTCAAAAGTATCCTTTGACAAAGGCTTTGTAAAGATGTTAGCAATTTGTTCTTTAGAAGACAAAAATTCCTACTTCACTTATTTTTCATTTACCTTATCCATCAAGACATAATACTTAATAGAAATATACTTTGGCTTTAAATGTAGAATAAGATTCTTTGAAATATTTATAGCACTAGAGTTATCATAGTGAATAGTAGTAGATTCATCAATGTTTGTCCTTATGTCCTTGAACATTTTCTTCATCCATATAAATTGATTACAATTTTAATAGAAACAACATACTCAGCTTTAGCAGTAGGTTGAGAAATACAACTCGACTTCTTACTAGTCCAAGAAACCAATTTATTACCAAAGAAGAATTCACCTCCACTAGTACTTTTTGTATTATCCATATGACCTTCCCAATTGGTGTCAGTGTATGCACATAGAGTGAAGTCATCATATTTTTCATACCATAATCCATAGTCAACTGTACCCTTTGAGTATCTAAAAATTCTTTTCACAACAACCATATGAGATTCCTTCAGCCCAGCTTGAAATGTTGCAACAATTCCAACAACATTTGATATATCTGGTCTAGAATGACTTAGATATTGCAGTATACTGATCTTAGATCTGTATAATTTCTAATTAACATAGGAAGAATCATCATCCTTAGTCAGCTTACAACCAGTAACCATAGGGGTTCCTACCTATTTTGAATCTTACATACCAAATTTCTTCAATAATTCTTTGACATACTTAGACTGAGTGATGAAAATTCCTTTATCTATACAAGATTCCTTTAATCTATACAAGGCTTTCTATAACTTACAAACCATATCTCCTTCTTCGATTAGAGTAAAACCATCGGGCTTCTTAATGTAAACATCTTCCTTAAGTTCACCATTAAGGAATGTAGACTTAAAATCCATCTGATAAACCTTAAATTTATTATAAGCTACATATGGAAGAAGTATTCTAACAAATTCAAGTCTAACAATAGGAGAACAAGTCTTAGTAAAATTGATACCTTCCATTTGTGAATAACCTTTGCATACCAGTCTTTCTTTGTTCTAAACCACTTTACCATCTTCATTCAGCTTATTTCTAAATACCCACTTAGTACCAATCACATTCTTGTTAATAGGTGTGGGAATAATGATCCAAGTCTTGTTCTTTTCAACCTGATCAAGTTCTTCCTTCATTGCTTTCATCCAACTCTCATTAATACATGTTTCTTTAATATCTTTAGGCTTAAATTCTAATAGTAAACATGTTTCTTCTCTAGTCTAAACACCTTTATTATCATCACAAATAATGACATCTTCAATGATTAATCCTTACATACTTTGGAGTTTATACCTTGGAGTTTTTGGTATAGGTTATGTAGCAAACTCTTCAGTGTTAACATCCACTTCATTTCCTTCTAGTTTTATCTATTCTTCTGATCCATCCTAATTCTGATTTTGCATTTCTACAATTTGATTGTCATCTTTAGTCATATCATACCTAAAATTCCTCTACGATCTCTACTCATTCTCACAAACTCTGACATTTTGACTTTCAACAATGTTCTTTAGTTTATAGTTATAACATTTAAATGCCTTTCTCTTTGTAGAATAACCAATAAATATTCCTTCATCATTTTTCAAAATCAAACTTTCTAGTATCTTCATCTCTCTTAATGTGGCATTTACTTTCAAAAATTCTAAAATATTTCACTATGGGAGCATGAACATACCAAAGTTCATAAGGATTCTTATCGGTTTCTTTCTTAATTTATACTCAATTCAAAGTATCTACTGCAATGCACACTACTTCTCTTCTTTGTGATCATACCAAATACCATAGTCTTCAATCCCTTTTAAGTATCTAAAGATTCTCTTCACAGCCACCACATGAGATTCCTTTGGATTAGCTTGAAATCTTGCAACTATCCCAACTGCATGTGCTATATCAGGCCTACTGAACAACATATTACAACTTACCGATCATGGATTTGTATATGTTGCATCCACCTCTTTAGGATCATCTTCCTTGGATAGATTACAACCGGTCACCATTAGAGTTCCAACTAGTTTAGAATATTCTAACCCAAAAGTCTTCAACACTTCTCTCACATACCTTGTCCAACTGATGTAGATTCCATCACTGAGCTGAGATATATATAGAATCCAACAAATAATTTTATTTCAACAAACATAGACATCTATAATTTTTTCCTAATTTCATCTGCAAATGCAATACTCATCTCATCATTTCCTCCAAAAATGATGTCATCAAAAAAGATTTTAACAATCAATAATCGGTCTTCCTTCTCAACCTTCAGGTAAACATTACTATCCTCACTTGTTTTGATGAACCCAATATTGATCAGATATGAGTGGAGTCTCTCATACCATTCCCTTGGTGCTTGTTTCAATTTGAAAAGCACCTTCTGCAACTTGCATACTTAGTCCTTATCATCTAATAGTACAAAACCATCAGGCTATTCTATACAAACTTCATCTTCCGCAATTTCATTCAAGAAAGTAGATTTGATGTCCATTTGATAAAGTTTTTAATTTTTAATAAGAAGCATATGATAGCAAAATCCTTACTCCTTCAAGTTTAGCCATTGGTGAAAAAGTCTCTCCATAGTCCAATCCTTCTTGTGCATAACCCTTAACCACAAGTCTTGCCTTATTTATGACTACTTCACTAGCTTCATTGAGTTTATTTTTTCAAAACCCACTTAGTTCCTACCACATTCTTATCAATGGGTTTGGGAACTAGTACCCAAGTATTGTTATTCTTTATTTGATCTAATTCTTCTTCCATGGCTCTAACCCAATATTCATTCTTCAATGCCTCTTTTAAAGACTTAGGTTCATGTTCAAAAATTAGACAAGTAATTTCTCTGATCTTTCTTGTAGTCTGAATACCAACATTTTTATTAGGAATATTCTGACTAGCTAAATGATTTAACTTTACATACATTGGTATCACCAGTTTAAGTCTGAGCCTCTTCTACTGATTAAACTGGTTCATCTTAATAGTTCTTATTTTTAACTTCTTACTCCACCGGTTGAACATATACAATTCCATGATCATCTTTAGATTTATTCTTTCTGGAACCATCATTCCACTCTAAGAATTCATCAATCTTCACATTTTCACTTTCTATCAACTTGTTAGTTCTCTTGTTTTGACACTTGTATTCTTTCCTTCTTGCAGAATATCCTAAGAATATTCCTTCATCACTCTTAGGATCAAATTTACCTATATATTCATCTCTCTTTATGTAGCATCTTCTCCCAAAGACTTTGAAATAGATCACACTTGGTGAATGTCCATGTGCCATAACTAATAAGGAGTATTATTAGTGCCCTTCTTCACCTATACCCGATTCAATGTATAAACAACAGTGCTAATAGATTTTCTCCAAAATATTTGAGATACATCTTTCTAGATCATCATAGTTCTTGCAACATCAATAATAAATCTATTCCTTCTCCCTGCAATCCTATTTTAATCTTCATTCCACGCTCTTCACAAAAATTAGTGAATTCCAAAGATGTGAACTCACCACCTTTGTCAGATCTCATGCACTTTAGAATCTTACCTATTTCCTTTTCAACTCGTGCTTTGAACACCTTAAATATATATAATGCATTTGATTCATCTTTTAAAAAAGAAACCCGCATCATCCTAGAGTAATCATCAACAAAAAGTATAAAGTACTTATCTCCATAATAGCTTCTTGTTCTCATAGGACCACACAAATCAGTATGAACTAAATCCAAAATACCTTCAGATGAAAATGATTTAAGTTGATAAAAATAGAACTAGTTAACTTTCCCAACTGACATTCCTTGCACATGACATTGTCTGGTTTTAGTAGTTATGGAAAACCTCTAACAATATTCATCTTACTCACTTTGATCAAAATATCAAAGTTAACATGACAAAATATTCTATGCCACAACCAACTATCATCAAATTTTGTAATCAGATAACTCTTTACTATAGTACTCAGTCAGAATAGGTTATCCTTAGACTGCATACCTATAGAAATCAGATCACTAGATCTCCCAAGTATCATGCATACACCTCATTTGAACTCAACATGATAACCTTTGTTATTCAACTAAGCTACACTCAATAGATGATACCCTAGACCTTATACCCAGTAAACATCATCACAATTTGTTTTTCTATTTAGTGCAATAGATCTTATTCCTTTTACTAAGCAAGGGGATTTTTACCAAACCTTACTGCTCCACCATCACATTCATCCAACTTAGTGAGCTCACTCTTATCACTAGTCATATGATGTGTACATCCACTTGTTGGAAATATTCAAGACTAGCCAAGTTACTGAGAGGGGAGGGGTGAATTAGTAACTTCAAAACTTTTCCATTAATTATAGATCTTAATAACATTTAGTTCATTGATCTAATTGCATGCATGAGAAATTGAAAACATAAAACATTCATAGCACTTTAACACAAAGATTTGGTGACCCAGAAACCTTCCAAATAGAAAGTAAAAATGGGGTGGGGATGATACCCACAAAACTTCAATACTGTAGTATAAAGTTGGCCGGTTAAGGCTTACAATGATCACTTATGATGATCTGCCCTGTTAGGAGAAATTAGGACTGCTAGGTCCACCTTGTTAGAGGATTTACAAACATACAATGAAGTATGCACTCGGTTAAGAGATTTAAGAAAAGATTTTTAAGTCTACCCTGTTAAAGGATTTAATGTTGATTTACCTGTTAGGATGAAACAGTAAATCTCTTACTTGCAACTGTACTTGCTAATTGAGATTCTTTGATGTACTGATCACCTTCTGTGATAGATATGTCTTTGCTTCTCCTTATATTGCTGTAGCCCTTTGTAATTTTCTTATCTCTGTCTATCATGCATCTTCGCATACACACTTCTCATTCCATGCATTCACACATTCATATTCCACATTACTACACTTTGGATATGATACAAAACATTGCTTATATATCAATCCAAAATAATTAGAAAGTCGGCTGCTAAAATACAAGTCAACACAAGTATTACTAAGTCAGCCCTCATGTAGTTACAAAAGTTCCTGCAAACTAATTCGGTGACTTTCTGATACTTGGCATCCATTGCATTACTCGGCATCATCATGCTCTTGGTAGGAGTGGAGGCTCGGTCCATACTAACCACTTGGTCATAGTTTCAAACTCGGTATACACTAGAGACTCGGTAGATACAGTCTCACTCAGTAGAAACTGAATTCCCTGTTTACCATGCTGGCACTTGGTAAAAATTGCTCATCTCATCACTCGGTAATGATAACTCGGTAAGCACTACAAAGCTCAGTCTGCTCGATAAGCACTGTTCTGCTTGGATTGCTCGGTAAACACTGCGAAGCTCGGTAAGCACACAAAATTTGAATAAGTGTTGTCACTAATGACAAACATACTTAATGCCAACAATCTCCCCCTTTGGCATTAGTGACAAAAACACTTATTGCCCAAAACTTATATACAAAATTCATGCTGAATCTGTTTTAGATTTTTCAAAAATTTATCTTTGTCATACTGTTGTATATACATTTCATGTCTCCCCCATACAGTATACATATATACAAATATCTTATTTCACCTCATACTCATATTTCCTATTTCTCTCATATACTTTCTCCCCCTTTCATATCTCTCATATCTTTCCATATATCTCCCCCTATCTTATATACTTTCTCCCCCTTTTTGACAATAATGCCAAAGGTGTATATACAAATAATTTACATAGAGATACCAAAATGTGAGAGAAAATTAGAATGTACCTTACTTATTAATGCCAGAGTTCTGTCCCAATTCTCTTGTAGAATCTTGCATGTATGGAGTGCAACTTGGACTTCTACAGAGAGTTCAATCATATGATCTGCAATTGAAAACTAATTGTCATGGATCAATATTTTTGAGTGAGCAATGTGCTTCTGCATTGTATCCATGATGGGAAGGATCATATTCTGAATATCTATTACTATTGACCTGATCCTTGCATCTTCTCTCAATAACTTTGACTGCTTATCAGATAGGAATTTGATTTTCATATGATGTGCAGAGCTTGAACTAGGTTCAAGTTGCAACTTCTGTGCACTGATCTTTAGATCCTCATCAATCTTATTCAATTTGTCCTTAACTTCCTTTGAGAACTCGGCAACATTACATACCTTGACAAAAAATGATGTTACCTTGGAATAGGAGGACTCAATGTTAGTCAAAACTAAAGATAACTTTACCTGATTGATAGCTATTTGCTGAGAAATACGCTCAAGCACATTATTATCAAACTTCTTCTCAGCCTTCTCAAGCAACTTATCTGATCCAAAAGAATCCTCATTAAACTTAGTTATTGCCTCTGCCAACTGTAACAAAATGTGTTGAGAGGAATCAACTTCAACACCTATTGCTTCTGCCAAAATATTCTTGGCATCCTCAATGATCTTATATTCCTTATCTCTTTCCTCCTTTAGTTTCTTCTACTTTTCTTTCTTCTGGAGGAGTTTTCCAACCAATTGCATTGATTGCTCAGTGAAGACTCCACAACTTAGTGAATATAAGAATTCATACTGCTCTGACTATACTCAGTAACCACATGAAATTTGGTTACTCCTAACCTTGCTCGGTGATAACTAATACCGACCTTCTTAGTGATCCTTCTGTATCTTGCATACTGATTGGATCTTTCTTCCTTTCAATTTTGGAACTGTTTGGAATTTGTCTATGATGATATAGTTCCAGTGCTTTCTTGGAGACTTAGTTAGAATTGATAGAGGCACCCTCTTCATGAGTGACTTCATTACTTGGATTGGTTTACTTGGTAGATTTAGGAATCCACTGTTGTCTCATTTGCTTCCTGATGCTATTTGCTTTTGCTTTCTTTTCATCTTCAACTTTGTCTATATTCATGCAATTTTTAGCTATATGACCAAGTTTAGTGCATGTATAACATCTTATGGTAGTATCCCTTTTTCTCAAGTGATGCCTTACACAATTTATGCCAATGTGTCCATATTCTCCACAGTAATGACACCTACACCAAGTGTTGTAATCCCAACCAAATATTGCTTTCACAATTTGTTCTACTAGATTGGATGTTTTAGATCTGCATTTAGATGCCTTGTGACCTTTTTTGTTACATTTGTGACATTTTCCTTTAAATCTTAGTTTCTCCTTGCATTCATTTTCTTTATGACCATGTTGATTGCAATTGTAGCATTTTCCATTGAATTTTTCTTTTCCATTGCTCCAACATTTGGTTGAAGTATGACCTATTTTGCCATAGTGATTACAAGTAAGTTTCTGATTCTTTTGAGTACCTTGTTTGGAGGATTCACCTTCTTCTTTGTATCCAAGTCCTACTTTTCCTTTTAGCTTATGAAGGTTTTGTTCATACAGCTAATTCATATCTTCTTGAGATTTCAACATTCTCTCATTGATTTGCCTTTCAGTGTTTAGATCATTCACCAATGTTAAACTAATTTTCTTTTCAGATCTCAGCTCCTCTCTTATCCTTTCATTTTCTGATCTCAGAGTCAAGATTTCTTCATTTGCATTGGAGATTTGATCATTAAGGTTTTCTAGCTGAAGAGTTTGATTCTAGATTTCATTGTTCTTTCCATCTATTTCATCTTTCATCTTGTTTCTTTGTTCCAAGATTTCACAAAATCTTGTTGACTGAATTTCCTGTTCTCTTTTCAACTTTCTTACTTCTTCTTGCAGAGATCCATTCTTTTCTAGGAGTTCTTTGATTGCATTGTTTACTTCATCTAAGCTGCTTGAAGGGAAAAAATATTCAATCTTTTCTTCAACATACTGATGGTCATTCATCTAGTTTTCAAGTTCCTTCCTTCTTTTTAGGGATTGGGAAAGATGCTCTTTTGCTTCCTTGAGTTGAGCTATGGCCATTTCTAGATCTAGCTTTTCATTTTGAATTACTTTGTTAAGTCTGAATATCTCCATTGTCCTGGATCTTTACTCAAGCTGTCAAACTCTATCCTAAGAACCACAAAGCTCTGATACCAATTGTTGGAAATATTCAAGACTATCCAAGTTACTGAGAGGGGAGGGGTGAATCAGTAACTTCAAAACTTTTCCATTAATTACAGATCTTAATAACATTTAGTTCATTGATCTAATTGCATGCATGAGAAACTGAAAACATAAAACATTCATAGCACTTTAACACAAAGATTTGGTGACCCAGAAACCTTCTAAATAGAAAGTAAAACTGGGGTGGGGATGATACCAACAAAACTTCAATACTACAGTATAAAGTTGGCCAGTTAAGGCTTACAATGATCACTTCTGATGATCTGCCTTGTTAGGAGCAATTAGGACTGCTAGGTCCACCTTGTTAGAGGATTTACAAACATACAATGAAGTATGCACTCGGTTAAGAGATTTAACAAAAGACTGTTAAGTCTACCCTGTTAAAGGATTTAATGCTAATTCACCTGTTATGATGAAACAATAAATCTCTTACTTGCAATTGTACTTGCTGATTGAGATTCTTTGATGTACTGATCACCTTCTGTGATATATATGTCTTTGCTGCTCCTTATACTGTTGTAGCCCTTTCTAATTTGCTTATCTCTGTCTATCATGCATCTTCGCATACACACTTCTCATTCCATGCATTCAAACATTCATATTCCACATTACTACACTTTGGATATGATACAAAACATTGCTTATATATCAATCCAAAATAATTACAAAGTCGGCTGCTAAAATAAAAGTCAACACAAGTATTACTGAGTCGGCCCTCATGTAGTTACAAAAGTTCCTGCAAACTAACTCAGTGACTTTTTGATACTCGACGTCCACTGCATTACTTGGCATTGTCATGCTCTCGGTAGGAGTGGAGGCTCGGTCCATACTAACCACTCGGTCATAGTTTCAAACTTGGTATACACTGGAGACTCGGTAGATACTGTGTCACTCGGTAGAAACTAAATTCCCTGTTTACCATGTTGGCACTCAGTAAACACTGCTCATCTCATCACTCAATAATGATAACTCGGTAAGCACTGCGAAGCTCGGTCTTCTTAGTAAGCACTGTTCTTCTCAGATTGCTCGGTAAACTTTGTGAAGCTTGGTAAGCACACAGAATCTGAATAAGTGTTGTCACTAATGACAAACATACTTAATGCCAACACCACTATCTATTACCTGATCTTTACCATGATCCATGCTAGAAATCAAAGCTTTTTGACCATCTTTAAGAGGATTTTCCTTAATAAAAACAATGGTAAATACATCTTCATTATCCTTAGATTTCTCATCGGTAACCCCTTCATCAACAACAACAAAGAAATTATTCTTTCTCTTATGCTTGAATCTCTTAGGCTTTTCATTCTTATCACCATCATGACACTTGGCATTGATGTGTCCAATCTTGTTAAATGAGAAACATTTAAGAGGTATCTTTTCCTTGTACTTATCGATTCCTCTAGGTAACCTCTTAGCAAATATCAATGCTTCCAACTCATCCTCTTTACTTTCCCCAGACATGATAGAATCATAATAATTAGAGTAACATGAAATAGAATAAGATTCATGATTAATTTCCTTTCCCTTCCTTGTAGGTGCAAGGGACATAGATTCCCTAAATACAACTTGACTACTTGGAACACTTATTATAATTGTTAATCTCAAAAGCTGTCAAGTTTCCAATCAATGCCTCAAGAGTGAAAGGTGCAGTTATTAAAGATCTTAACTCTTGAATAGAAGAAACCCTAATTTCATAAAGAGGTAACAACGTTCTCAATAATTTACTTACCATATCATCTTCTTCAATAGTTCCACCAACACTTTTGACAACAACAACCACTTCTTTGATTCTCTGACCATACTTCTCAATTTTCCCACCTTCAACCATCCTCATGTCATCAAAATTTCCTTTAGGGCTTTGAACCTTATCTTTCTACACGTCTATCACCACCATACACTAACTTTAATTTCTCCCATACATCATAAGCGGTTTCAAGATCTTGGATATCAACAAACTCTAGATCAGATAATTTACTTGAAATGGCTTCCATAGCTGTAGTATTCTTTTTTTGTTCCCTTAGCTAATCTGCATTAATAATCTTGATTGGGGTAACATAATTATTAATAACATCATTCCAATACTATTTACCTATACCTTTTAGATAAAGCTTCATTCTACCACTCCACACTGAGTAGTTATCCCTTGTGACCTTAGGACCTTCCTTTCTCATCATTCTCGGATCTTGACCTCAAGCTGTTAAGCTTCACCACAAAGAGGACCAAGGCTTTAATACCAATTATTAATCCTAAGGGTCCAAGATTACTGAGGGGGGGGGGGAATCAGTAATCCAAGATATCTAATAATTTTCACTTATTTAACTCAAACTCAACAACATTCACAAGTTCACTGATTGATAAGAAAATGAAACTTAAACAAGTAATCACAACCACCACAATGTATGCAACACATAAAATAAATTTTTTTTCCCATGAAAACCCAAATGGGTGAAAACCATGTGTGAGATGATGTTCACAAATTTTGTACTCTTTTGAAGTACATCCTATTAGGATCTTAACCCTGTTAGGAGTTTACAAAGACACTATTAGGTGCCACCTAGTAATGAGATTTACCTCTAGCCTTGTTAGGAGCTTTACCCTATTAGGAGTAGTCTTGTTAGAGAAATTTAGACAGTAGCTAAAGTGTCACCCTATTAAATAATTTACATAAAAGATTTTTTTACGATCTACCTAGTTAAGGGATTTATGTTACTGCAACTTTTAAGAAATAACAAGCAGGTTGATCTGGAAAATAACAACTCCTTTTCTCGATCAGATCCATTGTAACACATTCCGTCTTTCTTTAGAAAACTCTGTAATACCCTATCTTGACTGCACCGTCACAATCATGATCTACACACACATCTTTGATTCCATGATATAAATATCACTTATCAAGCCATAATCCTGCCACTGACCTAAAACTCATCCAACACATTGAAATCACTTTTCCAATGTTCACACTCAGATAGATTGCGCCAAAATACACATTTTAATATAACAACCATCTTTACCAAACATGTTGGCCCAAGGATAGACCTTTACAATTTATTTTATCAAGAACAATCAAACATGTTTTTACCAAATTATCCTTCATCTTGATAAAATGTCTACCTCAATCAACTTAATGCCAACTCATTACCATAAATAAATTTATACACATCAACATGACATATGGAACACACATGAATCCTCACAACACGGCCATTGATCAAAGATTTACCATTTGTAGCTCACGAAATTTGTTCCCCTTTCAATGAAATAACTTATGTACCCACAAAACATACTAATCAGTTATCCAAATCAATTGTAGTCATAAACATAACATCAATACATAGTCAAAAATATCATCCTAAGATCACGTTGGCTAACACATCATTGATTTGAAAAATCGATCAAATCACTCATTGCATGTCACAGACTATTCTAGTAGTTTCCCTTTCATACTTCAATCAATCATAACTTACACAAATCAAACATTCAATAATTGTGATTATACAGTTCTCATCTAAAGAAATTCCCAAGTCTTCCTTAAGAATTGCGACTACTAGAACCATTGTTCATCCTTCTCACATAATTGGAAATATACTAAGAATACTAGGTCATTTCATGACATCAATGACAACATAATAACTGATCATCACAACACCAAATATATACCATCACATTATTAGTTATGCCAAAAATTTCATCTTGGGTCCATCTCAAGGAAAACCCTAATAGTTTTGCAAGTTAAATCCTCTAGCGAGGTCACTCCTATCAGGGTGAGAATGATATCTAATAGGGTTAGTAGATTAAAATCTTTAACTAGGTAGGTCTTAGAAGGAGTTTGTAATCCCTTAATAGGGTGTTCTTAACAGGACTCTGATTCTAGCTTTTAACCGAGCTAATGATACTCTTAATTGGGTATGCCTTAAAAGGGTATTTTTAATTGGTCCCAATAGGGAAGATTTTATTAGTGCACTAGTGGAATATTGTGGGCATCACTCCCACACATGGTTTTCTCCCTCTAACAAGGGTTTCCACAGAAAATTTTGGTGTCAAGTGTTCTATTTGTGTGAATGCTTTATGTGATTGATCTCTATGTGATATTTTCCTTTGCACTCTTGTTATTGTTAAATATGTTGGAAAAGAGTTTCATATTTTTGGTTGCACTGATTCACCCCCACACCCCCCCCCCCCTCTCAGTATTTTAGGCCTAACAAGCTTCTCAGTTTAATATGATGCATTAGTACTATAATCCTTCATGACTTGGAGGCTTTTAGCACCATAGCATGAAGTATTTTAATAATCTCAAGTTACCTTCTCACTTTAGGACGATGCTATGCACAAGAAGAATTTTTGGCTTTACTTTCTTATTTTCATTTATCTTTCTTTGTTGGTGATAATAAGTTCAATTAATACATGTATTGTGAAGTTTGATTTTTGGAGATAGCTAAGGGGTTTGGTGAAGAACTCAGACTAGATAGTTGTCTAGAGATTTCACAAGACTGTGATCAAGAATTTAACCTTTAGAGATGAATTAATGGATGGTTAACCAATAATTCAATGGTTGTGAAATAAAAGAGGGGTGAAAATTTATTCAAACTGAAGCAAGAACAAATAGAGAAAGGGCATCAAACAACCCTACCAAGATCAACCAAGTGATCAAGTTGATGGGACAAGCCCATCGAAAGTTGAGTCTTATCAACAATGTTCCAATAATACATATGGTCAGAAGCCCACTTCGCCAGACAATTAGCAACACTATTCCATTCCTTGGGAATATGAGTGAAAGTAACATACTCCAAAGAAGTACACAAATTATGAATTTGGTCTGCAATCAAAGCTAACTTCCAACTAACAACTTTATAATGTTGTTGATTTAAAAGATGTATCACCACTTGAGAGTTAGATTCATAGATAAGCCTTCTCCAACCAAGGTCACAAGCATTCTTCACAACGTACAAAATGGCAATGGCCTCCATCAGGTTGTTAGTGTGGTGACCTTTATAAATTGAAAACACAAACTGAACATCCCCCTTACTATCTCTGCCAACACAACCAATGCCAACAGGCCCTGGATTGCCCTTGGAAGACCCATCCGTGTTGATTTTAAGAATACCCTGCGGAGGGGCACTCCACTTCCCCACGCTATTTATCTTTTGCAAGGGATGTCTACACATTTTTCTTAGCAATTTTCCATGTGGGGGGGGGGGATATTCAAGTGGTTATTGAAAATATCCTCCCTTGGTTCCATTGCCTTAGAAGTATCACATTTTGCAGAAAGAGTTTCCCCCAAAGAATGGAGAATTTTCCACCATAAGTGAGGAGCCTCCAATAATTCATCCTTAAAGATACGATGGTTCCTCTCCAACCAGATATGCCAAATAATAAAAGAGGGGCCAAGAGTCCAAGCAACTTGAAGAAATAAAGTCTTGACAGGAGCCTTACCCCAGCGAGAAAAGAAATTTGCTAGTGAGGAAACATGCCAACAAGATTGGTTCCACACATTCCACCAAGAGTGCCAAATATATCTAGTGAAAGGGCATTGGAAGAAGATATGGGAGACATTTTCTTCACTAGTCTGGAATAGAACACACATTGAGGGTCCTTGGAAGTCATGCTTGCATAAATTATCCCATGTAAGGCATCGACTATGGACCACCAACCACATAAAAAAATTACATTTGGGCCAGGAAAAATTGTACCAGACTTGCTTCAACCAAGGCACCTGAATGTCCCCCAAAGTCTGCCAGAGAAGCTCAATATATCCAGTAGACACTGAAAATTTCCCAGACAAATCCTCGCTATCCCAAGCAAGAACATCATTACCAACCAAAGTAGTACACTCTCGAGACTGCAAAATCTAAAACAACTCCTTCCTATCCTCCTCAGAACCTCCTGGAGGCCATTCAGAAGGGTGTTTCCAATGAAAGGAAGGAGCCAAACCTCTAGCACACCCTATCTTATAAAAATCAACAGTGTCCCAACCAGTAGCACTAAAATTTTGATAGAGGGCATGAAGCTGAGGATGAGTAGAAAGGATAGGAGGGTGCCCATCCCAAGAGTCAAGCCAAAATAGAGCTTGTGATCCTGAATGAAAAATCCAAAAGAGACCATCTTTAATCAACTGAGCTCCAAACTTTAGTGTATTCCAAATCATGGATCCTCTCCCTTCCAGAGGAAAGCAGTGAACTTCAAGCACATAAATATTTGGAAAATACTTATGGGTGAGAATGCGAGCCCAAAGTTGATGTTGGTTAGTACACCAACGCCAATAAAGCTTTGCAGCAAGAACCTGTCCATTTAAAATAGTTGATCGTAAACCAAGGCCACCTTCCTTCTGAGGTCTACACACTGTTTCCCATTTAACCAAACTCCATTTAGAAGATGAAAGGTTCCATCTCCAAAGGAATTGATGGGACATAGCATCAAATTCCTGAAGAAAATACATAGGAGTAGCTTGAACAAAGCACCTATAAATAGGAAGGGCTTAAATAACTAACTTTAACAGAGTGAGGTGAGCAATAGTTGATAGCCATCGATGAGTCCAATGACTAACCTTTTGTCAAAGTTTATCAAGCAAAACTTGCCAGGAAGATCTAGGATGTCTACCAACAATAAGAGGAATACCCAAATAAAAAAATGAAAGAGACCCAATCTGAAACCTCAAAATAGCAGTAATATGCCTCTGAATAGCCTGGGGAGTATTGAAGAAAAAAATGGAGGATTTGTTCTCATTAACATTCTAATCCGAAGCTGCAAGATACACATCAAAAGCATCCCTAACTTCCTGAAGATGGGTCTATCCCATAAATGAAGTATCATTCAAAAACTGAAGATGTGAAAGAGGAGGCAAGCCAGCACCCCATTTCCACCCATGAATCAAACCCTAGTGAGCACGAAGCTTAAGAAAGTGGCCCAAACCCTCAGCTAGAATGATAAAGAGGTAAAGCAAAATAGGGTCCCCTTGGCGAAGTCCTCTAGAGGCACTAAAGGGCTCTAAAGGAACACCATTCACAAGAACAAAAAAAGAAGTCGAAGTAACACAACTCATAATTGAGTTCACCCACCGTTGGTAGAAACCAAAGGCCAAGAGAATCTTTTGGAGAAAACTCCATTTGACTCTGTTATAAGCCTTAGCCATATCCAACTTAATGAACATAGCTCTCTCTTTTGAAGTATGCATAGAATGAATAACTTCAGAAGCAATAACAATCCCATCAAGAATTTTCTTACTAGCCACAAAACCACCTTGTTCCTCTAAAATCACAACAGGAAGACATATCTTGAGTCTTTCAACAATCAATTTGGTGATAATTTTGTACACAACATTACAAAGAGCAATGGGACTAAAGGAGTCAAGATTGTCAGCACCTTCTTTCTTGGGGATAAGAGTCAGTAAAGTAGAGTTCAATGCATGAAGCATTTACTTATTCTGAAGGGATTCCTTAACCACCTCCAAGAGATCCATATTAATAATTTCCCAAAATTCCTGAAAGAATTCCACAGGGAAGCCATCTGGGCCTGGAGCTTTACCTTTATTCATCCCAAACACAACCTCTTCAAGTTCTGACATCAAAATTGGATGAATAAGAGAATCATTCATTGCACTAGTGATAAGAGATGGAATGCAAGAAAGTATCAAATTCTCCTCAGGAGCAAGCCAAGAATCCTCAGCAAAAAGGGTAGAATAAAATTGAAGGGCTTCCGTGGTCATAGAAAACTGAGAGGAAATCTGAAGTCCTTCTGCTGTAAAAAGAGAAGAAATATACCCTTTATTATGATGAGCCTGAACAAAATGATGAAAAAAAGTAGTATTTCTATCCCCTTCCTGCAGCTAATCAATGCGAGCCTTTTGTTTCCAGTAAATCTCTTCCCGAAGTTCCCATTCTTCCACATCCTGCATAACCTGGGATTCTACCCTACCAAGAGCCTCTGTAAGGCCAGAGTCCCTGATTTGGCAAGTATTCACCCCAAGATGATCAAGAGCATTTCTCTTTCTAGACTGAAGGTACCAAAAGAAAGAAGTATTCCATCTCTTAAGATGATATTTGACATATTTAAGTTTCTTCTCAAAGACAAACATAGCTGTGCCATAAGCTGGGCCACCCTCTCTCCACCCCTTAGCCACCGAATCATACAAGGACGAGTCATGGAGCCACATAAGCTGGAATCTAAAAGAAGGGTTCTTAGGGAGTGCAACAAGAGAAGAAGAGAACTTAATCGACCAATGATCAGAACCTCGCCAATCAAGAATTTTAGAACTCGTAATCAGGCCACCTCCAACCCAATAACATGAAACAAGAAACCTATCCAAATGTTTTGAGATAGCTTCCTGACCACTCCGTCTATTGTTCCAAGTGAAAACCCCATTTGAAGGCTTACCATCAATAACAGAAAGAACATCCACTTGGCTTGAAAAAGATCAGAAGTAGGGCCAAGCCTAGGCCAACCTCCTCTTTTCTCCTCAAGACTTAAAATAGAATTAAAATCACCTCCTAAAATCTAAGGAAAATAAGGAGCACAAGACCGCACATACCTAATGTGATCCCAGAGATGAATCTTCCCACAAATGTCAATAGGGGCATAAAAATTTGTCACAAGAATAGTCTCACTAGAGTCCAAGGCGGTAGCCACCATAGAGATTGAGTAATGACTAGAAATCCACCAAAGGGGAGAAATATTTCAAGGGTCCCAGAACAGAGCCAAACCTCCAGAATTCCCTTGCGAACCAATACTTTGACAGTGACCGGCATACCAAATATGTGGAACATGTTAATGCATAACCTCAACAGAAACCTTAGTCTCTTGAATACAAAAGATATCTGGAGAATGAATTGCAATCAAATCATGAATAGATTTTTGACGACAGGTGCTATTCAAACCCCTCACATTCCAAGAGAGAATGATCATGGAGGGGTTTGAGAAAAGTGAGCATCAATATGTTTAACAAACCTAGATTCCACCAATAGATCTCTAGTCATTTTTATCTTCTCAAGGTCCGTCTTCTGCCCTTTTGAGGAGCTATTAGTAGGAACTTTCTTAAGGGGTCGTTGTTGCACTCCCTATCTATGAGATGAACCCTTATTTTGAGATGAAACTATAACTTCTCTAGCTAAATCTACCAAAACAATGTCATCCTCTATGAAATTATTTAAAGTCACTTGAGCCACTTGTTGTCCTTGAAGAGCCTGAACTAGTTCTAGTTCAAGAACTGGTACAACCTCCATATTGACCCCAACACTATTAGAAGTGACCACATGTGGGACTCCTTCTTCCAAAGCTAAACTCTCTAGCACCTCAAACTTGTGAAAGCTTCCATCTATCTGTTTATCTTTGAAAGTCCTCTTCTGACCTCATCCTTTGTGTAAGGAAACTCAGGTGCGGAAACAGCTTCCTACGCTAATCTCTATAGGAGAGTATTGTGCAAATTCTTATAAATCCTTACAATTTCAGATTCGTTAATTACTTTAACAAAGATATTGCAGCCATATACCATGCATACAGAAAAATAGAGAATGACACAATGATATACCCTGGGGAAAACCTTTCGGTAAAAAACCCCAGCACTCCAAAACCTGCACAATGTATTATCTTCAACACAAAGATTACAATACACTTGCAATGCAAGTTCTTTCAGGAAATGAGAGACAAAGCCAACAAGAATTAAATTTCTATTATATCTCTCCCATAGGAGCAGCATCATATATATAGACTCCTTTGGACCCAAAAATAGGCACAACCACCAAGACCCATGCACAAAGCCACATGTACATAGTTGTTACATGCAATCCCAAGAATAGGTGTCTATCCCTAGAATAGACTATGACAGCTTGTCATAGAATCCGCCAAAAATAATGGTCACAAGAGAAGTGTAAGAGAATCTGTCATACCAACCTATTTTTGGCATATTCTCTTACACACACCAACCACTTCTTCTTGGGTGCCCAAATAGGCCCTAGTCATAAGATGCTCTTACACCTGTCATAGCACATTCCTTAAATAGTTCTTACGCGTCATAGGAGTCCGTCATGACCGTTTCAGTCATGATCTCCTTATGCACAAGATGTCGACACATCAAGTGGAGTGACACATCAACATGCCAACTAGACATGTACACTCACACTTAATTACATTATTTGCAAAAAATACATTTACAAAACAAATAATAAGAATAGGAATTATCCAAGGTTGAGACACCTTATTCCTAACACTTTGGCCTTAGTTTTAATTGGAACAAATCCTTCCTTGTCCTTGCCCTGAGGCTCAACCGTCATGGGAGCTTTCCCTTTGTCCTCTTTACCCAGAGGAGGAGGTTTCATAGAAGGGGAATGAGCTTCCTTATTAACTTTAGGGCATTGTCGTAAGAGATGGCCATACTCATGACAAAATCGACAGAAAAAGGCAGAGATTCATAATCTAACTACTGAATCCATAATGAAGATGCCTAAAAAATTTCCATCGAATCCGGAAAGGAATTATTCAGATCTATCTCAACACAAATCCGGGCAAAAGAAATCACCTTTTTATCAAGGGTTTGTGTAGCAACTGCCGCAAGCTTTCCCAAGAGACTAGCAATTTTATGTAAGATGTCTTCTCGCCAAAACTCCAGGGGAAGGTGAGTTAGCCAAACCCAAACAGGAACTCAAGAAGGCATCTCTTCAGCTAAATTAAAACCTGCATGCCATGGTTTAATAAATAATCCAACCTGATTATAAAAATATGGGCCACCTTCAAAAACTCTATTGTGATCTGCCATATTCGAGGATATAACCATAAAATAGCTATTTGCTACTAGCATAATTTCCATATCTCCTTCAATCTGCCAAGAATGACAGATCCAAGCTTCCAGAGTGGACAAAGGAATGCGAATGCTGAGAAACTTACAGATAAGAGCATGTCTGCTCCAATACGAGACATCTTCTTCCACCAAATCAAGAGAAATAACCAAAACTGGACGATCCTGGGTTCTAGCAAGACACCCATTAACCTTCTTCATTTTAGGGTTAGCACTCATAGAAAATGTATCTGGTTGCTATGCATGCTTGCTTGAAGAGGACCCATTAGGAGCCTTGTCCATATGAGAAAGCTCCGCAACAGAGAGATCGCGATTTGAATTAAAAAGCTCTGAAAATCTTTAAATTTTGCTGGAAAAATCACAAACCCCACTCTATAGTTTCCGTAGAAAGAAAAGCTTTTATTGGAAAAGGTAGTCACCCTGTAAACAAATACGCACTTTGTGTATTATCTACTGTCATGACTTACAACAGAGCCGAAGCTTCATCCACATGCAAGCCTCATCTCTGGCTTCCACTATGTTCAGAGAGCTTTCATCCCCGTTCACCTAAAATCACAGAGCTCCCGTCCAAATCCTCCAACATTATAATTCAGTGCTTGTGATTCACGAGTTTGTGGAGAGAACTTAGGAATTATTCTTGGAGCTACACCTTTACGAGGATCATGAGACATTTTGGGAGAGCTCCACTTGATTCAAAATTCATTTCAAAATAGGAAAAGATCTTCTCAATATGTGTAGTCATATTATGTAATCATAAATTTTTATTGTGCAACCTGCTTAACCATGATCCCTTTGCAAGGTAAGTGTGATTATTTCAATAACAATATATTAAGGGGGATGTTGGCTATAATTATACATTATTTTTTGGTTCAATATTTTTTTATATTAGTGATCGTTCCAAAACTATACGATAATTGCTCCTTCTTGTATATATGTTCATGTGTTGATTGGAATAATCAATAAATCATTTATTGTTCTATCTTTTTGAATCCAAAAATTGTAACACACTAGATGCTCTTCACAAGCTATAGGTTGAAAGAAGTTGAATTTCATAATTTTCTTCTATTAAGTTAATCTGCTAAAAAAAATAGTTTCTAATATGTTTTAATTTCCTTCTAATGAATTCATAACTAATGATTTAGTTGCACAAAAAATTACAAAAAAGTATGTATCACATTCTAGCATGTGTCCTTTCCTTATATGGAAAGATTCAAAATAAAATATTTTTTGTTTATACTTAGGTTGGTCGATTGACACGTTATTTTTATTTTTTATGAAACATTACAATATTCTTACATTGAGATTTTGAATTTTCACTAAATAAATCTCCCTTCTTTTTGTGTTTGTAAAAACCTTAGTTTTCTACCAATTACATTCAATTTGCTACAAATTCTATTCCTACATATTTTCCAAATTATGTCTACAACTTATTCAATTTTTTATATAAAGTTTCTTAACTAAGGTTTCTTTTCTATTTTCATTACCACTTAGAGACATAATTTTTTCCATCATTATGTTGCACTAACCTATATATAAATATCTTTCTCACAAAAATAATAAAACACATGAAATCTCAACACTCCTTTTATAAACTAACTATTTCTAAGATTAGACTTCAATAAATTTCATAATAATTATCCATTCATAGATTCAAAACTTATGAAAATGGACAGGTATAAAGGATAAACTTATTCCTCCATAATCGTTTCTACTTTATCTTTATAGTTACATAATATATTTATAGTCTTAGTTTAAATATCATCCTATAGATGTAACATTTGATACAACTCATAGATTCAATAACAAACAATCTAAATTTTCTTAACCAAGGAAGCTATGTGCATAGTGAGGATCTTATAATTGCTCAAGCATGAAAGCCTAGTCAAGCCATCTTGATCCCTTCTAACACATAAGATCTTAAAGAATTAACAAAGTGAATTTGATTGCTTATTCAAATTGTAAAAGTGTATTAATGACGAGCAAAGACTCTAAAATTAGAGAATGATAAATCCAACACTTGAAGAAAATTGTAATTAAATCCTAAATACCAAAATTTGAAATGTACAAGAAAATTATTCACTTTCTAAATTTACTTACATGAACTCTTCACAACTCAAAAAAACCTTCCATCTTCTTATTTTCACAAGACCATATTATGCTACAATAATTGCATATTAATAAAAATAAGGTTGTGAGCTACCAAACAAGCATGGCTCAACCATACCTTATCAACTACAATAATCTACACCACCCTTTGTATGGTACAAGAATGGAAATAAAGAAAACTAAAAATCAGCAAGTACATAAATTTCATGTGAACTTTGATTTACCTTAGTCAAGTTATATAGATTAGTTGTCTCAATTGTGATACATATCATATTGAAAAGTAGCTAGTAATTCTCATTTGAGTTATAGATTTAGCTAAAACAAAATTAGAGGAAAAATGAAAAATTAAAATAAGTCAGTCATATATTTTTATTTGAATTGGCTGAGAGAGCAACTCAAAGAGATCAGGACATTAGGACAGACAAGCACTAATTAATACAAGACAATAACATTACAACACATGTAAACACCAAAACAACTATATATAATACTCATGATGATCATAAGCACCTCAAAGAATGTAATCCATCATCACCTATCCTTCTTGTACTATATTTGTCTAATCTTGTAATCTCAAATGGCTATCAATAATGCTCAAACCATAAGAAAATAATTTTAAAAATCATGTATATTTATTTGATATTATTATCAACTTAATATAAATAAATGTATGCATAAAAACTTAAAAATGCATCCAAATAACTATAACAAACAACAACAACAATAACAATAACGATATCAAAGATTGAAATAGAAGATAGTCTAGATCTTTAGGTAACTGAAATTAATTGATTATGAGAGTGAATAGTACTAATTACTTGTTTCCAGAATAAACGCCACACTCTAAACTTTAGCTTGATTAGATGACTCATATAAAATCAAAATCAAAATCAAAATCAGGCTATCATACTAGAAAAACTGATATAATTTCAGATAAACTATTTAAACAAACTTAAAATATATTATTATAATCTACCTTGATTGATAGATAAAAAGGGATAATCAAGTTAAAACAGGTAGTCGACATGGTTGATCAGACAATTATGAAACATTCGCAGTTGGGCCAAACGTGTGTGGCCCGTCGAAGAACACTCACAAACCAGTTGTACCACTTTCTTCCCCACTTCAACTATAACAAAGCTTGTTCCTTCCATCCTTACATTGCTGCTACCTTTGGCTTCTTGCGTAGAGGAGCATGTGATTCTCAGAGGAAAATAACAAGTTGTGAGAATGTTAGTGTCGTGTAAAGCACTAGTTGTGTAACATAGTCACCTATGAAGCACGACCCAAGAGGGGGCCAAGAGGAATTTCTTCCACAAGTTCGAATTCAATAAAGAGTAGGATATACATGTCTTTTCTCAATACAGTTCTTCATGAAATAATGGATGATTTCATATGATTTTAAATCATTTGTATTCATAAAGATATCCATTTCTATTTCCATTCAACAAAGATGTATCAATTGCATTCAGCAAAGATGTGTCAATTGTCTAGTGAAGCAGCGTGTACTTTCTTGGAGAGCAATCTATGGTTGAATGTATGAACATAAAATAGTGATTAATAAGAGATTTTTTCCAAGTAGATATAGTCGTATTGGTGAACTACTACAAATTTGGTGCTCGGTGTCTTGTTCAGTTTTCCGAATCTTGAATTCTGATTTTGATTTTTTTAATCTGTTCTTTATTGTTCAACAATTGTTACAAGAACTCGATGAAGAAGTTGATTGAGAATTTATGATAAATTTCATAGAAAATAGAAGAAGCAGATAAATGGAGAGTTGCAAAATTATTAAGAAAGAATTTCTAACTTGTGGATGGTGCAGATGAAATCGTTGTTGAAGAGATCTCTAACTTCTGTTAGAAGGAAAAGCCAATAATCCAACTACAATGGTTAATAAGGAGTTGGATAAATTGGATAGGAAAGCGAGAGCAATAATCTTCCTTTCTTTATCTAACAATGTTCTCTTTAATATTTCAGTAGAAAAGTCGTTGAAAGAATTATGGGATAAACTCTTTTCTATGTATGAGATGGCTTTTGACTTCGAAAAAAGTTTTCCTCATGAAGAAGTTGTACAATCTAAAGATGAAGGGATGAGTCATGTCAAATCATTTTAATGAATTCAATATCTTTAGCTAATTGATTTTGGTGAGCATAAATTTGGATGATGAAATCAAAGCCATCTTGTTATTGTGTTCTCTACCAAGTAGTTGGGAAGGTGTAGTGACGGTCGTCAACACTTTAGTATCCGGTGAAGGAAAAATCAAATTTGATGATGTTGTTGGCACCCTTCCTAGCAAAAATATGAAGGAAAATTAAGAATCCTTATCAGTTGATGCCTTGATTTTTGGTAATAGCGAAAGGCCTCAAGATAGAGGCAAAAATAACAATAAGAGAATATCCAAATCTGCAAAGAGGTTGAAGTCAAGAGGGAGAAATGGAGGTTGCTAATTATGTGGCAAAGGAGGACAAATCAAAAAAGAATTACTTGTTCTATAAATAGGTTTAGAGTCAATCAAAGGATAGTGAAACTAACACCACATACGAAAAAGATGAAAGTCTTCTAATCTTGTCAACATGTGAAACTACAATAGATTCATAGGTGTTAGACCCCAATGCCTCTTTTCACACAACTCCATGCTAGCAAGCCTTCAAGAAATATGAAGAAGGGAAGTTTGGTAGAGTTTATCTTGGTGATAATGAGTCATGTGAGATATTTGAAAAAGATGGCATGATGTTGCAATTGAATAATGAAAATAAATGCTTCTTGAAGAATATGAGACATGTTACTAAACTCAGAAAAGAACCTGATTTCTATGGGACAACTTGATGCTCAAGGATGTAGCATCACCTTCTCTTCAATCTCTTCAAAGGTGACTAAAGGAGCCTTGATTGTTGCAAGAGGTAGAAAATTGGGTGTCCTATATGTGTTAGAGAGTCACATTGAAGTGGGAGCTCCAATGGAAGTTGTGGATGGCAGGATAGAGCTTTGACATAAGAAGCTTGAGCATAAGAAAGAGGGGACTCAAAATCATGCTTGAAAGGGATCAACTTGCTATTTTAAAATTTATTGATTTCAAGTTGTGTGAGAATTATATTTCTAGCAGACAAAGATAGACCAACTTCTCAAAGATCGGGCAAGACAAGAAGACAATTCCGTTGGAGATCGTGCACTTGGATGTGTTTGATCCCATAGAGGTAACCTCTATTGGAGGAGAAAATTATTTTGTTACTTTCCTTGATGATTGCACTCACAAAATGTGGGTTTATATACTCAACAGAAAATCCAGAGTCTTTTCAAAACTTAAACATTTTAAAGACAATTGAAATTAGACTAATGATTAAATTATATGTTTAAAAATTGATAGGAGGGGAGAGTTTATCTCTTTGTAGTTTTATGACTTTTTTGTAGATAATGGCAAATAGTTCCTTTCATCCCTCAATAAAATGGTGTAGGTAAGAGGTTGAATAAAAAATAATTAGGGAGATCTTGGAGTATGCTCTATAATGTCAAATTGGGCAAATAAGTTTGGAGAGAGTCAGTGAATACAACAATCTATTTGATGAATCAAGGCCCTTCATCTCAATTATATTTTGACATTTTGGGGGAGAGATGGCTAGAAAGGTGAATTTCCTACACACATCTACAAGCTTTTGGTTGTGAAGCATTCTCTTGTGCTTCCAAGGAGAAACAAAAAAAAGATTTCAAATCAAAATGATGCATCTTCCTTGGCTATTGAGAAGAGCAGTGTGGTCTCTAGTTGTTGGATCTAATTGCCAAATAAATAAATCACAGTCACAGTGTGGTATTTAATGAGAAATTTTTCTTAGGTTTGTAAGCATAGGGGATGAAAGTAAAAGAGTATGTGTCTCTATCAAACACTACTAATGGTGATTTTTAGGCACAAGGAAATTCATAATGTCAAGTGGCACCAAGAAATTTGCATCCAACCAATGCTATTTCCCCACCCTCAATTACCTGGGTTGAAGGAGAGATTAATCCCAACCTACTGTGGTCTCCTTGACACTTTGTGACTACACTGTGATATCCTCCCACACATTATTTATCAACACTTGCATCTATTCCTTATATTGCCAATATTACCAATAACAATGGTAATAATGGCAATATTGCAGGGGGATGAATTTTCAGCCAGTGCAAAGTAATACACAAAACCAAGTTTAAGGAGGTCCACCTAGGGACAAGTTTTACATTATATTCCCTTTTCTCTTTAAAATCAATATTTATACAATTTTGTCATGCTTCTATAAGAAGAGCCTATCTTTGCTTCAAAATAAACATTGAATAAAACAAACATTTTACTGGGTATCTAGTAATATTCTAAATTGTGAGAAATCCACATATAAAAACATACAAATAAATATAGCGAAATAAATTTTAATTTAATTAATCATCTAATACCATATATAATTCAAGTAAGATAACTTAAAAAGATATAATTGTACAAAATATTTAATTTTTACTTTCCTTGGGCTCTATCATCTTGATTAAAATCTAGCATGTAACGTGACTTTTATGTTGTTTGATCCATGAAATGGATTGTATTGAGAGAAGTTGTTGTAGATTGTGAGAAAGTACATTGGGTGTTAATATGTATGTTTTGTATTTAAAGAATATGTTAAATATGATCTATACATAAATTTGTGTGATTTACATTTTGAACATTAGGTGTTAGTATATACATTTTGTGTTTTAAATATATATTAAATATGATCTGTATACTAATTAGTGATATTTACATATTATTTTTATCTTCTAGGTACTTTGGTTATTGGTGGTTGAAATTTGAAAAAAAAAGAAGACATTAATTGTGAGTGACTTAAAATAGAAGGAATCACTTACACAAAACCAATATCTTTAAAAAAATGATTACAGTCTGATTTAAGGTTCAAAGTTGTAAATTAATATATTTTTAAAAGCATCAAAGTATGTATATAGTTTGAAGACTTAATATGATGTTGATATCCATGATTTATGTGTTTGGATCAATTCAAATTATTCAATGTGATGACAATTTCCTAATATTGTATTCCAATAATTTTATATTTTAATATATAATTTTTATATGCAATGAATTAGATGGACTTTTGAATATTTGAAGTTAAATTCTAATTATGATTACTTATTTTTCCATATAAGATGTATCAATATAAAAATATAACAACTAATTAAACATTTATAAATAATATTTTATTTAATTTATAATTTTTTTATGAATATATTTTCTTAATAAATCATAACACAAGAAATATATTAAAAACTATTATAATACATTCAAACTTTAAATTTTTTTCACTAAAATTTGTTTCAAATATTTTTATACACAACATGTTTTTTTATGGAAGATTTTTCATTCATAAAGTTGTTTTTACTATATGATATGATAGCAAGAGTCTTAGGCCGAACCTCTTTGAGTAAGATCAAGAACTAGGGATATCCATTCTACCAAATTCATTTAGGACATGATCTGACCTCATCCCTTATCATGTTGAAGTCTTGCACTCAACAAGACTTGATCCCTGATAAACTATTTAAAATTCTTTTAAACTATAAATTGATTGTATTTTACTAATATTTTATATATCGTAAAAGATTTCAAAATCCCTTAATAATCAATAACATAACTTTTCTTAAAATCTTATGAGAAAAGGATGACAACCTCATGTATGCTAATCCAATGCTATTTAACTAACCAGCCACCCAAGTCACACCTAATCAAATTAAAGGAAGCTCAAACTCGTCCAAGAAGTGACATTCCCAGCTTTCCTTAGCGTGTTTGCATTGTTGAATGACATGGCCCATCACATTTTTGTGTCTTTAGTTCTTCTTCACTTTTTCGAAGCCAACAACAAGTGTAATGCTTTCTACTTCAATTTCACCACCATTTCTAAGTCCAAACAAACATTTTACCTCAAAGACAACAAGAAAGGCAACGTACGAAACAATCTCAATCAACATAATTGGCAAAAAGCAATAATTAGACACCATCTTCTGCTTATTCCAATCCCAATGCTTTCATGTAATCCCACAAACAAACATTCTGACCATACATGCCACTAAAATGGATTCCAACACAATCCTTCAAACAAAATTTTTGTGGGTCATCATATTCCTTCTGTCCAAAGTGACTCAGAGTCTCATCAGAAAGCTGAAATGAAAGTTGCAAGAAAGCCACATCATTCAATATAAATGCAATCTTTTCTGCTGGGTTTCTTTTCTATTCAAAGCCCCCACAATAATGGCCACCAAGGGAACATTGCAGAATAAAACATGACTACCAAAACTTTACACAAGTGCCTGCACAAAGATTAAGAGACCATCATGACATCAAAACTACTGAATAGTTATTAAACTCTTTGATCAAAGCCATTCAAGAATATAAATCTAAACAGTTACATCAAATTCCAAGGTTGTGAAATAAAAAAGGAGCAGGCTCACAGGTCGATGTACTTGAAATCCTTTTTGGTACACGCAACCAGTTTTGTTCTTATTCTGGGAAGCCAGAGAAAGAATATATAGAAAACTCTACCAAACTTGATGGTTCTGAGATTTATACAATGTTTAGGTCATACAATAATTTGGCCTTTATATCGTTTGTACTCTGTATGAGTGGCAGTTAGCTTAGTCGAAGCCCACTTTGGCAGTGATGGGGTCTCCACTTTACTGACCACGCTTCATTTGTTGTCATCTGAGTATTATAGCAATTATTGGTGAGGCTTGGATTCAAATATTTGTGATTGTAATGATTATTTTTATGTGATTTTGTTGTATTGTCATTTGTTCTAGGGAGCCTTTTTATGAATTTATTATTGTTGTTTGATATACAAGATTTTAAGATTCTTTAATATGATAGTTTCTAGAATAACATTTCTAAATGTATTTATGTCTTTTCTCATTTCGAACTTTGATTGTTCTTATTTCTTTGTTTCATGTTTCATGATTTTTTTAATCTAATCAGACATATGATGCATTAAAAAATAAATTATTACAATTTTTTTCTTTCAAGATTGGTTGGGGATGGTAGAGATCGACAAAACTTACGGTTCTAACTCTAGAAATTCTTATCTTATGCCTATATTTAAGCTATTACTTTGACATACACTATTAGCAATCACATATTCAGTCTCTATGAATGACCCTCTCTAAGTTTCCACCAACTCTATGTCCAACAAGTTCACATTCTATTGGTTCGTTATGTGCCACTAAGTTTTGTTTTCCCTTACTAGAACTACCTGGGCATTGGAAAGCTCTATGTCCAACATTTCCACACTTGAAACAAGTACTTTTGAACTCCTTATTGCCTCTACCCCTGACATGAATCTTTTGATCGGGTTCGTCTTCAATTACCAATTTATCCTTACCCTTATCATCCATCAGTTTATCCCTAAGCCTAGGAGTAATTCATCTTCGTTTCAACATATCTTCTGCCTTCAAGGAATATTGATAAGCATCTTCAATTATACCAACCCCTAACATACTTAACTCATCCTAAATATTAAGTCTCAAGCCATTGACATGCCTATCCACCTTTTCCTTTGATGACTCTTTGTGCCTAGATCTGATATAGACATCTTGTAGAACTCCTCATTGTAATCTTTCACAGTCAAATATTTTTGCTTCAGATTCTACAATTTATTAAAAAATTCTAATTCATAATCTTCTAGTATGAACTTGGCCTCAAGTCTAGAAACCATAACTCTCCACCTAGTGATCTCAAGTTCTCTATTTTCTTCTCTATCTTTTTGTAATTCCTTCCACTATAAGGAAGTATGACCCTTCAACTTAGTCTGTGGTAACCTAACTCTCTTTGGATCTTCAACATTTTCAAGTTCGAAGTAATCTTCTAGTTCATTAATCCAATCTATCAATTCTTCAGGATGCAACGAACTAGAAAAATAAGAAACATCTATTCTATGAATCTTACCCATTTGTGCCATAGCTCTTAACAATCTCTCTTCATCTGTAGGGATCTCAACTTTGACGGTTTCAAGATATTCAGAAGCTTCCTCATAGTCATCTTCAGTCTCATGATTCCTCCTAATTCTAGCCAAAGCATTCTGGATCTCTATCCTTATCTCATTTTTAATTCCTCCATTATTTTCTCTAGCCTTCTTGAATTCATTCTTCTAGGAAGCATATTCACAAGGATGCCAATCTCCTAGGGTTCGATGATCTGATCACTAGTGTTGATTGCCTAAATAAATCTAGCAATTTGTCAACACCAACACCCTGCCCCAAGCTATTAGGTCAATTGGTAAACTAGACCAACTTTAACTAGAAACTATGAATCCTCACTTCTCAATCACTGAACCAAGCCTTGCAGTAGGTCTTTCTGCAATTGTTGGTCAGATCTCACTACTTCCACCCCACAACCAAAAATTTCAATCACCAGTACTTCATCCAACTGATTCCTTATCACTATATCCCTCTGCTATGCTAGTTAGCTACAAACCTATTACTGACCACCTTGTGATAACTACCAGTTGATGTAGATTAGATCAACAATTCTACCACTCCATAAACACCAAGAAAGAAGCCTCGCAAGAGCAGTAACTTAGGTCTTTGCAAGCCAAGATCAACAACATGCTCTGATACTAGTTGATGCATACAAGGGAGGAGAAATACCCAATGGATATGTCCAACCTTGAAGCAACAGATTACACAGGGGAAAATGACAACACTAAAACTAATATTACCAATAGATAGAAAGAAACAAAATGATATTATTAATCGGAACAAGAATTACAATTAGCTAGCTTGCAACATGCTAATTTTCATATACACTACTATTAATATACAACAATAAGAACTCAAATTTGTTTCTCTCAATTTAAATCCTTTTTACAAAGATGATCATTCCTCAGAATTACATACATTCCTCAGAGAGAAGTGAATCACCAAGTAAGCTCTGTATCTAAAAGCGCATAACAGCGAAACTAGCCTTCCTAGAGTTTCTTCTTAATGAATTTCCTTCTCTACCAACTCTTCTTGGTTTTCTTCCTTGACACCTTAGTTTCCTTCTTCCTCTCTTCCTTCTCTACTTCTCTCTAATCAAACAAGAACTATACTACCCTAATTATATACAAGATCACCAGCCACAAGTCAGCTTGTCCGATCAAAAAAATCCAAGATAAAGGAAATATATTATGTCATATAGGACAATACCTAAATCCATAAGAACACCCCAAAAATAGATATAACATGATGTGTGATTGTGCAAGGAGGTCATCCATGAATTTAAGAACATCGAATAATGTGTCACGAGAAACTGCAAATTGTGAATCTTCATCTCAATCCGTATCTCGCTACCCAAGCCGTCAAGAACATGAAATAAATATAGGACCGAACCAATCGTAGGATATATTTATCTGGAAATAATATATCCTGATGCGTTCATAGACATGATATCATCATGATGTCTAGAACACACTATAACTACTGCATAAGATGATGTTCCAACTGGATCAACCGCAACTAAAAACATAGAAACTGCCCAACTAGAATAGTAAAAAAACAAATTGAAAGGAAAGTGTTTTTTGGTGATGCAAGATTTCCAACTACCCAAGGATGCTCCTACATCAAATGCATAGAACTCACCAAAAGTGAATTCACCACCTTTATCAAATCTCAGACACTTCAACTTCAAACCTATCTCTATCTCAACTAGATCCTTGAAAATATTGAATTTGTCTAGGGCCTCATATTGCTCCCTCAAGAAATTAACCCACATCATCCTTGAATACTCATCAATAAACAACATAAAATATCTCTCCCTGAAAACTTTTCACTCTAGAAGGATCACATAAATCAGTATGAACAAGATCCAACAATCCATTCAAATTATGATTCTTACTTCTGAAGGTAGATCTACTTTTTTTCCCAATTGACATTCCTTGCACATAGAGTTAGAAGGTTTCTTTAGTTTAAGATCTCTCACAACTTGAATAGAACTTATCTTAACAATATTATCAAAATTGACATGAAAAATCCTTTTATGCTGTAACCAACTTTAATTAATCTGAGCAATCAAGCATATTTTCTCATAATTATTCAAATGAAAGATATTACCTTTAGTTTTTGTACCTTAAGCAATCTCAATACCAAAGCTACCCAATATTCTACATGTGTCATTCTTAAATTAGATATCATATTCCTTGTCAACTAACTGTTCAATGCTAAACAAATTATTCTTTAAACCATCAACATATAAAACATCATTATTATTGTTTTTATCATCAAGAGTAATGGATCCTCTACCACAAATTAGACAAGGTGTATCATCTCCAAGTCTTACAACACCACCATCATACTTTTTTAGACTTACAAACTTTCTCTTGTCACATGTCATATGATGTGAACATCCACTGATAATCACCCATTCATATTTCTCTTCAACTTGTGCGGCCATGGCTCTTTCCTCATTCATGCACCTAGTAGATTTAGGATCATCTTGTTTGATAACAATAAATACCCATTCACTATCACTTGTATTTCCTTTATCAAATTCATCATCTGTCACACCTTCTTCATCATAATAGCATTTCTTATGAAGTCTAGGCTTCCTAGGTCTAGCTTTAGGGACTCTTTTCAGACATATTGATGCAAAATGACCTATCTTATTACAAGAAAAATATTTAAGAGGCAATTTTCCTTCATACTTACTAGCATCTTTGGGAAATATCTTAGAAATAAAGGCTTCAAGCTCTTCAATCTCACACTCTTCATCTTCAATCTCTTTCATTTCCTTTGCATATCTGGATATACTTCTTGATGAATTTTTCCATAGATCATATCTCTAATTGTCCTTTGAAATAATAGCCTTTAATGCAGATTCTACCTTAGGAGGGGCATCACCGAAGTCACTCATCTCAAAATATAAAAGCTTACTAATCAACATATCTATGGTTACATTTGTCATAGTTCTAATTTCCTCAATAGTAACAACTTTATGTTTATAGGAAAGAGATAAAGATATAAAAACTTTAGCAATAATCTCCGGTTCATCCAACTATCCACCAAAACATCTAATACTGTATATAACTTCATTGACCTTATTCACATAAGAAGTAATGTTCTCATCTTTTCTCATCCTTAATGTCTCATATTTTCCTTTCAGGCTCTGCAACTTTGCAAGCTTCACATATGTGTCACCTTAGATATACAATATTTCCAACTTCTTCTAGATCTCATGAGAAGTCTTCAAATCCATAACATTTGTCATCTGGATGTTAGTTAGGTATCTTAACAATGCTTCCTTAGCTATGATGTTGTATTCAACCTTCTTTTTCTTATAAGGAGTAGTAGAAATTGCAAGAGGGTTATAGGGCTTCTCGATAATCTCCCAAAAGTCTTCACCAGTACATCTCAAATGACACTCCATGCGACCTTTCCAAAGAGTGTAATTAGTACCATCAAATATTAGACTATCCTTCTTGAAAGCTACCATCCTGGATCACCTCAAGCAATTAAGCTTCCCACAGAGGAACTAGGCTTTGATACTAATTGATGGAAATATGGAAGCAGACAATTGAGAGAGGGGGGGGGGGGGCATGAATTAGTTGTCACACAAACTTGTAAAACTTAAACTTTAATCTTAGATATGATAATTAAACATGAAAGAAAAGATCCACAACACACCAAGAACACATAACACCAAAGTTCTTTTGCGTAGAAATCTAGTTAAGGGAAGACCCACGGTGAGGATGAACACAAGATAAGTATACTCTATTAAAAGTATTAAACCCTGTTAGTAGTATTACAATGGGAATGCACATGCATTCAGGCACACTGCCTAGAGTTCACTACTTAAAATAGAAAGGATTACTACCTAGGGAAGGCTCACTGCCTTACAACAAATATGGATTACATCCATAAATGATGAATTGTATAATAGCATCTTCGTCATGTTTGGATCAATTCTGTTGAAGCACACATACAAATTTCTCTTACACACTTTATCACTGCATTCAAAAGATGTAAATACCTTTAGCTCACTCACACATCCACTTATCTATTCACACCATCCCACACGGATACAAGATCATTACATTTATTTATACAAGTCATCAACCTTGAAAAGATCAACAAGGTCGGCCAAACACTCACCACCTAATTACAAAAATATAATCACTCTCAATTACAATATTAAATGTGGACCAAGCAATGTCAGCTAAGACATAACATGGACCAAAATCTCCATCGTCGAACACAAAACACATCCAAGAACTACGCCTCGATCATTTGCAACATGCTACAATCATCAGGTTGGCTAAGAACATGAAGAACACAAAATTTCCAATAGAAATCACCAATTGCAATGACAAAGACCAATGTGGACCAACAATGTGCAAGAAGCACATAATCTAGAAACATCCACAAGCATCATGGATTACCATAGCAACATTTGCATCAATACAAATTTTAGAATCATCGACATCTTTATACCATCACTCAGGAATACCAATAGGAATAACTGTCAACCTTGAAAAATAGCTTGTGAGCCTCCAAATCATAAACTACTTGAATTGAGGACACATCTCAATGTTCCAAACATGCTACCATATCCAAAAAATAAGATATTACAATACAGAGCAATGCAGATCAAAATATTGTCACTCTTTCACCTCTGAACAACTGAAAAACTAGTCATGTAACACATACCCATAGCTCACTCAAATCTTCATGCGGACCATTGCAATTTGAACTGAATCAACAACAAACATTCTACAACCAAATGCATACATCCACAAACTCTGATCTTCAATATACTAAACAAATGAACTCACTGAAACTCACTGCAACACTGTCACAAATAGAGAAATATGTTGACAACAATGACAACACACCTCTCAAATATGTGATAATACATCTCTTAAGCACATATTTGTATATTATTCCAACATATCAACCATTGTTAAATCTCTCAAGAAATACCTCTAGGTTAAAATCACTTCATTATCCAATATGTTTTTCATTCTTTGGCACATTAGACCATGATCTTTTATCCTTTAACCTCTAACAAATCTATATATTTTCATCCTTGAGTGTGGATGTTTGAACATAGTCTTTCAAAATAGTTTTACAGATAGGTTTTTTGAATATTTTCTATAATAATCTTATTTTCTAATTCTCAACCATTAATGATAATAAAATAATTTCTAAGCCTACAATAAATATTAATATATTTTCATTGGTATGTGGTAGAGAGCACACATACTAAATGAAAATCATTTTCCCCTAAAACATGCTTGAAATAAATTCATGTGTGAACTTGGATTTAATTGAAACTTTAAAAATATTTCACTAACAACTTCCAAAGATTTTTCACAGCTCTAGACATCATATGGGATGAGCATTATATCTACATGGAATGCATTGATAATCTACACCCATATCCACTTCTTTGGCACCTACAGTGCATTCTCTTCCACGTGGTTAAATATTTTAATTCACCTAGGATGTTTTTTAACCTATGTATAATATTGAACCTAGTAAGTAAGCTTATTTAGGATCATGAAAATATTTAATTTTCCTAATCTAATTAGTTAATAATAAGAACATGCGTTTATATTAACTTGAGGTACACAAGTGCCACCACTACCTTGAAATGATTCTTAATTGATACTCATTAGGTGCTACCTCAATTTAGCTAAGGTCATTTATGTCTTGAAAATAAACTAAAATAGATCACTTCCTAATTGAAAGTGATTAGGTGTTAAACTCTTACCTCATAGCTATGTCATCTCCTTGATCCATGCATCCAAAAAGTCTATATATTTTTAAGCGGCTCTTTGTATTGATTCTCTATAATAATCAATATTAAATATCTTTATGTTTCATATATATCTTTGATTAGTCCATCAATTTCTTTGCTTTTAGTTGTCCTCTTCTCTTTTACAAGCCAAAAACAAGTGTAATGCTTTGTACTTCAATTTCACTACCATTTCTAAACCTAAACAAACCTTTTACCTAAAACAGAACAATAAAGCAAAGTACGAAGCAGTCTCAATCAAAATAATGGGCAAAAGCATTAATTAGACATCATCTTCTGCTTATTCCAATCCCAAAGCTTTGATAGCCAGACCCTCATGTCTTCCCATAAACAAACATTCTGACCATACATGCCATTAAAATGGATTCCAACACAACACCATAAACAAATATTTCAATGGGGCATCATATTCCTTCTGTCCAAAGTGATCCAGAGTCTCATCATAAAGCTGAAATGAAAGTTGCAAGAAAACCACTCAATAGAAATGCAATCTTTTCTGCTGGGTTTCTTTACTATTCAAAGCCCCAACATTGCAGAATAAAACATGACTACCAAAACTTTAAACAAGTGCCTGCACAAAGATTAAGGGACCATCGTAACATCAAAACTACTAAATAGTTATTAAACTCTTTGATCAAAGCCATTCAAGAATATAAATATAAACAGTTGCATCAAATTCTAAGGTTCTGAGATCAGGCTCACAAGTCGATGTGCAACCAGTTTTGTTCTTATTCAGGAAACCCGGAGAAGAAAGAATAATAAGATAACCCTACCAACCTAAATGGTTCTGAGATTCATACAATCTTTAGGTCATAAAAGAATTTGGCCTTTATATTGCTTGTACTCTATATGATTGCCTGTTAGCTCAGTGGACGCCCACTGTGCCACTCATGGGGTCTCTACTTCACCAAACACGCCTCCATTGTTGTCATTTACTTCTTCGATACAAGATTTTGTCTGAAAGAGTTGCCTACGCTTTTGGATTTTGTTATACCAAACATTTATCAAAATGGGTTTTTAAGTAAGCAAAGAAGGAATTAAAAAGCATTGATAATTTTTATAAAACAATTATTTATTGACGGGGTTTGGATTTGAATCTCTGTGATTGTAATGGTTTTTTTAATTTATTGATGTGATTTTATTGTCATTTCATTATTTTTTTAAGGTCTTATTTGAGTTTAAGTTATATTTTTTCTTAAGTTTTTGTCTCTTCTTGTTTATGTTTTAGCTTGATCTACAAGATTTTAAGATATTTTATAAATATTTCTCCCACTCATATATATACATATATATATTTATTGAAAAACAATAATTTATATATTATAGATTTTACTTTAGTCTTTACTTCATGCTTCACAGATTTTTCTTGTCAATAGATATATGGTACATAACAAAGCATAATATTACAATTATCATCTTTCCAGATTGGTTGGTGATGAAGAGGATCAGTTTATACATATACATATATACATATATATATATATATATATATATATATATATATATATATATATATATATATATATATATATATATATATATATATATATACATACATGCATACATACACATATACATATACATATATACATATTTTTATACATATATACATATATATATATATATACATATATATATATATATATATATATATATATATATATATATATATATATATATATATATATATATATATATACATACATATACATACATACACATATACATACACATACACATACACATACATACATACATACATACATATATATATATATATATATATATATATATATATATATATATATATATATACACACACACATATACATACATACACATATACATACACATACACATACACATACATACATACATACATACATACATACATATATAATATATATATATATATATATATATAGAGAGAGAGAGAGAGAGAGAGAGAGAGAGAGAGAGAGAGAGAGACTTACACCCTATCAAAAATATCTTTACCTGTTAATTAAAAAGGTACATATATTCAAATTTTGTCCATGGAGACAAAAGAAAAAAGAATTTTGAAATCCCCACTCAAGAAATTGTTGATCTCAAAGAGATTGTCTCACCTAGATTCTAGGATTGGTAGGATTGAGCTAGTGTTGAATGAGGTGCTAAATTTTATAAGTGGAAGTGTGCATGAATGATCAAGGGGACACCCTTAGTATAAGGGAGAACTATGTTTGTGTTAGAAATATGTTGATTTATAATTTGTAGAATAGTTTGAGAAAATGTACAAGTAGTCAAAAGAAGTAAGATAACATCATTGATGACATTGATGAGGAGTCCATTGGTCTCAAGATGAAAACTTTGGAGGTCAATTAGGCGGCTATTGAGGGACTAAATGATATTGTTCTTTTGTGAATTGTGGTCTCCTATCTTGACTTCTTGCCAGCTTTTGGCTACCCCTTTGTTGTCTTCTCATTGATTTATCTTCCTTGTGTTGTATTGTAACCATATTCTCTACTTTGTTTCTAGTATTGTACCATTTTACAATTTAATGATGGCTCTATACAAGGTTGTGGGGTGTTTTAGAACCCTCATTTTAACCATTAGAAGAAAATAAGGTACTTATAACTACCTAGGAATTACATTTTTAATTCTTTTTTCTATAACCATGCTTATTTTAGTTTTGTATAAAGAAAAAGTAACACAACTTAAAGGAGGCTTTGCCATAATATTATAAAATTTTGACCTTTAGGCACAATGATTAAATATTGTATAAGAACACAAACAATCATGGTGAGGAAATCCATGCACTGATAAAATAGCCCATATGTACCATTGTAATGAGAAAACATGTAACAATGTTTTAACATTATAGACTCATAAGAACTTCAGTTTTGAACAATCATTCGTCCTTCAATGACCCTACATATAACTTCTCTTGTAATCAAATTCTCTTTATAAATATATTATGATAAAAATTCCTAAAAAAATGTAGGTTACATCCATTTGAAAAAATACAAAAAAATATCATAAAATATTTATTATTTAATTAATAAATTAATTTATCTTGAAAAATAATTTTCTATATATAATTAATATAGAAAGACATTTCCCAATAACAATATAAAGTAGAATATGATAATAAGAATATGTTAACAAAAACTTTTAACTTTAAATTTAATAGTTGTTAACAAAATAAAATAATATTTTTTAATAATAAATAAAATATTTTCTAAATAATTTATAAATTAATTTTTCTAAAAAATTTAAATAAATATATTTAAAATACATTTACTAATTTGAATATCTTATATATCATACCATCCATGTATAATTTACATATTAAATTATACATATTATAATTACAATTTGTATTTTATATGGAATGCATTGTTCTAATCCACACAATTGACCACAAAACAAAGGAAAATGATTATCAAGCCGACCAACATAATTTATAAAAAAGTGACATCGGCAAATATTTATTAAGAGAAAAAAGGTTGTGCCTTCTAAAGAAGAAACACCGACTTTTGAGACTATAAGTCCCTCTCCGTACAAATATTATCCTACACACCACCTTCCCCATTCCAAGCAACCTTAGATATAAGCATGTAGCCATTTAAAAATGAAGATATGGATGATAGTACGTGATTTGAAATATTGTTTAAATATAATTAAATTTAAATATATTATAGATTGTAGAAATTTAATATTTTTATCTAATATTATTATACGACTATTATATACGAATAGTTGTTTTTTGCTATTTAAGTAAGTTAAATTAAACAAATATATTATATGTGTGATGAGATTAAACAATTATCAAATCTTTTTTAATATAGTCAAAACCATTCTAAAGTAGCTTACATATGAGAAAGTTGGTAAGACAAAGTTGACATTTTAAAATATGATAATATTTTTCATAACCAACACTACAAATGTTAGGTGTCATTAATTATACTATTATTATGTATGAATAGTTGTTTTTTGTTATTTAAGTAAGTTAAATTAAACAAATATATTAAAAGTAGAGAGTGCGACTTAAAAGATTACTTTAGATGGATATTATTCATAAGAGAAGTATTAAAGTAGAAGTTAATTTTGTATGCAATTAACTAATTATCTAAAAACTTTCCTCAAATCAAAATTTTTACTTTTATTTTTCAAGGTTGACACCTTAGTAATTCCTTTATATGTGCAATTTACTTAATGTTGACTAGGTCAAAAACACAAGATAATGATTTTTCAAACCATTTTTCATTAATTTTCATGTCCCCTACCATTAATGTGATGAGATTAAACAATTATCAAATCTTTTTTAATATAGTTGAAACCATTCTAAAGTAGCTTACATATGAGAAAGTTGGTAAGACAAAGTTGACACTTTAAAATATGATAATATTTTTCATAACCAACACTACAAATGTTAGTTGTCATTAATAAATGATGTTTGTTCTTTATTGTTGTTTTAGTTGATATGAAAGCTATGAGATTTCTACAATCCATAAAAATACTATTAAATTTTTTGGATCCGATTGTGTAATTTTTTTTATCATCAATGTTTAGGATCACAATTTGTGATCCATCATCAAAATGCAAGAGAACATAAAGAGAAGAAAGATGGTTGACCACAAACCTAGAACTCAATAAAAAGGGAGAAAGGAGGGGGGAGAGGAAAGACATGACAACAAGATCAAGAATGACAAGATCCCTAAGACCAAAATATTAAAAAAAAGTACAAATATATAATAAACTAATTTATGTAAAAAAAAATATAAGACTAAACATAAATAAAAGAATGTGTGTGCATGTGTGTGTGTGTGTGTGTGTGTGACAGTGTGTGTGTGAGTGTCTTATAGATCTTCTTTTTTAGTTTTTTTTCTAGTGATTGGTTGTGTGTGTGTGTGCACGCGTGTGTGTATGTGCATGTGTATATATGTATATGTTATGTATCATCCTAAAAAGTTAGCACCCATAATTGGATGCTCTAGGACCTATTAGACCCCATTTTGGTGATTTTGAGGCCCGATTGTCCATTATGCTCGATCAAAGGAACCTGCATTTTCTCCCCCCACTTCTTTTCACCTTCCCCAACATCCCATGAAATTTGACCTCATTTTGCCTAGGACAAGTCAACTGGTTGACTTGTCTCTGGGCTTTTGGGCCCAAATTTTGCTCGAAGCTCGATGACAGGGGTTTCCTTTGAGATTTAGATTTGCGGTTGACCTTGACGAGATTTGAATCTCAAATGGAGGGAGTTAACTATAAAAGGACCTATTTTCCCTTCATTTGGCATATCATGATCAAGTACAAGCATTCAAGTTGTGCAATTGAGGATTTGGATTTAAGATTTGAAGGAAAACATCCAATTCAAGATCTCTAAGTCTCCATTTCTCCAAGATACATTCAAGAAAATGCAATCTTCTCTAATTGATCCAAGTTTCTCTCCCATGATGGCCAAGTAGAGGAATTATCAATCAAGCAAGAAGATCTCTCTCTCTCTCTCTCTCTCTCTCTCTCTCTCTCTCTCTCTCTCTCTCTCTCTCCATGTGGTTAACAAACATATCTACATTCTAGATCTAGGAGTAGCAATCATAGATCCATGCATTTGTGAAGGCATCTTTGATTATACATCTCATTCCAAGGTCAACTCTTTGGATTCCAAGAACATTCAAGCATCTTCATGGATTTGAGTGATTACTACATCCATTCATGAGGGTTTTGTACAAGGCTTTTACCTCTTACATTACTTTCCTTTATGTAATTTCTATCATATTTCAAGGTTGATTCCTAAAAAGGGGTTTGACAAAGGAAAACCCCTTTCCACAACCCTTTCCCCATTTTTTTTGTGTGTAGGAAAAGGTTGCAGAGTTACAATTTTGGATCTGAGTAGTACATGTATAGCCACAAGATCTAAGAAAGTTTCATTAGGTTTTGCCACGAGCAAGTCGACTAGCCAATTTGTCCCAAATAGTTGAATTGTTCCTAAGAAGTCAGCTTGCGCTTGTCATTTTTCAGTGAAAATTTTAGGACACAAAGATATTATAGGTCCCTACCTTCCAGATCTGAAGTTACAACAAAATCTGAGATTCTAGTGACAGTCAAATTCAGATTCAAAGTCCTACCTTCTCTGTTTTATTTCTAGGTGCACTTATTCTTCCTTCTTTTCCTTTGCACTTACTTTATTAGATAAGATCTATCCTTTATACTTTATCATATTACATTTATCCTCTTAGGAATCCAAAACTTCTTTGCACATAGATTTTGTGTTAGGACCTTTCCTCCTTTTGGTTGTGCTAATCAAATTTTGTTTAAGGGTGAGTTTGTATTCTAATGTATACCACAAGATGTTGGTGAGTGATCTACATTTTAGCATTGCTCACCATTTTCTTTTATATATATATATATATATATATATATATATATATATATATATATATATATATATATATATATATATATATATATATATATATATATATATATATATATATATATATGGGTATGTGTAGGATCATGAGGGGCCAAACTATGCCCTTAAGTGGCAATGAAACATCAGACAATCAGGATTAGTCAACTTGGCGTGAAAAAATGAACTAGTTATCAACCTAATATCAAAAAGTTGTAAGAATATAATTTGTAGGAAATTGAATGTAGTTTCTAAACTACTAAGCCTTTTCTGAAAAAAAATTAATATGATTGGTAAAAAGTATAGATTGCAATGCAGCACTACAAACATTCAGCAAAAAAAGAAGAAGTACGTGTATGTCTGACCACCCTAATCAAAAGCAAATGATAAATTTTTTTTTTAATAATCTATATATAAGTATTTGACTCATGCCTGGATGTGACACATATTTTTTGGTATTTTTATTCCAAATAGATAATTAATTATGATTTTTTTGCTACAGCACTTTTAGAATTAAAAACTCTCGTGTCTGACCACCTTAACTCATTGAAAACTTATCATAATTCAATTTTTTTTAATTTTTTATTATACTAGATGAAGCATAGAATGTGACGCATCTTTCAGATTTCAAAAATGTTATACCGTTTGAAAGATATAGTCATTTTTCAATCAGTATCTAAATCAGCACTTTAGAGGTAGCTCGATTAGAAAATAACTAATAATTACTTAACGAATTCAAAATTTGACAACAATTATATCGATAGAAAGTTGATAATCTCCTTAAGATACCCTTTTCATTTTATCAAATTTGGGTGAAAAAAAAGTCGTCAGCTACATGGTCGAAGTCTGGAACTGAGAGAAACAGAAGAAAAACACGTTTTTGTGACACTTGAAGAGTTGACCAGGTAGGTTTGGTGCACAGACCAATACCGAGCCTAATTGGGTACCCGATATTTTCGGGTACTCGAATCTGGTGGCAAAATTTCAAATTTTTGCTTTGCCTCCACTTTCTCTAATTTCTAATTTTGAAATTTGGTTCCACTTTATCAATTATAGTTATATAATTGATAGTTATATATTTGATAGTTATTAGTTATATATTAAATATTATATAATATGAATTATATATTAAATGTTATATTTAATATTATTTAATATATATTAATATTAAAAACTATATATTAAATTATATATTATATAATATTATATATTATATATTATATAATATACATTTTACATTTTAAATATTATTTAATATGATTCAGAGCACGAGCATGAGTCCCTACAATGGCATAGTAGTGCCTTTTACAGGTGCCAAAAACCCTAGCTACGCAGAAATGGAGGCTTTGAAGAATAGTTCACTGGAGGCGGATTATAGAAGCAGAGGGCAAGAGAATCACTCTGTTTCCACCACTTGTGGCTATGAAATGGTATCTTTCCCTGCTTTTTCAACCGAAATGCTAAATTGTAAAGGTTCTCAAAATAGATTCTAGTCATGCCAGACAATTGTACCATGCCTATTGATAATTTGGTAGCTGAACAGAGTCATTGGGAGGTTAAACAAGAACAACCAGATGGATCTTTGAATCGGTCGAAGATTATGGAGAGCGGGGAAGGGTTTGGTAAAATGAGTAGTTGTATTAGAAATGATGCACGTGCCGTAGAACTGACCGCATTAATAAATTTAAAGAAGAGATCAGTGGCGACACAACATTATGAGGAAAGCCTTGCCGTTTCGATGGTGCCCCCCCCGGTGATATTATGAAGAATGTCTTACCGCTTCAATGTCGGCACCACCTCTGTCTCAGACTTTCACCATTGCTTCTCATCAGTACTCTGAAATATGGCAGGGATTGCAGGCACATTATTACCCCTAGGGATTGGGATTGAGATATCACATGTTAGGACCCCTAGGGAGTCCCCATGACCCCTTATGACACATTGGAAGGCTCAAATGTGTCTTAAGAGGTCTTAGGACCCCTTCAAACACACTTGAACATTCCAATGTGTCAAAAGGGGTCATTGGGACTCCCTAGGGGTTCTATTATGTCTTATCACGCGTTAGGACCCCTAGGGAGTCCCCATGACCCCTTTTGACACATTGGAATGCTCAAGTGTGTCTTAAGGGGTCCTACGACCCCTTAAGACACACTTGAGCATTCCAATGTGTCAAAAGGGGTCATGGGGACTCCCTAGGGGTCCTAGTATGCCTTATCACACATTAAGATCCATAGGGAGTCCCCATGACCCCTTATGACACATTGGAACACTCAAGTGTGTCTTAAGGGGTCCTACGACCCCTTAAGACACACTTGAGCATTCCAATGTGTCAAAAGGGGTCATTGGGACTCCCTAGGGGTCCTAGTATGCCTTATCACGCGTTAGGACCCCTAGAGAGTCCTCATGACCCCTTTTGACACATTGGAATGCTCAAGTGTGTCTTAAAGGGTCCTACGACGCCTTAAGACACACTTGAGCATTCCAATGTGTCAAAAGGGGTCATTGGGACTCCCTAGGGGTCCTAGTATGCCTTATCACATGTTAGGACCCCTAGAGAGTCCTCATGACCCCTTTTGACACATTGGAATGCTCAAGTGTGTCTTAAAGGGTCCTACAACCCCTTAAGACACACTTGAGCATTCCAATGTGTCAAAAGGGGTCATTGGGACTCCCTAGGGGTCCCAGTACGCCTTATAACCTGTTAGAATCCATAGAGAGTCCCCATGAACCCTTTTGACACATTGCAATGCTTTAGTGTGTCTTAAGGGGTCTTAGGACCCCTTAAGACATAATTGAGCGTTCCAATGTGTCAAAAGGGATCATGGGAACACCCTAGGTGTTCTAATGCATGATAAGGCGTACTAGGACCCCTAGGCAGTCCCCATGACCCTTTTTGACACATTAGAATGTTCAAGTGTGTCTTAAGGGGTATTAGGACCCCTTAAGACACACTTGAGCATTCTAATGCATCAAAAGAGGTCATGGGGACTCCCTAGGTGTCCTAATGCACCTTATCACGCATTAGGACATCCAGGGAGTCCCCATGACCCCTTTTGACGCATTAGAATGCTCAAGTGTGTCTTAAGGGGTCCTAATACCCCTTAAGACACACTTGAACATACCAATGTGTCAAAAGGGATCATGGAGACTCTCCAGGGGTCCTAATGTGTGATAAGGCGTACTAGGACCCCTAGGGAGTCTCCATGACCCCTTTTGACACATTAGAATGCTCAAGTGTGTCTTAAGGGATCCTAATACCACTTAAGACACACTTGAGCATTCTAATGTGTCAAAAGGGGTTTTGGGGACTCCCTAGGGGTACTAGTACACCTTATCACACATTAGGGCACCTAGAGAGTCCCCGGGTATGTGCAGGATCATGAGGGGCCAAACTATGCCCTTAAGTGGCAATGAAAAATCAGACAATCAGGATTAGTCAACTTGGTCTGAAAAAAATGAACTAGTTATCAACCTAATATCAAAAATTTGTAAGAATATAATTTGTAGGAAATTGAATGTAGTTTCTAAACTACTAAGCCTTTTTTGAAAAAAAATTAATATGATTGGTAAAAATTATAGATTGCAATGCAGCACTACAAACATTTCAGCAAAAAAATAAGAAGTACGTGTATGTCTGACCACCCTAATCAAAAGCAAATGATAATATTTTTTTATAATATTCTATATATAAGTAGTTAACTCATGCCCGGATGTGACGCATATTTTTTGGTATTTTTATTCCAAACAGATAATTAATTATGATTTTTTTTCTACAACACTTTTCAAATTTAAAAAATCTCGTGTCTGACCACCTTACCTCATTGAAAACTTATCATAATTCAATTTTTTTTAATTTTTTCTTATACTAGATGAAGCATAGAATGTGACGCATCTTTCAGATTTCAAAAATGTTATACGGTTTGAAAGTTATAGCTATTTTTCCATCAGTATGTCAATCAAGACTTTAGACATAAGTGAACTAGAAAATAACTAATAAATACTTAACGAATTCAAAATCTGACAGCACTTATATCGATGGAAAGCTGACAATCATCTGAAGAAACCCTTTTCGTTTTATCAAAATTAGGTGGAAAAAACGTCGTCAACCTAATGGTCGAAGTGTTGACATAAGAAAAATAGAGAAAAAACACATTTTTTGCACACCTTTAGCGTTGACCATGGAGCTTTGGTTTCCAAAGCTATTACCCGATTTTTCTTTAATTTCAAATTTGAAAAGTTTCCCCCTCCCACTCTTTTTTTATTTCCCTTTAATTTTGATGTTTTTTTCTTTCACCCCGACAATGAATAATTTATATATTTTATATTTTATGTTTTATATTTTATATTATATAGTATATAGTATATATATTATTTATTTATATTATATATTTGATAATATCAATTTAAACAGCCTAAGTATATAGTCTGTTCAAATTTATATTAAATGCAATATTTTTATATTATAATATAAATGTTACATAATATATATATGTATATATTATAAATTATATATTAAATATTATTATGTATATAAGATAATAAAATATAATATAATGTCTAATATATATAATATATAAAATGAATAGGACATTAATATATTGTATATTTGATAATATATATTAAATGTGATATCTAATATATCTTATAATATATATATTATATATTTAGTCTATTAAATATTGTATTTTTTCAAATATTTTATATATTATTTTAATATTTAATTTAAGTTATAACAGATCTTCTCATGAGACAATAGGTCGAATCGGGGTTGCTAGACATCTTAAGGGGTAATTAGGGTTTGTGAGGTAACTTCGGATGTACAGTGACCATTTGGAAGGCAATAGGGCATGTCCGAGTACCAATGTACCAAATTTTAATGACTTTTTCCTAGTCCAACTCAAAAAAGGTCCATGGGGTGCTCTCAGGAGACCACATGTCCAATCAGTGTCGCTAGGCGTCTTAAGGGGTCATTAGGGCTCGTGAGACAACCTTTGATGCACGGTGACCATTTGGAACGCATTAGGACATGTCAGAGGACCTAACTCTACAATTTAGATGAATTTTGATTATTCAAACTCGAAAAGGGTCCATGGGGTGCTCTTGGGAGACCATTGTGCGATTCGGGGTCGATAGGTGACTTAAGGGGTCATCGGGGTTCCAAATGAAACTTTCGATGAACGGTGATCCTTTGGAATGCATTAGGACATATCAGATGACCTACGTACCAAATTTGGATAACTTTTTCCTAGTAGAACTCAAAAGGGGTCCATGGGGTGCTCTCAGGAGACCACATGTCGAATCGGGGTCGGTACCTGCCTGTTAAGAGGTCATTAGGGTTCCAAATGAAACTTCGATGGAATGGTCATGCTTTGGAACACATTAGGATATGTCATAGGACGTATGTACCAAATTTGGATGACTTTTGCCTAGTAAAACTCAAAAGGGGTCATGGTGTGCTCTCAGGAGACCACATGTCGAAATGGGGTCAGTAGGCCTATTAAGGGGTCATTAGGGTTCCAAATAAAACTTTGATGGAATGGTGACCCTTTGGAATGCATTAGGACATGTCATAGGACCTACGTACCAAATTTAGATGACTTTTTCCTATTAGAACTCGAAAGGGGTCCATGGGGTGCTCTCGGGAGATCTCACGTCGAATCAGGGTTGGTAGTCCTGTAAGGGGGGCATTAGGGTTTGAAATGAAACTTCGATGGAACGGTCACCCTTTGGAACACATTAGGACATGTAAGAGGACCAAATTCCATGATTGATATGAATTTTTCCCAAAATAACTCGAAAGGGGTCCATGGGTTGCTCTCGGGAGACCTCATGTCGAATCAGGGTCGGTAGGCCTGTTAAGGGGTCATTGGGGTTACAAATGCAACTTTGATAGAATGGTGACCCTTTGGAATGCATTAGAACATGTCATAGGAACTACGTACCAAATTTGGATGACTTTTGCCTAGTAAAACTTGAAAGGGGGTCCATGGGGTGCTCTCGGGGGGACCACATGTCGAATCGGGGTGGATTGGCCTGTTAAGGGGTCATTAGGGTTTTAAATGCAACTTTGATGGAATAGTGACCCTTTGGAATGTATTAGGACATGTCATAGGATCTACATACCAAATTTGGATGACTTTTTCCTAGTAGAACTTGAAAGGGGTCCACGGGGTGCTCTCGAGAGACCTCATGTCGAATCAGGGTCGGTAGGCCTATTATGTGGGTCATTAGGGTTCCGAATGCAACTTCGATGGAATGGTGAGCCTTTGGAACACATTAGGATATATCATACAACCTATGTACAAAATTTGGATGACTTTTCCCTAGTAGAACTTGAAAGGGGTCCATGGGGTGCTCTCGGAAGACCTCATGTCGAATCGGGGTCGTTAGGCCTATTAAGGGGTCATTAGGGTTTGAAATGCAACTTTGATGGAATGGTGACCTTTTGGAATGCATTAGGACATGTTAGAGGACCTATGTACCAAATTTGGATGACTTTTTCCAAGTATAACTTGAAAGTGGTCTATGGGGTGCTCTCGGGAGACCACATGTCAAAACGGGGTCAGTAGGCCTATTAAAGGGTCATTAGGGTTCCAAATGCAACTTTGATGGAATGGTGACCATTTGGAACAGGTTACAACATGTCATAGGACCTATGTACCAAATTTGGACTAATTTTTCCTAGTATAACTCGAAAGGGGTCCATGGGGTGCTCTCGAGAGACCTCATGTCGAATCTCGGTCGGTAGGCCTGTTAAGGGGTCATTAGGGTTCCAAATGAAACTTTGATAGAAAAATGACCCTTTGGAATGCATTAGGACATGTCAAAGGACCTACGTACCAAATTTGGATGACGTTTCCCTAGTAAAACTCGAAAGGAGTCCATGGGGTGCTCTCGAGAGACCACATGTCGAATCGGGGTCGGTAGGCCTGTTAAGGTGTCATCCAAATGAAACTTCGATGGAATAGTGATCCTTTGGAACAACATTAGGATATGTCATAGGACCTATGTACCAAATTTGGATGAATTTTTTCCTACTAGATCTTGTAAGGGGTCCATGGGGGTGCTCTCGAGAGACCACATGTCAAAACAGGGTCATTAGGCCTATTAAGGGGTCAATAGGGTTTGAAATGTGACTTTGATGGAATAGTGACCCATTGTAACACATTAGAACATGTCATAGGACCTATTTACCAAATTTGGATGACTTTTTCCTAGTAGAACTCAAAAGGGGTTAATGGGGTGCTCTCGGGAGACTACATGTCGAAACGGGGCGGGTAGGCTTGTTAAGGGGTCAATAGCATTCGAAATGCAACTTTGATGGAATGGTGACCCTTTGGAACACATTAGGAAATGTCAAAGGACCTAATTCCATGATTCAGATGACTTTTTCTTAGTAGAACTCGAAAGGGGTCCATGGGGTGCTCTTGGGAGACCACATGTCAAATTAGGGTCGGTAGGCCTGTTAAGGGGTTATTAGGGTTCCAAATGAAACTTTGATGGAACGGGGACCCTTTGCAATGCATTAGGATATGTCAGAGGACCTACGTACCAAATTTGGATGACTTTTGCCTAGTAGAACTCAAAAGGGGTCCATGGGGTGCTCTCGGGACACCACATGTCAAATCGGGGTCGGTAGGCCTGTTAAGGACTCATTAGGGTTCCAAATGCAACTTCCATGGAATGGTGACCCTTTGGAACCCATTAGGACATGTCAAAGGACCTACGTACCAAATTTTCAAGACTTTTGCCTAGTAGAACTCAAAAGGGGTCAATGGGGTGCTCTCGGGACACCACATGTCAAATCAAGATCGATAGACCTGTTAAGGGGTCATTAGGATTCCAAATGCAACTTTGATGGAATGGGGACCCTTTGCAATGCATTAGGACATGTCAGAGGACCTACGTACCAAATTTGGATGACTTTTACCTAGTAGAACTTGAAAGGGGTCCATGGGGTGGTCTCGGGACACCACATGTCGAATCGGGGTTGGCAGGCCCGTTAAGGGGTCATTAGGGTTTCAAATGCAACTTTGATGGAATGATGACCCTTTAGAATGCATTAGGACATGTCAGAGGACCCCTTAAGACACACTTGAGCATGATAAGGCGTACTAGGACCCCTAGGGAGTCCCCATGACCCCTTTTGACGCATTGGAATGCTCAAGTCTATCTTAAGGGGTCCTACGACCCCTTAAGATAGACTTGAGCATTCCAATGCATCAAAAGTGGTCATGAGGACTCTCTAGGGGTCTTAACGTGTGATAAGGTGTACTAGGACCCCTAGAGGGTCCCTATGACCCCTTTTGACACATTGGAACCCTCAAGTGTGTTCTAAGGGGTCCTATGACCCCTTAGGACACATTTGAGGGTTCCAATGTGTCAAAAGGGGTCATGGGGACTCTCTAGGGGTCCTAACGCATGATAAAGTTTACTAAGACCCATAAGGAGTCCCCATGACCCCTTTCGATACATTGTAATGTTCAAGTGTGTCTTAAGGGGTCTTAGGACCTCTTAAGACACACTTGAGCATTCCAATTTGTCAAAAGGGGGTCATGGGGACTGCCTAGGGGTCTGAAGGTGTGATAAGGCATACTAGGACCCTTAAGGAGTCCCAATGACCCCTTTTGACCCCTAGGACCCCTTAAGACACATTTGAGCATTCCAATATGTCAAAAGGGGTCATTGGGACTCCCTAGGGGTCTTAACGCATGATAAGGCATACTAGGACCCCTAGGGAGTCTTCATGACTCCTTTTGACACATTGGAACACTCAAGTGTGTCTTAAGGGGTCCTAATACCCCTTAAGACACACTTGAGCATTCCAATGTGTCAAAAGGGGTCATGGGGACTGTCTAGGGGTCCTAACGCGTGGTAAGGCATACTAGGACCCCTAGGGAGTCCCCATGACCCCTTTTGAGACATTGGAATGCTCAAGTGTGTCTTAAGGGGTTGTAGGACCCCTTAAGACACACTTGGGCATTCAAATGTATCAAAAGGGGTCATGGGGACTCCCTAGAGGTCCTAGTATGCATTATCACACCTTAGGATACCTATAGAGTCCCCACGACCCCTTAAGACACATTGGAATACTCAAGTGTGTCTTAAGGGGTATTAGGACCCCTTAAGACACACTTGAGCATTCCAATGTGTTAAAAGGGATTATGGGGGACTCCCTAGGGGTCTTAATACGCCTTATCATGCCTTAGGACCCCTAAGGAGTCCCTAGGACCCCTTTTGACACATTGGAATGCTCAAGTATGTCTTAGGGGGTCCTAATACACCTTATCACATGTTAGGACCCCTAGAGAGTCTCCACGAACCCTTAAGACACATTGGAATGCTCAAGTGTGTCTTAAGGGGTCGTACGACCCCTTAAGACACACTTGAGCATTCCAATGTGTCTTATGGGGTCATGGGGACTCCCTAGGGGTCCTAGTACGCCTTATCACGCGTTAGGACCCCTAGAGAGTCCCCATGACCCCTTAAGACACATTGGAATGCTCAAGTGTGTCTTAAGGGGTCATACAAACCCCTTAAGACACACTTTAGCATTCTAATGTGTCAAAAGGGGTCATGGGGACTCCCTATAGGTCCTAGTAAGCCTTATCATGTGTTAGGACCTCTATAGAGTCTCCATGACCCCTTAAGACACATTGGAATTCTCAAGTGTGTCTTAAGAGGTCAGAGGACCCCTTAAGACACACTTGAGCATTCCAATGTGTCTTAAGGGGTCATGGGGACTCTCTAGGGGTCCTAGTATGTCTTAGGACCCCTAGGGAGTCCCCATGACCCCTTTTGACACATTGGAATGTTCAAGTGTGTCTTAAGGGGTATTAGGACCCTTTAAGACACACTTAAGTGCTCCAATGTGTCAAAAAAGGTCATGGGGACTCCCTAGGGGTCCTAGTATGCCTTATCACACGTTAGGACCCCTAGGGGAGTCTCGATGACCCCTCTTGACACATTGGAATGCTCAAGTGTGTCTTAAGGGGAATTAGGACCCCTTAAGACACACTTGAGCATTCCAATGCATCAAAAGGGGGTCATGGGGACTCCCTAGGTGTCCTAATGTGCATTAGGACACCTAGGGAGTCCCCATGACCCCTTTTGACACATTGAAATGCTCAAGTGTGTCTTAAGGGGTCCTACGACCCCTTAAGACACACTTGAGCATTCCAATATGTCAAGAGGGGTCATCGAGACTCCCTAGGGGTCGTAGTATGCCTTATCATGCATTAGGACCCCTAGAGAGTCTCGATGACCCCTTTTGACACATTGGAATGCTCCAGTGTGTCTTAAGGGGTTGCATCCTAGAGAGTTTCGATGTCAGATAAGGTGTACTAGGAACCCTTAAGACACACTTGAGCATTCTAATGTGTCAAAAGGGGTGATGGGAACTCCCTATGTGTCCTAATACGTGATAAGGCATACTAGGACCCCTAGGGAGTCCCCATGACCCCTTTTGACGCATTGGAATGCTCAAGTGTGTCTTAAGGGTTCTTAGGACCCCTTAAGACACACTTGAGCATTCCAATGCATCAAAAAGACCCCTTAAGAGACACTTGAGCATTCCAATGCGTCAAAAGGGGTCATGGGGACTCCCTAGGTGTCCTAATGTGCATTAGGACACCCAGGGAGTCCCCATGACCCCTTTCAACACATTGGAATGGTCAAGTGTGTCTTAAGGGGTCCTACGACCCCTTAAGACACACTTGAGCATTCCAATGTGTCAAAAGGGGTCATCGGGACTCCCTAGGGGTCCTAACGCGTGATAAGGCATACTAAGAACCCTAGGGAGTCCCGATGACCCCTTTTGACACATTGAAATGCTCCAGTGTGTCTTAAGGGGTCCTACAACCCCTTAAGACACACTTGAGCTTTCCAATGTGTCAAAAGCGGTCATGGGAACTCCCTAGGTGTCCTAATGCGTGATAAGGAGTACTAGGACCCCTAAGGAGTCCCCATGACCTTTTTTGACACATTGGAATGCTCAAGTGTGTCTTAAGGGGTATTAGGACCCCATAAAACACACTTGAGTATTCTAATGCGTTAAAAGGGGTCATGGGGACTCCCTAGGCATCCTAGAGCGTGATAAGACATACAAGGACACCTAGGGAGTCCCCATGACCCCTTTTGACACATTCAAATGCTCAAGTGTGTCTTAAGGGGTCCTAATACCCCGTAAGACACACTTGAGCATTCTAATGTGTCAGATAAGGTGTACTAGGACCTCTAGGGAGTCCCCATGACCCCTTTTGACACATTAGAATGCTCAAGTGTGTCTTAAGGGGTCCTACGACCCCTTAAGACACAGTTGAGTATTCCAATGTGTCTGAAGCGATCATGGGGACTCTGTAGGGGTCCTAAGGCATGATAAGGCATACTATGACCCCTAGGGAGTCTCCATGACCGCTTTTGACACATTAGAATGCTCAAGTGTGTCCTAAGGGGTCCTACAACCCCTTAAGACACACTTGAGCATTCCAATGTGTCTTAAGGGTTCATTGGGACTCTCTAGGTGTCCTAATGCGTGATAAGGTGTACTAGTACCCCTAGGGAGTCCCCAGAACCCCTTTTGACACATTAGAATGCTCAAGTGTGTCTTAAGTGGTATTAGGATCCTAGGACCACTTAAGACACACTTGAGCATTCCAATGGACCCCTAGGGAGTCTCTCTCTGCCTCCAGTGAACTATTTTTCAAAGCCTCCATTTCTGTGTAGCTAGGGTTTACGACACCTGTAAAAGGCACATTTAATACAAAGATTTAGCCGACGACTTTTAAATACCTAAAAGAAACGAGAAAAAAATTTAGGCCAAAAATACATACCGCATTTCTGTATGTAGCACCGTAAGCTTGAACAATCCAGCTGGCTTCCTCTGCTAAGGCACGAAGAACTTCATTAATGTATGCTCTAGGAGGAAGATTATAATTTCCATATTTCTGCAAGAGTTTCTCCTTAATTTGTAATATTATATATAATATATTAGTATACATTAGTATATATATATATATATATATTATATACATGTTAGTATATATTATACATTAGTATATATATAATATATTATATATATTAGTATATTTAATACATTAATATATATAATACATTAGTCTATTATAATACATTAGTCTATTATAATACATTAGTACATATATAATATACATTATATATATCATATGCCTCTTTTTTATAGATATATTATATACATAAATATATGTAAAAGTTTAATTGTTTTCATTTGCTCCCGCTGGGTTTTCATTGGCAGGAGAATATCGGGTACCCGATTTTTCCCAGGCAATATTTGACCAAAATATTCCCTCTCCCCATAGAGCAGACAATCACGGGATTTTATACTTTTTTCACGCGTTGCAAAACAAAAAATGTGATTTGGGGCCCATTGTTTGATTTTTGTTGACTTGTGGTCTCACCATGGGAAGCACCAGCTGTCGAAAGGCTAAACACAAGAGGAAGCTAATAGATGACAAAATTCAGGCATATAGGGAAAAAGATAAGGAAAATCACCGAAGAAGGAGAGAAGGTATGTTAAACATTAATCAAGGTGACCCCGTAAATGTAGTTGTAAGTGAAGAGGATGTTCAATTTGAAAATGCACAGATGGAGATTTAAAATGTAGACTTTGGGAATGAAAATGTTGCACAAGAACCACATGAATGTTATACATCTCCAAATTATATGCGAAATGAAGTCCCTTGCAATAAAGATAATCAATCTTCAAATTTGGGGCTTTCAAGAACACCTAAATGGTTAATTGAAATTGAGGAGAACATTATGAATAATTGGGAAGGAAAGAGGTCACATAGAACCGTTAGGTTGTGGGCTTCAAGACTTATGATCAATTTTTTTGAAACAAGACATTGGTTGAGAAATGCCAAATTTTTGTGCAGTTGTTAAAGATGCAAAAGATGAGACTCGTGCTTGTGAAATTGAAGATTCGTGTGAACAAGAAAATGGAGAGAAATGCCATTGTTGTGAAGAATCTTTTCAATGCTCTAAATAGCATTGGGAAGACTAGCAGAGAAAAAGACAAGAGAGTTTCTCGGAGGGTTATTACAACCTCCTTAGTAAGTCATCAGTTGAGAAAGGCTCATTTGATGAGACAAACTTGTGTTGACTTCAATATAGACCGTAAAACTTTGGGTAGAGCACTTGCAAGAAGAGAAGGACTTGATGATCCCCTTCAAATTGATACATGGGCTTATGGTGGGAGACTTCCACGTTTCGATAAGAAGCTAACAGATGTTGTTAAGGATGAAATTCAACAATTTTGGGATGCTAACTCAAGAGTGTCACCAAATGTGAAGGATGTCTTGAAGTTGAGAGTTGGCAATCGAGACTGCACTCCACATCCTAAACATTATGTGGAGGTAAGTCAAACAATTTTGTATAAAAAATTTTGTGAGACACATCCAACATTGAAAATATCACAAAGGTCTTTTGAATCCGTGAAGCCATTTTATTGTGTACCCCTTAAGATTCAAAATACATGTTGTTGCAAATATCATGTTGAGTTTTCAATGCATCATGAATTATTACGGTCCATTCATTCTACTTTGCATACTAATGAAATGCTAGAGGATTGTGGTGCAAGTGGTCTTCCCAAATCATCAAGAGACTTGCTAGATCAATTTTTATGTCAAAGAGATGATGTTTATTTATTTTATAAAAAAGATTGCTTAAATGCCAAGTGCTCAGAATGTGGTGGCTTGTCCAAGTTTAGAACATGTTTTCATGAGGGTTTGGAACAAAATTTTGGAAAGACACTCGTCCAAAAAAAGGTATATGAAACAGTGAAATATACATTGAAGAGTGGAGGTGAAGGCTCTAGATGTGAGTTAGTTGCAAATGAATACAATGTTGCTGATTTTATCTCAGATTTCAAGACAAATCTTTTTTACAAGTATGCAAGGCATAGTCATAGGTCTCAATGGTTGGATCAACAATTCAGGACATGTAAGGTCACTTTCCCCATTGGAACTATTATATCCGTTTTAGACTTTGCAGAGAACTATAGATTGCAGCCCCAAAATGAGACTCAAGCTCAATATTACAATTTGATTCAGGTTGTTATTTTTGTACACATCACATATAGACATTCCCCTGATAGCACAAAAGATGAGCGAAAGATAATCAGAGAGTACCATTTTTATATGAGTGACGACAGGTCTCACTCTCATGAGTTTGTTCAACATTGTTTCCAGAACTATTTTGACTTCTTGCAGGAAAATGGTATTGCTATGGATAGGCATCTCATTTGGTTGGATAATTGCACTGGTCAATTTAAGAATGCCAGAATGTTTTATTGGTTGTGTAGAATGCATGTGGAGAGAGGTGTACCTCATATTTGGAGTTTTTTTGAGTCAGGGCATGGGAAAGGGGAGCATGACGGAGCAGGTGCGTGTGTGAAGAGAGCTCTAGTTAAGGAGCAATTGAGGATTTCAGGTGATGTACTTCTTGATGCTCATTCTATTGTTGATTGGTGTACTTTAGCATTGTCATAGGGGGGGACTCTTGATTCTACAGTGCGTAGATTCTTTTGGTTGGTTGAGGAGGGAACTATAGGAGATAGATTGGATTGTCAAATAGTGAAAGACTCTTCAAAAATGCATTCATTCCAAAGCTCCAATAGTAGTACATGGACCATTTGGACACGAGAGTTGGCTTATTTTTGCCCCATGTGTTTTCAGTATGATTGGGATCATTGTGAGTCAAGTGAGTGGGTGGATGCATGGGTTCCACAATATCTAACTCCTTTATCTTTGACACTCTCTATAAGAAATGATGACATGGACACTTTAGTTGACTATGACCATCTTTCAGAGCTTTTGAAGCCAGGAGATGTTTTTGCATTGGTTGCACCACAGGGGAATGATGAGAGGTCAGATTATTGGTTAGCACATTGTGTACAAGGTAAACAAAAGCTTGTACAACTGATGATAGATGGTGATGGGTTCACATATCCTACTGGTTCAGTTGTTGTTGCAGGAACATGGTTGCGAACATACATGATTAGAAAGAATGGAGTTCCCGCATTTGAAGACTATGAGAAGCACAAAACTATTCTGATGTATTCACACCTTGTTATAGCAACAAATTTCAAGTTGTCAAAGCATCATGGAAGACCAAAGACAAAAGAACTTTGGACTATTACTACTGCCGATCATGAAGCACTATTGGAGACCCTGAAGCAAAGAGATGACCCTTCAGGAACACTTGACTAGGTAATAAGTTAACTTAGTGCATTATTTTATAAGTTCGTTAAGCTTAATTTCAATACATTAATTTGACCTATCTTAGATTGTATTTTGAGTCAATAAACTTGGTTTTGTATGTGGAATGTAACTTGTGCAGGAGCACCTATGAAGATGCCTACGGTCACCATGGATCCAATCAGAGATAGAAGGACAAAAGGATCCTTAATGGTTAATTGAGATCTTTTGAAGCCTATAATGGCAATTTGTAACAATCAATTTGATTTAAAAGTTAAATGTCCTTAAACTCTTCATAAGGACTTATGACCAAAATCATGTATGGGTGGCCAATAGTGCCAAGAAGAGATATTACATGTCATATACTTATGTCATTTGCATGGTTTGAATTCTTACATGTTTGATTGTTGTTTGTAATGCTTTAAGGATATCATTTTTTATCATTTCAAAAAATCTATAAAAGTTAAACCTCAAACATAATAAGCTCCACAGTTCAAATTTAACAAGCTTACTCATGATTAATTTCACAGTTCAAATTTCAAACATACCACTAACAGTCAGTTGAAAGCGGCTCGTATCTCAGACCTCATGAGAGGTATTGACAAACTATCAGGTGCTACAGGATCATGTTTTCAAGGTCTATAATAACCTCTCTTATTTTTGGGCGATTCGACTTCGTTTGCATTTGGCAAGGCGATCTTAGTCGATGCCAAAACTTGGAGTGAGGGTCAGTTGAAAGTGGCTTAGCAGCGTATCTTTCAAACCATCTAACCTGGCATCGAACCATCTACTCCATTAGATCTGGTTGGCTGGGTAAACACCAATGACAACCCCATTCTGCCCACAGAGTCACCGGAATGCTCGCGACCACGCTCGACCCAAGGGAACCCAAGGTGCACTAAGCACGATTGGGCCACAATCTTCTAGGGCTCGTATCTTGGACCTCATGAGAGGTATCAACAAACTATCAGGTGTTACATGATAATATTTTTGAGGTCTACAATAACCTCTCTCAGCTTTGGGCGATTCGACTTCATTTGCATTTGGCAAGGCGATCTCAATCGATGCCAAAACTTGCAGTCAGGGTCAATTGAAAGTGGCTCAGCAACGTATCTTTCAAACCGTCTGACCTAGCACCGAATCTTCTTCTGCATTAGCTCTGGTTGGCTAGGTAAACATCAGTGACAACCCCATTCTGCCCACAGAGTCACCAGAATGTTCGCGACCATGCTCGACCCAAGTGACCCCAAGGTGCACTAAGCATGATTGGGCAGCGATCTTCTGGGGCTCGTATCTTGGACCTCGTGAGAGGTATGAAAAAACTGTTAGGTGTTGCAGGATCATGTTTTTGAGGTCTACAATAACCTCTCTTAGTTTTGGGCGATTTGACTTCATTTGCATTTGGCAAGGCGATCTCAGTCGATGCCAAAACTTGCAGTGAGGGTCAGTTGAAAGTGGCTCAGCAGCGTATCTTTCAAACCGTCTAACCTGGCATCAAACCATCTGCTCCATCAACTCTAGTTGGCTGGGTAAACACCAATGACAACCCCATTCTACCCACAGAGTCAACGGAATGCTCGCGACCACACTCGACGCAAGTGACCCCAAGGTGCACTAAGCACGATTGGGCAGTGATCTTCTGGGGCTCGTATCTTGGACCTCGTGAGAGCTATCGACAAACTGTTAGGTGTTATAGGATCATGTTTTTGAGGTCTACAATAACCTCTCTCAATTTTGGGCGATTCGACTTCGTTTGCATTTGGCAAGGCGATCTCAGTCGATGCCAAAACTTGCAGTCAGGGTCAGTTGAAAGTGGCTTAGCAGCGTATCTTTCAAACCGTCTGACCTGGCATCGAATCATTTTCTCCATTGGCTCTAGTTGGCTGGGTAAATGCCAGTGACAACCCCGTTCTACCCACAGAGTCACCAGAATGCTCGTGACCACGCTCGACCCAAGTGACCCCAAGGTGCACTAAGCACGATTGGGCAGCGATCTTCTGGGGCTTGTATCTCAGACCTTGTGAGAGCTATCAAAAAACTATTAGGTGCTACAGGATCATGTTTTTGAGGTTTACAATAACCTCTCTCAGTTTTGGGCGATTCGACTTCGTTTGCATTTGGCAAGGCGATCTCAGTCGATGCCAAAAATTGCAGTCAGGGTCAGCTAAAAGTGGCTTAGCAGCGTATCTTTCAAACCATCTGACCTGGCATCAAATCATCTACTCCATCAACTCTGGTTGGCTAGGTAAATGCTAGTGACAACCCCATTTTTCCCACAGAGTCACCAGAATGCTCGCGACCACGCTGGACCCAAGTGACCCCAAGGTGCACTAAGCACGATTGGGCAACGATCTCCTAGGGCTCGTATCTTGGACCTCGTGAGAGATATTGAAAAACTAGTAGGTGTTACAAGATCATGTTTTCGAGGTCTACAATAACCTCTCTCAGTTTTGGGTGATTCGACTTCGTTTGCATTTGGCAAGGCGATCTCAGTCGATGCCAAAACTTGCAGTCATGGTCAGTTGAAAGTGGCTTAGCAGCATATCTTTCAAACCGTCTGACCTAGCATCAAATCATCTGCTCCACCAGCTTCGGTTGGCTGGGTAAACACTAGTGACAACCTCGTTCTTCCCACAAAGTCACCGGAACGCTCGCGACCACGCTTGACTCAAGTGACCCTAAGGTGCACTAAGCACGATTGGGCAGTGATCTTCTGGGGCTCATATCTTGGACCTCATGAGAGGTATCAAAAAAATGTCAAGTGTTATAGGATCATGTTTTTGAGGTCTACAATAACCTCTCTCAGTTTTGGGCGATTCGACTTCGTTTGCATTTGGCAAGTTGATCTCAGTCGATGCCAAAACTTGCAGTGAGGGTCAGTTAAAAGTGGCTCAGCAACGTATCTTTCAAACCGTCTGACCTGACATCGAACTGTCTACTCCATAAACTTTGGTTGGCCAAGTAAACACCAATGAAAACCCCATTCTACCCACAGAGTCACCGGAACGCTCGCGACCACACTCGACCCAAGTGACCCCAAGGTGCACTAAGCACGATTGGGCAGCGATCTTCTGGGACTCGTATCTCAGACCTCGTGAGAGCTATTGATAAAATGTCAGGTGCTACAGGATCATTTTTTTGAGGTCTACAATAACCTCTCTCAATTTTGGGCGATTTGACTTCCTTTGCATTTGGCAAGGCGATCTCAGTCGATGCCAAAACTTGCAATCAGGGTCAGTTGAAAGTGGCTCAGCAGCGTATCTTTCAAACCGTCTGACATGGAATTGAACCATCTGCTCCATCAACTTTGGTTGGCTGGGTAAACATCAGTGACAACCCCATTCTTCCCACAGAGTCACCAAAACACTCGTGACCACGCTCGACCCAAGTGACCCCAAGGTGCACTAAGCACGATTGGGCCGTGATCTTCTGGGGCTTGTATCTCATACCTCATGAGAGCTATCAACAAGCTGTTAGGTGCTACAAGATCATTTTTTTGAGGTCTACAATAACCTCTCTTAGCTTTGGGCAATTCAACTTCATTTGCATTTGGCAAGGCGATCTCAGTCGATGCCAAAACTTGCAGTCAGGGTCAATTGAAAGTGGCTCAGTAGCGTATCTTTCAAACCGTCTGACCTGGCATCAAATCATCTACTCCATTAGCTTTGGTTGGCTGGGTAAATGCCAATGACAACCTCGTTCTTCCCACAGAGTCACCGGAACGCTCACGACCACACTCGACCCAAGTGACCCCAAGGTGCACTTAGCACGATTGGGCAGTGATCTTATGGGGCTCGTATCTTGGACCTTGTGAGAGGTATCAAAAAACTATCAGGTGTTACAAGATCACATTTTTGAGGTCTACAATAACCTCTCTCAGTTTTGGGCGATTCGACTTCGTTTGCATTTGGCAAGGCGATCTCAGTCGATGCCAAAACTTGCAGTGAGGGTCAGTTGAAAGTGGCTCAACATCGTATCTTTCAAACCGTCTAACCTGGCATCCAATCATCTACTTCATTGGCTCTATTTGGCTGGGTAAATGCCAGTGACAACCTCGTTCTACCCACAGAGTCATCGGAACGCTCGCGACCACACTCGATCCAAGTGACCCCAAGGTTCACTTAGCACGATTGGGCATCGATCTTCTCGAACTCATATCTCAAACCTCGTGAGAGCTATCAACAAACTGTTAGGTGCTATAGGATTGTGTTTTTGAGGTCTACAATAACCTCTCTCAGTTTTGGGCGATTCAACTTCGTTTGCATTTGGCAAGGCGATCTCAGTAGATGCCAAAACTTGCAGTCAGGGTCAGTTGAAAGTGGCTCAGCAGCGTATCTTTCAAACCATCTAACCTGGCATCAAACCATCTACTCCATCGGCTCCGATTGGCTGGGTAAGCGCTAGTGACAACCTCGTTCTGCCCACAGAGTCACCGGAACACTCGCGACCATGCTCGACCCAAGTGACCCCAAGGTGCACTAAGCACGATTGGGCAGCGATCTTCTGGGGCTCGTATCTTGGACTTTGTGAGAGGTATCGACAAACTGTCAGGTGCTACAAGATTGTGTTTTCAAGGTCTACAATAAAATCTCTCAGTTTTGGGTGATTCGACTTCGTTTGCATTTGGCAAGGCGATCTCAGTCGATGCCAAAACTTGCAGTGAGGGTTAGTTGAAAGTGGCTCAGTAGCATATCTTTCAAACCGTCTGACCTGGCATCGAACCGTCTACTCCATCAGCTTTGTTTGGCCGGGTAAACACTAATTACAACCCCGTTCTGCCCACAGAGTCACCGGAACGCTCGCAAACACACTCAACCCAAGTGACCCCAAGGTGCACTAAGCACGATTGGGTAGCGATCTTCTGGGGCTTGTATCTTAGACCTCATGAGAGGTATCGACAAACTGTCAGGTGTTACAAGATCATGTTTTTGAGGTCTACAATAACCTCTCTCAGTTTTGGGCGATTCGACTTCGTTTGCATTTGGCAAGGTGATCTCAGTCGATGCCAAAACTTGCAGTCAGGGTCAGTTTAAAGTGGCTCAGCAGCGTATCTTTCAAACCGTCTAACCTGGCATCAAATCATCTGCTCCATTGGCTCTAGTTGGCTGGGTAAACACCAGTGATAACCCTGTTCTGCCCACAGAGTCACTGGAATGCTCGTGACCACGCTCGACCCAAGTGACCCCAAGGTGCACTAAGCACGATTGGGCCGTGATCTTCTGGGGCTCGTATCTTGGACCTCATGAGAGCTATCAAAAAACTATTAGGTGCTACAGGATCATGTTTTTGAGGTCTACAATAACCTCTCTCAGCTTTGGGCGATTTGACTTCGTTTGCATTTGGCAAGGCGATCTCAGTCAATGCCAAAACTTGTAGTCAGGGTCAGTTGAAAGTGGCTTAGCAGCGTATCTTTCAAACCGTCTAACCTAGCATCGAACTGTCTACTCCATTGGCTCTGGTTGGCTGGGTAAATGCCAATGACAACCCCATTCTACCCACAGAGTCACCGAAACACTCGCGACCACGCTCGACCCAAGTGACCCCAAGGTGCACTAAGCATGATTGGGTGGCGATCTTCTGGGGCTCGTGGATCAAGTAGAAATTTTTCTGAGCAGACATTGTCCTATTTGGTATGGTTATGAAGGTAGACTGAAATGGTTGGAGAGGCTATCAATGCCACTGTCTATCCAAGTACATGCCATCATCCTTGGGGTCGGTTATAATTTTAACTATCGAGTCACATAAAAATTGTGACTTGGAAGCATAGACAATATATGTAAACTATTCAACAGAATGCCCACAAGCAGAGCATGACATATGGAATTGCAGATAGGAGTAGTAAAACTAGTAAAAGGTATCCAAAAATGAAGTTTCCAAAGCTTTGTCAGGTTAGACTGGTCGATGACAATGAGAATTGGTTTTGCACATCAACAGTATTGGCATTCGAGAACATGATAATCTATAACGCAATTTCAATATTAAGACATTATCATTTCTTGAGAATGCCCCAACACCGAATGTCAAGGAGGACCCGACATCTTCCTTGATGGACAGAACCTTTTTTCATGCTCGGTTGTTGGATTCATAGAGGTCTGGGACTATATCAGTGGGAAACTTAAGAGCGATTTTCAATACCAAGCTGATGTTGCCTTCATGACGCATGATAATGCAGTTCTTTGTGTTGACATCAGTCATGATTCAGAGATGTTGGCTTCAGGTTCACAGGGTGGGAAAATTGAGGAGGACGTGCTCGCAATTGAATCCCAAAATACATATGTATGATGGCTTCGACAAAATGTTTCTTGGTGTCACTTGCATGAAGCGGTATGCTTGTGGAGAGCCAGAAATGACACGCTCTAGTTATAGCACCAAGCGTCCAATCAAAACACAGAGGCATTAACACTTGTGTTGCAATAAGATCTAGATGGCACTATTCTATAGGAATAGATCCATTTTGAAAGATGTAGAGCACCAAGTAACATGGACTTTCATAACAAAATATTACTAAGGCACTCACAAAGGGATACTTTAATGTATTCGAGAAAGAAGATGTGGATAGACACGTCCTCAAGAATTAGTTATTATAACAGGAAAGAAACTAACCGAAAGGGGAAAATAAGTAAGGCTCGTAGAGGAGATTTTGGGGGTTTCAGATTCTGCCTGACCCGAGAGACTTTGTGCGAGGGGAGGGATAGATTATGATTTTTATTGTAATGCAGGGAAAGAGGGATTTTATTTTCAGATAATGATTAATGTACAGGAACATCAGAATCTTTGTTGTTTTGCTGTGTTTAAAGAAGGATATGTCAGCATATTAAAACTTTGATTTTAGATGCTCACTTTCTGATTGATATTCATCTTTGAATGATATTGGTTTCTTTTGAATGCATATCTGTTACGTCTGATCATCAACACGATCATCTATGGACTTTATGCTATAGTTTTTCATGTATTTGGAAAGAACCATTTGTCTTTCTCTCTTAGTTTCTTTCTGTAATGCATTTTTTAGGCAAATGAAATTTGTAGCGTTTACTGTCCTTTTATTTTCAGTAAATTAGTCCCTTTGCATCTATCTCGTGTTTACGAATAGATGTTTGTAAGCCTTTATTGCTTTTAGGTTAAAAGCATTATCATTTATAGTTTAGTTGATTCATTGTAAATCTTGCATGGGGAGCTGTACCCGGATAATTCAAAGGGCGCTTATGCTTCTCAATAGTGAAGTGACCCAACTGTTGGTGTTGGCTGAGTCTTTTTGTTTGGGCTTTAAGGGTCATTTTTGTAAGCATTTCTTTCGAAGACAAATCTGTTCACCAACAAGAAGTTAAACCTCAAACATAATAAGCTCCATGAACAGGGTATTCCAGAGTAAAGAAAAATGAATGTAACTTCAACAAGATATAATTTAAATCATAATGATAATCATAGTCAAGATATAACTTCACCATTCAATTCCATAAACATAAATAATAAATATGTATATACAAAAGATGACGCAAATATAACATATAAATGAATATGTTCTATATATGTATCAAATGTATCAAAAGTATGTCCATATACAAATATGGCACATGCCATTTCAAAATGTCTACAAAATCAATGTTTTAAGGTGTACAATGTGGCATATATGCCATCTCAAAATGTGCCAAGTGTCATCTCTAAATGACCACAAAACTAAAACTGCATCCTATGCTGTAGGGGGATCATCAAAATGTAGCCTCTTTGAAGGAGTGTTGGGCTCTGATTGATCCTGCATAAAAAATGAGTTCAAACCAAAGTTAGATTGCTTACTTTATATGATTTGTACATATATATATATATATATATATATATATATATATATATATATATATATATATATATATATATATATATATATATATATATATATATATATATATATATATATATATATATATATATATATATATATATATATATATATATATATATATATATACATATATAATTCATAATTTTCAAACACTAATTTAATTAAAATTATAACCGAATACAAATAAATTTGTACCTGGTCTCTCGATCACCTACCACGATCAGGTGTCCTAGCATAAGTCCTGGGTAGCGAAGGGACCATGCCAACAATACCAACTCTGACCTATAAATATATATTTGCAATAATGAGATTAGTAGATTGGTGCAACATAGAGTAATAAATCTACAAAATAGGATGATAGCATAATAAAATTACAAATTGATTGAACTAAAATTAAAACTTACATCTGGTGATCCCTCCTCTGGAATAGTGGGCTGGGTCAACAAAGAAATAAAAGATTCTCGTAGGAGCTCCCTCACAGTCGGAGTAACCTATGAGAGTAAAAAGATTGTCAATTATATATCAATGTACTTCATCATAGCAACCCTAGTTACAAAATACAAATAACAATATGTAAAAGTCTATGTACAATCGGGCTATCACTCCGAATCGAGATGCCTGTAACCCTATGCCGTCGAACCGGTCTTGAGACATCATCAATAGCCACACCCTATACAATAAAGTGCAAGTAAAATATTTATTACTACACACAAGTGGCATACATATGCATGCATAATTAATCTTAAACAATTAACTACCTTTCCTTTGTCGACACCTGATGAAGGAACCCCCTCACGCCCCCCACTGATGTCGGCTGTAGCCTGCAAGAACATAATAAGATGAAAATATATATTAGTAAATGTATGAATTTTATTGCTCTAATTGATAGAGATTTAAGCATGTACACCAAATGATATAAAAAAAACTAATGGGTACATAATTTATAATATACCGTATAGTCATCAAGGCCAAATGAAATGGCCGAAAGTGTGGACTCATCCACTTGTCTCACCTCCTCCCGTGTCATCGACTGAACATAAATGGAAAAAATATATATACATAAGTGCATGCAATCATTAAAACTAATCTAAATAAATAAATTATTTTTAAATTAAATAAGTCATGTGACAAATTTATTTATAATGTTTACTCTTACCGTATCAATAGGAGTCAATGGCTCTACGTGCACCTCCTGAGCACTCTCATGAGATGTAGATGCTCCATGGGGTGTTGCAGCCTCTGCAACAGCCTCTCTTGTATCTCCCTCATCAATATCATGAAACTGATATATATCAGAATCAGTAAGTGGTCCGAGGCACATATGCCTGCACATAATGCACATATGGGGCTCACATACATGTGAACCCCGACGGGATGTCGATGCGCCAGTAGCATCCACAGGAGGCAACACTAACCTAGTCTATGTGATCAACTGATCACTCAGTAAATGAATGGCCCTAATAGTCAATTCAGCAGCCGCATAAATGATATCAGGATCCTGCACTGGAGGAGGGGGTGTGACATCAGTGGGGGGGACAAAGGTAGTGGCCTTTCGGCGCTGGGAAGATGGCCTAGTCTGAGGAGCTCCTCTGCCTACGCCCATGTTGGGCCTCCTACTCCAATAATCAACATGGTGACCAAGCACAAACTCAACATACAATTTTTTAAGGAAATAAAATGGGACCTCCAAATTGCTATGTGGTAGTTTATCAAATACCATCCACCAGCAATCCCAAAAGTTTGTGCGCATTGCTTCATTTGTGCACTATTTTATTGATAATCTGGGCTTTTTGGGGTCAACTGGTATTCTGATTTTAGGATCGACAAAAAGGGCGGCTATATCTTCCTTACTTATATTAAGGGCCGCAATCCCATCATGGTCAAGCCCATCATCAAATTGGGCGTGCATATCATCATGCCAATGAAGAGCAACATTATGTTGTTGCGTGAGTGTGTCAATATTTCCAACAATTGTATTTAGTGTGGCAAGCATGGGACCTAATGTAGGTATATTTTGATACGTGTTTTGGAAACCTCGTATTGTGTTCAAATTTTCTTCTATCAAATCTTGTAAAGATTTAGGGTTTAGATATGGGGGATTGTTTTCGGGATTGTTATTTGGAGGGTTATTTTCTTCATTGTTGTCAGCCATGCCTGATTAAATAAAAAACAAATCTAAGTTTCAAATATTATTACAAATATAAATACAAAACCCTATTTTTTTAAAAAATGCTACATTTATAATGAAAATGAAATAAATTAATACAAATATGCAATTAACTACTTACCGAATATGCTCGGAGTCGAATTTGGGGTTTCCAATGTCAGGTATTAGAAAATATATCGGGTATCAGAAAAATGCGGTTAGAAACTTGAAGACATCGCACTAGGAAATGAAGAATAGGGCTCGCGGGTGTCGGATATATGCCACAGTTATCGGGTACCCGAAAATATCGGGTACCTGATATTTTCAGGTACCTGATTAGGTATGTGCTTTGGTGGTAGCTATACCCAGGTGTACTGACACCCAAGCCTACTAAAAAGTCAACAAGCGCTTTCATGCGCTTTTGGACGAGTGAAAAGTGAATATTTTTCACATCGCCACTTTTTGGCCCCTCATGATCTTGCATAGACCCACACACACACACACACACACACACATAGATATATATATATATATATATCTGTGTGTGTGTGTGCACATATATACATATACATGAACAAACAAACACACACACACACACATAATAAAAAATCTCACATAAATAGGTTTATGTGAGAAAATTGTGGCCTTCTACGATTAAGGAGAAAATGGTGGAGGTGCACAGAGGACGAGGGTTTCATTAAGGGAGGTGGAATGACCTGGATTCCAAGAGCGACAAGGAGATTGTAGTATGTGGAACAAGCTTCCAGTTTGACATCCTCTTGGAAGGGCATGTGAGGCTCCACAAAGGAGGCCAAATTAATTGTTTTAGGATGCGCCTACGTCTAAACACGACTAGTAAGACACTAATAAAAATTGATGACATTATTTGAGGGTTTTTAATGGTCTCAAGGGTGGTTTTAAGGCAATGAAAACAAGGAATGGAGATTGAAGATCCTGTTTGACCCATCTTAGCTAACCAAAGAGAAACTAACAATAGTGGATAGCCGGGTGATTTCTATGTGTATAGAGTCAAACTTGGGTGGGAATATTTAGTAAACATGTACTAGGAGAGAGGAGAGAGAGAGAGAGAGAGAGAGAGAGAGAGAGAGAATGTGTATGTGTGTGTGAGAGAGAGATGGATGGAATAGGGAGAGAAGAGGATAGGGTGAGAAGAGAAGAGGTAGAGAATGTGATAAGGAGAGGGAGATAGGATGAGAGAGAGAGAGAGAGGAGAGAGAGAGAGAGAGAGAGAGAGAGAGAGAGAGAGAGAGGAGAGAGAGAGAGAGAGAGAGAGAATGTGTATGTGTGTGTGAGATGGATGGAATAGGGAGAGAAGAGGATAGGGTGAGAAGAGAAGAGGTAGAGAATGTGATAAGGAGAGGGAGAGAGAGAGAGAGAGAGAGAGAGATGGATGGAATAGGGAGAGAAGAGGATAGGGTGAGAAGAGAAGAGGTAGAGAATGTGATAAGGAGAGGGAGATAGGATGAGAGAGAGAGAGAGAGAGAGAGAGAGAGAGAGAGGAGTAGAGAGAGAGAGAGAGAGAGAGAGAGAGAGAGGAGAGAGAGAGAGAGAGAGAGAATGTGTATGTGTGTGTGAGATGGATGGAATAGGGAGAGAAGAGGATAGGGTGAGAAGAGAAGAGGTAGAGAATGTGATAAGGAGAGGGAGAGAGAGAGAGAGAGAGAGAGAGAGAGAGAGAGAGAGAGAGAGAGAGAGAGAGAGAGAGAGAGAGAGAGAGGAGAGAGAGAGAGAGAGAGAGAGAGAGATGGATGGAATAGGGAGAGAAGAGGATAGGGTGAGAAGAGAAGAGGTAGAGAATGTGATAAGGAGAGGGAGATAGGATGAGAGAGAGAGAGAGAGAGAGAGAGAGAGAGAGAGAGAGAGAGAGAGAGAGAGAGAGAGAGAGAGAGAGAGAGAGAGAGAGAGAGAGAGAGAGAATGTGTATGTGTGTGTGAGATGGATGGAATAGGGAGAGAGGAGGATAGGGTGAGAAGAGAAGAGGTAGAGAATGTGATAAGGAGAGGGAGATAGGATGAGAGAGAGAGAGAGAGAGAGAGAGAGAGAGAGAGAGAGAGAGAGAGAGAGAGAGAGATGTTGGAGATTTCATGCATATATGTGTTGACATTGATGTCAACATATCTTTTATTCCTGATAGTTTCCTAGTTTGTTCAGTTGGAAGTTTTGGTTTGGTATGGACAATGTATTTAATATTAGTTGTTGCTAAGCTGTAAAATGGTTGAGGAATGTTTTTATTTGATCTTGTTCAATTTTCAGAGGTTCTCTATATGATTTGAGGATGTTATGATTGATTTATCAGAAGATAATACTTTGGTTATTGTAGTAGAGACAATGTTTCATTTTTTGGATCGGGTGAGGATCAGTTATGCAATATTTCTATTTATGCCACAACCAACTTTAATCAATCTAAGAAATCAAGCATCTTTCCTTAGAACTATTCAAATGAAAGACATCACCTTTAGTTGTTGTACCTAAAGCAATCTCAATACCAAAGTTACCCAATATTCTACACTTGTCATTCTTAAATTATAGATCATATTCCTTGTCAACTAACTGTTCAATGCTAAAAAAATTATGTTTTAAACCTTCAACATGCAAAACATCATCAGTATTTTTATTACCATCAATAGTAATAGATCCTCTACCACAAATTAGACAAGGTGTGTCATCTCCAAATCTTACAACACCGTCATCATACCTTTCTAGACTTAAAAACTTTCTCCTGTCACATGTCATACGATATGAACATCCATTGCCAATCACCCATTCATCTTTCTCTTCAACTTGTGGGACCATGGTTCTTTCCTCACTCATGCACCTAGTAGATTTAGGATCATCTTCTTTGATAACAATAATACCCATTCACTGTCACTTGTATTTCTTTTGTCAGATTCATCATCTATCACACCTTCTTCAGCATAATCACATTTCTTATGAAATTTAGGCTTCTTAGGTCTAACTTTAGGGACTCTTTCTAGACATCTTGATGCAAAATGACCTATCTTATTGCAAGAAAAATATTTAAGAGGCAATTTTCCTTCATACGTATTAGCAACTTTGGGAAATCTCTTGGAAATAAGGGCTTCAAGCTCTTCAATCTCACACTCTTCATCTTCAATCTCTTTCATTTCCTTTGCATATTTGGATATACTTCTTGATGAATTTTTCCCCAGATCATATCTCTAATTGTCCTTTGAAATAGTAGCCTTGAATGTGAATTCTAGCTTAGGAGGGGCATCACCAAACTCACTCATCTCAAAAGATAAAAGCTTACCAATCAACACGTCTCTATTATCACAATTCTAATTTCCTCAATAGTAGCAACTTTGTGTTTATATGGAGGTAAAGATCTAAGAACTTTAGCAATAATCTCTAGTTCATCCAACTTCCCATCAACACATCTGATATTGTATACAAGTTCATTCACCTTCTGCATATAAGTAGTAATGTTCTCATCTTTTCTCATCCTCAATGCCTCATATTTTCCTTTAAGGCTCTGCAACTTTGCAAGCTTCACATCAATGTCACCTTCATACAATATTTCTAACTTCTTCTAGATCTCATGAGAACTCTCTACATCCATAACATTTTTCATCTCGGTATCGGTCAGCGATCTCAACAACACTTCCTTATCTTTGATGTTGTATTCCACCTTCTTTTTCTCATCAGGAGTAGTTGGAATTGTAGGAGGATTATAGGGCTTCTCGTTAATCTCCCAAAAGTCTTCACTAGTACATCTCAAATGACATAGCTCCATGCAACCTTTCCAAAGAGTGTAATTTGTACCAACAAATCTTAGACTATCCTTATTGAAAGCTAGCATCCTAGATCACCTCAAGCAATTAAGCTTCCCATAGAGGAACTAGGCTTTGATACCAATTGATGGAAATATGGTAACAGACAATTGAGAGTGGGGGGTGTGAATCAGTTGTCACACAAAATTGAAAAACTTAAACCTTAATCTTAGATATGATAATTAAACATGCAAGCACATATCAACAACACATCAAGAACACATAACACCAAATTATTTTTGCATGGAAACCTAGTTAAGGGAAAATCCATGGTGGAGATGAGCCCACAAGATAAGTATACTATGTTAAAAGTATTATACCTTGTAGGAGTATTACAATGAGAATGCACATGCATTCAAGCACATTTCCTAGAGCTCACTTCTTAAAAGAGAAAGGCTTACTACCTAGGGAAGGCTCATTGCCTTATAAAAAATATGGATTACATCCACAGATGATGAACTGTATAATAACATCTTCATCATGCTTGGATCAATTCCATTGAGGCACAAATACAACCTTCTTTTCCACACTTTATTACTACATTCAAAAGATGTATACCTTCAACTCACTTGCACATCCACTCAACCACTCACACCATCCCACAAGAATACAAGATCATTACATTTATTTATACAAGTCATCAACCTTGAAAATATCAACAAGGCCAACCAAACACTCACCGCCTAATTACAAAATTATAATCACTCTTAATTACAATATTAAATGTGGACCAAGCAATGTCAAATAAGACGTTATAGACCAAAATCTCCATCATCAAACACAAAACACCTCCAAGAATTATGCCCCGATCATTCGCAACATGCTACAATCATCAGGTTGGCCAAGAACATGAAGAACACAAACTTGCCAATAGAAATCACCAATTGTGATCACAGAGACCAATGCAGACCAACAACACAAGAAGCACACAATCTAGAAACATCCACAAGCATCATGGATTACCATAGCAACATCCGCGTCAACACAAATTTTGGAATCATCAACATCTTTATACCTAATCTCATTAGTTAATAATAAGAACATGTGTTTATATTAACTTGAGGTACACAAGTGCCACCACTACCTTGAAATGATTCTTAATTGATACTCATTAGGTGCTACCTCTATTTAGCCAAGGTCATTTATGTCTTGAAAATAAACTAAAATAGATCACCTCCTAATTGGAAGTGATTAGGTACATTAAACTCTTACCTCTTAGCTGTGTCATCTCTTTGATCCATGCACCCAAAAGGTCTATATATTTTTAAGCGACTCTTTGTATTGATTTTCTATAATAATCAATATTAAATATCTTTATGTTTCATATATGTCTTTGATTAGTCCATCATTTTCTTTGCTTTTAATTGTCCTCAAGTGTAATGCTTTGTACTTCAATTTCACCACCATTTTTAAACCTAAACAAACTTTTTACCTAAAAGAGAACAATAAAGCAAAGTACGAAGCAATCTCAATCAAAATAATGGGCAAAAGCATTAATTAGACATCATCTTCTGCTTATACCAATCCCAAAGCTTTGATAGCAAGACTCTCATGTCTTCCCACACACAAACATTCTGACCATACATGCCATTAAAATGGATTCCAACACAACACTATAAACAAATATTTCAATGGGGCATCATATTCCTTCTGTCCAAAGTGATCCAGAGTCTCATCATAAAGCTGAAATGAAAGTTGCAAGAAAACCACTCAATAGAAATGCAATCTTTTCTGCTGGGTTTCTTTACTATTCGAGGCCACCTAGGGAACATTGCAAAATAAAACATGACTACCAAAACTTTAAACAAGTGCCTGCACAAAGATTAAGGGACCATCATAACATCAAAACTACTAAATAGTTATTAAACTCTTTGATCAAAGCCATTCAAGAATATTAATATAAACAGTTGCATCAAATTCTAAGGTTGTGAGATCAGGCTCACAAGTCGATGTGCAACCAGTTTTGTTCTTATTCAGGAAACCCGGAGAAGAAAGAATGTTAAGATAACCCTACCAACCTTACTGGTTCTGAGATTCATACAATCTTTAGGTCATAAAAGAATTTGGCCTTTATATTGCTTGTACTCTATATGATTGCCAGTGAGCTTAGTGGACGCCCACTGTGCCACTCATGGGGTCTCCACTTCACCAAACACGCCTCCTTTGTTGTCATTTACTTCTTCAATAGAAGATTTTGTCTGAAAGAGTTGCCAACGCTTTTGGATTTTGTTATACCAAACATTTAGCAAAATTGGTTTTTTATGTCATCAACAGATCAGGTTGGACATGCTCCAGCAAAGAAGGAATTAAAAAGCATTGATATTTTTTATAAAACAATTATTTATTGATGGGGTTTGGATTTGAATCTCTGTGATTGTAATGGTTTTTTTAATTTATTGATGTGATTTTATTGTATTTTCATTATTATTTTTAGGTCTTATTTGAGTTTAAGTTATATTTTTTTAGATTATGTTTTTGTTTCTTTTTGTTTATGTTTTAGCTTGATCTACAAGATTTTAAGATCTTTTATAAATCCTCCTCCCACTCATAAATCTATTAAAAAATATATATCTATTGAAAAAACAATAGTTTATACATTAGAGATTTTACTTCACTCTTTACTTCATGCTTCACAGATTTTTCTTGTCAATAGATACATGGTGCGTAACAAAGCATAATATTACAATTATCCTCTTTCCAGATTATTTGGTAATCAAGAGGATCAGTTTATATATATATATATATATATATATATATATATATATATATATATATATATATATATATATATATATATATATATCGATTGGTATATCGTTATATCGGCCTCCCTTCTAGCCTCTCCCCAACTGCCATTGAATAGTAGGGGCATAAACAAGCAGGGGAGGGATATTAGTTGTTAGGCACTTCCATCTCGGTAGCAGTAGCCGAGAAGCTGATCTACCATCACCTCATCCAACCACAGTGTACCTTCTTACCCCTACCACTCGGGTCGACCCACCATTACACACACACACACACACAGGGTTTACACCCTATCAAAAAATACCTTTACCTATTAATTAAAAAGGTACATATATTCAAATTTTGTTGATGGAGATAAAGGAAAAAAGAATTTTGAAATCTCCCCTCAAGATATTGTTGATCTCAAAGAGATTGTCTCACCTAGATTCTAAGATTGGTAGTATTGAGCTAGTGTTGAATGAGGTGCTAAATTTTCTACTTGTGGAAGTGTGCATAAATGATCAAGGGGACACCCTTAGTATAAGGGAGAACTATGTTTGTGTTAGAAATATGTTGAGTTATAATTTGTAGAATAGTTTGAGAAAATTTTCAAGTAGTCAAAAGAAGTAAGATAACATCATTGATGACATTGATGAGGAGTCCATTGGTCTCAAGATGAAAACTTTGAAGGTCAACTAGGTGGCTATTGAGGGACTAAATGATATTGTTCTTTTGTGAATTGCGGTCTCCTATCTTGACTTCTTGCCAACTTTTGGCTACCCTTTTGGTGTCTTCTCATTGATTTATTTTCCTTGTGTTGTATTGTAACCCTATTCTCTACTTTGTTTCTAGTATTGTACCATTTTACGATTTAATGATGACTCTATACAAGGTTGTGGGGTGTTTTAGAATCCTTATTTTAACCATTAGAAGAAAATAAGGTACTTATAACTACCTAGGAATTACATTTTTAATTCTTTTTTCTATAACCATGCTTATTTTAGTTTCCTATAAACAAAAAAGTAACACAACTTAAACAAGGCTTTGCCATAATATTATAAAATTTTGATCTTTAGGCATGACAATTAAATATTGTATAAGAACACAAACAATCATGGTGAGGAAATCTATGCACTGATAAAAAAGTCCACATATAAATTGTAATGAGAAAACATATAACAATGCTTTAACCTTATAGACTCATAAGAACTGCAATTTTGAACAATATATTCGTCCTTTACTGACCCTACATACAACTTCTTTTGTGATCAAAACATTTACGTAATCAAATTCTCTTTATAAATATATTATGATAAAAATTCCTAAAAAAAATGGTAGGTCACATCCATTTAAAAAATTATTAAAAAAATCATAAAATATTTATTATTTAATTAATAAATTAATTTATATTAAAAAACAAATTTGTATATATAATTAATATCGAAAGACATTTCCCAATAACAATATAAAGTAGAATGTGATAATAAGAATATGTTAACAAAAACTCTGACTTTAAATTTAATAGCTGTTTATAAAATAAAATAATATTTTTTAATAATAAATAAAATAATTTCTAAATTAATATTTCATTAAATTTTTTAATAAATATATTTAAAATACATTTACTAATTTGAATATCTTATATATCATACCATCCATGTATGATTTACATATTAAATTATACATATTATAGTTACAATTTGTATTTTATATAATATACCATCACTCTAAATATGTGAAGGCTAAATCTAACTAGTCCCAAAATTTAGATATTCCGTGGCACTTCATTTTCAGACTTTTGAATATAAAAATCATACTCATAATTAAAAAACATTGTTCTTTGAATTTTATATGGAATGCATTGTTCTAACCCACACAATGGAAAATGATTATCAAGACGAGCCAAGCCGACCAACATAATTTATAAAAGAGTGACGTCGGCAAATATTTGTTAAGAGAAAAAGGTTGTGCCTTCTAAAGAAGAAACACCGACTTTTGAGACTATAAGCCGCTCTCCGTACAAATATTACCCTACACACCACCTTACCCATTCCAAGCAACCTTAGATATAAGTATGTAGGCATTTATTTGATAGTATGTGATTTGAAATATTGTTTAAATATAATTAAATTTAAATATATTATAGATTGTGGAAATCTAATATCTTTATCTAATATTATTATATGATTATTATATACGAATAATTGGTTTTTGTTATTTAAGTAAATAAAATAAAATAAATATATTAAAAGTAGAGAGCGAGACTTAAAAGATTATTTTAGATGGATATTATTTACAAGAGAAGTATTAAAATAAAAGTTGATTTTGTATGCAATTAACTAATTGTCTAAAAACTTTCCTCAAATCAAATTTTTTCCTTTTATTTTTCAAAGTTGACACCTTAGTAATTCCTTTATATGTACAATTTGCTTAATTTTGACTAGGTAAAAAACACAAGATAATGATCTTTCAAACCTTTTTTCATTAATTTTCATGTCCCCTACCATTAATGTGATGAGTTAAACAATTATCAAATCTTTTTTAATATAGTCAAAGCTATTCTAAAGTAGCTTACATATGAGAAAGTTGGTAAGACAAAGTTGACACTTTAAAATATGATATATTTTTCATAACCAACGCTACAAATGTTAGATGTCATTAATTATACAACTAATTGTTAAAATAATAAGCAGAATTATGCAAATATAAACCCACATAAGAGAACACAATAACACAAAATTTAATGTGGCTCACCCAATCCTTGGGCTACGTCCACCAACAGCGAGTCCAATATCTTTATTATTATCCAGTGATTACAATCTGAAGCCTGCAACTCAATACCGTCACAGGAATCTACAAAAAAACCTCATACAATGAATCTCAAACCCTAAGCCCTTTTTACAAGTATTTTTGACATAACGAAATTAGAGCAAAAAAATACTCCGACCCCTTGACCCCGTAGATAAGTCAAGGGGGAAACCGCACCAAAAGAACCTGAGTTTGATTAGGCTCCATATACATAACACTAATATATATGAATAGTTGTTTTTTGTTATTTATGTAAGTTAAATTAAACAAATATATTAAAAGTAGAGAGTGAGAGTTAAATGATTACTTTAGATGGATATTATTCACAAGAGAAGTATTAAAATAGAAGTTAATTGTATATGCAATTACCTAGTTATCTAAAAACTTTCCTCAAATCAAACTTTTTACTTTTATTTTTCAAGTTTGACACCTTAATAATTCCTTTATATGTACAATTTACTTAATGTTGACTAGGTCCAAAACACAAGATAATGATCTTTCAAACCATTTCTCATTAATTTTCATGTCCCCTATTATTAATGTGATGAGATTAAACAATTATCAAATCTTTTTAAATATAGTCAAAACCATTCTAAAGTAGCTTACATATGAGAAAGTTGATAAGAGAAAGTTGACACTTTGAAATATGATAATATTTTTCATAACCAACACTACAAATGTTAGGTATCATTAATAAATGATGTTTGTTTTTTATTGTTGTTTAGATTGATATGAAAGCTATGAGATTTCGACAATCCATAAAAATACTATTAAAATTTTTGGAGTCAATTGTGTAAATTTCTTTATCATCAATGTTTAGGATCGTAATCCACAATCCATCATCAAGATGCAAGAGAACATAAGGATAAGAAAGATGGTTGACTGCAAACCTAGAACTCAATAAAAAGGGAGAAAGGAGGGGAGGAGAGGAAAGAGATGACAGAAAGATCAAGAATGACAAGATCCCTAAGACCAAAATACAAAATATAGGTACAAATATAGAATTAACTAATTTATGTAAAAATATATATAGTGTGTGTGTGTGTGTGTTATGTATCATCCTAAAAAGTTAGCACTCGTAATTGGATGCTCTAGGACCTATTAGACCCTATTTTGGTGATTTTGAGGTCCAATTGTCCATTATGCTTCATCACAGGAACCTCCATTTTCTCTCCCCGCTTCTTTTCACCTTCCCCAACAATCCCATAAAATTTGAGTTCATTTTGCCTAGGACAAGTCGACTGACCGACTTATTCCTAGGCTTTTGGGGCCAAATTTTTCCCGAAGTCCAATGGCATGGGTTTCCTTCGACATTTAGATTTGTGGTCAGCCTAGAAAAAATTGAATCTTGAATGGAGGGAGTTAAGTATAAAAGGACCTATTCTCCCCTCATTTGGCATATCATGATCAAGTGCAAGCATTCAAGCATTCAAGTTGTACAATTGAGGATTTGGATTCAAGATTTGAAGGAAAATATCCAATTCAAGATCTCTAATTCTCTATTTCTCCAAGATACGTTCAAGAAAATGCAATCTTCTCTAATTGATCCAAGTTTCTCTCCCATGATGGCCAAGTAGAGGAATTATCAATTAAACAAGAGGATCGCTCTCTCTCTCTCTCTCTCTACATCTTCTCTTCTCACTCTATCCTATTCTCTCCCTACTCCATCCTTCTCACACATCTCTCTCTCTCTCTCTCTCTCTCTCATACATGTTTACTAAATATTTTCACCCAAGTCTGACTGTATACGCACATAAATCACTCTATTGTCCATTGTTGTTAGTTTCTCCTTGTTTAGTTGAGATGGATCAAAAAGGATCTTCGATCTCCATTCCCTATTTGCATTGCCTTTAAACCACCCTTGAGACCATTAAAAATCCTCAAATAATGTTATCAATTTTTATTAGTGTCTTACTGGTTGTGTTTAGATGTAGGCACATCACGAAACGATCGATTTGGCCTCCTTTGTGGAGCCTCACTTGCCCTTCAAAGAGGATGTCAGATTGGAACCATGTTCCACATACTATAATCTCCTTGTCGCTCCTAGAATCCACCATTTTGCCTCCCTCTGTGAAACCCTAGTCATCTTTGCACCTTTGCCATTTTCTCCTTCATCATAGAAGGCCACAATTTTCTCACATAAACCTATTTATGTGAGATTTTTTTATTATATGTGTGTGTGTGTTCATATATATGTATATGTATATGTATATACATGTATACATGTGTGTGTGTGTGTGTACAAACACACACACACACATAGAAGAAAATGGTGAGCAATCCTAAAATGTAGATCACTCACCAACATCTTGTGGTATACATTAGAACACAAACCCACCCTTAAAAAAAATTTGATTAGCACAACCAAAAGGAGGAAGGGTACTAATGCAAAATCTATGTCCAAGGAAGTTTTGGATTTCTAAGAGGATAAATGTGATATGATAAAGTATAAAGGATAGATCTAATCTCATAAAGTAAGTGCAAAGGAAAAGAAGGAAGAATAAGTGCACCTAGAAATAAGATGGAGAAGGTAGGACTTTGAATTTGAATTCGACTGTTGTTGGAATCTCAGATGCTATTGGAACTTTAGATCTGGAAAGTAGGGACCTATATCTCTGTGTCCTAAAATTTTCACTAAAAATTGACAAGGACAAGTTGACGTTTTGGGAACAAGTTGACTTTTTGGGGACAAGTTAGCTAGTTGGCTTGTTCCTAGCAAAACTTGATGAAACTTTCCTAGATCATGTACCTGCACCTGTAATACTCAGATCCAAAATCATAGCTCCACAACCTATTCCTACACAAAAATAAAATGGGGAAAAAGGTTGTGGAAAGAGGTTTTCCTTAGTCAAACCCCAGTTTAGGGATCAACCTCGAAATATGATAGAAATCGTATAAAAGAAACTAATGTAAAAGGTAAATTATCGATTCACCTTGTATGAAACCCTCATGAACGGATGTAGTAATCAATCAAATCCATGAAGATGCTTGAATGTGCTTGGAATCCAAAGAGTCGACCTTTGAATGAGATGTAGAATCAAGGATGCCTTCACAAATGCATGGATCTATGATTTCTACTCCTAGATCTAGAATGTAGATTTGTTTGATAACCACATGAAGAGAGCGAGAGAGAGAGAGAGAGAGAGAGAGAGAGAGAGAGAGAGAGAGAGAGAGAGAGAGAGAGAGAGAGAGAGAGAGAGAGAGAGAGAGATCCTTGTTTGATTGACAATTCCTCTACTTGGCCATAATGGGAGAAAAAATTGGATCAATTAGAGAAGATTTTATTTTCTTGAACGTATCTTGGAGAAATGGAAACTTAGAGATCTTGAATTGGGTGTTTTCCTTCTTGAATCCAAATCCTCAATTGCACAACTAGAATGCTTGAATGGTCGAATTCTTGCACTTGATAATGTTATGCCAAATGAGGGGAGAATAGGTCCTTTTATAGTTAACTCCCTCCATTCGGGATTCAAATTTTGTTAAGGCCGACCACGAATCTAAATCTCAGAGGAAACCCCTATCATCGGGCTTTGGACAAAATTTGGGCCTAGAAGCCTAGGGACAAGTCGACCAGTCAACTTGTCCCAGGCAAAATGAGCTCAAATTTCATGGAGATGTTGGGGAAGGTGAAAAGAAGTGGGGGGAGAAAATGCAAGTTGCTGTGATCAAGCATAATGGACAATCGAACCTCAAAATCACCAAAATGGGGTCTAGTAGGTCCTAAAGAATCAAATTATGGGTGCTAACTTTTTAGGATGATACATAACACACACACACACATGCATATAGCCAATCACTAAAAAAAACTTAAAAAGAAGGGATAAAGCTCTCACACATGCATGTGTGCACACATATTCTTTTATTTATGTTTAGTCTTATATATATTTTTACATAAATTAGTTTATTATATATTTGTACTTTTTTAATATTTTCATCTTAGGGATCTTGTCATTCTTGATCTTTTTGTTGTCTCTTTCCTCTCCTCCCCTCCCTTCTCCCTTTTTATTGAGTTCTAGGTTTGCAGTCAACCATATTTCTTCTCCTTATGTTATATTGTATCTTGATGATGGATCACAGATTGTGATCCTAAACATTACTGATAAAAAAATTTACACAATTGAATCCAAACATTTTAATAGCATTTTTATGGATTGTGGAAATCACATAGCTTTCATATCAATCTAAACAACAATAAAGAACAAACATCATTTATTAATGACACCTAACATTTGTAGTGTTGGTTATGAAAAATATTATCATATTTTAAAGTGTCTAACTTTGTCTTACCAACTTTCTCATATGTACAAGCTACTTTAGAATGGTTTTAACTATATTAAAAAAGATTTGATAATTGTTTAATCTGGTCGCATTAATGATAGGGGACATGAAAATTAATGAAAAAAGGTTTGAAAGATCATTATCTTGTATTTTTGACCTAGTCAAAATTAAGTAAATTGTACATATAAAGGAATTACTAAGGTATCAAACTTAAAAAATAAAAATAAAACTCTTGATTTGAGGAAGGTTTTTAGATAATTAGTTAATTGCATACAAAATTAATTTCTATTTTAATACTTCTCTTGTGAATAATATCCATCTAAAGTAATCTTTTAAGTCTTGCTCTCTACTTTTAATATATTTGTTTAATTTAACTTACTTAAATAACAAAAAACAACTATTCATGTATAATAGTTGTAGAATTAATGACACCTAACATTTGTAGTGTTGATTATGAAAAATATTATCATATTTTAAAGTGTCAACTTTGTCTTACCAACTTTCTCATATGTAAGCTACTTTAGAATGGTTTCAACTATATTAAAAAAGATTTGATAATTGTTTAATCTCATCACATTAATGATAGGGGACACGGAAATCAATGAAAAAAGGTTTGAAAGATCATTATCTTGTGTTTTTGACCTACTCAACATTAGTTAAATTATACATATTAAGGAATTACTAAGGTATCAACCTTGAAAAATAAAAGTAAAAAATTTGATTTGAGGAAAGTTTTTAGATAATCAGTTAATTGCATACAAAATTAACTTCTATTTTAATACTTCTCTTGTGAATAATATCCATCTAAAGTAATCTTTTAAGTCTCGCTCTCTACTTTTAATATATTTATTTAATTTAAATTACTTAAATAACAAAAAACAAGTATTCATACATAATAAGAGTATAATTAATGACACCTAACATTTGTAGTATTGATTATGAAAAATATTATCATATTTTAAAATGTCAACTTTGTCTTACCAACTTTCTCATATGTAAGCTATTTTAGAATGGTTTTGACTATATTAAAAAATATCTGATAATTGTTTAATCTCATCACATATATAATATATTTGTTTAATTTAATTTACTTAAATAGCAAAAAACAAACAACTATTCGTATATAATAGTCGTATAATAATATTAGATAAAAATATTAGATTTCCCCAATCTATAATATATTTAAATTTAATTATATTTGAACAATATTTCAAATCACATACTATCATCCATATCATTTTTTTTTTTTAATGCCTACATACTTGGAATGGGTAAGGTGGTGTGTAGGATAATATTTGTACGGAGAGGGACTTATAGTCTCAAAAGTCGGTGTTTCTTCTTTAGAAGGCACAACCTTTTTCTCTTAACAAATATTTGCCGACGTCACTCTTTTATAAATTATGTTGGTCGGCTTGGCTCGTCTTGATAATCATTTTCCATTGTGTGGGTTAGAACAATGCATTCCATATAAAATTCAAAGAACAATGTTTTTTAATTATGAGTATGATTTTTATATTCAAAAGTCTGAAAATGAAGTGCCACGGAATATCTAAATTTTGGGACTAGTTAGATTTAGCCTTCACATATTTAGAGTGATGGTATATTATATAAAATACAATTTGTAATTATAATATGTATAATTTAATATGTAAATTATACATGGATGGTATAATATATAAGTTATTCAAATTAGTAAATGTATTTTAAATATATTTATTTAAAAATTTAATGAAATAATTTAGAAATTATTTTATTTATTATTAAAAAATATTATTTTATTTTGTAAACAATTATTAAATTTAAAGTTAAGAGTTTTGTTAACATGTTCTTATTATCATATTTTACTTTATATTGTTATTGGGAAATGTCTTTCGATATTAATTATATATAGAAAATTATTTTTTAAGATAAATTAATTTACTAATTAAATAATAAATATTTTATGATATTTTTTTATAATTTTCCAAATGGATGCGACCTATCAATTTTTTAAGGATTTTTTTATCATAATATATTTATAAAGAGAATTTGATTATGTAAATATTTTTATCACAAGAGAAGTTGTATGTAGGGTCATCGAAGGACGAATAGATTGTTCAAAACTGAAGTTCTTATGAGTCTATAAAGTTAAAGCATTGTTATATGTTTTCTCATTACAATGATACATATGGACTTTTTTTTATGAGTGCATGGATTTCCTCACCATGATTGTTTGTGTTCTTATACTATATTTAATTGTCATGCCTAAAGGTCAAAATTTTATAATATTATGGCAAAGCCTTCTTTAAGTTGTGTTACTTTTTGTTTATAGAAAACTAAAATAAGCATGGTTATAGAAAAAAGAATTAAAAATGTAATTCCTAGGTAGTTATAAGTACCTTATTTTCTTCTAATGGTTAAAATAAGGGTTCTAAAACACCCCACAACCTTGTATAGAGTCATCATTAAATCGTAAAATGGTACAATACTAGAAACAAAGTAGAGAGTAGGGTTACAATACAACACAGGGAAAATAAATCAATGAGAAGACAACAAAAGGGTAGCACCATGTGAGTCATAAGTTTCTAAAAATATTAATGTTTAGCATTTGAATTAGCTCTTCAATAGAAAAAAATAACCAATAAGAGATTATTGTGTTTCTATTGATAAAAAAATACATATTGAACAAACCCCTAGAAATAAATTATATCCATAGCTTAGTAAGAAAAGTCTAGTTCACGCTAAAATATCACCAAATAAATTAGTCAAAAGTGGCTAGAAGGTGGTTACCGTTAAGGATATTAAAGTTGAGATGCATCTACAAAAGGAAAACAATTTACACATAGAGTCGCAATCAAGACCAAAATATAGATCATTTCCTCAAAGACTCTACATTAGAATATCAGAGGAAGCCACATACAAGAGGGTAGTATTGGATAAACACTTTGACTTTGATGATCCTTTAGTAATTGTGAATGTAGAGTGCCATGTAACTGAATTTTAGGACACATCACATAGATCCACTAAATGAGGTTACAACAACACTAGTCTAAGAAGAATAAATGGCGAAATTTACCACTTTCAACAAAGTTTTCTTCAATCCCTTAATCTAGATAGTGATGAGAAATCCTTACTATATTATAATTACTTCAACACAAGTATATAGATCATTATGTTACTAGTGCAAAGCACACAATCCCATGTTTGGAAGATAGAATGATTTATCATTCTACCCCCTTCCTAAGAACCACTTTTTCTAAGTTTTATTAACTTTATTAATTAGGGGGGAAAATGTAAGCATTTCAAAGCATTCTTATGAGAAAAGTTAAAATTTGGAGGAAATAGTCATAGCATACATGGACTTTCTATTATGTCTTCCTAGTAATTTCGTTATCATGAAATTTACACTAAGCATGAGAAAAGAACAAGAATGCCATTTGTAGTATAGTATGCAACTCATGCATAAATCCCTTTACTCAATTCTAGAATTAGGTATGCATAAAAGAGTGAAATATGTATATACAAGGCATTCATCTCATTGATACATCATTGCACTATAATATTGGTTGTTATAAATGATAATCAAGAATTTCTATTCATTGCTCAAGATCTATATAAAGGGTATGTAATATAGGAAAACTAAAGATCATGGAAGCAAACAAGTTTGATCAAACAATTTTCTTTTCAAGTTTTTTTTTAATGCCTACTTCATTGATAGAGAATACATATGTGACTGCTAACATAGTATTTTGAAATTTTAACTTAAATAGAGACATAAGGAAGGAAGATTTAGGCTTATGGACCTAAGGCTAGCTGATCCTCTCCATCACCAACCAATCTTGAAAGATGATAATTGTAATATTATGCTTTGTTACGCACCATGTATCTATTGACAAGAAAAATCTGTGAAGTATTAAGCAAAGAGCGAAGAACAATCAGAACTACGAGAGAGATGCGAAATAAATACATTTAGAAATGTTATTCAAAGAATTATTATTAAATACAAGTATAAACTATTGTTTTTCAATAGATAAATATATTTTAATAGATTTTTGAGTGGGAAGAAGATTTATAAAAGATCTTAAAATCTTGTACATCAAACTAAAACATAAACAATAAGAGACAAAAAAAACTTCAAAAAAAATATAACTTAAACTCAACCTTAAAAATAATAATGAAAATACAATAAAATCACATCAATAAATTAAAAAAACCATTACAATCACAGAGATTCAAATCCAAACCCATCAATAAATAATTGTTTTATAAAAAATATTAATGCTTTTAAATTCCTTCTTTGCTGGAGCATGTCCAACCTGATCTGTTGACGACATAAAAAACTCATTTTGCTAAGTATTTGGTTTAAGAAAATCCAAAAGCGTTGGCAACTCTTTCAGACAAAATCTTGTCTTGAAGAAGTAAATGACAACAAAGGAGGCGTGTTTGGTGAAGTGGAGACCCCATGAGTGGCACAGTGGGCGTCCACTAAGCTCACTGGCAATCATATAGAGTACAAGCAATATAAAGGCCAAATTCTTTTATGACCAAAAGATTGTATGAATCTCAGAACCAGTAAGGTTGGTAGGGTTATCTTAACATTCTTTCTTCTCCGGGTTTCCTGAATAATAACAAAACTGGTTGCACATCGACTTGTGAGCCTGATCTCACAACCTTAGAATTTGATGCAACTGTTTATATTAATATTCTTGAATGGCTTTGATCAAAGAGTTTAATAACTATTTAGTAGTTTTGATGTCATGATGGTCCCTTAATCTTTGTGCAGGCACTTGTTTAAAGTTTTGGTAGTCATGTTTTATTCTGTAATGTTCCCTTGGTGGCCATACTTGTGGGGACTTTGAATGGAAAAGAAACCCAGCAGAAAAGATTGCATTTCTATTGAGTGGTTTTCTTGCAACTTTCGTTTCAGCTTTATGATGAGACTCTGGATCACTTTGGACGGAAGGAATATGATGCCCCATTGAAATATTTGTTTATAGTGTTGTGTTGGAATCCATTTTCATGGCATGTATGGTCAGAATGTTTGTTTGTTTGTGGGAAGACGCGAGGGTCTAGCTATCAAAGCTTTGGGATTGGAATAAGCAGAAGATGATGTCTAATTAATGCTTTTGCCCATTATTTTGATTGAGATTGTTTCGTACTTTGCTTTATTGTTCTCTTTTAGGTAAAAGGTTCGTTTAGGTTTAGAAATGGTGGTGAAATTGAAGTACAAAGCATTACACTTGTTTTTAAGTTTGTAAAAGAGAAGAGGACAAGTAAAAGCAAAGAAATTGATGGACTAATCATATATATATATATATATAAGACATAAAGATATTTAATATTGATTATTATAGAGAATCAATTTAAAGAGTACATAGATCTTTTGGATGTATAGATCAAGGAGATGACATAGCTAAGAGGTAAGAGTTTAACACCTAATCACTTCCAATTATGAGGTGATCTAGTTTAGTTTATTTTCAAGACATAAATGACCTCGGCTAAATAGAGGTAGCACCTAATGATTATCAATTAAGAATCATTTCAAGGTAGTGGTGACACTTGTGTACCTCAAGTTAATATAAACACATGTTCTTATTAAATTAACTAATTAGATTAGGGAAATTAAATATTTCCATGATCCTAAAATAAGCTTACTAACTAGGTTCAATATTATACATAGGCTAAAGAATATCCTAAGTGAAGTAAAATATTTAACCACGTGGAAATGAATGTGCGGTAGGTGCCAAAGAAGTGGAGTATGGGTGTAAAGTATCAATGCATTCCATGTGGATATAATGGTCATCCCATATGATGTCTAGAGCTATGAAAAATATTTGGAAGTTGTTAGTGAAATGTTTTTAAAGTTTCAATTAAATCCAAGTTCATACATGACTTTATTTCAAGCATGATTTAGGGGGAAATGATTTTCATTTAGTATGTGCACTCTCTACCACATACCAATGAAAATATATTAACATTTATTGTAGGCTTACAAATTATTTTATCGGCATTAATTGTTGAGAGTTAGAAAATAAGATTATTATAGAAAATATTCAAAAACCCCAATTGTAAAACTATTTTGAATGACTGTGTTCAAACATCCATAATCAAGGATGAAAATATATGGATTTGTTAGAGGTTAAAGGATAAAAAATCATGTTCTAATGTGGCAGAGGATGAAAAACATATTGGATAATGTAGTGATTTTAACCTAGAGGTATTTCTTGAGAGATTTAGTGATGGTTGATATGTTGGAATAATTTGCAAATATGTGCTTAAGAGATGTATTGTCACATATTTGAGAGGTGTGTTGTCATTGCTATCAACATATTTATTTTTTTGTGACAGTGTTTCAATGAATTTCAGTGAGTTCATTTGTCTGGTATAATGAAGAACAGAGTTTGTGGATGGATGTACTTGGTTATGGAATGCCTATAGTTGATTCAGTTCAACTTGTAGTGGTCTGCATGAAGATTTGAGTGAGCTATGGGTACCTATGTTGTGACTGATTTTTTAGTTGTTCAGAGGTGACATAGTGACGGTATCTTGATCTACATTGCTCCACATTGTAATATCTTGTTTTGCGGATATGGTAGCATGTTTGGGATATTGATGTGTGTCCTCAATTCAAGTATTTCATGATTTGGAGGCCCGCGAGCTATTTTTCAAGGTTGACAATTGTTCCTATGGGTATTCCTAAGTGATGGTATAAAAATGTTAATGATTTAAGAATTTGTGTTGACGCAAATGTTGCTAGAGTAATCCACGATGCTTATGGATGTTTCTAGATCGTGTGCTTCTTTTTTTTTGGTCTGCATTGGTTTTTGTGCTCGCAATTGGTGATTTATGTTGGAAAGTTTATGTTCTTCATGTTCTTAGCCAACCTAATGATTGTAGCATGTTGTAGATGATTGAGGTGTAATTCCTAGAGGTGTTTCATGTTTGAGGATGCTGATTTTGGTATGTGCTATATCTTAGCTGACATTTCTTGGTTCGTATTTAGTATTGTAATTGAGAGTGATTATATTTTTGTAATTAGGTGATGAGTGTTTAGCCAACCTTGTTGATGTTTTCAAGGTTGATGACTTGTATAAATAAATGTAATGATCTTGTATTCATGTGAAATGGTGTGAGTGGATGAGTGGATTTGTGAGTGAGATGAAGGTATACATTTTTGGAAGGTAGTAATAAAGTGTGGAAAAGAAATTTATATTTTTTCTTCAATGAAACTTATCCAAGTAATGATAAAGATGCTATTATATAGTTCATGATCTATGGATGTAATCCATATTTATTGTAAGGCAGTGAACCTTCCCTGGGAAGTAAGCCTTTCTCTTTGGAGCAGTGAGCTCTAGGAAGTGTTTCTAAATGCATGTACATTCAGGGACTGTTGTAATACTCCTAACAGGGTATAATATGTTTAACAAAGTATAATTATCTTGTAGGCTCATCCCCACCATGGTCTTTCCTTTAATAGGGTTTCCATGCAAAAAAATATTATTATTATGTGTTCTTGATGTGTTGTGGATCTATTCTTGCATGTTTAATTATCATATCTAAGATTAAGGTTTAAGTTTTTCAAGTTTGTGTGACAACTAATTCACACCCCTCCCCCCCCTCTCAGTTGTTTTCTACCATATATTTCCATCAATTGGTATCAAAACCTAGTTCCTCTATGGAAATCTTAATCGTTTGAGGTGATCCAGGATGATAGCTTTCAAGAAGGATAGTCTGATATTTGATGGTACAAATTACACTCTTTGGAAAGGTCGCATGGAGTTTCATTTGAGATGCATTGGTGAAGAATTTTGGGAGATTATCGAGAGGCCCTATAATCCTCCTACAATTCCTACTACTCCAAATGAGAGAAAAAAGGATGAATACAACATCAAAGCTAAGGAAGCATTGTTGAGAGCCTTGATTGATATCGAGATGAAAAATGTTATGGATTTAAAGACTACTCATGAGATCTAGAAGAAGTTGGAAACATTGTATGAAGGTGACACTTAAGTGAAGCTTGCAAATTTGTAGATCCTAAAAGGAAAATATGAGACATTGAGGATGAGAGAAGATGTGAACATTAATTCTTATATGTGGAAGGTGAATAAACTTGTATGCAATATTAGATGTTTTGGTGGACGGTTGGATGAACCAGATATTGTTTCCAAAATGCTTAGATCTTTACCTCCTTCCTATAAACACAAAATTTATGTTGTTGAGGAGGTTAGAACTGTGAAAAATGTAACCAGAGACATGTTGATTGATAAGATTTTGGCTTTTGAGATGAGTGAGTTCGGTGATGCCCTTCCTAAGGTAGAATCTACATTCAAGGATATTGCTTCAAAGGACAAGCAAAAATATAATACAAGGGAAAATTCATCAAGGAGTATATCCAAGTATGAAAAGGAAATGAAAGAGATTTAAGATGAAGAGTGTGAGCTTGAAGAGCTTGAAGCCCTTATTGCCAAGAGATTTCCCAAAGGTGTTGGTATGTATGAAGGTTAATTTCCTCTTAAATATTTTTCTTGCAATATGATAGATAATTTTACATCAAGATATCCAGAAAGAGTCCCCTTAAGTTAGACCTAGGAATCCTAGGTTTTAGAAGAAATGCTATTATGTTGAAGAAGGTGTGACAAATGATGAATCTGATAAAGGAAATACAAGTGACAATGAATGGTTATTTATTGCTATCAAAGAAGATGATCTCGAATCTTCTAGGTGCATGAATAATGAAAGAGCATTGGCCGCACAAGTTGAGGAGAAAGATGAATGGGTGATTGACAGTGAATGTTCACATCATGTGAGAGGCGACAAGAGAAAGTTTGTAAGTCTGGAAAGGTATGATGGTGGTGTTGTAAGATTTGGAGATGATACACCTTGTCTAATTTGTGATAGAGGATCCACTACTCTTGAAGGTAAGAACAATAATGATGATATTTTATATTTTGAAGGTTTAAAAGATATGTTAACATAAATGAAAAAACATCAATGTCAATACATATATACATGAAATCTCCAACATCTCTCTCTCTCTCTCTCTCTCTCTCTCTCTCTCTCTCTCTCTCTCTCTCGTACATGTTTACTAAATATTTCCACCCAAGTTTGACTCTATACGCACATAAATCACCCTATTGTCCACTGTTAGTTTCTCTTTGGTTGGTTGAGATGGGTCAAACAAGATCTTCGATCTCATTTCCTTGTTTGCATTATCTTTAAACCACCCTTGAGACCATTAAAAATCCTCAAATAACATCATCAATTTTTATTAGTATCTTATTGGTCGTGTTTAGATGTACACACATCTCGGAACGGTCAATTTGGCCTCCTTTGTGGAGTCTCCCATGCCCTTCCAAGAGGATGTCAAAATGGAAGCTTTTTCCACATACTACAATCTCCTTGTCACTCCTAGAATCCACTATTCCACCTCCCTCCATGAAACCCTAGTCCTTTGTGCACCTCCACCATTTTCTCCTTAATCGTGGAAGGCCACAATTTTCTCACATAAACCTATTTATGTGAGATTTTTTAATGTGTGTGTGTTTGTTTATATATATATATATATATATATATATATATATATATATATATATATATATATATATATATATATATATATGTATGTATATATATATATATGTATGTATGTATGTATGTATGTATGTATGTGTACATACATACATACACATATATGTATGTATGTATGTATGTATGTACACATACATACATATATATATATATATATATATATATATATATATATATATATATATATATATATATATATATATATATATATATATATATATATATATATATATATATATATATATACATACATACATACATACATACATATATGTGTAGATCACTCACCAACATCTTGTTGTATACATTAGAATACAAACCCACCTCTAACCAAAATTTGATTAGCACAACCAAAAAGAGGAAGGGTACTAATATAAAATCTATGTCCAAGGAAGTTTTGGATTCCTAAGAGGATAAATGCGATATGATAAAGTATAAAGGATAGATCTGATCTAATAAAGTAAGTGCAAAGGAAAATAAGGAAGAATAAGTGCACTTGGAAATAAGATGGAGAAGGTAGGACTTTGAATCTGAATTTGACTGTCGCTACAATCTCAGATTTTGTTGTAACTTTAGATCTGGAAGGTATGAACCTATATCTTTCTGTCATAAAATTTTCACTGAAAAAATGACAAGGAAAAGTTGACTTTTTGGGAACAAGTCGACTATTTGGGGACAAGTCAGCTAGTCGACTTGTTCATGGAAAAACCTAATAAAACTTTCTCGGTTCCTATGGTTGAACTTGTACTACTCAGATTTGAAATCATAGCTCTACAACCTGCTCCTACACACACAAAAAATGGGGAAAAAGGTTGTGGAAATGGGTTTTCCTTGGTCAAACCCCTTTTTAGGAATCAACCTTGAAATATGATAGAAAATGCATTAAGGAAAGTAATGTAAAAGGTAAATTGTTGATTCACCTTGTACGAAACCCTCATAAACATATGTAGTAATCACTCAAATCCATGAAGATTCTTGAATGTTCTTGGAATCCAAAGGGTTTACCTAGGAATGAGATGTAGAATCAAGGATGCCTTCACAAATTCATGGATCTATGATTCCTACTCCTAGATCTAGAATGCAGATATGTTTGATAACCACACACACACACACAAAGGGAGGGAGGGAGAGAGAGAGAGAGAGAGAGAGAGAGAGAGAGAGAGAGAGAGAGATCTTCTTGTTTAATTGATAATTCCTCTACTTGGCCATCATGGGAGAGAAACTTGGATCAATTAGATAAGATTGCATTTTCTTGAACGTATCTTGGAGAAATAGAGAATTAGAGATCTTGAATTGGATATTTTCCTTCAAATCTTGAATCCAAATCCTCAATTGTACAACTTGAATGCTTGACTTCTTGCACTTGATCATAATATGCGAAATGAGGGGAGAATAGGTCCTTTTATACTTAACTCCCTCCATTCAGGATTCAGATTTTTATATGTATATGTATATACATATACATATACATATACATGAACACACACACACACATATAATAAAAAATCTCACATAAATAGGTTTATGTGAGAAAATTGTGGCCTTCTACGATTAAGGAGAAAATGGTGGAGGTGCAAAGATGACTAGTTTCACATAGGGAGGTAGAATGGTGGATTCTAGGAGTGACAAGGAGATTGTAGTATGTGGAACAAGGTTCCAGTCTGACATCCTCTTTGAAGGGCATGTGAGGCTCCACAAAGGAGGCCAAATCGATCATTTCGTGATGTGCCTACATCTAAACATGACCAGTAAGACACTAATAAAAATTGATAACATTATTTGATGATTTTTAATGGTCTCAAGGGTGGTTTAAAGGCAATGCAAATAGGCAATGGAGATCGAAGATCCTTTTTTATCCACCTCAACTGACCAAGGAGAAACTAACAACAATGGACAATAGAGTGATTTCTGTGCATATAGAGTTAGACTTGGGTGAAAATATTTAGTAAACATGTACGCGAGAGAGAGAGAGAGAGAGAGAGAGAGAGAGAGCTATTGGATATTTCATGCATATATGTGCTGACATTGATGTCAACATATCTTTTATTCCTGACAGTTTCATGGTTTATTCAATTGGAATTTTTGGTTTGGTATGGACAATGTATTTCAAATTAGTTGTTGCTAAGCTGTAAAATGGTTGAGGAATGTTTGTAATTGATCTTGTTCAAGTTACAAAGGTTCTCTATATGATTTGAGGATGTTATGATTGAATTATTAGAAGACAATTTTTTTTGTTATTTCAGTAGAGACAATGTTTCATTTTTTGGATCGGTGAGGATTGCTTATGCAATATTTTTGGTTGCTAACCTGGTGGTGAGTTTGGGACATGAATGTGTGTCCTTAGCTTGAATGGTTCATGATTTAGATGTTGGAAATCTATTATTATTGAGTGACATTGGTTGATGTTCATTTTTCTTGATGAACAGTGCAGATACATGTTTGAATTCTGTGACAAAGATGATTGTGTTGTTGTCATGGTATTCCATGTTACTTGTTGATGTTTCTAGATCATTCTCTATTTGTGTTTCTATATGTCATTGGATTATGTGATCATATTCAACGATCTTCTTGAGAAGTATTAATGTTCTTGGCCAATTTGGAGAGTTAGCGTGTTGCGAAGGATTGTGGTGTGTTTATGGATTGTAGTGTGTTTGTGGATAGAGATTTGGGTCCTAGCTAAGTCTAGTCGACTTGTCTTGGATTTCATTAAGGATTGTGTATTACTCTTTGCAATATTTTTTTATTTGGCTCCCTGACCAACCTTGTTGTAATATATTGGTGCAATACATATAAAGATAAAATCATTTTCTATTGCAGACAAGATGTGTGTATAGATGAAGAGACAATGATGCTGATGGACTATTAGTGGATGTGCGAAGAGGTATAAGTGGAATCTAAAATAAAGTCAGAATAGAGATGTACTTCATTGGAGTTGTACTGACATGTCTAAGATGTTACCAATTATTTACATAATTAGTGGATTATTGTCCATAGTGAATTGTAGTCCATTTTTAGTTTTGTAGCCCTAGTTATATTTTGGGTTGTTGCGCTCATTTTTATTTGAACAGCGAGCTCTAGGCAGTGTGTCTGAATGCATGGGCATTCCCCTTTGTACCTTTAATAACATGGTTATATGTGCTAGTACATCATATTGTGTGTTTGATCCCCACTGTGGTTTTTCCCTTTACTGGGTTTCCACACAAAAAAATCCAGTGTTATGTGTTCTTTTGATAATGGTTTAGTTCTTTAATGTTTATCTTCAAACATCTAAGTAAGGAAGTTAAGCATTGGCTAATTTTTAGTTTTGACACAACTGATTCACCCCGTTGCCCCCATCCCCCTCTCATTTGTGTGTGCTGCCTTATTTCTATCAATAACTGGATAGGAAGAGGGAGAGAGAGAGAGAGAGAGAGAGAGAGAGAGAGAGAGAGAGAGAGAGAGAGAGGATACGGTGAGAAGGGGAGAGGGAGATATATATTATGTATTATATGATTATTAAATATTATATTAATGTATTGGATCTTTGATATATTTGACAGATATCTGTAGCTTAGGGATTGCTTTGGGATTTTCCTTGGGAATGCAAAACCTAGAAAGTCAACCCAAAAAAGATGTTTATGAGATCTCCTTGCATTTCCAGACTTCGACCATGTAGATAGCGACTTTTTCTTACCCAAAATTAATGAAATGAAAGGGTCTCTTGAGGAGATTCTCAAATTTACACCAATATAAATTCTATCTAGTTTTGGGTTTAATAAATATTATTTTTTATTTTCTAATTGGATTACATCTAAAGTCCTGATTGATAGGCTGATTGAAAAACGTTTATAACTTTGAAAAGGTATAATATTTTTCAAATCTGAAACATGTTGGCATTTTATTCTTCACATACTATAAGATAAAAAAAATTAAAATTTATTAAGTTTTGACCAAGTTATGGTGGTCAAACGCACGAGTTTTTAAATTCCAAAAATGTTGTAGTTAAAAAATTATAGTTAATTATTTACTTGAAAAAAAATACAAAAATTATGCATCACATATGGACATGAGTCATATATTTATATATCTAGAATCTTATAAAAAATATTATCATTTTATTGTGGTTAGGGTGGTGATACATACACCTACTTCATGTCTTTTCCCTAAGATTTATGTACTACTATATTGAAATTTAATTTTTTCACCAAAAAGGTTATTTTTTTTTCAAAAAATAAATAGTAGCTTAGAAACTCAATTCAATTTCCTATATATTCTATTCTTACATATTTTTGATATAAGGTTGATAACCTATTGAAAACTCTATTTTTCTAAAATTTCATTGCCACTTAAGGAACTACTTTGGCCCCTCATGATCTTGCACATACCCTACCATTGTGGATACCATTGATTCCTTGACCTACAAGTTGGGCTCCTTCCTTGCCAAATTATTATCCCCTCTTGTGGGAAATTATGATTCCTACATTAAAAATTCCAACCATATTGTTCAATTTACAAAGGACACTAGATGTGATAGTAATGATATCTTGGAACTAGCTTTGACGTTGTTTCTCTCTTCAAAAAGGTTCCCATCCTTGATTCTATCGAGATTGTCAAGTGCAAAGGTTAATGTTGAGGTTGCCTCTTTAGTAGAGTTGTGCTTACTATCAACTTTCTTCTCCTTCCAAGGTGTCATTTATGAGTAGGTTGATGGTGTGGCCATGGGACCCCCCTTTCATCTATGATCACAAAGTTGTATATGGAACAATTTGAAGATATCGCTTTGCATTCTTCCCCCCTCAGACCTAAGTGGAGGAAGTGGTATATAGATGACACCAATGCTTGTTGTTGTTTAGACAAGCTAGAGGAATTTCACGCTCACCTCAACAACTCATTTCCTTGCATCTCCTTCACTAAAGACTTTGAATTTGACAACCTTTTACCATTCCTTGATGTCTTGATCCTCAAAAAACTAGATGGCTCCCTTGGTCATTGGGTTTTTCATAAAGCCACCCACATTGACCACTATATTCATGCTTCGTCTCACCACCACCCTAGCCAGAAAGTTGGTATCCTTAAAACCCTTACTTTGAGAGCCTTCTAGATTTTTGATGAAGATAACTTAGACTAGGAGATTACCCATCTTCATCAAGTTTTGAAGTGGAATGGTTATTTAGACAAGGAAATCTCTAAAGCCTTCTACCAAGCCAAATCCTACTTTTATTCCATCTCCAATCTGCCTCCCTCTCTTCTCAAGTCTTCTCTAATTATCTCTCTTCCCTATGTATAAGGTATCTCCCACATGATCTCTAAGATCTTGGTTAAAAAGGGGGGTTTGAGTGGCCTTCAATCTATTTTCCTCCTTAAAGAGATTTGTATTCCCCCTCTTAAAGACTCCATAGATGTCTTTCTAGAGTTTGGGGTCTATAAGGTTTTGTGTTCTTGTGGCACCCCCTACATAGGTGAAATTGGTCTCTCCTTTAATACCAAAATTTAAGAGCATTCAATGGATATCAAGCATGAGCATGTTCTTAAATCAAATTTAGCCAAACATTCCTCTTTCACTATGCACCATCTTTTCTTAGGGGACACTCAAATTGTGTTTAAGGAGGACAAATTCTTTAAAATGAATCTCAAGGAGGCAATTGAAATCAATAATAATCCCTCCAACCTCAATAGAGATGAGGGATGAGCTTAAGTAACTCTTGACAACTGTTGTTGTCTTTTCTTAGAAACCTCCACCATCCCTTGTCTTGATCCTTCCTCCTTGCCCCTTTGCCTTGTGCCCTTTTTGTCCTTCGCTCCGTCTTTCCTTGTCCTTTTTGTTTCTCTTCCCTACTTTTTTTTCCCTTAATTCTCTTTTCTTTGTCCTATCTTCATCCTAGTGTGAGCATGTTTCTTTGTTCCCTTTGTTATTGTGTTCTTTTTTTGTTCTCTTCATCATGGTTTGGGTTTCTCTTTTCCTTTTCATGCTCTTCTTTTTTATCTTTTTTTTTTGTTCGGTTAGTTTCTCATTTTTTCTTCTTTTCTCTACTTTTTTCATCTATATTCTTTCTTTCACCCTATATGTATGTATGTATGTATGAATATACACGCGTGTGCATGTGCACACACAACTATGTATATATATTCTCTTTCGTTTATATTTTTAAATTTTTATCCTCTTTTTAAACTTATATATATATATATATATATATATATATATATATATATATATATATATATATATATATATATATATATATATATATATATATATATATATATATATATATATATATAACTTATTCTCTTTTACTTATCTTTCTTGTTTGTTATATTTTCTTGTCTTTTAGTTTTTTTTATGTTTTTCTCTCATTCCTTTTTCTTTAGAATTTTTGTTTATTAATCTCTTAATCTTTTTAATTACTTTAGTGATTAGCTTTTATTTATTTTATTTCTTCCTTGTATTTATTTTTAATTTATGTGGGGTTTTTGATATATATATATATATATATATATATATATATATATATATATATATATATATATATATATAGTTAGTCTTATTTATCTCTTCTTTTTTAGTTGTTTTTGAATGATTTGCTTGATTTGTTGGTTTTGTTTTTATTTTAATATATGCAAGTTTTAATTTATATATATATTCTTTTATTTATGTTTAGTCTTATATATATTTTTACATTTTGGTTTATCATATATTTGTATTTAATTTTTTATATTTTAGGCTTAGAGGTATTGTCATTATTGATCGTTGTGATGTCTCTTTCCTCTTTCTTCTCCTCCTTTCTCCCTTCTTCTTATTGAGTTCTAGGTCTGCAATGAACCATCTTTCTTCTCCTTATGTTCTCTTGCATCCTAATGATGGATCACGGAGTGTGATCCGAAATGTTGATGATAATTTTTTTTACACAATCGAATCCATAAAATTTAATAGCATAGATTGATATGTTTGTTTGATCAATTAAATCTTTTCTACTTGAGAGACTTGATCTATTATATATTTTGAAAAATCTTATGTATAATCTCTTAAAATTTACAAAATATTAGAAAATTAGATAGTCTTCATTCTAACTTCAATTACATCAAATTAGGGGCGAGAAAAGGAAAGAGCTAGATAGTATTGCGCATTAGATAAAGTCAAAATTCCATATTTAGCCTATCCAACATCTTAGTACTCTTCTCAAATATCCAAAGTAAGGTATTTGATCAAGGGGGAAAATAGGGGAGGAAAGGAGTTAGATAGTATTGCACATTAGAAAAATAGATAGTCTTCATTCTAACATCTTTTATGTAAGAGGCAAGAAGAGGAAAAGAGCTTGACAATATTGTTTAATGGATGTGATCAAAATTCAATATCTAGCTCATCCAACAACCCAGTGTCCCCCTCAAATACCAAAAAAGAAAAAGAAAAACCAAAAGTGAAAATATAAGAACAACTATTAGCAATTGTACCCAAAATAATATTGTAAAAGATCATTGAACATTATTATGAACGGACAAAGGATTTTATAAATAGATATAATAATTTGACAAAAAAAATGATTAAAACAATATAAGGTGGATGTCCGAAATGAACTGCTCTTCCAAATTAATCTACCTAGAGGCCCTTCTCCTTTCAACACTCATAGGCGATTGGACTCTTTTGATAGGTGATGATTGAAATCGAGGTGAAACATGTTTTCACGGCTGGATTCAGCTGGTGAAAACAACTCAATAATCGTACTTTTGGGAAGAATAATGCGTCTTCTTAAATTCAAAGGAAATCCCCATGATCGTCAAACACAATAATGAAGTACCTGTTCTCCTATATTAGGAAAGCTATAATCAGAAGACACTTACCTGCAACGTCATCCTTGCGGAATCAAAGTTGCAGCCGTTACAGTTTGCTTTCTACAATACAGCCAATTCAAGAAATCACCTGTGGGCGGCAATTTATACCCTTTCAGTATTTTTTTAAAGACTTTTATTCAATCCAATTACAATCCAATGTTTAAGATCAGTCCAAAGTTCCAGTGGAACAAATCAAATCAATTGGGTATTTTGGATTGAGAATTCTCTGTGACAGACAAAAATCAGTCCTGTTTTGTGTGATGTGTAAAGATTGGCAGTTTTTATGAACATGAAAGATGTACATGCAGTGCAGTGGTTTATTTATGCATGTGAGTTGTTTAAACGTTACAACAGAAAGGTCCCAAAAAATGATTCTCTCTGTTTCCTGTCCTTAACTCCGACCTAATTCACCTCTTTCAATATTTAATTCTGGTGATGTTACTTTTGTCTCCCTTGCACGTGAAGAAACACATCAAACCTGTCCTGCACTTTACTCCTCATATTCTGCATTCTTCTTATAAAAGAAGTTTGATTTGGTGGGTATGTCCTTATTGCTATGCCAGTTTGAGAAATTGTTGTGGCACCTCAAAGCAGGGGTGTTGGAATTGAATGAGGATGACAGTCCATGATGAGGAGACTGTGAATGATGGGAAGAAGATGAGAATTGAGGAACTGAGGGTTGTGAAGGTGCTGGGCAGGGGAGCCATGGGGACTGTGCTTTTGGTTGTACAGGAGGCCTGCAAAGACCATCCATTTGCTCTCAAGGTTATAAGCAAGAACAGCAAGGATGAAGGGTTTGATAGGAAATGCAGGGGAATTGAGAGGGAGAGAGAGATTCTGTCTTCATTGCACCATCCCTTTCTGCCATCCCTCATGGGGGAGATTGAGACACATAATATGGTTGGGTGGGCTATTGAGTACTGCCCAGGTGGTGACCTCCATTTTCTCAGACAAATGCAGCCAGACAGAACCTTTTCAGAGTCTGCTATCAGGTAAAACCTTCTCTTTTATGTCTTTCTATGCATAATGGTGAAACACAGAGAATTTGTTATATAAATGTCATTTCTTTATTCTTGTATTGGAATTTGGGATTGACCAACTCTGCAGAATAAATTTTTTTTTTTCTTTTTTTTTCAGTTTATGACATTGGTATGAGATGTTTTTCTGAATTTGACAGTGAATCTTCTCATCGAAGATCTTATACTAATAGATGATCTCTACTTATTTCTCAATCTACGTGGTTATTTCAAGAGACTGGCTCTCTATTGTGATCTCTACTTATTTCTCAATCTATGTGGTTATTTCAAGAGACTGGCTCTCATAACAATAGATCATCTCTACTTATTTTTCCATCTATGATTATTTCAAGAGATTGGTCCGGCTTTCTATTATATGATGTAGATTTGAACTTAAGACCTTTCAGATTGGAGGCCTGCTGCGTTATAGAATTATCCCATTTCAAGAGACTGGCTCTCATAGCAATAGATCATCTCTACTTATTTCTCCATCTATGGGATTATTTCAAGAAACTCACTCTCATAACAATAAACCATCTCTACTTTTTTCTCCATCTATGTGATTATCTCAAGAGAGATACTGGCTCTCATAATAATAGATCATCTCTACTTATTTTTCCATCTATGTGGTTAGTTCAAGAGATTGGGTATTCTTAAACATCAAAGAGGCGTTTCTAGATTTGGCATGAATATTTTCATTGAATGTCTCATGCTAATTGAAACCATATCTACCTATTCTTCCATCTCCATGGCCAACTTGAAAGACTGATTATTCTTAAATATGTCATGTCATTATTCTAAAATTCGAACTGACCATCTTTACAGTTATAAAATTTTCACAATCCATAATATTAGTATGAAAAATTTGACAGTAAATCTTTTCATCAAAGATCTCATACTGATAGATCATCTCTACTTATTTCTCCATCTATTTGGCTACTTCAAGAGACTGCTATTCTTAGACATCAAAGAAATGTTTCTAGATTTGACATGAGTTTTTTCATTGAATATCTCATGCTAACGAACCATCTCTACCTATTACTCCATCTCTATGGCTTCTTTGAGAGACTGGTTATTAAACATGATCAAAAGGGATTGACCATCTCTGCGGACATAAAATTTTAATAGTCTATGATATTAGTATGAGATATTTCTGGATTTGATAGTGAGTTTTTTCATCGAAGATCTCATACTAATGGACCATCTCTAATGAGTCCTCCATTTATGTGGCTAATTTGAAAGACTGGTTATTTATAAGCATCAAAAGAGATTGACCATCTTCCTGAACATAAAATTCTCTAGTCTATGATATAAGTATGACATGTTTCTGGATTTGATAGTGAGCTTTTTCATCGAAGATTTCATACTAATGGACCATCTCTACCTAGTTATCCATCTGTGGCTAATTTGAAAGAACAGTTACTTTTAAACATCAAAAGAGATTGATCATCTCTGTGGTCATAAAATTTTCGCAGTTCATGATATTAGTATGAGATGTTTCTGGATTTGACAGCAAGTGTTTTCATTGAATCTCATACTAATGGACCATCTCTACCAAGTTCTCCATCTATGCAGCTAATTTAAGAGACTGGTTATTCTTAAACATCAAATGGTTCAACCATCTTTTAGGCCTGTAAAATAAATTATCATTGGTAGTTTGATAGTTGAGTCATTTAAATAGATTAACAAGAATTTTCAATTAGATTTAGGTAAATTTATCTTAAAGGTGCAATCCTTTTTGTTTTTTAGTATAAGTTGTGATAATTTGGGATTTTAGTAGCTGAATATTTGATCACAAGGGTCTGACTAGAGACTTGAATTCGTCAGATTCTATGCAGCAGAGGTGGTATTAGCTCTAGAACACCTGCACAGCAAGGGCATTGTTTACAGGGACCTCAAACCAGAGAACATTCTCCTGCAGCGCTCAGGACACATTATGCTCACAGATTTCGATCTCTCAAAGAGACTTCAACCCCAGCCAAATGAATCTAAATCTTCTCTAAACCCAGACCACCAGCATTCTTCTCAACAAACAGGAGGGTGGAAAGTTTTCAGTAAGAAGCCAACCTCAAAGCCAAAAAAATCCCAATTTCCTCAATCTCAAACCCACAATAGCACAAGCCCTTCGAGATCAAATTCCTTTGTGGGTACAGACGAATATGTGGCACCAGAGGTTATAACAGGAGAAGGCCATGGATTCTCCGTAGATTGGTGGTCTCTGGGCATTTTTCTCTACGAATTGTTATATGGGCACACCCCATTTAAGGGGGTTTCAAGCAAGGAAACCTTCACCAGAATACTCCTCATGAACCCTAAGCTCATGGGCCCTTCTACACTCCTGCATGACCTAATTCTCAGATTATTAGAAAAGAAGCCACAAAAAAGAATGGGATTCTGCAATGGAGCAAGCGAGGTGAAAAGCCATGAATTTTTCAAAGGTCTGCAGTGGGATTCGATCCATTACCTCTGTCGACCACCCGTTGTACCAGATCCAGACACAACTCACACTAATATTTCAACTTCAGAGCTGCAAGATCTCTTGACTGTGAGTGCATCATCATCATCAGAAGAGACGAGCGACTCCGAACTGGACGGACATTTCTGAATAACAACACAGAATTCCTGCCAGTTTTGTAGCTTTTGAAATCCCACGGACATCGAACATATATACAGTGAAGCCGTGGGTGAAATATATATACAGTGAATATATATATATATGTAAATAAGTTTAGTGTGTATATACATCCCCCTCTGTAATTTACAGTGCTTGGCCAACAGCAGAAAAGCTATTGTACTTGCAATGTTTTGGTGCCTGGTTAGCATCCAACATAAAAGTTAGATCCATTTTCAATTGCAATAAGAGCTGTCTAACCAGAATAATTTATTCCAATAAACCCGTCATGTCGACTTACACGTAGTGTCGGAATTATTTTATAATTATTTAACACGAAACGGATTTTTATAAAAGATTTCGCGTTTTTTTTTAAAATGATTATATTATGAACAACCTTCGCACCCAACAAATTATAAATCTTGGGTAATATAACCAAGGACCCACATGTGAAAGGGAAAGTCTAGATTAAAAATAAAGTTTCTATGTGATTTTTTAAAAACTTTTGATTATTTAATATGTTTATTAAATTTTTTGATTTAGAATGCAGTTATTTTTCACATAAAATTGTATACAAGTATATGTTGATAAGAATACCATTTAATTTGCATATTACTATAAGTTTTTACACGATTTTCACTGGTTTGATCCTCATAATCCACCTTCACAATGTTGTAATTTTTTTTTAAAATAATGATATCACATTATATTATAGGGATTTGAATTTTTTCATCGTGCAACTTTTTATTTAAAGCAGTTGTACATAAGAGTTGAGATTTATAACGGTGAAAATTGTATTTAATGTCATTTTATTAAATATATGTATCTAGTTTAAGAAAGTTTTTTATAATTGTATATAGTTCTTGATTATATAATTTAAGGTAAATTTGCCCCCCCCCCCCCTCTCTCTCTCTCTCTCTCTCTCTCTCTCTCTCTCACTCACTCACTCACTCACACACACACACACACACACTTGCACACACACTTGCACACACACATTTATCTTATCTATATTTATCACATTGTCCCTATTCCTAGTTCCATGTACCCATTAGTCACTTAGATTTTACTATTTGCCCATTTAGTACATGTATTCTAAGGCACTTAATAATAGAGAGGTATTAAATTTTGAGCATATTTCTAGTTGATTTAACCTGATCACACTTATTAGCACCAATTTTTCAGTTATAGAACTAAGTAACTCATTTCATTATATTTACTTTCCTAATACATATATTGTTATTTCCTAGATTTAGTAGCCCTAGCTATATTTAGTTGATTTGGGTTAACTTGCACATCTTTGATTGCATTTACTTAATTATAATAAATTAACCCCAAGGAAAGCTTATTTTCCTTTATATTTTAGTAAAATGATCTAATAATGCATAGCCTAATTTTCTTCTATAATTTATCATTGACGTTAAAGCTTTCAGGGTACACTTTTAATATCTAAAACTCTCTATTTCCCTTTGGTTCATTGCTTTTACATTTTACTATCTGTTTCAAATTAGGTTTTGCGTGTTTTATTACGAATCCTTTTTGCCCTCCTCACTTATCCTTGTTTATTAATTAGGATCTCACTTTTGGAGGCAAAATATTAGCAATACTTTTTAAAGCTTACTTTTGAGATTTACTTTCATATCTTTGTTTATGCAACCAAGGATGCTCATTTTGACCCTAGTATTGCTTGAATGAATTACAATGAAGTTTATGATGTTCATACTTGGAAAAATCCATGTACCTTGCCACTTGGATCCAACTAAATACATGTTTGGCACAACTTGTTGCTTGTGCTAATATGTAAATATATTCAATTGTATTCATTTTTGAAATCTAGGAATTTCCATATTTAAATTCTCATTCTAAAGCATTGAAGGAGATAATAATAGTGACATATTTCAATTTAATATTGTAGAAGTCCAATCTGAGTGAAACTAATACATCAGTCCAAGGCCCTTGATCACTTTCCTTGAACCCTTCTACACAAAATTGGCAATTGGCCTAAGAGAACTTGTCTCATTGTGATGAATCAATAACCCTTTAAGGTATTTTCAAAATACTATCATCCCTCATATTAATTCATACGAAAGGAAAAAAAAAGATCTATCCGAATAGTAGAAGAGACAAATTCTATTATGGATAGGATAAATCTCCTCAAAGGATGATTGCACAATTCAATGGACTCATCTTAGACATGTAAACTTGTCTTGCAATATAGAACATATCTAGTGTAGATAAAAATGCACCTCAGTCGCTCAAAGAGGCATTTATTTTTTTAACATACATTATTTTCAATATTTTCAAATGCAATAATCTTACTCATTTGCATCACTTCTTCAATTATAGAAGTAACTCTAAACCACCCTTTATTTCATTTCCTTTCCTTATACAACAATGATAATTATCACATTTATCAATCACAACTATAACTTGTTCCTTCCACTAATAAGGAGGTGGTAGAAGTTCGTAAGGATGATCTAGAGGAGGACATTAACAATGAAGATGATGATTATGAGGATGATGAAGAAAATAAAAATATAAGGAAAATGAAATTGAAGAGGAAGAACCATTTAAGAAGAAAATAATAAATAGGAGTACAAATATAGAGACAAGGTTGACAATCAGAACACTGAATCACATTAGGATGGAGATAATGCTAATAATGGTACTACAGAGAATAATATGTCTCTCTCTGAAGAATGAAGTTGTTCAACTTGAAAATCATGTCATTGAGCTTGAGGAGAGATTAGATTATAGTAACAAGGAAAAATACAAAAAACCCGAACATGGCCTAAATAACATCATTAACATCACTAATAATATCATGAACAAAGCTATAATGGTTCCATGAAGTTCCAAGACTAGAAAAGAAAAATCAAGAAACATGGCAAAGAGAGTGGGAATGAAAATGGAATGGAAAGAAAATATAATACAAGGAAAAAGAGAGAGGATTGAGAGGAATTTCTTGATTTCATCATACCAATTAGAACCTCATAAGATGAATTACTCCTTGGTGTTTCTCCTTTTCTCTCTGTTTTAGTTTCTTAGGCTGCTAATAGTTTTGGCCTACATCCTAGTTGGTTTTTAAAAAAAATTCTTTGCTATTTTTTTAGTTTGTTGGTTTAGTCTATTTTATCTTTGATATACTTCTAGACTAGATGTGAGCCGTGTTCAAGGCTCACTATTTTATGATGTTTTTGTTTCTTTGTTGTTGTCTCTTGGGATCAAAGCCCTTCCCTGATAAATCAATCTAAAACTATAATTATTATTATTTTTAATTATTTGTAATTATTTGAATGTGTGTTCTTAATTATCCTAAGTTAATCTTAAAGAATATATGTAGTATGAATTTTGAAGAACATTATTTTTTTAGAGAGCCATTTGTAAGAATTTTGATATTGCTTTGATACCATGTAAGAATTTGCCCAAGGAAGAGAATTAAAATGCCAAGATCTAGAAGCTCAATTGAGAGCACAAGAGAGACAAATATGATATGATCAATAGAATGATTCAATAATGATCAATATGAAATAGATACAAAATCAATTGAATGAATACAAAGTAGATGGGCCTGAATATATAGGCAATGTATGATAACTATGAGAGATACAAATGATAACCTATCAACTAGACAATGTGTAATCACATGTCCACCAAAGGTGGATCATCCTCCATTGTACATCAAAGTATGTGCAACCTATGCAACAAAGAGAGGATGATAATGTGATAAGAGCACTAAAGGTGGATCTTACACCTAAAGTGAAAATTCTCTTACACCATGTGCTAAAATGAAATGCAAACTCTTAGGTGCCTCAATGACAACTAATATGCAATGTATTATCCTAAGTAAACTTAAGTAAAGTGTAATTAGTGAATACTTAATTACACCAACACCCCCCTTAAGTGAAACTTAGGGAAACACACTAGAGTTCACAAAGCTAGATGAAAATGCGTGATGGGTCCTGACTACTAGGCCATGTTAGTTACCCATGTACAATATGCAAGAGAAATGCAATGCACTCTCTCATAAAGAGGAGAAAGAGGGAAAACATCATGGAAAAAACCCTCCCCTAAAAAGAGAGATAAAATAAGATGCATGGATGGATGGAGTAATGAAAATCCCCCATTAAAACATACATCATGCATATACAATAAAGAATCCCCATATAGGAAGGAAATAAGGAGACATGATATCCCCCACATAATGAATAATCTCCTCCAAGGATGATGAGTGCTTGAAGACAAAACATAGTCCAATGCCTACAAACAACATTTATCCCCTTAGGAAGAAGATAGACAAAGTATAGATGCAAGAAGGCTTCCCATTGTGGATAGGAAGAAGGAAGGGGATTCCAAATGAAGTATGATGTCTCTGAAGTATGCCCATGTGTCTCCATGTCCTTGGTTGATGAAGACACTAGTACATTTGACATCATTTTTCTACGAAAATTATTGACCATTAATGAAAATGGTTTAGGTTGGTCGGGGTATAGAAGGAAAAATTTGTTTTTTTTAAAACCATGCCCGTGTTCGTCGAACTTTTGACCACTAGAATTCCCATCGAATGTTTGACGAATACAGGCATATTACTTAAAAAGAATATTTCAATTCTCATTTTCACTTTTAGGGTTGCAGCGATCGCATGAATTAGGATTGTCGTTGCTAAGCTAAGGAGCCGAGTGGAGCTTATTCCTGAAGAGTGCGCCTACACTCGAGGTTAGTAGCTCATTTCATTACTATCTTCTATGGAGTTTGAGGTATGTTAATCCGTGTTTGCTATATTTCATTACTGCGTACTGCATTGTCATTTTCTTGTACTCATCTCTGGTAATGTTGCTTGATATCTTCGATGGATTCCGATCCTAAAGTTAACAAGTTCCCAACTCATTCCACTCACCTTCTATTATAGCATTTATCATTTCGTTAGTTACATATATGAAATGTACCCAATTTAGGGCTTCGACCTTGAAGCATTAAATCGGTCTCCCCAAATTTTGAGCCTTCTAATTACTTGCATACATTACCTTAACTTGCTCCCCTTCCAACAACATTGGATTCCCGTGGAGGAGATACAAGTTAAGGGTTGAGTCCCATAACAAAGCCAATCGAAATACCTTTGAACACGGTCTGTCGGAGAATGGAACTCTATGGAAAAAAATGTAAATAATACTACACAATCAAACTTAGAAATGCATGAGTATGAATTTGGGGTGCGTTATCCAAAGTGTAAGTTTCTAACTAGTGGCAAACTGTGTCTTAACAAAACATTTAACCACACAATGAACAAAAGCCACATCAAATACATAGTAGTCTAGCAGAACCCGCAAATGTAAATTATGGGTTTCTATAATAACAGGGACTACATATAGTTCCAAAACACTGGTGCTCGTTTAAGCAAACTGTTCCATAGAAATAATAGATTCCAAGTGGAGATGCATTAGGAACCTTATTGCCATTCACTGAGATGTAATAGAAGTTCATTTTCATTCATTATTTGTTTGAACAAGATTGATACACAATGTGCTGAAAGTTAGACACCTGGTATCAGTTGACAGAGTATAAGTTTTGAGTTTTCTTGCAACAGTCTAGGTTCTTTTCATAATATGACCATCCCATGAAAATCCAAGGGCCCTGGCTTCATGGGATGTGTTATTCTAACCTGTATAATAGCCTACTAACTCCTGAAATGCAGAAACAATGCAGCATTGATTGACTGTTACGGAACAGTGAGGGTTTTGTTACATCTTAGTTATGGAATGGTTATGTTAGGAAGGGAATGATGATAGTTGGTTATGAGGCTAATTCTTTTAACACTAAGGGAACGATGATAGTTGGTTGGAATGGTTATGTTAGGAAGTTATGGGATGGTTATGTTCCCTGTTAGTTGGAATGGTTATGTTATGAATGGTCATAGGGAAGGGTGGTGGTATTCAAAACACAAGTAGATTTAGAAATTTTAGAGGTTTAGGCACTCTAGCCTATCAACAACCTCAAGTGTTTTAAAGGAACTGACTTATCAAGGCCTCCAAAATACTTCACAATGATGAATTTGGGATTCTTGGCTTTCAATGACTTAGGTTCAAAGGTTCTAAGATCCCAACTTAGTATCCACACTCCATTTTAACAAAGTTCTCACAAATTGAATCCAAAAGCCTAATACCCTGCTTATTAGCCCTACTGCAGACTTTGATTGATAATAACTTGATCTTTTCTCAAGACACTAAATAAGATAATGATATTTCTAGATACCCTTTACAGAGTTCAAAAACATATCAAAAGATTTTGTAATGTTACTTTGGACAAACACTACCAAACTTGATTGATGCCCTGTTTTCAATGTATAAAAAATGACTAAATTTCAAAGGAAGTATCAACTCTCGGCCTCCTATCAACCCCAACTCTAGGACAGTGACTAGTTATCCCATAAAATGGCCATATGCAAAATGAATTAACTCCAAAGGCTTTGTAACCTAGAAAACCCCAAATTTGGTGCCCTCTAACCCTGGGTTTTAGGGCTTCTTCAAACTCCTGTCACAACTCACTTCTGCAACCAATTGGTGATTGAATCACCTTCCAATAGACATAATAAACTATTCCAAAACATAAAATAGATACCTTATGTGGATAGATCGTCCATTGTTACACCCGAGCCACCATTTTCACTGGTTTCTTTCACCGTTCTTGACTGTGATCACTTCTAACTCACTTGGATCTGCATATGCATGATCAGATTTATATAATACAAGTTAATAATTGTCATTCCATGAATTAGGCCTTATATTATTCATGGAATGACTTCCATTTATCTAAAACTCTACTGCAATAACAAAACAATTAAAAGATAACCACTGTTCTACACCAGAGCAACAACAAGTTCAAAGTAAACTGAAACTCATCAAATAGCAAGTCAATTTGGTTAAAAAGACTCTATCAATGCATATATAATTCAACCAAGTTAATAGAGTTTCAAATAGTCATCGAATTGTAGAGAACAATAAAGTTTTATTGTCTTTTCGTTCACCAAAACATACACCAGTCTGTTCTAACTGTTTTGTAACAAAGACTCCCTATGACCATTCATAACATAACCATTCCATCTAACAGGGAACATAACCATCCCATAACTTCCTAACATAACCATTCCAACCAAATATCATCGTTCCCTCAGTGTTACATCTTAGTGAATGGTAATAAGGTTCCTAATGCATCTCCACTTGGAATCTATTGTTCCTAATGTACCTTGAAACATATGAATCATTCCTGTTTGTGCATCCTCATTGTCTGTCTCATATTCATGTGTAGTTGATTTAAACAATAGAGAAAGTTACCACCACACATCAAACATAAGGTGCATTTGATTGAAAGATTGGTCATTGTCCCTATAATGATTGTCCCAGAATGACAACATTTTGGTGAGTTAATTTGTTTGTGTAGAAGTATGAATGGATTGGCCGGATCAATGGATTGGAATGGATATGGGTAGAGTATAGAAGATTTTAGAATGATGTTAGAGTTTCTTGTGGATGAGAAGGCAAAGCCATAGTGCTTAGGGGAATAGTGTGATGACTATCCCATATCCATTCCACATGAATATGAGACAGACAATGAGTATGCCTTGATAAAATTGTTTGTGAATTCCTTAAAAGAAATTGCCAAAGAATGGTACAAAAATATCCTAGACAGTAGTACTATTTCTTCATATTCATATTTCTTCATATTTCTTCTAAATAGTGTGATGACTGTCCCAACTAGAGAATCACAACTTTATATTATAGGTTCTTCATGGCACCTTTCAACTTGTCCAATTATGCAAACTGCCTTGCCTGGGGCAGCTGTATCTAGTTGTGAGATTTTCATATTAGCAGTTCATATTGCACTATAAAGGTCTCAGTGCAATCCAAAACTAGTTCTTGTACCTTCCACAGTACTAATACCAATCATGCAATATAAGAATTTTCATCTACCTTCTTTGTACAAGTTTATACATTATTATGCTATTAAGTGATTGGATACCAAAGTTCTTGCTACCGTATTTTAGGAACATCATTGATGAGACATTCATTTCACAACCCACTCATAAATTTTAACTTTTAAAGGTAAGAATTGAGGAACGTAGAATTGTGTGAAATTTAATGTTGATTTGAGGCATATATTATTAATTTATTTTGGTAAGTTAGTTCAAACATTAGGTTTTTGGTATTATACATGATGAGCAATGTGTGACTATAAATGCACACACACAGGCATTGACATTTCAACAGCTAGCAATATGGAGAGTTGATTTTTACGTGATAAAGAGACTTCATGACACATAATATTATAAATACCTATTATAAAGGTAGCTTCGTAGCGTTTATAAATAGCTATTATAAAGGTAGCTTCATAGCGTTATATTGAAACCAACAAACATGTGACCATTCACTCTGGTGGAGATAATTGAGAACGTAAGACTATTATTCATATTTTTCAGATAGAGAATCATAGGTGTGCATGTATAGTTTTTTTAGACGGTAAAAATTGACATTCAAATAAAAAGATATATTGATTTGATGAGTACTTGGCAAGCTGATTTTTGACTTACACTTGGATTTGGATTTGGTTTTGGTTAAAAGAATTAGCCAGTAACTTGGCATTTAAAAAAAATACTGAATTAAAAATTTGATTTAAAGCTATTTCCTCTTTCTTTTCCATTGTATTCTTTATTTAAGGTGCTCAATATGTTTGACAATACTACACATGAATATGAGACAGACAATGAGTATGCCATGATAAAATTGTTTGTGAATTCCTTAAAAGAAAGTGCCAAAGAATGGTACAAAAATATCCTAGACAGTAGTACTATTTCTTCATATTTCTTCTAAATAGTGTGATGACTGTCCCAACTACAATGAGAAAGTTACCACCACACGTCAAACATAAGGTGCATTTGATTGAAAGATTGGTCATTGTTTACAAGACAAATGGTCCACAAATAGTTGAAGGATCCTATGCCACAACTATTCAGCTTACTGAGAGAAATATGAGGGATTCTCTAGTTGGGACAGTCATCACACTATTCCCCTAAGCACTATGGCTTTGCCTTCTGATCCACAAGAAACTCTAACATCATTCTAAACTCTTCTATACTCTGCCCATATCCATTCTAATCCATTGATCCAATCCATTCATACTTTTCTCATTGACCTTTCCATCATCCATCATTACCAAACTTCTCATTTTCTAGTACTTTCCTTTGCTTAATGCTGCCTTGGATGAATGTCCTTTAGTGGACTGTCACCTTATCCTCCATACTGTTAGTGAGTCATGCTACGGAGCCTCTAAAATATTTCATGTACTTCTTGCAAAAACTTGACTTGTTGTCTACTCTCCTTTGATCTTCCATCAAGAACTACTGCATGCTCATTGTTGTTTGGCATGATTGTCATGGGATGATTGTCCTCATTGTGATGTTTCTTGTGGCTATACTTGGATTGTTGGTTGTCTTCAACTATCTTCAAAATTTTACCTTCACAGTTAACTAAAAATCCTTTGAGATCAATGTTCTTTTGACACCAACTTGTTTAACATTGACTATTATACCTATTAGTTCATCATTCCCTTGGCCTAGTTTGATTTGTTCAACTCCAACAACATTTGTGATTGTCACATGACCATTTAAATTGTCTTCCATTTTAGCCTTTTAAATTCTTCATAGGACTGACTGTTCTATGGTTTTCCTTTTCTGTTTCTATATGGAAACCATTATCAACATGCCATCCAACGTTTTCAAAGGCTGTTCTTGTCTTGCTTGTAAGCTTTTATAGACTGTTTCTACACAACCTTAATGTTTGGACTTACAATTGTCCAGTATTTTCTTAGGCAAGATTGTCACTTCAACATGAAGGCTGTCATAATTTTGTTTTAGCACTGTCCACTGATATTTATGGGACTTGAATTTCCATCTATTAGACTGTCATTTTTGTTCATCATCCTTTTATACACTGAATTTCTCAAAAATAATGTCAAATGCCAAGGCAAAAAGGCAGTAAATAATATAAGCTCCTCAAGCATGAGTTGGATGATGTGGATACATTAGTTCTTATATCTACATAATCCACATCATCCAACTCATGCTTGTGGACCAAGATTGGATGTAGATCGTATTTACTGTCTCATAATTGTATGGTAGAAAATGTGACCACACTTCTATGAATCCTTACATGCAAGGAAACTCAAGAATGAGCCCTCACAAATCGATCCATAGCTCTCTATGCATGGAGTTGCAAGGAACTTGATAGATTTTCTCTCAACTAGAGCTATGAAACTAGTGACCTTGCTAGTCAACCACACAATGAGAGATTCACAATGAAGACAAGGGCAACAATGCCAATATCCCCAAATAGAATCAAGGTATGCAATGCGATGCAAACTAATATGAATATGCAAGATTAATCTATCAAAATGAAAGTACAATGCAACTATGAAAAGAAATAGCAATGGATTACAATTCCCCTAATTAAGCTATGTGAAGCTAATCTATGGCATAAAATGAAACTAAGTTAATATGCCATGATTATGCAACTAAACAAAGGAAATATGCAACTAAATGAGATGCAACAATGAAAAGCAAGTCTTCAAAGCTTGATGTAGAATGTCTTCAATAAGCTCCAAATAACCTAGAAAACCTGCAACATAACATTAGCATAAAAGGGATAGATATGCAAATGAGGAAGAGAGCTCTCCTTTTATAAGAAATGAAAAGGAATGGACCATTGAGATTAAGAGGCAAAAGACTTAATCAATGGTGGAGAAAAATGGAAGCTTGATCCTTGTGCACAAATATCCTCCAATAGGAAAATAGGAGTTGACTTTAGTGTCCACATGAGACAAAAAGTACTTTTTCTCTTTTTATAAAATAAGAATGATGCTTTATTTGTGCAACTTAGGATAAGAGGAAAAGTGAGGGCTTTTTATTTATTAAAAGGGGAGAAATATTCCTTTTAAATAAATAAAGACTTTAGGATAAAATGGTTAGCCCAAGGAATAATCGAAAATGATGAAATAAGACTTGATCAAGGAAATTGATAGTGTTGAAAAATATTGATTATTGATAAAACTGATTCAGAGATAAATAAATCAAATAAATGGGGCCCAAAGTCTAGGCGACCATTTTTGGGTGCATACATTTGCCCCTCTTTGACTAATGTGTAATCGATCTGGGAACACATGTAGTCAAAGAAGAATTGAAATGTGAGATCGATCTGATATCACAAAACAACTCAGATGTGAGGTCGATTTGGGATCACACCTGGACAAACATAGACAAAGGATTTTGGACATGAGGTCGATTTGGGATCATATCCAAAATAAGAGATAAGAATCTCAAGCTTGAGCGAAAGCTCACAAAAGATGTCTGAATCAAGAAAATCAAGGAATCAAGGATTAAAATCCAATAGGTACTGCCCCCTCGAAATCGAAATCAAAATCAGGTAGAGGAGAACAACAAACTGATAAAGATTTGATCAAATCATAATCAATCACAATTGAAGATAAGGTCGATAAGATAACCATTAAGCAATGAAACATGCCCCAATGATGAATTAGAAGAAAAGAAGTAGGGCGAATGAAAGACTAGAAAATTGAGAGACATGGAAAGGAAGAAATTCCATCAAAGATCAAAGAATTATGCCTCAAAAGGGTCTATCAACTGTACAGAAGAGGGAGAAGATTTGAAATGTGATTTTGACTATCAAGATGACCTCAGATTTCAATTTCAAGTCTGAAAATAGATCCAGGACGTCAAAATTAGCTAGGGGTGCAATTTTTGCGCAATTCCGAGGTGTTCTGAAAATTATGTCAAAAGGTCAAAATGTTATATAAGGGGTGAAAATGTTATAGAAAAGGATGTGAAATGAAAGACAAGAAGTGAAAGACATGATCGAGAGGAAGTGGAAGGTGAGCGCAGTTGACCAACAGGTCCATGTAAGATGAAAAGGAGAGCTCTCTCCATATGCAAGATGCAAAACTAAACTAACATGAACCTAAAAATGCAAACTACTATGAAAGTGGTTGACTTGCAAGGTCACAACGCTAATAGATATCTAATTATCATCATCCAACATTATTGGTAGCATCATCAGATCATACAATGCACACTAGCATAACTATGTGAATATGAATATGATCTTTATTAGATAGAAATGTGGAAATCCCACCTAGGCATCAAAGACATGTAGGTCAAGATGGCTAGTGTAGTGAGATTACCTAATTTTGATATGGCGAGATTATGCTTGTATTAAGACACATGAAAGTCAGGATAACTAGAAGCATGCACTCGCACAAAATAGTCAAGGATAATACCTTGTAGATCCTAAGTGTCAAGTAAGACCAGCATAAATGCTCATGACAGTTAGGATCAACAAAATATTCCCACAAGTAGATAAAGAAATAAAATATGTTCTCATACCCTCAGTCTTCTAGCTATGCATCATTGAAAACTTCTTAGGGAGAGACCACTCATCAAAGAAATCCTCATAGACAGCACACAAAGAAAAATAAAGTCAACATATCTCAACGAGTTGATTGTTTAAGTGCATGTGTGTTGGTCATAGAGTCAAACTCGGGTTATCACATTTGCCAATGAGAAATATCGCATCACACTTGGACTATTGGGTAAGACATCTGATAAATGTTGAGAAACACTTGACGCTAGGATAGTGTTGAGAAACACTGTTTAGGGTGGTGTTGAAAAACACCTGTTATGAAATGCCCCAAGAGACAAACGCACCTAAAGGACCTATGCCAACAGTTATCCCCCCTAGACAAAGATAAAGACCAATTCCAGACTACGCCAAATAAGGTCAAGGCATGATGGAGAAAGGTTCAGTGTCGAGAGCGCATGCTAAAAGACAAGGGTGCAAAGGCCTCAAGTAGCGCCTATTTCCAGGTTTTCACCACTTGGAGATTTTTTGTTGATTTTTTAATTTTTTGATTTTTTTGATTTTTTAATTTTTTTGTATTTTTTTGGTGAGACATCAAAGTGCCTTTTGCTAGGTTTTCACTAGGATGTTCTTTTTTTCAGGACATTTTATGCTTTTTAGGATTTTTTCAGCATCATATATGAATTTTTTTGGAATTTTTTCAGGATCAATAAGTATTTACAAAGGATGCCCCCAGACAGAAATGGGCATCAAAGATAGAACTTCTTTAGGTGTAAAATGTTGATGGGCTCAGGGAGCTGTTCTCCATCTTCATTCGATAGTAAATATGCACTTGTAGCAAAAGCTGTTGTAATAATGTATGGTCCAAGCCAATTGGGTTCGAAGTTCCCCTTTTGTTCTTTGTTCTGTTGGTTCTTAGGATTCTCTCGCAAAACAAGATCACCTACTTGGAATTCCCTAGGGTGAACCTTCTTGTTGAATGCCTTGGACATACGCTTTTGATACACTCTCATATGATCAAATGAAGGCTTACGCTTCTCATCTAGAAGTTCTAGTTCCTGTAACCTCATAGCGCAGTAATCCTCATCTGTAATCAAACCTTTGAGTGAGACTCTAAGTGATGGGATCTCTACTTCTAAAGGTAATACTAATTCAATGCCATAGGTAAGTGCAAAAGGAGTAGCTCCTGTAGGTGTATGAATGCTAGTTCTATAGGCCCATAATGCTGGATTGATTTGCAAGTGCCAATCCCTACCATTCTTGTGTACTGTCCTATGAAGAATCTTAAGAATGGTTTTATTAGAGGCTTCTGCCTATCCATTTCCTTGTGGAAAGTAGATGGAGGACCAATGTTGCTTGATTTTAAACTTTTTTCATAAATGCTTTAGGTCCTTGTTCTTGAATTGACCTCCATTATCAGTAATAATCTCAGAAGGCACTCCAAACCGGCAAATGATATGATTCAGGATAAATAGTGAAACAGTCTTGCCCGAGGCAACAGAAAGAGGGACTACCTCTACCCATTTCATGAAATAATCAGTAGCTGTGATGATAAACTTATGCCCACCTAATGAATTGGGGTGAATTTTCCCCACAAGGTCAAAGGCCCAGCGCTGAAATGGCCAATGAGAAATAGAAGGAATTAGCTCCCTACTTGGAGCATGAATTAGGTTTCCATGTTTTTGACATTTCTCACAAGACTTAGAGAAAGCTACTGCATCTGTTTGCATTGTGGGCCAGTAATACCCCACCCTAAGCAACCTTTGGGCCATGGCAAGACCATTGGAATGTCCACCACAAATGCCCTCGTGGATGTTTGCTAACACTTGGTTGGATTCCTCCTTTTCCAAGCACCTAAGAAATGTCCCATCTAAACCCCTCCTATATAAATCACCAGAGATAAGGGTGTGGCGAGAGGCATTACGGATAAGGTTTCGACGTTTAGAATGGTTGAATGTTTCAGGGATGATGCCATCACGAAGATATGAATAGATAGCACCATAACGGGAAGACTCATGAGTGACAAGGGTACAAATGACATGGCTTTTAGATGAGTCAAATATGGGATGGTGTAGCTCTTCCACTAGGAATTCAAATCTTGATTCATGTTGCTCCAACTGAAGGAGTGAAGCTAATGTAGCCATAGCATCTACAGCTTTGTTCTCTATCGTAGGGATTTGTTGAAATGTCACAAATGTAAAGTAACGTCTCAATGATTCAACCATCTTTTTGTAAGGTACCAATTTATCATCCTTGGTTTGATACTCCTCATTGACTTGGTTGATAATTAACTATGAATCCCCAAAGACATGTAACTCTGTTATGTTCCATTCTATAGCCATTCTCAATCCATTGGTCAAAACTTCATATTCGGCAATATTATTTGTACATGGGAATAAAAGTTTGTAAGATTTTGGAATGTTGTACCCATGTGGAGAGACAAATAATACTCTAGTACCTGATCCATTTTGCATGTGGGAACCATCAAAGAACATCTTCCAAGTGCGGGTAGTCATATACAGTATGTGTTCATCTGGGAATTCTACCTGAATAGGCATACTATCCTTAACTAGGAAATCAGCTAATTGGTTAGCAATAGCTTGCCCTTTTATGGCCTTTCTTTCAATGTACTCTATGTCAAATTTAGATAAAACCATCATCCACTTGGAAAGCCTACTCGTGAAGGCAACCTTACTAAGCAAGTACTTAAGAGGATCAATTTTTGCAACCAAATGTATAGTATGAGCAAGCATATAGTGTCGCAACTTTTGGGAAGCAAACACTACTGCCATACAAGACTTTTCAATGCTATTATAATTGATCTCATAAGATACTAAAGTACAACTAATGTAGTAAATGGCCCTTTCTTTCCCAGTATTATCTAATTGGGCCAACAATGCCCCCAAGGAAGACTCTGTTGCTGAAATGTATAAAATCAATGGTTTCCTAGGAATAGGCGGCATCAAAATAGGAGGATTAGCCAAATACTATTTTATTTGATCAAGGCTCTTTTGGCAGTCCTCATTCCAAGAACATGTGGATCCCTTATGCAATGTTTTATTGAATGGTTGTGCTCTATCTGCAAGCTGTGAAATAAACCTCCTTATGGATTGGAGTCGTCCTTGAAGACTTCTCATTTGACTAACATTTCTTGGAGGTGGCATATCTAATATAGCTTGGACCTTTTCAAGATCAACCTCTATTTCTTTTGCTGAAATTATGAATCCTAGGAGTTTACCTGAGGCAACTTCAAATGCACACTTTTTCGGATTCAATCTAAGCTGAAACTATGCCATGCGATCTATAATTACTTCCAGATCGTCGAGGTGTGTATCCCATTTCCTAGATTTAGCCAAGGTATCATCCACATAATCTTCCATGTTCTTATGCATCATATCATGAAAAATTATGGTCATAGCTCGTTGGTATGTTGCTCCTGCATTCTTTAGGCCAAATGGCATGACGTTCCAACAATAGGTTCCCCATGCACATGTGAAAGCTATTTTCTCTTGATCTTCGGGAGCTATTTTTATTTGGTTATAACCGAAAAAACCATCCATTAAAGAGTATATCTCATAGCCCGTAGTCATATCCACTATCATCAAATAGTAGGGGAGTCAGGCATTCCTCCTCTGCATGCAGGGGTAAAAGGCTTGATCGAAGCGAGAGGAGTAGATGGACAGGTCCCTTCTCCGTTGGAAATGGATGAGATAGAGGACGATCAAGGGATCTCACCACCACTTTCAAATCTTCATTGAGGGGGGGTTCTTTTCAATCTTTGATGTCTATGTTAGGGAGTGGAAAGTCATCCTTTGGGCATGCTTTGTTAAGGTCTCTGAAGTCTATGCATACACGAATGGATCCATCATGCTTTGAAACTGGAACAATGTTTGAGATCCACTTGGCATAATCGATAGCTCTAATAAATCCTGCACTGAGGAGTTTTTCTAATTCAGCCTTAACAAGGAGAGCTATGTGAGGATGCATTTTCCTCAACTTTTGTTTGACCAATTTTATTGCTGGAGCTATAGATAGATGATGCATAATAAGATTAGTGTCAAGCCCTGGCATATCTGAATATGTCCAAGAAAAGTTGATTTTCTTCTTTTGCAAAAACTTAGTATATGCTTCTTTTTCTTCAATTGATAGAGACTGAGCTAGGTGCACTATTTGGGGAGCCTCTTCTGTATTCACATTCACTGGTTGCGTAGGCTCAATAAGGACTGATGACCTGTCTTGGAAGTAACTTGGCAAGTTATTAAGTACCCCATCCTTAGGTGCCTCAAAGAGGTTTTCACCCTCAGATACGTCTTTTCTTTTTACTATTTTTGGTTCTGACACCGCCACAAAGTGGTTTTCGCCATCAGACCTATTTTTCTTTTTCTTTTAGTTTTAGACTGAGGTACTTAATATCAGGCTTCATCATACTTGTTGTCGGTTCACTGGTGGAAGAGACTATAGGTTCAAGAGCATTCAGATAGCAGGCAATTTCATAGTCATTTTGAAAAGTGAGGAGTTTAGGCTCTTGATGTCGATGAGACCAGTCAATTAGGTCATAGTGAACAAGGGGTAAGTCAATGACTGGTTCAACATTGTTTATGTGGAAGGTGTTATCTCTGGTGACCATACAATCGGGATTCATCAAGTCCCCTCCTAAGATACCCGAGTCAGGATTTGTCCTACCAAATGAAGCGTCATCCACTAAGGCAATTCGAGGAGTCCAATCCTCTAGTCCTACACTAGGCTCGTTGGTCACATCGGGTTGAGTACTATAAGTATGGACAACATCCATGTCCAAATCAACTATTGCATCTGAAAGTGAGTCCCATTTGAACTCATGTGAGTCTGTTTCTGAATCATTATTTGGGCCTTGTGATGTAGAAGCCTCAAGATTGGGAAGAGTTTCCCCTTCTCTAACACTAGCATTGTTACTATCCGTTGCAGCTAGGATAGAAACACTTTCCATTGTCAATCTAGCATTCATATAGTCACTATCCATCGCGGCTAGGATAGGAGTATTGTCAATTGTCAAATCTTTTGAATCTCCCCAAAGGAGATTTGTTGAAGGAACCCAATCATCAGACATGTCTTGTTGATTAGAAAGATTAGGTGTGTAGTCTGAGTCATTGTCACTGTCCGTCGTAGCTAAGATATGGACACTTTTCTGGTTCTTATTTTCAAAACTTAAGCCAACTGTTGACTTATTCCTTTGTCCAAAAAGGCATGGTTAAGAGGTTCAACCTTAGCATCTAGCCTATGACTAAGGGGACCATGTCCTGGATAACCCATATTCTTGACCAATGTATACGCTCTCCCATAAGCTCGAGGAGAAGGAGAAAAATCCTCATTATGTCAGTATTTCTCCTCTCGGTAAATCCAGTCCCTAACGACAACCTCTTCTTTTTCCTCTTGAATCGAAACTGAGGATTCTACAAACTTGTCGAACAATGTCATGGCTGAAGACGAGGGTTTCATATCTTGAGAAGGTTTGCCATAAGACCTAGGGGAAATTGGCAATTTTGTGAATGAATCAATTTTGTAATCCCCCATGCCAAGATCCATGGCTTTGAATTTGTCTTTGCATTGTTCAAATGTAGTATCAAAAGTGTCAATCTCCCTATTCAAAGGAATGTGAGACCCTGCTGAAATTGTGTTGATTGACAATGTGCTATCCCCGGGTATGCAAACTTCTACTTCATTGTAAGGGAACTTCACACACTGATGATAAGTAGATGGGACTGCTTGCATCTCATGTATCCAAGGTCTACCCAACAAAAGATTGTAAGCCAAAGGACCGACATCAACAATCTAAAACAAAATATCTTTCTCTACAGGACCAATTCGGATAGGAAGAACAACCAATCCTTTAGAACTACATTCTGCTTCATCATAAGCCTTGATAGTTATCTTCTTCCTTGTGTCAATGACTTCTTCTGAATAGCCCAAGGCCTTCAATAAGCTTAGAGAACAAATATTAAGCCCAACACCCCCATCTATCAACACACGCCTGACACGGGTCTTGTGGATCATAACCTCTATATGAAGGGCCAAATTGTGTGGGTGGCTTAATGATTTGTCATCTTCTTCTGAGAATGTAAGGTAGTGAGGGCTAGCCAAGTGGTTGACCATATTCTAGAATTGATCTACATCTATATCATTAGGGACATTAGCCGCTCGCAGGGCATCCTCAATGACACGCTTATGCCTAGGGGACAATTCCAAAAGCTTAAAAATAGATATCTACGCTGGTGTGCATTGTAATTGGTCAATAAGGTTATAATTTGAATCAGGACCAACAACAGATTTAGGAAGAACACCCTTTGACACTGGCTGCTTAGACTTACTGGAGTTAGGACCTTTAATAACAATGGGAGCTTGAGACTGACTCCTAGTGACTGCATTGAGGGGTTGGGACATCCTTCATGAGTGAGGACCTCTTAGGACCACAACGGGTCCATCATCAGGCATAGGAGTTGAACCCACATCATACCCATAAGGGTCTTTCCCTCTCATCATGTTGACATTATCATTAGCAACTTCAAGCATGTTAATAACATTCTCAGCATTTGTGTAGGTGTAGTTAATAGCAGCCTTGCCATTCTTATTGCTAGAATTCTCTCCTTTCTCATATTTGGGCAAGGGTTCTTTAAAAGCTTTGTGATCCGCATTAGTGGTTAAACCATCAAATTGTAATCGTCCACTTTCAATAAGATCTTGGACAAGATGCTTAAGTTTAAAACAATTTTCTATATCATGTCCAATTCCATTGTGAAAGACACAAAAAGCCTTCTCATCCCACCAATGTGGCTTAGGATCCAGTATGCGATGCTTTGTAGGATCCTAAGGGTGTGCCAAATTATGAGCAATTAACATCTCGCAAATGTCTGCATAGGAGTCCCCAAGTTTGGTAAATTGCCTCTTTTCTATTTTAGGTCTCGCTTGATACTTGGGTTTATTCTCTTGTTGTGCTGAAGATGTTTGCAACTTCATGGCTTGGACTGCATTGGAGAGATTAAGAACTCCTTCATTCTTAGGTTGAGATGAGTCAACAACTCCGTCATTGACCACTTGCTTATTCTTGTTCCAATAAGGGTTTTTTTTGTCCTTAACCATTAGTGTTGTTGTTTTGGCCATTTTTGTTATTAGTTGGTTTAGCCAAAATTCCTTGTTCTTTTAGGACATTCTCTATGTGACATGCCACTTCTACCATGGTATCAAAAGAATTAAATGGGATCTTCCTGACCTCATACCTTAGCTCTGGTATTAAATTTCTCATAATGATGTCTATTCTTTCTTCCTCAGGAATTGTCCTAGGATACTTTGAGCATAACCATCTCCATCTTTGTAAGAAGGTGACAAAAGGTTCTCCTTGATTTTGTTTGAGTTTGCACAAATCAAGCATTGTGACTGACCTAGATAGATTGTAAGCAAAATGTTGGACAAATCTTTGGACAAGTTCTTTGAATGTCTTCATTGGAGAAGTAAGGTTGGTGAACCACTCCATAGCTTGACCTTTTAGACTCCTTGGGAATAATCTCATTAAATATGAGTCTTCATGATGAAAAGAAAAGCTCATTATATAAAATTGTCTAACATGGTCATGAGGATCACCAATGCCATCATATTTGTCATAAGTTGGGAACTCAACCTTCTTAGAAAATTCAATCATCACCACACTTTTGTCTATAGGGTTGGGACATATGGAGTCCAAATTAAATGTGCTCTTAGGAGCCCTCATCCTTTCTATATCCTTTTGCATTTGCATGATCACCTCATTGGTTGAAGGATTCTGTTTCTTAATCTTTTGGTGGACATCAAAATTATATGGGACCTTAGCACCTTTGTTGATGAGACTTTCTAGGAATTGGTCCTTGTTTTGTTCCACATATCTTTCCTCATATTCTTGAAAAGATGGTTCTTGTTGCATAGTCATAAAATCCATTTTATCAAAGTTGGCATAACTTCCTCCATGTTGTGAACCATGATGTGCTCATTGGGAGGGTTGTTTTGAAAGTCTATGAGGTGACCGTCTCCTATGGTGATCATATCTTGAAGTCCTTCCTCTAGGACTTGGGGACCTTGAGGGCGTCCTTGACCTTCTTCTAGGACTTGGTGAAGGGGTAGATGGGGGTGAGTTGGTCCCACTATTGGTACCCCTTCCATTGAATCAATTCTGGAGTTGTTGTGCATAGAGCCTATCTTCTTCTTCCTGGGTGACTCTTTTTCTTATGTCCAATAATGCACATTCCTCTTCCTCTAGTTGTCTAAATTTCTCCTTTTTGGTAGCTCTTTCATCTAGATAGGCTTGCTTCTCCCTTTCAATGCTTTTCAATCTCGTATTTGCATATCGAGAGGTATCTTTAAGTGGAGAAGATTGTCTTGAATGCCTTATTGCGTTGGCTGCATTGATGTGGTGGTCACTAGACTCGTTGTTCTGGTCCTCGTGTTGTGACCCTGAATCTGAGTGAGTTTGCCTAGAATGTCTCTCAGCTCGTTGGTGAGCATCAAAATACCTTGTGTTGTTGGGGGGTGACCCGGGTGGACTAGCATGAGAAGAACCACCATACACTTTGGTACTCTTATGCCATTGGAAAATATCCTCAAGAGTTTGATTCATGGCTTCTCTTTGTTGTCGAGTGAAAGTGTAACTCATGTCCATACTTGATGAAAGTGGTGCTAAAGAGGTGCTCACTTCACTAGGATTACCTTTTGGATTAAAACAAACCTCAGATTCACTTTTAGGAGATTGATCGAAAAGGGGTTCTTTTCCCCTATGCTATTGATGAGTCTTAACTGGTGGTAACTGGCTAAAGACAATAGGGGGTCACTTCCCTTGATTGACTTGGTACCTTGTTGTAATTGACATGAAAGAAAGAGATTCTTAATGATAAGATGACCTCCCGAAATGTCAACACCAACCTAGGATAATCAAAGCTCTCTATTGTCCAAAATAAAATGAAAAGATAGAAAAAGGGGCTTTACCAACACTGTCAAAGAGTTGCTTTAAATCAAAGGGTGACTACCCTTGCACTTTTGAATTAGGAGGTTGGACTAGGCCAAAATATAACTGAAATTGAGATTAAATGAAAATGATTTGGACAATAAGAGTATTGAAATTTTCCAAGAATGTAGCTAACAATTCTAGAGATAAACTTTTTTACCAAGAATAACCTTCTAACTTGACAATTATTTCCCAAGTGACCTTATAAATCAATTGATGCTATTCCTAGAGGGAAAAAACTAGAGATTTAGAGCCAAAATAGGTCTCCAACAACAGAGAAAGAAACCTACTCCAAGACCTAATCTGACTAGCAGCAACTAAAACTGACTGAAACTAAAAACACAGTAAAAACTGCCCAGGCAACACTTTCCAGGCAAGAAAGGCGATAGTTTATATCTAGGTGACACTTCACCTTAAGCCAGGTGACAATTTCCAGGCTATCATTGCGCCACTTTTCATCAAACGGGGTGATAGACTTACAGGGGCGAACTGGCACATGATAATTCTCAAAATAGAGTGCGACAGCCATTCAGTGTCGTGTGACTCTTTAACCAATGAAGTTTAAAATCTTAGTTTTTGAGACTGTTTGTTCAAAAGTTTTGGTCTGAAGATTTATTTTTTGATTTTAATCACAATGACAGCAGTAAATTGACAGGTTTGCAAATAGTATGGGATCAAACGTGTCTTCAAGCATTTGAAACAAGGGCAAAAGCGACCTTGCCAACACAAACAATTGTGATATCAAAATTGAAAAAGTGCCCTATGAATGCTACCGATTGTTTGAATGTTCAAGAATGTTAACACTGGTATTACACAATCGAAGACACTTCAAGCAATATCTATCCTAGAAAGTCAAGGCTCATTACTTATCAACTTGGCCCACAACTTGATGTCCCCTCGCCTCACACAAAGTGGTTACCCACAATAGATGTTGGCTTTGTCATGGAAGTGCCAAAGACACAACCAAAGGAACACATATGGTGAGTATCTTAAGGTGATCCGGGTTGTTCCACTTGGATCAATCTTGCACCAAGAAGCTAAGCGGATAAATAAGGTGGCTTCTATCTAATGGTTCTTAATAAGGGCTTCCGTTCACAACACCCCTCTTGCTCCTCATAAAGGACTAGGACCTCGCGGCCTCAAGAGTACCTTAAGCATTCTTGCTCAATGCTTTCCCCATGGTCGCAATCCCATGGGCTACTCACATCAAGCGAAGACAAGTGTTATGTCTACCAAGGTTTTGTGTCCTCGATAGCCTTGAGTTTGTAGTGGGTCGGAATAGCTCAATATTAGCTTGTCCCCACTTAAGTCGTTCCTCTTGATTGCTCAAGAGCAGGCCCGCTAAAGGATCTTAATCAACTAAACAAAAAAAAATAGATCAACTTATGAGGTTCAAGGTTTTTGTTTCACCACAAGGGTGAAGAGCATACTCCCCTATCTCAAAGTTTCACCCAAACACACCAAGCAAAGAGGTTCAATTACTCTCTTGCTTCCAAAATTCTAAGATGGGTCAAGATTTTCTGGTTCACCACAAGGGTGAAGAACATACTTCTCCTACCACCTCAAAATATTTTCCACAAGATATTAATGTTCCTATTAAATGAAACTAGTAGATTGCCACACTTGAAATGAAATAAATCACAAGCAAATTTTTTTGTTTTTTATTTTTATGCTTTTTGGGTAGCCCTACAAGAAACCGTTAGTAGCCCTTTAGCATGCAATTTTTGGCAAATTTCTTAAGCAAGTGTACCTACAACCACAACTAGTTAGGCCCACAAAGTTAGCAAAATCTAAAATCCAAATGAAATATGCAAGGTCTTAAGTGAAATATGCAAGTTAATTCCATCTAATTGAAGTAAATAAAAACAACAAACTAATCAAGTCTAAATTCAGCCAAAAGAAGTCACTGTCGAGTACAGGCGACACTGTAATCAGCAAGATTGTCGCGTGACACTTCTCTGCATTACAGTGCGATAGTTTTAACCTGGGGTGACAGTTCGTTCGATAGCAAGCGATAGAACTCCTCAAACAGTGTGACACTTCATGTCAAACGAGGTGACACTTTTAACTGGTAAAGTGTCATGCCACTATACAAAGAATTGTCACACGACATTAGAAAAATGTCACGCGACACTCTGAGATAGAAAAACCAGAGGCCAAAAATTGACAAATTTTTTTTGCGAAAATGCAAAAAACAAAGGACAAAGTTAGGCTACTCTGTCCCACGGTGGGTGCCAAAAATGTATGGTAGAAAATGTGACCACACTTCTATGAATCTTTACATGCAAGGAAACTCAAGAATGAGCCCTCACAAATTGATCCGTAGCTCTCTCTGCCGGGAGTTGCAAGGAACTTGATATATTTGCTCTCAGCTAGAGCTATGAAACTAGTGACCTTGCTAGTCAACCACACAATGAGAGATTCACAATGAAGACAAGGGCAACAATGCCAATATCACCAAATAGAATCAAGGTATGCAATGCGATGCAAAATAATATGAATATGCAAGATTAATCTATCAAAATGAAAGTACAATGCAACTATGAAAGGAAATAGCAATGGATTACAATTCCCCTAATTAAGCTATGTGAAGCTAATCTATGGCATAAAAGGAAACTAAGTTAATATGCCATGATTATGCAACTAAACAAAATAAATATGCAACTAAATGAGATATAACAATGAAAAGCAAGTCTTCAAAGCTTGATGTAGAATGTCTTCAATAAGCTCCAAATAATCTAGAAAACCTGCAACATAACATTAGCATAAAAGGGATAGATATGCAAATGAGGAAGAGAGCTCTCCTTTTATAAGAAATGAAAAGGAATGGACCATTGAGATTAAGAGGCAAAATATTTAATCAACTGTGGAGAAAAATGGAAGCTTAATCCTTGTGTACAAATATCCTCCAATAGAAAAATAGGAGTTGACTTTAGTGTCCACATGAGACAAAAAGTACTTTTTCTCTTTTTATAAAATAAGAATGATGCTTTATTTGTGCAACTTAGGATAAGAGGAAAAGTGGGGGCTTTTTATTTATTAAAAAGGGAGGAAATATTCCTTTTAAATAAATAAAGACTTTAGGATAAAATGGTTAGCCCAAGGAATAATCGAAAATGATGAAATAAGACTTGATCAAGGAAATTGATAGTGTTGAAAAATATTGATTATTGATAAAATTGATTCAGAGATAAATAAATCAAATAAATGGTGCCCAAAGTCTAGGCGACCATTTTTGGGTGCATACAATAATGACTTACTAGGATAGGCACCAATCTTACTATTATGAGACAGTAAATAATATAAGCTCCTCAAGCATGAGTTGGATGATGTGGATACATTAGTTCTTATATCTACATAATCCACATCATCCAACTCATGCTTGAGGAGCTTATATAATAATCAACTGATTAATGTTTTTGGTTTTGATGTAGTCCTCTCCAACTCATGCTTGAGGAGCTTATATAATAATCAACTGATTAATGATTTGAGGGACGTTTTAATTGCCTGTTCTAATCACTGATTTGAGGAACATTGACAGTGACTATGAATGAAGACTGTATTCTTATTGTTTTGAAATTTTATGAGGGGTTTTATGTAATCTTAGGTTGGAATCAAATCCATTGTTGGATTATGGGAAGAAGCACTGTTGTAAACCAATAGAGAACTGCCAGGGACAGTGAACTCCACACTTGGAGACTTGAAATATTTGCGAATCAGTGAATGTTGACATTACATAGAATGCGGAAAATAATGTAGTCAACATTATTGAGAAACCTAAACCTATTCCAAAACCTAGGATTGAATCTTGCATAACCTTTGATACCAAGGAAACTATTAAGGTTGTTGATGGACCCCTATACATTACTATGAAGATTAATCGAGAGCTCTCTTGAGGAGTGCTTATTGATCCTATGTATGGTGACTGTTATTACCAAATAACATCTCTTTACCTAACAATTTCATCAAGAAACTTATGAAAAATCCGATGTCATGGTTAAGGTGCATGATTGTTTTACTTGTTCTACCATAAGTTTTATGACCCTTCATTTGTCTATTGTTTGGGACAATCACCATAGAATTATTTGGACTATCTCTCCTCTTGCCTTGCAAGGTTAAAATGACCTTTTTTCGTCCCTCCTTGAATAGACCCTTATCGTCTTGCACTTGTGCAATGATAGGACACTAATGTTGCTAATTAAGGTTGGCGGGATGATTACGCCTATCCTAAAAAAAGATTGTCAAATCATTATGCTTTCAAATCAATTACCTATCGATGTATCCCTTGCGAGGGAGAGAAGCCAAACACATAAAGAACACACACATAAACATGAAAACTGAAAAACTTAAATGGAATACACCAAGAAGTACCAAATGATGAATGCTCAATTATTGTAATGGTAAAGCAATATTAGAACCATCCATTTATAGTCCTAATGATTTTGGAAATTGTTGACAAAGAGTGTTTCTTTTTTTGATTATAGTATAAATGATTTTTCTATAGTCGTAATGATTTTTTTTATTTCTTGTCTTTTGTCCCTTTTTGATTTCCTATGTATGTGCTTCGTGATAGGATTTTGTCACCTTCTTTTGATGGTATATTTCATTCACTCTATGTGGAATACTATTTTGTTCACTATTTTATTTCAGCTTCATATTTCTTTCATTTTTCATATACACACAGACTACACATGCTGATAAAAAAATGAGCTATTTGATTTAGGTTTACTTTTCATTATTGTAAATGGTTAATATTTCTGATGGTACTCCTTGGTGTATTTGGACTGTAAAAATAATCATATAAAAATAATAAATGTAGTAACGATGGTGCGGTGCATTATTAATATACGTTCGATGACTCTTGTCAATGTGCCAAACTGTCAATGTGGTGGTGGGAAGTGTGTGTTGAAGACTTCACAGATATTGAACAACCTTGGACGGCAATTTTGGTGCTGCCCTAATCGAAAAAAGGTTGCTAATGTGTATATATTTAAAGTTTCTAATGTAAATACTATTCATTATAATATAAGAACTAATGTAGACTGGGTATCACAGGGAAATAATGGCTGCAGATACTTTAGTTGGGTCGATGACAACTCATCTGCATCTATCCGCCCATCTCCACTTGTCCGCGATGAAGGATTTGAGTGCAAAACGTGTCAGGCTAGGGAAAATTCTGAAATTATATTTTTACGATGCCTTCTCTGTATTGTAATCGCATATCTAATTTGTTGCGACCATATGCAAAGATGAACTCAGGAATTAGTTAGTTTAGTATTTTCATATTGTAACTAATATTTTAATAATTCTTCATGTTTATGGCTCAGGTGAGCCCCAATCTGCTATCAATCACATGATTTAACATATAGTGTTTTCTTGGTTGTTCCATTTGTTCCTTGACCTTGACTATGGATTGGCTGGAGGTAAACTACATGTGTCATGTAAACAACATGGTTGAATGCAATCTCTTTTGCGTGTTTTCAAGAGTTTTCCCACCAATACAAGCATAAATAATGCATTGAATGTAATCTACAGATGCTGCGTGGTATGAAGTCTCGCTGAAGTTTGAGTGCAACGTGGTATCAAGTCTCATTGAAGAAGAGTACTGCAGAGAGCTTGGATCCTTCTACTGAAGAGTACTGGGAAGATGTATTTCTAGCCTGGGCTTGGATCCTTCAACAATTAGCTTGATAATAAATGAAGCAAATGAGAGCTGAGCAATTAGCTTCCCAAGAAAAATCTTGTAAATGAACTGTGTGTACCTCAATTCTTGTGCCTTCTGCACATACCTGAATGATATATTTGAAACAACAAGGGTAAATTTAGCCTTACCCTTGTTGTTTCAAATATATCATTTGGCTACGCACAGAGGGCACATTAATTGGGGTACATATAGTTCATTTATGGGCTTTTTCTTGGATAGCTAATTGCTCATATGTCATCTACAATTATTATTAAGCTAATTGCCGAAGGATCTAGGCTCAGGCTAGAAAGATGTCTTCCCAAACACATAAAAAACATACACATAAACATGATAACTGAGAAACATAAATGTAGATTTCACAATAGCTAAGAAACATAATTGTAGGCATCATGGTCACAATTTTTTGGAGACAACATAATTGAGTTGTATACCCAGATGATGGAGAGCAACCTTTGCTCCTCCGATTCCAAGTTGACACTGTGGGATCCAAAGACCATAGATAAGGAATAAATTGAGAGAGCGGAGGAGGGCCATAATGACTAAAATAATACAGGATGAACCTCAAGTTAAATGAGGCAACTGTAAACATTTTAATAAAATTCTATTAAAATGTTTGTAGTTGCCTCATTTAACTTGAGGTTTGTCCTGTATTATTTTTGTCATTATGGCCCTCCTCCACTCTCTCAATTTATTCCTTATCTATGGTCTTGGGATCCCGCATTGTCAACTTGGAACTGGAGGAGCAGAAGTTGATCTTCATCATCTGGGTATACCACTCAATTATGTTGTCTCCAAAAAAATGTGATCATGATACCTACAATTATGTTTCTCAGTTGTTGTGTCCTAGGACCCCTTATGACCCTTTACGACCTCTAAGAATACATCTTAGAGGTCTTAAAATGTCGTAAAGGGTCATAAGAGGCTCCTATGAGGGGCCAAATGAGCTTCCACCTTCACGTGGTTGGCCCTGTTAAGTAGAGAATATTAATTGAACTATTCTTGAAACATAATTGTAGGCATCATGGTCACATTGGGGATGAAACTATTCCAAGTTGACACTGTGGGATGGAGAACAACTTGGAACCGGAGGTGCAGAAGTTGCTGTCCATCATCTGGGTATACCACTCAATTACATCATCTCCAAAAAAATGTGACCATGATGCCTACAATTATGTTTCTCAGAGAATGTTAAACTTTCTTGAAACAAAGAGAAGCTCAAAGAGAAGCTAGCAACAACCAACATAATGAGTGTGGACACCTGAAGATAAATATCAAATAGGGGAAAAGCACCTGCAACAACAAAGGCAAAAGCTATAGATACAGATGAGGATATCATAGAAATCCCTAATTTAGTGTTTCAGAGAACAAACGATGGACTGTGAATTAGGTGTTTCTTCGATATCGTCATCTAAATCTATTATTTACATTGGAATGCAGCCTGTGGATATTGATACTGCACTGGCCAAGCACGATGGAGGCATCGATTCTAATGTGAATTGACATAGTACTCAAGGTATACATTTTCTATTCAAATTTTGATTAATGAATATTTAATACAAACCTGGATATCAGGTGGAGTTGAAAAACACAACAAGGTTGCATTTTTGATAGAGGTCTTTAATTACTTATTTTAAGTTATAGACCATCGCGAAAATGTAAGTGTGTTGTGTTTTTTCAACTCCACCTTCTATTCATGCATATTCTGCTTGTGTTGCACGCGCATTCTCGATTCAGAGTGGGAAAAATCTTATTTTCGATGCGAGGGAGAGAAGCCAAACACAAAGAACATGCAAATAAACATGACAGCTACAAAACATAAATGTAGGTATCACAACAGCTGAGAAACATAAATGTAGGCATCATGGTCCCAATTGTTTGGAGACACAACATAATTGAATGCTATACCCAGAAAATGCAACACAACCACTACTCCTGCAATTCTAAGTTGACACTGTGGATCCAAAAACCATATATAGATTCCTTATCTTTGGTTTTTGGATCCCGCAGTGTCAACTTAGAACTACAGGAGTAGTGGTTGCATTGCATCGTCTGGGTATACTACTCAATTATGTTGTGTTTCCAAAATATTGTGACCATGATGCCTACATTTATGTTTCTCAGCTGTTGTGTCCTAGGACCCCTTATGACCCTTTATGACCATTTACGACCTCTAAGAATACATCTTAGAGGTCTTAAAATGTTGTAAAAGGTCATAAGAGGCTCCTAGGAGGGGCCAGATGAGCTTCCACCTTCATGTGGTTGGCCCTGTTAAGTAGAGAATGTTAATTAAACTATTCTCGAAACATAATTGTAGGCATCATGGTCACATTTTTTTGGAGACAACATAATTGAGTTGTATACTTACACGAAAAGCAATTTCTGCACTTCCGATTCCAAGTTGACATTGTGGGATGGATAACAACTTGGATCCAGAGGTGTAGAAGTTGCTCTCCATTGTTTGGGTATACCACTCAATTACATTGTCTCCAAAAAAATGTGACCATGATGCCTACAATTATGTTTCTCAGAGAATGTTAAACTATTCTTGAAACAAAGAGAAGCTGACAACAACCAATAGAACGAGTGTGGACACCTGAAGATAAATATCAAATAGGAGAAAAGCACCTGCAACAACAGAGGCAATAGCCATAGATATAGATGAGGATATCATAGAAATCCCTAATTTAGTGTTTTAGAGAACAAACGATGGACTGTAAATTAGGCATTTCTGTGATATCGTCATCTAAATCTATTATTTACATTGGAATGCAGCCTGCGAATATTGATATTGCACCGGCTGAGCACGATGGAGGCATCGATTCTAATGTGAATTGTAGTACTCAAGGTATACATTTTCTATTCGAATTTTGATTAATGAATATTTAATACAAGAAAACATATTCAATTGTTTAAGGTGGATTAGTTCCTTTACCAATCTACTTGAGTAAAATTTCTTTTTTGATTAGTTAGTTCCTCTTGCATCGTGACCATCTTAAATACCATGACTGATAGGTGTCTCTTCTAGTGAATTCAATTGGGATTTGTAGTAGTCCAAGTTTGTTGGAGTATGTCATACCCAGAGAGTTGGATGTGTTATCTTTCCCAATTTCAACACTTTGTCATTTCTTCTGAGGATTTAACTTGGATATCTATAATAGAAGAAGCCCTAATATTTTTATCTCCTGATCTCATCTCATTGGACTGTAATTTATGCTATATTTTAGTTACCATAAATCCCACACATATTATGAATTCATGCTACATTTGACACTACAATGCTAATTATAGACAACCAATATATATATTCAACTAAAACTAGGAATATATTGAAATGGTGCACCACAATTTTTTTTTAAACAACATTTTGAATTGGTCAAAATTTTGACCTTTCAACACTATTATTTTCGACCAGAATCCTATGCATTCGATGGTCATTTCCACGAACCACCGTGGATAGTTCGATGTTAAAAGTCCTAGTGAATGTCGCAATTTTGACCTTCACACTAATTGACTTTGTCAAGGTGGTGGTTTTATTCTTCCACTTCCAAGGGATTGTTGCAGTGGATAATTCGACCACTAGTCTGGTCAAAATTTTGACGATTAATCACTAAGTAGACAATTCAATGAAAAAAGATCGATGACAGTTTTAGTCATCTATTCGACCAATTTTTGTAGACAATTCGACCTTTTCTCGTCAAAATTTAGGGCAAAATTTACTAGTGAGATACCATGAACCAATCAGGATCAAGCCCAATAGAAGGTGACAAATAAGGAACCAATGGTAGATGGTCCATGTAAGAATTTGGATCAAACTCCAAAGACAAAGAAGCCTCCTCAAATGAAGAAGTAGGTAGAGAAGCAAAGAAGCCCCCCTTCAATGTATAAGGTACACCAATGATAGATGCTCTAGGATCAATGTAGAAGATGCACCAAGAAAATTGAATAATGTTCTTCCCTTTAGGAAGAAATGGTGCCATAGGTGTATCTAAGAATCCTCCCCAATCTCTAGGAAGAATCATCAAGATGTATGATGTCTTAGGAAACTGAATAGGAATCTCCAACACATGAGTATGATCAACCTGAATCATGCAAAACCAAATTTCTGAGGAAACTTATTATTTGGTTTCCTCTTCAAAATCTTAATCTAAATTCACACTCTAAATTTCTAACTTGACACAATTATATGACATGGCATTTACCTTTGAATTGTACTTCAAGCTTCTATCTTGACATGATTATATGATAGTGTCATGTACTTTTGATTAGCGCTTCAAAATTCCAACTTGACGTGATTATATGACATGACATGTACTTTTTGTTGACACTCCAAGCTTCTACCTTGACATAACTTCCACTCAAGATATGACTTGTAAAGAAAATTTAAGATGCATGATTAAATTTATACAAATTATGAGATCTCCTTCTCTAATATAGATGACATAATTTCCACTCTTGATATGACTTGTAAAGAAAAATTAAGACACATGATCAAATTTATACAAATTATGAGATTTCTTATAAATGCATCCCCATGCCTTTATTTTCTTCTTCAATGTCTATCATTATTGTTTGTGCTCTTTTGTCTCTAGGATCAAGCTTTATTCTATTAGGAAATGTGAATCAATATAATTAAATCTGTGTCATCTTAACTGAGTATCTACATCTGATTCAAATATCTAGACAACTTATTATTATTATTATTACTTTTGTTAGGTTAAGACTCAATTCAAACACAAAAACAAGTATGTAGCCTAAACACAAGTTTGATGACATGTCATTAGACTCTTTCATTGTGATAGTAATGCCAATTTTTGTGCACTTAAAAAATATTTGGCAGCTTTATGGACTATCAGAGTTAGTTCTCTTGTAACACGATCCCTGAACATAGATTTACCTCTTTTAAATATTTTAAAATTTTTCTCGAGCAATACTTTTCACATGCAAAATGTGTTAGACATGCATGTTATGGTGCAATAACTTTATAAGAAAGTACATATTTGTTTAAAGAAAATAGATATAGATATAGATTTCTTTATAGTCTATGATCTTTGGCAATCTATTTTCAGATTTATAGACAATTTATAACCATATGAACTCATCCCATCCCCTATTTCATGAAGAAGGTACCCAAATGTACAGCCAAAAAAGACATGTATACCCTACTTTTTATAGAATTTGAACTTGTGGAAGAAATTCTTCTTGGCCCCCCCACAGTACCTAAAGGAGTAGACGGAAAAGACCTTTACACCTTCATGCGCGTGCTTCATAGGGACTCTATTACACAACCTAGTGCGTCCTCTGCGCGACGACAACATCGTCACAACTTGTGCGCTACCGCCAACTTACATACAGTGATCTTTTCGTTTTTAGTATGTCCTCTCAGAATCACATGTTTTTCTGCGCAAGAATCCCATGTTATACTGCAAATGTTTTGTAGCTCACGTCCTTCCCTAACAATACACTCTAAGCCATGCTATGGTGCAGTTGGGGTACATGGGATAATATGGGATTAATAAAGCAAAGAGATGGAAGTAAATTACGAAAGAATAGTTTTTTTTTACATCTCAAAGATTTGGTATTTATCATATTATTATAGCTTTGATGCATTTAGTGTGGGATAATATGAGATTATGAAAACAAGGAGATAGAAAGTTTTTTTTGGTTTGAGGAGTTCATGCAAGTAAATTTAGAAAGTGAATAGTTTTTTTTATATCTCAAAGATTTGGTATTTATGACATTATTATAGCTTTTTTGAAGTGTAACTTTTAAATTCTTTTAAGGGTCTGTTTGGGTGCTGGAATTAGACTGGATATTTCTGAATTAGATTTTTGGATAATGTCAATTCCATGTTTGTGTCTATCCAAAAACTTGGAATTGGAATTTCAAAATTCCTATTTTGCCCCCAAAATGGGCATTTCATCTTCCACTCAAATAGGTGGAATTGGAATTTCGAATTCCAATTCCAATTTTTATAAAACCAAATTTAATATTTTGTGGGATCAGTGACTATAAGGATGTATATTATATTGCCATAAGGATGTATATATATATATACATGTGTGTATATATACATGTGTGTGTATATACATGTGTGTGTATATACATACATGTGTGTATATATATATATGTGTGTGTGTGTGTGTGTGTATACATGTGTGTATATATACACAAATGTGTGTATATGTATATAGACACACATGTGTGTATTTGTTTATATATATACACATGTGTGTATATGTATATACATGTATGTATACACACACACATGTGTGTGTATATATATATATGTGTGTGTGTACATGTGTGTATATATACACATGTATACACACACACACACATGTACACATGTGTATATACACACACATGTATGTGTGTATATATACAGACATATACACACCATATTTCAAGAAATTAAAATAACGAATTAAAATTCCTTATGCATCTTCTTAGTCATTTTCCGGGTGAACCAAACAGGTCAGCTCATATTCCAAAAATCATTTTTAGGATTTTTATCTTCCAAAATTGTAGCATCCTCGAGAATTCACTGGAATTGACATTTGGTATTCCAACACCCAAACGGGCCCTAAGAGTTGTATCAAAGGTTACATTTATAGGATGATATCTAAACTAAGATTATAGATATATTGCATAACTAAAAGATAAACTAGACATTATTATTATTATTATTATTATGGAGGAATAAATCTATTTTCTATGGATCTGTTATATTATGCTAGAAGTTTTGAATCTGTGGATGGATAATTATCATGACATTCTTTCAAGCTCAAACTTAGGAATAGTAAGTTCAAATAAGGGAATGTTAAGATTTCATGTGTTTTATTATCTTTACAAGAAAGATATTTATATGCAAGGAAGCTAAGGTAGTAGAACAATTTTCTACACTAATCTTGAGAGAAGGATTATACAAAAACTTTCTTAGATCTTCACATCATTTATATAAACCTGATAGAAATAAATATAAATAACACGCACACATAGAAAAACACAATGATTTACATGGGGGAAGCTCTTTCGGGATAAAACCCTGAAAACTCCAAAAACCATCCAATACACTATTAAAAAATCAACAATTTATAATATAATTGTTGAGAAAGTTTCTCATAGGATTATCAACAATGGAGATGCAAGGGAGCTTAATAGATATCTTGCAATAATCTAACAATAATGAGATCCATATATTAGGACATCTTGATTTTTTCTTGAGATCATATACTCTTTGGGAAATATAGGATTTGAGCTTTGAGAGGTCAAATTTGAAGGAATTTGTTCAATAGAAATAGATCAAATACTTATAGATCTAGCCCCCTTGGATAGAATCCCTTTAGTCTTAGGTCATACCTATGATGAAGTCTCCTCTTCACCCATCAAACTATTGACAAAGACCCCTTTTACTTTATCTTTCGAGTGATCAAATGAATCATTTAAAATTAATATTTTGTAAGTATATATTCCTTATTATAAGCTTTCCAAAGAGTATAATTTTGACTATATTGAATGTCATTAGTTCATATTAAATTTTTTATTTCTTGCGAATGTAGATTTTTCATCAAATATTAAGGTCTTTGTTTCACACATGTGGTGGTATGTTCACCAAGATTGTGAATAGAAAAGTAACCACTCACCTAAAAATCTAGAAAACAAAGGTAACACGTTAGGAATATTTGAAAATTTAATTTACCTAAACATGTTAAGCTCAAAAATATGGGCCTTATCGCATATGAGGTTTTTAAATTAAAACCCCGAATGCATTAAATTTATATAAAACTACAACCAATCTTTTAAATAAAAAGAACCTAGTGCATATTATAATTTAAAAGAAAATGGCCTACTGGGTCATTTTAACATGTGATCTTCACCATTTAGCAACAAAGAATCTTGAAAAAATATCAAACGACACATGATTGTGTTCTTCTTTCTATCGACCAAATCAACAGGCCATGGCGTCAAAAAGACCTATACCGTCACATCTTGATTTTTTCTTGCATTGAATTGATGTTATGTTATAAGGAAAAAATTAATTAGACTATTGGACCTTTGACATGTGTTGATCTATGTGTGTGTATGTATGATAGTTAGATGTTCATGTTTATAATGAATGCATTAGATTAGATGGTCATAATGAAATATTATTATAATGTTTTAGATTATATTTATGGATTTTTGGAGTAACCTATTAATGAAGAATCTAGTTTGAATGGGTGCAAGTGAATTGTTGAAGATGAGAACATTGTCAAGGTAGAATTTAATGCCCCTCCAAGGAACTCTTAGATTACAGGGTAAAACATGTTTTAATTTATGTGGATTTATTATTTTTGAATGAAAATACATTAAATATCATAAATTACAATCATAAATCATATAAAAATGAGTTTAACTCAACTAGTCATTGCTCAACCATGCACTTGTAGAATTTTAAACCACCCCCAAGGGTTCCAAGACACAAGCAACTACACAACCAATACAAAGTTGAAATAGCTCCCCGAGTTGCTACAAGAGCCTAGATTAAATCCAAGGAGAAACTTTCTAAACAAGCCAGTCAAGGACACATGACTATTCAAGGAGATGACTGCATCAACCTCCCAAACAGTCTATCTAACCCTAAGTTTATTTTAAATCACCAATTAAAGTGTTCCTGTGATAATCAACATGAAACTTTTTGTTAATCCTTAAATAAACAAAAAATTTCAACTGATAATCATCATAAAAGTAACTCCAAACCACCTTAAAACCATACTCATGTCAACAATCAAGCATGTAAATTAAACTAAGAAGAGATGCCAAAGGATATGAAAAGGCACCAATCTATATGAATAGAAACTATACAATATAAAATGACGAGCAATGCTAGGATATACATCACTCACCAAATTATGTGTGGGGGGTTGTACATTAGGAATACAAATTCCACCCTTAAGAAAATTTGATTAGCACAACCCAAAAAGGATGAAGGGGTGCTAATGCAAGATCAAGGTAAACATGGGATTTGGGTATTCCTTATTGAATAAAGTGTGATTATGTGATATGGATGATATGTAAATGGTAAAACTAATGTAGATTTGATATATAGAAGTAAGTGTAAGGGGAAGAATAGAACTAATGGACTCACCTTGAAGAAAGAAGAGGCAAATGGACCTTTAGATCTGATTTTGACTATCACAGAGATGTCAGAATCAAGTAAAACTCCAGATCTGGGCTTCTGATGCTTGTAACTTCTTTATGTGAAAATGTCAATCCTAGAGTATGAGGCTAAACTAGACAACGTAGTCTAGGATGATGTTCCAAAATCTCAACCTAGTCTCTATAGCTCCAAATATGATGAAATTTTTAGGGGACATGCGACTGTGAATGATATTCTTGAATTCAGATCTGCAATTTCCATACCTACTCCTGCACATAGAAAAGAAGGGAAAAATATTCTGGAATGGGGTTTTCCTTGGTCAAATCGAACTGTTTAGGAATTAACCTTGTTATGAAATTAAAATTGCATAAGGAAATTAATGTAAACAATATAAATGTAAGTATTCACCTTGCATAAGAAAACCTCATGGATGGATGTTAGGATTTGATAAACCCATGAAGATGCTTGTATGTGTAAATCTTGAAATGAATGTAGAATTAAGGATATCTTCACGAATGCATATAGATCTATGATCACCAATCCTACGTCAAGAATGTTGATATGCTTGATAGCCTCAATGAAGAAGGAGAGAGAAGAAGAATGGATGTGTAGATCTTCTTGCTTGCTTGAGAATTCATCTACTTGTCCATCAGGAGAGAGAAACTTGCAACAATGAGAAAAGATTGCCTTTCCTTGAATGGACCTTGAAGAAATGGAGACCTGGGGATCTTAAATTGGATGCTTTCCTTTAAATCTTGAATCCACCACTTCAATTACATAACTTGTAATATTTCTTGCACTTGGAAGATATCTTCCTGATGTATATTATGGATGTCAAAATGAGAGGCTTTTATGTCTATTTATACTCATTTTGGGATTTAATATTGCGAGGCCGACCTCAATTAAATATTTGGAAAGAAAAACCTTGCATTGGGCCCATATCCTACTTAAATACAAAGGTCTAGGATAAGGTTGACCTGGGTGGCCTAGTCTAGGAAAAGGCCAACCTGGATGGCCCAGTTCAAAATGAGGCCGACGTGGGTAGCCTAGTCCAGGTGATGTTTTCTCAAAGTTTGTCCGGGTCTAGGGGAGTGCCATAGATTGCAGAGGAACACAACTAATGCTGCTATAATCAAGCATAAAATACATTCGAACCTTGAAATCTCCAAAATAGGGTCTAATAGGGCCTAGAGCATCTAATTATTGGTGCTAACTTTTTGGGACAATACATTTAGCCCCCACTTTAGTGGGAGTGTGAGACAAACTTGTTAGGATCAAGCAATACTGAGAGGGGTGGGTGAATCAGTATTGTAGTACTTCTATTCCTTTTAAGCCAATTCAAACTTAACCATGCAATAACCAAAATAAGAATAACACACACATAAAGTAAACAACTCATAAAACAATGATTTGTTCTCAAGGAAACCATGTCTAAGGAAAAACCCCGGTGGGGATGATACCCACAAATGATATACTAAAAGTGTTGTGTCCCTATTAGGAGACCTTGCCATGTTAGGAGTAGAATATTACATTAGTACAAGTCCTTGTTAGAGGACAAATCTTGTTAGGAGTCTATAAGCTTGTTAGGGGTGAATATAAAATGGAGCTCACTGTTCTTACAAATGACTCACTATCCTGTATTAAAAAATATTTTGTGACAACAAAAATGAATTGAAACAACATATTCTATGCCAAATTAGTTCCATTAATAGCTCACAACATCCTCTACATTATTCTGACATCCCAATCCATACAGACACACCTTCACAACTTCACATCTCAAAGCATATAAATTTGATTTCATAATCTTTCCAGTTGGCTCACAAATACAACACAAAATGTGTCCAACACATATTCAAATAGAAAGTACATATTCAATGACCATGCATCCATAAGGATAGGGTAGGAACCAAAAAAAATCCAAGATATCACCTCTGTATTCCACACGTTACTCCCTTAAGCATCACACCCACTCATTTGCCCTTTTTCACTGTTGTACAGTCTTCGCGTACCCATATCATGTTGTAACTCTCTCCATTCAACTCCAAAATACATGTGACCTTAAATAAAGGTATATTACATCCCATAATACATTCCTTTAAGCTCGCATGACTTAATTCCTCATATACTATTCTCACAAGGCAAAAATGTATGACTGTACCTTATCAAATGCTTTCTAGACTTAGTCATTTTTCCAATGTGAACATTCAAAATTGAATTGAACTCCAAGTGATCATGCAAATGAGTATTTTTTCCATAAATGATAACATCTATGTTGTAATCATTAGACCTCTTGCCAATAATTTCCCACTTTGGCATTGATGGGAACACTTTCTGAAAAATGACTAAGTGTCTAATGCCAAACTATTGATTATACATTAGTATACATTTTTCACCGTTATTACTACCCCTTTGACATCAATGGAAAAGGTATACAAAAAATTCCAACTATATATAATTTAAAAATGTAGAGATTCTCATGAAAAATTCACACCATATGAAGTATTTCTTGGAAAGAAGTTTCCAAGATCTTTACATATGTTGCCCATGTCTTCTCCAATATCTGGCCAACATGAATGAGACCATTCAATGTAAATGATGAGATCTTATCATCCTTTAATACTATAGGTAAATCTCCATCAATAGTCTTCTTCGCGGTCTCCATATCCTCGAGATTCTTCTCTAAAATTGACAATTTATGAGTAAGGATACTCCTCAACATAGAAAATTTTCCCAGCACTCTTGTCTTCTTTGTTTCCAACACATTATTTTATCTAATGACTTGGATACTTCCTTGTCCATCTTTGTAACAGATTATGAGGAGGACCCATAATTATTCGCCAAATCATCTAATGTCTTTTCATCATTGTGGATTATATTCATCACATTCTTTACATGCTTGGAAGGGTTTATGCAGTAGCTATATATCTTCTTCTCATGCATAATGCAATACCTAATACCAAAGATAGTGGTATCCAATATGCTGACATCCCACTTTATTTACTGATGTATCTCATCTAGTCTCTTCTCCATGTATTCTCTCTCAACTTTCACGGCTATGACCTTCTCTAATAAAGTAAAATGAACATCAAAGTAATTAAGGACTTTGTTCAAATTATCCACTATGTCATTTCCATGAAAAGTGAAATGTATGGGTAGAGTATTGTTAATTTTATCTATTTCCCTATCCAATACCTTTGAATTTTTCTATGTCCTCTATTCTAAACTCTCCTCTACCTTAGAAAAGGATATGAATGATAACTTCATCAGTTCATCTTCATCCATGCCATCAACATTAGTGTTCAGAGATTTACTATCACTTGCCAACAATAGAGTTGAAGAGACAAGAATAGATATATTCATTTCTTTCTCACCTTTAGTTTCCTTCTTTACATCTTCCTTACTTCCCTTTGTGCCTTGATCTATTTCCTCAATAGGTGCTTCTGTTTCTCCACCATTCACTATGTCAAGATCCATATTGAATGTACTCTATTTGTTACTGTAATCTATCTTAGTAGCAGTGTCCACATTCCATTGAAAAGGGTCACCAATATCCTACGAGGTGTGTGAGATCTACCTCAGACCATCATAGTTTTATTGCTTTACTTTCCATGCTTTTAGTGATTTTTACTTGGACATACCTTGAATATTGAGACACTTATGCGTTTGAGGATCTGTTGAATCCTATGTTAAATGTTCGGTACCTGGTTATGCAATTAGGGTACACTCGAGATACTTTATGTTTTGATTCAGTTTCAGTTTATGATGATGTCATATATGGGAATAAAATGGGGTTTAGGCAATTGTGATGAAAATTGGTTTAGAAAATTGATGATATGTTATTTAATTCATCCATACATAGTTTATATACCATGCAGTTATTGATGATGTATTATGTTTCTATATCATGTTATTTTGGACCTACTGATGTGTGCAATGAGTGTGTGGGGATAGTTGACTAGAGATCTAAATTGGGGACCTAGAATTGGAACCTATGTTATTCCATAAAATCCAAGGTCCTGTTTATTCATGTATGTGGTTTGCATCAGTGTGTTTAATTTAGTTAAAGTGAATGTGATTAAGTCATGTCATTTGTTTAATTTAATTGTGCCAATTTTGGTAAATGTTGCATAGGTGTTGGCATGGCTAGTTAATTGTATTATGTTTAAGTGTAGGGTTAACTAGGGGTTAACCTTAGTGTAGTACCAAGCTTACCATGGGTTAGGAAGTTTCTAGTTGGTCAACCTTGACTTGAAATCCGTGGGTTAACTTTAGCTAGGGTTTAGGAGGGTCTTTTGGGCTCTCATAAGGTAACCAGGGTCAATTTTAGCTACCCAAGTTGGTGCTCTAGGGGTTAGGGGTTATTTTCAGCCATATAAGAGCCTTTAATCACATTTATTACACCCTGAAAGTCTCCTTTTCAAAGTTGTGCGAAATTGAGAGTTGTGTGGTTTTGGTTAACCTCTCTTTTCTTCCAAAATTTGCATTCAACTCCATTTATGAAGAAGGAAGACAAGTGGGAAGAAGGAGATGGAGGTTTCTTCCTCACCTTTGATTGGTTCCTAGGTTGTTTGAGGTTTTCCTATATAGGAAAGGTTTTAGGAAGATCCTGAGTGATCATCCACTCTCTATCTTAGAGACCATTTTTTAGAATTGGAAGGAGCATAGGAAGGGGTTGCTTGGAAGGAGAGCTCATTTTCGGATTCAACCTTAGGCTTGGAGTAAGGTTGGATTTTTTTAGATTAAAATGTTTTCTTGGCATGTATGTGAGCTTGGAGCTCCTTTAATGGAGTCCTTTCTATTTTTATGGTTTTTCTTAAAAATTCTTGATGTGTAATTTGTTGTTTTTCATTCGTAATTTATTTTGTGAATGGAATTCTTCAAGGAGCACTAACCCTAGAGAGGGTAGAGTAACCTTGAAGGGGGTAGTAGGAAGTGACCCAAGATTGTGCAGAGTCTCCCATGTGTGGAGGGATAAACATGGGGTTTCATGATACCCATGATGCCAAGTATGGCCTACGGGCACCTAGGGGGCATAAGGAGGATCTTAGACTGCATCTTGTGTAGATGGTCTTTCCTAGTCCATGTGTGGCTTGAGAATTTTACATTATACTATGGCTTCTCTTCCTGCCAGTCCACCACTACCCCTATGTTCAGGAAGGCCTCTTGGAGACCTTCCTCTTGTTTAGCCATGTTGGGAATCCTCTTTGGTGTTTTTGAGTCTGTATGTGGTTTTTTCATGGTTGTGATACCTGTTTGTATCCTGTTCTATTATGGATCCCCTAGCTCATGGGGGGGGGGGGGCTTGAAAAGGCTTAGGTTGGGAGGTGAGCCTCCATGGTCAACCTCATTCTATCACGTACCCAACTGGATTCAGGACCTGCCAGACTTGTATGAGATTGAAATTCGAATTGGAGAATTTCATTGAAAATCTTGCATTTCAAGTTTATGTTGAGATTTTGAAATCAGGGATTTCCTTGTAATCATACATTTGAGTTTATAAATTTTGTTGTTATTTTATGCAATGGAAACAAGGAAATTTATGGATTAATATCTAAGAATAAAAGGATGTTATTGCTATTTAAAATTTAAAGTTTCCATTAATTTATAGGTGTATGAGTTATTCAAAAATTAGTAATTTATGAGAAATTGGATGATTATGTTATTTAAATTGGTTAAATATTGTAATTATTAGGGCATCGAGGCTTCAAATACGGAGTTGTGGATTTAAGTAATATTTTAATTTCTAAATGAGTTATATTAAAATGATGTTTTTTTATGATTGAAAAACATTATAGCTATGGTTAAATATGCTTAATTAGAAGTTAATTTTGATAAAGTATGTGATTTAATTTTTTTGAGAAATTAATTTTTATACTTAGAATATTTTTTTGAAAATTATTCAAAAAAATAAAATTGCCTAAAATGAAATTTTGTTTCCTACATTATGTTAAGCCATTAAAATGAAATGCAATCAAGTATTTAAATTTTAAAAAACATTCCTCTACATGCTTGCTGTTTGAATTTTCAATATTTAATTTTTGAGCAGTTATAAAAAAAAACTAAATACCCTTTTTTATTATATATATATAATATTTATACAACCCTTTGTTTTATATAAAATTGGGTTTCCTTTAAGCGTAGAGCGCTTGTAATAAAAAAGAATTTAATTAAAATTGTTTTAGGGGCTGAGGGTTAGGGCATGGCCAAAGCCACCCCTGCACCCCTCCCCTTCCTCCATACGACGGCGATGAGCGACGCAGGCTAGGAGGCGCCGGCTCCACGCACCACCACTGTGAAAGCAATGGTGGGCGGGGAGCGACGTCAGGGCCGAGCCCCTCCGCTTCCCTACCGCTCGTGTGCTTTCCTCCTCTACGTGCAACGTTCCATTCGGCCGCCGTAGAGGGTAAAACATTAATCACCCAAAACATTTGGGTATAAATAAATATAATTTCTTTTTAAAGTTTTCTTTAAGCTTTTTAATATCATCAATTAAATTTGATAATTTAATAAAAATAGATTTGTTAAAATTAAAGTTAGATTTATTTTAATAAATTTATTATATAGTATGAAGATTTATTTTATTCATTGTTTAGTATAGTATGAGGATTTAATAAAAAGGGAACTTCATTTTGTCCAAATTTTAATCTATAATTATTGAATAGGGGTAAAATGGAATCACACCTATTCAATGTAATGTATGAGGGAAATATGAGATCCAATTCTAAATCCAAATTCCCAAGGGAGAGATCCAATTTGATCAACCAAAAGGTTAATGCACAATCAAATCAATCTATGGAGAATATAAAAAAAAGGAAGAAAACCTTATATTTCCTTATGAAGGAATTGTGCTTGAAATTTGAAATAATTGAAATACAAGTACTAACCTCAAGATAGGGCAAATCGGGAAAATGCCAATTTCTGATGTCTGTGTATACTTTCGAGCAATTTTGCAACATGTTTCGAACTGAAAATGCCGAGATGAAGAAAACCCATAAATCTTGTCTTTCTGATAGCAGGTAGTCTTTGACCCTCATAAAAGGTCAAAGGCTACATTCTTATTCTGAAGGTCAATTTTGACTTTGTTCGTAGATCTCGAATTTTCACTGAAAAGGGTATCCAAATCCGATCTCAGATCTAAAATTTCGCACCTGTACCTGCAAGAAAAGGGGGTTTTGTTGTTTGTATGGGGGGTTTTCCTTGGTCAAACCCCAATTTAGGAATTAACCTTGAAATTGAATTGAAATGTAGTGTGCATAAACAAAGCAATTGAAACAATTCACCTCACTTATGTTGAAGTCCTTGTAGAGGATTCGAATCCTCAAATCCATAAGTAGGGATGCTTCAATGGATGTAGAATGATTGTAGGATGTCTCAAATCAATGACATTTGATCTTCAACACCAATCTTGAATAGATCTTTGCATATGAGGAGGCTTGGATGAATGTAGAAGGATGGATCTTTAAGGGGGCTCCAAAGAGATTGAATCCTTCAATGGCTAACAATGGATCTCCTTGATGGATGAATGCTTGAACACTTGAATGCTTGAATTCACTTGCTTTCACTTGAGAGCTTGCTCAGAAATTGCTTGAAGATGAGATGAAAACTTGATTGAGAGATGGATTGAAATGAGAGAGGAAGGCCTCCTTTTATAGTGAACTAGGGCACAAACCTCTAGAGAAGGCCGACATTGGGGAATTAAATCCCAATTAACCTTAACCCTTAGAAATGGACCCATATTAAATGCAATTTAAGGATTTACCATTCCGAAACCCGAAATGGCTGACCCAGAGGTGGGAAAAAAATCTTTCCGAAACCCAATACTTGAAAATTAGAAAAACTTGAAATTTGAATTGGGGGTCAGGGATGAGGTCGACTCTGCCCTAGGTCAAAGTCAAGGTCAACCCTGACCTAGGTCAGGGTCAAGGTTGACTTTGACCCTCAAGGTCAACTTTGACCTTGAGGTCAAAAACCTCAGGACTCTAGCTCAGAATGCCAGGAAATGCAGATATGAAGTGAAAATCAGGTGCAAAGGAAAGAAGAACGGGGGGAAAAGCCAGATACATGCGAAGACCCAATCAAGGCACTTAACATGACCCCAAACCACTTACTCGGAGGGCTAAACTCTCTTATCATGGAAGTGCTTCCATTTTAAGATGATACAATTATTAAACTAGATTTGTTTATTAAACATAATTTATTAGATAAGTTAATAAGGGTTGTTGATTTATAAAATAGGCTTGTTTATATAGCTCTATAGCATGTAGATTTATTTATTATTCTTGCATTAGGATTTTAATTGCTAAGGGATAAATTTTCTTTTGGGGTTTTATGAATAATAACTTAGGTTTTTTATTAAATTAGATTCAGTTAATATGATTTAGTTTGAGAGATTTATAGTTAATTAATTTCTTTTAAAGTATTATAATTTAAGCATTCCAATTTTATTTCATTAGATTTAAATTTAACTTTTAATTAACTTTAAATTAGAATTAGAACCTTCTAATTCATGATAGACGTTTTAATGTTAATATTGGGTTAAATCCATTAGAGGAGATATTTTAGCTTATAATTTTAACATTTGAAAACGTTGGCTAAACAAATTAAATTAAAAATTGTAATGTTTGAATTAAATTTGTTTATTCTACTAGATTAATGTTACTGACGATGGGGGAGTTATATCAACTCCTATTCATCGAGTCTTAAGTCAATTTGACCTTAACGGTCACGTTGGCCAGTTTTGTGCATAGTTGATTTTTGGTCAACCCTTGGTCAAACCTAGGTAAATTACCTCGGTTTGCATGCACAAGTATGTTGTATCATCTTTTAAACCTTTAGAACCTAGTTACATGTTTATCGATGTATGATTGAATTTTTAGTCAACTACCTCACTTTGCGTGCTAGTTGATGCATTCAGCTTGGGGACCCCTATAGGATAGTTTGGAAATTGTTTAGTGAAGTTTAACTTTTGGTCAAAATTGGTCAACTTGGTCAACCTTCTCTAGTTTGACCCTTGTTGTGTTTTTGGACCACTTAGACTTCTTTAGCGATATGTTCCCCTCCCCATCATTTTGGGTGCACATAGGAATTTGTGCCAGTTTGTATTTATACTTTTGTCATCATAGTTGTGTATGTATGTGTATTTCTAGTTTTACATTAGGTTTTAGAAAAAAAAATTTAGTTGTGTTTTGCTCACTTTTTGGGCATCACATTTTGGTATCAGAGCCAGGTTTAGTAAACCTTGGGAACCTAACCCACTTCGTAGATGCTAAACCTTTGTGTGTTTACATGTGTAGGATGTCTCCACTCACCTGATTGGCCTGTGGACATGGATGTGAGCATAAAAGTATCTCTTAATCTCAAGAAGAGATACAACCAGAGGTAGGGGTTCGAGAAGGGGACCATGGTCCACCTCCCGAAACACCTATTAATTCAAATGCAGAATTATTGCAAGCCTTTCAAAACCTAGCCAGACTCATCGTAGACCGTATGCCTCCAGTCATACCAAATAATGTACAATAGGGTATGGAAGGACATGGGTCCTCAATTAGGAAGCAAAGTAGGAGTCCCCCTCCTAGATTCATGGAGGGACATGCCCAGAAAGAAGTTGGGTCCATCAGGGGACCATAACCTCCACCCAGGATAGAGGTTAGCATATATGAGAGACCACCTCTTGATACAAGTGATCAAATCAGAGAGATGATGTGGCTTCATCCGCCACTATTTATGGGATCTACTGATGGGACAAAGGATGAGTCTTGGCTTCAGATCCTTGAGTGTTGTTTAGGGTTGCGCCCTTATGAGAGAAACTTGAAAGTACACTTTTTTGTACATCTTCTTAGAGGCAGAGCCTCCACATGGTGGAAACACAAAGAGTTCAAGGGACATTTGGTTATAGACACCTTGACATGGGAGAATTCCATGATCTGCAGTAGAGGGGACTTTCAATGGTCCAGTATGAGGGAAATTTCATAGATCTCCTTCCTTATGTCGAGTACATGAGGTTGTAGACACCTAAAAATGGTTCACACCTATGTGTCCCCTTTTAATATGTCTTTTATCTTATATCATTCCTCATTTGATCAATTACTAACATTTTCCTCATTTCACATCATAATATCGATCTCCTTGGCCAAACCAATCGAATCTGCATATCGATCCTAAATATTAATAATAATTCCTAAACCATTCCTAATCATCCCTAATCATTCCTAAACCATTCCTAATCATTTCTACTCATTCCTAATCAATCCTAAACATTCCTAAATGTTCCTAAACCGATCCTAATTGATCCTAAACCATTTCAAACCTTCCTAAATCTATTCAAATCAATCCGAATAAGTCTTAATCAGTCAAAATATTATCAAAACCTAACCGATCATTCATCAAACCAATTCTAGGGCATCATCCAAGTTCATCGATGTTTGATCTAATCAATTTCCAATTAATGCAATCAAGTCTCATCATCATCAATCAATCCCCGAGTGCATTGTCAAAGTTCATCAATGCCTCATTGTCATCAATCTAATCCTGAGTGCACTATCAAAGTTCATCGATGCCTCCTTAACCAATCCAAGTCAATTCAAATAGCATTTTCCAAGATCATCGATGCTATTTCATCATCATCAGTCCAACCTAATGGTATTGTCAAAGTTCATCGATGCTATCTTATCCTATCATCATCAATCGCATACACTGTTAAAGTTCATCAATGTTGCATTGATCTCTAATCAATTTTTAATCATTCAATACCAATCCCTTTTCAATCATACATCATCAATTTGATCAATCATTTTACTAATTTATCCCCTTGGGATAGGTAACCCATAGTTTATCCCTTTCTATTAATCTATTTATTAGATTAATTCCCCCTATCCTATGTCTCCCACAATTAATTAATTTCATATTAATTAATTATTCCCTTTTCCATGAATTTTGGATTTTTTTAATTCCTAATTCCTAATTTGTCCTTTTTTTGTGGGAATTAATGAGTTTTAAATTCAAAAATTCCTTCCCTCTAATTGTGCTTCCAATCCCTATAATTATGCTTCATGACTTCTTACATATTTCCCTATCCATTTCTCCACTAATTTGGCCTCCAAATTTCCTACTAATTATCCTCACCACTTTGTCCTTGATTTATGTATTCCAAATTATGCATTCAATTTGTCATAATTATGACAATATTCCAATTTGTACTCTCATTTCCAAATTTGCATTTTGGTCTTCAATCCCTATAAATTGAGATCAAATTTCTCCATTCCAACTAACCATCTTCTTTCAAATATTCTCACTATCATTATAGTCATATTATCAACAACACCTCGCTTTCATTGTGTCAACATGGGAGCTACATCCATCATTTTGGGGAAGCAAGAAAGAGCACAATTGTCAAATTGAGGGAGTTTTTTTTATAGTTGCATTTCTTTGTCTCAATTTCATTTGTGTTTGGATAGATTGATTGTGCATGCTTTAAAGTTTGATGGCTCCTCTTGTGTGTGCATGTTTTATTCATTTTCCTATCCTACATTTGGTGAACTTGACGTGAAATACATGATAATCTGATTGGATCCTTTGTTTTGTGAATTTGTAGGTCTTAGAACACTTTCTAGCACATTACAGGTCAAACTGCACAGTTGATTGGAGAAGTTGCGTAGTTGGTAAGAGAAACTGCGTAGTTGGGGCCCAGGATTGCACAGTTGGTAGCTAGAACTACGTAGTTGGTTAAATGGAGCAGTTGGTTAAACAAGATAGTCTTCTCATTTCTAGTTGCTTTAATTTGATTCTAAAGGATTCAAATGGACTCTAATTGTATCAAATCTTATTTTTAATGGCTTTAATGAACCATACATTTGGATTTGGAGTACTTAAAATGAACCTCACACTTCAATTGGCTTAATGAAATGAACTACATCTAGTTAGGTTCTAATCAAATAACCATTTTCAAATGGTATATCACATGTCCCTAATGGTTTCAAAATTTGCAAATTAGACTAATTAGGGGTTGAAATTGATCAAATAATTTCCCTAATTTACAAATTAAAGGATTCAAAAGCACTAATTCTTCACATTTACATGTTTTTAGGGTTAGTTTTTAGTTCACAGTTAATCAGGAGGTCCTAAACTATAGTTTTCCTCTTCTGATTGTAGAGCTGTGCAATTGGGGCTTGAAGCTACTCACATGATAGAATTATGTAGTTGGGGCCTGAAGCTACACACTGGGTTAAACTGTGTAGTTGGTAAGAGAAACTGTGCAGTTGGTTAAGTTGTCCAGTTGGTCCACTGAACTACATAGTTGGTAAGTACAGTTTATTTTCTTTGAAAATTTGGTTCATTTATTGTTATTTCTCAGTTTCAGGACTCAGTGTACAGGTTTTCTATTTCTATTGCTCTATTTTTAGCTTGTGGAAATCATGGGATGAAGATTAAATCCTAAACTACTAACACATTTGATGTAGGATGTTGTTGAAGACTTGAGTGTCATCCTAAATAATTTCATTTATGTATTTTGTAGTTAGCAAATAATTTTTTTGGTGCACTAAAATTAACCTTTTCTTTTAAGTATTTGGTGTGTCTTATCTTCATAATCCCAAAGAATTGTATGGGCATATCCTCTCCCCTCGCCTTTGTGGATCTTGGGTGAAGAGAAATCTATGCAATTCTTTTAGAGAGGCTTGCCTTGGACCAAGGTGTTCACTTTGAATGCCCCAAGGAACAACCTCAAGTGGTAATAGGCAAAAGCCAGGTCTCCATCCAAACTGCTATATAAATGTGTGTTTGTGACTAATAATCCAATCAATAGTGTGGCTAGGTGATAGCTCTCCTCTAGTACCCTAGTGGTGCGTAAAACCTTGGTTCTCAAGGCTGGGAGACCTCCTGAGGGAGTTTATCACACACCCATTGAATTGGATGTCCTGAACTAAATAATTTGTTGTAGTTGGCCAAAATCCTTCTATTCACTGATGCAAGGGGTCACCCATTCCTGTGAAGACATCCCACACTTTTTGTGGCTCTTGGTACAGACAATGGTTCCTTGGGAAGTGATGATGCTTGGAATTCGAAGCTTGGTGTGCATGAGAAGTGAGTGCACTATAAGGGGGAGCCCATGTCTCCAAGATTCTAAGTTGTCCACCCTGAGTAGTGAACTTTATTCAAGTGGGAATTCAATGAATATTGCCCTTCAAGCCTAGGTTGTGATGTGCTTATTTCAATTTTTACAATTATTCTTCTTGATATGTCTCGTGTGAGTGTTTAAACATTTTCAAAACACTTTTAAAACACTGATAACACATTTGCAAAACATTTCAAAACCTTATCAAAAATATTCCAAGACATTCAAAGAGTATTTCAAAACCTTGTCATAGACTTTGCCAAAAATGAAATTTCAAAACATTTTCCTTGGAGCCTTGTTGCAATCCTAGGGTAATCTTTTTCATTCTTAGTCCTCTTTTGCATCCATTTCCATACCATAGTCCTTGCATACATTGTATTATCTTCCCTTTCTTTGCATTTCCATTTTTCAAGCCCTTGCATTAAGTTGTCCTCATTTTAAGTCCTATTGCATTTTGCATTTAGAACCTTTAAAAGATTTTGCAAAATCCAACAAAAATCCAAATTTTAGAGTCTCTCCTTATGTTTTTGAAAAAAAGATCTTGACTTAGTCCCTCTTATCAAAATTGTCCTTTTGTTCTTTTGTCAAATTCCATCTTTGTCATGTTGGATTTAACTTAGTCCCTTTTATCGAATTGTCCTTGTCCTTTTGATCCCTTTTAAAGTCAAGATCCCCATTCAATTTCTAAGGTTATACCCTTAGATTCATATTTTCCAAAGGTTTTGTCAAAGTCCAAAATCCCAAAAATATAGTTTGCATAATTTGCATTTTCAAAATCCAAAATCCAAAGTCCAAATCCTAAGTTGCATTTTCATATCATTTCAAAAGTTCAAAATCCCAAAAATCATATTGCATTTTGCACAATCCTAAGTTGGATTTTCATATCATTTCAAAAGCCCTTCAAAATTTCAAAAACATAGTTGCACTTCGCATAATCATTCCAAAATCCTAAAAATCCAAAAAAAATTGCATTTGCATATCTTCCTAAGTTTTATTTGCACATCATTTTAAAAAAAATCCCTGCATACTTTAGGTTGCATCATCATACTTTAAGTTTTCAAAAATCCAAAAAATTGCATCTTTCATATCCTTAGTTGCATATAGTCATCATGCCAATTGTGACAAGGAAACAAGGTTCTTACCAACCCATGTATATTTCAAGTGGTAATACACAAATACCTTTTGATCCTAGATAAGGTATACCTTTTCAAACACAAGGTTTTGATCCAAACATCATGTATCCTTCAAGACAAGAGACCCAATCACCTTATGACACAAACACCATGTACCCTTCACATTCTTAACCAAGACACATGATATTAATGCAATCAAATGATTAATCATCTCAATCTCATACACACTTGATTAAAAAGTTGATATCTAAATTAGAGGAAGAAATTAAGTTTGTGGAACAACAAATCCAAACTACTTAAAAGAATAGAAGAGATATGGCCAAACTATGTAAATGCCACAAAGATGATTTGGGTGAAATTAAAATTAAAGCTCTCATTGAAAGATAAAAAATACCAATACTTCATTCACAACTAGATGAAGCACAGACCAAGCTCAATCAAACCCAATCCAATCACATTCAAGAGAATTTTTTTTTCAACCAAGGCCCAAATCATGCTCAATTCCATCAAATTTCAAATCAAATGTCATGCCATCAAATTTCAAATCAAAGTTTTCAACCAGAGCATGGTGTAAATCGATGGAGACCTCCACCTAGTTATGAACCAATATTTGTTCCAATACAACCAAGTGTCCCTCAAACAATTTTATAATATCTTGTGCCAATCATGTAAACAAGTCAAACATTACCAAGATCACAAACAAGTTTTCCTCCAAGAACATTTCATGTTAATGAACAACCTTTTATGTCATCAAATCAAGAAAGCTTTTCTCAAACAAGAACAAGTTCAAACTTATCAAGTATGATCAATGATCAACCTTTTGTGAGACATCTTCCATCAAAAAATTCTTCACAAGTTGCAAACATTAATATGGTCTCACCAACAAGATCAACCAAGAAGAAGCAAAATTCCAAATCTAACTTTTTAAAAGATTTTCTTCAACAATTAGGTTTTATATATGAAAATAATAATGCACCCATGTCTAGAAATGAACCATCCCAAAACAATAAAATGGATGACACACCTATTTCCTTTCAAGAAATATCCATGTCCCCTTCCATCCCTTTATCCCCTCAATTTTTACAAGAGCAATTTCCTCCATCTCCCACTAATGACTCTTTCAATGATGAAACCTTCTAAGGGGTATCCATAGAACAAATTCCAGATAATCCATTTTTTGACACAATTCCCTTCCATGCTTCCAAGATTCTAGATCCAATGCCACAATTTCGTCCATCTCCCCACAATCCTATTCAAGATATTCCTATTCAAACTCCATCTCCTTCATGTCAAAACATTGACCCTTTTCTAGAGTCACCCATACATATCCCAAATCAAACCCCATGTCAAGAGGTTGATCCAAAACAAAAAAGATATGAGTCCCAAAATAAATCAAGATTAAGATCCTAACAATGACCAATCCTATCCAATTGTTGACCAGTATCCCATTTTTCTTGAGCCTAATGATGATCCTATTGTCTTCAAATCCCCTATCCAAGATGATCCCTTTCAAGAACAAAATTTCCTTTCAAACCACATTAAACTTTCACTTCCTAAGAAAGATCATAACCTCCCTTCCATAATTTCCAATGATTCCATCCAAATTAAAGAGTATAGCACCTTTCGTATGGAATCCCAAGATCCAATTCCAAGTCAAGATCAAAGTATCACTTCACCCTCATGTCCACAAGATCCCACCATCCATCTAGATCCTCCTAAAGATCCCTCCATCCATTCATCTCCATGTCCTAGTCCTCCAAATACTCCACAAGATCCTATATTGGTAGATGACCCTACCATTGCTTCTATTCTATTACATGATCCCATTATTCCTCCTGACTCCCCTCATACTGCAGACAAATTTGTGCAAGTTGGCCATACATGTCCAATAAATTCCTCCATTAGAATATATTCCAATCCACTTTATGATCCTATTATTTCTTTCATATCATTTCCACCTCAAAATGAACTCATGTCTACTAGCAAGTGTCCTCTTAGTCCAAGCAAGAATTATCAAGTCAAAGAGTTCAATATTCAAGAACCAAGTATATTAGAACCCTTTCATGTTAAAGAAATCTCTAAAGGTCACGACCTTAGTCCCAAATCTCACTCTCAAGATGTTGGTATCCCTTGAAAATCCAAATCTAAGTGTATACCTCCTCCTTCACCCCTTCTATCCATTTTAGGTCCATATATTCCTCCATCCACTAGTTCAAAGTCCACTTACCCTTTCCCATATGCATGTCAGAAAAGGCACATATCTTCAAGAACCTTCCACCCATTAAAAAAGCCTTCATAAAATTCCTATCCATCCATGAATCCCCTTCATTTTCCAAGCAATTTGGATGCCAAGCATAAAGTCCATAATTCAAGAAATCCACATGTATTCAAGGATCAACATGTCCATTTTAATCGACATGTGAAATCAAAGAAAAATATGATCCAAAAAGAAAAAGAAAAAGAAATATAAAAAAGGCCATGAAGGCCCATTAATAAAAAAGAAAAGTCAAAATCAATATGGGTTCCTAAGTCCATTGTGTAAACAATGCAATCAAATGACCCACAAAATAATGGAAAAACAAAATGCATGTGGATTCCCAAGAACCTTCTTGAAGCACAAATTCCTAAAGAAAAATCAAAGTTGGCATCCAAAATTGCTATCCCTCAATCTAAAAGCCTTCCATCTTCCAAATCCATTTTGGGTCCTTTTGTCCCCAAATCCATATCCATTTCTCCATCAAGTCCAAAATTTCCTTTTCTCCCATCACCCCATCACCCCTCAAGGTGTGTGCCAATGTTGTTCTTGCATCCATTTCCATCCATTAACAATCAAGCCTTCTTCTACTCCCACCATTATCTAACACCTATTTTATAGACTTTCATCTAGCCTATCCAATCATTTACCTAATCCTTATCATTACCCTACCAATGTCTTTGAGTATACTATCATAGTCATGGCCCATTATTATATGTCCTTTCAAGAGAATTATACAAAGAACAAGGCACTTGAGTCCTTTTTATATGTCATGTCATGTGTCCATTGTCTTCCAAAAATGTCAAAAATACAAAAAAAATGAAAAAAATGAAAAAAGAAAAAATGAAAAAGAAAAAAAATGTTTCCATGATGAAAAAATGGCAAACAGGCATATTGTTAACACAAAAAAAAGAGAATAAAGAGAAATAATTTCGTCCAATAGTGAAAACCTGGCAAACAGGCGTCATGTGTAATCTCTGAACTTCTTGCATTCCATACTTGGGGGCAGATTTTATTGATATTTTCATATCCTATTATACCCCTATCATTTCCTCCATTATCTGTATCATCTCCTATGTTATCCTATTGCCTTTCATATCCTTTATCCTATCAGCTTCCATATTCCTTTTTTCCCAACTTTGATCTTGACAAGGTTACAGATCCTCCTAAAAGAATTACATGTCATATTTCCTATCCTATCACATCCCTTTGGTCCATATTGACTATCCTCTCACATCCCTTTGGTCCATACTACCTATCCTATCTTATGGAATCCTTCATTCCCTATCCCCCTTTTGTCCACTATTGATCTTGCTTATCCTATCCATATCCTATCATTATCATACCCAAAGCCCTACCTTGGTCTTGATGAAAATAAGGAAAACACATATTTCAAAAACCTCTTGATATTTCCATTCCTATGCATCACTTTCCATATCCTGTCATATCCAATCATGTCATTGCATAGTTTCACTGCCATCTCCTATCATATCCAATCCCATCTTTGAGCTTTCTTAAAGCATATTATCCCCATTTTGTGGATAGTCCTTGGCAACCCAAACAAAGCTTCAGTGCAATACTTAGCAACCCTTTTTCCTTCAGCCATCTACCAACCAATCCATCAATCCATAATGTGTTGGAAAAATGGTCAACGCTCCCCTTGGGATTTATGACATGGCTTAACCACCTCCTGTGTCTTCTATAAGTCTAGTGGTTGTATTGGGCATTAATAGGTCGATCTTTTGGTGCAACGACAACTACTACTTCTAACAAGTGGTATCAGAGCTTGGTCATAGGTTTGAATCTCCTCGGGTAACGCTGAGGGGGAGATTGTTGGCAAAATGGTCAATGCTCCCCTTGGGATTCATGACATGGCTTAACCACCTCCGGTGTCTTCTATAAGTCTAGTGGTTATATCCGACATTAACATGTCGATCTTTTGGTGCAATGACAACTACTACTTCTAACATAATGTCCCTGCCTTGCTAGACACTCGAGCAATTCTTGCTTGTAAATATCCTTAATGATCCTGGAAAAATTACTAAAAATCATAAAACATCATGAAAAGATCCTAAAAATTTGCATATGATCTTGAAAAAAATCAGTAAAAATTATATAATGTCTTGAAAAAATTAGTAAAAAGCATAAATGACCCAAAAAATTTCTAAAAATCATAAAAAGTCTAGAAAAAATCTTAAACATTGCAAAATGTCTTGAAAAAAGAACAAAAAAATCAAATCCTTAAAAAATTTAGAATAAATTTGTACATAACCATTTCTATGCTTTCAATAAATTATCCTTTGAGATAAGATAAACATTTCAGAAAACGTAATCTTAAGACTTTTCAAAACATTGCACTTAACCAAAATCATGCTTCAAGAGACAAACTATCTGTAAAGAAAAAATAAAATGTTTCAAAAAGTTTGAATGGTATCCTTTACATATAGAAGAATTGGGGAAGATAAGATTCTCTTCTTAATCTCAAATTCCCAAAGGAAAGATCCAAATTGATTAACTACAAGAAAATGGTCAATGCATAAATGAATCAATCGATTAGTAATAAGAAGAAAGAGGAAAACCTCACATTCCGTTTTGGAAGAGAGTATTAAAATCTTAATTGAAATGAATTGAAGACAAATACTAACATCAAAGTATAACAGATCTTGAAATTGCCATTTTTTGGTGTCTGTACTCAGTTTTTAGAAATTTTGCAATCGGATCTGGGACAGAAACATAGAGATGGAGAAAACCCAAAAATCTTTTTCTTTTTTGCGTCAGGTCGACCTTGACCTGCACTTCTCAGATGAAAATTTTGTTCGCGAATCCTGAAAGTTTGATGAAAAGGGCATCCAAATATACTTCGTAATTCACTGTTCCGCACCTTCTTGTGCAAGAAAAATGGTTTTTTTGTTTAGATGAGGGGTTTGCCTTGGTCAAACCCTAATTTTGGAATTAACCTTGAAATAGAATTGAAATTGCAGTAATAAACAAAGTAAATAGAACAATTCACCTTACTTATGTTGAAACCCTTGTGGAGGATTCAAATCCTTGAATCCACAAGTATGGATGCTCCAAATGGATGTAGAATTATAGGATGTAGGATGTCCCAAATCAATTTCATTTAGATCTTCAACATCAATCTTGAATGGATCTTGGAATAGGAAGAAGATTGAATGGATATGGATGGAGAAATCTTCAACAAGAGGGCTCCATAGAGCTTGAATCCTTCAATGGCTACCAATGGATCTCCTTGATGAATTGGATCTTGAATGCTTGAGTACTTGAATTTTTGAATGCTTCCTTTCTCCTTCTTTCTTCCTGTCATGCCCTTGACAGTTCCAGAATTTACTTTTCTATGCTATGTTATGTTATGTTAGATTTCTTTGAGTTCGAACTCTGACTGCGTTCTTTTGAACTTTGTTATTTAGATTAAATATGTTATCTCTGTTATTCTACCAGACATTCAGAGAATTATGTCTATTTCTGTCGCTTTATGAGTCCTATTCCGATGACAGAATTGGCTTAGACTGAATTTTGAACATTGGTTTGATTATGAAATAAGGACAAACTATACGGTTAGTTAATTGTCTGATTATTGATTCATTGTTTTGGAATCCTTAGTAATATGTTAGACGTAATTAGAAATGGTTATGTTATTATGGTTAATTGTATCTTATGATTATAGGCAGTATATAGAGAATTATTGTTATTTAACGTTAATCAAATTCTGAATTCAAAATTAATGAATTTGAAATATATGTATTTTTATACATAACTATGAGTGAATGTTTTAGCATGTATGTGGTTTTTCATTTACTAAAATTATATGAATTATCTAAGTTAGTACATCCTAGGTTGTTGTTAGTAGGAGGTTAGTGTGATTTAGTGTTAGTTAATTGGCAATGTCATGCACTATTATCTTAGATGTTTAAGTTAGTAAATGACTAATGTTATTGGCAAAGACATGTATTAACCTATCCCTAAGTTTTCATATTATTAACTGGCTCGAAGACATGACTTACGGTAGGGTTTTAATGCACTTGCATTGCTTTGAGGTGTTAGTGGGGTTTAAGCTATTTTTCAGGTTGTGGAAATGTACTATGTTGGACATTTGGCAGGTATTGAGTTGTGTTTTCTGCAAGGGATAAGTTTGCATTGAATGAACTTGTCGATGGCAATTCATTGTTGAGTTTGAAGTTCACCATTTGCTTTGGTTAAGGAATTGCAGTTTGTATATGACTCCATTTTTTTTTACCATGTTATGCTTCGGCATTTTGGGTAAACAGTTGGTTATGGACCCGTGTTACTGTTGTATCCTTCATGATAAGTGGCATGGAATGAAAGGGGTTTTCATGGAAAAGATAAACCCTCCTGTTCATGGTCATTTAGAAAGTGGGGAGTTTCATACTATTATCTCTACATTTTGGGCTCTCTTGCATGACATTTTGGTAATCTATGATAAGGGATCTTCGTGGTTGAGTTTGGGATTCATTTGTGAAGCTCACCAGGCAGGGGCTAGCTCTAGCATTCCGGTTCTGGATATCTTCTCCATACGAATACCAGGTAGGAGCATCTCTTACCTTATTCTCTGTTTCCATTTCTTGTTCTACAAATGAAAATTAAGGGAATGTTGATTACCACTGGTTACTAGTCGATGTATGTGAGGTTTTGTGTTTGAATACTTTGTAAGTTCGGTCATGAATCAATCTTTTCTTTCTTGGATAGATTAGAAAGTTATCTAGTTACTTGATGATGTGTTTAGTGGAGGAAGTTGGAAATGAACAACTATTTAGTAAGTGTTTTGGTTTTAGTGTGGTATTTAATACATGTCTTTAATATGCTATATTCAAGCATAATGTAATAAGGGGTTTTCTCTGTACTAAGTATAAAATTTGGCAATGTTTTAATTAAGTCTATGCCAAACTATGGAATATAGATATGTAGAAGTTATAGGGTTATATCCTTGTGTGTTTTTTTGGTGTCGATGTTTACTTGCTTTGGATAGTGTTAAGGGAGTTAGTCAGGTTTGAGAATCGACATACTAATACAGTATGGAACCAGCATGAGTTATTGTGTTAAAAACTTCTGTAATGGTCTTCTCGCACTGTTCCTGTTGTTAGGAAATCTGTAGCATCATAATGCATTTTGTTTGTATGGACTTGGTTATAAGGTGGAGTCAGGTTTTCTACCATAGTCATATACCGAGGATGGTATCGATGTTCTTTTAGAGTTGTAATGTGGGATTTGGGATTAGTGGTATTCATAATGTCATCTGTTACCAGTTGTATTTTGTGTTAACACTTGCAACATAAGTATGGATTAAAGTGTTTCTTTTGGGTGAACTCCTTTAGTTATCTAGTGTCGATGTTTTGTCAATGGGTGTTTGTCACTGTATGTATCAGTCAATAGAGGAATGTGGATGTCTTGGTTATGTCAAACTTGATTGCGAGCTTTATGTTTCTTCTGTAATTATCACCAGTGTGTATTACAGTTGATACAACATTAGGAAATGTAAGGGATTTATAGGAAAGTCAATTACTATCTTGTTTAGATAGTAAGAAAAGAAAAGAAACACTTTGGTAATTTGTTTAAGAGGTAGAAGTCAGTTATTATTCTGTCATTATTTTATGTATTCGGCAGATTAGTAGTATAATAAGGTAGTTGTTTTCTGTGACAGAACTGTGAAGATTAGTATGGTTTTTCTATTGCATATTCATGGACTTAAACTATTAATTACAAGTTTATGCAATTAGATATATAATAGATGATGTAATTGTCATTCTGAACTATTAATTACAAGCTTATATAATTATGTATTCATATATACATATACCTGCTGGGATATGTATATGTATACACAAGCCGTGGTGTATACATGTACATACGCCAACATGTATATAAATGGTATAAACTTGTAATTAATAGAGTAGGGTGTATGGCCATTTAGTTTAATAATTCGGTTATGGTAAACTAATATGTTTGTTAAAAGTGATGGGTGTTGTGTTGATTCAGTTGATGTATGATTATGTTAGTTCTTTTCTATTCATTAGGAAACATGAATTTGATATGGACATTTTAATGTACGGTTTCAGATTTAAGGTTAAGTTAATGTGGAGATTATTTTGATTGGATTTGTGATGGAGAAAGAGTTGTGATCTTTTCATCTTACGTGAAACATCATGTTTATGAATGTATGTTAAGAAAGATGGTAATATGGTTTTATAATGGATTTCTGTTTGCTGTTTCAATTTTGTAAATTGATGCATTAGAAACAGAATGTTAGTGAAATTGTGTTATGTAGTTCATTTCACTGCTTTCATTAATTTCTAGATCAAGTGTTTTTTAAGATAATGCAAGTATGATCCTTAGATTGGGGGCTGACACTAGTATAGTACCTTGTGATGATAGAATTTCTGTCAGTTGTGACTGACACTAGTCTATATCCTTATGGGAAAGAATTTCTGTCAGTTGTTTAATTAAGTGATAATTATAAATTCAAGGGTTATGGGTTTCAATTAACAAAGATAAAACATTATGGTTTCATCAGACATAATGGATTACTACGAGTTTCCTTACGGATACATAGCGTAGGTCCTTATGTGGACACCCATGAACTATTGGATCATTACTTTGTCATTTTCTTTGCGAGTTTATTTCTGTTAGAAAGAAATTTAGTGCTTGATGATTTTGGTGTAAAATGGAATATGTTACTTAGTTCTCAATTACATCTGTATCTAAATCTGCATAAATGTTATTTTGTACTGACTTTTATGATTGCAGATATTTGGAGATGATTCATTTTCTTTATCATTGTGACTGAGCCCTGTTTGCTGTTTGCGTTTGTGTTCATTTTGATTTTCAGGTTTTAGATGGATAAATCAATGAATATGGGACAGTGGATAGCAGTTGTTAAGTTTGATGGGAAACAAATCATTTCATGGTTATTAGTTATCAGATCTATTCGTAGAATGTAATGGATTTGGAAAGAAGGAAATTTTGATTGAGACTTAATCTTTGAATAAAGAGTATTATTATGACTCTGATGTAAATCGATTGTAAACTATAAAGTTCTTAGAAACAGTTACTATGATTATATGTAACAGTTTGTTATTTTAAGGAAAAAAAAAAATTATTACTGTGGTTTTATGTGAATTTGTTTATGGTTGTTCTTCTTTAGTATCATCTTTTATCTTTAAGTATAGATGGGGTGTTACACTTGCTCTCTTCTTTATTTTTATTGTTCTTGTTTTTCTTTCTTTCTAAAAATGAGAGGAGAAGGCTTCCTTATATACTAGTCTAGGGCACAAACTTCTAGAGAGGCTGACATATGAGAAATAAATTCCCATTAGGCTCATAACCCTAGGAGTGGACCTAAATTAAATACCTTTTGAGAGTCATCATTTCGTAGCCTGAAACAACTGACCCGAAAGTGGGAAAAAGAATTCTTTCCAAACCTCGACATCTATAAATATTCAAAATTTTAAATTTGGACTGGTCGAGGTCGACCTTGACCCAGAAGGTCAACCTTGACTCTGAGATCAATAACCTCAAAATATCAGAGCAAGATGCCAGAAATAGGCAGGAAAGAAGCAGAAAATAGGATAGAACAGGGGAAAAAGCTAGATCCAAGTCAAAGACCCATTTAAGGCATTTGACATGACCCCAAACCACTTACTCAGAGGGCTAAACCAGTCCTAAATGGAATTGATTCCATTTTCCGATGATACATTTAGCCCCCAATTTAGCAAGAGTATGGACTCAATGCAAACTCTTGGTAAAGGAGATAAAAAAGAAAAAGAAAATCTTATTGAAATCAAAGGGACAAAGCAATCCTCAAGCCCCCAGGGACTCAAGTCTTTGTCAACCCTGAGATTACAATAAGAGAGACACCACTAGAAAACAGAGAGAAGAGGGTGTGATCACCTTACCCAATGAGAACTTATGTCCCATTGTGAATCACACAAGGAAACAACGCAACTGGAAAGATGGAGTTGAACCACCTAGTGAATGTGGCTGCTCACTAGTCAACCCATCAAGGATTCACCCTCAGGAATATTCTATTCCAAAAGAGAAAAGCCAAAACAAGAGAGATCCAATCTTAAGGACACCTCCAACCTTAAAGGATCAAAACTTTGAAAATTGAAACTGGAGTGATCAAGAGATCCTATAAGGTAAAAATCCATGCTTTAAGGATTAGTCTCTAATCCATAAAGGGAGAAAATTTTTGAAAAATATTTTGAAAGTGTGTGTGTGCAAAAAGTGAGTAGAGCGTATGCCCCCAAGTTAAAGTCATTGCTAACACTTTAACATGAGCAATGGCTTGAATGGAAACATAAAAAACTCCACTGATTATGTTTCCACTACGAGATGCCCCCAAGCGAAGATAAATCAAGGGAAATACCACATAAACATATAGAGAAAATAGAAGGGATCTACCTATCCTGCGGTCAGTATGATCATAAGATTATATATATATATATATATATATATATATATATATATATATATATATATATATATATATATATATATATATATATATATATATATATATATTGACATCATTCCCCAAAGAAACTAGAACTACAATCATAATGGAGGAAATAAAATTCAAGAGTTACAAAGAAGAGTCTTTTTGGACCACAACATGGAGACCAAAAATAATCAGTGCTACAGAGTCGCAAATCCAAGCGGACTACACAAGGAAAATTTTTACAAACAATAGCAAAGATACAACATAACATGAAAAAAACATATAGAAGAATAGAGATACATATAGAGGAATAGTACAATAGGTTCAATTCCTTTATCACCTTGCACCAACAAAGTAACAAGGGTCATATAAAATAATCTAACAAACATTTAGGAAACACATTACAGGAGAAACACAATCCAACAAGCAAACACACAAAAAGCTACCATGGAGGACAAGCCAATCAAGCAAATTTCCTACTCTCCCCATCTCGGTCTATATCATTTAGGGAAGGTGGGAAACTCGCAAGGGGGACTATATCTAACAAAGTAGGAATAATAGCTAGTTCCAAACAAGGATCCTCTTGGGAATCATGATGTTCGATACTAGGTGTAATTATCAATTGTGTTGAAAGCATATTAGGTAAATTAGTATCAATTTCAATAGTCTCATATTCATCATTAGCATCATTAGGATCATCAAGAGTATCTTCTTCATCAAGATTAATCGAAATAGAATCTAAGATACAAATATAATCATCATAATCATTCATCTTAACATCATTATTAACATTAACTTCTTCCAACACATCATGCATAGGCTGGTCAAAATAAGGTAAAGAACTTTGAAGAACAGAGGTACGGGCCTTAGCTTGAGCTCGACACTTCTTACAATGTTCATTGGTAGACCAGTTATGTTTTTTCTTGTTTGAAATATGCTGAGAACTAGGAGGAACAACCACCGGTTCCTTCACAGGTTCTATAGGAGAATTAGTAAGATTCTTAGTAGGCTGAAAAGAAACACTAGGAGCTTGATTAACAAAACTAGAAGCAATGGATAAAGGAGGTATGGAAGGCATAGGAAAAAGACCACGGTTAAGATCCATCTGAGGCATGCTCAACTCAACAATCTTGCGATGCTTATAGGCTTGATATGAGTGAAAAAGGTTATTAGGTTGAGAAGGACATGAAGTAGGTAATGAAGGCCAAAAGAAGTCAAGGTTAGAACAATCCCTAGGCCTAGAAGGTTGATATAAACTATGATTAATCATCTTCACTTCTTCATCATGAATGAATTTAATACACTTATGGATAGGAGAAGAAATGACATGCATGGAATTCAACCAAGGCAAACCAAGCTTAACTTGAAACTGCTCAGAAGTAGGGACAACAACAAAGGTAGTGTCTACAACTCTACCACAAAGTTCAACATGAAAGTTAATAGAATCAAATGATGGATAGAGAAATCCATTACAAGTTTGGATCCACACATTAGATGTATCATAACAATCACGTTGTAAGTTCTTCATAAAAAGGTTTTCTTCAGTAATGACATTGACTAAGGATTTAGGATCAACAAGACAACCACATGTAGCTATCTTAGAAATCCTAGCATAACTATAGAGGGGACCATCAGGAGCTTTAATAGTCTCAGAATCATCAAAGGTGATCAAGAGTTCCCCAGGTCTTCTATTCTTTGGTTGTTTTTGAGGTTTAGGTTTCGGTTTCAGTTTAGGCTTAGGTTGAGGTGGAACTTGAAGTTGAGGTTGAGATTGAGGCTGGGGTGGAGATACATGTTGAGACAAAACAACATGTTGCACATGGTTAACAATATGATTGAGATCATCCATCTTGGAAACATAAACAATATCCACAGAAGATGGTTGAACAATGGTGTTAGTATCATGTGTAGGCAAAGGATTCATATAAATTTGGAGGTTTTGATTAGGAGGAGAGACAAATTTGTTCCTACTACCATCAAAACTATCAATAGATAAAGCATTAGAATCAATTAATTCTTGAGCCTTATGTTTTAGAGAATAACACTTCTCAGTATCATGGCCATTCTGACAATGGTATTGACAAAAGGCTTTGGGATCAAAGGATTTGGATGACATCGTAGTAGGTAAAAGAGGTCGAATAGGAGGCAAAGTAATCATATTAGAATTCAATAATTTAATTAGAATAGAATGTAAAGATTTAGAAAGAGGAGTAAATGTATGATTCAGACGAAAAGCAGTGGCTGCAAAAGTGGCATGTTGGATGCAACAACAACTTGATCAACAACTACATTTTCTTGCTTATTTATCTTGACATAGTTGTTAGGTTTTTGAAACTTGTTCACGTTAGGGTCACCATTAAGTAAATAAATCTTTTTTTTTGAATTTTTTTGAATAGTATCCTTTACAGATAGAAGAATTGGGGAAGGTAAGATTCTCTTCTTAATCCCAAATTCCCAAAGGAAAGATCCAAATTGATTAAACACAAGAAAATGGTCAATACATAAATGAATCAATCAATTAGTAATAAGAAGAAAGAGGAAAACCTCACATTCCATTTTGTAAGAGAGTATTAAAATATTAATTGAAATTAATTGAAGAGAAATACTAACCTCAAAGTATAGCAGATCTGGAAATTGCTTATTTTCTGGTGTCTATACTAAGTTTCTGGAAATTTTGCAATCGGATCTGGAACAGAAACACAAAAATGGAGAAAACCCATAAATATTTTTCTTTTTTGAGTCAAGTCAACCTTGACCCAAATATAAGTCGACCTTGACCCCTTTATGTTGACCTTGACCCACACTACTCCGACAAAAATTCTGTTCGCGGATCTTGAAAGTTTGTTGAAAAGGGTATCTAAATCTACCTTGTAATTCACTATTACGCACCTACTCCTGCAATAAAAATGGTTTTGTTGTTTGGATGAGGGGTTTTCCTTGGTCAAACCCCAATTTTAGAATTAACCTTGAAATAGAATTGAAATTTCAGCAATAAACAAAGTAAATAGAACAATTCACCTTGCCTATGTTGAAACCCTTGTGGAGGATTCTGTAGTACCCCGCCCCTAGTCTGATTTTATAAATGTTATGAGTATTTTAGGATGATAGATTATATGTTAGGAAAACATTTATGTTTATGATTTTACTGACCCCATACTTGCATGTGTATGGGTGATGTGTTTGTTTTATATTTCTATTTGATGTGCCTGATGTGGTTGAGGGACGGAGCCGTAGTTACTTGCTTGCGAGATCCACACGATTGGCCAATCCCCACCATTGTTTGTTATATATTTATATATGTATATACATGCGGGTTTTGTATGTAGGTTTGTAGGTACCAAGCATCGACTTCCTTGAATTGTCAAGATAAGCGTGCCCTATCACAATATCTCAAATGGTAAGAGAGGGGAGATAACACTGGTCCAAATCCTAACCTAAGCCATATTATTGTCTTGAAATAGTGGACAAGATCTATTTTTCCTACCCTTCCTAAACTCGTCTAGTTGATGTGAGTTTATAACCATGTTCTTGCGTATGAATGTGGGTCCTTAGGTCCTTGTGATGCTTTTGATTTTGGTTGTTGGTGTGTTTTCTATAATTAGATTATTTAATTTGATTAAATAGTGCAATTTTAATAAATTGGATCTTTGCTATTTTTTAGCCATGAGAGATTATTTATTTATTTATATAGAAATTAAATTAAATGGAATTGTTGAGTGTGGTTGAAATATTTAATTAATGAGAATTAATTAAATACCTTCACCTTAGAATTATTTAATTGTAAATTTAACGTATGCTCAATTGTAATGTATTTATTAATTTGAGTATTAATTGAGCATGTGGAAATTATTTTAGAGTAAATGTTTTATTTTTAATTTATTGAATGCATTAAAGTTACACAATTAGTAATCATTCAAATTAAATTAAATGCATTAGTTGATTTTGGGTTAAAGTATTTTCAACAAAAGCATAGTGAAAATAGACTTGAGTTCAACTGAAATTGAACTACAAATCAAAGTCTAAATTCATGCAAGCTTTTCAGAGAGTGGAGTTCCAAACCCCAGCATGTGGAATGGGATTTCCTACATGTAAGAGATTTGGCCATAATTTTGATAGATAGGTTTTGGAGATATTTTTGGCAAGGATTGGATTTTGAGGACATGGGTGGAGGAACTTTTAGCAGGTAGAATAAATGGTTTTTGTGGAGAATTCAATTTTGGAAAGTTGGAGGTTTTGGGTTTTTATCTTCAGATCTGGTCTTTGTTTGAATATTTCCTTCAGTTTTGAGGTAGGGTTTGATTTTCCTTATGAGTATGTTATTTTGTGAATTTCAAAAAGATTGTCTTCTTCATGCCTGGTTGTGTGCATGTCTGGATCTTTGCCTATGTATTTCTCTCTTTCTTTCTATTCTGGAGTTGGAATTTATGGAAATCCTTGCTGCATGCATTCAATTATGTTGAATTTTAGAATAAATTTCATTAGAGCTTGAAGTTGTGTAAATCTGGCTAAATTGTGGTAATTGGGTTTTCTTTGTTAATTGACTATTATCCTAGTTTTTCATTAAAGGAATCAATTGAGAATATAATGGGATAAGCTAGGATAGACAAGCTTGTCTATGCTCCTGATCCTCCACTAGGATCTCAGTGTCTCTCCACACCATAATAGGTCTCTAGGCTTCCTTATCCTTCTAAGGACTTCCCCTGACCTGCCTAACCTTCTCACCAAGTTTCACACTCCCATTCTTACACCTTTTTGCTTTGCATTCTCTCAATTAGCCTCTCCCATAGGCTAAAAAGGGTCTTTTTGACTCCTAGCTTCTTATTGAGCTTCAACAGAGGAAGTCAAGGCTTCAGATGTCTTTTTAGGACCAAATAAACCTTCTCCATGCATTCTTGAGGTTTTGGAAGCACCTGATCTAGAGGTTCCTTTGGAAAATAGGGCTACTAGACTAGCCCAATTAGCCCTCCACCCGGATTTGTAGGAGCTTTTATGCAAAATCCTTAGGGATTCACCAACCCTGGTCTGAATGAAATTTTCTTAGAATGATCCCCTCTAAAATATTTTTGGGGTCTCAGATACCCAAAAGGCCGTACAATGTACTTGCCCAAATGTGAGGGTTTCAAGGGTTTTGAGGTCTTTACAAGCTTCTAGTCTTTTTCAGAGCCTTCTGCACCTTATCAAACCTTCTTCTTCTGCATTTAGGGCCTCCTAACATCTCTTAGGACTTCCTCAAAAAGGAAAGCCTTAACTCCTTTCCAATCTCCTGCTGTAGCTTCTAGAACGCTGCTGGAACCTGGTTGGGTATGGCTATACTCGCCTAGGGCATCCACAAACTCAAGTTTGTCTGCATTCTCTAGGGCTCTTATTCCAAGAAAAACAAGGTTAGGGTCTGAGTTCTTAGACTCCATAGTCCCATGGCTTTTCCATGGTGGAATCAAGAGCTACAGGCCCTTTACCATCAGTGTCACCAAAACAACAGTGGACTATAAAACTGAAATAAAAATAAAACAAATAAACTATATACACACAAAATGTCAACTAATTATAGAGGCATGAATTAGAAAAACCACACAAATGATAAGACAACACTAGATATCAACAATAGCTACTAAACACAAAGCTTCAATCCATCAAATCCCTGTCAAACACTGTTTTCAATATATATATTCTTCTCTGTGTCGTACACCTGCTGTTCATACAAAACTTCCAACCTTGATATTAGGGTTATGCAGACCTTGTATAGTCTTTGTTTTTAAGTGTGTGCATCAGTCTTGGGGATTTTTAGCCACTTAGTTTGCTTAATTCTTATAAAGAGGAGAAGTTGTCTAGCAACTTTAAAAGTTGTTAGCAACTTTTGGGCAACTTTTAAGTTGCTTGAGTAACTCTTGCTTACTCACACAAAAGATCATTCTAAAAGCACACTTGTGCTCATAAAACCATCTAACACCAATCTAGGACCAATAACCACACATTCAAACACCCCAAGTTGCATACATTCCTTGGAATAGTGTACTTGCACAAACTAGGAAAACTAGAGACTTCTAGGACTTGAACATTGCCTAGACACACCAAAATGGAGTCAAACCACATTATGACTCTTATTGCTACTTACATTGCATTAGATACACAAAAATGACAAAGTGAGGGCCCTCATAGAGGTGCTCCTGCACCATACTCCCCCTCAGCACAAGCTAAGGTACCTTGGGATCTAGAAGTGCTAGATCAATCCCAAACTTCTTGAACTGTCCTTCTTCAACCCAGGTGGCTTCAGATTCAGGTTGATCCTTCCATTTGATCAGGTGTTCCATGTGATGTCTAGTTGCCTTCTTTACTCTAGATTGAAGGATACTCTTTGCTTTAACCAGTTTTTTCTTGGGCATGGCATTTGGATCAATGCCTTGTAGTACCTTAGGTGTACCTGTTTCTTGCCAATTAACATCACCTTTAAATTTGATCAAGTCTGCAACATTAAATACCGGTGAGATGGCTAAATTTGAAGGTAAATCCACCTTGTAAGCATTTTCTCCATACTTGCTAACACCTTGCAGGGGCCTACTCTTCTCATTTGCAGCTTAGTAGGCATGCCTTTTTGCATTCTTGCCTTGTTAAGATGGACCATAACATAGTCCCCAATCTGAAATTTTACTTCTTTTCTCTTTTCATCCACTTTAGCTTTGAGTCTTTGAGTAGACTCCATCATGGTTTTCTTCACTTTCTCTTGAACCTCTTTGATAGTTTGAGTGAAATCTTCAGCTTGTCCACTCTTCAACTCCATGGAACCTAAATCCCTCAACTCACACACTCCTCTAGGGTGTCTCCCATAAACAATCTCAAAAGGAATTCTTCCCATGGTCCTGTTCACACTATCATTATATGCATATTCAGCTTGAGATATAACAAGATCCCAAGTCTACCCATACTCCTTTGTTAGACACCTTAGCAAATTTCCAAGCACCCTATTGATGACCTCAGCTTGACCATCAGTTTGAGGATGGTATGCTGAACTGAAAGAGATATTAGTTCCGAGCCTTTTCCATAAAGTTTTCCAAAAATGGCCCATGAACTTGCTATCCCTGTCTGACACAATGCTCAAAGGAAGTCCATGAATTCTAACAATCTCTTTAAAGAAGAGATGTGCTACATAATTGGCATCATGAGTAGTTCTACATGGAATGAAATGACTCATCTTAGATAACCTGTCAACAACAACATAGATGCTATCCATACCTGATTTGGTTTTAGGGAGTCCAACTACAAAGTCCATACTTACACACTCCCAAGGCCTATTTGGAATTGGTAGAGGTTAGAGTCCTGCATTGCTTGACCCTCCTTTAGCTCTTTGGTATACTCCACATTGCTCAACATACCTCTTGACATCCCTTGCTAGCTTAGGCCAAGAGTAGTATCTCTGTACTAACTCCAAAGTCTTGTTTATGCAAAAATGACCACTTAGGCTACCATTATGCTTCTCTTGGATTAGATTTTCCCTCATGGATCCTCTAGGTACACAAAGTTGATTACCTTTAAAAAACAACCCATTTTGAAGGGTTTAATCTGCAAACTCACCATGAAAGTTGTTCTCAAACTCTAGGCACACTTTGTAGGCTTGTGAGAAGTCTTCATCCTCCTCATATAAGTCTTTGAAACCTATTATTCCAATGCTTTGCAGCTGTACCTCTTGTACAGTCAATAACTTCCTACTCAAGGCATTTGCTACCTTGTTGACCTGCCCTTTCTTATGCTTGATTGTGAAGGTAAAGGACTAGATATATTCCATCCACTTCAAGTGCCTGTTACTAAGCTTCTCCTGAGTGTTTATGTTGCTTAAAGCCTGATTATCAGTAAAGACAACAAATTCTTTTGGCAAAAGATAATGCCTCCACTTTTTGTGAGATTGTACTAATGCATACAACTCTAAATCATAAGCTAAATACTTTTTCTTTGCTTCATTGAGCTTCTCACTAAAGAATGCTACAAGTCTCCCTTCCTAACTCAAAACACCCCCTATTGCTATACCACTTGCATCACATTCAATGGTAACCAATTTATCAAAAGTAGGCAAGAGTAGGATAGGGTTAGTGGCTACCTCTTGCTTTAATGTTTGGAATTCTTTTTCAGCTGCACCAGTCCATTTGAATTTAGTTTTCAGCCCTCCTTTGATAGTGTCTAATACTGGTGCACAAATCTCACTGAAGTTCTTGATGAACTTTCTATAAAATTGGGCTAGACCATGAAAACTTCTAACTTTTGTCCCTGTTTTTGGGGTAGACCAATTCAAGATTGCCTCTACCTTGCTTGGGTCCATTTTCAGAGTACCCCTGGACACTACAAAGCCCAAATAAATCAGCTCTTACTGCATGAACTCACACTTTTCCAAGTTGATGGCTAATTTATCTTCATGTAGCTTCTTCATAACCAACCTTAAGTGTTCCAGGTGTTCTATTTTTGTCTTGCTAGAGATGATTATATCATCTAGATGCACCACCACAAATCTTCCTATGAAGTCCTTCAAGACCTCATTCATCAACCTCATGAAGGTTCTTGGAGCATTAGTAAGCCCAAATGACATAAAAAGCCATTCATACAATCCATCAGTGGTTTTAAAAGTGGTCTTCCACTCATCACCCTCCTTAATTCTGATTTGGTGATAACCACTCTTCAAATCCAGCTTTGTAAAATACATAGCACCTCCTAAGCAATCCATCAAATCCTCTATTATTGGAATGGGGAACCTATACCGGATAGTGATCCTGTTGATAGCCCTTGAATCTATGCAAAGTATCCATTTTCCTCCTTTCTTGGATGCCAAAACTACTGGGACTGCACATGGACTTATACTCTTCTTGATCAGCCCTTGATCCAACAACTCTTGCACTTGCCTTACTACTTCCTTATTTTGATCTAGGGTTAGCTTGTAGGCTTCTTTGTTAGGTAGAGAAGCACTAGGAACAAAGTCAATTTGATGAATTATTGCTCTTCTTGGAGCTAAAGTGGCATGGGTTCCATCACTCACTATGTCTTTGAATTCTTTCAGCATTTGCTGCACTTCCAATGGTAAATCTTCCTTCAACTTCTTGTCTTCCTCCTTTGGCTTTACCATAATAGCACACCCTATGGTCCCTCATCCTATAGAGCATGTAAGAACTCTTTACCACTGCTAAGAAACACACTGGGTGTCTTAGAAGTTCCCTCTTCATTCTCTGTTATGGACTGAATTTTGAAAGTCCTTGCATCTTTCTTAAAAGAAATGGAGTTCTCCTCTCCATCATAGATCATCTTCCTATCAAATTTCCAGGATCTTCCCAATAGAAGATGGCATGCATCCATGGGTAAGACATCACAAAGAATTTTATCTTTATAGCCTCCAATAGAAAACTCAACCCATGTCTGCTCATTAACTAGCACACTTTGTTCCTGGTTCAACCAAGTTACCTTGTAGGGGTTAGCATGTGGAACCTTTGTGAGTTTTAGCTTCTTTTCTACTTCCTCTACTATAATGTTATCAGTAGACCCTAAATCTACTATAACCTTGCACACTTTGCCTTGTATCTTGCACCTAACTCTAAAAAGAGCCCTTCTTTGCTTGGGTTCACCTTGATTAGGCTACCTGATAAGTACCCTTCTGAACATAAGATTCTCCCCCATTTCTATTTCCAATTTGCTGACCTCATTAGTGCATGAGTTTCTGCTATCCTCTTGGGTATAGGCTACCCTCTTCTCATTATGTGAGGTTGCTGGTTTATCAGGACACCTATAGGCAGGGTGTCCAAGCTGTCCACACTGATAGCACTTCATAGTGGAAAAATAGGAGCTGCTCCTTCCTCTTCCTCTTCCTCTTCCTCTACTTCCTTGAGAACCTCTTCCTCTACCATAAGATCCTCTTGTACTAATTTCTAAATTTTGTTCCAAGATTCTGCTCTCACCTTGGTTTCTTGATTCACCACCTCTACTAGAACCTCCTCTTCGGCCCCCTCTAGAGTCTCTACCTCTTCCTTTGTTCTTGGAATTAGGTTCTTTCTTTCTCCTCTGTTTGTCTTCAAGCTTTTGTGCCATATGTTGACAACCAAGTAAGGTGGTAGGAGTGAACAAACTCATCTCTTCTGCTATGGTCCATTTCAAGCCACTGAGGTACCTTGCTACTTTAATGCTTTCATCTTCTTGGACTCTAGATCTCAAGCTCAATTTGTGGAACTCTTCAGTGTAGGTAGCTACATCCATCTCCTTCTATCTAAGTGTCAACCTTTTGTTATGTTGCTGTATTTCATAATTAGCTGGTAGGTATGCTTCCCCGACCTTGTTGACCATGGCTTTCCAATTAGAGATTATAGTCTTTCCCTCTTTCTCTCTTTCACCCTGCAAGTAGTTCCACCAAGTTAATGCTTGTCCTCTCAACCTATATTTGGCCACTTTGACCTTCTGTGCCTCTGAGATCTCTTCAAATTTGAAGTGATTCTCCATGCCTTCAATCCACTACATCACAAGCTCAGTATCCATCCTGCTAGTCAGTAATGGGACACCTTCAAGTGCCTTGCCTATGATAGCCTTTATAGCTTTGAGAAACTGCTCATCTTGTGTTAGAGGATCAGGTGTGGGTACATCATCATCAAGAGTCTTCTCTTTCCGCTTAGCATCCTGCTCCTCCATTTTCACATTCACCTTATCTGCTTTTGCTTGGACATCATCCAAGAGTTGTTCCATCTGATACAACCTTTCTTGCAGGAGTCTATTAGCTTCCTCTTGATCTTCTACTTTCTTGGAAAGCTCTACATTGGTCACCATCTTCTATTTTTGAGATGATCCATTTGATTCTTCTGGTGGTTGAAACATCCACCTTTCACTTCCCAAGCCTTAAGAGGCTCTGATACCAATCTGATGGGATAAGCTAGGATAGACAAGCTTGTCTATGCTCCTGATCCTCCACTAGGATCTCAGTGTCTCTCCACACCGTAATAGGTCTCTAGGCTTCCTTATCCTTCTAAGGACTTCCCCTGACCTACCTAACCTTCCCACCAAGTTTCACACTCCCATTCTTATGCCTTTTTGCTTTGCATTCTCTCAATTAGCCTCTCCCATAGGCTAAAAAGGGTCTTTTTGACTCCTGGCTTCTTACTGAGCTTCAAAAGAGGAATTCAAGGCTTCAGATGTCTTTTTAGGACCAACTAAACCTTCTCCATGCATTCTTGAGGTTTTGGAAGCACTCGATCTAGGGGTTCCTTTGGAAAATAGGGCTACTAGACTAGCCCAATTAGCCCTCCACTCGGATTTGTAGGAGCTTTTATGAAAAATCCTTAGGGATTCACCAACCCTGGTCTGAATGAAATTTTCTTAGAATGATCCCCTCTAAAATATTTTTGGGGTCTTAGATACCCAAAAGGCCATACAATGTACTTGCCCAAATGTGAGGGTTTCAAGGGTTTTGAGGTCTTTACAAGCCTCTGGTCTTTTTCAGAGCCTTTTGCACCTTATCAAACCTTCTTATTTTGCATATTTAGGGCCTTCTAACATCCCTTAGGACTTCCTCAAAAAGGCAAGCCTTAACTCCTTGCCAATCTCCTGCTGTAGCTTCTAGAACGCTGTTGGAACCGAGTCGGGTATGGCTATACTCGCCTAGGGCATCCACAAACTCAAGTTTTTCTGCATTCTCTAGGGCTCTGCTTTCAAGAAAAAGAAGGTTAGGGTCTGAGTTCTTAGACTCTATAGTCCCATGGATTTTCCATGGTGGAATCAAGAGCTACAGGCCCTTTACCATCAGTGCCACCAAAACAACAGTGGACTGCAAAATTGAAATAAAAACAAAACAAATAAACTATATACACAAAAAATGTAAAATAATTACAAAGGCATGAATTAGAACAACCACACAAATGATAAGACAAAACTAGATATCAACAATAGCTACTAAACACAAAGCTTCAAGCCATCAAATCCCTGTCAAACACTGTTTTCAATATATATATATATTCTTGTCTGTGTCGTACACTTGCTGTTCATACAAAACTTCCAACCTTGGTATTAGGGTTATGCAGACCTTATATAGTCTTTGTTTTTAAGTGTGTGCATTGGTCTTAGGGATTTTTAGCCACTTAGTTTTCTTAATTCTTATAAAGAGGAAAAGTTGTCTAGCAACTTTAAAAGTTGTTAGCAACTTTTGGGCAACTTTTAAGTTCCTTGAGTAACTCTTGCTTACTCACACAAAAGATCATTCTAAAAGCACACTTGTGCTCATAACACCATCTAACACCAATCTAGGACCAATAACCACACATTCAAACACCCCAAGTTGCATACATTCCTTGGAACAGTGTACTTGCACAAACTAGGAAAACTAGAGACTTCTAGGACTTGAACATTGCCTAGACACACCAAAATGGAGTCAAACCACATTATGACTCTTATTGCTACTTACATTGCATTAGACACACCAAAATGACAAAGTGAGGGCCCTCATAGAGGTGCTCCCGCACCAGAATATATATATATATATGTGATTTTTTAAAAAAGAAGGATTTTTTTAATTTGAATTTATTGATATTATTATTTATTAATTTTCAGATTTAAAAATTAATTTAAATTTTTTTTTAAATTTTTTTTATTATTTTATGGTGATTTTTGGTCTTTCATGTTGGAGCTAGTTATTGAGATTTATGAGTTGTGTTAACTCAGAGTTATACTTGATCTTGTGAAACCCTAGGGTAGGTTATCTAAGTGTATAGCGGGAAGTGGCTTGTAATTGGTGCCAGAGCCCAGAAGTGGCTGCTAGGATATCCTATTACAAGTAGCTTAATAAGTGATAATTAATGAAATTGAGAATTTAAAATGAACCTAATAAGATATTATGTGCCTTGCCCATGCCTGAGTTCCCGATTGAGTGATGACTAGGATGGGAGTGAGATGATGCTTGCCGTCTATGTGGACTGGATATGACATATTTAGTACCTTGTCTACAAGAGGGGTTATTGATACCACATAGAGTCACTAGGGTGTCGGGGTCTGAACAAACTACCGGGATAACCTTAGAGTTGGCTCATGTGATGACACTTCTTTTATGCATCTTAGGTTTCCTACGTGTGTTGGTTGCCTCTGGTTGTGTATGTTGTACCTTTTGAGTTAGAAGCTTTTAGGATCTCTTCCTTAGTTTGTTATGTTATTGTTTGTTATCTGAGTGGGATCTGTGTTATATCCTTAGTATGGTGGGAGTGGACCATTTAGGTTCACGAGGTCGGGTGGTAGTGATTCTTTTACCATTTGAGATTCTAACGTTCGTGTACCAGTGCTAGATGATCCCTATAGTAGTTGATTCTTCTTGATCTTCATTGTTGGAGTGGTGTTCCTATTCTTATTCTTCTATGTGATCTTGTATCATTGTATCCGTTGTTGAGAGATATCATGTATTTTACCTTGGATTATTGTATTACATGCCTTGTGACATATGCAATGGATGTAAGTTATTATGGTTACCTGATGGTACCAGTTGTATTTATCTTATCTTATATGTGATGTTGCATTTGTCTTTTATTTGTTTATAGGAGTTTTGTAATTATATCTAATCTAAATTAATTAATTAATATTCACATAATCTTCGTCATGGAATCCTTGAGAGTTGTAACCTATGTGAGTTGTTCATTTCATTGTATTGCTTCCGCATTGTAAGACTTTGATGTTGTTGAATGTTAACACTTTTAAAAAAAAATTATTTTGCAAACTTAGTAGCATGTTTAGGTTAAGTTCTCTTGGGTTCCCTGGCGGGGCATTACAGATTCAAATCCTTGAATCCACAAGTATGGATGCTCCATATGGATGTAGAATTGTAGGATATAGGATGTCTCAAATCAATTTCATTTAGATCTTCAACATCAATCTTGAACGGATCTTGGAATATGAAGAAGATTGAATGGATATGGATGGAAAAATCTTCAACAAGAGGGCTCCATAGAGCTTGAATCCTTCAATGGCTACCAATGGATCTCCTTGATGAATTGGATCTTGAATGCTTGAGTACTTGAATGTTTGAATGCTTCCTTTCTCCTTCTTGCTTGCTCTCTTCTTTATTTTTATTGTTCTTGTTTTTATTTCTTTCTAAAAATGAGAGGAGAAGGCTTCCTTATATACTAGTCTAGGGCACAAACTTCTAGAGGTGCCGACATATGAGAAATAAATTCCCATTAGGCTCATACCCCTAGGAGTGGACCTAAATTAAATACCTTTTGAAAGTCACCCTTTCAAAGCCCAAAATAGCCGACCCAGAAGTGGGAAAAAGAGTTCTTTCCAAACCCCGACATCTGGAAATCTTCAGAATTTGAAATTTGGACCTTAGGTTAGGGTCGAGGTCGACCTTGACCCTGAGATCAAGAACCTCAAAATCTTAGAGCAAGATGCCATAAATAGGTAGGAAAGAAGCTAAAAATAGGGCAGGATAGGGGAAAAAGCTAGAGCCAAGTCAAAGAAGGCATTTGACATGAACCCAAACCACTTACTCAGAGGGCTAAACTAGTCCTAAATGGAAGTGCTTCCATTTTATGATGATACACTATCCAATATAGTCAACAATCAATCTGATCAAACTTGTCCTATGAATAAACATCAACAAAATCATGTTGTCTTTTATCAACCTATCATTTGTCTTATACAAGGTGTTGTATACTCGAAACCAGATGGTATCTATATTAGATGAGGTACTTCATTCCTGAAACCAGACACTATCATTATCAAAACACAAAAACTATCAATATTGATAACTAGATCAGAATGGTTGTTGGATTGCTTGGTTTAGTGAGTCTTATCTTTAATTGATTTTTATTTTTTCTTCTACTTTTTGGATGATCTCATGAAATTATGGGGAATTTCATTAATATGTGTTAGGAAAAATGAGATCATTCTCTATCTGTTATGTATTTGTTTTACATAAATGGATCACATTATCATCCTGGCTTTCTGTGCCATGGTGCGACACATCCAATTTTTCCATATTAAATAAAGCTTTCATGACATAAAATGTACTTATGAAAGAAAGTTTCACCATTATTAACTTTTCTCCATCTAATTTTAGCCTTATACTAAGATTCCTTCAATCAATATTTTCCAATCATTCTCTTCTCAAAAAATTGTCCTCGAATCAATTTGCACCCAATTTTTTGAGGGGGCATCCTACCTCCCTTCTATCAATCCAATGGGACATGATTCTTTATTTTTCTTTGAATCAACACTCATAATCACATTGTCTCAAAGAGGGGAAAATGTAGACACTTAAAAATGGTTCACACCTATGTTTCCCCTTTTAACATGTCTTTTATCTTGTATCATTCCTCATTTGATTAATTACTAACATTTCCCTCATTTCACATCATAATCTTGATCTCCTTTGCCAAAGCAATCGAATCTGTATATCGATCCTAAATGTTCCTAATCATTCTGAAACCATTCCTAATCATACCTAATCATTCCTAAACAATTCCTAATCATTCCTACTCATTCCTAATCAATCCTAAACATTCCTAAATATTCCTAAACTGATCCTAATCGATCCTAAACCATTTCAAAACTTCCTAAATCTATTCAAATCAATCCAAATAAGTCTTAATCAGTCAAAATCTTGTCAAAAAACAACCGATCATTTATCAAACCAATTTTAGAGCATCATCCAAGTTCATCGATGTCCAATCTAATCAATTTCCAATCAATGCAATCAAGTCTCATCATCATCAATCAATCCCCGAGTGCATTGTCATAGCTCATTAATGCCTCACTGTCATCAATCCAATCCCGAGCACATTATCAAAGTTCATCGATACCTTGTTAACCAATCCAAGTCAATTCAAATAGCATTGTCCAAGATCATCGATGCTATTTCATCATCATCAGTCCAACCTAATGGTATTGTCAAAGTTCATCGATGCTATCTTATCCTATCATCTTCAATTGTGCACATTGTTAAAGTTCATCAATGTTGTGTTGATCCCTAATCAATTTTTAATCATTCAATACCAATCCCTTTTCAATCATACATCATCAATTTGGCCAATCATTTTACTAATTTATCTCCTTGGGATAGATAACCCATAGTTTATCCCTTTGTATTAATCTATTTATTAGATTAATTCCTCCTATCCTATATCCCCCACAATTAATTAATTTCATATTAATTAATTGTTCCCTTTTCCAAGAATTTTGGAATTTTTTAATTCCTAATTCCTAATGTGTCCTTTGTTGTGGGAATTAATGAATTTTTAATTTCAAAAATTCCTTCCCTATAATTGTGCTTCCAATCCCTATAATTATGCTTCATGACTTCTTACATATTTTCCTATCCATTTGTCCACTAATTTGGCCTCCAAATTGCCTACTAATTAGCCTCATCACTTTGTCCTTGATTTATGTTGGCCATTTTGCTGAGTAGGATATGATATTGTTGTCATTATGGAAACATATAATCACCATGATGATCACATAATAGAAGAAATCAGTTTTGTATGAGCGCAAGTAAAAATTGTCTACGTACAATAGTATTTACCAGTCTAATCAGAGATAGTTTTGGTTAGCGATCTTCACAAAAGAAGGTTCAGTGCATGCACACTTGAACATGGATAATTCTATGTATATCAAAGCCACATGTGAGAGCACAAGTCTATACGACATGTACAAAAGGATATATTAATGAATTACAGAGACAGTGTTGAAGCTGACCTGAACAGAGCTAGAAGACAGAATGAGAATATTAAGTTAAGGGATTATTTTGTTTATCAAAATAATGACTTAACCATATAAGGGAAAACATGCTAGATGTTAACCCTTAGGCAACATGAATTAGTTTTGTATTTTGGAAAGAGTCTATGTTTTGTAAGCCGACTGGAAGTTATTAATTATAATAACTTGTATATATGTAAGAAACATGTAATGCGAAGTTGTAATATTGTAAGGTAATGATTGTAAGTAATGAAAAGTTATATATTGTAACAAGGAAGGAAAGCATACTCTGTATATGAAAGCGAAGAGCCTAGAAAGCTAAATCAGAATAGGAAAGCTATTTGGAAACATCAAAAGGTTATGTACTTTACCTTTGTATTCAATTTGCTTAGTTTAATTTGTTTTGCAAGCTTCAAGTTAATTTGTTATATCCATAATTAGGCAAAGGTAAAAGTTTGTGGAATACTGATTCACTCCCCCCTCTCAGTATTCCCTATTTCTAAAAATCGGTATCAAAGCTTAGTTACTCAGAACAAAGTTATTCGGAGAAAGCCTAACAACTTGAGTAAGATCACTATGGATATGGATCAATTGCAAAAAAATATTGAAGAAGCTCTTGAACATATTGATATTCTTACTGAAGAAAAAGAAACTCTAAAGGGAAAATATGAAGATGCAAAAAACTACATTGAGAAGATAAAAAAAAAGGTAGAAGAACTGAAATCAAAGAAAGAACCTACAATTCAAGTCAAGGACTGTGATGAAGTTTCAAAACTGAAGAAAGAAAATGGGATCCTTAAACATGAGTTAAAGATTGTAGATCTGAAGTTAAGTTTGAAAGATGAAAAGAACAAAGATGAATCAAATCTGAAATTTGAGAATGAAGATCTAAAGTCTAAACTTAGTAAATTGACATCTGAACTTGAGAAAACAAAATTATAGTATGCTAAACTTGAAAAGTACAATACAATTGTGAAAGGAGAATTGACTCGGTCTAAACAACATCTTGAGAAACTGTATTCCAACAGTGAAAAGATTAATGAACAAATGTCTTATTAGAAACCAACCTATGATAAAATCAGTCTTGGATATCTTGAAGAAAAGTTTTCTAAAAAGATTGAGGAATGTAAAGAACCAGATCCATAACACTCTGAGAGAAATTGAAAATAAATATGATGAAGCTAACAAATTTGAAGATATACCTAATCCACCTAAAGAAGATGAACCACCTAAAGCTATGCGAAGAGAATTCAAAGATAGATGTTTTTCATGCAATTATTTTGGACATATGAAAAGAGATTGTACAGGTAAGAAATTCAAACCTATCTCTAGTTATTGTTATAATTTTCATGGTTTTGGACATAGAGATATTGATTGTAAGAAAGCTAAATCTAATGATAATAATAGTAGTAGAATGTTTAGAGATACTAACCATGCAGATAAGAAACCTACTGAAGACATGAACACAACGAATGGAGTTGTGTGTTATAGATGCAAGAAGAATGGACATATTGCTAGAAATTACAGAACCCAAATCACTCAGACATGACCAAGATATGGAAACAATGGAGTAGTTTTTCAGATATGCAACAACTTTGGTCATACAACGAGATTTTGCAGAATGAACAACATGAGGAACACCAATCCTAGAAACTATACAAGGAGAAATGAGAACACAAACAAAAGTCAGAAAGGATGCTTTAGTAACTTGAAAGAAGTTTATGTTAAAGCAACAGATCAAGGGAACACACTTAGTATACCAGGAAATAAGACAGGTGAAGTACCTGATAGTACGCACTTGAAGTAATTATTTCATGAATTATGTATTAGACTAAAGCATTATAATAGTGTAGAAGTTAGAGTAGATTTAATTAAGTCTTGCAAAGTTAATATGAGATATTATATGATGTAATTATGCTATGGTTAAGAGCACATGAATTTATATGAATATATGCAAGTACACGAAAAGAATGAAGTTTTGCAGGTAACCAGGAAATTTTTTTTGGTATGAAGCGACAAAGAAATTCAATGCGATGTCAGATCTTGAAAGATTTAAAGGATAAAAGAATATGATCAGTATTAGTTGATCATTTAAGTGATTATAAGTGATAAGGAGAGTGATTCAGTGGAGATTAAGAATAGTTTGCAAGATTTGGAGAAGGATTTCTTCCCAGATCTACGCAAAGCCCTAAATTGTAATTCTTGAGGTATTTTGCTAAGTAATCACTATCAAGAAGTTGAGTTTTTATAAGAAACATGGATGCATCACTTGTTCACCACATAAAAGATTCAGTCAGACCTAGAATAAAAAGGGAACCAGTAGAACCTTTGGAAGAAGACCCTAGTCTAGTGTTGTCATCCATTTCAAATAGATTTTTGCACTTGGAAGATATAAGAAGTTATTTGAAATGTAAGTTTGAGACCATAGGAGATGGTAACCTAATCAAGGAATATGAGAAGATATATAAATAGGACATGTCATACAAAGAAGGTTTTGAACATATGAAAGATATTGATATCATTAAGTACACACTACATTATGAATTTCAAGATGATGAATGTACTAAGATAATCTTGAGCAGGATTCACAATGGGAAATTTTGGTTAGATGATAGAGCCATAGACATCACCACAGACCTTATTCATGAGGTAACCGGTCTATCTAAATCTAGAGTAATTCCTTTTAATGAGAAAAATGTGAAGAAAACTATGTTGGATAACACTAAGTCATCTTACAATGGAAGAGGGATTATAATAAACAAGATCATATAGGATGATGTTAGTTATGTATGGAGAATTTTCACCTCTAAGTTTTGTGCAAATTCTAGAGAGGATGATATGGAAACTGGCATGGTACATGCAACTTATCTTATGTGTGTTGAAAAAATTCAAATAGACATGTGTGAAATTATGAGAATTCAGTTGACAAAGAACCTTGAGAAGATCAAGAAATTTAAGAACTCATAGTTTAGATTCTCATCTTTAAATCACATACATGTTATTTCATTTGTTAAGGAGATTTCCATATACTATTGGAGAGGATTGGAATGATAACATGAATACCATGGACAAAATCAACAAGGTGTACCTAAGACACCCTATAGACAAAGTGAATGAGAGTGCCACTTTGGTAATCAAAAATTTCCAGAACCAAATGAGAAAAAGATCAAGGATTACACCATTTGTTGTGGAGAAACACAAAAATGAGATATGTTTTTTGGTTGACACTGACTTTACTTTCATTGAAGCAGTTGAACCTAGAGTGGAATTTGTAGATCCACTTGAATATGAAGTTTTTGAAGTTGAAATTGAAGGATACATAAGAAGATTACTTAAGAGTAATTTGGATGCCAAGAGTCCTAGATTTGGGACATATGAGGAAAAATTTAACTCTGCAAAATCACTGAAGGCACATAAGACAGCTAAGAAAAGAGTAGACAATACTATTAAGAAAATTCTTAAAGACACTGGCATGACAACATGAATTTGAGATTGTGAAGAAGACTGCATTAGCAATAAGAGATATAGGAAATAAAGAAATCTTATAAGTTCCACTCCTAACATCTCTTATATCCCCTACTGAAGAAATTCAGGATTCAGATGAAGAAGTAGAAGTGCAGGAAGTAAGAAAATCCACTAGATCCTCCACCATTCCACCAACAAAAAGAGTGAAGGAAATGGAAAGCGGTCCGGGTAAAAGGCATAAAACTTTATTTATCCCTATTCAAAGGAAAACACCAGCAGCTAAATCAGATGAGGAAGAAGGAAGCACTAAAAAGAAATGGAAACCAAAGATTGACAAAGTGAACCCTTTAATAATAAATGAAGGTGATTTCACTAAATTGAACAAATACTATGATATGTATGGTAATTTTGAGAAATTGAACTTGGAGAATGTAGTTGTCAGGCACATGATACTGGCAGATAAGAAATTTGATGACATTAAAGGAAAGATTCCTGATAACTTGTATGAGAAATTAGTAAACAGGAAAAAGAGAGCAACAAAGGAAGACAATGGAATTAGAGAAAGATTTGTAAGGAAGTTGTGTGACATAAAGGATGAAGAACACTTTAAGGAGATCATGAAGAATCTTAGCACACATCTAAGAAAGAAAAGAAGAACCATAATAATAATGGGAGGTAACTATGAAGAAATTAATAGAGAGATAGAGCAAGTGGTTGTGAAGGTCATGACATCTGGACCTAGTGAGAACATTAATGAATCTGATCAAGCGATTGAAGTAGAGCATCAAATAGACCCATCACCATCACTGCCACCATCTATTAACATCGAGGATGAGTCTATGACCATAGAAGTAACAAACATCACTCTAGACAGTGAAGAAAATATATTTGAAGACATTGTTGACAATTCAGTTGATGAGAAGCAAGACATGGCAGTAAATGAGGAAGAAGAAATTGAAACAAGGAAAGAAGAAGAGATAGAAGTAACACAAGAAGAACCACAGATTAATGCAAAAACATCAGAGAAGGAAGTTCCTAAGGAGAAGACAATAATCATTCCTAAGCCCAAGGAAGCAGCATAAAACCCATAGATTGAATCAATGTTTGCTAGTCTTGGACAAGAAGTTGATGATGATGATCAAATAGAGCTGATCTCTGTATGGTGAAAATATGACCACACTTCTATGAATCCTTACATGCAAGAAAAATCAATAATGAGCCCTCACAAATCGATCCATAGCTCTCTATGCATGGAGTTGCAAGATTTGTAAAATTGCTCTCAGCTAGAGCTATAAACTCATGACCTTGCTAGTCAACCATACAATGAGAGATTCACAATGAAAACAAGGGCAAGAATTCCAATATCTCCAATGAAATCAATATGAATGCAATGCAATGCAAAATTAATCTAAGATGAGCATGCAAGTATGCAAATTAGGTTATGAAAATGGAAATGAAAGAGTTACAAACCCTCTAATTAGACTATGTGAGATTAATCTAAAACATGAAAGGAAATGATACCATGATTATTCAACTATGATGCAAGCTAGGATGTGATGTAGATGCAAGATGAATGTCAATGATGCTCCAAATCTTCAAAACTTGATGCAAGAATGTCTCCAAAAGCTTCAAGATGACTTAGAAAACCTATAGCATAACAATAGCATAAAATTCAAGTGTGTGCAAAATGAAGAAGAGGGCTCTTCTTTTATAAAGAATGAAAAATCAATGGACGATCGAGATTAAGAGGCAAAAGACTTAATCAACGATGGAGAAAAATAGAAGCTTGATCCTTGTGCACAAATATCCTCCAATAGGAAAATAGGAGTTGACTTTATGTCCATATAAGACAAAAAGTGTTTTTTCCTTTTATTTTTCTTTATAAATAAGAATTAAATGCTTTATTTGTGCAACATAGGATAAGAAGAAAAGTGGGGATTTTTTATTTAAATAAAAGGGGAGGAAATTCCTTTTAATTAAATAAAGACTTAGGATAAAGTGATTTAATTAAAAAAGATTTTTATTTAATTAAAAGAGAGCATGTTCTCTTAATTAAATAAGATTTTATATTTTTTTCTCTTTTAAATTAAATAAGGCTTAAACCTTAGGAAATATTGAATTGATTATGATTTGATCAAGGAAATTGATATAATTGATATTGTTGATATTTGAAAATATTGATTCAGGGATTTGATAAATTGTAGAAATGGGGCCCAAGGTCTAGGCGACCATTTTAGGGTGCATACATTTGCCCCTCTTTGACTAATGTGTGATCATTCTGGGAACACATGCAGTCAAAGAAGAATTGAAATGTGAGATCGATTTGGGATCACAAAACAACCCAGATGTGTGTTCATTTTGGGAACACATCAGGACAAGCATAAGCAAAAGATGAAAGACAAGACCAACACCGTCGCTGCTAGGTGCAAATCAAGCCTTAGACAAAACTATTGCCATCGCTGCTAGGCAATAATCAAGTTTGAAAAATAAGAATCTCAAGCTGATAGGTACTGCCCCCTCGGAATCGAAATTGAAATCAAATAGAGGAGAACAACAAATTGATAAACCTGATCAAGTCACAATAAATCATAATCAAAGGATGGACCATGATAGGATAACCATCAAACAGTGAAGATATGCCCTAGGTTGACTAGGTTTGACTGGGAAAGATATAAGATAAAGATTAAGTCAAACCTCAAAAAGAGGAAGTGAAAGGGGTGAATGAAAAACTAGAAGTTTGGAAGACATGGAAAGGAAGAAATTCCATCAAAGATCGAAGAATTATGCCTCAAAAGGTCAGTCAACTACGTAGAAGAACTTGGAAACGCGACTCAGATTTTGATTTTGAGTCTGAAAATGGATAGAAAATGATGTGATATGAAATACCAGAAATGAAAGATATGATCAAGAAGAATTAGAAGATGAGCATAGTTGACCAACTAGTCCATAGATGATAAAAAGGAGAGCTCTCTCCATATGCAAAAACTAAACTATGATGAACCTAAGAATGCAAGCTACTATGAAAGTGGTTGACTTGCAAGGTCACAATGCTTATAGACATCTAATTATCATCATCGAGCATTTGCTAGTGTTGTAAGATCATACAATGAACACTAGCATAACTATGTGGATATGAATATGATCTTTATCAGATAGAAATGTGGAAATCCCACCTAGGCATCAAAGACATGGAGGTCAAGATGAATAATGCAGTGAGATTACCTAAGTTTGATATGGCGAGATTATACTTGTATCAAGACACATGAAAGTCAGGATAACTAGAAGCATGCACTTGCAAAACAGTCAAGGATAATACCTTGTCAATCCATAGTGTCAAGTAAGACCAACATAAATGCTCATGATAGGTAGGACCAACAAAATATACCCACAAGCAGATAAAGAAATAAAACATGTTCTCATTCCCTCAGTCTTCTAGCTATGCATCATCAAAAACTTCTCAGGGAGAGACCACTCATCAAATAAATCTTCATAGACAACACACAAAGAAAAATAAAGTCAACATATCTCAAGCGAGTTGATTGTTTAAGTGCGTGTGTGTTGGTCATAGAGTCAAACTTTGAGTATCACATTTGCAAATGAGAAATATTGCATCATACTTAGACTATTGGGAAAGATATCTGATAAGTGTTAAGAAACGCTCGACGCAAGGGTAGTGTTGAAAAACACTGTTTGGGGTGGTGTTGAAAAACACCTGTTGTGAAATGCCCCAAGAGACAAATGCACCTAAAGGACCTATGCAAATAGTTATCCCCCTAGACAAAGATAAAGACCAATTCCAGACTATGCCAAATAAGGTCAAGACATGATGGAGAAAAGTTCAGTGTTGAGGATGTATGCTTAACAAATAGGAGTGCAAAGGCCTCAAGTAGCACCCGTTTCCAAGTTTTCACCACTTGGATTTTTATTGCAATTTTTCTCTTTTTTTATTTTTTTTGTTTTTTTTGCTACCAAGGCGCATGTTACCAAGTTTTCACCAAGGCACTTTTTCTATTTTTTTGAATTTTTTGAATTTTTTGATTTTTTTATATTTTCTCAGGACTTTTTTTTCTTTTTAGGATTTTTTCAGCATCATATATCAATTTTTTTTGGTATTTTTCAGGATCATAAAATATGTACAAAGGATGCCCCTAGACAAAACGGGCATTAAACTCATGAGAAAGATCACATCGTGTAGTCCCAAAATGTGGCAAGGTGAGGGACAAGATGGATGAGCAAGCTAGTGAATGAGATAGAGGAAAGGAGAATGAAAGCAAATGGAGGGAAGAAATCCTCAAAGGCAAACTCCTCAAGAGTACCCAAGCTAGGGAAAAATTGTCATGAAAAGCACATTAGGATAAGCAATGAAAGGCCAGCATAGGATAAACCTCAAAAGCGTGGTATAAGAGCAGGAAAGGATGTAGTCCAAAGGAGTAGACATGTCAAGAGACTTCATAGCATCGTGTTTTACTCTTTTTATTAGATCAAGACCAAGGGGGAAAATGATAGCGAAAGGTTAGAATGAATGGAGGAAAATAAATATGAAGGCTAAACATGAATGGAATGAAAGAAATATCATCGTAAGATAGCTCACAAGATAGCCAAATATTCATGTATAGGTCAACATTATCAAGATCAAAGAGAGAAGATGGAATGGAAGAAATATGTAGAAGAACTATGCATGATGCCTGATTGCCAGATTTTCATCATGGTACTTATCCAAGGTGCCACAAGGGAGTGGTTTTCACCATAGGATGAATTTATTTCTCTTTACTTTTGCTACCAAGGTGCCTATTTCTAGGTTTTCACCATGGCACATTTTCAATTTTTTCTTTTTTCTTTTTTCTATTTTTTTGAATTTTATAATTTTTATTTGGAAGAAGGCAAGTTTTTTAGATAATGCTCCTTGAAAGGATAAACCATGATATGCCAAGGATTCAAAATGATATACTCAAAGATGCTGACAGGGAAAGGAAGATGGAAGAGAAAAATGGATGATAAGGCTTTATACAAAGCGAGTGAGGTTGGAAGATAGGAGGAATAGGCAAATGAGGAAAAATGATAGAAGGTAGAAGGATAATGAATGGAAGGATTGTGAAAGGGTAGATGGAAAGGAAGGCAAGATCAACATCAACACACACCTTGAAGGGTGGCGAGAGGGTGGAGGAAACTTGAATGAAGGAATTCGTGAAGGAATATGGTGAATATTTAGCAGAGGTTGTGGTTCAGGCACATGGAATGGAAGAATGTTTTTGGAAGAAGATGAACTGGAAGCCTTTGGAAGCTTGAATGTCAACTTCACTTTTTGTTCAATATTAGACTTTTTCAAGAGAAACTTTGGAATTCATATAGCCATAGGCTTTTCATTTCTTTTTGATGATTTAGAGAGAATATATTCAATGATAGATTTTGGAACCCATACTTGTCTTGTAGTTTTCTTCTTAGATATCTCTTTTGACTTTATGCCTCCATGTCGATTAGAGTAGACATGGTGATCTTCTTTTTTTGATGGATTTTTGTATTGCTTCTTTTTCTTGTATTGAACATTCAAGTTACTTCCAAAAGACTTGGGACTTATGGGAGAAGGAGGATATGATTGGTTTAGATGAGTTGGTGGATGAAAAGGATTCAAGGGTATATATCTATGTTGATCTTGAGGAAAGATAGGAGATGGAGCGACGTAAGGACCCAAAATGGATGATGAATTAAGAGAATTAGGAGGGGAAAGTGAAGGGACATAAGGACCCAATATGGAAGGTAGACGTGAAGTCCTTAGTATTGGTGGAGGAGGTCCAAGGATGGAAATGGAAGATGCAAAAGGATAATCAATAAGTTCATCAACATCTATATCACAACCAAGGATATCAGCATCTTTAGAGTGAGCATTAGAATTTTCAATAGGATCTTGGACATCTTGAATAGGAGCAGTTTCTTTGATAGGATCATTCAAAGCTTGCGAAGACTTAGGAAAAGTAGAAAGTGGAAGCGAACATGAAATGGTAGAACAAGAAGATGAAATACTTTGATCTTGACAAGGATCTTTGGATAGCATAAGCGCATCATTTTTTTCTTGATTTTCAATAGGCTTAACATCGGAAGTAACAACACCATTGTTAATAACCTTAATGAAAGTATCATCTTTGGAAAGCGCAAGTGTGGTAAGGTTATTTTGATTATCAATAAGCTCAATGGTGTAAGTAGTAGCTTGATCTTGCTTAGGAGATTGTGGAATGAATGCGGAAGAGCATAGAGGATCAAAAGAACCATGAAGTGGATCAGAGATGTCATGAAAAGGATTAAATGACATGGAGGGTTCTTGATCTTGATCTTTTTTTATATTCTTTTCTTTATCATTTTTAGGGTCCTCTTGACATGGAGCCACTTCTACGGACAAGGAAGCATGTTGGAATTGTATGTAAGACTTTGGAGGAGATAGTGAAGGACTAGATGAAGTAGGCATTATAGTGCATAAAGGATTAGGCTCTTTAGGTTTGACATTATTGAAAGTATTTGCAGCCAAGTGAAGGTTAGCTTGAGTTTCTTTAAGAGGTAGCCCTTGAGGATAACTATAGGGAACCGCATGAAAAGCCTTAGGATCTTTGTTGGATGAAAGATTTGTGATAGATTTGGAAGACTTGGAAGCTTTAGGAAATGTATGGGTATTGGAGGAATTAGGGGATGGAAGGGAACCATCACAAGACAAAGGTTCAACATTAACATGATCTTGCTTGAGAGTGTCATCTTTATTTTAGCATGAGAGTTCCTAGAGGAAGGATTCTTATAATATTTACGTTTCAAATCAGCATGGTGCATTTTATATTCCTCAACAGTAGTAGCTAGATTATAATCAAGGTATTGTTCACAAAACTCATCAAAGTTTCTTTCAAAATTTGAATCATATGGATCACCATCACGATCTTTCCAATATGAGGACCCATTTTCAGTAAGCACAAGGACATGACTAGGAGGACTCTTAGGAATAGAAGCATCATAGGTATGTCTATATTGTCCATCGTCATAGTCATCATAGTCATCAAAGGTGGGTATGTCATTCTTCGTAGAAGAGGTATCACAAGGACTATCACATTGCTCTTTATGGTGTGTCTTCTGAAGAGAAGTAAGACTCTTGGGAGAAGTAGAAGAAGAACGAGATCGTGAAGAAGAGAAAATTGAAGACTTAGTGGAAGAAGAAGACTTGGATAATGAAGAATGCGAATAATGTTTAGAAGAGTCATGGTAAGATTTGGAAGATGAGGAAGAATGAGAAAACTTAGATAATGAAGAATGTTTAGAAGAAGGAGGTTGTGATATGATCATGTCTATGATCCTAGCAAAGGCATCTGATTAAATCATCTTTTCCTTTATTTTTTCCATAAGTTTATCACCCATGAGATATTTGGAAGGGCTATTGGAGGAATAAAGATACTCTTCAAATTGAGCAATGAGTTCAAGATCATCTATTCTCAAGAGAGGTTCCTTAACAAGATATTTGAAATTCATAGTTTTAGAAGAGGAGGAATCAAGCATAGAAGAACTGAATAGATGAATAGAAGAAGGTAGACTAGAAAATAAGAGGAAAAGAATCAAGAAGAAGAAGAAGAATTTCCCATGGGAATAGAAGACTTTAGAAGAATATGGGAAATGGAGAAGGAAGAAGAAGACTAAGATTCATCTTATGCAATTGATACCGTAACATTCATTGAGATGTTGAACAACATGACAACACCTAGGATCTGACCTGGACTGACCAAGGAAGACCAAGCTTCTAAGGAGAACCCACTAGGATGGAACTCAGTTTCAGTATTTCAATTAGATTTTTCAAAGGATTTTGAAATGATGATCAAGCACATAGAACAACAACCAGGGAGTTCAAGCAAACAGTCTTCAAGCAATGAGCAAGAGGCAAAGCAACCTTGTGCATGAACAAGTATAGTGACTTATTATTTCTACTCCTTAAAGGTTCTACTTGTGTATGTTCTTGAAAATGTTTTAGCAGGCACATAGAACACAAAAACACCTTAACAAGCTATCTACAAGGATATACATGGCTTTTTAAGAGGAGTCCTTGATAGACACAAGGTACGTGAGGCCCAAATCCATAGATGAGAAGAATTCAAAATCACAGAGCCGGGGGGAGATGGTAACCCAAATCTCCTCCTTCACTTCTCAAAGGTATAAAGTTCTTTGAGGCTTAGCCAACAGTGATATCAAACCCAATTCTCAAGAGAGGTGTCTTTCAATTCACCACCCGCTATTTATACTCTGTCAGAACACAGGAGTTAAGGTCGTCCCTTGAGGTGGTGTGTCCCCAAGCAGCCCTTCTAAAAATAAAATTAAGTAATTCACTATCAAAAGTATTTAAAGCACTAAAGGTGGAACACTTAACTCTTCAAGTAAATGTGAAGTGAGTCCAAAAGTGGAACATTTAACTCCTCACATCAACTCAAAGTGATTCCACACCTTAGAAAACAAGTGAGTTCCAAAAAGCACAAAAGGGTTGCCAAGTGGAGCAATTAACGCTTCTTTCCTGTAGACCCCTCCCCTTTAATGTGATGCTGATCTTGCAACCACGGGGTGGAAATGAGGGGCCAATGGATTAGCGAGTCCAATAACCCAAGATAGCAATCTAGATCAATCACAAGTAATCTAAAGTTGTTTATCAATACTACTCACAAATGACAAAGGGTTGAATCAGTGGAATATTTAACTTTCCAAGCAAACATAGAGTGAGTCCACAAAGTGGTGCATTTAACTCCTTATGTAAACAAGGAATGAATCCATGCCCTCAATCACTCAATGAGATATTTGATATTGGAACCAAAAATTACTTAAGGTTTAAACACAAGCATTCACTTACACAAACTTGTATGAAAGTAAATCTATGTTCATTCATTTTCCATTAAGAGCATCAATTGAAATGTGTTCTATGAAAGCATGTAAACACTCAAGCCAAACACATGAGAGATTCAATTTTAATCCCAAAATCCAAATGTTTTAGAGATGGAACAAAGTACCTCAAGTCCAACACTTTGTTTTAAGCATTTTCCATGAAAGCAAGAGCACCTTCAAATGAACAAGACAAGAAAACAAGCAAAAAAGATATGCAATGTATATCCAACTTATGAAAACCCTAGGGTTAGATCTAAAAATCAATTTTTAGGAGAAATGATAACTAGCAAATAATCCAAATGATAATTCATATCATGCAATGAACAATGAAAAATAAGTGCATACCCATCACAAAATTTTATTTTTTTTGCATTTGACCTAGTCAACAAGATTTGATTTTTACCACATGAATTCAGACTCTAAACCAAAAATGCAAAAAAGGAATCTCTATCAAAAAAAGGAGAGCTTTCCAAAAATGTAAAAATTTTAGAAAAATATCTTCATTTGTGCCCTAGAGACCCATTTTACCAAAATAGACTAGTTTTTATAAATTGACCAAATGAGCTATGATATGATTTCTAAATTAAAAACACAGTGAATGGAACTCCTGTAGAATTCCAAGAAATTTCCATAAATGTAAAAATTTCCAAAAAATACGCAAATTTTTACCAAAAATCAATTTTTTATGAAAAATAAAGAAAAAATCATAAAAAATACAAATCACCTCTGAAAATTTTGAAATTTTTTTTGGAGCTTCTCTGATATGTCGCCAACCTAAATTTTTTTTTTAGATCAAAACACCAAGCCATTTGGGAGATATGATCAAATATTTCAAATCTAGGGTTTTTCATCTCCAAACAAATCTGCACAAGGGTTAGCTCCAAAAATAATCAAAACCAGCATGTAAGAGGTGGGTTGCCCCATGGTGGGTGCCAAAAATGTATGGTGAAAATGTGACCACACTTCTATGAATCCTTATATGCAAGAAAACTCAATAATGAGCCCTCACAAATCGATCCATAGCTCTCTATGCATGGAGTTGCAAGATTTGTAAAATTGCTCTCAACTAGAGCTATAAACTCATGACCTTGCTAGTCAACCATACAATGAGAGACTCACAATGAAAACAAGGGAAATAATTCCAATATCTCCAATGAAATCAATATGAATGCAATGCAATGCAAAATTAATCTAAGATGAGCATGCAAGTATGCAAATTAGGTTATGAAAATGGAAATGAAAGAGTTACAAACCCTCTAATTAGACTATGTGAGATTAATCTAAAACATGAAAGAAAATGATACCATGATTATTCAACTATGATGCAAGCTAGGATGTGATGTAGATGCAAGATGAATGTCAATGATGCTCCAAATCTTCAAAACTTGATGCAAGAATGTCTCCAAAAGCTTCAAGATGACTTAGAAAACCTGTAGCATAACAATAGCATAAAATTCAAGTGTGTGCAAAATGAAGAAGAGAGCTCTTCTTTTATAGAGAATGAAAAATCAATGGACGATCGAGATTAAGAGGCAAAAGACTTAATCAACGATGGAGAAAAATAGAAGCTTGATCCTTGTGCACAAATATCCTCCAATAGGAAAATAGGAGTTGACTTTATGTCCATATAAGACAAAAAGTGTTTTTTCCTTTTATTTTTCTTTATAAATAAGAATTAAATGCTTTATTTGTGCAACATAGGATAAGAAGAAAAGTGGGGATTTTTTATTTAAATAAAAGGGGAGGAAATTCCTTTTAATTAAATAAAGACTTAGGATAAAGCGATTTAATTAAAAAAGATTTTTATTTAATTAAAAGAGAGCATGTTCTCTTAATTAAATAAGATTTTATATTTTTTTCTCTTTTAAATTAAATAAGGCTTAAACCTTAAGAAATATTGAATTGATTATGATTTGATCAAGGAAATTGATATAATTGATATTGTTGATATTTGAAAATATTGATTCAGGGATTTGATAAATTACAGAAATGGGGCCCAAGGTCTAGGTGACCATTTTAGGGTGCATACAATCTCATCTTTGAACAATATTATTGGGAAGAATAAGAAGGTAAAAATCCTAGAAGGAACATTACTTGAGGTGACTAAGAAACTACAAAGCATAATATCTAGTCAAATCAGTGAGGCAGACCCATAGGGAAAAGAAAAAGAGGTTGTGAAAGCTTTTGATGTAGAATTCACTAACTTATCAGATATAGGCACAATAAAAGCACAAGCAACTCATGATGCTACAATATTTCAAGATGTATGTCAGAATATCAGAAATGATATAGATAATCTAGATATTTGTATTAAAGAGTTAAGATGTTTGGAAAGAGGAAAAACATTGTACATTCAGTGTACAAAATCAGAAAACCATACATTAGAGATAACAGAGAAAATGAAGATCAAAGAGGTAGAGTTACAAGTGGCAGTAAACCTTTTGTCAAGCCCTAATGTGAAGATCTCAGACATTGAGAGGAACATAAGTAAAATCTATGATGATACGAGACTTCTGAATGATGAAAAGGAGAAGAGATTGAAAAGATTCACTCTATTAAGAGAGCATGTATCAATAAAGTTGAGTATTCTTGAAACTCAATTAGAGGAATGTCTTTCTTCAAAGACATCTTATGGAAGATTTCACTATGCAAACCTACAGACATGTCAAATTGCATCTTTTGACCTATGCGCACTGCTAAGTGTTTGATATGTAGTAAAGAAGTCATGGGACAAGGAGATAGAAAGTTTGAAGATAAATTTTGCAGATTGTGTTGCAAGCCTACCAACCTTGCAATTCTGAAATCTTAAGGTAAAATAATTTTTGACATAATTTTTTGACACCTTTGTCATTCTTGTCAAAGGAGGAGTAGTATTAGCATAAAATTGTATGTATAGACAATATATGTATAGAATGGAGTATAATCTTAGGGGGAGTATAGATATTTCAGAGATATAAGTATTTTGGAGATATCAGTAGTTGTATGAATTTGTATACATGGCCACAATTTTGTATCTTAAAGTTTTTGGGACTTAGCCAATTTTCTCATATGTTGTCACCAATGACAAAGGGGGAGATTGTTGAAATTTGGCTGAGTAGGATATTAGATTGTTGTCATATGGCAACATATAATCACCATGATGATCGCATAATAGAAGAAAGCAGTTTTGTATGAGTGCAAGTAAAAATTGTCTAAGTACAACAATATTTACCAGTCTAATCGGAGACAGTTTTGGTTAGCGATGTTCACAAAAGCAGGTTTAGTGCATGTACACTTGAACATGGATAATTCTATGTATATCAAAGCTACATGTGAGAGCGCAAGTCTGTATGACATGTACGGAAGGAGATATTAAAGAATTACAGAGACAGTGTTGAAACTGACCTGAACAAAGCTAGAAGATAGAATGAGAATATTAAGTTAAGGGATTATTTTGTTTATCAAAATAATGACCTAACCATATAAGGGATGACATCCTAGATGTTAACCCTTAAGAAACATGAATTAGTTTTGTATTTTGGAAAGATTCTATGTTTTGTAAGCTGACTGGAAGTTATTAATTACAATAACTTGTATTTATGTAAGAAGCATGTAATGCGAAGTTGTAATGTTGTAAGGTAATGATTGTAAGTAATGTGAAGTTATATATTGTAAGAAGGAAATAAATAAGACTCTTTATATGAAAGCGAAGAGCCTAGAAAGCTAAATCAGAATAGGAAAGCTATTCGGCATCAGCAAAAGGTTATGTACTTTACCTTTGTATTTAGTTTGCTTAGTTTAATTTGTTTTGCAAGCTTCAAGTTAATTTGTTACATCCATAATTGGGAAAAAGTAAAAGTTTGTGGAATAATGATTCACCCCCCCTCTCAGTATTCCCTATTTCTAACAATTTATGTATTCCAAATTATGCATTCAATTTTTCATAATAATGACAGTCTTCCAATTTGCACTACCATTTCCAAATCTACATTTTGGTCTTCAATCCCTATAAATTAAGATCAAATTTCTCCATTCCAAATAACCATCTTCTTTCAAATATTCTCACTATCATTATAGTCATATTATCAACAACATCTTTCTTTCATTGTGTTAACATGGGAGCTACATCTATCCTTATGGAGAATCAAGAAAGAGCACACTTGTCAAATTGAGGGAGTTTTGTTTATAGTTTCATTTCTTTGTATCAATTTCTTTTGTGTTTGGATAGATTGATTGTGCATGGTGTAGAGTTTGATGGTTCCTCTTATGTACGCATGTTTTATTCATTTTCTTATCCTACAGATGGATGAGAAGTTACAAGTAAATTGGTTCATTAAGGGATTGAACCCCTCTATTTATGGCATGGTACCTATGGTGCCACCATGAGACTTGCAATTCACTAGTGATAGGGCCTTGGTTACTGAGGAGATCGTTAAGGGATGTCATTACCACAATCTTGCACCATAGAATTATGGCTATTAGAAGCCCCCTTGGAAAGGGAATTAGAGGAACAATTCAGGGAGTTTCAAAGCTCCATAGCCCCAACAACAACATCGTCAACAATCTCAGCAGAGCCAGGAACCAAAACCACCTCAGAATAGCAGGGCTCAAAGCCCAAGCAGTGGCATTCTTAGGGTCCTAAGAAGGGACTAAAATATTCAACCCCTTATACACCCCCAACACAGACACAACAACCCTAGAGAGTAGAGACAAGTTTGTTTATTTGTGTTTTGACATGTTATTAATTAATCACCTAAATATTATAAAAGTAAATAATTTTTTATTTAGAAAATAATTTAAATTGATACATGAATAATATGCATTACAGGGTACAACAAGTGATACAAGCACACCACAAAGTATTCGTTCAAGTAGACATACACGTACACATGTAGCTTCAACACCTGAGGTAATTTTTTTGAAATATTCATAAAATAGAATAATATGCATGTTTCACAATATATTTTGTTAATATATATATATCTATTTGGTGTTTTATAGGGCTTGTTGGCTGTTCAGATTTACAAAGTTGATGATATCACCCTTTCTGCCATCGACTTTGGGTTTGAAAGCTTTGTGGTATAATATTTTTCACATCTCTTGTTTACAGTTTTAATTGAACCCATGTGGTATCATATTCATTTCTCTTATGTGAATTTTTTTTTTGCTAGGGTACCCCACCTGACTTGAGGACACTGGGAAAGAGAAAGAAATATTGGAGGACACCCAAATGACAAAAGGTAATTCAATAGAATTTAAGTTTATTTGTTCAAATGAATTATTCATGATTAAAAATGTACTTGTAGTCTATATAGATGAATGTAGTTGACTTATTTATTATATATATAGAAAAAATTGGGTTTTATATAATTAATGAATGCACCTGATGTCGTTGATGTTTAGGAGAGAGAAGAGGTCGCATTTTTATATTTACTTTCAATTGCATTCTTGATCGTTCTATATCTCTTAGAAATCCTTCCTATATGACTATGGCATATGTTATGATTGTTCATATAGGAATTGGTCGTAGCTCCCTCATCAGTGGTGATGCCTCCTAAGAGTACAAGAGAGCCATCTGAGGTTCCATGATGCATTTTTTCTATATGTACATGTTAAACATATGCGTTTAGATATGAGTACATGCATTTTTATTTTTTTAGTGTTTCTTGACATATATGTTTTTAAATTGTATTGATTTTATTTTACCTGTTACAACCCTCTTCACAACCTCCCATGGATCCTCTTCCTTTACATTTTGTTAGGAGTCCATCTTGCATAAGATGGGGACCAGATCAGATTTAGAGAATGACCCAATTGTAGAAGAAAGAGATGAGGTAACCAACAATTCAACTGCCAACAAATGACAATCTAGTATATAGTTATTTTGATGTTATTTTGAGAAAATATATGTGATTTAGCATTTGAATTATTCTTGTGTAGACACCTAGTGAGCCACCTACTTCTTTGAAGAGGCTCAATTTTGATGATCCAACAAAGTCGTAGATATTGATAGAGCTATACAGATCTAGTTGTGGTTATTGAATGACCAAATTTTGAATATATTCGACATTTTTATTGTATATATCGACCTTGACATAGTCGATGCCACATTTTTGTAACTTTATTATTGATTTGGCATGTATGCCATTTTTTGATATGTACACAATTATTGTTCATTTTGATATGTATGAAACTTGATATTTGATCCAATTTTTTAATTGTGTGTTTATTTGTTCATTGTTAGTATGTAAATATGCTTGTGTGTATGTACTCATGTGTAGGATTTATGCCTTAAGTATATTCATGTGTATTCAAGTACATTCTTCATAACCTAAATTCATGTGTATGGGTTATGTGGATGACTTAAGTAAATTCATGTGTATGCTTCATAATCTATGTGCTACATGTATGCTCCATGACATAAGAAAATTTATGTGTACACTTTATGTGCTACGTGTGTTCACATGTGTAATTCATCATTTAAGTGAATTCATGCTTTATGTGCTACATTTTATTCATGTGTCTCATTCATACGTTATGAGTATTCTATTTGGCTAAAGAAAAAACATGGTTTATGCATTATTTACATGCATGGTTCATACTTGTATACAAACAATGTGTATGGATATCTAAATGTGTGATTCATGCCTTAAGCATATGATCACTACGAGTGTTTTTTTGTATGATCCATGATTTACATGTATTTGTGGGTACCCTTCATGCTTTGAAGGTTATATTGAAATGTGATCGTCCCAAGAACTCAAAACATTAATTAGTAGTCTATTATTGATCCTTTGACCAGATTTGAACATGTAGTCTTTATTACAAACCAAAATGGCCCATAGGACCCTAACACATTTAGAACACATAGGACCCGACCTACCCTACCAATGATGTCCTTTGTATAACCCACTTGGAGCATAAGCATCTGTTCATTATAGGCACAAACCGATGCTTCCATCATGTCTAGTTGGGTAGGTTTACCCTAGGAATGGTCCCACTTTGCCTCTCAACACACCAGAATGCTTGTCGACATACCTAGTGGTTCTTAGTGCACCTTGGGGACATTTTGGTCCGACATGGTCATGAATGTTCTAGTGAATCCATGGGGAAAATGATGTTGTTAATAGCGTTTACCCACCCAAGGGGAGCTAATGGCATAGACCATTTTGTGCCAAGATGAATGGTTTGGTAGATACCCAGTGGTGCAACTGTTAACTAAGCCTCACTGTAAGTTTTGACATCAAGCGAGATTGGCATGCCAAATTCAAACAAATCCCAATCTCTCATAATAGAGAGAGGCTATTGTAGGCCTTATAAACAAAGTCTTGTAGCATTTGACAATTTTTTGATACCTCTAATGGGTCTGAGCTACGAGCCTTGAAAGATCACTCCCCAATCATGCTTAGTGCACCTTGGGGACACTTTGGTCTGGGTGACTAAGTGGGTGGAATGCGCTTGTCACTAGAATTTACCCACCCAATAGGAACTAATGGCATAGACTGTTCAGTGCCAAGACAAATGGTTTGGAAGAAACCGAGTGGTGCAACTTTCAACTAAACCTCACTGCAAGTTTTAGAATCAAGCGAGATTGGCATACCAAATTCAAACAAATTTGAATCTCCTAGAATAGAGAGAGGTTATTGTAGGTCACAAAAACATGGTCCTTTAACATCTGATAGATTTCCAATACCTCTCATGAGGTCTGAAATATGAGCCTCAAAATATCACTACCCAATCGTGCTTAGTGCACCTTGGGGACACTTTGGTCTAGCATGGTCGCGAATGTTTTAGTGACTCCGTGGGTGAAATGAGGTTGTCACTAGCATTTAACCACCCAACATGAGCTAATGGAACAAACCATTCGGTGCCAGGATGAATGGTTTGGAAGAAACCCAATGGTTCAACATTCAATTGAGTCTCACAACAAGTTTTGGCATCAAGCAAGATTGGCATGCCAATTTTTTTGAAAAAATAAATCTCCCAGAATGGAGAGAGGTTATTGTAGGCCTTAGAAACATGGTCATATAGCATCTAATGGTTCATTGATACCTCTCACGAGGTCTGAGATATGAGCCTCAAAAGATCACTGCCCAATCGTGCTTAGTGCACCTTGGGGACACTTTGGTCCAACATGGTTGCAAATGTTCTAGTGACTCCATGGGAGGATTGGGGTTGTCACTAGCATTATGTAAAACTTATGAAAACATTCACAATTTTTCATAACCCATATAGGTTATATAAAACTATAAAGATAGAGGATAAGGAGGAGAGAGAGAGTATACAAATATATATACATATATCTATATAAATATATGTATATATAATTATAGATATGCATATATACCTACATAGAAATATATGATATATGTAAATCAAATGTGTATTGTATTACACATTTACAAGCAATTTTTTTAATGCCTTCATAACCCGTACGGGTTGTGTGAAATTTAAAATGTTTTTTTATGTCTTCATAACCCATATGGGTTATGTAGAACTTGAAATTCTGATTTATGGTTTTCAAAACCAGAGCGAGTTATTCTGTATACCATAACCCATATGGGTTATGGCTTGGTAAAATGTTTGGAATACAATCCTAAGGCTTCCAAGCCCATGTTCCCTCCAATTTTGTCCACTTACACATTTTTTCTTCTTTCAACATGATTTCTTAACCTCATCATCATTAGCTTTACAAATGATCAAGTGGGCATCTCTAAAATTACTACCATCATCTCACACATCTTCTAAGCTTTCTGACCATATAAATTTTTCTATTTTTGGACAACATTAGCATTGTAAAATTTTCTTTACCAGTGTCTTCACAGTCCTCACAGACATATGTCTACCATTTTTTTTAATAAATTTTGATCTAATTGACCGAATTCAAAACAAAATACATATTACTGTTCTACACTAGACTCTATACAATTTTTTAAAAAAAGTTTGCAATTTGGATGATTTTGATGCAAGTTATGCCCAACGCATGAATAGGTACCAGATTTTCAAGATGCGGTCATTTCATAAAATCATAAATAAAAAAATACTCAACAAAAAATTACAAAAAAATACACAACTTCTATATGTCACTCTTACTTATCATCCTACCAAAGGGTTTTGCAAAATACGAAATCTCACTATAGAGTTTGTGAAGCGCATAGAAACAACTATGTTATGTTTTTCTGAAAAAATCAGGAATAGTTTTTCATGCACGAGAGGTTTGACTCTCTTAATCTTACCCATTTTTTTAAAACTTTAGTAGTTTAGAAACTAGATTCAGAGTACTACAATTATTATTATTTACACAACTCCTATTTTTGAGTCCATGACCCTGAAATCTCTCTGTAAAGTTCAAGTTTCCCCGATTTCAGAAAAAAAGTGGCCACTTATACCACCCTTTTTTTCACCATCTTGGTGCACTTACCCTTTTCTTATCTTCATTTTCAAAGAAGCAACTGAATAATATTCACCTAGAGACATGTATACTAACATCTCTACAATGTGAATAGTTATCCTTAAAAGTGCACTTGATTTCATATTTTTTACTAGATTCTGGAAAATATAAAGAATGTCTTGGTGTAAATCCCTAACTTCTCTCTTTTGAGGCTTTTCTATTATTTCCACACATTCATTATTCTTAGGTTGTTTACCCTTTTCTTCTCCTTTCTCAAGAGTTCTCACAGTCTAGTCCTTTTGGCAGAGGCCTTAGGCTTCCTTTCCTCACTAGAGGATGAGTATCATCCTCCTCATTCTCTTTTCCTAAACTTTCTTCTCCAACTCCTCTACTTTTCTTTTTTTTTTCCATCATCCTGTCTTTTATTTTCAACATGTTTTGGTTTAGAAGATTCCCTTTCCATTTTTCCTTTACAGTTTCCCCCCTTTTAGGCATTTTTATGCACAAAATCTTCAAGGGCTTCAAAAAATAATAAATTCCCTTATTCTTGGACTAAAAATGCAGAGAACAAACTAATTACCTTAAAAAAGAATCAAGAATAACTTACTAGTAATAGTTGTAGAAGAAAGTGGCTATGCTTAACAAGTGCCTCTACAATTTGCAGAGCTCTACTTCTTGTACTTAGGAATGCATAACAAAAGAATTGAGGGAAATTCTTAATTAGTTGGTGGATTCTATTTTCTATTAATTTTTATGTGTGAAATAATGCAATTTTGATGGTCATGCATGAATTTAAAACTCCACATTGATTATTCTCACTAGTACATTTGACCTTATTTTTCCACCAAAATTATCAACCAACAAATAAAAAGGTTTTGGTTGGTCAGATTATAGAAGGAAAAAATTGATTTTTTTTAATCCATGCTCGTGTTGGTCAAAATTTTGACCAATACTTTAGTGGTCAAAATTTCAACCGCCCTGGGCATAACTTAAAAAAAAAAATTTCATTTATCACTTTATTATTCCCCATGACAAAGAAGGGCAGCGCCCGAAGAGGATTCTCTACAATTTCATTTGGACCACCTGTAAGGATTTTGATTGGGGTTTTCCTACATTTGCATTTGCGTTTTCATTTTCATTTGGACCGCTTGAACTTGTGCGCCCTTTGGGATTTTGTTACTCTATTTGTTGCATACTTTGGTGTATATTCTTATTTCTCCAACTAGTTACATAGTATATTGATATGCATTGTTATTGAATCTAGTGCATTTTTATCTATGATTCCTATCATATCCATTAAATAAATAGATGAATGGTGAAAGTGATGGAAAACTCTCATTTCTTTGGCTCTCTTGATCCATATTATCCCATATAGATTCATCCTACAAGTTTGAGGTTAAATGGTTGAGTATTGATTGAGAGAAGCTATCACAATCCTTTTGTGGTCGGGTTTATACCTTAACCTCAGGTTTTTGGAGCTTTTTATTCTTCCTCTCAATGCCACTGTGAAAAAATTCTCATTCTTGGTGGGCTTGAATGTTTCTGAATGCTCTTTCATTTGAATATGGTCTTAAGGTGGGATATCGCAGATGGATAGATCACATTTCATTATGAAATGTGATCATAAAACCACACAATCCATCACCCTATAGTTCCTAAACCTCTCAAATTTAGCATTTTTACTCACTTAGCATTCAATCCCTTACAAATTGGTCTTCCACATAGAGATCTCAGACCTTTGAAATGTATATTTGACCATTACCACTGGATCACTATGAAACCTCCTAAATCTAATATCTAACCCTAAACTATATCATTTCACCAAGAATTATAATTTTTCAATGGTGGAATGAAGAGCTAAGGGCATTTTTGTGACAAAACCCTATCCAGTTAGGGTTTCAGACTTGTTTGAACAAAATTTCTTATAACTCCTTGAAGTATAAATGGGTCTATGTCAAACCAAATCCAAAATAAAGGTAATTCACTTATCTACACATCCATGTATGTTTTTTACTTTTTCCAATCCGTATAGGGTCATACAAATTGACTGATTACAAGGAAAACATAGAATACTAGGAAAATTCAAAACAAATCTTTATTGATCTCATTCAAATCATCCCTAAATGGTCCATGTGACCTTATTACAATAAAAAAAACACACAAAAAATTCCTATACATCCTATATTTTTATGAAGAAATGGGTGCTCCTACACCATGGGACCATGGTTGAACTTATGAGGTATCTCCTTGTGGATGCTACCATTGACCTTGACGTCTATATACTTCCCTATCTAGTATGTCTGTAGATACATTCCCATAGGTACATAGAAAAAGCCTCCCAAAGGGACTTTCAAAAAGATCCCTTTTTTTAGGTGCATAATCCATGTCAATCTAACATTTCCTCTCTCTTATTCTATATAAAAAATGCTACAAAATATGGAAACATAGAAAACACACCTTAATTGTTTAAAAAGAGATGTCATCCCATGGACTGCAATTATTGAAGAATACAAATATATAAATTTGTTTAATTAGATATAAAAATTTTTAATCAAAATGATATTGATGGATATAATGCCATACTTTACAACCTTTTCCATCATCTCTCCAACCTATATAAAAAAGGAAGTTTTAGGACTAGACACAAGCCTTCATCAAAGTATAATCAAAAGTGTATTTTTGTTAGATATCATAACTATAAATTCTTGAATAGATGTGTATGAAAAATGTGGAATCATACTCAATGCATGTGAAGTGTTTACTAGACCACCTCAACTAGATATCATCTCATGGAATAAGACTATATTTTTATGAAGCCTGGTTTTGTACAGATAATGGCTGGACAATGGAATAAGACTGTATTTTGATCAATTCTGAGATTTATATGGGGTGTTTTATGTGAGATTTGATTGGAACAAGTCTAAAAAGAATCTAAAAGATCTTAGGAGGTAATATTAACATTTTTTGATTTTTTTGAAAGTCATTTGATATGACTGTCCTCCCATTCACAATGTAGATAGCACTGTTCCTGTACATTTTCTACAACAGTTTGAATTTCTTTATGAATACTAACCATTCCATGGACTCAGAGGCCTATAATCCATGGAGTGTGATTTATATAACATTGTATCATAGTCATTTATCCATGCATATGCATAAAATTGGAAAGAGGAAGTGATCACAGTCAAGAAATGAATAAAATATGGTAAAATTGGCGGCACAAGTATTGCAACGAATGATATAGTCAAACAAGGGGTACATTTAATGATATGGATTGTTTTAGTTTGTTCATTTTATGGTTTATCAAGTGTCTTTTATGCTTAGAAGTTATTGGAAGCATGACATTTAGAAAGCCCTAGAAATAAGGGTTTGGAGTGTCCAATTTGGGGTTTTTGGTGTTGCAGGGTGCCTGTGCCTAATTTCTTGGAGATTTGGCCATTTTGAACCATTATTAGAGACTTTTGAAAGTTTGGGGTCTTGGGAGTACAAGGAGTATAGGGTTTCTTTGTTATTTGGGGTCTTTTAATGCATTTTTTAAGCCACAGTGTGTAGATAGTCACACATGGTCCAAAAGAGTCCATAGAAAGATTTTAGTATGTTAAAGTAAATGATAAAGGGTATTTGAATCACTTATTATTTATTTGGAAAATTTTGGAGATAAGGTCTTATGAAGGTTGCTGTAGGGCTACAAGACAAGGCTATTAGGCCTAGTGGCAGTTTAGAGAAGTTTGAAGGTCTAGGAGTGTTGGGTTGTACTTGGAACCACAAAACCACTTGAATACACCTTAATACAATCTAAAGATACCATATCCATCACTATTTTCCATTTGGGTTAGTCTTGGCTAGATTAAGGTCATTTGGAGGACTTGAGGTCTTGGGGATAGTGCCTAAACTAGGTAGATTCAAATCCTATCCTAATTTGTTATTTTGTTTTTATATGAGAAAAGGAATGTGCAATTATATAATTAATTAGAAAAAAATTTCTTGAATTAATTAGTGATGGATGAAGGTTACAATAACAAATTGAATATCATTTAAATAATTCATGAATGGTAAGTTCAAATAATTAAATAAGTATAATTATTTTGATTAACCATTAGAGTAAATTTGACCCAATTTACTCAATAAGGGGAAGATGCATCAAATTGTTGTTAGTTAATTAAAGCATAATGGAACATAAGGATTCATAAAGTGATGTGAATTTGTGATTCTTAAATGGCTTAGAATAAAATGTAAGTAAATTAGGGGTTTTGTGGATTGTATCTTGCAAATAGAAGAACAATGTTAGTGAATTGTATCTTGCAAATAGAAGAACACGTTTAGAGATAGTATTGGTTGTCCAAGTGTAGTATAGTTGTATAGTTTAAGAGGGAACCATTGTAGAAGGAGATGAAGATTTTGTATGGAGTCAAGAAAAATAAAAAGCGATTATAGATCTTAAAGGGTTGTCATAGCTCAAGTCCATGTCATATGATTTGAATCTACCTACTTCCTAGTCCTTATTTCCACACACTCTCTTAGCCCTGATCCTATCTGACCAGTCCACTACACCTTCCTATCTTCCTTGCAACATCCCTTCCTCTCAACTAGACACCACACATTCTGTCCTCTATGACAGTCCTTACAACTCTCTCCAAAATACACTTACATAAAACTTGTATTGTTCTTTCTAACTTAAACCACCATTAGCTACCTTTACACCTTTTTTCTAGGCCATGTCCCCCTTTCTAGACCCTCATATGGTCTACCAAAGCTTTCACATAAACATAAACACAAAACAACTATTTACTTTCCTCACTCAAAAATACATCCTACAAACCATCATCTTAGATCTACTAGCCTCCACCTTCACGATGGAACATAAGGAAACCCTTTAAAACACTCCTACACAAAAAAAAACACCCTCCAAAGGGATTATATATTCGATAAGATAAGGAGAAGAAGAGGAATCACATGGATTAGAAAAATTCAAATTTAAATGCGGTTGGTAAAGGTAAGGTTAATCTCTAGGATTAGGTGACGGTAAGGAAAGATGAGAAGTCGAGATCAAATTTGCATTCAACTACTTATGTAGAGAAGAATTAATTTTTGAGCAATCTCACAAGCAGTGACATTGAAAATTCATTGAAATGATCTCATACTAAAATTTCATCAATTATGACTTGAATATTAAGTAGAAGAAACTTTGGGATCACTCAAAATTGATTCCTTTTCTTTGTTTGATCTAGGAATGAAAGGACCCACTAAAGGTTGAGAGATAGGAGCTGCCATTAGTTTTCCTATTTTTTCTTTATAGGTTTATGGAGGTGGAACCACAAAATATATTAGGAGTATTAAAGAGTCTCAATATATGATGTAGATCGAGAAGAGCTACTTACATATCCATAGATAAAAAAGGATGCTTGGGGGTACCAATAAAAGGAGATCCCAAATAATCACCAAAGGATAAGTGAAAGATTTGATTGGTTTTAAACTTTTGATAAGAAAGTAATAGGATGAGTTGATTCGGTTTAAGAGGTTGAGTTTTTTGAGGCCAAAATTAATCAAGGGTAAATTTTCCTAAAAATAAATACTACAAAACATCATATTTTCTTATTACATTGGAGGCATTCATATGAACTTTGAATTGTTTTGAAGCTAATCCAATTCACTATTACAATACTGTCGCCATTTAGAGGGTTATTAGTCAGCAAATGGTGGAAAAAGATTTGAATTTGATGGCAAGGGTATTGCAGTAGCCATTATAATCAAATGAGGGTTATATTTTAGGTTTTGGAATGATTTTGTATGTTGAATGCAACGTGAAACAACATTCAATTTGGTCTAACAGTTCTTGAAAGATAGAGATTTAGAAAGCCCTAGAAACAAGGGTTTGGAACACCAAATTTGGGGTTTTTGGGGTTCTAGAAAGTTTGAGTCTAATTCCTTTGATATTTGGATTTTTGATAGCATAATATGACACTTTATATAGTTTGGAGTCTTGGGAGTACAAGAAACACAAGGTTTCTTTGTCAAATTACCCATTTTTGTGCATTTTGGGAGTCATAGGGTGTGACAAGCAGTACATGTTCCAAAAGAACCATATCTTTCCTTTTGATATGACAATGTACTAGGAAAAGGGTATGCAAAAAAAAAATTTATTTTGTCAATCCTTTGGAAGTTTGTAGAGTTAAGTGTTGTTTACCTTTGCTCTAGTGTTGTTTTCCTTCTTTGCTTGATAACAACTTCCTTAATCTTCATTCTAAGATCACTCTTGGACCCATCCCACTCCATAGACCTATCAGAGGTAAATATTAAATCACCTTAAACCCCACTAGAATCCACACCTTGGATCTCCAAGAAACTCTTCAAACCCAAACTAGTCAATCATGCTCCATGCTCACAACATGCACTCTTCACTCAATACGCTTCTACAACCACACTCATGAACTATTCTTCTCATGGTGACCCTAACTCCTATAAGGATCCCAATACACTCAAATCATGCAATCATTAACATGTCAATCCATTCTTGTGACCATTCTATCTCCTTGCACCAACTTGTCTGTAATGTCCCTATTAGTTTGTAACCTTGGAAAGCTTACATTAAAATAGTTGTTAAAGCTAATGTATTGAAATGAAACAAGTCATCATTTAGACACATTTTCAATATGAAGAATCACTTGAAGTGTGAGATTGATGATGTCCAAGCCCAAATTTAAGCTCAGGGGGCCTCTAATAATTTAAATACTAAGGAAATTATTATACTTACAGAGATCCATGATATTGTTTCTAAGGATGAGGTGTTTTGGAAAAAAATATCTCATGCTATTTGGTTTCAAAGTGGTGATCATAACACCAAGTTTTTTCATATGTCAACTTTTAAAAATTGATAAACTAATATATTCCACTCTATTAGCTACAATGGGAGGAGCTTTTTTTAAAGATGAGGATATTATTTAAGAAGCCATGAACTTTTTTTATTCCCTATTGTGAAATGATCATCTTATGGATCCTACATGTCGACAAGATTTAATCTTTGATATTCCTACTTTGGTGACTATCGATATGAATAATTACCTTACAAGAATCCCTATAGATAATGAGGTTCGTGATGTATTATTTTATTTTTATGGTTAGTGTAATCACCCAAAAATGGTCATCTAGACTATTAGCCCCTTTCTAGCATTATTTTCTAAATCTATCAATTGGTCTATCAATTTTGGAATCCATGCTTCTCTGGATATAACCAGATCAAAATCACCCCTGAAGACCAAGAGAAGACAGCTTTCACATGTGCATGGGGTACCTTTTCTTGGAACGTAATGCCATTTGGTCTTAAGAATGTTGGTGCAACCTATCAGAGAGCTATGACTACCATATTCTATGATATGATGCATAAAAACATGGAAGACTATGTTGATGACACACTTGCTAAATCACAACAAAGAAGCACTCATTTATCCAATTTTAGTTTGATATTGGACTGCATGGAATGATTTCAACTCAGATTGAATCCTAAGAAATGTTCTTTTGGTGTCACTTCTGGGAAATTGCTAGGCTATATCATATCAGCAAAAGGAATAGAGGTAGACGTGAAAATGGTGCAAGCTATCATGGAGATGCCACCTCCTCACAACATAAAACAATTAAGGGGTCTCCAAGGCTGTCTTCAATCTATTAGGTGGTTCATTTCTCAATTAGTTGATAGAGCTCAACCCTTCAACAAGAATTTGCATAAAGGGGCTACTTGCATATGGAATGAGGAGTGTCAAAAGAACTTGGACCAAATCAAGGATTACCTAGCAAAACCTCCTATTCTTATGTCACCTATCCAAGGGAAACCTTCGATACTCTACATATCTACTACATCAAATCCTTTAGGAGCTCTCCTTGCACAACAAGATGATATGGGAAAAGAATGAGCTATCTATTACATTAGTCACACCTTGGTTGCTTATGAGCTCAATTATAATAGCATCAAAAAATCTTGTCTAGCAGTAGTGTTTGCAACTCAAAAAATTAGACATTACATGCTCAGTCATACTACGCAGCTGATCACCAAAATTGATCCTTTAAAGTACCTCTTAAGTAAAGCTTCGCTTACCGAATGACTTTCTAAATGGATGTTGATTCTTTCAGAATTTGACATTCAGTACATTAAAAGGAAAGCCACTAAAGGACATGAAATCACAGATCAGTTGGCCAGATTTCCCATGACCGATGATGCTCCTCTTCAGATAGACTTCCCAGATGCTTTGATCATGAATGTCATAGAGCCTGCATGGAAAATGTTCTTTGATGGTTCTCATACACAGAATAGGGCTGGTGCTAGAATCTTATTTGTTACACCTCATGGATACATGATTCCTAAATCTTATAAGCTTCTCTTCCCATGGACCAATAATATAGCTAAATATGAAGCCCTTCTCAATGGTGTTAAGCTTTCCCTAGAATGGAGGATTACAAAATTGCATATCTTTGGAGATTCACAGCTTGTCATAAATCAAGTAAAAAATGATTACCAGACAAAGGATGACAAGTTGATTCCCTACAAGAAGATGATAGACTCTCTTAGGAATTATTTCACATCTGTTACATTCCAACAAATTCCTAGAACTGAGAACAAGGCTTCTGATGCCATGGCTACTTTGGCATCCATTCTACAATTGGAAGAACATGAGTCACACTTTGAGTTCCTGGTGGAAGATTTGTGTTACCCTGCCTATGATTCCCTTTATGATCATGTCATTTACACTGTGGTCGGTCATGATTCATCCCGCTATGCTACTATATTTTCCTATCTTTGAGATCAGATTATTCTTGAAAATCTAACATGCAATGAGAAGTGCCAACTCATTCGTAACACCTCACATTTTACCCTCATCTCTAGTGACTTGTATAGGAAGGGTCTAGATGGAACTCTCCTTAGGTGTATAGAACTAGAGGAGTCAAAAAAAGTGCCAGTTGAAGTCCATGATGGCATCTGTGGTTCACACTCTAATGGTCTTGCGTTAGCTCAGAAATTGCTTAGGGTTGGTTACTATTGGCCTACTATGCAAGCTGATGTTGTTCGATATGCCAGGTCCTACAAAAAATGTCAACTACATGGGAATTTTATTCATGCTCCTGGACGTGAGCTTATTCCCTTTGTTACATAATGGCCATTTTAGCAATGGGCCTGACTTGGTAGGAAAGATTCATCCTAGTTCTTCAAGTGGGCATAAGTTCATTATCACAGCTACTGAATATTTTACCAAATGGGTTGAAGCTGTCCCATTGTATGTAGCTATGGGAAAACATGTTGCCTTGTTTATCTTGAATCACATCATTTTCCGCTATGGTATTCCTTCTTCCATAGTCATAGATAATGGCGGCCAGTTCAAGAATAAAGACCTGAAACAATTGTGCAAAAAATTCAAAATTAAACAACATTGGTCTTCTATTTACTACCCTCAAGGGAATGGCCAAGATGAGGCCTTGAATAAAACATTTCTGAAAATCCTTCATAGGACAATGCACAAATCAGGCAAGGATTGGCATTTGCAGATCAATCCTACACTATGGGCTTATAGAACTTCTATTCATACTCCTACAGGTGCCACACCTTTTTCCTTGGTTTATGGTTCTGAGGCTATCTTACCATTAGAGGTCAAAATACCATCACTAAGAGTCTCTCTACATGGTTTGATTATCGACGAAGACCATAGGACTATGAGAGTTCATGAGGTTACTACTTTGGAGGAATGCCGCAAGGCCGCCTTTGATCACATGCACACTTATCAGAAGAGAATGTTTGCTACCTATAATAAGAAGGTTCATCCTAGAGAGTTCCAAGTGGGTGAATTAGTCCTAAGAGAAAATCGTAAGAATCAGTAGAATAGAGAGCAGAAAGGGAAGTTTGAGCCAAATTGGTTAGGGCCTTACATCATCACAACAACATTTGGGTCCGGGGCCTATCAGTTATCTACACTTGAGGGAGAAGAGCTTGCTGAATCTATTAATGTTCTACATCTGAAGAAGTTCTATGCCTAAGGTTCTTGAGCTCTTTGTATATATCTTATTGATCCTGAAAAAAATTTCAAAAAATTTCATATATGATGCTGAAAAAATCCTAAAAAGCATATAAAGTCCTAAAAAAGAGAATCCTAGTGAAAACCTAGCAATAGGTGCTTTGATGTCTCACAAAAAAAATAAATTATATATTCAAAAAAGAAAAAAAGAAAAAAGAAAAATCCTAAAAAATCCACCAAGCGGTGAAAACCTGGAAACAGGCGCTGCTTAGGACCCTTGCATCTATGTCTATCAGTCTTGCATGGTGCTCATTCGCTCCACCTCTCGCTTTGTCTCTCCTAGCCTGGAATTGACTCTTGTCTTAGTCTAGGGGGCATACATTGTTTTAGCTTATCTTGGGTCTCTTTGTGCATCAAGGTTTCTTGGGGAACTTGGTCCAAACAGTGTTTCTCAACACTTTCCAACTATATTTTTCAACACTTCCCTAGTGTCAAGTGTTTCTCAACACTTATCAGATATCCTACCCGCAGTCTAGAATGATATGATATTTATCACCAGCAGATGCGATACTCAAAGTTTGACTCTATGACCTACACACATGCATTTAAACACTTGACTCACTAAGACTTGTTTGACTTTATTTCTTTGTGTGCTATCTATTGTGATTTCTTTTGATGAGTGTTCTCTCCCTAATAGTTTTTGATGATGCATAGCTAGAAGACTTGGGGCACAAGGACATGTTTTATCTATTTTCTGCCTGTGGGTATATCTTGTTGATCCTAACTGTCATGAGCATTTATGCTTGTTACACTTGACACTGAGGATCTACAATGTATTATCCTTGACTATTTTCTGCAAGTGCATGCTTATGGTCATCTTGACTTTCTTGTGTCTCGATGCGAGCATAATCTTGCTATACTAAACTTAGGGAACCTCACTGCACTAGTCATCTTGACCTACATGTCTTTGATGCTTAGGTGGGATTCCCACATACCTATCTGATATAGATCATATTCATATACCCATAGTTATACTAGTGTGTATTGTATGATCTTGCGACGCTACCAATAAAGCTCGATGATGATTATTAGAGTCTAACAACTTTGTAACCTTGCATGGAAACCAGTTTTCATAGTAGCTTGCATTCTTAGGTTCATGTTAGTTTAGTTTTGCATCTTGCATATGGAGAGATCTCTCCTTTCATCATTCATGGACTTGTTAGTCAACTATGCTTGCCTTTTGCTTCTTCTCGATCATGTCTTTTTCTTCTTGTCTTTCATATCACATCCTTTTCTATTCCTGTCATCACAATGGGTTAATCTTATCATCATATATAAAAAGATCATTTTCAGAAACATGAGTCTATATCATAACATGAGAACAAAACATACATCCATGAGATAAACTATACATGAGCATTTATAAGCATATATCATACATTTGAGCAATATAACAAGACGATAATACTAAAACATCCATCACAATGAGATAAGTACACAAGATATATCATAATCCAGTCATCTCATATATATATATATATATATATATATATATATATATATATATATATATATATATATATATATATATATATATATATCATGATACAAATACAATATGGGATCCAAAAATCTAGATAAAGTCTCAAGACATGTCTATACACACAAAAACCTAAACCTAGGACTGACTCTCCCCTCATGTGTAGGAGGTGCTAGTGGAGCTTGTGGTCCTATCTTGTCAGTTGGCATGTCCAACCTCCCTGCCCTCTTAGAGTAGAGTGGAAATCGCTTACCCTCAGCTATGGCTGCTATGTACAATCCATGGTAGTATGTTGCCTGTGCTACCTCCCTCCATATCTAAGCGACATCATCCCATGCTCCTCTCTCCCGCTGATCTATCTTGGCCCACGCATCCATGAGCTACTAATTGTGAATAGCGATTGTGGTCCTCAGCTGCTATACCTCAGCCTCTAAGGCCTAGACCCTAGCCTAGAGATCCTCTCCTCCTCTTGCTACAGGCTACTCTTGCCCTACCCCAACCGATCGGTGAACTGGTCTCACCTCCTCCTCCTCCTCCTCCTTTGCATGTTGGCATGACCATCTCTGGCCACCTAATTGAGAACGCTGGCCTACCTCTACTCTCCTCCCACCTCCCCCTCCTCCATCCCTTCCATCCCCACCCGGTGCTTGTGGCTATGCATCTGGGACTGTAAACCTCAGCAATGGATGTCTCTGATGCTCCGCTATGTACACTGCATCTATCCCTGCATCTTCCATGTCCGAAAGGTAGTCCCATGGCTCCCGCCATAACCTTACTATCTCTTGTGCTGCCTACTAGTAATCCAGCATCGACAGCCATCCTAGTGTCTCCTCCTCCCATACCCTGAGATATGTAGTGGTCTCTAATTCCATTCTCTACTTCCTACCAAACTACCTCCATTCTCGGGTAATCAAAAAATGCTCCACAATCTCTGCATGCCTACCTAGTAATGGCTGTCTGCATAGCATGTACCTGAGCTCCCAATCCTCATCCCACCACTGCTTGCACTGCCTGTATGGTCTCCACTCAAATGCCATCAGGTCATCTATCAGCCTCTTGTAGTATGTGAGGTCCCCACTATGTGGCTATGTGATGAACTTGGTGTATCGATATATATAGGGAGTCCTCCACTCTTGAGGCTGTACTTGTGGTCACACAATAGCTATGTGCTTCCACACCCATATCTATACCAGCACAGCCCTGCATGCCCATGATCGGTTGTCCCTATAGATGATCTTGTGTAGCTCATGATACATATCTGCAAGGATTGCTGGTCCCCATGCCATCCATCTAGGTTGCGCCACTAGGTCTGTGACCAATCTCCCCCAGCCTAGTGGGAACCCTCCCTAACTCTGGTTAGTAATCAGAGCCTGTGCTACTATGGAACACATGATGCATGGGACTGGATAGTCTTGACCATACTCCTCTATCAGATGGTCCCAACTAAGATGTCTATCTAGGATGGTAACATCCTGGAAGAGGTCCATAATGGCCTACCTCCTCTATGGGAGTCTGATCATAGTATACCTGTGCCAACAAAAAATCATGTCAGTTTTCATCATATGGAAACACTACATTAATGAACATCTCTACAAACATGATTATGCTCAGCGCATCTCCATGGCTCGGTACACAAAGGATCTAGTAGACATCCTCAAGTGTGATAGTGGCCTCTCTGGTCAGCAAGTGAAAGGTGTTATGCTCGCTATGCCACCTCTCTGCTAGTGCTATCAGTAACCCATGGTTTGCTTGTATATGGGGCATCTCCAACAAGTAGTCGAAACCCATCCAAGTCAAGGCCGCTCTCCCTAGATCATCCAGATCTCGGACATAGCGCAACCTGACCACCCTCGGTGCTCTGATGATGAGCACCACCACAACCTCCTACAAGCCATAAATCTGCAAACCAGATGTTAGAACATGTCATGATGGATGTCCAAAATCAGTACAAGTAATCTCAAAAGCAAAATTGTCTCTACACATGTTATATTGCTCAAATTAAAGTCATGCGATACTTCTTGTTATACTGGTGCGACACTATCTGTTGATACTATATCATGCAATACTTTCTTGCATAGTGGTGTGATACTTTCACTTCATGCTATAGTTCACACTTAGTTGCATGACATTTCATCCAGGCTCATGTGATACTTTCTTGGATAGCTGTGCGATACTATGTGGCCCCAAAAAGTCTCGCACAATATAGTATACAACAAGTGTGCGATACTTTTAAAGTATTGCATGATGTTTTGCTAAAGCATAATTTGAAAATTCAAAAAACATGTTTTAAATGCAATAAATGACTCAAACGACTAGTTTTTATGAAAACTTACCGGGGCACCATACTGAGGAGGCCGGTTGTGCAACCGACCACGCTTGAATCAATGTGTGTGAATGGGAATGTCTACCTGTTGATCCATAGTCTCTCTCAAATCTCTCAAATTTCTCAAAGCCCACATAAGACAAATGAATTTGAAAATCACTTTTTCACCCCATATATAGCATTTTGACCTAATATGGCATTTTTACTTGATTTTCAAAACATCTCAGAATTTCATGAAAATTGCACTCTTGGCTAATTTCGATGTCCTAGATCCATTTTCGGGATTGAAATCAAAATCCAAGTTCATCTTGATGGTAAAAATTACATTTTTAAATTTCTCCTTCTTCTGTGCAGTTGGCTGACCGTTTGAGGCTTGGTCCTTTGATCTTCACTGGGGCATCTTCATTTCTTCATCTCCATCTCTCTCACCCTTCTAGTCTTTTCATTCATTTCCTTCACTTCATCTCTCTGAGATTTTGACTTTATCTTTATCCTATATCTTTCTCAGTCAAACTTAGTCAAATTGGGGCATATTTTCACTGCTTGATGGTTATTCTATTATCTTTCATCTTCAATTATGATTTTTGGTGATTTGATCATGTTTCTCTCATCTTTCTTTTGTATTCCCTTTACCTGAATTTCAATTTTGATCCTGAGGGGGCAGACATATCCTATCATCTATTCTCTAGAGCATATGCTTGACCATTCCATTTTCTCTGATTGATCTATTTATCTATTGTTCTTGACATGTTAGTTCTCATCTCAAGTTCTGATACTATCCATCTCTCTCCTAAGTGTTCAATACTATCGCTACCAGGCTAACCATGTAGGATTTTCTATCTCTTTGTGCTTCATTCTTTGGAGTCAGATCTCTATCTATTGCCTTCTTGGCTGATCTATTCTTTGACATAATGTGTTCCCAGATCGATCACACATTAGTCAAAGAGGGGCAAATGTAATCACCCAAAAATGGTCATCTAGACTATTAGCCCCTTTCTAGTGTTATTTGCTAAATCTATCAATTGCTTATTCTTGATCAAACCCTAATTTTATCATTTATTCAATTATATTTATGGATTAACCATTTTATCCTAAGTCTTTATTTAATTAAAAGGAATTCCCTCCCCTTTTACTAAATAAAAATCCCCCACTCACCTTTTATCCTAAGTTGCACAAATAAAACATTATTCCTATTTAATAAATAAGAAGAAAAGGCTTTTTGTCTCACATGGGGCACAAAAGTCAACACTTCTTTCTCATTGGAGGAGACTTGTGCACAAGGATTTCTCCCACTTTCAAACTCCACCCTTGGTCAAATATTTTGCCTCTTAATCTCCATGGTCCATTTATCTTTAAAAGGAGAGCTCTCTTCTCATTCTATGATCCCCACTCTTGATACTAATGTTATGCTGTAGGTTTTCTTGGTGCCATTGGAGCTTTTGAAGAATTTTTTGCATTTTAGTCCTCATATTTGTATTGTAGCTTAGTTTTCATGGCATTCTTAGCTTATTTTCCTTTCATGCTTTATCTTAATTCACATAGTTTAACTGGTAATGGCTTGTAGCACTCTTATTTCCATAGTTTAGTTGCATTCTTGCATTCTCATTCTAGCATAGCTTGCATTGCATTTTTCATTGTGATTCTTGAGGATATTGGCATTCTTGCCCTTTTCTCTTTGAATCTCCCATTGCATGGTTTACTAGCAAGGTTGCAAGCTTAATAGCTCTAGCTGAGAGCCCTCTAAACACCCTTGGACTCCATGCCTAGGGAGCTCTAGGTCACTTTTCAAGGTTTCCAATCCATGGATGCCCTTGGAATCAATGGCTTAGAGAAGTGCACATTTTGAGTGTACAGTTACAAGGCTCTAGGCCCATATATATTTCCTATGTTTTTCTTTCAGACTTATTAGGATATTTTAGCAAATAATTTTATTCCTTTTGTTAAAGAATTTTTGGATCAATATATTTCCTCAAGGAATTAAATGCAACTTTTATTGTTATTATTCCAAAGAAGACAAGAGTTGACTCATTTCAATATTTTTCTCCTTGATTAGTCTTTGCAATTACTTTTATAAGATCTTTTTGAAGGTCTTGGTTATTTATCTTAAAAAAAGTCTTCCTCTAGGTTGTTTTGATTCAACAGAATGGATTTGTTCTTGGGCACAAATTTCTAGGCTCTATTTTGACTATCCATGAGAATATTTAATTTTCACATTAAACCTCATCATGGTAATCTCCTATCTAAAATTTAGCTAAACATTTATCACTCGCCTAAAATTTTCATTCATCCTACAACCAAGAAATCTAATAAGGATGTACGTTCCTTCTTATTTCTAACTACCACTTGCAGACCATTTATTTTAAAACAATATTGTATGTACTCCTATCATCTATATTGACATTGCATATATCTTTTCTTAAAAAATCTTTTCCTTTGAACATATTCTTGTCCTGTATTCATCAAGACTCTTCTTACAACAAGTGTTTCTCAATTTTCTACATCTTCTGATTGTGATGACTTAGCATCTTCCTCATTCACATTTTAAACTCTCACTTTTCCTTCAAAAAACATTAACATATCACAAAACTCATTTGAAGACACTTGGTTGCTAATTGTACCCATGAGATAGAATACAATATGCAGTGAAATTTTTTTGTTTTATTGATTGAATTGATTATATTATGGTTTTCTTACACATCTAATTTACACCCCCCTTTCCACTCAAATGGATCAACAAAGAAATAGACTCAAAATCTTCAAAGAAACTCGAGTACAACCACCTAACTACCCAAAACTGTTCCATAACAGTCATAAAACTGACTGTCAAAACCAAATAGATCAATGATCAAAGTTTTTAGATTATGAGAACACATATATTTAGTGGAGGCTAGAAGGGATATTTGTGGAGATTTGCTAGATCTCTAAAATTTTAGAGAATATCTTCTTTACTGAGTTGAGGTGGGACAAAAGTAACCCAGGTCTGTGAAATCTTCATAAATATCCCTTCTTTAGCCTCCACTCATACCTCTTCTCAGAATCTAGAAACTCTTCAAAGGAACAGGTGATGAACATGCAAATTTGCCTAAGCACTATTGGGAGCTTACTCTGCAACACATGTACTATTGTGAAAATCATCACAAGTTCATTTGCTGTGGGGTCTAGCTCCTAGTATTGCTTGCTCAAATCTACATGTTTGTCACCTGTGCATATACCTTATCCGATCAAGTCTTATATACACAGGTGATGAACATTTAGATTTTCCTAAGAAGTACTGGGAGCTTACCTTGCAACACATGTACTATTGTGAAAATCATCACAAGTCCATTTGTTGTAGGGTCTAGCTCCCAATATTGCTTGGTCAAATCTGCATGTTTTTCACCTGTGCATTTACCTTATCTGATCAACTCTTATATGCACAGGTGATGAACATGAAAATTTTCCTAATCACTACTACAAGCTGACCCAACAACACATGTAATATTGTGAAAATCATCACAAGTGCATTTATTGTGGGGTCTAGTTCCCATTAATGCTTGGTCAAATTTGCATGTTTGTCAAATCTAAATGGAATACTTTGTACCTGACATACTTAAATGAAATACACCAAGATGTACCAAATGATGAATGCTCAATTATTGTAATAGAAAAGCATCATAACCATCCATTTTTAGAACTTGATTCACTCTATGTGGAATACTATTTTGTTCAATGTTTTATTTCAGCTTTATATTTCATTCATTTTTTATATACACAGAGAAATGGATAGTTTTGAGATAGGTTTCTATGACTATGATAAATGTCCCTTTGTGTTGAGAAAATTAGAGTTGACAAAATGGTTGTTCAACAACTATATCTACCATTAGAGCCACTTCATATGCATAGGTGATGAACATGTAGATTTGCCTAAGAAGTACTGGGAGCTGACCCAAAAACACATGTACTATTGTGAAAATCATCATAAGTCCATTTTCCGTTGGGTCTAGTTCCCAGAATTTCTTGGTCAAATCTGCATGTTTTTCACCTGTTCATATACCAAATGATGAATGCTCAATTGTTGTAATGGAAAAGCATCAGAACCATCCATTTCTAGAACTTGATTTTCTATAGTCTTAATGATTTTTCTATAGTCCCAATGATTTTTCTTATTTCTTGTCTTTTGTCCCTTTTTTATTTCCTATGTCTGTGCTTGGTGACAGGATTTTGAACATTTTTGATAGAGCGTGTTTGTTTTTTTGATTGTGGGGCTCCACATTGTTTGTTGCTCTTGATAAATTAGGCCTTAAATTTGAATTTTTGTTCATTGTTTTATTTCAGCTTGTTATTTCATTCATTTCTCATATACACAAAAACTACACATGCTGATAAAAAATGAGCTATTTGATTTAGGTTTACTGTTCATGATTGTAAATGATCAATATTTTTGATGGTACTCCTTGGTGTATTCCATTTAAAAAATCATGTTTCTATGGCTATGATAAATGTCCCTCTGTGTTGAGAAAATTAGAGTTGACAAAATGGTTGTTCAACGACTGTATCTTCCATTAGAGCCACTTCATATGCACAGGTGATGAACATGCAGATTTGTCTAAGCAGTACTGGGAGCTGACCCAACAACACGTACTATTGTAAAAATCATCACAAGTCCATTTGTTGCTGGGTCTAGTCCCAATAATGCTTGGTCAAATCTTATATGCATAGGTGATGAACATTTAGATTTGCCTAAGCAATACTGTGAGCTTCCCCGCAACACATGTACTATTGTGAAAATCTTTACAAGTCTATTTGTTGCAAGAAAGATCATAGTACACATGTCTGGAGGTTTGAAGGAAACAAGAGAATTTGAAGAGTCAAGAGTCTTAAGATTGTACTTAATATAGCCAAACTTCATTCAAACACATGAAACAAACTATTCTTAAACCCGTGATCTAAAATAAACTAGTAAACCAAAGGAAAACAAATTGAATTGCATTAACTTGATGTGTTGTGAAAAGAAATGAACCACAAATAAATGTAGTAAGTGCAACTAATATCTCTTTGGATGAATGCGATATGATTGTTTGACATAGTAAGCCAAACTATTAATATGCAATAATATGCATTGTGCACCTTTGGTGATGATCCTACATAGTTCCACATAGACACGACATGTTCCTTAGAATAATTTTAATCTCACAATAGCTAAGAAACATAAATGTAGGCATCATGGTCACAATTCTTTGGTGATACAAGATAGTTCAGTGGTATACCCAGATGATGCAACAAAAATAGTACTCCTCTAGTTCTAAGTTGACATTGTAGGATCCAAAAACCATAGATAACGATGGCTTTTGGTCCCTATCTTGATTGGTTTTTGGACCCTACAATGTCAACTTAGAACTAGAGGAGTAGTGGTTGTGTTGTATCATCTTGGTGTACACTCAATTATGTTGTATCTCCAAAGAATTGTGACCATGCGTGATGCCTACATTTATGTTTCTCAGCTATTGTGTCCCAGGACCCATTACATGACCCCTTATCACCCTTTACGATCCCTACAAATACATCTTAGAGGTCTTAAAGTGTTGTAAGGGGTCATAAGAGGCTCCTAGGAGGGGCTAGCTGATCTTCCACCTTCACATGGTTGGCCCTGTTAAATAGAGAATATTAAAATATTCTCAAAACAAAGAGAAGCTCAATATTTCAAGGTCCCATGGACAAAAAAAAATCATTCATAGTCTTTAGTTTATGAAACCATCCAAACTTGTTACACTTCTGCAGCTCATCATGAACATTGGAGGTTTGAAGGAAACAAGAGAATTTGAAGAGTCATGAGTCTTAAGATTGTACTTAATATAGCTAAACTTTGTTTAATGGTACATTCAAACATGAAACAAACCATTCTTAAACCAGTGGTCTAGATTAAACTAGTAAACCAAACTAATATTGCTTTGGAGGAATGCATGACTAATGTTTGACATAGTAATCCAAACTATTAATATGCAATAATATGCATTGTGCACCTCATGGAGGGATTTTAGAAATGATGATTAATATATATATTTTTAAAAATACTCAATTTGTTGTCAATTTTTCGACCAACGTGACTATTATCTTCGATGTCGAAGCCATACTCACGACATATATAGTAGTGGATAATTCAACCAAGGTTGGTAAAAAATGATGAATGCTGGTAATATCATAGCTGGCAATTTGGATGTTGTTTTTAGTCAAATTTTTGATGAAATGGTAAGTTGAATATTCAAATTTTAAGAGAATGTGTGGAAAAATTGACAAAGAAAGTTTGACAAAAAAAATGGTCATTCTATCAACTATTTTGTGTTGAAAAATCAACCAATGAGCATTGAAAATGAGGCTAAAATTTACTAGTGTCTTCTCATAATCAACCATCTTGATTAACTTGACTATTTCAACTAAACATGTAATTGACCCTAGGATCCTATGGTACATCAACATCATAAACTTCAAACTCAGAGGGAATGTGGGTTACATCAATCCCACATAATTTGTTCACCCTAGACTCCCATAATAGCACCATAATCATGTTTATGAATGATGAGGGAATGTAGGAAAAATTATTTTCCTTTGATTTCATCATTTCCTACAACCCCTTGGCATTTTTAGCTTCTCTTTGAATTTCACAAGGGAATGTGGGGCCCCTTTTTTATCATTCCTTTACTTATATCTTATAACCCACTTCCTTTATCTCTCACTCCGAAGTCCCTTGACTTATCTCATCATTTAGTCACCTCCTGCAAGGGAACAGGGGGTCACATTTTGTATGTGTTTTCATACATCCCATAATCCCTCAACTATTCTTAGTAGACAATTGTTCACCACAAGGGGACAGGAGAGGCAATCCCAATGTTTTGTTTCTACCACCTGTGATCCCACATGAAACAATGCTTGATCTTTACCAATGAGGGAATGAGAGATGATCATTCATGATGCTTGAGAAACCACTCCACAATCTTGCAACTTAAAGAAACATATTCAAAAAATTTAAAAGGAACACAAAGACAAAAGTCCTTAAGGATTTCTATTTTCACGTGCCTCAATAGTTTTTTAACATGAGGGCATGAGGGGTCATGACTAGAAAATTGTTGCTTCTCGTTCTCACTCTCTTGGGATTTTTATTATTGAGATGCTTTTGGTTCATATTGTTCCACCCTCCTTTTTTGTTTTTAGTTTTATTATAGAATACAAGTTTATCACAAGGGCACACAGGTAAAGCCAACTTTTAAAAGATTTTGATGATCGCATGAAACATAGATGTAAAGGATGAGACATTAGGTTAAAATAACTCTACATTTAATAGTCCTAACACATATTTCAAACTGGAGACTAAATGCCATTTTGGGTAAAGCTTTGGAGCTTCTTAATCATTTTGAAAATGTGATAGTTTACTACATTTACAGATGACATGGAAAATTTGGGTGCAAATGGTATCAATATAAGAGGTGAATTTTGATCAGAATATAAGTTAAATTTTAGGATTGAAAGAGTTGATAGAGTGTTAGTTGGTAGGTAGGTTGGAGTTGAAACCATAATATTCAAAAACCAATTACAATAAAAAATCACAAATGAAATGAGCTATTAAGAATTTCAAATTGGGAATTAGTGGAGGAATGTCACTTCATAGCATAAATATTTGACAAGAAAGCTCTATTGCAAATTATGTCATTTTGAATAAAATTTATGAAATGTTATGTCTCATTATAAATATGGGCGAATTAATGAAAATCACATCAATGAAGTAGAGTTGACAGATGTATTTAAGAGCTTCATTTTCAAGGCTAAGGGATATAAGGATAATTAGGAAGTGAAGGCTTAAAATATATTATGTTTTGTCAATCAATTTTTTTTAAGGTGAACTAAAGGATTAACAAGTGTTTAAAATGGAGGGCTAGCTGATAAGAATAAGTAGTATTTATGGTGTACAGGATAGTTGGCTTCTCCTTCATACAAAAATAATAGGCTTTAGAAAATTCAAACCATTTGGTGGCAACCCTACAAATTTTAAAAACAACAAAGTGAAGGCTATATTTCTTCTCTAGGTATCTCTCATCAAGACTTATTTCCTCAAACAGGTAAAGGCTGGAAGAATTGTGAGAAATGGATACACCCATAAGACTTATTTTAGAAAAGAGGTAGGCAATGAACTAGTAAGCTTCACCTCAGATGAGTGATTAAGGGAAATGATAAAGCATAATCATAGATTAATCATCCACGTTGTTAGGAGGGTATTGGGATTGAGTTTCCTTTATACTAATCATAGACACAAGGTAGATATTGATATAGCCTTTTGATATCTAGCATCCATATTGATGGTGGAAGATAATAAATAAGTGGTAAAGGAGTTGTGTAGAAGACTTTTTCATGGAAAGTTTCTTGTAGGGAGGATCTTCCTCATGGGCACAAGTAGACCTTGTTCTACTAATCTACACTTTGGAAAATTTTTTTGATTAATTTTGATCGATAGATTGTAGAGATTAATAGGGATTGAATCATTGTCTATGGTTTTGTTCTAAAAACTTGTTATTGGTAGCAATCATCTAGTAAATTTTGAATCTTATGTCCAGATCCATATTTAATATAGGAAGGATTTGGATTCTATTTGATACTAAGATAGTTTCATTTTCATTCTGAGCTATAAGTATCCCTACACTTGGCGAATAATTGTTTTTCATGTTTTGGGTTGATAGTGATCCTGACACTTGATGCATGTTTTGTAAATATTTATTTTATTTTGATTTTAATTATAAAACTAAACGTGGTCGCTTCTTTTTATCAAGAAAAAAAATAAACATTTCCGATCAAGTCCTCATTAATGAAAAATATTTCTCGGTATAAAACACTCAATTCTTGTTTCAATCCAGGGCTCCAACTTTAGATCAAGCCAAGTTAAATAATGTTTCAGCTCTGGTTAATTTAGAAACCATCAATTAATATTAGCACCATCCACCAAATCTAGATTTTTTCTTAAAATCTAATCAACTCTTTATCATAACATAAGATAGAAATATAAAGGGGGGTATGTGCAAGAAGATGAGGGGCCAAAAAGTGGCGATGTGAAAAATATTCACTTTTCACTCGTCCAAAAGTGCATGAAAGTACTTGTTGACTTTTTAGTAGGCCTGGGTGTTAGTACACCTGGGCAAGCCTGCCACCAAAGAACATTCCTAATCGGGTACCCAAAAATATCGGGTACCCGATATTTTCAGGTACCCGATAACTGTGGCATATATCCCGCATCCACGAGCCCTATTCTTCATTTCCTAGCATGATTTTATCAGTTTCTAGCTATGGTTTTCTGATACCCGATATATTTTCGGATACCTGATATTGAAAATGTCAAATTTGACTTCAAGCATATTTGGTAAGTAGTTAATTGTATATTTTTATTAATTTATTTCATTTTCATTGTAAATGTAGTGTTTTTAAAAAAAATAGGGTTTTGTATTTATATTTGTAATAATATTTGAAACTTAGATTTGTTTTTTATTTAATCAGGCATGGCTGACAACAATGAAGAAAATAACCCTCCAAATAACAATCCCGAAAACAATCCCCCATATCTAAACCCTAAATCTTTACAAGATTTGATAGAAGAAAATTTGAACACAATACGAGGTTTCCAAAACACGTATCAAAATATACCTACATTAGCTCCCATGCTTACCACACTAAATACAATTGTTGGAAATATTGACACACTCACACAGCAACATAATGCTGCTCTTCATTGGCGTGATGATATGCATGACCAATTTGATGACAAGCTTGACCATGATGGGATTACAGCCCTTAATATAACTAAGGAAGATATAGTTGCCCTTTTTGTCGATCCTAAAACTGGAATACAAGTTGACCCCAAAAAGCCCAAATTATCAATAAAATGGTGCACAAATGAAGCAATGCGCACAAACTTTTGGGATCGCTGGTGGATGGTTTTTGATAAACCACCACATAGAAATTTGGAGGTCCCATTTTATTTCCTAAAAAATTGTATGCTAAGTTTGTGCTTGGTCAACATGTTGATTATTGGAGTATGAGGCCCAACATGGGCGTAGGCAGAGGAGCTCCTCAGACTAGGCCATCTTCCTAGCACTGAAAGGCCACTACCTTTGTCCCCCCCACTGATGTTGCACCCCCTCCTTCAGTGCAGCATCTTGATATCATTAGAGAGGCTGCTGAATAGACTATTAGGGAAATTCATTACTGAGTGATCAGTTGATCACACAGACTAGGTCAGTGTTGCCTCCTGTGGATGCTGCTGGCGCATCGACATCTCATCGGAGTTCACATGTATGCGAGCCCCATACGTGCATTATGTGCAGGCATATGTGCCTCAGACTGCTTACTGATTCTGATATATATCAGTTTCATGATATTGATGAGGGAGATACAGGAGAGGATACTGCAAAGGATGCAACACCTCATGGAGCATCTACATCTCATGAGAGTGCTCAGGAGATGCACGTAGAGCCATTAACTCCTGTTGATATGGTAAGAGTAAACATTATAAATAAATTTGTCACATGAATTATTTAATTTAAAAATAATGTATTTATTTAGATTAGTTTTAATGATTGCATGCACTTATGTATATATATTTTTTCCATTTATGTTCAGTCGATGACACAGGAGGAGGTGAGACAGGTGGATGAGTCCACACTTTCGGCCATTTCATTTGGCCTTGATGACTATACGGTATATTATAAATTATGAACCCATTAGTTTTTTTTTATATCATTTGGTGTACATGCTTAAATCTCTATCAATTAGAGCAATAAAATTCATACATTTACTAATATATATTGTCATCTTATTGTGTTCTTGTAGGCTACAGCCAACATCAGTGGGGGGCGTGAGGGGGTTCCTTCATCAGGTGTTGACAAAGGAAAGGTAGTTAATTGTTTAAGATTAATTATGCATGCATATGTATGCCACTTGTGTGTAGTAATAAATATTTTACTTGCACTTTATTGTATAGGGTGTGGCTATTGATGATGTCCCGACACTGGTTCGGTGGCGTAGGGTTACAGGCATCTCAATTCGGAGTGATAGCTCGATTGTACTTAGACTTTTACATATTGTTATTTGTATTTTGTAACTAGGGTTGCTATGATGAAGTACATTGATATATAATTGACAATCTTTTTACTCTCATAGGTTACTCCGACTGTGAGGGAGGTCCCACGAGAATCTTTTATTTCTTTGTTGACCCAGCCCACTATTCCAGAGGAGGGATCACCAGATGTAAGTTTTAATTTTAGTTCAATCAATTTGTAATAATATTATACTATCATCCTATTTTGTAGATTTATTACTCTATGTTGCACCAGTCTACTAATCTCATTATTGCAAATATATATTTATAGGTCAGAGTTGGTATTGTTGGCATGGTCCCTTCGCTACCCAGGACTTATGTTAGGACACCTAATGGTGGTAGGCGACCGAGAGACCAGGTACAAATTTATTTGTATTCAGTTATAATTTTAATTAAATTAGTGTTTGAAAATTATGAATTATATATATATATATATATATATATATATATATATATATATATATATATATCTATGTGTGTGTACAAATCATATAAAGTAAGCAATCTAACTTTGGTTTGAACTCATTTTTTATGCAGGATCAATCAGAGCCCAACACTTCTTCAAAGAGGCTACATTTTGATGATCCCCCTACAGCATAGGATGCAGTTTTAGTTTTGTGGTCATTTAGAGATGACACTTGGCACATTTTGAGATGGCATATATGCCACATTGTACACCTTAAAACATTGATTTTGTAGACATTTTGAAATGACATGTGCCATATTTGTATATGGACATACTTTTGATACATTTGATACATATATAGAACATATTCATTTATATGTTATATTTGTGTCATCTTTTGTATATACATATTTATTATTCATGTTTATGGAATTGAATGGTGAAGTTATATCTTGACTATGATTATCATTATGATTTAAATTATATGTTGTTGAAGTTACATTTGTTTTTCTTTACTCTAGAATACCCTGTTCATGGAGCTTATTATGTTTGAGGTTTAACTTCTTGTTGGTGAATAGATTTGTCTTCGAAAGAAATGCTTACAAAATGACCTTTAAAGCCCAAACAAAAAGACTCAACCAACACCAACAGTTGGGTCACTTCGCTATTGAGAAGCGTAAGCGCCCTTTGAATTATCCGAGAAGAACTCCCCATGCAGGATTTACAATGAATCAACTAAACTATAAATGATAATGCTTTTAACCTGAAAGCAATAAAGGCTTACAAACATCTATTCATAAACACAAGATAGATGCGAAGGGACTAATTTACTGAATAGTGCCATCTGGATCTTATTGCAACACAAGTGTTAATGCATCTATGTTTTGATTGGACGCTTGGTGCTATAACTAGAGTGTGTCATTTTTGGCTCTCCACAAACATACCACTTCATGCAAGTGACACCAATAAATATTTTGTCAAAGCCATCATACATATGTATTTTGGGATTCAATTGCGAACACGTCCTCCTCAATTTTCCCACCCTGTGAACCTGAAGCCAACATCTCTAAATCATGACTGATGTCAACACAAAGAACTACATTATCATGTGTCATGAAGGCATCATCAGCTTGGTATTGAAAATCACTCTTGAGTTTCCCACTGATATAGTCCCAGTCCTCTATGAATCCAACAACCGAAAAGATCGTTGCCCAATCATGCTTAGTGCACCTTGGGGTCACTTGGGTCGAGCGTGGTCGCGAGCATTTCCATAACTTTTTGGGTAGAATGGGGTTGTCACTGGCATTTACCTAGCCAACCAGAGCCAATGGAGCAGACAGTTCGATGCCAGGTCAGACGGTTTGAAAGATACGATGCTGAGCCACTTTCAACTAACCCTCACTGCAAGTTTTGGCCTCGACTGAGATCGCCTTGCCAAATGCAAACGAAGTCGAATAGCCCAAAATTGAGAGAGGTTATTGTAGACCTTGAAAAAATGATCCCGTAGCACCTAATAGTTTGTCAATAGCTCTCACGAGGTCCGAGATACAAGCCCTAGAAGATTTCTGCCCAATCATGCTTAGTGCACCTTGGGGTCACTTGGGTCGAGCGTGGTCGCGAGCATTTTCGTGACTCTGTGGGTAGAATGGGGTTGTCACTAGCATTTACCTAGCCAACTGAAGCTGATGGAGCAGATGGTTTGATGCCAGGTCAGATGGTTTGAAAGATACATAGCTGAGCCACTTTCAACTGACTCTCACTGCAAGTTTTGGCATCGACTAAGATCGCCTTGCCAAATGCAAATGAAGTCGAATCGCCCAAAATTGAGAGAGGTTATTGTAGACCTCAAAAACATGATCCTATAGCACCTAATAGTTTGTCAATAGCTCTCACGAGGTCTGAGATACGAGCCCCAGAAGATTGCTGCCCAATCATGCTTAGTGCACCTTGGGGTCACTCGGGTCGAGCGTGGTCGCGAGCATTTTCGTGACTCTGTGGGTAGAATGGGGTTGTCACTAGCATTTACCCAGCCAACTAGAGCCAATGGAGTAGATGGTTCGATGCCAGGTCAGACGGTTTGAAAGATACGCTGCTGAGCCACTTTCAACTGACCCTCACTGCAAGTTTTGGCATCGACTGAGATCGCCTTGCCAAATGCAAATGAAGTCGACTCTCCAAAAATTGAGAGAGGTTATTGTAGGCCTCAAAAACATGATCCCATAGCACCTAATATTTTTTCAATAGCTCTCACGAGGTCCGAGATACAAGCCCCAGAAGATTGCTGCCCTATCGTGCTTAGTGCACCTTGGGGTCACTTGGGTCGAGCATGGTCGCGAGCATTTCCGTGACTCTGTGGGTAGAATGGGGTTGTCACTAGCCTTTACCTAGCCAACCAAAGCCGATGGAGTAGATGGTTCAATGCCAGGTCGGATGGTTTGAAAGATACGATACTGAGCCACTTTCAACTGACCCTCACTGCAAGTTTTGGCATCGACTGAGATCGCCTTGCCAAATGCAAACGAAGTCAAATCACCCAAAATTGAGAGAGTTTATTGTAGACCTCAAAAACATGATCCCGTAGCACCTAAAATTTTGTCGATATCTCTCACGAGGTCCGAGATACGAGGCCTAGAAGATCGCTGCCCAATTGTGCTTAGTACACCTTGGGGTCACTTGGGTCGAGCATGGTCACGAGCATTTTCATGACTCTATGGGTAGAATGGGGTTGTCACTGGTGTTTACCCAGCCAACCGCAGCCAATGGAGTAGACGGTTCGATGCCAGGTCAGACGGTTTGAAAGATATGCTGTTGAGCCACTTTCAACTGACCCTCACTGCAAGTTTTGGCATCGACTGAGATCGCCTTGCCAAATGCAAATGAAGTCGAATCGCCCAAAACTGAGAGAGGTTATTTTAGACCTTGAAAGTACAATCCCGTAGCACCTAAATTTTTTTTGATAGCTCTCATGAGGTCTAAGATATGAGCCCCAGAAGATTGCTGCCCAATCATGCTTAGTGCACCTTGGGGTCACTTGGGTTGAGCATGGTCGCGAGCATTTTCATGACTCTGTGGGTAGAATTGGGTTGTCACTAGTGTTTACCCGGCCAACCAGAGCTGATGGAGCAGACGGTTCGATGCCAGGTCTGATGGTTTGAAAGATACGCTGCTGAGCCACTTTTAACTGACCCTCACTGCAAGTTTTGGCATCGAGTGAGATCACCTTGCCAAATGCAAATGAAGTTGAATCACCCAAAACTGAGAGAGGTTATTGTAGACCTTGAAAACATGATCTCATATCACCTAATAGTTTGTCGATAGCTCTCATGAGCTCTGAGATACGAGCCCCAAAAGATCACTTCCCAATCATGCTTAGTGCACCTTGGGGTCACTTAGGTTGAGCGTGGTCACGAGCGTTTTCGTGACTCTGTGGGTAGAATGGGGTTGTCACTGGCATTTACCTAGCCAACCGGAGCTGATGGAGAACACGGTTTGATGCCAAGTTAGATGGTTTGAAAGATACGCTGCTGAGCCACTTTCAACTGACCCTCATTGCAAGTTTTAGCATCGACTGAGATCACCTTGCCAAATGAAAACAAAGTCAAATCGCCCAAAACTGAGAGAGGTTATTGTAGACCTCAAAAACACTATCCCGTAGCACCTGATAGTTTGTCAATAGCTCTCACGAGGTCTAAGATATGAGCCCCAGAAGATTGCTGCCCAATCGTGCTTAGTGCACCTTGGGGTTACTTGGGTCGGGCATGGTCACGAGCATTTTCTTGACTTTGTGGGTAGAATGGGGTTGTCACTAGCATTTATCCAGCCAACTAGAGCTGATGGAGCAGACGGTATTTCCAAATGCAAACAAAGTCAAATCACCCTAAACTGAGAGAGGTTATTATAGACCTCGAAAACACAATCCCATAGCACTAGATAGTTTGTTGATAGCTCTCATGAGGTTCGAGATACGAGCCCCAGAAGGGTGCTGCCCAATCGTACTTAGTGCACCTTGGGGTCACTTGGGTCGAGTGTGGTTGTGAGCATTTTCGTGACTCTGTGGGTAGAATGGGGTTGTCACTGGTGTTTACCCGGCCAACCAGAGCTGATAGAGTAGACGGTTTGATGCCAGGTCAGACGGTTTGAAAGATACGCTGCTGAGCCACTTTCAATTGACCCTCACTGCAAGTTTTGGCATCGACTGAGATCGCCTTGCCAAATGCAAACGAAGTTGAATCGCCCAAAACTGAGAGAGGTTATTATAGACCTTGAAAACATGATCTCGTAGCACCTAATAGTTTGTTGATAGCTCTCACGAGGTTCAAGATACGAGCCCCAGAAGATCACTGCCCAATCGTGCTTAGTGCACCTTGGGGTCACTTGGGTTGAGCGTGGTCGCGAGCATTTTCGTGACTCTCTGGGTAGAATGGTGTTGTCACTAGCGTTTACCCAGCCAACTAGAGTTGATGGAGCAGATGGTTTGATGCCAGGCTAGACGGGTTGAAAGATACGCTACTGAGCCACTTTCAACTGACCCTCACTGCAAGTTTTGGCATTCACTAAGATCGCCTTGCCAAATGCAAATGAAGTCAAATTTCCCAAAGATGAGAGAGGTTATTATAGACCTCAAAAACATGATCCTGTAGCACCTAACAATTTGTTGATAGCTCTCATGAGGTCCAAGGTACGAGCCCCAGAAGATCGCTGCCCAATCATCCTTAGTGCACCTTGGGGTCACTTGGGTCAAGCGTAGTCGCGAGCATTTTCGTGACTCTGTGGGTAGAATGGGGTTGTCACTGGCGTTTACCCGGCCAACCGGAGCCAATGGAGTAGATGGTTTGATGCCAGGTTGGACAGTTTGAAAGATATGCTGCTGAGCCACTTTCAACTGACCCTCACTGCAAGTTTTGGCATCGACTGAGATCACCTTGCCAAATACAAACAAAGTCGAATCGCCCAAAACTGAGAGAGGTTATTGTAAACCTCAAAAACATGATCCCATAGCACCTAATAGTTTGTTGATAGCTCTCACAAGGTCTGAGATACAAGCCCCAGAACATCGCTGCCCAATCGTGCTTAGTGTACCTTGGGGTCACTTGGGTCGAGCGTGGTCGCAAGCATTTTCATGACACTCTGGGTAGAATGGGGTTGTCACTCACATTTACCTGGCCAAATGGAGCTGATGGAGCAAATGGTTCGATGCCAGGTCAGACGGTTTGAAAGATACACTGCTGAGCCACTTTCAACTGACCCTCACTGCAAGTTTTGGCATCGATTGAGATCGCCTTTCCAAATGCAAACGAAGTCGAATTGCCCAAATCTGAGAGAGGTTATTGTAGACCTCAAAAACATGATCTTGTAGCACCTAATAGTTTGTTGATAGCTCTTACGAGGTTTGAGATACGAGCCCCAAAAGACCGCTGCCCAATCGTGCTTAGTGCACCTTGGGGTCACTTGGGTCAAGCGTGGTCGCGAGTGTTTTCATGACTCTGTGGGTAGAATGGGGTTGTCACTGGCATTTACCCAGCCAACTAGAGCTGATAGAGTAGATGGTTCGATGCCAGGTCAGACGATTTGAAAGATATGTTGCTGAGCCACTTTCAACTGACCCTCATTGCAAGTTTTGGCATCGACTGAGATCGCCTTGCCAAATGCAAATGAAGTCAAATCACCCAAAACTGAGAGAGGTTATTGTAGACCTTGAAAACACAATCCTATAGCACCTAACAGTTTGTTGATAGCTCTCACGAGGTCTGAGATACGAGCCCTAGAAGATCACTACCCAATCATGCTTAGTGCACCTTGGGGTCACTTGGGTCGAGCGTGGTCGCGAGCATTTTTGTGACTCTGTGGGTAGAATGGTGTTGTCACTAGCATTTACCCAGCCAACCGGAGTCGATGGAGCAAATGGTTCGATGCCAAGTCAGACGGTTTGAAAGATACGCAGCTAAGCCACTTTTAACTGACCGTCACTGCAAGTTTTGGCATCCACTGAGATTGCCTTGCCAAATGCAAACGAAGTTGAATCACCCAAAACTGAGAGAGGTTATTGTAGACCTCGAAAACATGATCCCATAGCACCTAAAATTTTGTCAATAGCTTTCACGAGGTCTGAGATACGAGCCCCAGAAGATCACTGCCCAATCGTGCTTAATGCACCTTGGGGTTACTTGGGTCGAGCGTGGTCGCGAGTGTTTTCGTGACTCTGTGTTCAGAATGGGGTTGTCACTGGCATTTACCCGGCCAACCAGAGCTGATGGAGTAGATGGTTTGATGTCAGGCTGGACGGTTTGAAAGATACACTACTGAAACACTTTCAACTGACCCTCACTGCAAGTTTTGGCATCGACTGAGATCGCCTTGCCAAATGCAAATGAAGTTTAATCGCCCAAAACTGAGAGAGGTTATTGTAGACCTCAAAAATGTGATCTCGTAGCACCTCACAGTTTGTCGATAGCTCTGACGAGGTCCAAGATATGAGCCCTAGAAGATCACTGCCCAATCATGCTTAGTGCACCTTGGGGTCACTTGGGTCGGGCGTGGTCACGAGCATTTTCATGACTTTGTGGGTAGAATGGGGTTGTCACTGGTGTTTACCCAGCTAAGCAAAGCCAATGGAGCAGATGGTTTGATGCCAGGTCAGACGGTTTGAAAGATACGCTGCTGAGCCATTTTCAACTGACCCTCACTGCAAGTTTTGGCATCGACTGAGATCGCCTTGCCAAATGAAAATGAAGTCGAATCGCCCAAAACTGAGAGAGGTTATTGTAGACCTCAAAAACATGATCTCGTAGCACCTAAAATTTTGTCAATAGCTCCCATGAGGTCCGAGATATGAGCCCTAGAAGATCACTACCCAATCGTGCTTAGTGCACCTTGGGGTCACTTGGGTCGAGCGTGGTCGCGAGCATTTTCATGACTCTGTGGGTAGAATGGGGTTGTCACTGGTGTTTACCCAGCCAACTAGAGCCGATGGAGTAGAAAATTCAATGCTAGGTCAGACGGTTTGAAAGATACGTTGCTGAGCCACTTTCAACTGACCCTCACTGCAAGTTTTGGCATCGACTGAGATCGCCTTGCCAAATGGAAATGAAGTTGAATCACCCAAAACTGAGAGAGGTTATTGTAGAACTTGAAAATATGATCCTGTAGCACCTGACATTTTATTGATAGCTCTCACGAGGTCTAAGATATGAGCCCCAGAAGATCGCTGCCCAATTGTGCTTAGTGCACCTTGGGGTCACTTGGGTCGAGCGTGGTCGCGAGCATTTTTGTGACTCTGTGGGTAGAATGGGGTTGTCACTAGCGTTTACCTAGCCAACCAGAGCTGATGGAGTAGACGGTTTGATGGCAGGTTGGACGGTTTGAAAGATACGCTGCTGAGCCACTTTCAACTGACCCTCACTGCAAGTTTTGGCATCGACTGAGATCACCTTGCCAAATGCAAACGAAGTCGAACCGCCAAAAACTGAGAGAGGTTATTGTAGACCTCAAAAACATGATCCTGTAGCACTTGATATTTTGTCAATAGCTCTCATGAGGTCCGAGATATGAGCCCCAGAAGATCACTGCCCAATCGTGCTTAGTACACCTTGGGGTCACTTGGGTCGAGTGTGGTCGCGAGCATTTTCTTGACTCTGTGGGTAGAATGGGGTTGTCACTGACATTTACCTGACCAACTAGAGCTGATGGAGCAGACGGTTCGATGCCAGGTTAGACGGTTTGAAAGATACGTTGCCGAGCCACTTTCAACTGACCCTCACTGCAAGTTTTGGCATCGACTGAGATCGCCTTGCAAAATACAAACGAAGTCGAATCGCCCAAAATTGAGAGAGGTTATTATAGACTTCAAAAATAGGATCCCATAGCACCTAATAATTTGTTGATAGCTCTCATGAGGTCTAAGATACGAGCCCCAGAAGATCGCTGCCCAATCGTGCTTAGTGCACCTTGGGGTCACTTGGGTTGAGCGTGGTCGCGAGCATTTTCGTGACTCTGTGGGTAGCATGGGGTTGTCACTAGCATTTACCTGGCCAACCAGAGCCGATGGAGTAGACGGTTTGATGCTAGGTCAGACGGTTTGAAAGATACACTGCTGAGCCACTTTCAACTGACCCTCACTTCAAGTTTTGGCATTGACTGAGATCGCCTTGCCAAATACAAACGAAGTCGAATTGCCCAAAACCGAGAGAGGTTATTTTAGATCTTGAAAACATCATCCCATAGCACCTGATAGTTTTTCAATACCTCTCACGAGGTCTGAGATACGAGCCGCTTTCAACTGACTGTTAGTGGTATGTTTTAAATTTGAACTGTGAAATTAATCATGATTAAGCTTGTTAAATTTGATAAAAAATAATATCCTTAAAGCATTACAAACAACAATCAAACATATAAGAATTCAAACCATGCAAATGACATAAGTATATGACATGTAAGATCTCTTCTTGGCACTATTGGCCACCCATACATGATTTTGGTCATAAGTCCTTATGAAGAGTTTTAGGACATTTAACTTTTAAATCAAATTGATTGTTACAAATTGCCATTATAGGCTTCAAAAGATCTCAATTAACCATTAAGGATCCTTCTATCCTTCTATCTCTAATTGGATCCATGGTGACCATAGGCGTCTTCATAGGTGCTCCTGCACAAGTTACATTCCACATACAAAACCAAGTTTATTGACTCAAAATACAATCTAAGAAAGGTGAAATTAATGTATTGAAATTAAGCTTAACAAACTTAGAAAATAATGCACTAAGTTAACTTATTACCTAGTCAAGTGTTCCTGAAGGGTCATCTCTTTTCTTCAGGGTCTCCAATAGTGCTTCATGATCAGCAGTAGTAATAGTCCAAAGTTCTTTTGTCTTTGGTCTTCGTTGATGCTTTGACAACTTGACATTTGTTGCTATAACAAGTTGTGAATACATAAGAATAGTTTTGTGCTTCTCATAGTCTTCAAATGCGGGAAATCCATTCTTTCTAATCATGTATGTTCGCAGGCAGGTTACCGCAACAACAACTAAACCAGTAGGATATGTGAACCCATCACCATCTGTCATCGGTTGTACAAGCTTTTGTTTACCTTGTACACAACGTGCTAACCTATAATCTGACCTCTGATCATTCCCCTGCGGTGCAACCAATGCAAAAACATCTCCTGGCTTCAAAAGATTTGAAAGATGGTCATAGTCAACTGAAGTGTCCATGTCATCATTTCTTATAGAGAGTGTCAAAGATAAAGGAGTCAGATACTGTGGAACCCATGTATCCACCCACTCACTTGACTCGCAATGATCCCAATCATACTGAAAACACATGGGGAAAAAACAAGCCAACTCTCATGTCCAAATGGTCCATGTACTACTATTGGAGCTTCGGAATGAATGCATTTTTGAAGAGTCTTTCACTGTTTGACAATGCAATCTATCTCCTATAGTTCCGTCCTCAACAAACCAAAAGAATCTACGCACTGTAGAATCAAGAGTCCCCCCTGTGACAATGCTAAAGTACACCAATCAACAATAGAATGAGCATCAAGAAGTACAACACCTGAAATCCTCAATTGCTCCTTAACTAGAGCTCTCTTGACACACGCACCTGCTCTGTCATACTCCCCTTTCCCATGCCCTGACTCAAAAAAACTCCAAATATGAGGTACACCTCTCTCCACATGCATTCTACACAACCAATAAAACATTCTGGCATTCTTAAATTGACCAGTGCAATTATCCGACCAAATGAGATGCCTATCCATAGCAATACCATTTTCCTGCAAGAAGTCAAAATAGTTCTGGAAACAATGTTGAACAAACTCATGAGAGTGAGACCTGTCGTCGCTCATATAAAAATGGTACTCTCTGATTATCTTTCGCTCATCTTTTGTGCTATCATGGGAATGTCTATATGTGATGTGTACAAAAATAGCAACCTGAATCAAATTGTAATATTGAGCTTGAGTCTCATTTTAGGGCTGCAATGTATAGTTCTCCGCAAAGTCTACAACGGATATAATAGTTCCAATGGGGAAAGTGTCCTTACATGTCCTGAATTGTTGATCCAACCATTGAGACCTGTGACTATGCCTTGCATACTTGTAAAAAAGATTTCTCTTGAAATCTGAGAAAAAATCAGCAACATTGTATTCTTTTGCAACTAACTCACATCTAGAGCCTTCACCTCCACTCTGCAATGTATATTTCACTGTTTCATATACCTTTTTTTGGACGAGTGTCTTTCCAAAATTGTGTTCCAAACCCTCATGAAAACATGTTCTAAACTTGGACAAGCCACCACATTCTGAGCACTTGGCATTTAAGCAATTTTTTTTATAAAATAAACAACCATCATCTCTATGACATAAAAATTGATCGAGCAAGTCTCTTGATGATTTGGGAAGACCACTTGCACCACAATCCTCTAGCATTTCATTAGTATGAAATTTAGAATGAATGGACCATAATAATTCATGATGCATTGAAAACTCAACATGATATTTGCAACAACATGTATTTCGAATCTTAAGGGGTACACAATAAAATGGCTTCACGGATTCAAAAGACCTTTGTGATATTTTCAATGTTGGATGTGTCTCACAAAATTTTTTATACAACATTGTTTGACTTACCTCCACATAATGTTTAGGATGTGGAGTGTGGTCTCAATTGCCAACTCTCAACTTCAAGACATCCTTCACATTTGGTGACACTCTTGAGTTAGCATCCCAAAATTGTTGAATTTCATCCTTGACAATGTCTGTTAGCTTCTTATCGAAACATGGAAGTCTCCCACCATAAGCCCACGTATCAATTTGAAGTAGATCATCAAGTCTTTCTCATCTTGTAAGTGCTCTACCCAAAGTTTTACGGTCTATATTGAAGTCAACACAAGTTTGTCTCATCAAACGAGCCTTTCTCAACTGATGACTTACTAAGGAGGTTGTAATAACCCTTCGAGCAACTCTCTTGTCTTTTTCTCTACTAGTCTTCCCAATGTTATTGAGAGCATTGAAAAGATTTTTCACAACAATGGCATTTCTCTCCATTTTTTTGTTCACACGAATCTTCAATTTCACAAGCACAGGTCTCATCTTTTGCATCTTTAACAACTGCACAAAAATTTGACATTTCTCAACCAATGTCTTGTTTTGAAAAAATTGATCATAAAGTCTTGAAGCCCACAACCTAACGGTTCTAAGTGACCTCTTTCCTTCCCAATTATTCATAATGTTCTCCTCAATTTCAATTAACCATTTAGGTGTTTTTGAAAGCCCCGAATTTGAAGATTGATTATCTTTATTACAAGGGACTTCATTTCGCATATAATTTGGAGATGTATAACATTCATGTCATTCTTGTGCAACATTTTCATTCCCAAAGTCTACATTTTCAATCTCCATCTGTGCATTTTCAAATTGAACATCCTCTTCACTTACAACTACATTTACGGGGTCACCTTGATTAATGGTTAACATACCTTCTCTCCTTCTTCGGTGATTTTCCTTATCTTTTTCCCTATATGCCTGAATTTCATTAGCTGTCAGCTTCCTCTTGCATTTAGCCTTTTGACGACTGGTGCTTCCCATGGTGAAACCACAAGTTGACAAAAATCAAACAATGGGCCCCAAATCACATTTTTTATTTTGCAACGCATGAAAAAAGTATAAAATCCTGTGATTGTCTGCTCTGTGGGGACAGGGAATATTTTTGTCAAATATTGCCTAGCAAAAATCGGGTACCCAAAAATATCAGGTACCCGATATTCCCCGACTGATGAAAAAATGGTGGGAGCAAATGAAAACAATTGAACTTTTACATATATTTATGTATATAATATATATAAAAAAGAGGCATATAATATATATAATGTATATTATATATGTACTAATGTCGCTGGCTAAATCTTTGTATTAAATGTGCCTTTTACAGGTGTCATAAACCCTAGCTATGCAAAAATGGACGCTTTGAAGAATAGTTCACTGGAGGCAGAGAGAGACTCCCTAGGGGTCCTAACGCATGATAAGGGGTCATGGGGACTCCCTAGGGGTCACGATGTGTCTTAAGGGGTCATGATGACTCCCTAGGGGTCCTAGTATGCTTTGTCACATGTTAGGACACCTAGGGAGTCCCCGTGACCCCTTTTGACACATTGGAATGCTCAAGTGTGTCATAAGGGGTCCTTTTGACTCCCTATGGTTCCTAACACATGATAAAGCATACTAGGACCCCTAGGGAGTCATCGTGACCCCTTAAGACACACTTGAGAATTCTAATGTGTCAAAAGGGGTCACAATGACTCCCTAGGGGTCCTAGTATGCCTTATCGCGCGTTAGGACCTCTAGGGAGTCCTTGTGACCCCTTTTGACACATTGAAATGCTCAAGTGTGTCTTAAAGGGTCCTACGACCCCTTATGACACACTAGAGCATTCCAATGTGTCAAAAGAGGTCACGATGATTCCCTAAGGGTCCTAGTATGCTTTATCATGCATTAGGACCCCTTAAGGCACACTTGAGCATTCCAATGTGTCAAAAGGGGTCACGGGGACTCCGTAGGTGTCCTAACATGTGATAAAGCATACTAGGACCCCTAAGGAGTCCCTGTGACCCCTTTTCACACATTGGAACACTCAAGTGTGTCTTAAGGGGTCCTACGACCCCTTAAGGCACACTTGAGTGTTCCAATGTGTCAAAAGGGGTCACGGGGACTCCCTAGGTGTTCTAACGCGTGATAAAGCGTACTAGGACCCCTAGGGAATCATCGTGACCCCTTTTGACACATTGGAATGCTCTAGTGTATCATAAGGGGTCGTAGGACCCCTTAAGACACACTTGAGCATTCCAATGTGTCAAAAGGGGTCAGGGGGACTCCCTAGGGGTCCTAACACATGATAAAGCATACTAGGACCCCTAGGGAGTCATCGTGACCCCTTTTGACACATTGGAACACTCAAGTGTGTCTTAAGTGGTCCTACGACCCCTTAAGGCACCCTTGAATGTTCCAATGTGTGAAAAGGGGTCATGGGGACTCCCTAGGTGTCCTAACGTATGATAAAGCATACTAGGACCCCTAGGGAGTCATCATGACCCCTTTTGACAGATTGCAATGCTCAAGTGTGTCTTAAGGGGTCAAAGGACCCCTTAAGACACACTTGAGCATTGCAATGTGTCAAAATGGGTCACGATGACTCCCTAGGGGTCCTAGTATGCTTTATCATGGGTTAGGACACGTAGGGAGCCCCCGTGACCCCTTTTGACACATTGGAACACTCAAGGGTGCCTTAAGGGGTCGTAGGACCCCTTAATACACACTTGAGTGTTCCAATGTGTCAAAAGGGGTCACAAGGACTCCCTAGGTGTCCTAACGCATGATAAAGCATACTAGGACCCCTAAGGAGTCCCCGTGACCCCTTTTCACACATTGGAACACTCAAGTGTGTCTTAAGGGGTCCTATGACCCCTTAAGGCACACTTGAGTGTTCCAATGTGTCAAAAGGGGTCACGGGGACTCCCTAGGTGTCCTAACACGTGATAAGGCATACTAGGACCCCTAAGGAGTCCCCGTGACCCCTTTTCACACATTGGAATGCTCAAGTGTGTCTTAAGGGGTCCTACGACCCCTTAAGGCACCCTTGAGCATTCCAATGTGTCAAAAGGGGTTAGGGGGACTCCTTAGGGGTCCTAACGCATACTAGGACACCCAGGGAGTCCCCGTGACCCCTTTTGATACATTGGAATGCTCAAGTGTGCCTTAAGGGATCATAGGACCCCTTAAGGCACACTTGAGCATTCCAATGTATCAAAAGGGTTCACGGCGACTCCCTGGGTGTCCTAACACGTATGCTTTATCACGCGTTAGGACACCTAGGGAGTCCTCATGACCCCTTTTGACACATTGGAATGCTCAAGTGTGCCCTAAGGGGTCCTATGACCCCTTAAGGCATAGTTGAGCATTCCAATGTGTCAAAAGGGGTCAGGGGGACTCCCTAAGGGTCCTAACGTGTACTAGGACACCTAGGGAGTCCCCGTGACACCTTTTGACACATTGAAATTCTCTAGTGTGTCTTAAGGGGTCCTTCAACCCCTTAAGGCACACTTGAGCATTCCAATGTGTCAAAAGGGGTCACGGGGACTCCCTGGGTGTCCTAGTACACGTTAGGACCCCTAAGGAGTCCCCCTGACCCCTTTTGACACATTGGAATACTCAAGGGTGCCTTAACGGGTCGTAGGACCCCTTAAGACACACTTGAGCGTTCCAATGTGTGAAAAGGAGTCACAGGGACTCCTTAGGGGTCCTAGTACACTTTATCACATGTTAGGACACCTAGGGAGTCCCCGTGACCCCTTTTCACACATTGGAATGCTCAAGTGTGCCTTAAGGGGTCGTAGGACCCCTTAAGACACACTTGAGCATTCCAATGTGTGAAAAGGGGTCACGGGGACTGCTTAGGGGTCCTAGTACACTTTATCACATGTTTGGACACCTAGGGAGTCCCTGTGACCCCTTTTGACACATTGGAACGCTCAAGTGTGCCTTAAGGGTCCTTAAGGCACACTTGAGGGTTCCAATGTGTCAAAAGGGGTCATGGGGACTCCCTAGGTGTCCAAATGCATGATAAAGTGTACTAGGACCCCTAAGCAGTCCCCGTGACCCCTTTTCACACATTGGAATGCTCAAGTGTGTCTTAAGGGGTCCTACGACCCCTTAAGGCACACTTGAGCATTCCAATGTGTGAAAAGGGGTCACGGGGACTCCCTAGGTGTCCTAACATGTGATAAAGTGTACTAGGACCCCTAAGGAGTCCCTGTGACTCCTTTTCACACATTGGAACGCTCAAGTGTGTCTTAAGGGGTCCTACGACCCGTTAAGGCACCCTTGAGTATTCCAATGTGTCAAAAGGGGTCAGGGGGACTCCTTAGGGGTCCTAACGTGTACTAGGACACCCAGGGAGTCCCCGTGACCCCTTTTGACACATTGGAATGCTCAAGTGTGCCTTAAGGGGTCCTACAACCCCTTAAGGCACACTTGAGCATTCAAATCTGTCAAAAGGGGTCACGGGGACTCCTTAGGGGTCCTATTACGCTTTATCACGCGTTAGGACACCTAGGGAGTCCCCATGACCCCTTTTGACACATTGGAACGCTCAAGTGTGCCTTAAGGGGTCCTACGACCCCTTAAGGCACACTTGAGCATTCCAATGTGTCAAAAGGGTTCAGGGGGACTCCCTAAGGGTCCTAACGCGTACTAGGACACCTAGGGAGTCCCCGTGACCCCTTTTGACACATTGGAATTCTCTAGTGTGTCTTAAGGGGTCCTACGACCCCTTAAGACATACTAGAGCATTGCAAAGTGTCAAAAGGGGTCATGATGACTCCCTAGGGGTCCTAGTATGCCTTATCATGCGTTAGGAACCGTAGGGAGTCAAAAGGACCCCTTAAGACACACTTGAGTGTTCCAATGTCTCAAAAGGGGTCACGGGGACTCCTTAGGGGTCCTAGTATGTGTTAGGACCCCTAGGGAGTCCCCCTGACCCCTTTTGACACATTGGAATGCTCAAGTGTGCTTTAAGGGGTCGTAGGACCCCTTAAGGCACACTTGAGCATTCCAACATGTCAAAAGGGGTTAGGGGGACTCCCTAGGTGTCCTAACGCATGATAAAGCATACTAGGACCCCTAAGGAGTCCCGGTGACCCCTATTGACACATTGGAAAGCTCAAGTGTGTCTTAAGGGGTCCTATGACCCCTTAAGGCACACTTGAGCATTCCAATGTGTCAAAAGGGGTCAGGGGGACTCCTTAAGGGTCCTAACGCATACTAGGACACCTAGGGAGTCCCCGTGACCTCTTTTGACACATTGGTATGCTCAAGTGTGTCTTAAGGGGTCCTAAAACCCCTTAAGACACACTAGAGCATTCCAATGTGTCAAAAGGGGTCACGGGGACTCCCTAGGTGTCCTATCATGTGATAAAGTGTACTAGGACCCCTAGGGAATCATCGTGACCCCTTTTGACACATCGGAATTCTCTAGTGTGTCATAAGGGGTCGTAGGACCCCTTAAGACACACTTGAGCATTCCAATGTGTCAAAAGGGGTCACGGGAACTCCCTAGGGGTCCTAACGCGTGATAAAGCATATTAGGACCCCTAGGGATTCATCGTGACCCCTTTTGACACATTGGAACACTCAAGTGTGTCTTAAGGTGTTGTACGACCCCTTAAGACACATTTGAGCATTCCAATGTGTCAAAAGGGGTCACGATGACTCCCTAGGAGTCCTAGTATGCCTTATCACGCGTTAGGAACCCTAGGGAGTCAAAAGGACCCCTTAAGACACACTTGAGCATTTCAATGTGTCAAAAGGGGTCACGGGGACTCCCTAGGGGTCCTAGTACATGTTAGGACCCCTAGGGAGTCCCCCTGACCCCTTTTGACCCCTAGGGAGTCCTAATGCATTCCAAAGGGTCATGGTTCCATAGAAGTTGCATTTCGAACCCGAATGACCCCTTAACATGCCTACTGACCCCATTTCGACATGTGGTATCCCAAGAGCTCCCCATGGACCCCTTTTGGGTCACCATTCTATAGAAGTTGCATTTAGAACCCTAATGACCCCTTAACAGGCCTACACACCATGATTCGACATGTGGTCTCCCAAGACCACCCCATAGACCCCTTTTGAGTTCTACTAGAAAAAAGTTATCCAAATTTGGTATGTAGATCCTCTGACATGTCCTAATGCATTCCAAAGGGTCACCGTTCCATCAAAGTCACATTTGGAACCCTAATGACCCCTTAACAGGCTTATTGACGCTGATTCGACATGTGGTCTCCTCAGAGAACCCCATGGACCCTTTTTGAGTTCTACTAGGAAAAAGTCATACAAATTTGGTACATAGGTCCTCTAACATGTCCTAATGTGTTCCAAAGGGTCACCATTCCATCCAAGTTGCATTTTTAACCCTAATGACCCCTTAACAGGCCTACCGACCCTGTTTCAACATGTGGTCTCCTAAGAGCACCCCATGGACCCCTTTCGAGTTCTACTAGGAAAAAGTCATCCAAATTTGGTATGTAGGTCCTATGACATGTCCTAATGTAGTCCAAAGGGTCACCATTCCATCAAAGTTTTATTTGGAACCCTAATGACCCGTTAACAGGCCTACCAACCCCATTTCGACACGTGGTCTCCTGAGAGCACACCATGGACCCCTTTCAAGTTTTACTAGGCAAAAGTCATCCAAATTTGGTACATAGGTCCTATGACATATCCTAATGCATTCCAAAGGGTCACCATTCCATCAAAGTTTCATTTGGAACCCTAATGACCTCTTAATAGGCCTACCGACCCCGATTCGACATGTGGTCTCCCGAGAGCACCCCATGGACCCGTTTCAAGTTCTACTAGGAAAAAGTTATCCAAATTTGGTACGTAGGTCATTTGATATGTCCTAATGTGTTCCAAAGGATCACCGTTCATCGAAAGTTTCATTTGGAACCCCGATGACCCCTTAAGTCACCTATCGACCCTAAATTGCACAATGGTCTCCAAAGAGCACCCCATGGACCCTTTTCAAGTTTGACTAATCAAAATTCATCTAAATTGTGGAGTTAGGTCCTTTGACATGTCCTAATGCGTTCCAAATGGTCACCGTGCATCAAAGGTTGTCTCACGAGCCCTGATGACCCCTTAAGACGCCTAGCGACACTGATTGGACATGTGGTCTCCTGAGAGCACCCCATGGACCCTTTTTGAGTTTGACTAGGAAAAAGTCATTAAAATTTGGTACATTGGTCCTTGGACATGCCCTATTGCCTTCCAAATGGTCACTGTACATCCAAAGTTGCCTCAAAAACCCTAATTACCCCTTAAGACGTCTTGCGACCCCGATTCGACCTATTGTCTCATGAGAGGATCTGTTATAACTTAAATTAAATATTAAAATAATATATAAAATATTTGAAAAAATATAATATTTAATAGACTAAATATATAATATATATTAGATATTACATTTAATATATATTATCAAATATACAATATATTAATGTCCTATTCATTTTATATATTATATATATTAGACATTATATTATATACGTGCAACAATATATATATATATATATATATATATATATTATGTAACATTTATATTATAATATAAAAATATTGCATTTAATATAAATCTGAATAGACTATATACTTAGGTCATTTAAATTGATATTATCGAATATATAATATAAATAAATAATATATATAATATATATACTATATAATATAAAATATAAAACATAAATATAAAATATATAAATTATTGATTGTCAGGGTGAAAGAAAAAAACATCAAAATTAAAGGGAAATAAAAAAAGAGTGGGAGGGGGAAACTTTTCAAAATTCAAATTCAAACAAAATCGGGTACCCAATTAGGCTTGGTAATAGCTTTGGAAACCAAAGCCCCATGGTCAACGCTGAAGGTGTGCAAAAAATGTGTTTTTTCTCTATTTTTCTTATATCGACACTTCGACCATTAGGTTGACAACTTTTTTTCCACCCGATTTTGATAAAATGAAAAGGGTTTCTTTGGATGATTGTCGGCTTTCCATCGATATAAGTGCTGTCAGATTTTGAATTCGTTAAGTATTTATTAGTTATTTTCTAGTTCACTTACGTCTAAAGTCCTGATTGACATACTAATGGAAAAATAGCTATAACTTTCAAACCCTATAACATTTTTGAAATCCGAAAGATGCATCACATTCTATGCTTCCTCTAGTATAAGAAAAAATTAAAAAAAATTGAATTATGATAAGTTTTCAATGAGTAAAGGTGGTCAGACACGAGAGTTTTTAAATTCTGAAAGCGCTGTAGCAAAAAAATCATAATTAATTATCTGTTTGGAATAAAAATACCAAAAAATATGCCTCACATCCGGGCATGAGTCAACTACTTATATATAGAATATTATAAAAAAATATTATCATTTTCTTTTGATTAGGGTGGTCAGACATACACATACTTCTTATTTTTTTGCTGAAATGTTTGTAGTGCTGCATTGCAATCTATACTTTTTACCAATCATATTAATTTTTTTTCAAAAAAGGCTTAGTAGTTTAGAAACTACATTCAATTTCCTACAAATTATGTTCTTACAACTTTTTGATATTAGGTAGATAGTTCATTTTTTCACGTCAAGTTGACTAATCTTGATTTTCTGATTTTTCATTGCCACTTAAGGGCATAGTTTGGCCCCTCATGATCCTGCACATACCCAGGGGTACAAAAAATGTTAAGGAGAAAATTGATACATGGAACATCTCATGAAAATAGGGGTTTTTTAATTCGGGTTGTCTATTGGGAGGGGTGAAAAAAAAGGAGTTTAGGGTAATATTTTTTAAAATAGGACTTTTTAGTATGCCACAAATGCACGCACCATGACCTAGGTTCACTAAGTCAAGCTCTCGTGTCATATTATTACTTTTGTTTGGTTAAGCTTTAATTCGAACACATATAAACAAATGGGTAGCTTAAGCAAAGGGTTAGTGGCATGTCATTAGACTCAGGCTTCACTATGATAGTAATGTCAACTCTCATGCACATGAAAATTCTCGATATATAATTAGATTTCCACAATCTATTTGAATTCTCATGTACTTGAAGAATCTTTAATAGGCTTATGGACTATATGAGTTGGTTTATGGTGCACCTTGCCCCTCAACCTAAAAAAGACCAACAAGATGTGATAGACATGCATGTTATAATACAAACTATGAATAAAAAAAGACATACAACTTTATTAAACCGTTGATACATCTTTGTTGAAAAGATATGAAAATAGATATAAATTTCTTTATAGTCTATGATATTTGACGAACTTTTTGAATTTAAAAACGATTTATAATGATATAGAAGTACCTCTTATTTCATATAGAAAGTACCAAGCATACTTCAAATATATATATCCTACCCTTTATATGATTTGGACTTGTGATGGAAATTCCCCTTGGCCCCGCCCACAACCTTTAAAGTCTAAACGACTAGACAAGAGAGTTTTGCACCTTCCTGCGCATGCTTCAAAGGGACTGTATTGCCCAACCTAATTATTTGTGCAATTTACTGCGATCTTTTGATGAAAAGTGTGTCCTCTGAGAATCACATGTTCCTCTACGCAAGAAGCCAAAGGTATTAGGATGGAAGGAAAAAGCTTTGTTACAGTCCAAGTCGGGAAGAAACTGGTACAACTGGTTTGTTAATGCTCTTCGACGTGCCACACATGTTTTGCCCAAGTGCAAATGTTTCATAATTGTTGATCAACTATGTCCATTTTAACTCTGTTTTTAACATTAGTATCCTTTTTATATCCTATTTTTTTGTTTGTTTAAATGGTTTATTTAAAATGATACTAGTTTCTCGTTTTTTCATTTCTAGATTGTTGTGATTTCGATTTTATATAAGTTACTTAATCAAGTCAAAATTTAGAATGTTTTATGTCAAAAAACTAATTACTATCATTGACATTCACAATCAATTAATTGTGAATTCATAAAAGATTGAATATCTTATATTTGCATTTTTTATATTATTGTTGTTGTTGTTGATGAATGACATTTATAGCTTTGATTTTGGATATGCTTCTTAGTTTCAACGTGTGACTTTGTTTATATTAAGTTGAATATTACATTGAGTAAGTGTACATAATTTCTTTAAAGAATTTTCTTATGTATTGAGTATTTTTGATATTCATTTGTGATTAGATTATCTAGATAGGCAAATGAGAATCACATAATTATAGTGCAAGAAGAATATGTAATGGTGGACTGGATTCTATGATGTACTTATGATCATCATGAGTATTATATGTAGTTTAAATGTTTTCATGTGTTACAATTAAATATTATCTTACATTCATTAGTACTTGTATGGCCTATTCTCTTGTGGTTGGTCTTGATCATCTCATTGAACCTTGGTTTGGATTAATTCTAAAAAAAAACCTAATATCCGATTTCATAACTTTATTCTAAAACTTAGTTTCTTTATCTATTTAAATGAGAATCTTTGACTTGTTCATTTTTATTTTCTTTATTATTTATATTTTTTTGTACATTTTACGTAAAGTTACACAGGTTAATTAAGTATTAATAGCTACTTCCATCTAAATTTTCAAGAGAAAGTGTGCCACAATTGAGGTAATTAGTTGATAAGAACCTAAATAATTTAAGGTTACTATGGTAAATCAAATTGTCCATGAGATCTATGTACTCAATGATTTTTTATTTGTCTTTCATTTCATTCTTGAACCATATAGAGGCTAGTGTAGTTGATAGCTATGGTGGAGCCATGCATTTTTGGTAGCTCAGAACCTTCTCTCCTTTTTTGTGTATTTATTGTGGGATAAATATGGGATTAATAAAAAAATGAGATACAAGGTTTATTTTTAATTTTTTACTTTTTGAAGTGCATTCATGCAAGTAAACTTAAATACTGAATAGTTTGTTGTGTACATCTCGAGATTTGGTGTTGAGGATATTATTATAGTTTCTTGTAGTTTTGGCTTTATTATTCTCTTGTTCAAGGATGCTTTCTCATCATCACTAATACACTCTTTCTATCTTATTATGTTATTCTTTTTTGTCTTATGTGTGAAAAGAGATTAGGATGGTTTGACTAGGTTTTTATGCTTGAATAATTAGAAATCTTTACTTTTTACAAGAAGAGGATAATAATTCAATTTGTAGGGTGAGTTAAATTGAGATACTCTCTCCCTTTTAGTAGATAATAATTCAAGTTGTAGGATGAGCTAAATTGAGATACTTTACCTTTTTCTTTATAGTTTTGGTTAAATTTTTAGAGTATTTATTTAATTTTAATCTTTTCAACTAAAAAATTATCACAATATTTGATACATGATAAAGTCAAATTCATCTAATATTTATAATTTATTGTAAAAATAAACTAATTTTCTAATAATACATCATAACTATTAGGTTTTGATTAGAGGGAAAAATAGGTGCTAAAGTGACTTCGGACCCTATTAACAAAACCTTACAAACAAATAAGACACACATAATCAAAAGTTGACTGAAAATTTAAAAAAGGAAATAGAAAAAAAGAGAAAAAACAAAAGGACACCTATTTTATTTTATTCAAAGTCTTAGCTACTTATATTTTTTTTCTCATAAAAGATCTTATGAAGGTTAGCCAAACCCAACAACTCATTTTCTTCTTTTCAAAAGAGTTTTGTTTTCTCCTACTAGTAGAGAGCTCAATCCTTTTTGATATCTTGTTTTCCCTTGTCCTTGAAGCTCTACCCTTCATTCTTGTTCCTAGTGATAGTTGCCTCTACAAGATGCCCCTCTTTCAAATCCTTGAATTTTTTTGGTCAAAATTAAGATACTTTCTATTCTATTTTGAATGGTGTAGTTGGTAATTTTGACCCACCATTTTTGGTAACCTTGGGTACTCTATCCTCCAAGATTTTAATTTTAATTTTTTTATCAAAATCATTCTTCATCTCAAGTAAATAGCATTGGCCATTTCATTTATCTTGGAACAACTCTTCCTATCCTTGCTCAACCTCCTAGCCCTCTCCTCATTCGTCCTTTTACTACTACCCATCTTGACCTACAATGCCACCAATTTTAAATTAATCTTATTGATTTCAATAAAAATCATTTTTACAACTTAAATCTATCTACAACCCCTTTTCTATCAACCCCCAACACATGATAAATTTCCTCTTTGTTTCCATGAAAAATGACTAAAATCTCCCAAAAGGTTATTCATAGAAACTCCCTAGTCATCCTTCTATTTACCAATATTAGGAAAATGTCTTTTTTAATATGCTCTTCCCCTACCTTCTCCTTGGATCTTTACATTTCTCTCTTGGTAAATCTCCCCAAAACTTAAGTCTTATTGCCCAAATTATTTGTAGACTTCACATTATCACACTCATTCTCATCAATAGTATGAGAGCCCTTATTTCATGAAATATATACTCTCTCTCACCTTTTAGTTTATTTCTTCTTACTTCTCATTTCTTCATCAAATAGAGGATGTGAAAAAATTACCATAGAGACATCCTCTTCCTCATCTTTTGCCTACTCATCATCATCATTATCATCCGTGTCCTATATGTTAGTGCTTATATCATGTGGTTTTGTATTTTTATATAGATATATACATCTACATATACATATTGAAGATGCAAATTTTTGTTTGTTGACAATTCATAGTTGAGTAACATTATCTAATTGTATAAGTATTATTTATCTTTCAATTATGTTGGACATCAAAATAATATCCTATATATTACAATTGTCGATGTTACTAGTATGTCTTTATCTTTAAAAATCTATATGAAATGTACAAGATTAATCATTTTCAGAATTTCTCTTTATAAATAAATATGTCATTTATATATCTAGAATAGAAACTTCCAAAAAGATATCTCTTTTCACATACATACATACATAGACATGTTAATTACTACAATTCTATTAATATCACTTTTATGTCTATTGAATGTGGCTTAATAATTTTTTTTTTTCCAGTTATACTATGTAGGGAATAATGCCCTTAACTCTTGAAATTGTATTGATGGCATCCTTGTGGAAGAGATTTAAGATGAGTTGATTCTTAGGGATTACATTGAAGCTGTATAGTCATTATAACAAGTTTCCAATATCCAAGTTTCGATCAAGATATAACAATTTACGTGAATGTTGCATGTATCATACTTGAACTTGGTTTCAATCTGCATATTAACATTAGTTTATGATGTTGAAATGACACTAACTATGCAACGTAGAATGCTAAGTACCAAACCACAAATGTCCATATTTTACTTCATACTAAAAACAGTGCGAGTTGATGAGAGGATTTGACAAGCCACTCTGGAGTCTGCCGACCTTTCTGCTCAGAGAATAAGAATAATAAAATATCTCCAGACATGAGAATTTTACATCACTCATACAATCCCTTTTGACTCACAGTGGAATGCATGTGTAATTTGTGAAATAATGGATGTGAGAAGGTTCAGTCCATTGTTTATAACGGATAATGATTGCATGTTATGCCAAAAATCTATATTATTTTAACAGATCTGTAACCAGTGAAACAATCTATTATAAAGAGTGATAGAAATTAAAAGTTCGTCAAATCAAATCAAGAGTAGTACAAACATTTATCTGTGAATTCTACTACTTTGTCTAATTTTGGATTATCAACGTAAGGGCACATGAATTGATTTATTATTCTTTTGACAAAAATGTGAAGCAGTCGTAGAGAGAGTTGTTCCTTGGCAGGTTTTGGTTACAGTATTGTGGTGCGATTCTTGAATTCTTTGACAAAGAATTTATTATAAATAGTGGATAACTTATCTTTGCTAGAATATTATAATATAGATGATAGGAAATGAAGGAATTTTTATAAGAATTTATAATTAAATTAATAGTTAAAGAATAATAAATGTAATTTTTAGAGGAGAGGATTAAGGTATGTTTAGTTCTATATATTATTCTTTCTAAATAGTGAATTGTTCATTGTCTGACGTACATTTTTATTTATATCGAGAGTAAAGAAATGATTGATTTAACATTATCTTGATTACCATAAATTTATTTAAGGGTGTTTTTCCTATATAAAATATATGAATGGTCTAAATATTTAGCATAAGGGTTTTCCCACAAAATGGGTTCCAATCATTTTCATTTGAAACTTTTATTTTTGTTTGAAGACAATACACATGTCAACTTTGAAAGGTGGTCTAAAACCAAATAATTTATTGAAAAACATAATACCTTTGCTTGAGAGTATTATTTTATTATTTTTTCTAAAATGTTTAGAAGCACAAAATGACAATTACTTTTTCATTTTGGGCTACAGTTGAGAGCATGATAGGCAAGTGAAAGGGATGCCACACCTAGAGAAGAAAACATAAATGGGTAAGAGAGCAACAAGGTTTGGGAGCCTACTGCGGGTTCCTCTTAGGAGGTTCTTTCTTCTGTGGGTGTTTTTGCAGGGTCGGATGTCCCATTTGCTGCTGTCCAGTCTGCTGGTGTCTCTGCTGTCCAGTCAGCTGATGACTCTGTGCTCCAGCTTGCTTCTGTTGTCCAGTTGATTTTGCTAGGGCGGCTGCTGCTGTCTAGACCGCTGACAGTGCTATCCAGTCTGCTACAGCTGTGGGTTCGCCCTTCCCGATTTCCCCCAAGGGGAATGTGTTGCTGGGGGTTGGTTCCATGGTCAGCCACTCCTCTGTTTCTTCAGGGGTTTGGTTGAATGATGTTGCCAAGTTGGAGGACGGTTGGACAACTATGAAAGGAAAGAAACCAAAGCCTTTCATTCCTCCTTTGGATATGAATCTTAGGTCCTACAAGGGTGGCTCTAAATCTAAATCGTAAGGTCCCTTGGTGCGGATGCTGTCCATTGGTGGGGGTTTTCTGGTGGTTAATCCCTATGCTATTTTGGTGGTTGCCACTATTGTATTTGAGCCTTATATTGTTTTATCTTTTGAGTTTCTTGTACAAGGTTTCGGGTCCTTTCAAAACCTATTTTTACTTAATCAAAACAAGATTTGTACTTCTCATCTTAAGAAATGGCAAAAAAGGTTATGAGAAAATGTAGAATTATGGCTTAAGAAATCAAGACGAATAGAGAGGGAGGGAGACATTTTTTCTTTCTATGTATAATAAAAACATAAATACTATAATGAATTTTTATAATAATTTTTCAAACTATCAATATATAGGAATGTAACTAATAATTTAATATCAAGAACAAGCTATAAGTTATTATGATGATTTTATTACAATACATAAAGTTTAATATTTCAACACAAATTAGCAAAAAAAACAAATGCATATTTTTTGAAAATTTTTCTGTGAAAAATAATTTTCAAAATAGGGGAATCTCCATCAAGATGTCTCGTAACCTTTAGACAAGTGAAGCTTTTGATTTAGTTTTCATGTTCTAGGATCATCACCTCCCCAAACTTTTGAATCATATATTTGTTGAATATTGGACTACAATTCATTTTGAGCTACATCGACAATGCTCCATAAAATTATCTCATGAGCACTGTAAAGGTACAATTTCCAATATCCAAAAAATCCTAATCTACCTAAAATATCACCCATATTGAGTTTACACAAAATCTCATCATGTTTTAAAAAATTAATCATCATAATAAATGCATTCTTTAATACCATAAAATTAACATGTCCAATATCTCCTTAAGCTCTAGCCTCAACTAGCCCCAATCATCCATATCCCACCCAATTGGGTTTTCTGAAGCCCACTTTTCCAAATGGTCAACCACACTATTCCATTCTTATGGAATATGAAAAAAAGAAAAATGATCAAGCATGGAACAAAGATTAAGGATCTTCTTACCCACCACTTCTCAATGCCAACTAAATTCCTCTAGATGTTGAGAATTCAACATAGTAGCTACAATTTGAGAGTCTAACTCACAAACAATTCTCTTCCAAGTAAGAGAGCATTCTTTTTCTATAGTACAAAGAATAGGTATAGCCTCCACAAGATTATTATAGTGACATCACTTATATGTAGAGAATAAAAAAATAACATTTCCCCTACTATCCCTACCAACACCACCATATACCACATGACCAGGATTCCTTCTAAAGGACCCATCCGTATTGAATTTTAGAGTTCCCTTAGGAGGAGGGAACCATTTTCCATCTCTATGAGTTTTTTGTTTGAACTACCTCATTCTCCTTCCAATAAGGGGGCCAACTCTATTGCAAAAAAGATTCAAACTCCTTATCACAATTACCTTACTAGAATCCACATTTCTAGTATCATCACATTTTACAAGAATAGCTTTCTAAAGTATATGAATGGTTTTTCCCCAGAGAAGGGAACTTATCATTTCTAAATCTTGAAATATCCTCCTATTCCTTTTTATCCATAAGTTCTAGATGATGAAATTCAAGACAAGTTTCTTCATAAACTTGTGGAAAAGAGGATTTGGTTGAAGGATAACCTAGACTATCCTAAAACTCCACTAAAGAATTGGCATGGACACAAGAATGATTACATGCTCCCCACCATAATTTCTCTAGCATAATAACACTACAAGAAAATGTGGGAAACACTTTCTTCACTTTCCTTATAAATGGTACATCTAGACGGACCTTGGAAGACCCTCTTTCTTAAATTCTCCCAAGTGAGACATTTGCTTTGGACAACCAATCAAAGAAAGAAATTACACCTGGTCCAAGAGAAGCAATTCCAAAACTATTTCTATCAAGGTACACCATCCCTACCATGTACCTTCATGTCCAATTCTTGGTAACCAAAAGAAACAGTAAATTTATCCTTTGAGTTAGGACCCCAAGCCAGAACATCTCTATCCTAAAGAGAGTTACAAAGTTGATCTGATAAAAAATTAAAATTGATTTAATAGTCTTGATTATCAAGGGAGCTTTATTTATTTAAATAAATGTATATCTAGTTCAACTCTTAAGTATGATTTCATCTAATTCATTTTTTTCATAAGTTGGTCCCTTCATCTTTGGTACTTGCATGTTTGTGTAACTGAAGATGAGTCAACCTAAAAAATATCTTAGGAAACCTACCAATGAGTCAAAAGAAATTGTGGATAGTTCCTTGATAGCTAGTCAATCAATTTTGGTAATGAACATGTTTATATACATGTGTATACACCCTAAATTGGTCAAGGAAAAGTCAACCAAAATCAAGCAAGGAAAATCAAGAAGTTATGGATCAAAGGATGAATTAATTAAAAATTAAGCCAAATTAGATTAATTAAATCAAGGAAAAAATAGCTATGTGATTGATTAAATTAATTAATTATATAGTGAACAATAAATTAATTAAATCCAACCTATTCAAAGCAAAGACATGGCTAAATAAATTAATTATTTTAATTAATAAATCCTAAATTACCTCACCAATCAAATAAGGAAAAAACTCAATCAACCAATGAGGTGAGAGTATTTTGATAATATGTATTACTAATAGCCTTTTCTATTTCAACCCTTCATTTAGCCTTTGCAATCTTGACCATTCAATTTGTCTCTTTGTCCCAATATTTGAAACACACAACTCACCTGCTTGGCTAACCATGAGTTAATTCAACCCTCATCTAACCCACTCTCCTAATTTTGGAAATCCTATGAATAGGAAGAATTCCTAGAGAAAATCATTTATTTTTCATTTGCATCAATGCTATAGTTAAATTTTCATCCCATTTAGATAATTTTGAATTCAATTTAGTCTTACAATAGCCTAATTAGATTTCAATTCTTCATGTTATTAGCTTAATTTGCACCATGTAGCTTAATTTGCATTCTCATCTTAGAGGTTGTCACTTTAGGAATGCTCTCCAAATTTGAGAGCATTCATAATGTCCTTCTAATTAGAGAACCATAGGATGTTTATCAATTTCTTCATTTCAAAGTTTGAATTAGCTTAATGCTTTCACGTTTTTGAGTTGAATTGATTGAACTAATCCTATGAAGGTATTTCTTATACAAAACATGATAACAAAAAATATTTTTGATTAAGTACAGGGTGCCTAAAACCCACAACATAGTTTAAAATGAGAAGAAACGGGTTCAGTTTAGAGCTAAAGTATTAAAAAACAAAGGGATAGGACACAGAAAGGCCAACCAAGAAACAAACACTAAAAAGGAAAGACAAAATAGAGCAAAAAGAGGAAGGCACCGGAAGTTGGGTTAAGCCAAGCTCCTGAGCATGATGGCTGCATTGCATTTGAGAATCTCCATCATCTATGTTACCTCTTTAACATTTTGAATGTCTTGGGGTCCATGAGAGCCATCATCCTCCCTATTTTTCTTTGTTTTGGATCTGGTTCTTTTGCATGGACCCTCGTTGGGCTTCTTCTTCTCTTCCTCCATAGTCCTCTGGTCAACCCTGATGTCCATCTTTTCTTCCATTTTGTTGATTTGCAGCTTAATGTGGTCATTGGATGCTTTATGGATGTTATAGTTTTTCTCAGAAATACCCTTTCAGGTGTCCTATAGACTGATCATTTTTGATTCTAGGTGCTCAACCCTAGCCTCCAGGCTTTGCTTTCACTCGGTGGTTTTGTGATCCTTGTCATCAGTACTCTGAATTTTATCTTTGAGGTCTTCAATTTCATGGAAAAGCCATTTGATGGACCTGTACTAATCCAACATACTATTCTTAGTATTGTTGAGGAAATCCATCTCCATTTCCCTTGCCTTATCGCTGAGAACTACCAGAGTGGGGTCAACCAACTCCTCCTTATGGATTTTGCCTTCGGTATCCTCCAAAATTTTAGGGTAAATGACCTCCCTTATGATCCCCATGCGCACTGTGTTGATATTGAAGCTCCTCCAGACCTTTTTCCATTTTTTGAAGTCTTGACTTTGATATTCCCCTCTGGACTTATCTTCTGAGGTCTCAAGCATAATGGGAGACTAGGTAGAGGGATTTCCCTATTCTTCTTTGGGGTCCTCAGAAATGGGGTCTTGAGCCTCTTTGTTGGTTCCAAACGGGGGCTGAAGAGGTGGGGAGTTATCATCGCTGATCGTGAGATCAACAGAGAGACGACCCGAGCAATCCCTCGTAGTGTTGAGGTTATCCCCTTTGACCTATTCTAGCATTTTTGTGGCTTCCTTGTTTGGATTTCCCTCCTCATCATCTGTATTCATGTCTTCCTCATTGTTGTTATACTCCTCATCCGAGTTTATCTCCTTTCTGTCCTACTTTTTCGGAGAATTTTTTATTTTGACCGAGCTCAAGAGTCTCTTCTTGGATGAGGACCCCTTTTTCAAATTTTTCTGCTCTTCTTCCTCACTATCCTCAGAATGAGTACCCTCACTATTACCCGACGGGATGTAGTCTGACCCAAAATCTTCACTGTTAGCTTTATTATCCGCAATTTCCTTACCCAGAATTTGGGCTTTGAAGAAATCATAAATCAATAGTAACAAGCCTTCATGCAGGCCAGGGTTAGCTATGTTCTTCTCTCTAAAGCCATCAATATTATCATTTATGGAGGAATAGAGATAAAACGGGATGGAAATATTTTTTCCATGCCTAAAGTGATTCAACAAGACAAAGTGGTAGGTACAAATTCTATCAAACCTGGTATCCAGAAAGACGTATGATATGAGGGCCTTGAGAACAAATTGTCACAACATTTTCATTCTCGTAGGCTGGTAGTAAGTACCCGACTTGACAATAGCCTTCTTCTCCTTGTCGTCTCTCACTTAATCGTTGACAACATTGTCATAAATTTTATGATCCTTGTAAAATTTTTTCCCGACAATGGGGATGCCTATGACCATGGAAATCACCTCCTTCGTGACAGTAAAGGACTTACCCTCTATCTCCACCATTCCTTCGTTCCAGCTTTTGATGAAAATTTTGGTGATCTCCTTCCTACTACCATGAAGTCTTTCTATGAAGGTGGTAATTTCCCCTTTCTAAAGGGCACTCCAAACTTTAGTGCGATTCTTCCACTTCTTGGTATCATTCTCAAGATCCCTTCTGTGTCTTTCCCCAACCATGGCTATAGTCTGGGTGCTGGTTTCTCTTTGGTAAGGCGGAACCTTAATGCTTTCTGTCTTTCTTGCAGCTTTAGTTCTTAGCTTTCTAGATTTTTTCCTTTGAAGGCAATTACAGTTATTGGAAATGGAAACCAAGAAAGCATGCGGAGGAGACACATAGTTTGTCCCCGTCAAGAGAATCCTTCATATCACCCAAAAAACCCATTTTCTTTCATGATTATCTTTTATTATTTCTTCAGTACTTTGGAGTCTGTCCCTATCGAGAGAATCCTTCACATCACCTGATAAATATTCGGCATGGTGCCAACTCATGTTAGCTTCCTTGCTGACAGCCTGGTTGGGGATCCAATCAGCAACCCAAGTGGCATCCTTGGACATGTGATTAATGTGGACCACATCAAGATTGTTTTGAATGGCCCATAAAACATCGAACGTGTTGGCAGTTTTGGTGAAGTTCAAAGAGTCAACTTCCAACCAAAGATGTTTGACCCCAGTTTCAAGGGCAGGTTTGGTGAATTGGAGGGTCACACAAGCTTCCACCATAGTTTGGGATCCTAAGGGGAGGATTATCGCAATGAAACCAAATCCAATTCCACCACTTCTTGCCTGGCCTGGGTTCCCTTTGGCCGCTCTGTTGAAATTGGTTTTGGACTAGCCAGGCAGAAAAAAACAACCTTTTTTGTTCTGTCTTTTCTCCTGAGCCGCATCCATGGCCTTTCCTTCTTCGTAGATGACTTCAGTGTTAAGATAAGTAGAGGTCCACAAATTGATTCCCTCTAACTTATCCTTCTACATCACAATTTCCTGGTTTAAAAAAATATGTATTATGTGATTCCAGAACGTGTTCCTTATAACATCCTACTTGTGTGAGCTGATGAGCCCACAGGGGTTCCTTAAAGTCATATTCATTTCTTATTGGGAGTACAGGCTTCCTGGATGGTTTTCTAGGTTCCATCCGCAATGTTCTTATTGGCTTCTTCTTGCTTGATCTAACTTTCTCTCTTTTTGCCTGGGGTTTTTAGTTTAGCCTCGACATTGGCTTTGTTTCTGCTCCTGGTTGCTACAGGGGAAATCGGAGAGGGGTCTCTACTATTGGATCTCTTCTTATTTTGGAACTTGGACCAGCCCTCCTTTACGTCTTTATTGTATTTCGCAAAGAGCTCTTCCATCTTAGTGAGCTACCTTGGGGGAATAGTGACCAGTAGTTCTTTCATTTGTAGGGTCCTTTATTTGAGTCCTGCATCTCAGGACATGGGTAGGATTCTTGAGATGGGGTGCCTTTAGACTTTTCCCTTATCGGACTAGACAAGCATTCTTCTAGCGGGGATTCTAGGGAATCTAGAATAATGGAAACAAAGATAGACCCAGGGCACGAGTCGCCTCCTTCCACTAGGCATAGTAGAGTGTATTATGTGTTATTCATGTATGTAAGTGTTGATTCATTACAAGTTAAGTGCTAATGTATTGATCCAAGTATCTACCATATATCCCTCATAAGTGATCTATAAAGTGATTAGTTGACTTCCTAAGAGAAATGGAAAACAATTAAAAATATATGAAGGTGTAGCACAAGAAGATGAAATTAAATGGTGTAAATGGAAATACTCGGGAATTTTGTAAAAATGTACCAATTTCTCTAAATAATAATTATTTTCATGATTTATAAAATACTAGGGTGGTTTTCTATACAAGTAATAATTTTTTCATTATTTTAAATGTTCAACTATGTCCAAGTATTCGTTGAATTCCTCCTCCAATAAATTTTAGTATAAGGTTGTTCAAGTCATTAGGTAGGCTCACAAAAGAAGGAACACTCTACAAGAAAAAAAATAATTCAACAAAAGGGAGAAATAATGAAAAATACTACATGCTAATAATGTTACCTTACATATGAGATCAATACAATGAAATGTACATAGAATAGATTTGTAGATATAGGCAAGGATGAGATATAAGATATCCTATCTAATTATAGCAATCATCATAGTAATATGAATTGAAATACAATATGTAAAATTACTTATAGAAACAATTAGTTAAATTATTCTACTCGTACAAAAAAGGATATTTACATGCAACTTAGGCACAAAATATAAAAGATAAAGACTCAAGGATGGGTTCTCGCAAGTTGAACAAATAAGGTGCCTATTTAAAATCAAGATAGTATAAGATGACTCAAGTTGAACCCCCAATGATGATAGATTTGACCCATTTCCAAATATTTTTAAATGAAGAAAATGGGAATCCAATATAAAAAAACTCTTCTCATTAAGAGATATAATAAGACAAGAACTAAGAATCCTCCCTAAAAGTTTTTCCTAAAGGATAAGGAACATGAAGAACACAACTAGAAATAATCAATAAAATAAAATACTTATTGCAATAATATTATTAAAGTATCTATAATTCAATACAAATGAAGATTGTAATAAAATAGATATAAGTCAACTTATTTGGCTAAAATAAAACTACTTATAAAATACATAAATGAAAATCAAGGAAATAATCTAGTAGTTTAAGATGTAGATGGTATATTCAAAGATACTAGTACTCCAAACAATTTTGATAATCCAAATAATATAGAAGTTAGCCTCTATAAATAGGCATGAATGGGTATCTATATGGTATGTGTTCCAACTTTCAAAAACACATTTGAAACTAGCTACTACATTTTTCCAGTATATAGGAGAAAAAGCTAGATACATAGTTGGATCAAAAGTGTAATTAATGAAATATAAAAATAATAATAACATACTACCCATAATTATAGAAATGAAGGAATAAGATAGCTACACTAAAATTATATGCTTTGCAATAGTGCAAAAAAAAAAAGGAAACTTAAAAAGATACAATAGGAAGAGTACAAATCCATTAAATTATGAAAAAATAAAGTAAATCACATGAAATGTATGAGGTTTCCAATGTAAGAAGAAATAAGGGATTAAAAAATACATCATATAAATTTTAAATACAAAACTAGATGACTAATGTAACTTTTATAACTTGTGGGAGTGAGATGGTTCTATCTTTAAAATATCATCCGTTGTCTTAACCTATCTAATATCCTAAATATGTATACTAATTCGATCGATCGACTCTCCAAAAAACAACATTTGTGAGGTTATAATTTATAAAAATGTTTCCAAAGTCTATACCACTACTAAAATTCTAACAAAATTTGTACATAAAACCATATCATGGTAATGTCGTTGATTGGTGACTATGTAATGAAGTGGGAAAATTATCTCTACTATTAGGGAGAATAGGACCAAACGGCTTATTAGTCAAGTGTTTGGGCTCCCTTTGGGTTAATATTGGTTGATCATAAAAATATGTGGATAGATACGTAGTAGGTGATATCCCCTAATAAATCTATTAGGTTCATTGGAAAGCCATCTACTCTATATTATCCCACTAGAACTTTCTCAAAGAGTCACTTATATATTTTTTTAGTTAATAAATGTTCATTCATGGGTATACTTGGGTACTCCTATCCATGCAAGATAGATGCTAGTGCATTTCAAAATATCATGAAATAATAAGGATGAAGCACTAGAAGAGGAGCAGAGGAAAGGTTTTGAAACCAAATGGCGCTATAGAGGGAAAGGGGTATTTCAATGATGATGATGGTTGTGTTGGCCTTGGAAATTCTAACCGATAGTTGGGTTTCTCCATCTTTCATGCATTGGCACCTATCCCAATGTGCATTAGTAGATGCAATAGTTTTGAGGCCTTTTGTGCTTTCTCTATGTTGGGTGTGTTCACATTTGTGGAGGGTTCTCTTAGGTTTTTTTGGGGATGTTTGTTGGTTTTGTTAGGTCTTTTCTAGTTTTAAAATTTTTTCCCCTACTTTGAGGATTTGAATGAATTATTCTATTGGTCTTGTTTCCATTATGCCTATGCCCTTGGCTTTATTTGTCAATGGGGTCTCTTCTTCTTTGGCCATCTATAGGAGAGGATGTAGTGGATTACTTTTGGTGAATGGTGGTATTATAGAGTTTGGCATCGTCATGGGGGTTTGTGGCCCCTTGTCTTGTCTATCTCAGATTGGGGGATTTCATGTTGCTATAAGGATGACCCACTTTTGTGTAGCAGGGTTTCACAAATTTTCAGGGATGTTGAAGTCTCTATTCTAAATAATGTGATGTTTGGGGTGCCTCTGGGAGAGCCATATTTTTTTCTTTGCTCAATTCTTGTAGTTGTGGCTATGAATTTTTTAATAACAAAAATAAACTACATTTTACATGATTTTTTTTGTAATACATTATCTGTATTATTTCAACTTGCTCTCTTATAGTTTACATTTTAGATAAAAAAATATGCTTATCAAAACAAACAAATGTATAGTGTCAAGATGTTTTTCTTTAAAAAAGTTTTCAAACTAGGTGAAACTACAACAAGATGTCTTCTAATGTTTAGAAAGGTGAAGCTTTTGAGTTGATTCTCAAGTTCTAGGATCACCACCTCCCCAAACTCTTGAATTAGAGACTCTTGAATTATTGGACAGTAATTCATGCTAATCAACATCCATAATACCCCATCAAGTTATTTCATGGGCATTGTAAAGGTATGGTTCCTGATATCAAGAAACCCCTAAACTATCCAAACAAATATCCATATTGAGTCTACACGAAATATATTCATGTCTTTAAAAAATAGAGACCATAATAAATACATTCTTTAATAACATTAGCATCTAAAAAATAAATCAAAATACATATGATTCTCAAAGAAAATCCATCATTGAGAATCTTCTAACCTATAATGCCTTAAGCCTTCAATATATCTATGTTATGTTTGATCTATTTAATTTTTTATTTAATTCTTTGGAGGCTCCATCAATGTAACAGTAATAGTGAGGATACAAGCATTATATTTAGATAGAACAAAAAAGTGTTAGTTTTAATGAATAATACGCCCATTTACTAATTACTATAAAAAAAGTTCACCAATACATAAAAAATAGCTAAATTCCTTATATATCTTAATTTAAGGTATAATAGTAATTAAATCATTTAGATAGTTTTATGCTTATCTATCTATCTATCTAAAATCCATATTAGACTTTTCAAAGGAATGTTAAATATCTTAAAATTTCTTCCTAATAATCATATCCCTTTAAACACGATGCTATATACTTCAATACACCTTTTAAAGTTAAAAAAAAAAAATCTTTGAAGGTTTTTAATTGCTAAAGGCTAATGACGAGACAAATGTATTTTTGTTAAATTATTCAAGCTCTAGAGTTCACAAAACCTTTAAGGTCAATAGATGTTAGTATGAAAGGTGATACTATTGATACCTAGTTTACTTTTACCTAGTACCTATTTGGTCCTATTCAAACTACTACTAATTTCACTTAGAAATGCATCTTATGTTTAATGTTAGTTCACGTGAAATACCATAAGTCTCTATATTTGTCCATAGAGTCCCTCATGTGTTTCACATTTGGAGGGGTAGTCAATATTTCACTTGTATTGTCATACATCGAGCCATCCTTGACTTTATATGTAAGAATTTTTATACATTTTACATGTTATATGCATATTTCTTTTGTGGAATATTTATTTATTTATAGGAAGATCTTGGTTTTTCAAACAATAGATCCTTCATACCCTAGACATTACTATATGAACAATTGACAACTCAACTAATGACAATTGCATGTCATAAATAACATATTTAAACTATATTTTTTTATAAATATGTATCTTTATAATTACTTAAATCCTACACTAATAGTTTCTTTTCACACAAGAAGTGCATCTTTATATATTAGTAGATTCCTTACACACCAAAATATCAAACTAATGAAAAAAAAAGAATATAAAATGCAAATTATCTACACTTTTTAACACAAGATCTTCAATTTGAAGACACAACAACAATGCAATTTTTTTTTGACAATTGATATGCTATTTTACTAATTGTATTGTGAGATGTAATACTTATATTCATATTGACAATAGAATTTTTCTTTACAAATACTTCTTGTATTTCAGAATTTTCCTAAGAACTTTGACCTCATAGTAAAAAATCAAAGAATATTTACATTTGTATAATAAAAATGTAAAAATTATTTTATATTTTTATGTTTGACTTCTATAAACTCTTTTAACACAACTTCATACTAATAATGGATAATAATCAATAAACTATTAAAATGGCTTTATTTCAAACATAGACAAAACCCTAGCTGCCCAATATTTTTATTGTGCAGTTTGGTTACGTAGATTTCCAAATCGCATATGAAGCTCTCCGTGTACTCATGTCAGTCAATCGAATGAGATCTACTAGCTTTTCCCCGTGTATTCTGTTCATGAAGATGATATCAATTTCATCTAGAGTTCCAGAGTTGTACGTATCCAACTTTTAATCAAGATATTACAATGGTGTGCGCTATCCTCTTGACAGAATGTATTGTAAAATTAATATTTTTTTTCAGATTTGCAAAAATATAACGATTTTTTCGCAGATTTCTTATTGTTTTATATCATAAATCTTTCCGATCACGAAGAATTAATCCTGAAAATTTCATAAAATTCTGTTGTGTTTTCTGAATTTCCAAAAAAAGTCAATCATACATTCTGTCGAGAGGACAGCCCCATCCTATAACAATTAACAATTTACCTGAATGTTCCATATATCATAATTTAGTCTTTTTCATAGTGGATTCAACTTGGTTTCAATCTGCAAATCAAAATTAGTTAATGATATTGAAATGACATTAAGAATCCAACGTAGAATGCGAGTTCCAAACCATAAATGTCCTGTCAACAATCCAATTTCGTCAAGTTGAAAGTGAAAAACAAAACACTTGAAATCAAAATTTTCTATAAATACATAAGAAGGCTTGGATTCATTAACGGAGTACATGACGTGAAAGAGCATGATTTTTTCACAAAATCTCTCGACCATCCATTGTGCCAGATATGGTCGTAGTTAAATTATTGCACGGATGATACGTTAATTTCAGAACTGGATATTTTCCTTCATGCTGAAAACAGTGCAAAGTTTGAGTTGATAAGAAGATTTGACATGAAGCCACTCTGAAGTCTGCTCAGAGAATAAGAATAATAAAATATCTGCAGACATGAGAATTTTACATCACTCATACAATCCCTTTTGACTCACACTGAAATGCATGTGTAATTTGTGAAATAATGGATGTGAGAAGATTCGGTTCATTGTTTATAATGGAGAATGATTGCAAGTTATGCCAAAAATCTATATTATTTTAAGAGATCTGTAACCAGTGAAAAAATCTATTAAAACGAGTGATAGAAATGTAAAGTTCGTCAAATCAAATCAAGAGTGGTACAAACATTTCATCTGTGAATTCTACTGATTTGTCTAACTTTGGATTATCCAAGTGAGCAGGGGCATCGATTGATTTATTATTCTTTTGTCTAAAATGTGAAGCAGTCGCAGAGAGAGTTGTTCCTTGGCAGGTTTTGGTTACTGTATTGTGGTGTGTTTCTTGAATTCTTTGACAAAGAATTTACAATAAATAGAGTATAACTTATCTTTACTAGAATAATATTATCATTACTAGAATAATATAATAATATTATCATTACTTGAATAATATTATAATATTATCATTATTTATGTTTAAAAAATCATTTAAGATTATTAAGAAATAGAGTTAAATCTATCAACTTGATTCATTCTATACTATTTTGATTTTAAATAGGCGTCTTATTAGTTCAACTTGCGAGAATCCATTCTTAAGTCTTTTTTTCTTTTCTATTTTGTTGCTAAGTTGTATGTAAAATAGATTTGCAAGTAGTTGCTTGCCATATTAGAATCATAGTAGTAATTTATTTTATTTTTTATTATTCTTATCATCATAAATTACTTGTATTGGGATATATTAAAAAATAATTTGATCATTATTTTTTCCTATTATACAAATATATATTAATTTGTATAACAATAAAAACATGTTTCTTGTTTGAATGTGAGCATTCCATCAGTAAAATAGCATGCCAATTGTAGAAATAAATTATAGTGTTGTTTGATATTGAAGTTTTTATATTAAAAAGGGTAAAAAATATTTGATTGCATATTAATCAATTTTTATTCTTTTTAAAGTTTGGTTAATATGGAATTTAAGGTTATACTAGCATACATATATTTTTAAGAATCTATGTTTAAAAACTGAGAGATATCATTTAAACAATAATAAATATTATCATAAGTTTTTTGATAGATTATAAATTTAAAAAATGCTATGAAAATAATTCAATTGAAACATAAATTAATAATTGAAACAATAAATCAGATATTTTATATTTTTAAATTTTTAATATATTAATGTTTAATATAAAATTCAAATAAAAACTAAAATATATTGAAAAATGTATTTATAAATAACGAGATCTAAAATAAAACGTCAACTCTTAAAATTTCATAACTTTAATTTAGTTTAAAATACAAATTCTTTTATCAAAATAATTAAATTCAAACATATATTTATAATTGAAAATATCAATCTAACTTATTATTTTCTGACACCACAATAAACTTGTTTTTATTATATAATAATGTTCATGAACAATATTTATATTTTCTCACACCACAATAAACTTGTTTTTATTATATAACAAGTGCCATGTAGTGGCTAAGTACTCGCCTTTAGTTATAATAGAAACTAAAGCAGAAGGAATAATATATCAATTTTTTAATTATTATATTTTATATAGTAATAGTAGAAGTAATAACTTTTTATAATTAAATTTTTTAAAGTTATAGTAGAAATAATATAATATTACTTTTTTAATTATTATAGTTACAATAAAAGTAATAACTTTTTATAAAAATAATGTTTATTAAAACTATTATAAATAAATAAATTTAAATAAATTGATCTTTTAAACTAAATTTAATAAGTTTTTCAAAATAAAATTATTATAATAATATTAAATATTAATCTAATATAGTTTAATTTAAATATTAATATTTTGTAAAGAAAAAATAAAAATTATAAGCAAATAAAATCACATAATTTCTTTTACATAAATAGTTGTTAATGTATAATTAGTATATAATAAAAATTAAAATTAAAAAACTTTAAAAAATATGAATAAAAATAAAAATATATTATGTTGTTATTTAAATTATAATATATTGTAAAAATTTATAGTATAGATATGAGAACAAAATATCTAGATTAGAATAAATATATATTATACCCCGAAAACTATAAATTAAAAACGTGGTAAATTTTAATTGGTTCACTCGTGTAATAAGACTTCAAACACATTCATCCAATGGGATGATCAAAAATTAATTTCTAAATATTATAAAGTTAAATAATTTGCATCTACATTTTACAAATGAAAAAACTTATAATGAAATATAAAATAGATTTTATTTTCATTGGTGTAGAACAATCCATTTAATCACTAGTTAATGGAAGAAATGCAAAAACCGATGCAATAGTACTTGCTTAGCCTATCGGCAAGTACTAATAATGTTCATGAACAATATTTATGAAATAATGGACAACCATACAATAAGAGATAATAATCAAGTGCAAGAAACATGCGTCTGATGATGAACATATAAATGGTGGAATAGATGGGTGAAGATGGAAAACCCTCATTAGCCACTTTTACCAAATGCAACCATGACTACCAAACAATCAATAATATTCTTACATGCAAATACAATTATTGACTGAAGTATGCCTCTGCGAGACATAACAAATGCCTATCTTGGTAATGATAGAGAACCTAATGTGCATGCTCAGAACATTGAAAGTAAAAATAATTAAAGAAATCTTAAAGCAGGAATGTTAATTTTACAGTTACCTTGTCATGGGCTATCAATGATGCAAACACTTTCAGACTACATAAAAGGCAGAGGATATTCGACGCTAGCCTCTATATTTAGGTTAAAATTTTCCATATGGGCTTCGATATGGAAGTTGATTTGATTACAGTGCTACCCATATTTTGGACCATAGATATGTCTTCTGCAGATGTCCACCTTACAAACAAATTACTTGCAGAATAGAGAGAAGGAAAGACAAAATAGTGCAGAGAGTTCAGATACGTTTATAATGTAGAAAATGAAGGTATATGGAGGTACGTTTATGATATGAACATCAAATTTATTCAAAAATGTCTAATGTGTAGAGATTAAAATTGTTTCTATTGTAGGAAGCCTCCCGACCTTATGTTTGAATGAAAGTCATTAAGGTAGGGTCAATAGTTACAAAAGTATAAATTCATTTAAAAAAAATAGTATAAAAATGATTTTTTTGGGAAATGCAATTGTTATTAGTTGAGTGTTGAGTTATTGACATAGTCATGTAAGATATTTGTTTGAACAACGAAAAAAATATTTTACAAAATGATTATGAAAGATAAAATAATTATCCTATAACAACATATAAAAATCTATAAAAGTTTTTTACATATAAAGGCAAAAGAAAATAGAAGTGAACCTTTAACTATTCCTCCACATGTGAGACACATGTAAGACTTTATGAATAATTGCATAGACATATGGTGGATCCACATAAAATAAGATGAAAAGTTAGATGTTTTCTTAAGGTAAAGTTAATAGTAGTGTGAATAGGATTGATCAAATAGGTACTAGGTAAAAGTAAACTAGATAACAATAATACCATTTTCCATACCAACATTTATTGGTAATGTAGATTATTCGAGTTTTATAGTTTGAAAAATGTAACAATAACATCGTTTGTATCATTATTAACGTTTAATAATAAAAAACTATAATATGTTTTATTTAGAAAATATTAAAAAGCGGATTCTTGTAATAATTGTGTTTTAGAGGAAAAAATTAATAAGATGTTTTAAGATATTTAATATTCTTTTAAAAGGTGAAATATGGAATAATAGAAATAGATAGTTAGGTTTCCATAAGGTAGAAAATATGAAAAAAAAGGAATTTTCTTTTCTATAAATTTTTTAAAGGGAGTTCTTTTTCTTATATCTTTAATTAGAAGATGATGAAGGGTGCTCCCCTTAATACCACAAGCACATAACAGAAATAGAGAAACAACAACAATAATATGCAAGAACAGAAAATTGGCTTCTTATTATCTCCACAAATGTGGAATTACAAACTTTCAGAATTACAATATGCAAAGCCACATGGGCATTCCCTTACAGTATTCTGTAGGACAAAGCCTCGAATCAATACCCAGATCTACTACCCATAACTGCCCTAGACAACACTACGGGCCTTCTTTATACAGGCAATTTCCACCGCCCGAGAAGGTTCTAGAAATTTAGCCCTTAGGGCCGACCAAACTTAGAATTATTTTATTTTACAATTTATTACATCAAAGTCGGCTCAAAATGAGTTTTGAAACCCAAACATAAATTTTGAAAAAAAATTATTTTCCGCCATTTCAGGTGACCCAACTTCCGAAGACCATAAGTCATCGCCCGTTGACCCGATTGGCTATTATAACCCCATTCTGGAAATGCCACGAAGCGCTCTACAGGCTTGACCACTACAAAACGCCCATCACCCAAATTTTTAACCTCATCCGAGGCCTCTAAAGCCTTCAAAACTGAGTTCAAAGTTTCTGTACCCTGCTGCCAATACCGAAAATCTTCAATATCTTCAAAACTACACCTGATCTATCCATGAAACTTTGCTGGCAGGCTGATATGACTGAGATGAACCTCCATATGTAAAATCAGACATTCTGAGATCGTAAGACCAACTTACTAAAAATAGCAAGTTTCCACAAATAGCAACTCTGCATAAGATAGCCCTTATTGAATACAAAAACAAAAATATTTTTGGGTGATGCAAGATTGCTCTTACACCCAAGATGCTCCTGCATCAGAAGATTTCAAGAATTTAGTTATTTTTATGTATTAGTGAAATGTTTCGTATTAATTTGTAAATACTGGTATTTTTTATTGAAAGTGAGAGTATTTTTTTCACACTAAATATAACTTGCTTAATTTCGATGTTGACCTAAAGGAGTCTCTAAAGAATCATTTGAAACATTGAATGGATAAAATGTAATAGGGATAAATTCATTAAAAAAAATAGTATAAAAATGATTTTTTTGGGAATGCAATTGTTATTAGTTGAGTGTTCAATTATTGACATAGCCATATAAGATATTGTTTGAGCATACAAAAAATATTTCACGAAATGAATATAAAAGATAAAATAATTATCCTATAACAACATATAAAAATCTATAAAAGTTTATTACATATAAAGGCAAAAGAAAATAGGAGTGAACCTTTAATTTTCCCTCCAAAGGTGAGACACATGTAAGACTTTATGAATAATTGCATAGACATATGGTGGATCCACATAAAATAAGATGAAAAGTTAGATGTTTTCTTAAAGTAAAGTTAATAGTAGTGTGGATAGGATTGATCAAATAGGTACTAGGTAAAAGTAAACTAGATAACAATAATACCATTTTCTAGAACAACATTTATTGGTAATGTAGATTATTCAAGTTTTATAGTTTGAAAAATGTAACAATAACATCGTTTGTCTCATTATTAACTTTTAATAATAAAAAACTATAATATGTTTTATTTAGAAAATATTAAAAAGAAGATTCTTGTAATAATTGTGTTTTAGAGGAAAAAATTAATAAGATGTTTTAAGATATTTAATATTCTTTTAAAAGGTGAAATATGGAATAATAGAAATAGATAGTTAGGTTTCCATAAGGTAGAAAATATGAAAAAAAAGGAATTTTCTTTTCTATAAATTTTTTTAAAGGGAGTTCCTTTTCTTATATCTTCAATTAGAAGATTTCAAGAATTTAGTTATTTTTATGTATTAGTGAAATGTTTTGTATTAATTTGTAAATACTGGTATTTTTGATTGAAAGTGAGAGTATTTTTTTCTCACTAAATATAACTTGCTTAATTTCGATGTTGACTTAAAGGAGTCTCTAAATAATCATTTGAAATATTGAATGGATAAAATATAATAGGGATAAATTCATTAAAAAAAATAGTATAAAAATGATTTTTTTAGGAATGCAATTGTTATTAGTTGAGTGTTCAATTATTGACATAGCCATATAAGATATTGTTTGAGCATACAAAAAATATTTCACGAAATGAATATAAAAGATAAAATAATGATCTTATAACAACATATAAAAATCTATAAAAGTTTATTACATATAAAGGCAAAAGAAAATAGGAGTAAACCTTTAATTTTCCCTCCAAATGTGAGACACATGTAAGACTTTATGAATAATTGCATAGACATATGGTGGATCCACATAAAATAAGATGAAAAGTTAGATGTTTTCTTAAAGTAAAGTTAATAGTAGTGTGAATAGGATTGATCAAATAGGTACTAGGGAAAAGTAAACTAGATAACAATAATACCATTTTCCAGACCAACATTTATTGGTAATGTAGATTATTCAAATTTTATAGTTTGAAAAATGTAACAATAATATCTTTTGTATCATTATTAATGTTCAATAATAAAAAAATATCATATATTTTATTTATAAAATATTAAAAAGTGCATTCTTGTAATAATTATGTTTTAGAGAAAAAAATTAATAATAAGATGTTTTAAGATATTTAATATTTCTTTAAAAGGTGAAGTCTCGAATTTATATGGAATAATAGAAATAAATAGTTAGATTTCCATAAGGTAGAAAATATAAAAAAAAATTAAATGAATTTTTGTTTCTATAATTTTTTTTTTAAAGGGAGTTCCTTTTCTTATATCTTCAATTAGAAGATTTCAAGAATTTAGCTATTTTTATGTATTAGTGAAATGTTTTGTATTAATTTGTAAATATTGGTATTATTGATTGAAAGTGAGAGTCTTTTTTTCTCACTAAATATGACTTGCTTAATTTTGATGTTGACCTAAAGGAGTCTCTAAAGAATCATTTGAAACATTGAATGGATAAAATGTAATAGGGATACATTAGAAGTTGAAACAAATTGATCATAGTGATCTAACTTCTTTTTCAAAGAGAGTACTTTGCAAGAGAGGCATATGTAATTTTTTTTTTTTAGATGCCAATGGTATTAAAGAAATGATGAGATTTGGTGTAAACTCAATATGAGTGGTATTTTAGGTAGCTTAGGATTTTGTGGATATTGGAAATTGTATATTTATAGTGCTCATGAGATAGATTTATGGAGTATTGTCGATGTAGGTCAACATGAATTATAGTCCAATAATTCAACAAATTTATGATTCAAGAGTTCAGGGAGGTGGTGATCCTAGAACATGAGAATCAACTCAAAAGATTAACTTGTCTAAAGGTTACAATACATCTTGATGGAGATTCCCCTAGTTTGAAATTTATTTTTCAAAGAAAAATTTCCAAAAAAATATGTATTTATATTTATTTTGCTAACTTTTGTTGAAATATTAAAGTTTATCTATTGTAATAAAATCACCACAATAACCTGTAGCTTGTTGTCGATATTAAATTGTTAATTACATTCCTATATAATGATAGTTTGAAAAACTATTATAAAAAAGATTATAGTATTTATGTTTTTATTATAGAGATAAAGAAAAAATGTCTCCCTCCCTCTCTATTCCTCTTGATTTCTTAAGCCATATTTCTACATTTTTTCATAACCTTGGCCACCATTTCTTAGGATGAGAAGCACAAACCCTATTGCTCTCTTTCCCATTTATGTTTTCTTTTCCAAGTGTGGGATCCCTTTCACTTGCCCATCATGCTCTCAATTGTAACCCAAAATGTAAAGGTAGTTGTCATTTTGTACTCTTAAACATTTTAGAAAAATAAAGAAAATAATACTTTCAAGCAAAGGTATTTTGTTTGTCAATAAATTATTCGGTTTTAGACCTTCTTTCAAAGTTGACATGTGTATTGTCTTCAAATGAAGGTAGGAGCTTTGAATGAAAGTGATTGGAAAACCTTCAAATGAAAGTGTTTGCAAAATGTTTTTTGTCCCACTTAAATTTTTTTGTGTCTTAGACTTGTAACCAAATATTGTGGGAAAATCCCTATGCCAAATACTTAGACCATGCATATATTTATCAAAGGAAAACATTCTTAAATAAATTTATGATAATCAAAATAATATTAAATCAAACATTTGTTTTACTCTACATATCAATAAAAATGTACATCAGACAATTAACCATTTACTATTAGATCTAATATATAGAACTAAACATACCCTAATCCTCTCCTCTAAAATTACATTTATCATTCTTTAACTATTATTTTAATTCCAAATTCTTATAAAAAGTACTTCCTATCCTAACATCTATATTATACTATTCTAGTAAGGAAAGTTATGCTCTATTTATTGTAAATTCATTATTAAAGAATTCAAGAATCACACCACAATACAGTAACCAAAACCTGCCAAGGAACAACTCTCTCTGCGACTGGTTCACTTTTTTGACAAAAGAATAATTAATCAATTGATGTGCCTGCTCACTTGGATAATCCAAAGTTAGACAAAGTAGTACAGTTTACAGATGAAATGTTTGCACTATTCTTGAGTTGATTTGACGAACTTTACATATAGATTGTTTCACCGTTTACAGATCTGTTAAAATAATATAGATTTTTGGCATAAGTTGCAATCATTCTCCATTATAAACGATGAACCGAACCTTCTCATATCCATTATTTCAAAAATTAAACATGGCTTTCACTGTGAGTCAAAAGGGATTGTATGAGTGATGTAAAATTCTCATGTCTGCAGATATTTTATTATTCTTATTCTCTGAGCAGAATGGTCGGCAGACTGAGTACTCAGAGTGGCTTGTCAAATCCTCTCATCAACTCGCACTGTTTTTAGCATGAAGTAAAATATGGACACTTGTGGTTTGGTACTCAGCATTCTACGTTGCATAGTTAATGTCATTTCATCATCATAAACTAAAAAATAAGTTATAATCGATTGATTATAAACAAGTGGGTCGGATGATGAAGGCATATAGATTCATATGCTTTTTGGAGATCAGCGGAACCAAACTGCAAAATAAAAAAATTGGTCAGCTACGTTTTTGTTTGTATGTTTGAAATAAAGTCATATTAATGGTTGATTGTTTATTATTCATAATTATAATGAAGTTGTGAATTCAAAAAGTCTTTATAAAAGTCAAACGTAATAGTATAATTATAATTGAATGTAAATATTATTTGATTTTTCACTATGATGTCAATGTTCTCAGAAAAAAATTGTAAGACAAGAAAGAAGTATTTGCAAAGAAAAATTGTGTTATCAATTTGAATCAATAGTAAAAAAATAAATTATAGTGTTGCCTATTGAGCCTTCAAATTAAAGGTTTTGTGTTAGACAGGATATATAATTTGCATTGTACATTGATTCAGGATATATAATTTGCATTGTACATTGATTATCTTTTATCAATTTGTAATTTTTGTGCATAAGAAATCCTCTGACATATAAGGATGCACTTCTTGCATGAAAGGAAGCTATTAGTATAGGATACGTAATTATAAAGATAGAAATTCATTAACAAAAATAGTTAAAGGATAGATAATTTGCATTGTATAATAATTATTTTTTATTAGTTTGAATTTTTTATGCATAAGGAATCTACTGACATATAAGGATGTACTTGTTGTATGAAAGCAAGTTATTAGTGTAGGACAAGTAATCATAAAGATATAAATTCATTAAAAATATGGTTATAAATGGTCTTTATGGCGTGCAATTGTTATTAGTTGAGTTGTCAATTATTTATATAGTAATGTCTAGGGTATGGAGGATTTATTATTTGAGCAACCAAGATCTTCTCATAAATAAAAATTATTCCACAAAATGAATATGCATATAACAGTTCATGTAAAATGTATAAAATAATCTTACATATAAAGTCAAGGATGGCAAGGTGTGGATACATGAGTGGAACTTTGACAAACCCTCCAAATGTGAAATACATGCATGACTCTATGGACAAGTGTAGAGACTTGCGGGGTTTCCACATGAATTGATATAAAATGTAAAATGTATTTACAATATGTGATAATAATAGTAGTTTGAATATGACCAAACTGGTACTAGGTAAAAGTAAACTAGGTATCAATAGTAACATGTTTCATACTAACATTTTTTTTTTTAATTATAGAACAAATAGGTTTTGAAGGGATACATGGCCCTAAATTTATGAAAAGAAGATCGTTAAAAAGAAAGACATGACAAAAACCCTAACAACACAAGGCTGCCAAATGAAAAAGAGCTAGAACACCAATAGGACCCAAAGAGAAAAAAATAAAGTTAAAAACAAGTAAAAGCTGGACAAAATAGAGAATACACCAAGAAACCTTGAGAAAAATTCTTTAGAGCCTCAACGGCCTCACCCTCCAAATGAGTCATGTTGAGGGAAACTCTCTTCAGGTCTTGAATGTCATGGGAAGTTTTGTCTTCCTTCCTTATTAGATTTTCCCTGATTCTTTTTCTCAGACTAGTATCTGTAATACGCCAAAATTGGCACCTATTTAATTTCATCAATTTTGGTGCATTATCTTGATTTTACATCACCAAAGTCCTATCTCACTAGGTAATTTTCTCTCCTACTTGACCTAATTTGACTTGATGTCAATCGTAAAGACCATAAATTGCAATAATCAAATATTAATATTAATTCCTAAGTCTCTTTGACTTTATTAGCTAAATTACCCCTATGATAAATTAATTTAATTCTAAAGTCCTAAGTGCTTTCTAATTAAATTAAATCCACCCCCTTTAGCTAATTACCCATAAAAAGGAATTAATAATTGCTTGGTATTTGAATGGACACCTTTTCTTCAATTAATAATTCTTGATATTCGAAAGGTCACTTGTGTGGCATTTTCCATTCTTTTTATTAAGTAATTCTTGCATTTTTGTCTCAATATGGGAATGAAGGGTCAAGAGTTTCGAATCAAGAAACTCTTCATTCCTCTCCCAAGCTTTTCTATTTAATGAGCCTCTTCTTCTCACTCAAAAGAGAGCAATTTTTGAGAGCATCCTTACTATAGCATTTTTTAGCCTCATATCTCATTATTTTCAAATCTCTTTTATTGCATTATCTAGTTTAATTTCTCATATTAGTGTAATGGCATTTCACATTTTAAATTAAATTTGCTTACTTGTTCTTAGTCTAATATCATCTTTATTTCAAAATCAAGTAAAAATCTGCATTTCATATTTCTTTCAAAGTTTTCTAGATTAATTGCATTCATTCTTAGCTTAGTTTCATTCTTGCTCATCTTTATTGCTTCTTGGAAATCCTCCATTGTTGAATTGGTCTCCCGGTTGTTGGCTCTCATTCTGAGAGTATTCAAACACCCCATTCACATAGGAGGCAACAGGTCACCTCACCATGGAATTTGGATTGAGTTCTTCATACTCTCTCCTAAATTCTATCAAGTGAATAATGACCATGTTATGTTGTGCATGATTTAGAGGTCACATTAAGTCACATACATTTTGGCGCCCACCGTGGGGTAGAAAAGATCAATTTCTGGCCTCATTCTTGATTGGTTTTTTAGTTTTAGTGTTGGTTCCAGGCCTTGTACGGCCATGTAAAGCTTGGAAACTTTGTAATATAGTAATGGATGGATATAATGATGAATATTATTTCTCATTCTTTTGGTTTGGTTCATTTTTATAAAGAAATGAATAAGTTATGATCATTTTGGTGAAAGTGGGTATTTGCAGATTTGAGATTCTCTGAGTACAGTCAGATTGAAACATCTGGTACGGAAAAATTATGATCAATAAAGATCTCTAATAATATTAATTAGAAAGATATGTGAATTAGATTTCATTTCCTTTTTATTTGAGTCATTTTTATGCAGATTTGTGAAAGTTATGAGCATTTGAGTGAAAACTAATTTTTAACAATCTGCATTGGAGTTGCAGGCAATGATTCATTCTTAGAAAATGATTTATGAATGGGAAAAATAAATGGCTTACATATTTGGAAACTAGATTCATTAATAGTTAATGTAAAATTTGTTTGGTTTCATTTGGATTCTTTTTGAGAAAGATATGTGATTCCCTAGATAGGGCCTGGTATTTTAAATCTGGTTTATGACAGAAAAATTGCAGTCTGAAAAAGTTATTGGTTGAGGAACCAAATTGAATCATAAGACCTTGTAATTTTGGAAAATAATAGTTCTTGATGTTGGCTAAAAACTTCATTCTTTCCAAAAATTTTAATATTGTGATTTTATGGGTCAAATAAATCAATCTTTAAAGACTGTCTTGAAGACAGAAATGTTACATATCTTACGGTTTGCCATTGATTTGTCTTGATTCTATACTTTCGAATGTGTGCTAAATGCTGGATTGTAGATCTTTGGACCTAAGGTGAGTTCTTAAAATCTCTAAAACATTTAGATTTTTGGGATTAAAATTGAACCTCTCATGTGTTTGGCTTGAGTGTTTACATGCTTTCATAGAACACATTTTAATTGATGCTCTTAATGGGAAATGAATGAACATAGATTTCCTTCATACAAGTTTATGTAAGTGAATGCTTGTGTTTAAACATTAAGTAATTCTTGGTTTCAAATATCAAAACATCTCATTGAGTGATTGAGGGCATGGATTCATTCCTTGTTTACATGAAGAGTTAAATGCACCACTTTGTGGACTCACTTCATGTTTACTTGGAAAGTTAAATATTCCATGATTCAAACCCTTTTGCACTTATGAGTAGTATTGATTAGCAGTCTTAGATTACTTGTGATTGATCTAGATTGCTATCTTGGGTTATTGGACTCACTAATCCGCCGGCCCCTCATTTCCGCCCTATGGTTGCAATCTCAGCGCCACATTAAAGGGGAGGGGTCTATAGGAAAGAAGCGTTAATTGTTCCACTTGGCAACCCTTTTGTGCTTTTAAGAACTCACTTGTTTTCTAGGTTGTGGACTCATTTGTAGCTTATGTGGGGTGTTAAGTGTTCCACCTTGTGGACTCACCTCATATTTGCTTTAAGCGTTAAGTGTTCCACCTTTAGTGCTTTTCAATACTTTTTGATAGAGAAATTACTTACTTTTTTATTTCTAGAAGGCCTGTTTGGGGATTTCATCACCTCAAGGGATGACCTTAACTCCCGTGTTCCAGCGGAGTATAAATATTGGGAGGTGAATCCAAAGACACCTCTCTTGGGAATGAGTTAGATTTCACTCTTGGCTAAGCCTCAAAGAACTTTATACCTTTGAGAAGTGAAGGAGGAGATTTGGGTTACCGTCTCCCCCTGGCTGTGTGATTTTAGATTCTTCTCATCTATGGATTCGTGCCTCACGTACCTTGCGTATATCGAGGAATCCCTTTAGAAAATCCATGTATATCCTTGTAGACAACTTGCTAGGATGTTGTTGTGTTTTAAGTGTCTGCTAAAACATTCTCAAGAACATACACAAGTAGAGTCCTTAGGGAGTATAAATACTAAGTCACTATTCATGTTCATGCGCAAGGTTGCTTTGTCCCTTGCCCATTGCTTGAAGACTGTTTGCTTGAACTCCTTGATTGCTGTCTTATGTGCTTGATCAATGACATAAATCTGATCTGCCTTTTTGTCCATGATCTATTTTTCTATTTTCCTATCGTTCACTGTCAGAAACTGGTTGTCTTGAGTTAGGAATCGATCAGTCTTTGATTTGAATCGTATTGTCTCTCATTAGTCTACCTTATCTCATTGTGCTCTTGTACCTTGCATTGAGATTGTCTTATCTCGGCTGTTCTAGCCATCTCTTTTTGACAATTTGTACCAGGTTCATCTTGCATCTTGGCTGTTCTAGCCATTTATCTCCTTTTCATTATCTTAGAGATAGAGTCTAGCTTTATCCCGAATCTTTGCTCATTACATCTTCATCTATGACTGTCACGACTCAAAGTGGCAAGACTTATCCCGTTCAGAATACTGATCAAGATCAAAGTAAACCTCATAATCAAGACATAGATCATTCCGAATCTGTTGCAAAATCTGAACTTCGTGAGGAATCCTCACATTCTTCATCATTCCAAGAGTATTACAATCCATTGTTTTAGATACAGTCTGACTTACTATTTCAAGAATATTATAACCCATTGTTTGAAGACCAGCAAGACTCTGAAGGGTCACTTTCTAAAATTAAACCTATTGATCCTTTTGAACCTATCAACTCTTTCACGATCTCTCATAATACTACCAACAAGATGGGAGATCCAAAACCTTCAAAGTTGGTTTTCAATCTCAGCTCTAACATGCCAAAACCTTCAAAGTTGGTTTTCAATCTCAGCTCTAACATGCCAAAACCCTCAAAGTCTGTCTTTAATCTTAGCTCTAGCATGCAAATAGTCAATGCCACTAAGAAGGCTACGACAGAAGCTCAACCACCTTCTAGATTTGCTAGAAACAAACCTTGGATCTCTCACTGTGACATGATCATTGCTCCAGGGAGTGAGGATACTCCTAAACCCAAAACTCCCTTTGTCTTGTGAGGCCCTGCACCTCCCTCTTATACTACACAAAATCTCTAGCTTGTGCGAATGCTATCCCTCGATCTCATGCAAAGATTGTTCTCAAAGGTCCCGAACCTTCGACTTTCAGACCAAAACTATCTATGGATAAAGCCCTCACTAAGGAAAATGTCCCCAAAGATCTCAATCTTGACTAGTTTCAATCTATGGTGGGTCATTTGACCTCGCCTCATTATTTATCATTCTCTGAGGGAGACGATCACTTGCTGAGCCACCCGCATAATGCTCTCCTGCACACTGAAGTTATGATAGGCCCCAAGAGTATCCCCTGCATCCTCATTGACAATAGTGCTAGCCTAAATACTTTCTCTGTTAAGATGCTTACCCAAGTGACAAATAGCTTTGTTCCCGCCAATAGAGAGTCCACTGAGTTCTATGATGCTAAGCTAAAAGAAATAGAAAAAACCCTGAAGATCAAAGATATTGGCATGGGGGAATATCAGATTGAGTCCATCTTGTCTTTGACATCTCTCCCTCCATCTCCACATTCTTGTGAGGAACCTTCTGAAGATGAATTTGGTATTGGCTATCAGAGCTATGAGCTTGACCAACCTAGCTACAGCTTTCACTCACATGCAGATTTAGATGATGAAGAAACACAGAGTCAGCCTATGACACATGAAAGATCTTTAAATGTTCAAAATTCTGATTCAGACTACCAGAAAGAGTCTTATCTACCTTCTCAAGTGCTTCAAGAACATGATCTTGGTCCTCACCAGGAGGATTTTATACACTCTACTGAACAAATTTCTACTACTGCAGCTACTACTGAATACATCATTGCCTCCAATGGCACACATACTGATTGGGAGCAACTGTTGGATGCTTCGCTTATCTTGGGTATGCCTATTCTAGATTGTTCTACCACTTCTACTATTGAACAAAATCCTACTACTACTGATTCCAATGATACACATACTGATTGGGAGCAATTTCTGGATGCTTCCCTTATCTTGGGTATGCCCTGGGGTATGCCTACTCTAGATTGTTCCACCACTTCTGCTATTGAACAGACTCCTACTACTGCCAACTCCAATGGCACATATACTGATTGGGAGAAACTGTTGGATGCTTCCCTCCTCTTGGGTATGCCTCAAGGTATGCCTATTCCAGATTACTCTGCTACTTCTACTACTGAACAAGATCCTGCTATTGAAGAAACATTTCCTTTGATAGATGATAGTGATGAAGAAATTCTGCCTTCGACTATGTCTCTAGCTGAATGGGACTCCATATCAGATGCTACTACAGAAATACCAGTTGATGCTATGCACTTATATGCTAGTCTTAACAACTCAGAAAGAGGAGAAAGTTATGATCCTCCAGATCAAGCTATTGATGACAATCCTTTCCACCCTCCTGTGGAGATCATTCCTATGGCTCCTAGGCCATATGCTCCAAGTTATACTTCTACCACTTCAACAAATCATGGGTATCTGAGACCCCATTCTATTACAGCTTCATGGAATATTGGAAGATCCAAAATTGAAATGGTTCCTATTCATGCACTCTTACCACCTGAAAGGGGACCTAACTCTTGGAATAGACCATCTTGGTTAGGCTCACATAATATTCCTCCAAACTTATCTGATTCTTCTAAGATGACTCACAATCAACAACGCTCTATGGAAGATTACTTTCTTGATCTATTTGATGCATTCATGAATGATGAGGATGATACTGATGTATTTTCACTTGAGCCCATCCCATCGATTTATCTTCCCTCTTCATTTCCCAAAAAAGTGGCCCATCCACTTCCATTTCCACCTCTCCACCTGAACCAGTCATATAAGCCTCTTTCATCCATCATTCCTGAGTATTTTGGAAGGAACTTGGATGTGCAACATAAAAATAAAAATAATGAGAATCCACTTATATCTCAAGGTCACCATGTCCCATCTAATCGACATGTGACTATGAAGAAAGGAAAGAAACAAAGGTGTTCAAAAGACCGCAAAGGTCCTCAAAAAGAAGAAGACAATCAAAAGCCAGAAAATAAAATAAAAAATGGATCTCGAAATCCATTCTATAGGCATTGTCATCAAAAGCACCTCAAAGTAAAGAAGAAAAAATTCAAAAGCTATGTGGATTCCAAAGAAAGAAAAAATCAAAGTTGTCATTCGAGCTTCCAAAATTCTCATACTTTCCTCCATTCCATCACCCTTGCCTCTCATACTTTACCCTCTTCACTCCATCTTGCCTTGCCCCAAAGTGCATATCAGCATCTCCTCATTGCTAATGACATGACTAAGAGAAATCTAGAATGTACTCTCCCTAAGTGTTTAGAGCGTGGGAAATCTGACAAAGAGTTAAGGTGTGTCCATGAGGATATTTATGGGTTTCACTTAAGTGATCTTTCCTTGACTATGGATCTCTCGATAGTTGGACACTACTGGTTGGCTCTCCTGTTACTGCTACAACATCTGGTTCTGATTCTGCAACTTCTCAGCTGGCTACTACTACAAATGATTATGTTTCTAGAGATCACCACTGAAGGAGAGAAACTCAAAGAGCCCATCAATGCTCTTCACCTAAAGAAGTTCTATAGCTGACATTCTCTATGTGCTCATGTACATACTTATTGATCCTGAAAAAATCCTAAAAATTGATATATTGCAAAAAATCCTAAAAATTGCAAAATGTTCTGAAAAAATGATCATCTTAGTGAAAACCTGGCAAACAGGCGCTTTGATGTATCTATTATCCTGGTGAAAACCTGGTAAACAGGCGCCTTGATAATACAAAAAAAAATGAAAAGATAAAAAATACAAAAAATAAAAAAATAAAAAATACAAAAAAAAATGAGATATTCAAAAAAATACAATAAAAAGCAAAAAAAGAGAAAAGTACAAAAAAATTGAAAAAGAGAAAAATGTGCCATTGATGAAAACCTGGTAAACAAGCGTCATGGTAGCAAAAATAGAATGTCTGCCAAGATGGTGAAAACCTGGTAAACAGGCGCCTCTTGTTTTCCTGAAGTAACATCTCATCTCAGCGTCACTTGGCTCTTAGTTTCCTGCTTTAGTTTCCTTCCTTTCCTGCTTTAGTTTGTTTTCCCGCTTTCCTACTGTAGTTTGTTTCCTGCTTTGGTTTGCTAGCTCATGCGCTTGCCTTTGAGTTTTCCTCGACTCTTCATGGATTGGAACTGGTTCACACTTGGGGGTACCTTCCTGGTCTAGGGGGCATTGTCCTATTGCTTCGAAAACTCTTTTGAGCATTGGTCGCCAGTGGTTCCCACTATGCCTGCCTACGGATACCTAGCTTTCATTCAATCTCTCTTCTTCGGGATTTCTCCCTTATATCACTCACCAGTGATTCTCACTATGTCTTCCTACTGTCATTATCTCATTGAGACTTTGAACATTATCTTTTTGAATTGTCTTCAATCCACTTGAACATGAACTTAAATTGAAACTAAAACTAAATGTGTGTTCCTTTGCGGCACGTTGAGCTTTGTTTTCTTTGAGTGCTTGTTTGTTTGCTTTTCTTTTTCTTTGCTTTCTGCTTGTTGGTTTAGTTCCAATGATCCAAAGAATTCTACATAAGAGGGGTGTCCATTTGTAAGAGCCTTCATCTCATATTGGATGGCCATGCGTACCTTGACTCCTTTTATATGGACACCTTGGTGAGGTTGGTTCTTCTCCTTGTTTGTTTTGAGTGACTTCTTTTGCTACATTTGGAATTGTAAACGCTCGTCCTATTAAGTGAACGTAGGGGTCACTGCGAGCACTCTTTGGCAAAAAAAAGATCTCTCGCGTGTTTGGTGTGTTTGTTCGCAAGAGACATTCAGGTCATTCTAGCAAATGTGCTTTGATGCTTATGTTAACTTGCTAAATTAAAAGGAATAGGTGTTCAGGTCATTTTGGCTTCTTGTGCCTTAATGCTTACACCTCATTTTGACAAATTTAAGACTTATGTCATATTCATATTCTCATGTTGGGGGAATTGTATGGCATCTTACAATTATCCCGTGCTTAAATGAACTCAATGATGATAAATACGATGAGTCCAATAGCCGAGTCCGGAGGATTGCATTTGTTCATCCTAGGCCTGCATTTAGACTTGCATCTTTCATTCTAGGCTTGCATTTGGAGTGCTTTCTTGTTTCTCTCTTGATTGCTTTCTTTTGGATCTTCTCATCAAAGGTTCTCATCTTTTATCCCAGTCTCATCTTGGCTGCATCCTTTTTCGGGATCGAAATCAAAATCTGACATCTCTAAGTGGCTCAAAATCATGTTTTAAATATTGGACTCCTTCTGGATCGAATGCTTGTGCACTCAGCCTTCTGGTGTCATCTTCCTGCTAGATCCTCATCTTTGCATCATGTTCTCAAATCTTTTCTTCTTTTCATCAAGTCAACCCTAGTCAAATTTGGTCAATAAGACCTCTGCTTTGCTCTAATTTGCTTTTGTAGCTTCGCAAATCTAGTCTAATTGCTTTTGCTCTGCAATCTCTTATTGTTTATCATCCTTCTGACATGTCATCTTTCAATTTCACTCCCGAGGGGGCAGGATGATTACATCATTTGAATCTTGTCGAATCTATTCTTGAATCAGTCTGATTTGAATCATCAGTCCTCATTGCTAGGGGCATCTTCACGCCTCACATCTTGTCATCTGGAAATCTATCTCTTAGGTATCTAAGCAATCTAACTCAGATCCTTGAGGATCATTCTTCGTTTTGGAGATGGTTCTTGAAATCTTTTGGGTATTGGGGCAATCTAACCCCGATTTTGGAGATAGTCCTAATCTACATCTAAATCTCACTCTGGGGCATTGGGGCAATCTAACCTTGATTCGGAGATAGTCCTAAATCTGCATCTTCATCAATTGGTATTGGGGCAATCTAACCTCGATTCCAGTTCTCTTCTAAGACCGTTGTCTTCACAATCTAACTTAGACTTCAGAAATTCTCATCATCTGTCACTTCAGACTATTCTTTGAATCAACGTGCTATTCGCACATCAATTCAAAGAGGGGAAAATGTAATACCCCAAAATTGGCACCTATTTAATTTCATCAATTTTGGTGCATTATCTCGATTTTACATCACCAAAGTCCTATCTCACTAGGCAATTTTCTCTCCTACTTGACCTAATTTGACTTGATGTCAATCACAAAGACCATAAATTGCAATAATCAAATATTAATATTAATTCCTAAGTCTCTTTGACTTTATTAGCTAAATTACCCCTATGATAAATTAATTTAATTCTAAAGTCCTAAGTGCTTTCTAATTAAATTAAATCCACCCCCTTTAGCTAATTACCCATAAAAAGGAATTAATAATTGCTTGTTATTTGAATGGACACCTTTTCTTGAATTAATAATTCTTGATATTCGAAAGGTCACTTGTGTGGCATTTTCCATTCTTTTTATTAAGTAATTCTTGCATTTTTGTCTCAATATGGGAATGAAGGGTCAGGAGTTTCGAGTCAAGAAACTCTTCATTCCTCTCCCGAGCTTTTCTATTTAATGAGCCTCTTCTTCTCACTCAAAAGAGAGCAATTTTTGAGAGCATCCTTACTATAGCATTTTTTAGCCTCATATCTCATTATTTTCAAAGCTCTTTTATTGCATTATCTAGTTTAATTTCTCATATTAGTGTAATGGCATTTCACATTTTAGATTAAATTTGCTTACTTGTTCTTAGTCTAATATCATCTTTATTTCAAAATCAAGTAAAAATCTGCATTTCATATTTCTTTCAAAGTTTTCTAGATTAATTGCATTCATTCTTAGCTTAGTTTCATTCTTGCTCATCTTTATTGCTTCTTGGAAATCCTCCATTGTTGAATTGGTCTCCCGGCTGTTGGCTCTCATTCTGAGAGTATTCAAACGCCCCATTCACATAGGAGGCAACATGTCGCCTCACCATGGAATTTGGATTGAGTTCTTCATACTCTCTCCTAAATTCTATCAAGTGAATAATGACCATGTTGTGTTGTGCATGATTTAGAGGTCACATTCAGTCACATACAGTATCCTCTTATCCTTTATCCTTATCAGTATCATTGACATTAATCATTACCTTATCTTGGCAGGTATTTTTTAGTTTGCTAACCCCAATGTTTAGAGTATCTTCCATTTCCCAGATTCTCCTATTATGTTCCTTCTTCATGGTATTCATGGTGTTATCCAACTTGTTCAAACATTCAACAAGAGAATACTTAGATCTCCTTCATTGCATAAACCATCATTGCCTTTTTATTGTTTACTAGTAAGTGCACCGAGCCCAAGCTTAATATCCTTAATCTCAAAGAAGATCTACTTGTGTAACCTTAAAGAGTCCATGAAAATATTAGGAGCTATGGCTAACACATTATATGGATGTTCCTACTCAAGGTTAAGGTATTGCGAATCAACATTGAGGTCCATTGGGAAACTAGGTCTCCCTTCCATATTAGTCACAAGATGAGATTATTTAAAGGTGTTATAAGAAGAGGGGATGAAATTAGTTCTATTCTCAGAGATATAGGAGATGTTATTCTCCATTTTAGATTTCCCTTTCTTCTTTTTTGGCTCAAAGTCAAAGTCTTTCACGTCACTATTTCACTCCTCCTCCAAATAGCTAGTCCTTAATTCCTCATGAATAGAAAAATAAATAAGGGATGTGTTGGAGGGATGGGGCAAAGTCTTCCAATGTTCATAAATTAGCATCAATAAACCTTCACAGGGGACATAATTCTTCTTTGGGAGCTTCTTGTGTTCCTCAATACTATCATTAATCAAGGAAAGCAAGAAGAAAGAAAACAAAATTTTCACTTAGTGTCTAAAACAGTTAAGAAGCATAAAGTAGTGGCCAAAAGTCCTCATGAAATGATCATCAAGGGTGAAGTAATGAATACTTACCTTAAACTATGCACTAGACTAACTTAATAAAGGAGACACGTCTCATATCTTCTCTTGGAAAATTTAACCAATTCCTTTCTCTCCTTATCATCTTTGGGGAATTTCTTGACCATCATGTTTGAGAATTTCCTATCCTAAAGAATTTATTACCATCAATAGGTAACTTAGTGATCTCCTCTATAAGATTTTGATCAATATTAAAATTTATCCCAAATAGGGTTCAATTTTCCCATCTTTTACACCCTTCACAAAATTTACAGTAAGCTTAAGATCCCAACCATGGAGATTTTTTGATAAATGAGGTCACTCCTCCCTCCTTCAAGATTATCGAAATGGTGTTTTTATTCCTTAAATCCTCACGATTAATATTTTCAACCCTTCTTCTTCCACCACCTATCCTCACAAAGTATGTTAAAAACTCAATCAACACTAGCAAAGAAAGAATGGGGGCATGTAATAAAAAAACATTCAACAACACCCACAAAGCATGATAGAGGATACAAAAATAATCTTTAAAAGATCCAACAACTCCATCTTCCCTCCACATAGTAGTGATAATAAAAGTTCAAGCACTAACAACATTATAATTAACCCATTGGGAGATGGACACTCTGTACATGTGTCCTATCATATCTCATTAAATAAATTACCCCCTCCTTCATTTTATCCCTCCTTTTCCACATTAGATCATCATAAGCACAAACCCCCTTGTTAGCAAAGAATTCCATCACCCTACTCTCTTCATGAAGAGCATTGGAAATAAACATCTTGTCAAATGAGTTGATAGTATCCAATGATTTTTTGATCCTAATCTCAATGGTCTAGGAATATTTTTGGACACCTTAAAGACACTATATAATATTTTTAGAATCCCCTTCTAACTATACCATTTTACAACTAAGAATTTTAGAAAGTCTTAATATATGGAAGGTTGCAATAGCTTCAACTAGGTGGTTAGTATAACAACCTAAGGATAGTTTCACTGCTCAAATGAACCTACCATTATCATCTCTAACCACTCCCCCACACCTAGCTAGCCAAAGGTTTCCATTTTCCACCCCACCAAAGTTGACTTTCATCCATCCAAGAGTAGGCATATTCTAGTACACGTTATCTTTACACCCTTTAACAGGTTTAAAAGAAAATAAAATATCTACTTTAACTTTCCAAGAGGAAGCCACCCAATGGTCATAATGAGAATACAAAAATTTATCCCTGCTCCTAAATTTAGCACTATCAACATTAACATTTTCCATAATGGCTTTGGGAATTTTAGCAAAAACTACATCTAGCATTAGAGACACATCTCTAAAGACTCTATTTTTATGCACTTTCTATAACACCCATGCCACATGAGAGAAAATAAGGGACCACAACACTTTCAAATCTTGATTAGAAGTAGGATATTTTCATTGATAGAAAAAATATATGATAGAAGAGGGAAAGTCACAATCCACATTCCAATGTTGCAGAATAAGACTCTAAACTTCCCAAGCATAGGAACAATTCAGGAATAAGTGAAAGTAGGATTCAAGGTTAGTAATACAAAGAAAGCATATGTTGGGTAAATAAATATCTCTCTTATAGATATTTTCAAGTGTCAACACCTTATTTTTGAAGTAAAAACCAAACAAAAATATTTACCTTCGGGATGAGGGAATTAGACCACACTCCAACCCAAGGAGGGGGAGGAAATATGGGAGAAAGAAGAAAAGAGACCATTGAAGAAACTAAGAAGACACCTAAAGAGGAAGCCTTCCAAACCATCCTATCATCTATGGTTTGTTGATTGACTGTGAAAGAATTCAAAGACATTTGAATAGAAACCAAATCATTACTTATGATAAGAAGGTTGAACCAACAATTGCTAATCCAATAATCAGCCACAAGATCACCAAATCTATCAATGCAATCATCCATGAATGGTACAAAGGTAGGGTTGTTACATAATGGTTTATGACCAACCCAAATATCCTCCCAAAATTTTATATTTCTTCTAGAGAGGAATTTCCAACATACCCCTTTAACCAAGACCAACCTTGCCCTCATTTTTATTATTCCACAAACTAGATCCACTAGGTAAGCCTTGATAAACCATGAAGTCCTACAAAGAGTCAATATTATCTAAATATTTTCTCTTCCAAATGAAATTCCATTATGCTTTTGAGTTGAAAATTATCCAAAATCTAGATCTTCCTAGCTTGGCTTAACAAAGATCCTTTCCACCAAGCCAACTTCTTATTGAACTTATTAGTCAGAGATAGAAAAAAAGAGTCTAGAGCTTTGGAACAAAGAAAAATCCCTAACTAGATCGAGCGTAATGAACCAATCCCACAACCTAGAATGCCAGAAATCTTCTTTGGTCTTGGATCAGGGGTATATAAGAAGAAAAGAGAGCTTGAGCATGGTTGATTCTCTGACCTAAGGATCCCTCATATAGGGATGATACCTTTTTTTATATAACTATTCTCCCCAATTAAAGAGTTACCAAGAATAATAGTATCATCCACAAATTTCTAGTGAGAGAAAACCAATTTGTCAGAGGAAGGTTTGAGGCCTTTTAATTTTTTAGATAAAACCATTCTCTATAGATATCCACCAAGTGTCTCATCCATGAGATTAACAAGAATAGGGGACAAAGGGTCACGATGTCTTAGACCCCTAGACACATTAAAGAAATGAGAAGGAGACTTATTCAGAAAAACTAAGGATCTAGCTGAGGAGATGAGTTGTCACACCAAACCTAAGAAATTTCTATTGGAACCAAAGGTCACCATCACTTCAATCAAGAAGTTACAATCTACTCTATCATAGAATTTGGAAATATCAACCTTAAGAAAAAAAAATCTTGATTATTAGAATCTTCTAGGGAATGAATATTCTCATGCATAGTGACAATGCAATCTAAGACTTGCCTACCAAAAAAACCCATTCCATTTCTTATAAAAAATAGAAAAGAAAGGAAAGGTCCTTATATAGTCCATGACACCAGCCATTTATTTCTGGGTCTACATACGGTGACAGTTATATGGTACTACTTCATACTCTTTATGAGAGACAAAAAAGTGTGCAACAAACTAGGTGTACATGTCCTACCCCCTTGTCAGATTTGAACCTATGACATATCTTTCAAGAGTACAAGTTCTCCACTAGTAGACCAACTTAGGTTGTGCAATGACAAGTGGAAGGATGACGAGAAGTCTAGAAGTGAGAACCTTGGAGAAAATTTTATAAATAACATCACATAAACTGATGGGATAGAAAGCATAAAATGAATTAGTTCCTATAGATTTGGGGATCAACACTATATATGTAGAATTTAATTATTTAAATGACTTTCTTGATCCAAAAAATACTTTCACAACATTCCCACATGTCTTTAGCAATAATCTCCTAGAAATTACAATAGAAGAACAATAGCAAACCATAATGTCCAGGGGCATTTTTTTTCCTCAAAAGAAAATACCACCTTTTTAATCTCATCCAAAAAAAGGATAGTCACCAATTTTCTATTATTATATTCATTCATAAAATTAGGAAAAGCATCAATAATTTATTGTTGACAATTCAAATCTAACATGTCCTCAGTTGAGAGAAGATTCAAGAAGAATTGAACTATTTCCACTCTAATATTCTCTTCCTTATCCACTTTGACCCCATTCTTCATAATATTAGATATACAATTCTAGGCTCTATTTTTTAGAGTAGTCAAATGAAAATTCTTGGTATTTCTATCCTAGAAGATAGTTAGAGAGACCTAGACCGCTATCTCCAAAATTCCTCCTCCTTTGAAATGACATCATGATACAGAGAAATGATCTCATTTTCCTAAGACAAATAATTAAAAATATACCCCTCCTTTTGAATTTGATCTTGAATATCCTTTAGCTCTGGACAACTAAATTGAATCCTCTAAGGAGAAGATATTTCCAAAGGTATCTTGGTTACACCTTCTTATCTTATCCTTAACCTCCCTTAACTTCTTAGACACTTGAAACATGGTAGTTCCACTCATGTTGATACTACAAATCCTTAATCCTATCTTATAAAAGAGGATGGGAATTCCATATTTTCTTAAATTTAAATAGGAAATTTATCTTCCTAGAGATAATCTCAACAATAAAAGTAATTAAATAATGATCTAAATCAATCCTTGCAAGAGAATTCATAGTACAAAAGTAATGAACAAATCAATCATTCGAAATAAGAGCCCGATCCAATTTCACTTGAATAAGATCATTGCTAACTCATCTATTGGTCCAAGTGAATGAAGATCTGATTAGATCTAAGTCTTGAAGAGCTTGACTTTTAAAAAAATTTATGAAGCCCATTTTTCTATTGAAATTTGAATTTGAGATTCTCCAAAATTCTATTCTTCCTACAAAGGAGTATTAAAGTATCCTAAAATGATCCACTTATTCTCAGGATACTTTGATCTAAAAGTAGTCAAATTCTTCCAAAATTTTCTTTTAGAAACTTTAATATTGGGTGCATAGATATTAGAGAGGAGCCAATAGAAGCTTTCTCTAATGTGTTTGAATCTAGTGGCGATGTGGTTAGCATCTTCCCAAACACAAATACCAGAAATATAATTTTGGTTCCAAAAGGTGGTAGTTCTACCTGATGCCCCCTTCAAAACTATTATAGCGAGCCCCCCTCATTCTTAGAAAAAAATAATTCCATGATATCCAATTTGTGGTCTCTAACAAAGTTAGAAAAAATATATTTCTTATAAGAGCTATTTAGCCCTTTGATGTTCCAAGACATCACCTTCATTTTTTAATAGGTGTGCTACTGCAAGAAAAAAAAAACCTCAGGGATAGTTTTATGAATCCCATCTGCTATATTATAAAGATATTCTTATTCTCTATGCAATTTTGACAATATCCTACTAGAGCTCTTAATTAATCCATAATATTCCTTAATCATATTTCTGGCAGACACCCCATAGTAGGATTAGTTTAGCTTCCCTCTTTCCTTTTAACTTTGGCAAAAGGTAAATCATCGTCCAAATCTATTTCATCTTAACTAAAATTATCCTTTCCAATGTCTATTGTTTTATTAGAGAAACAAACTTGGAGTATCATGAATTTGGAAATATTTTAGTGATATTATCATTACAATTATTCTAAATCTTTGGATTGATAGACTCCTTCCCACCTTCCAAGTTCTGGAATGTAGAAACAAGAATATCAAGGGTCAAAATCTTGAGATCAATAGACTTATTCCCACTTCTAACTTCTAGACTATAGAAACAAAAATATTAATATTAAGAAAACTATGAAAAGAAATATGGGTCAAGATCTTGGGATCAACAGACTTATTCCCACCTTCTAACTTCTAGAAGGTGGAAACAAAAATATTAGGGAAACTATAGAAACAAAAATATTAGGGAAACTATGGAAAGAAATATGTGAAGGATTTAAAGGAGAACGCTATCAGCACCTAGAAAAATAAGGAGCTATTCAATCACATTGCCTTTCATTTCACATAAATTTTCCACAATTTTCCATAACTCTCCTAATGTTGTCCTCTATCTTTCTAAATATCTATCTTATAGCCCTTTGGCTGATGTACTATGAGGATCACAGAGATAAATTTCATACTCACACTGATCACATAAGTCACTGTGATGAGCACAAAACTTTGTTGAGTTGGAACATAGCCTCAGGAAGACTTTTGCCCCATTTCTCACATAGAGGATTCAGCAAGAGCAGTTGACCACAACTCATCATCTCCAAGACTTGAAAATGTCTCAACGGAGTGCCAAATCTCATTGAACATTAATCTTCCGGGTAGTCAGGATCTCTTCCCAACTCCCAAACCATGTAAAAGTAGTTTGAAGGGTTCATTTATTCCCTAAATACTTGACATCACACATAGTCTAATGGTCAGGCCTCTGTCCGAACTCTTGAACCAAGTAAAAGTTGTGTAGTCTCCTTAAAATATGGATGGCTCATCTCAGTAGGAACTATCTGTGATACAATTTATCAAGTGAAGTTATCGAATAGGCTTATCATCGGGAAACCATGGAACACTAGCTGCCAAAAGTGAGATCAAATAACCCATTCAGAACAATTCTCATTGATTTATTCAGAGGGTCCAATGTTCATCTCCCTGCATTGTTCTCCTTAGTCACTGGGAATCATCATGGAATTGGATGAACCCGGGTCACTGGTAATCATTATAGAAATGGATGAAATTTGGTTGGTTTTATTCTCTCTCTAGTTACCAACATGATACGAGCTCGCATGGAAAAATAAAATTACTTGAAAAATGACATCTCTATCCAAACTCCCAAATAAGTACGAGAGTTAGTGTTTCACCTGAACTCATCGACATCAAGCATTGTTCGGTAATTTACATAATTTTATAGTGTTGAAAAGAGTGAGAAGATCGAACAGACAAATAAAAGGTTTCACCGAGATACATATGAGCTCATTGTCGTGACAAAAGCTGCCGGCAAGAAAAGTAGAATTGTCATCAATATAGAAGGTCTCTTCGATGAAGATACTTGTGCTCTAACTGCTTGAGCAATATAGAATCTTTTAGAATAGGGTAAAAGCATCCATCAAAGAACAGAGGATTTCTTCAAAAGTTGCCATTACCAATTCCCTAGCAAACACGTCTTCACCAAAAAAAGGTGTAAAAGAGATGACTTCTCATTGATTGATGATCGCGATAATGGTAGAAGTAAGATTTGTTTTAAAGGATTTAGCAACTACGTACAGATATAAAATGGTAGATTATGAACATCCAGTGAGGATATAGGAACATGATAGGAGACTAGAACAAAATGGACATAGGAATAGTACCAGATGATTGGACGAAAATTTTCATGGTATCGAGATTACTAGGATCTTGTACAGGACGAAGAGAGGAAGGATATGCAGATACCAAATTTTATCTGGTTTGAGTCTTGACCAAAGCTGGTCATTTTGCTAAAGAATGAAGCCGGCGATCACAAGCTTTAGTTAACTAATTAATTGTTTATGTCTCTTAGTTCAGTAAGAAGATGATTAGTTTATTAGAATATCCAATTAGTTAATTGAATAGTCATATTCTTTGATAATAAAAGGTTGTAACCAATCTATTGGGATCCCTTGTGTCTATACAGGAGGGACCATATATTGGATTAAAAATGGGGAAAGATTGATATTTTCTAGGAGACAAGATGAAATATAGAAGACAAAAGATTTTCTCTACAATTGTGGCATACAAATATTTTCTTTATGAGTTCCGTTCTTTGTAGTTTTCAATTCAAGCAATTGAATGCTATTTGAGTTCTTATACGAGAAGTTATTTTTTTCTAAATTTATTTACATATCAAGAATGTTTTAAATTAATTGAAGGAATTAATTTCTTTATATGGCTTATTTGATTGGTCTTCTCAAGTAGAGGTTAAACTGAAGTGGATGAGTTATAATAGCAAAAGTAATTTTATATTGTATGAAGAACTAGATAGTTGACATATTTGTACAAGTTATAGATTTAAAAATTGTCTTGTAAAGTGATACATTAAGATCTTAGCGGGAAGAACTCTAATATCTAAAAGAAGAGAAGGCACTCGTCTATAGCAATATTCAAAATTATCAAATAGAGAATTAGTAGTAAAGATAGAAGTAGAAGAATCAAAAGAAAAGATAGAAGTAAAAGGAATTAGGAGTGAAAGTAGAAGTAGGAGATTAATTATATGCTAATTTAATCGGTTAGGAGACAAGCTTACAACATAGAATTCATAATCTACTACAAAGGATCATCAAGCTTAGAGATATAGCTAGTGATCACGTATACCCACCTTGGTCTAGCAAAACTAGAAGTGTAGGGGAGTTTGATTATCCTATTCGTTGGCCAAGTCAGTTCTAAAACCCAATTATAGACCTTTGCATAGTCTTACCTCGATTTTACAATCAATAGATTTGGGAACCAATAGATTGGAAACTCTTCTAGGGAGTCAAATATAAGATATCATCTGGAATATTTGGAATGGAATAAAGAAAATTGAGATTTCCCCATTTGAGTCACACAACCAATAGATTGATGACTCTACTAGGGAGTTGAATAAAAAATATTATCCAGAATCTTTGGCATTGAATCAAGACAGTTTACATTACCCCATATGAGTCACATGACCAACAGATTGGTCACTCTATTGGGGAACAAAAAGAAAAGTACTCTACTAGTAGAAATAATCCAGAAGACATTACAGTTGTTCCTCTCATAGAAGAGGTGGAAACTCTGGCAAAAATAGAACCATAAAAGTATATGAATGAAATTATTTGTGAGGAAAAAAGAACCAGTCATAGTAATCTGAGTCTAGAGTTCTCAAATTCTCAAATGTGTATAATTGGAAGGAGATAGCTAAGACAAGGGCATCTCATTGAACATTTGGAGTTAAATTAGAAAAGAAATAAAACCAGACAAAACAAAGAAAAGACAAGATATTGTAGTCCTAAAAATAATCAGATGGCATTTGAAAGGGGAAGAAGACTCCCTGATCGAGAAGGTGAGACTGGTGATAATTTCTTTAAGGACTTTATTGATGAAGGGGGTTTCCTTAAAAATCACAAAGAGATATTCAACGAAATTATGAAGGACATATGAGTTTAACTTATGCCAATAAATCCCACAATGAGAGACTGAAAAGAAATCAATGCGAGTAATCTCAACACAACTTTAGTAGGTAAAGGACATTGAATGCTCCTCCTATCTTTGCTTCTCTAGGAACATCAAGTAGAAACTTAGAGGATGCTCACACAAATGCACCTAATCTAGATGAAAAAAAGGAATGCACTAAACAATAATTACATAGCCAATTGTAAGATTTATATGATACAACACATAAATTAAATTTGGTTTATTACAAGAGTTGAATAGCATAGCCAAACTATATTTACCAAATGTCTGGGATGAACTAGCAAATGACATAAATGCTACATCTATACTTTTATAAGTAGTGGTTGTTGTTGTACCAAAAGATCGACCAGTTAATGCCTGATACAACCATTAGACTTATAGAAGACACAAGAGGTGGTTAAGCCATGTCACAAATCCTTAGGGAAGCACTGACCATTTTTCTAACAATCTCCCCCTCAGCGTTACCCTAGGGGATTCAAACCTGTGACCAAGCTCTGATACCACTTGTTACAAGTAGTGGTTGTTATTGCACCAAAAGATTGACCTATTAATGCCCAATAAAACCACTATACTTATAAAAGATGCAGAAGGTGGTTAAGCCATGTCACAAATCCCGAGGGGAGTGCTAACTATTTTTCCAACATATACATCAACATCCACAAGAGCATGATCTTCAAGGATCTAATAGAGGAAGGCACACCCATGTGGAAGTGCCAAGGAAGGTAACTGAAGTTCCTCACCCACCCATGAATAATATGTATCCACCCAAGGATGTGATGAATGGACATAATTAAAATTTTAATAGATCTCATTAAAATCCTTCATATGATCCAAAAACTTGTTAAAATCGAGGAAACACACAACTCAGAGGGGGGGTGAATTAGTTGTGTCCAAAAACTATAAAATTATACAAAAACTTAAAATTTTAATCTTAGATCAAAAAGTAATGCATGAAATAATTGATCCACAAAACACATGAACACATTAAACCAATATTTTTGCATGGAAACCTTATTAGGGAAAAAACTATGGTGGGGATCAAACCCACTAGATGATATAGTTAGTTAAAAGCACTATACCCTATTAGGAGTATTAAAAAAGGGAATGTACATCCATTCAAGAAAACTTCCTAGAGCTCACTACTCAAATACAACTAAGGGAAACAACCTTGAGAATTACAACAAGGACTACAATCCCGAATGGACAACAATCCACTAATTTATGAACTAATTGATAACATCTCCAATATGCCAATACAACTCCAATGAAGTACAAAAAATCTCTATCTCAATTGTATATTCCACTTATACCTCTTCACACAATCATAAAAAAATTATCCTCAAAAACATACATACCTTCACACTTATAAATGATTACATACTTTTATACATTTCATCAACCTTGTAAAGATAAACAAGGTCAGCTTAAGCTAAATACCTAATTGCAAAATATTTAATCAAATACAATACAATCATCAATGTGATCCAAAAAATATTGGCTAAGACATATCAAGGATCCATAAGAATGTCCTCTAACATCCAAGAACTCCATGAATCACGCTATGATCCATTGCAACACTTTACACCAATCATGTTGGCCAAGAACAGTAAGAACACTAGCATGCCACAATACATTTATCCAAATCGATCACACTAATGAATGTGATCTATAAACATGAATAGAAAATGATCATAAGACATTAAAAAGAAACATTGAATATCTCAACAACACCAAGAACACCTCTATCTCATAATTTATAATGATCTAAGCATCGTATACCAGGAATGTAGGATATAGTATATACTGTCACTCCACAAACATAACTTGTGAACCTCAAATTGAAGAGATAATCATGTCAAGAACACAAATCCAAGTCCTAAACATTCCATAGTATTCACATCTTGAAATATTGTCACATTGATCCACACTGATCTAAATACTGTCACATTGTCTCTTCTTGAATACATCCAAAACAACAACATACCAGTCTCTGATAACTCAACCATAAATAACTCAAATTTCACTGCAAACCTATATAACTTGACATAGGTCAAGTACACACACCTCAAAAAATTTATAGCTTCACATCATCACATCTTCAATACAGTAGCCATACCAACCTAATCATTCCACTGAACATTATTTCAACATCTCTATGCAACACTATCACAATAATGAAATATGTTGACATCATTGACAACACATCTCTCAAATATGTGATAGTGATACCTAAAGTACATACATGCACAATATCTCAACAATATCCCCCTTTGGCACTTATGGAAACATATGATGTGAAAAACCAAATGAATTCACAAAGAAACCATATCAATAATACTAACAACAATATCCATAATATATCTTTCAAAGTCTCTCTAAAAAATCTTTTGCATCAGAGGACAATCTCTCCCTCTTAGTTTTACATAGTTTTTCACATGGCTATCTCTTTCCCTTTGACATCAACAAAAAGGGAACATATATGAACTAAGTCAAAAAATTCAATAACAACTAAATATATCTCCCAAAACTAAAGAACATAACTCATAAAAATAACTACTCCCCCTGAGTAGTAGCCATTAAAAACATCAATCCAAATGAAAAATAGTCTCTATAATAGCACTAGACTTATGCATCTTAAAACATCTCTAGCTCTGATCAGGAGGGGCAATTACCCCAAGCTTAACTCAAAGATTTTTGAAAGTATCCTTTGGAAAGGGCTTCATGAATATATCTGCAATATTCTCTTTAGTAGATACATATTCCATCTTGACTTCCTTTTCACTAACTTTATCCTTCAATAAATTACACTTAATAGATATATGCCTTTTTTTAATGCAACACATGATTCTTTGAAATATTGATTGTACTTAAGTTATCATAATAAACAGAAATAGGTTCATTGATACTTACTTTTACATCTGTAAACATGTGTTTCATCCATACCATTTGAGTTTAATTAATAGTAACAACAACATATTCAACTTCAACAATAGATTGAAAAACACAATTTTTTCTTTTTTCTTTCCCATAAAATTAATCTCTTTCCCAAGAAGAATGCAACACCTCTTGTGTTCTTTCTATCATCCACATTACCTCCCCATTCAACATTAATGAAGTCACTCAAAGTGAAATCATCATATATAGGATACCATAGACAATAGTCAACTATCCCTTTTAAATATCTGAAGATTATTTTCACTATAGAAACATGAGATTCCTTAGGATCTAACTGAGATCTAGCAACGATACAAACTCAATTCATAATATCAGGCCTAGTTTGTGTCAATTATAACAATCTACTGATCATTGACCTATATCTAGTTTGATTTTCACTAGGTGAATCATCAACCTTATTTAATTTTTAACTAGTAGCCATAGGATTACCAATAGGTTTGGAGTCATCCATTCCAAACTTCTTCAACAACTCTTTCACATACTAAGATTGAGCCATAAAAATTCACTTTTCTAATTAAGTAACTTGTAAACTAAGAAATAATTTCATCTCACCAATCATAGATATCTCAAATTCATTTTTCATCTCTTTAGAAATTTCTTACTCAACTTGTCATTACCACCAAAAATGATATCAACAAATACCTAAACAATCAAGATATTTTCATGATCAACTTTGAAATATAAATTATTGCCAGTAGTACCTTTGTTGAAACCAAGTTTAAGAATATACTTAAACAATCTTATGTACTAGGCTCTATAATCTTGTTTAAGGGTGGCTACAAGAAGTTGAATCCCACTTTTGGGAAAAAAGTTGAAGTATTTTCCCTATTTTTCAAATTTCCTCTCAATTGATATCTAAATCTGACGCACTTAGAGATTGAATCTAAAAAAACTTTAGTAATTGAAAATGTAGTGCTCAGAGTCTACTTTTAAAATATGTAATTTATTTAAATTTCCACAAGGTATAAATATCTTTTTATTAGGAATGTTTCAAAAATACTTTTTCAAAATGCCTATTTCAAGACCATAGCATAGCCGTGTATGACCACCATATTTTGACCTAAATAAATGAATGTTTGCAAATCCTTATGGGGAAATATGTATACAAGTTACTATTTACAGAACCCTTCTAAAATCCTTGACCAAACAAATACTTGTCCAACCTTCCATATCAGGCTCTTAGTGTCTTCTTCAAGACATTCAACGCATTCTTCAATCTACATACTTCATTTGTATTTTCTTATGAATTGAAACCTTTCAGTTTTTCAATGTAAAATTCTTCCTCTAGTTCTCCATTAAAAAATGCTAACTTGACATCCATCTGATAAATTTGAAATCTTTATATGTTGCAAAAGAAAAAAATATTTGGATTTCCTCCATCTAAGAAACATGGGCATCGACCTCACCAAAATCAATTCCTTTAATCTAGGTATAACCATTTCATACTAACCTTGCCATGTTCCTTATTAATTACCATTCTCATCTAGCTTATTTTGGGTATGTGCAAGATCATGAGGGGCCAAACTATGCCCTTAAGTGGCAGTGAAAAATCAGCAAATCAGGGTTAGTCAACTTGACATGAAAATTTCAACTAGCTATGGACCTAATATCAAAAAGTTGTAAGAATAGAATCTATATAAAATTGAATGTAGTTTCTAAACTACTAGGCCTTTTTTGAGAAAAAGTTAGTATGATTGGTGAAAAGTATAGATTTCAATGCAGTGGTACAAAAATTTCAGGAAAAAAATAAGAAGTAGGTGTATGTCTGACCACCTTAATCATAATCAAATGATAATATTTTATTATAAGATTTTATATATAAATAGTAGACTCATGCCCAGATGTGACACATATTTTTTTGTAATTTTATTCCAAAAAAATAATTAATTATAAATTTTTTGCTACAACATTTTCAGAATAAAAAAACTCTCATGTCTGACCACCTTAACTCATTCAAAACTTTACAAAATTCAAAAAAAAAAAAAATTCCTTATACTAGGCGAAGCATAGAATGTGACGCATTTTTTAGATTTCAAAAATGTTATACCATCTGAAAGTTATAGTTATTTTTCAATCAGTATATAAATCATCACTTTAGAGGTAGCTCAATTAGAAAATAACTAATAATTACTTACCAAATTCAAAATTTGACAGCAATTATATTGATAGAAAGCTGATAATCTCCTTAAGATACCCTTTTCATTTTATCAAATTTGAGTGAAAAAAAAGTCGTCAGCTACATTGTCAAAGTTTTGAACTAACATCGCCACTTTTTGGCTCCTCATGATCTTGCACATACCCTTTTGGGAAACCCATTTTTTACTAACCACATTCTTATCAGTTGGCCTAGAAACAAGATCCTAGGTTTACTAGTTCTTCTCAATTTGATCAAGTTCTTCTTTCATTGCTTTAACCCAATTCTAATCATTACATACTTCTTATAAAAATTAAGGCTCAAATTATAGAAGTAAAAACAACAAATAATTATCTTGTGTTTCTCCACTTCTAGTAACAAATCTTTTATTTTTATCACCAATAATCTAATTCTATTCTATACATACCTTGGTTTATTAGTTGTAGATACTAGAACTTGCATTGTCTCTTCTTCCTTTTTGTCTTCCTTTCCTCTCTCCTCTGTATCTGATTCATATTTAATGTTTTTCTTAGGATTCTTATGAAAATACTCATAAACCTTCAAGTTTTCACTTTCAACTATCTTATTCAATCTCTTTTTGTAACATCAGTAGGACTTGCTCCTTGTAGAATATCCTAGAAATATGCCTTAATCATCTATGTTGTCAAATTTTCCAAGACAATCATCTTTCTAAATGTAACATTTTCTTCTAAACATTTTGAAATACTTAACTATAGGTCCTCTTCCATTCCATAACTCATATGATGTCTTTCCATACTTGTTTTGGTATAGAACTTTGTTTAATAGGTATACAGTAGTATGTACATCTTCTCTCTAGTAAAATTTTGGTAAACTTAATTCCTTCAACATAGTCCTTGCTACTTCCTAAATTCCCTAATTCATCCTTTCCACTACACCATTCTACTATGGTGTTCTAGCCACTAGAAACTATCTCTTAATACCATTTTTCAAGCACAAAAACTCTCAAACACATTAGAAGTGAACTCTCCTCTTTTTTTAGGTCTTAAACACTTAATCTTTCTACCACATTCATTTTCAACTCTAGTCTAAAATATCTTGAACTTCTCAAAAGATTTTGATTTTTCTCCTAGAAATACAACCCAAGTCAAACTTGAATAATCATCAATAAAGAGGATTAAATATTTGTTAAACTCCTTGTTCTAGTAGGACCACAAAGATCAGTGTGCACTAGCTCTAGTAGGCTGGTAGATGGATTTTCATTTTCCTTGAATGATTCTCTCCTATATTTTTCTTACTGGTATCCCTTATAGATAACATTGTCATATTTTCATAATCTAGGTAAGTCTCTTACTATACATGATGAACTTATTCTAACCAAATTGCCAAAATTGATGTGGCACATCATCTGGTGCCAAAGCCATCTAACATCAATCTGAGATAGTAAACACCCTTTTTTTATCTCCTGCAAGCTAGTATGTATTCCTTCTAGTCTTTTTTCCAAATGCAATGACTACTCTAGATCTCTTCCAAATCTCACATCCTTCAGTATTGAAATAAACATCATAGACATTTTCACACATCCATCCAACACTCAAGAGATTGTGACATAAACCCTTCACATAATAAACTGATGCAAGGGAGGATGGGGAGAGGGGCCAAAGGCACACCCTAACCAGATCCACCTTGCAGAGATCACACATGGAAGCAACAACACAACAGTGAGAGAGAGAGAGAATGCAGAGATCTTTCATATATTTATTTAAATTGATTCATACATGCCAGGTTGTAAGGCCTTCCTGATTTAGGCTAGATATTACAATTAATTAAAAAAGTCCTCCAACATGCGAGGATCTGCCAATAATCTCAAATCTTCTAGCTTCTATCTTCCATAAAAAACTAACTCTAACCAAACAACTACATTTATACAAGAGGTTACCGAATCAAGTTGGCCTTTGAAGATCCATCATCAATGAAAGGAGTGACCAGATCTAGGTCCACACACTTCCCAATGATAGATACCATAATTAAATCTATGACCAAAATTAATTACACAAGTCGGCCTCAATAGAAATCCAAAACAAACAACTCGATAAGCAAGGATAACTGAGCACCACACAAGAATCACCAAGCGCCAAGTAAATTCACCAAGCGCCAGAGAGATAACTGACCAACACTGGTGAATAAAGGAAACCAAACAACACCGAACCAACTCGATCAAAGAAGGAACTGAGAAACAAAGAAAACTTCAAACATCTTTTTGGTGACATATGATTTCCAACGACCCAAGATGCTCCTACACCAGACACCTAGGGTTATTTGAAATGATTCTCTAAATCATGAAACAAGTATGATCTGAGCTGCATCCAACTCAGATTGTGAAATTCATGCACTGTCTTCAATCAGTCTATTCTTCCAGTTTGCCATATATTCCATATATTGTTTTCCTCTTGTACTTCTACCAATTCTTTGCTCCAAAATCTTCTCAAATTCTTCCATCTATTTCTTAGGATAATCATTTGGTACTATCATTTCTTCATCTATCTCATGGTATTCATACAAATCAGCAATGTTGAAAATAGGTGATATGTCCATGTCATCAGGTAACTCAATCTCATAAGCATTACCACTATCAAATTTCTTTAGTTTCTTGAAAGGTCCAAACTTCTTCATTTTCAGGTTCCCATATGTTCCAATGGGAAATCTGCCTTTCTTCAAATGAACCATCACTTCATCACCAACTATAGAAGTCTTATGTCTTCTTGATCTATCAGCTCTGTCTTTGTATTTTTGATTACTTTTCTCCAACTTATATTTCACATCTTCATGCAATGTCTTCATGTACTCATCAAACTTTACTCCTTCAGCACTTCAATTTCTTTCATCAACAATATCCCTCAAATATAATATACCTCTCAGTTGTATGCCATTTACAATCTCAAAAGGTGTTTTTCCAGTACTCCTATTCACTAAATTATTGTATGCAAACTCTTCTTGTGCCAACACAGAATCCCAATTACTTGATGTGTCTCCAACTAAACATCTCAAAAGATTTCCCAAGCTTCTATTCACAACTTCTATCTATCCATCGGTCTGTGGGTGAAATGTAGAACTATATTTCAACTCAGTGCCAAACTTTCTCCAAAGGGCCTTCCAAAAGTATCCAACAAATTTATTATCTTAGTTATTGATAATACTCTTCGGTAATCCATGCAATCTAACAATTTCCTTAAAGAAAAGATATGTTATATGTACTGCATCTTATGTCTTTCTACAAGGTATAAAATGTGCCATTTTAGAAAATCTCTCCACAACAACAAATATAGAATCATTACCTCTTACTTTCTTCGGTAAGCCAAGAACAAAATCCATACTGATATCAATCCAAGGTTTCTCAGGAATAGAAATCAGTGTATACAATCCATTATTCTGACTTACTCCTTTTGCAACTTGACAAATTCCAAAACTTTTCACAAATTTCTGAACATCTTTATACAACTATGGCCAAAAGTATTTCTCCTTAAGAAAATTCAATGTCTTATCAACTCCAAAATGTCCAACCAAACCACTACTATGTTTCTCTTTTATCAAATTAGTTCTCATTGGTCCTCTCGGTAAACACAACTAAATACCTTTAAACAACATACCTTCTTGAATGAAATATTATCCCCATTTAGTACTCGGTTGATCTTGAATAGGTGCTTTCCACTTTCTCCATGGCTTAGAAAAATTAGGATCAAATTCGTAAGAATCTCTCATGTCATCAAAGCCAAGAACTTCTATTTTCATCTTGATCATCAAAGATCTCCTTCTACTCAATGCATCAGAAACTCAGTTAGTGACTCCACTCTTATGCTTTATCACAAATTCACTCAGTATCAAATAATGTCTCCATTTCTTTAGTGCTTGAACAATGGCATAGAATTCTTGATCATACACAGAGTATTTCCTTTTTGCATCATTCAACTTTTCACTAAAGAAAGCAACAGGTTTACCTTCTTGACTCAACACAGCTCCAATTGCACTACCACTTGCATCACATTCCACTTGAAATACCTTATTAAAATTGAGCAATGCCAAAATAGGAAATTCAACAACCTTCCTCTTCAAAGTCTCAAAAATTTTATCAGCTCCATGTGTCCACTTGAATTCTCTCTTATCTCCTCTTATAGTCTCAGTCATAGCATTACAAATTGAACTAAAATTCTTAATGAACTTACGATAAAAACTTGCCAAACCATGAAATGATCTTACCTCACTAGCATTCTCAAGTGTAGGCCAATTCAAAATAGCTTCAACCTTTTTAGGATCCATCTTCAAACCATCAACTGAAATCACAAATCCCAAATACACAATCTCCTCTTTTATGAATGAATACTTTTTCATATTTATCAGCAACTTTTCTTCTTTCAACCTCTGCAATACTTGTTTAACATGCAACAAATGTTCTACTCTGGTCTTACTGAATATTAGAATATCATCAAGGTATACAATCATAAACTTACCCAATAATTTCTTCAAAACTTCATTCATCAACCTCATAAAAGTACTCGGTGCATTAGTTAAACCAAAAGGAATAACCAACCACTCATACAAACCTTCTTTTGTCTTGAAAGAAGTCTTCCACTCATCACCTTCTCTAATTTTGATCTGATGATACCCACTTTTCAAATCAATTTTGGTAAAATACTTTGCTCCAGTCAAACTGTCCATTATATCATCTATTCTCGGTATAGAAAACCTATATTTCACTGTTATCTTGTTAATTTCTCTAGAATCAATACACATTATCCATTCTCAATTCTTCTTAGGTGCTAATAAAATAGGTACTGCACAAGGACTCTAACTTTCTCTAATCAAACCTTTCTGCAACAATTCTTGAATCTATCAGTTCAATTCCTGATTCTTAGTAGGTGTTAACTAATGTGGTGTCTTATTTGGTAAACTAGCTCTAGGGATTAGATCCATGCAATGATCAATGCTTCTCTTCAGTGGAAAACTATTGAGTACATTATCAGAAATGATTTCACTATACTCAGTGAGTAACTTATCAATCTCCTCAGGGACATTATCCTTTGTTTTCTTACTCGGTTTGTTAGGAATCACAACAAAACACACATCATTTTTCTTCAAATCCTTAACAAACTTTCTTCCTTCCATCAAGATAACTTTCACAGATGTGAAAACATTACTAACAGGTTCTTTAATCAAAGGTAACAAGATTTTTCTTCTTCCATCAGCCCAAATAGTATATTTATGCAATCTCCCATCATATATAGGACGTCTATCATATTGCCAAGGTCTACCCAAAAAAATATGGCAACAATCCATAGGCATGATATCACATGATACCTTATCATAATACTTTCCAATTTTCAAATTCACATAACATTATTCACTTACCAAGAGTGTATGCTCATCTTTGATCCATGAAATCTAATAGGGCTTCAGATGTTCCAACCTTTTCAACTACAACTTTGTGACCATTTCCTTAGATGCCAGATTCTCTGAGCTACCACTGTTAATGATTACCTTCCAAACTTCATCAGAAACTCTACATATGGTCTTTAACAAACTTTTCCTTACCGGATCTTCCTTATTACTTTCACTCCAAAGTGCTCTCCTTACCATAAAGTTATTTTCCTTCTCAGGTTCATTCGGTGACTCTTCTTTCACCAAAGCATTTCTACTATTACCAAACCTTCTTACTTGCACGTGTACACTCAAATGATTTGTGTCCTTCTCCACAAATGTAACAAGTTCCTCGAAAACCACCTCTGTTATAACCACCTCGGTAGTTACTTCCTGTGCCTCTAGATGAACTTTCACCTTTCCACTCAATCTTGCCTTTATCCAGATTTGTCTTTTCAGGTTCAGATCTACTCTTTTCACCATAAGATCTACCTCTTCCTCTAGGGAATCTACCACCTCTACCTCTTTGTCTTTTCTCATGTCTTTTGTTCAATTTCTCCTTGGCCCTCAATGCAAATTGATAAGCCTCTTCAATGTTCTCCAATTTGACCAAACTGATTTCTTCTTGGATGGAAACTCTCAAACCATTCAAGTATCTAGCAATTCTTTCAACATCATCTTCATCATGTCAAGATCTGATATCTAATCTATAGAATTCCTCACTATATTCTTTTACCAAGCTATCTTTCTACCTCAAACTTTTCATTCACCTAACTAGGTTAATCTGATAATCACAAGGTAAGAAATTTCCTTTCAATTTATTCACCATTTTATTCCATACCTTGATTTTTTCTTTGCCTTTTCTTTTTCTGTCTAACTGCAGATGTTCCCACCATAAGGATGCATGACTTTTCAACTTTGTTCTTGCAATTTTCACCTTCTTTTCCTCAAGTAAATTTTCATATTCAAAGTACTTTTCCATCTCGGTGATCCAGTCCACCAATTCATCAAAATCCAATTTTCCACTATACTCAGGAGGATTAAAGTGTGGTGTAGAATTCAGATTTGTCAAAGCCTTCAAAAATCTTTCCTCACCTTGATCCATCATCGGTGCAGGTTCTACATCAACTTGTTCTTCCTCAATTTCATCATCACTAACATCTTCAAGATGTCTTCCTCTTCACTGGGTTGTTTCAATAGCTTCTAATCTAGCAGCAAGTTGCCTCAACATGTCTACCAATTCTGGATCTGTATCTCTCCTCCCATGAACCATCTTGAAACCCTCTGCAATTGGAGGCTAGATTGCAATCTGCTACCCCACAACAAATCAACTAGGGTTTGACAAGAAGGAACCCTCAAACTTAGATTCACAAACATAGATCTAGATCTCACCTCGCTCTAATACCAACTGACGCAAGGAATGATATAGAGATGGGCTAATGGCACACCCTAACTAGATCCACCTTGCAAAGATCACATGCAGAAGAAACAACACTACAGTGAGAGAGAGAATGCAGAGATCTTTCATATATTAATTTCAATTGATTCATACATGTCAGGCTATAAGGCCTTCTTAGTTTAGGCTAGATATGACAATTAAGTACAGAAGTCCCCCAACATGCGAGGATCTACCAATAATCTCTAATATTCTTTCTTCTATCTTCCATCAAAAATTGACTATCCAAACTCTAACTAAACAACTACATTTATACAAGAGGCTACTAAATCAAGTCAGCCTTCATATCCATCATCAACTAAAGGAACGACCAGATCTAGGTCCACATGCTTCCCAATAATAGATACCATCATTAAATCCGTGACCGAAATTAATTACACAAGTTAGCCTCAACATGAATCCAAAACAAACAACTTGGTAAGCAAGGATAACCAAGCACTAGACAAGCATCATTGAGCGGCAGGGAAATTCACCAAGCACTAGAGAGATAACCGACCAACACTGGTGAACAAAGGAAACTAAGCAACATTGAACAAACTCGGTCAAAGAAGGAACCGAGAAACATAGAAAACTTCAAACATCTTTTTGGTGACACGGGATTGCCAAGGAACCAAGATGCTCCTACATCATAAACACTATTAGTGTTATTATTTCCATCATAATTAATAGAGCCCCTACCAACAATATTAACTTCCTTATCATCACCAAGTTTGACTGGACCACCATCATATTTTTTGAGTGATACAAAATTACTTTTATCTCCAATCATATGATGTGAACAACCACTATCAATCAACCATTAATTTTTATTCCTTCTAAAATACAAAGAAGTTTCAACATCATCATCAACTTCAGCACAAATATTAGAGATATCAATTTATGTTTTTTTATCTTCTTTGACATAAAAAAATAATGTTCCACTTCTTAATCATCATTTGAAATACTAGCCTCTTCATTTACATTGAAAGCCTTCTTATTTAATTTCTTAAACTTCTATCTAGGACCTTTTTCTAGACATCTAGTAGCCAAATGACCAATCTTTTGACATCTAAAATATTTAAGAGGTAACATACCTTTTTACTTGTCAATACCTTTCTTCATTATTCTTGCAAAGTTTACATCAAATTCTTTTGATTCATCATCGCTACCATGATCTTCTTTTGATTTAGTTGCCTTGAATGTCATTTCATGTCTTATCTTCTCTTTTCTAAACTTTCTCAGCTCAAATATGGTTAGAGTGCCAAACAACCATTCTTTAGTAAACTTATTTAGATCATACACCTCAATCACCAAGATCTTATCACTTTAGCTATCTAGTAATTTCATCAAGATCTTTTCCATGAAATATTCATTGATATTTCAACCCCAACTGATGGTGGTGATGATAAAGACTGAGATCAGAGGTATACAAGATTATAGAAGGATTAGATCAGTTGTTATTTTGTCGTTGATGTCAAGCAATTTATTTATGGTTTATATTGATTTTCCATATCATTAGGAGTATGATATAAGTTGAGTGAGCTAAATAAAAAGAGGAAGTGAAAAAATAGTGAAGTTGAAGAACTTAATTGGGTAGCTAATGTAGATCATAAAATAATAAGGTAAGCATGGTTTAATTGTTTTATACTTTGCATTTGATGATATCAAGTTGGTAAAGGAGATTGGACAAGCGAAAAAGGTTTGAAAGTTGACAAGGAAAAGAAACAATTTAGGTACCAAGTAGGAAGAAGTCATTTGGTAAAAGGAAAGTAATTGTGAGTAAAGTGAAAGGAAGCCAAGACACCAAGTACAAGGAGTTAGTTACCAAGTGAAGAAAATAGAATTTTGGTTGAAGGAAAAGGAAGGGCACCAAGCACAGAACAAAAATTAAATACAAGGATCAGAATGAAATTTAATTAAGAGCCACAGTCATCTAGAAGATTCCAAGGATGAAGAATATTTTGTTAAAGAGATCTACGATTAGGAAAATTCAAAGTGATGATCTATGATAAAGATTTAAGTAAAAAAAAGTGAAGGTACAAGATCCAAGAAAAGCTCAAGTTTCAAGGTGATGATAACAAGTTTTACCAAGTGCCAATTTCATTGAATCAGTTCAAGAGGATGATCTAAAAGTTGAGAATAAATAGAGTAAAACCTAATCAAGGAGATTAAGAGGCAAAACAGAGTCTATATAAAGGATGAAATTGAATGAAAAAAAAGTTGGCTAGTTGAAGTGTTGATGTGCTGCTGAGTGATGTAGTGAAGAAGAAAAAGGTGGAAATTTGAGTCTATAGTAGAGATTGATGAAGTGTTGAGGCCAATGAACAGTGAAGGAATGAATTTCAGACAAAGAGTGAACAAGGGATTTGACTAAGCAAGAGGTAGTTGTAGATTTACAAATCAAATTTTATACTATTTCTTATTAACATTTGTAGCAAGAAAAACTCTTAACCGAGTGGACTTAATAGTGTTATTGTAAATCCTTTAAAGAGGTGACATTATAGAAGAGTGTTTAAAGAAATTTAACCAGACCACTCCTAATAGGGTGAAGATCCTAACAGATCTGAGGCAAATCCCCTAACAGGGTCATATTTAACAATGTGCATTGTAATCTTTAACAAGATTGGCTCTTAACCGAGCATACTTCAAAAGAGTATTTTGATTGGTGGGTGATAATTCCCACATTTTTTTTTCCCAAATTGGGTTTCCATGTTAAATACTAGTGTCAAATGTGTTTAATGTTTATTGTGCACATTATATTTTGATTACTTAAAGTTTCTGATTGAAAATTTAATTTTGGTTACTCCTAAATTTTATCTTACTAAGTTGAATTAGAGTTAAATTTTTAAGGTTTAAAGAATCACTGCTTACTGATTCACCCCCTCTGAGTAATCCAATAATTGGTATTAGAACTTTGGTATTCTAAAGGGATAAGTTTAAAATACTTGAGTAAAATATATGAAGATGTATAAGAGAGAGACACCAAATTTCAATAGGGACAACTTCTCTACATAGAAAAGAAGGATGTGGTTGCACATATATGGAATTGGAGAGTATGCATTATACTATCTTGAAAATGAATATTCACCACCACCATTTGGGCCTATGACAGTTGAACAAGTAAGAGAAAGGAAAGATCAGACACAAGTTATGATTGAGATATCTTCTACTCTCACTAACCTGGATTTCAATGATCTTAAAGTATGTGATACAACAAAATAGATGTGGGGCAAGCTTGCATTGGTATATGGTGGATATCAATGTGTTCAAAAGGAAAAAGTTGGAAGTCTGAAAGGAAAATTTGATTCTATGAGAATGACATAAGGTAAAGATGTTACACATTATAGTATAGGATTGAAGGATGTTGTGAGTGCTATCAAAGCTATTGGAGGACACATTGAAGAAGAAGATGTAACAAGAAAACTTTTGAGGACATCATTTCCTATATATTCCATTTGAGTGTCTACAATACAAGAAATGAGATTCATTCCTCAGATGCCTATTTTACTAGATGCTACAATTGGTAAGTTGATTTCATTTGAGCTAAATGATTTTGACAATAGTTTACTTGCCACTACTAAGATTGAGTCTGCATTCAAGTCATCTTTGAACTTTAGAAATTGTAGAGATTCTAGATCAAGTGATGGTTATGTAAGCAGTGGAAGTGAAATGTTTCACAATTACAAGAGTGATCTAGAAATTTCATTTGAAGAGGAAAGACAACAAGAAGAGTTTGAAGCCTTACTAGCTAAGAGACTACTAAGAGGAAAAGGAAAATACAGAGGTAAACTACCTTTGAAATGTTTCAATTGCAACACGATTGGTCATATTGCATCTAGATGCCCTGACAACAACAATGATGAGAAGAAAGACAATTGAGATAATAACAAAAGAGAGAACAAATTCATGAAATAATGATATTTCAAGAACAAAGATAAGAATTCATGCTATACTGTTGAAGAAGGATTAACCAATTATGGTTAAGATAATGATGAAGGTGAAGAGGTTGTGCATGTTTCTATCAAGGATGATTCTGATGAAGAAAGGTATGGCGAAGAAAAATCCCTAATTTCTCATGTTAGTAAGAATGATACTGTGATGCCCAAAAAGTAGAACAAAACACAACTACAATTTTTTTTCTAAAGCCTACTCTTACTAAAAGTACACACACAAATGCAACTAAGCTGGCTAGAGTTTAATACAATTTGGCACAACTTTCTATGTGCACAGAAAATGATGCAGGGGGAAATAGATAACTGAATAAGTACAAGTGTACAAAAACACCAGAAGGGTCAAACCAGAGAAGGTTGACCAAGTTTGACCAAAAGTCAAACTATGCTAATTAGCTCTTAGACCATCCTACAAAGGTCCCTAAGCTGCATGCTTTGACTAACATGTAAATTGAGGCAGTTGATTAAAGTCAACTAGGGTTGACCAAAAAGTCAACCATGTACTGAGAAAAGTACAACTAGGTTTTAAAGGTTGAAAAACATATTATGGAATACTTGTGCACACAAACTAAGGTGATTGACCTAGGTTTAACCAAGGGTTGACCAAAAGTCAACTATGCACAAAAACCATCAACAAGTCCACTAAGAATAAATTGACGTAAGTTTGATGATCAAAAGTTGTTATAACCCCTAACGGCAATAATGTTCCTCCAATAAAAATGTTAAGTTAAATTGAATGTTTCAAATAAATCTAATTAAAGTTGTGATAATTAATCCATTAACAAGTTAATAACTTATAATAAGAAATTAATCTTAAAGATTCATACGTAATCAAAATAAGACTATAACTTAATTTAATTCGTTTAGCCAACATTTCAATATAAGATTAAATTAATAGTTAAGACTCCTAAGATAATTATTTTATTTAAAAAAAAAATTCCTCCAATCTTAATAATGCGAAAGGAATTCAACCCAATTTAATATTAAAAGATGAATACAATTTCAATTTACTCTAATATAATTTTATTCCTAATTAAATTTAAAATTTAAATCTAACTAAAATTAAGTTTAAATTCTTATAATTAATTTCCTAATAAAACTTAATGAATAACATAACATTTCACTTATAATGTAGGTAATAATATTTTCTTTTAAATATTAAATAGCCATAATTATTGATTAAATATTACAAACCTTTATGTAATAATATTCTTCGCTTTTTATTTTTAATAAAATTTCTCATGCTACAAACATATTAAATAAAACCTATTTTAATAAACAAATCTAAATTTAATTAAATAAACCTATTTTAATAATATATCAAACTTAATTAATAATATTAAAACTTATTAATATTATATAAAAAACAAACTAACCTAAGTTTTTACCCCCTTTTTATTTTTTCTCTAACCCTACATTTTACGCTGTATGATCAACCGAGAGGGGAGGAGGTGGAGGTGCGCATGAGGGGGGTTTGGGCGGCGATGCTCCACCCCCAACCCATTGTGGTAGCACAGTGGGCCGACCAAAGGCCGCCTCCACTGTGCTACCATAGTAGGTAGTGGCATGTAGCTCTCACAACATTGATCCACTATGAGTGGCTGTGGGGAGGCTTCGGCCCCTGTCCTACTCCATGGGTAGGGGCACGCAAGTCATTTCGCCCCCCTTCATTGAATTAAATATTTTTTTCTCTTTGTTTTGTTTTTTTGTTTTTTTGTTTTTTATTACAAAACAAATTATATATATATATATATATATATATATATATATATATATATATATATATATATATATATATATATATATATATAAAATACTAAAAAAAAGACTGGTGTAAAGATAATTGTTGTTTCTCAAAATAGGGGATATCTACGCAATTTAAAAAAATAAATTAAAAGCATCCATACATTCTAATTTAATAGCTAAACATTTTATAGGATTTAAAAATTCAATCTAGGATTTTTATTTTTTGTAAGAAATTTGAATATTTTTTGAAGTTTAAAATAAAAATTTAATTTGTACAATTTAACTTACACTAAAGTTTATTTAAATTTTCAATAAGCTTAAACTGAATATGCTATATTTTATTTAATAAAACAATGACTTGATTCATACTAATGAAAATTTAAACGGACTTTATAATTCTATATATCATAAAATTGCAAATTGATGCCATAAACATTCACGGTATTGATCAAATCAAAATATTATTATATCATAAAATTGCTCATAAATTTCTAATTTCCAAATAGCTCATACGCTTAAAATTTAATGGAAACTAAAAAGAAATAATATCCAATTAATCATATATATTTTTCCATAGACCTTGTTTCCATTACATAATCCTTAACTTTCATTATTACAATAATAACGATTTGATTACAACTCCAATATAAAATGTAATACAAGGTTACAACAAAATTCACAAATTTGAATTTCAATCATATACAAATCTGCCAGCTCCTATATCTAGCTAGGTACCTACGAGATTGAGGTTGACCACAAAGGCTCACCTCCCAACCTAGGCCTTTTCAAGGCCACTCCCGAGCTAGGGGATCTAGAACGGAACGGGATACAAATAGGTATTCACAACAACTTACAAAACTTCATCCAAACACAAAAATACCAAAAAAATTCCCAACATGGTTAAACAAGAGGAAGGTCTCCAAGAGGCCTTCTTGAAAATATGGGTAGTGGTAGACCAACTCAGAAGGAGAAGCCTAAGTATAAAGTAAAATTCATAAGCCACACATGGACTTGGAAAGACCATCTACACAAGATGCAGTCTCAAAATCTTGCTTATGCCCCCCAGGTTCCCTTAGTCCATACTTGGCATCATGGGTATCAAGAACCCCATGTTTATACCTCCATACATGGGAGACTCTGCACAATCCTGGAGTCACTTCCTACCACCCCCTCCAAGGTTACTCTACCCTCCCAAGGGTGAGTGTTCCTTCAAGAATCCAATTCACAAGTGAAATTACAAATGAAAAATAACAAATAAGGACATCAAATTTTTTTAAGAAAAATCATAAAAATAGCAAGCACTCCATTAATGGAGCTCTAAGATTTCAAACATGGCAACAAAAAAATTTAAACAAAAGAGAAACCAACCTTACTCCAAGCCTAAAGTTGAATCTAAATTTTTGAAATGAGCTATCCTTCCAAGAAATTCCCTCCTAAGCTCCTTCAAATTCTAAAAATGGTCTCTAAAGCTAGAGAGTGGGTGAACACTCGAGCTCTTCCTAAAACCTTCCTTATATAGGAAAACCTCCAAGAATCTAGGAACCAATCAAAGGTAAGGAAGACTCAATCATCCTTTTTTTCCCACTTGCCTTCCTTATCCATTAATGGAGTTAAATATAAACTTGGGAAGAAAAGAGAGGTTAACCAAAACCACACAACTCTTCCAATTCCCACAACTTCAAAAGGGAGACTTTAGGGGAGTAATAAATGTGATTTAAGGCTCTTAATGGTTTGAAAATGACCCCTAACCCCTAGGGTACCAACTTGGGTAGCTAAAATTGACCCTGGCTACCTTATGGAAGCCCAAAAGACCCTCCTAAACTCCACCTAAAGTTAACCCATGGATTTCTAAGTCAATTTGACCAGCTAGAAACTTCTTAACCCATGGTAGGATTAGGTACTACACTAAGGTAAACCCCTAGTTAACCCTACACTTAATCATGATATAAATAAATAGCCATGCCAACACTTAATTACCATAATTTGCCAAAATTGGCATAATTTAAATAACAAATGACATGGCTTATTCACACTTACTTAAACTAAATTAAATACACTCATGAAAACCATATTCATGAATAAATAACTATACAACGAGATCCATATTTCTTTATATAAACAAGACCTTGGATTTCATAGAATATAACATAGTTTCCAATTCTGGGTCCCCGATTTAGATCCATTGTCAATTATCCCTACACACTCATTGCACACATTAGTAGTTCCAAAATAACATGATATATAAACATAATACATCATCAATACTACATGCTATATAACTATATATATATTTGAATTAAATAGCATATTGTCAATTTCCTAAATCAATTTTCATCACAATTGCATCCAATACAATTATTCCCCTATATGACATCATCATAAACTAAAAATGAATCAAAACATATAGTATCTCAAGTTTACTCTGATTACATAACCAAGTACTGAACATATAACTTAGTACTAAACAGATCCTCAAATACATAAGAGTCTCAATAGTCAAGGTATGTCTAAGTAATAATCACTAAAAATAGAGAAAGTAAAATAGTAAAACTATGTTTGTCTGAGTTAGGTTTCACATCTACCCCCTCTAGACATGAACTTCCTCTTGAATTTCATCGAAGAGGTGAGGGTATTGTGATCTCATTTGTGTTGCATCCTCCCAAGAAGTTGTAACTTCATCACAACAATCTCACTGGACCCTAACCTGGTCCAGCGTCTTGCCTCGAAGTGCCAAGGTCTGTTGATCCAATATACGAATGGGCTCCAAAGTCAATTGTCCATTTGACTCTACTTGCAAGGCATCCCAATCTATCACATGAGTCTCATCATAAACATACTTCCTAAAAAATGAAACATGAAACAAATCATGGATGTATGACAGGCTAGGTGGCAAGGCTAAACAGTAAGCAACTGGTCCTATCCTCTCAAGGATCTCAAAAGGTCCAACAAAATGAGGTGCTAGCTTAGAGCCTTTCCAAAAAGGATTGGACTCTTATGTAGTCGTACTCTCAAAAATACCTTGTTTCCCACTAAATAGGCTTGGTCTATCCTCTTCACATCAACATACTTCTTTTGTCTATCTTGAGCCTCTCTGAGATGCTGCCTAATCAAGGTCACTTGCTACTCCATATCTCTAACTAGATCAAGACCAATAGAAACTTTGTCCTCAATCCTATCCCAACTGAGTGGTGTCATGCAAGGTCTTCCATAGAGAGCCTAGTATGGAGGCATACCCAAGGATGTATGATGCCCATTGTTATAGGAAAAATCCACTAAATGTAGGTATTCCTCCCACTAGGTCTGATGGTCCATAATATACATGTGAAACATGTCTTCTAACACCTAATTGACCCTTTCAATCTGTCCATCTATCTCAGGATGATAGGTTGTACTAAAGTTGAGCCCAGTACCCATCGCTACCTATAGTTCTCTTCAAAAGGATGAAGTGAAGAGAGGATCTCTATCTGAGATGAGGTATGCCATGTAGTATGACAATAACTCGCAAGAACACCTATGCCACTGATGGTGTAGTAAAATTAGTATGCACTGGTGAAAAGTGAGCCACCTTGGTCAACTTGTCAACTATCACCATGATGGCATCATGATGGTGAGATAATATAGGAAGACCAATAATGAAGTCCATAGATATGGTGTCCCACTTCCACACTGGTATCTCATGAGGCTGAAGTAGACCACCTGGATGTCGGTGTTCTACCTTCACCCTATGGCATTCTACGCACCTAGCTACCAACTCAACAATTTGTGTTCTCATTCCTAGCCAATGATATAACTGTCTCAAATCAGCATGCATCTTCTTCACTCTGGGATCACTGCATAAGGGGCTCTATGGGCCTCTAGCATAAAAAACTCTTGTAATCCTTTAGAAGAAGGTATATAGATGCATCCTGTATGACATAAGAGTCCATGAGACTCCATGGTGTAATCTACATACCTCCCCTCAAGGGGTCTCTGAGATCGAATCAACTCACTCACCTCTACATATAACTTATCTTCATGTAAGTGATGAAGAATGCAATCTCTCAAATCTGTTCCAGTAGACATAGAAGAAAGCTCATGCTGTCTCCTACTCAAGGCATCTATGACAACATTTTCTTTCCCCTTGATGTAGTGAACATCAAAGTCATATTCACACAAGAACTCCATCCATCTCCACTACCTAGCATTAAGGTTTGGTTGTGTGAAGATGTATTGTAGACTCTGATGGTTTGAATGAAGTTCAAATCGATGTCTTAATAGGAAGTGTCACCATCTCACTAAAGCATGCACCACTGCTGAAAGTTTGAGATCACGGGTAGGGTAGTTGAGCTCATGAGTCTTTAGTTTCCTAGACTCGTAGGCTATAGCTCATCCATCCTACATAAGAACTTCCCCTAAACCATCTAAGGAGGCATCTATGCAAACTAAATTTTTTTCTAAAGGCTCTGGCACAACAAGAATGGGAGCACTAGTCAATGCTCTCTTGAGCTCCTGAAAATATCTATCACACTTCTCAGTTCACTCAAACTTCTTTCCCTTTCACTAAAGAGAAGTAATAGGTTGTGTCACTCGAGAAAACCCTTCAAAAAATTGTCTATAATAAATGGCTAGCCCCATGAAACTTCTCACTTTAGTCACTATGGTAGGTTCTGGCCAATTCATAATGGCATCAATCTTCGATGGATCTACTGAGATCCCATCGACATATATCACATGACCTAAATAATTGACCTCTAATCTGAAGAAAGCACACTTCAACAAGCTACCATAAAGTTGGTTATCTCTAAGGCACTACAAAACTTGTGTCATGTGATCTTTGTGCTCTCTCTCATTCTTCTAATAGATCAAGATATCATCAAGGAATCAAGTAATGTACAAAATAATCCATTCATAAGACTCATGAATACAGTTAGAGAATTTGTAAGATTGAATGGAACCACAATGAATTCATAGTGGCCATATCTGGTACAGAAAGTGGTCTTGTGAATATCACTATCCACTATCCTCAACTAGTGATATCCTGACTTAAGGTCTATCTTGGAGAACTCTCAGGTACCCTAAAGTTGATCAAACAGGTCATCAATCCTAGGAAATGGATACCGATTCTTGATGGTTACTTTTTTCAACTATCGGTAATCCATACACAACCTAAGCGATCCATCCTTCTTATTCACAAAGATCACAGGTGCACCCTAAGGAAAAACACTAGGATGAATATGTCCTTTCTCTAATAGTTCATCAAGATTCAACTTGAGATCATTAAGCTCATTAGTGGTCATCCTATAAGGTTCTCTGGAAACTAGTTCTACTCCTAGTACAAGATCTATGTCAAAGTCTACTGCCCAATGAGGAGGCATACCATGTAACTCTTAAGGAAACACATCTGCATATTCTTACAAAATGGGATAGTCATCCAGAGAGGTTTCACATTTTGCCTCATCCTCCCTATTGTTGATGGTGATAGAAAATAGCTGAAATCCCTTCTGCATGCTTCACTTAAGCTGCATAGAGGAAATCACATGGAGGGATATAGGCCTCTAGATTTCATAAATCATAGTAGCATTTCCATCATCATCCAAGCATTTGATCAACCTCTTACAAAAATTTAGCTTGGCCTTGTGAGCATAAAGCCAATCCATGCCAAGAACTAGTTTGTAAGATCTAAGAGTTGTAACTCTGAGGTCTGCCATGGTGGTTAAGCCACTAATTTATATCGGGAACTCCCTAACCATCAAGGTAACTGATACTATAGCACCTAAAGCTAACTAAAATTCCCACCTAATATCTTGCCTAGCTACCGCTAGCTCACAACACTCCATGACAAATGGAGAAAAAAAAGAGAGTCAGTAGCTCTAGTATCAAATAGGATATAAAATTCACTACCTTCGATCGTACCTAAAGCCTCAATGATGGTGGCTTGATGCTCTGCCTAGTGGTTGTCAATCGCTGCAAAAACCCTATGGGACTTTCCCATATCCCCAACTGTAGGTTTGAATACCGTTTCCCGTTGATTGCCTCCTTGAGGACATTCCCTAGCTATGTGTCCCATTGCACTACAAGTATAGCATGGTCCTCATGTTTGAACCTTTACGCCCTAAGGTATGGAATGATGAGATTCTCCTTTTTGAGTAGACCTACTATATCCCCCCTTATAGGGTTGGTGTGTATGTATTGGGGGTGTATAGGAGGCCTATGATTTCTATCCCTTCTTAGGACCCTAAGAATGCCACTGCTTGGGCTTTAAGCCCTGCTGATCCTAAGGTGATTTCATTACCTGGTTCTGTTGAGACTATTAAGGCTATTGCTACTAAGATTGTGGGGCTTTGAAAGACCCATAATTTTTCCTCTAATTCCCTTTCTTAGGGGGCTTCTAATAGCCAAAATTTTGTGATGCAAGATTGTGATACTGAGATCCCTTAATGATCTCTTCTGCAACCAAGGCCCTATCACTGGTGAATCATAAGTCCCCTAGTGGTACCATATGTACCATGCCAACTATAGAGGGGTTCAATCCCTTGATGAATCAATTAACCTATAAATTCTCATCCCTCATGTACTCAACATAAGGAAGGAGATATATGATCTTTCCCTCATACCTGGCCAGTAATAGTCCCCTCTACTGCAGATCATGGAATTCATCTATGTGATGTTGTCTAAACTACTCAGAGAGATACCTAGCCTTAAAGATTTGAAGAAGGGTTTCCCATGTTAGGGTGTCTATAACCACATGTCCCTTGAACTCCTCATGCTTCCACCATGTGGAGGCTCCTCCTCGGAGAAGATGAATAGAAAAGAATTCTTTAAGGTTTCTCTCTTAGGGTGCGACTTGAAACAACACTCAAGTCTCAGAAGTGAAGACTCATCCTCTGTCCCATCAATAGATCCCATAAATAGTGGTGGCTAAAGCCACATCAGATCTTTCATCTAATCACCTTTATTAGGAGGTGGTTTCTCGTATCTACGAACATTAATCCTGGGTGGAGGTTCTAGTCCCCTGATGGACCCAACTTCCTTCTTAGCTTGTCCCTTTGCGAATCTAGGAGGGGGACTCCTACTTCGCTCCCTAGTTGAGGACCCATGTCCTTTCATACCCTATTATACATTTTGTGGTACGACTGGAGCCATACAGTCTAGGATAAGTTTGGTTAGGTTCTAAAAGGCTTGCAACAATTTTGCATTTGAATTCAGAGGTGGTTCGGTAGGTGGGCCCTAGTCCCCTTCTCGAACCTCTAACTCTAGTCGTACCTCTTCTTGAGATAAGGAGATATGCCTACGTCCATGTTCACATCTATGGGCCAGTCAAGTGAGTGGAGGCATCCTACACACATAAACACAAATTTTAGCATCTACGAAGTGGGTTAGGTTCTCAAAGTTTACTAAACCGTGCTCAGATACCAAAATGTGATGCCCAAAAAGTAGAGCAAAACACAACTACAAACCTTTTTCTAAAACCTACTATTACTACAAGTACACACAAACACAACTAAGATGGCTATAGTTTAATACAATCTAGCATAAGTTTCTATGTGCACACAAAATGATACAGAGAGAAACAGATAACTAAGTAAGTCTAAGTGTACAAAAACACCACAAGGGTCAAACTAGAGAAGGTTGACCAAGTTTGACCAAAAGTCAAACTATGCTAATTGGCTCTCAGACTATCCTACAGAGATCCCTAAGCTGCATGCTTCGATTGACACACAAATCGAGGTAGTTGATTAAAGTCAACTAGGGTTGACCAAAAAGTCAACCATGCATCGAGAAAAAGTGCAACTAGGTTTTAAAGGCTAAAAAATATATCACAAATTACTTGTGCATGCAAAATGAGGTGATTGACCTAGGTTTGACCAAAGGTTGACCAAAAGTCAACTATGCGCAAAAATGGTCAACAAGTCCACTACAAAGAAATTGACTTAAGTTTGATGATGAGAAGTCGTTATAACCCCCAATGGCAATAATGTTCCTCCAATAAAAATGTTAAGCTAAATTGAATATTTCAAATATATCTAATTAACGTTGTAATAATTAATCCATTAACAATGTAATAACTTATAATAAGAAATTAATCTTAAAGATTAATACGTAATCAAAATAAGACTATAACTTGATTCAATTTGTTTAGCCAACATTTTAATATAAGGTTAATTTAATATTTAAGACTCCTAAGATAATTGCTTTATTTAAATTGTTTTTTATTCCAATCTTAAAAATGCAAAAGGAATTCAACCCAATTTAATATTAAAAGACAAACAATTTAGATTTACTCTAATCTAATTTTATCCCTAATTAAATTTAAAATTTAAATCTAACTAAAATTAAGTTTAAATTCTTATAATTAATTTCCTAATAAAACTTAATGTATAACATAACATTTCACTTATAGTGTAGGCAATAATATTTTCTTTTAAATATTAAATAGACATAATTATTGATTAAATATTACAAACCTTTATGTAATAATATTCTTCACACTTTTTTTTAATAAAATTCCTCATGCTACAAACATATTAAATAAAACCCATTTTAATAAAAAAATCTAAATTTAATTAAACAAACCTATTTTAATAATATATCAAACTTAATTAATAATATTAAAACTTATTAATATTATATAAAAAACAAACTAACCTAAGTTCTTACTCCCTTTTAATTTTTTCTGTAACCCTACGTTTTACGTTGCAAGGCCGATTGAGAGGGGAGAAGGTGGAGGTGCACGCGCGGGGGGGTTTGGGCGGTGACGTTCTGCCCCTAACCCACTGTGGTAGCATAGTGGGCCGGCCAAAGGCCGCCTCCATTGTGCTACCATAGTGGGCAGTGACTTGCGACTCCAACAACGCCGCTCCACTGTGAGTGGCAGTGGGGAGGCTTCGACCCCCGTCCCACTACATAGGCAGGGGAACGCGAGTCATTTCGCCCCCCCTTCATTGAGTTAAATATGGTTTTCTCTATATTTTTATTTTATTTTTTTATTACAAAATAGATTATCTATCTATCTATCTATCTATCTATCTATCTATCTATCTATCTATCTATCTATCTATATATATATATAGATATAGATATATATATAGATCTATATATATATATATATATATATATATATATATATATATATATATATATATATATATATATAGATATATATATATATATATATATATATATATATATATATATATATATATATATATATATATATATATATATATATATATATATATATCTATATATATATATATATATATATATATATATATATATATATATATATATATATATATATATATATATAAAAGACTGGTGTAAGAATAATTGTTGTTTCCCAAAATAGGGGATATCTACGCAATTTGTTTTAAAATTCTAAAAGCATCCATACATTCTAATTTAATAGCTAAACACTTTGTAGGATTTAAAAATTTGATCTAGGCTTTTTATTTTTTGCAAGAAATTTGAATATTTTTCTAAGTGTAAAATAAGAATTTAATTTACACTAAAGTTTATTTAAATTTTCTATAAGCTTAAATTGAATATGCTATATTTTATTTAATAAAACAATGACTTAATTCATACTAATGAAAATTTAAATGGACTTTATAATTCTATAAGTCATAAAATTACAAATTGATGCCATAAACATTCATGGTATTGATCAAATCAAAATATTATTATATCATAAAGTTGCTCATAAATTTCTAGTTTCCAAATAGCTCATAAGTTTAAAATTTAATGGAAACTAAAAAGCAATAATATCTAATTAATCATATATATTATTGCATAAACCTTGTTTCCATTACATAATCAAATATTACATAATCGTTAACTTTCATTATTACAATAATAACGATTTGATTACAACTCCAATATAAAATGTAATACAAGGTTACAACAAAATTCACAAATTTGAATTTCAATCATATACAATTCTACCAGCTCCTATATTCGGCTGGGTACCTATGAGATTGAGGTTGACCATGGAGGCTCACCTCCCAACCTAGACCTTTTCAATGCCACCCCTGAGCTAGGGGATCCAGAACGGAACGGGATACAAACATGTATTCACAATAACTTACAAAACTTCATCCAAACACAAAAATACCAAAGAAATTCCCAACATGGTTAAACAAGAGGAAGGCCTCCAAGAGGCCTTCCTATAAATAGGGGTAGTGGTGGACTAAATCAAGAGGAGAAGGCTAAGTATAAAGTAAAATTCACAAGCCACACATGGACTTGGAAAGACCATCTACACAAGATGTAGTCTAAGAATCCTCCTTATGCCCCCTAGGTGCCCTTAGGCCATACTTGGCATCATGGGAATCAAGAACCCTATGTTTATCCCTCCACACGTGGGAGATTCTACACAATCCTGGAGTCACTTCTGACCACCCCCTTCAAGGTTACTCTACCCTCCTAAGGGTGAGTGTGCCTTGAAGAATCCTATTCACAAATAAAATTACAAATGAAAAACAACAAATAAACACATCCAAAAAGTTTAAGAAAAACCATAAAAAATAACAAGGACTTCATTAATGGAGCTCTAAGATTTCATACATGCTAAGAAAAAAAATTTAAACTAAAGAGACTTACTCCAAACCTAAGGTTGAATTTGAATTTATGGAATGAGCTATCCTTCCAAGAAATTCCCTCCTAAGCTCCTTCAAATTCTGAAAATGGTCTCTAAAGCTAGAGAGTGGGTGAACACTCAAGCTCTTCCTAAAACCTTCCCTATATAGGAAAACCTCCAAGAATCTAGAAACCAATCAAAGGTAATGAAGACCCAACCATCCTTTTCTTCCCACTTGCCTTTGCTCTCCATTAATGGAGTGAAATCCAATTTTGAGAAGAAAAGAGAGTTAACCAAAACCACACAACTCTTCAAATTCGCACACCATCAAAAGAGAGACTTTAGGAGAGTAATAAATGTGATTTAAGGCTCTTAATGGGTTAAAAATAACCCCTAACCCCTACGGTACTGTTACACTTATATTATTTTTTTTCTCTCACAGCCAATTATTTTGTCTAGATAAAAGTCTTAGTTGAAGTTGAACTTGAACCTTCCTAAGTTCAAGTTCAAGTTCAAGTTCTGTCAGAGGTCACAAGAATATCATAGTATTTCTGTTGTTGGTCTTTCAGTTGGTAATATTTGAAAGTTGAACTTGAACCTTGAACCTTCCTAAGTTCAAGGTGGAGATCTAGTGTGAAATATTTTACAATTCACAAGGTTCAGCAATCTGAAATCATGAATTTCCTGACAGAAAAATGGGTCTCAGTGCAGGGGCCATAATGTATCACTCCACCATTGGATTTTCCTCATTTTCAGATATGTTTTGCGAAATATAATTTTATAAATTCTCACTGGAGGGATTTCCCAAATTGTATTAGATTTGCAAAATACAAATAATAGAATATAGGTCTATAAAAATAAATATGTTTCTAGATTTTTCTCATGACAGAATAATAAGTCTTGGTACGGGACCAATAACTCTGATCTCAACCGTTGGATCTTGCTAAATTTTGGATATGTTTTCCAAACTCAAGTTTTCTAAATCCTCACCAGAGTGATCGATCAAATATTTACTGGTCCAAAATTTATGAAGGCTATTTCATGGGTCTACATGGAAATCCAACAAGTATCTAATTTGTAGAAGAATTTCATCAAATAACAAAACAAAGGAGTTATTAAGGCCATGCCACATTGCAAACACATATGCATGTCAACCCACATGTTTACTTAAATATGATTTAACAATGCTGGAGATATCAAATTAATGTTTGGTTTTCATAACCGAATATTGTAAGGGGATTCATAAAAGTTTTATTAAAACTTTAGAAAGTATTCAACTTTCAAGAATCATTTATTTAAAACTGAAAGTTACGGGAAAGAAAAGAGCTTCTCCAGATTGTTCTTTAAATGGGGGAAATAGTGATGGAGTTTGGGTTCTCTTTTACTTCTTTTTTATGAGTCATGTTGCTACAAGGGAGGAAGGAGAATACATTTTTTTCTCAATTGATTGTAACAGAGAGAGTGGGGAATTAGTTTATTTTTCCGCAACTTGATTGTACTGGTAGGGACAAAATGATTCTATAGTTATTTTGTTATGTTTTCTTGAAATAAAGAGGAATATTTGCATGTCATATCTTGAGGTCTAAAAATTCATTTTTCTGATTGAAATCAATCATATGGTTGTTTCTTTCTGATTCTTGGATACAGTCTTGTAGTATTATGTGAAGAATGTGCATGTTTGTAAATTAGTTGGTTGACAAATTTGTAATTTGCAGAACAAGTCATGTAATTCTCTCAATTTTCTTTGTAATGTGAAAGACTTGGTAGATAGTCTTGTGGTTGTTTTCTGGCTTTTCTCTCATTACCAACATGTAAATCTTATAATCTCATTCATCCCATAGTGATGGGTGAATGTTAGAAAGCCTTTGTGTCTTCTAGTAAAAGACATAACCAGCTATTTAATTTATTGAATATCTTTGAAGAGGGAGTTGTATCTCACAATTCAGAGGAAAGCTATCAATCTCATGATAGCCTTTCCAACTATTAGTTTAGTTTGTCTTCTGAATCTGGGTGTCTAAGAGTCAGTTGTGAAGGCATTTCAGTGAAGACAAATTTGTTCATTAACAATTTTTGGTGACTCTACTGGGAAAGTGGAAACAAAGATTAGTGTCTAACATTTGGTTCCTTAATTTTTACATTATCTCTTTGTGCAGGAGATTGGCAACTCTGTGAAATGACCATGCCAAATAGAAAGGTCTCAATAAGGATGAGACCCAACGCTACCATTCTTGACATTATCCAAATAAATGACAAAGTGTTGCAAGTTTTTTTGGAGAACTTCAAAAAAATCATCTCTCATGATGTAAAGATTAGCTTGAGCATCTGTTATGGAGAAGTTTATGTCATAGATTTAACAAGCTAAAAGATATAGAAGAACAAAGAAAAAAAGGGTGCATCATCTTGAAGAAGAACTACAGGTCGATGATGAAGAAGCCCTGGTAATTTCATCTAATTACATTTGTTGTAATTATTTAGTTTTAAATGAATAAGAAGTTTAACAAGAAACCTCTCAGCCTCATGAAAAGAAAGCTTGGATTGCCAAGAATGGCCAAGAAACTAGAATTTCAGTGAGTTTAAATGAAAAAGATTTATCTGATTTTATTTCTCTCCCAAAATTTTTGATTTTTGGCTTTGAAGGTTTAGAAAATCATCTTGCTACAACAAGTATAGAAGATAAAGAATGTAGTAATCATATTCTAAAATCTTTTCATTTGCAAGATGAGGTTATTTCATGCCCTTCTAATGAGGTTTGGGATGGAGGTGAAGTGGCATCATATCATGGGAAAGATTCATTTAATTCTTAAAGTTCTCTTGAAAAGGTAGATTCCATAATATACAAAGAGAAAGATGATGATTCAGCTAAGATAGATGTCGAGTTTAATGATGATGAGATTGTCAAAGTATTTCAGCCCTAATCATCATTGGCCTACTTAGGTGGTGATTCTTTAAACGAGGAAGAGATCATTGAAAGGTTCTTATCAGCAATTAAGCAACGACATTCTAAAAAAAAGATTCAAGTATTAATGTGCCTGATGCATTGATCTTGGACAAAAAAGTTTTAGATTTGGTTGTAGCCAAGCATGATGAAGTTATTTCAATAAATGTTGATCCTATGTTGGATGAATTTTATTCATGTTTTGACTATGTTTTAAATTCTAAAAATTATTTCAAAGATTGGGGTCCCATGAGTGTTGACGAGGTGAATGGTCTAACCTTTTCTTTGGAAAAAGATGAGACTTATTTTTTTCAACCATTGATTGGAAATGACCTTGAGAGTTTCTTGCTAAAAATCTCAAGAGAAATATGAAAGCTATGATGAAATTTGGCTCTTTGGACATGGCAGTTGGTCCACAAGATCCTTGTACATAATCAGTTTGGTTTGTAGCAATGGAGAGTTTTCCAAATGGAGGTGGTACCAGGGTGACGCAGCTCAAGGATGGTGGATCCAATGAAGGATAGTCCAACCTCATAGCTTCAAAACAACACAGTGGAATAACACAATAAGATCTATTTCAAAACATATTTTCCATTAACATGACTGATTGTAAGGCCTTTTGGGTTAGGGCCAATTATAATCAAGAGGTATTTTTGCAAGATCAACAAGATCCAACACAAATCCTTTTAGTTCAGTTCTAAAAACTATCAGCAACTTATGGAAACCCTAAGGCATATCTAAACTTGAGCCCGCAAGCCTCCAAGAAATATCCTTGTCTCCAAGTAAACAACTACTAGCTTTGTTGTTACAAACTATCAGATAACAATCTGATCTTCAAGATCTCACAGGATCTTTTCCACAACTTCACTTATCTGGCTCTCTCAAATCAGCTCTCAGAACTTCCAGTCTGATTCCTAAAACATCTACCCAAACACCCTATAAATACTAATCATGAGCCACAAGTTGGCTGGATGAAACAATTAACTCCTACAAAAAAATATTAAATGCAATACAAGTCAGCTCTCAAATAGCCTTACAATTATTTAATTCAACATGTCGGCCTCTAGATCCACATAGGAGAATGCAGCAACAACTACCAACAATAAATGCACCAAGTCATCCCACCAAACCACCAAGAACTCTAGTTGGTAAACTAGAACTACCGAGCGCCAGAGAAACAACTAGGCACTAGTGAAACAACTGACCAAGCCAAGCAACAACAAGAAAAATAGGCATCACCAAGCACCAATTCGATAGAGCACTAGAAGCTTCATCGAGTTCCTTCAGTGACCAAGCTTCCTTCAATAACCAAGACCATCAGTTAAAGTTGCAACCGAGTAACACCAGCCAAGTAACACACCACCATGCAGATTCACCGAGTACCCTAGAATGCCCTTGCATTAGACACCCCAAGTTTGAAAAGATGTTCATATGTGAGAAGAACATCTTTTGGTATTCAACACATAAACCCCAAACTGGTTCTTCACATACATGTACTCCAACTTTTCAGCTTGCATACTCTTCCATTTCAGCTTCCTCTGTCTCTTCAAGTCTTTCCTTGATAACACACAAGTCTGTTCTTCACACTGATCATCCATACCTTTAGGATCTACCAACTCAACTCAGCTACCAATACTCAGACTTCTCCTACCGAGTGTTGTATCCAACAAAGGCATCAGGGAAAAATTCATGTCATCCTTCTCAATAGTAAACACATTCTTGACACAATCATACATAGCTTTGCAATCATATTGCCAAGGTCTACCAAGAAATATATGACAACTATTTGTTGGATATGGCTAATGCATGGGTGGTGATTGAGACATTTAATATGTTTAATCACTACATTACTGAATGGGCACTCATACTGTTGTCATGTGTGCTTTGTCACTGATGTCAACATATGCTTTTATGAAGGAACTAGACTAGTAATCACAGTGTACGGTAAGTGTACAAATGTTTCAGATGCTGCAAAGGTAGATGAGAGCTTAGGTGGATGTTTTGATCTTATATCTGTGATCACATCATTAAGTATTTCATATTAAGAGAGTTACAACTATTTTGGTAAAGACTGGTCACTAGACTGTGATGGTGAGAATTGACAAAGTTAGTCTCTGAGTTTTTGATATATCTTTCAGAGGGATTGGATTCAAGGTATGCAAACTTGAAGGATGATGGAAGAGGTACTAACATATATTCATTGGCTAGTGCAAGGTATGGAGTGATTGGTGATGTCATCTGTGGTGTGTGCTCTAGCAATGGCTTATTCTGAAGCCGACTCAGGGAATGTGGTGTGTGTTTTGTTTGGAAATCATAAATCAAGGATGTCAGTCCTTAATTGTTGTAATGTAGTCATTGTAAACTTTTTTTAGATACCATGTGTATCATAGCAAGGGTTTATGTAATTGTTTGTAATTAAGAAATCCTTATGGGCCGACCTAATCTTGGTAAAATGTAATAAGGTATAAATGAAAGGTCTTTTCTTTGGAAAAGATATGGATGGAATATATGTGATATAGAGAGGTTGTGAAAGTTGTGAGCTTGCATCTACTACATGTAGATTAGAGGTTTACTAGTGGACTTCATTAGAACTAATCAAGCAGATAGTTGCTGGTAAATAGTTCAAAAGATTGTGTATTTCTTCATATACACCTGTTGCAAATTAGTGAGTTCTGAAGGTGGATTTAACGTTCTTTAGGTAGTGAGCCCTCTTTGTTCCTTGACTCCTAATAGGGTCTACCCTCTAACAAGGACTATGTACTTTAATGTTTCAATAAGCTCCTAACAGGGCTATATCTTCTAACAAGGATTACTATACTCTCATTACATCATTAGTGGGTGCTAATTTCCACCGGGGTTTTTACCTTTAACAAGGTTTCCTCGTAACCAAAATATTGTGTTATTGTGTTGGCATTCATTGTGTTCATTGGATCTAATATTGTTGAGCTTAAAGTTTAAATTTTACCATTTTGTCATACAAGTGACTCACCCCCCTTCTTAGTTGTATTGTGGACTGTTATTCCTAATAATTGGTATCAGAACTTGTGGTCCTCAGAGAGAAAGCTTAACAACTTGAGCTGATCTTGGAGATGGCATTCTATAGGAAGGAAAGTCCTAAGTTTGATCCTGAAAACTTTGAAAGTTGGAAAAACAAGATGTGAACACATCTGCTATGTATGGGCATAGACTACTAGATGATTTTAAAGAAGGAATCTTTGAAGGCTAAGAATGACTTGGAAACAACTGATGAGGATGAAAATAATTTATTTTCATGCAACATGGTTAGAAGAGAAGCATTGATTAGTGCACTATCTGAGGGTGATTTTACTGAAATTAAAGATCTAGATTCGGCACATGATATTTGGAATAGACTAGAGGCACTCTATGAAGGAGACAAGTATACCAAACAAGCGAAATTTCAAAACTAGAAGACAAATATGGAGAAGTTGCAAATGAATGAAGGTGAAAGCATTAGGGCCTATGTTCAAAGGGTCATAGAAGTTGTAGTTGGAATCATAAATTGTGGAGGCACTTATGATGAAGATGAAGTTATTGCAAAGATTCTCAGATATCTAACTCCTACCTAAAAATTCAAGGCAATGTCAATTCAAGAAACTATACCCCTAACTCCAAACTTTAGTAGAGAGATGTTGATTGCAAAGTTAACTACCTTTGAAGCTATGGAATTGGGAGAAGTTGCACCTAAAGTTGAATCTGCATTTAGGGCATCCGCACACAAGAAAGTATCTGCACTTCCAAGCACAAGCAAAGAAGACCTGAAAGAAGAGCTCGGTGAGTATGTTGAGGAATGGGAGAAGATAATGGAAGAAGAAAAGAAGATGGAAGAACTTGTTGCATTGATTTCTAGAAGAGAGAAAAGAGGTAAGGGAAAATTTGAAGGAAAATTACCTTTGAAATGTTTTTCATGTAATAAGATAGGTCATTTTGCATCTAGATGTCCTACAAGAGTTCCTAAGTACAAACCTGATTATGCAAAGATTAGAAGAGACAAAGAATGTTATTATGCTAGTGAAGGAATTTTTGATGATGATTTAGATGATGAAGAGATTGGATTTGTTTCTATTAATGATGAACCTATTCATGAAGAAAAAGCCTTAGTATCTCATGTTGACAAGAAAATTAAATGGATAATCGACAGTGGATGTTCTCATCACATGATTGGTGATAAGAAAAAGTTTGTTAAATTATTGAATTATGTTGGAGGTGTTGTAAGGTTTGGGGACAATCTCCCAAAGTCCATCATAGGATTTGGATCCATCACTCTAGACGGAAAGACTAATATAGACAATTTACTACTTGTTGAAGGACTAAAACACAATTTTTTGAGTGTTGGATAGTTAATGGATAAAAAATTTCAGTTAAGTTTTGTTAATGGTAAATGCTTTATTAGAAGCAAGGAAGGAAAATTGATTGCTACTGGTTCAAGATCTGGAGGTAATGTATTTGAACTAAACACATTTGGAGCCTCTTGTTTTGTTGCAAAGGTAGATGATAGTTGGCTGTGGCATAGAAGATTTTGTCATGTTAACTTTGATAACATTGTGAAGGCAAGTATGGCTAATGAAGTAAGAGATCTACCGAAGATTGTGAAACCTTCTAACACTGTATGCAGAGAATGTGTTATGGGAAAGCAAACTAAAAGTAGTCATAAAAGAAAAAAAATTAGATAAAAAGGAAAGTTGGATTTGGTACATACAGATCTATGTGGGCCTACAAGAACAAAGTCATACTATGGTGAAAGGTATTTTATACTCTTTTTTGATGACTTTTCTAGAATGATGTGGGTTACTTATTTGAGAGAGAAATCATAAGCATTTGACAAATTCAAGTTGTTTAAAGCAAAAGTAGAAAATGAATTAGGACTGAAAATTAAGTGTTTAAGATCAGACAGAGGTGGAGAGTTTACATTAGAATTATTTAATTCACAATGTGAAGAGCATGGGATAAAAAGACAAACATTTTCTCCTAGGACTCCACAACAGAATGGGATAGCAGAGTGAAGAAACATAACTATACTTGATGCTACTAGGACAATGTTGATTGAGGGAAATGTATCTCATGTACATTGGAGAGAGGCTGTTGGAACAATAGTGTACATATTAAATAGAATTCAAATTAGAGATGGCACAAGTAAGACTCCCTATCAACTATGGTTTGATCATACTCCTACTGTAAAATATTTTAGAATTTTTAGTAGAAAATGTTATATCAAGAGGGATGATGAGATAGGGAAATTTTATGCTAGAAGTGATGAAGGTATCTTCCTTGGTTACTCTATTAAAAGAAAGGCATACAAATGTTTCAATCTGAGATTAAGGAAGATGGTTGAAAGTAACAATGTAAGAATAGATGAGAAATTTCAGATACAAGAAAGAATGTATGACAACAGTTAGATATTAGAAGTGAAAGAAACCACAACTACTGCCGAAGAAGAAGAACTTGTTGAGGAAGAAAGTGAAAAAGAGACTTGTGATGCTGATACAAGAAAGACCACTAGAACTCCTAAAAATCAAAGGTATGTGAAAAATAATCATCTTGAAAATAAAATTATTGGCAATACTAGTGAGGGAGTGCTAACTAGATCTAAAGCTAGAGAAGAAATTTGTTTGATTTCTCAAGTTGAGCCAAAAACTACAGATGAAGCCTTTAAAGATGAATCTTGGATAAATTCCATGAAAGAAGAATTGGATCAGATAAAGAAAAATAATACTTGGGAATTGGTTCCAAGACCAAAAAATAAAAATGTTATAGGAACAAAATGGGTCTTCAGAAACAAAATGGATGAAGAAGGAGCAGTTGTGAGGAACAAAGCAAGACTAGTGTGTAAGAGATACTCATAGCAAGAAGGCATAGACTTTGAAGAAACATTTTCTCCTATTACTAGAATAGAGGTAGTAAGATTATTCCTATCTTATGCTACACACAAAAACTTCAAAGTGTATCAGATGGATGTTAAATCTACATTTCTAAATGGAGATCTTGAAGAAGTATACATAGAACAACCAGATGGATTTCCTCTATGCAAAGACAAAGACATGGTGTGCAAATTGAAGAAAGCCCTATATGGGTTGAAGCAAGCTCCTAGGGCTTGGTATGCAAGGTTGGACAAGTATCTACTTGGACTTGGAATCAGAAAAGGTAATGCAGATAGTAATTTGTATTTAAGAGCTACTGAAGATGGAATCCTGATAATAGAAGTATTTGTGGATGATATTATCTTTGGAGGTAATGATGATCTATGTAAAAATTTTGCTAAAGAAATAGAAAGTGAATTTGAGATGTCCATGATAGGTGAAATGAAATTCTTCCTTGGACTACAAATAACTCAGAATGAGAATGGTATTTTCATTTCTCAGACCAAGTATCTCAAAGAATTACTTAAGAAATTCGGTATGGAAGATTGTAAACCAATAGGAACACCTATGGTGATTGGAAATAAGCTAACAATTGATGATGAATCAAAATGTGTTTTTCAGACTTTGTATAGATCAATGGTTGGAGGGCTACAATATATGACTCATACCAGACCAGATATTGCTAATGTTGTTGGAATTGTGGCTAGATATTAGGTAGAACCTAAAGAGACACATCTAGCTACTATGAAAAGGATACTGAGGTATCTTAGAGGAACCATAGACTATGGTTTATGGTATGAAAAGAATGATAGCTTTGAACTTCATGCCTATAATGATGGTGATTGGGCAGGAAATATTGATGATAGAAAAAGTACCAGTGGTGGTGCATTTTTCCTTGGGAAAAAGTTGGTTTCTTGGCTAAGTAAGAAACAAGATTGTATAGCACAATCTACTGCTGAATCAGAGTATGTTGCTGCTGCTATAAACTACACTCAGATTATTTGGATGAAAAAAAATACTGACTGACATTGGAATAACTTTTGAAGAGCCTATGGTTATTCATTGTGACAACACCAGTACAGTAAACATGTCAAAGAATCTGGTGATGCATTCCAAAATGAAACATATTTCTATCAAGTATCACTTATTGAGAGACAAGGTGGCACAAAAAGAAATCAAATTAGAATATATCAGTACAAAAGAGAAGATTGCAGACATATTCACAAAGCCACTATTGAAAGATACCTTTGAATATCTCAGAGGTATGCTAGGGGTTCAGGCCCTCCTAGTCATAACTAATTGATGCAGAAATGCATTAGTCCAGAAGTATTCAGAGTCCTATCATTTTCTAGACTGGATGTAGGGATCTACTCCTCAGGGGGAGTGATCATGGAAGAAAGTTTATATGTGAAGGTAGTTGAAGGCTCATGGCACCCTTTACCATTGCTGTCAAAGGGGGAGTGTTGCTATGAGAAAATCTCTACTGTTTGGGGAGATTGTTCAGTTGAAGGACTTTGGATTGATATAACTTTGGGATAAGATTTTCCCATATGTTGACATCAATGCCAAGGGGGGATTGTTGGATATGGCTATTTCATGGGTGGTGATTGAGACATGTAATATGTTTAATCACTACTTTACTTGATGGGCACTCATACTATTGTCATTTATGTTTTGTCACTGATGTCAACATATGCTTTTATGAAGGAACCAGACTGGTAATCACAGTGTACGGTAAGTGTACAGATGTTTCAGATGCTGCAAAGTTAGATGAGAGCTCAGGTGGATGTTGTGATCTTATATCTATGATTGCATCATTAAGTATTTGATATTAAGAGAGTTACAACTATTTTGGTAAAGACTGGTCACTGGACTGTGACATTGAGAATTGACAGAGTTAGTCTTTGAGTTTTTGATATATCTTTCAGAGGGATTGGAGTCAAGGTATGTGAACTTGAAGGATGATGGAAGAGGTATTGATGGATGTTCATTGGTTAGCACAAGGTACAAAGTGATTGGTGATGTCATCTGTGGCGTGTGCTCTGGCGATGGCTTATTCTGAAGTTGACTCAGGGAATGAAGCATTTGTTTTGTTTGGCAAGCATAAATCAAGGATGTCGGTCCTTAATTGTTGTAATGTAATCATTGTAAACTTGTTTTAGATACCATGTGTATCTTAGCAAGGGTTTATGTAATTTTTTGTAATTAGGAAAGCCTTATGGGCTGACCTGATCTTGGTAAAATGTAATAAGGTATAAATGAAAGGTCTTTTCTTTGGAAAAGATATGGATGGAATATATGTGATATAGAGAGGTTATGAAAGTTGTGAGCTTATGTCTACTACATGTAGAGAAAAGGTTTACTGGTGCACTTCATTGGAATTGATCAAGGAAAGATAGTTGTTGGCAAATAGTTCAAAAGATTGTGTATTTCTTCATAGACACCTATTGCGAACTAGTGAGTTCTGAAGGTGGATTTAACCTTCTTTGGGTAGTGAGCCTTCTTTGTTCCTTGACTCCTAACAGGGTCTGTCCTCTAACAAGGACTATGTACTATAATTTTTCAATAAGCTCCTAATAGGGCTATATCCTCTAACAAGGATTACTATACTCTCAGTACATCATTAGTGGGTGCTAATTCACACCGGGGTTTTTACCTTTAACAGGGTTTCCCTGTAACCAAAATATTGTGTTATTGTGTTGGCAGTCATTGTGTTCTTTGGATATGATATTGTTGAACTTAAATTTTAAAGTTTAATATTTTGTCATACAACTTATTCACCCCCCCTCTCAGTTGTATTGTGGACTGTTATTCCTAACACTATTCATCTCCATAATATCACATAACACAAGATCCTTATACTAGCCAATTTGAACATCAAAAAAGTATTATTCTCTTACTTCTAGAGCATGATCATTTTGCAACCAGCCAATCCTATAAGGATGTGGATGTCTCATTCTACTCAAACCAAGTTTATGAACCATGTCCTCAGTAACAAGGTTATCAGTACTACCACTGTCAATAATAACATCAAAAATTTTACCTCTAGACTTGCATAGAGTCTTGAAAAAGTTACTCCTCTAACAAGGTTCCTCCTTTCTACCGAGGAATGTTTGCCAAACTAGAAAGTTCTTAGATTCAGGTTCATTTTGAATGTTCTCATTCACCATAGTAGTTCATCAGTCACCAAGCTTCTTCTGTGTACACTCAAAAGAACAGTGTCCTTATTCACCAAAGTTATAACAAGTACCCTTAAAGATAACTCTACCTATCTTCTTCTTTAGTTCTACAGGTTTATGTTCATCTTCTGTAGTCAATTTATCATTCATTGAGTGATCAATCTTCTCCTTCCCTCAGGGATTACCATGTTGTTTCATTTTCAACTTATCTTCTACCTTCAAAGCATACTGATAAGAATCTTCAACCAAATCAATCTTTAGCATACCAAGATCATCCTGAATATTGAATCTCAAACCATTCACATACTGAGCTACCTTTTCCTTACCAAGTTCTCTATGTCCAGACTGAATAGTAAGTTTTTAGAACTCCTCAGTATAATCTTCAACAGTTAGATCCTTCTGCTTTAGATTTTGCAATTTCTTAAAAATGTCAAGCTCATAGTCAGGAGGTATGAACTTAGCTTTCAATTTAGTCACCATCAACCTCCATTGATTAATCTTCATTTCACCTTCATCTCCTCGATCTCTTTGTAATTCTTTCCACTAAAGAGTAGCATGTCCTTGTTAGGAATAGTCCCAAGAGATAACTGAGAGGGGGGGGGGGGGGTGAATTAGTTATCTACAAGATTCAATTCTTTATCCAATTAAGTATAATTAAACATAAAGCTTAAACACAATGAAAGAACACAAGAACACAACACCAATATTTTGGTTATGGGGAAACCCAAATAGGTAGAAACCTCAGTGGGACTTGATACCCACTAATATTATGCACTAGAGTATTATGATCCTTGTTAGAAGATCCTTAACCCTGTTAGGAGTTGCTTTACAATATATTTAGTATAGTAAACCTGGTCAAGGGTCAGACCCTATTAGGAGTCTTTTACAATTGTCCCTGTTAGGGGAGAGGATGCACTGTTCGAGAGATCACTGCTCAAAGGGGTGAAGGCTACAACCTTCTGAATAACAAATACACACTATATCTAGATCTTGGTGAGCTATGTTTTGACCTGCTATCTAGATCAGTTCCAATGAATAGCACAAGTACTTTACTTGGTCACATAGACCTTCTTCTGATGGCTCAACACTTCGCACACTCTTCTTTGCTCTACTTCAACAACTATGAACCACACTTAAGCAATCACAAATGACTTCTTATAAATATATATCCTCTAAATGATATAATCAAGTCAGCCTATTAGAACCACCTTGAAATCATATTAGAGAAACCATAACAAACTCCAATAAACATTCTATTAGCTCTACTATGCATGCAACACATTATGGGACCTGTCCAATAAGATAATTGAAGACGTACGCAACACACTATCGGCTCTACCAAAACAACTGGATCTTTCTCTATAAGTTGAATTAACTCATGTGCCAAACATCAATAAATCTTCTCTAAGCTTAACTCTAAGGGAAAATACCCTAAATATAGGCACAACTCAAGAACCAATAAAATCTCTATCGACTCTTCTAAATAAGCATAGGAAACTGTTGCTGGTGAATAGCAATTGCATAACTTCACTTCCACTAAATATCAGACTATGTGTCCATAACTAAAACATCACTAACATGTCTTCAACATATATCCAAGTGCGCAAGGCTCCATGATAACTATATGGACAACCATACATAGAACACTACATGTTACTCTGTCAGGAACACTACTGGCACAAGCTGCTATATAACTATCTGTACTAACAGTTAACCTTTGCACCCATGATATCATGTTGATATCATGTCCATGCTACATTTACTGAAAGCTTACTGCATAAGACTTCCACACATGCTACTTTCCATATGTTGTCATCAATGAAAAACATACAGTTAGTACTGGCCTGCTGGTAAATCTCCAACAGTCTCCGCCTTTAGCATTGATGGCAACATGTGGAATGAAAAACCACCACCAACCCAAATGAATATTTCTTTTATAACATTCTCTATTTCCTCTTCAAAACTCCCCCAAAGATGAATCCTTCATCTGTTGCAATATTTTCTAATATTCTCCATTTCCTCAACTGAACTACTATCATATCTGAATGTTGCTCCCCCTTAGTATATTACTCCTCTTGTTGCTTCTATTTTTCATGACTCTATATATTACTCCCCCTTTGACATTAATGGAAAAGGTTGCCATTCATTTTAAGCATTGGTACTACTCCTAAGGTAGAGTAGTCAACCTTCCATCAATCCCCGAGGACTGATGCCTTTCCTTCTTTCTTCTAAGTAGAATCAAGGAAGGGAATGACTCCCAACTTCTCCTTGAGATACTCAAAAGTATCCTTAAGCAAGGGATTTGTGAATATATCTAGAAACTAATCTTTAGTACTCACATAGTCCAACTTGAATTCTTTCTTTGCTACTTTCTCTCTTAGGAAGTGATACTTTATCTCAATGTGCTTTGTCTTTGCATGCATCACATGGTTCTTTGACATATTGATAGTGCTGGTGTTATCATAGTGAATAACAATAGGATAATGAATCTGAATTCCAAAATCCTTTATCATTTGCTTGATCCAAACAATTGTAGAACAATTCAAGGCTGCTGCAACATACTCTACTTCTGCTATTGATTGAGAAATACAATTTTGTTTCTTGCTTGTCCAAGTGAAAATTCTATTACCAAGAAACACTACTCCACCTGATGTACTCTTTCTATCATCAACACATCCTGCCCAATCTGCATTAGTGTACACATGAAACTCAACATTTTCTGAATTAGGATACCATAGACCATAATCTATAGTGCCTTGCAAGTATCTGAATATTCTCTTTACTTCCATGAGGTGACTTTGTTTAGGTTCTACTACAAATATTCCAACTATGCCAATTGCATTGGAAATATCAGGTCTAGTCTGAGTAAGATATACAAGTTTAACAATCATAGAATTATACAATGTTATATCTACTATTGGTGAGTCATCTTCTTTTGTAAGCTTGCATCTAGTGATCATAGGGGTTCCTACTGGCTTGCAATCATCCATCTTGAATTTATTTAGTATCTCTTTCACATATTTTGACTGATTAATAAAAATTCTTTTTTCTATTTGCTACACATTCAGTCCCAAAAAGTATTTGATAGGACCAATCATACTCATCTCAAACTCATTCTACATTTATTTGGAAAATTCAGCACTGAGTTTTTCATTACCTCCAAAGATAATGTCATCAACAAATATAGCTACAAGTAGTAAACCTTCAGATGTCTCTCTAATGAATAGATTACAATCTGCTGCTCCTTTCTTGAATCCAATCTTTGTTAAGTATCCATCTAGTCTCTCATATCATATTCTAGGGGCTTGCTTCAGTCCATAGAGGGTTTCTTCAATCTGCATACCATATTAGGTATGTCTGATAAGGTGAATCCTTCTGGCTGCTCAATGTATACTTCTTTCAAATCTCCATTCAGGAATGCTAACTTAACATCCATCTGATAAACTTTGAAGTTTTTGACTATAGCATAAGCTAGAAATAAATTAATAGCTTCTAATATTCTCATAGGTGCAAATGTGTCTAAATAATCAATGCCTTCTCTTTGCGCATATCCTTTACATACTAATCTTTCTTTATTTCTTAGTACTGTACCATCTTCATTCATCTTGTTTTTGAATATCCACTTTGTTCCAATCACATTCTTATCACTAGGTCTTGGGACCAGTTCCCAAGTGTCATTCTTAATAACCTGATCAAGTTCTTCTTTCATAGCATCATGCCAATCTAAATCATTACAAGCATCTTCAACACTTAAAGGTTCAATCTGAGATAGTAAACATATCACTTCACTGCTAGCTGAGTTCTTTGCTTGTGACCTTGTTAAGACTTTGCTGCTCTGATCTCCAATGATGTTTGTCTTGGAATGATTTCTTGATGTAAACTTCAGAACTTTAGGTGATGCTAACTTACCAGCCTTAGGAGTACTTTCTTCACTTGTCTCAGGGAGTTTATCTTGGAATGATTTCTTGATGTAAACTTTGGAACTTTAGGTGATGTTGACTTATCAGCCTTAGGAGTACTTTCTTCACTTGTCTCAGGGAGTTTGTCTTGGAATGATTTCTTGATGTAAACTTTGGAACTTTAGGTGATGCTGACTTATCATCCTTAGGAGTACTTTCTTCACTTTTCTTAGGGTCATTGAACAACACATCAATACTGTCAAACATTTCCTCAATGTCTGTCTCACTAGTGGAGGGTCTAGGTTCTTCTTCAATCATGGGTGAGTAATCTTGATATCTTTCTTGAACCATAAAATTTTCATCAATTTTTACATGAGCACTTTTAATGATCTTTTTTAATCTTAAATTGAAACATCAATAATCTTTAATTTTAGTAGAGTAACCAAGAAAAATACCTTCATCACTTCTTGCATCAAACTTGCCTACTACTTCATCCCTCTTGATGTTGCACTTACTTCCAAAGATTCTAAAGTATTTTATTATGGGAACATTACCAAACCATAGCTCATATGGTTTTTTGTCAGTGCCAGGCCTTAATTGAATTCTATTGATGGTATAGACTACTATATTGACCGTGTCTCTCCAATAGGTGTGTGTAACTTTTCCTTCTATCATAATGGTGTGGGATGTATGAAGAATGATCCTATTCCTTCTCTCTACTATTCCATTTTGCTGAGGGGTTCTAGGTGCACTTAACTATCTCTTTATGCCACATTCTTCATAGTACTCATAGAATCTATTAGAGGTGAATTCTCCTCCTCTATCCGATCTCAAATATTTTATCTTTAGTCCAGATTCATTCTCAACCTTAGCTTTGAATATTTTTAATTTCTCAAATGCTTCTGACTTATCTTTCAAGAACACAACCCACATCATCTGAGTATAATCATCAACAAACAAAATGAAATACCTTTCACCATAGTATGATATTGTTTGAGTTGGACCACATAGGTCTGTATGAATCAAATCCAACTTGTTCTTTGCTGAATTTTGCTTTCTCCTAAATGGATTTCACACATACTTTCCCATTACACATTCCCTGCATATAGTATCAACTGGCTTTTCTATGCTACGTAGATCTCTTACTACCTTTACATTTCTTATCTTTACTATGTTATCAAAATTGATATGACATAGTCTTTTATGCCACAACCAACTGCCATCAACTTTAGCAACAAAACAACTTGCTTTTAAATTAAGTTGAAAAACATTATCTCTTATCTTTGAGCCTGATGCAATCATGACACCATCTTTTTTGTTAATGATGCATTTGTCATTTTTGAACTCCAATTGATAGCCTTTTCCAAGTAACTGTCCAACACTGAGAAGGTTATGTTTCAAACCATCAACATAAATAACATCATTAGTACTATTCTTTCCATCCAAGGTGATGGCTCCTCTACCAACTATTGGTTTAGGAGTGTTGTCTCTGAATCTGACCATACCACCATTGTATTTGTCCAAATGAACGAGCCTACCTTTATCACCTATCATGTGATGTGAGAAACCACTGTCTATAATCTAGTTTGTCCTTATGTCAGCTTTTGAAATCAATGCTAGCTCTTGATTCTCTTTCTTATCTTCATGAACTATCTTATTATTCATTTTGTCTATAATAGCAATGAATCCAATTTCTTCTTCACTAGATTCTTCATCTTAAACTCCATCTCTAGCATAGTAGCATTCCTTAGAATACTTAGGCTTGTAATCCTTTTTGAAATTTTTAGCTCTAGTAGGACACTTAGATGCAAAGTGACCGAGCTTATTACATGAAAAGAACTTAAATGGTAATTGACCTTCATATTTTCCTTTTCCTTTCTTTTCTCTTTTGGAAATCATAGCAATGAAATCATCTAGAGTTTTCTCTTCATCATCATCATCAAAATTACTAGAAGTGTTTGTAGATTTCTTACCATGAACTATTGCTTTGAAGGTTGTTTCACTCTTTGGTTTTGTCTTCAATCTTGAGATCTCAAAAGCTAAGATTTTACTGATCAAAGTCTCTCTCTTGAAATTATATGTAAGTTTCATGGTCTCATCAAGGATGTTGATCTTGCTTTCATATTCAGGAGTGAGAGTAGTCATTAACTTATCCATAATGTCCTCCTCTAAAATCTCTCCACCATTGTTTATGATTCCAACAACTTCTTCATTTATCCTTTGATTGTAAGCTCTAATGTTTTCTTTAGGAAGCATCTCTAATGCATTGTATCTTTTCTTCCATGTCTTTTTGCGTGCATCCTTTGCTTGTTTATCTCCTTCAAATATGTCTTCTAGGTGCTTCCATATTTTGTGGGCTATATCTACCTTTTTTATTTCTAAAATCTCACCATCAGATAGGGCACTGATAAGGGCTTCTTTAGCAATAGCATTATGATGAAACAATTCATTTTACCTATCAGTAGCATCATCCTATGTAAGGTCTTCTAGGGTAGGTATCTTGGTTGCTTTGATAGTTACATCAAAAACTTCAAAACCAATGTACTACAAATGGTGTTGGCAATTTGGCTGAAGTGAGTACATAGCTGTTGTCATTATGGAAACATATGATCCACATTACAAGCACACAGGTTAGAGAGAAAGTATGGTAGGTCGCAATGCAAATTTGTCTAAGTGTGAGACAGTGTTTTCACAGTGTACCAGGATATAGTTTTGGTTTGTGACATTGACTGGAGCAAGTTCAATGCTTGTTCACTTGAACATAGATGCTATGATGGCTACTAATGACCCATCTTAGAGTGCAAGTCAGTATGGCATGTACAGAATTAGTTATGATAGTTTTACCGAAGATAGTGTGAAGCCAACAGGACAGAATATGAAGGCAAAATTGGTAAAGAGTTAAGGGATTATTTTTTTTATCAAAATAATGACTTAAAAATATAAAGGGATGACATCCTAGATGTTAACACTTAGATAAAGATATATGGAAGCTGACCATGTAAATTTATTAGCCTTAATAACTTGTATATATGCAATTGTAATTGTAAAGAAAAGAAGCGATGAAAAAGTGATGTAATGATTGTAATTGAAAAGCGAATGTAATAGTGATGATGTGAAGATAAGAGTAGAAAAGGAATATTGAGAGAAGTAGAATAAGGTTATGTACCTTGACCTACATTATATATTACTTGTTTGGGTAGTGGGCTCATCTAGTAATCAGATTTTGTATCTACAACTCCTAATAGGGTTGAGGCTTCTAACAAGGCCTATAGTCCCTTAACTAGGACTGATACACTATACATATGTAATAGACTCCTAATAGGGTCAACATCCTTAATTGGATACTTTTGATTAGTGGATCTTTGTGGGTACCATCCCCACCGGGGTTTTCCCTTGGCTAGGGTTTTCTCAAGAACATATCATGTGTTATGAGTTCTTTATTGTTATGCATATTGTTTAGTTTCTTATGTTATGCATGTATAAAGATAATCTGTTATATCCATAATTGGGAAAAAGATAAAGTTTGTAGAATAATAATTCACCCCCCCCTCTTAGTATTCCCTATTTCTAACAATTGGTATCAGAGCTTAGTTACTTGGAGAAGAATCATTCAAGGAAAGCCTAGCAGCTTGAGTAAGATCTCTATGGATATGGATAAGCTACAGAAGAATATTGATGAAGCTCTTGGGTAGATTGATATGCTTACTAATGAAAGAAACACTTTGAAAAGAAAGTATGATGATGCAAAAGACCTTATTGATAAATTGAAGAACAAATTAGAAGATCTGAGATCTAAAAAGGAATCTGAAATTCTTATTGAAGATTGTGATAGCAACTTGGAAAAAGAAAATGAGATCCTTAAGCATGAATTGAAGATAGTGAATTTGAAGCTTAGTTTGAAAGATGGAAATAGAAAAAATGAAGTAAATCTGAAATCTGAGAATGAAAGTCTAAAGACTGAAAATGAAGAACTGAAATCTAAACTTGAAAAAGTGACATCTGAATTTGAGAAAGTAAATGTGCAGTATGCAGAACTTGAGAAGTACAATAAGATTGTGAAAGGTGAACTAACTCAATCCAAACAACAACTTGAAAGGCTATATTCAAATAGTGAGAAGATCGATGAACAAGTTTCTTTTTGGAAACCATCCTATGATAAGACTGGACTTGGATTTAATATATTTAGTACAAATGATGAAATCAAGAAACCAGATCTGAAGACATCTGAAAGCATAGATGAGAAGAAACCTGATGAGATCAACAAATTTGATGACATACCTAAAGGAGAAGAGCCACCTAAAGGAGAAGAATCACTGAAGCAAGAAGAATCACCCAAAGGTATGAAAAGAGAATTCAAAGGTAGATGTTTTGCTTGTAATACTATTGGTCATATGAAAAGAGATTGCACAGGTAAATAGTTTAAACCTCTTAATGGTTATTGTTATAATTGTCATGGTTTTGGACATGGAGCTATTGAATGTAGAAAACCTAAAGTTATTGAGAATAATTATGGTTATAGAATGTTTAGGAATACTAACAATGCAGATAAGAGACCTACTGAAGATATGAACAAAAGAAATGAAGTAGTGTGTTATAGATGCAACAAAGTTGGACACATTGCTAGAAATTGTAGGTCACATATTAATCAGCAAGCACAGAGATATGGGAATAATGGAATTGTTTTTCAGATATGCAATAGGATTGGACATACAGCAAGGTTTTTTAGAATGAACAATGGAACTTATCATCTAAACCCTAACCCTAGAAACAATGCAAAAAGAAATGAAAGTATAGGAAATAGTCATAAAGGTTGCTACAGTAATGAAGATGAAGTAAAGTTTGTTAAAGGCATAGATCAAGAAGACATAATCAACATGGAAGGTAATCAGACAGGTGAAGTATCAAGTGGTAAGAGTGAATCCTTACCTGACCTATCCTTAAGCAGTTAATTTATGTAAATTTTAGTAGATTAGGAACTTAGATTTAGTGTAGAAGTAGATTTATGATGAACTAAGTCTTGCGCAGTTAATAGAAGGTATACTATGATGTAATAATGCTATGGTTAAGAGCGCAAAAGAAAATGTTATGTTTTTTGAGATTGCAAGAAGTTTTGAGTTTTGCAGGTTAGCAGAAATAACTTTTTGGAAAGAAGCAGCAAAAGAAGTGAATGCGATGTCAGAATTAAGTATGATTAAAGTCATAAAATGTTATGATCGATGATATTTGTCTATCAAAGTGAATTGAAGCATTTGAAGAGTAGAAAGCAGTGATTGGAAGCATTTTATAGTGATTTGGTGAAAGATTGAAGCGCTGAATCTGCGCAAACCCTAAAATCATGAATTTGAGGTATTTATCTTGACAAATCTTTGAATCAGTATAAAGAATTGGAAGGAAACATGGATACATCTTTGATTCACAACATTAGAGACAAGAATAGACCTAAATTGAAGAAATAACTAGTAGAAGCTTTAGAAGTAGACCCTGAGTTTGCTTTATCATCTGTACCAGATGAAGTTTTGCATTTGGAAAATGTAAAGAGTTATCTTGGATGTAAACTAGAAATAGTAAATGACAATGATTTTTCAAGTGAGTATTAGAATATATATAACCAGGATATGTCATTGAAGCAAGGTTATGAACATTTGAAAAACAATGAAATTGTCACATATGGTTTGCAATATGAATTCAATAATGAAGAGTGCACAAAGATCATTTTAAGTAGAATTCACAATGGGTTATTTTGGTTAGAAGATAGAGTGATTGACATCACAGCTAACCTAATTCATGAAGTCATCGATTTATCCAAACTTGGTGCTATCCCTTTAAATGAGAAAAACATGAGGAAGATTGTCATTGACAACACTGGATCATCCTATAATTGTAGATGTATTGTAATCAGCAAGATTAGACAACATGATGTAAGATATCTATGTAAGATTTTGACCATAAAGTTTTGTGCTAATTCCAGAGAAGATGACATGGCAGCTGTCATGGTTCACATTGCCTATTTGATGTGTGTAGACAAAGTTTCTACTGATATGTGTGAGATTTTGAGAATTCAATTGTTTGAGAATTTGGAGAAGATTAAGAAGTCTAAATATGCACAATTTAGATTCTCATCTTTGATTACATATATGTTTTTCCACCTTTTGAGAAGATTTCCTTACACAATTGGAAATAATTGGAATGATGGACAGTCTACGATGGAAAGAATAAACAAAGTTTATAGAAATCATGTTATTGATCAAGTTAATGAGAGTGTTGTCTTAGTTTTGAAGACATTTCAGAGATTGGTATATAGTAGATCAAGGATTCCATAGTCACTTGTGGAGAAATATAAGAATGATATTTGTTTCATGATTGACACTGACTTTAATTACATTGAAGCAGTACAACCCAGAGTTGAATTCATAGACCCTCTTGGCTATGAGATTTCTGAGATTGAAACAAAAGAGTATGTTAGAAGATTGCTGATAAGTAAATTGGACAGCCAATGCAGCAGGTTTGGAACTTATGAAGACAACTTTAATTTTGTTAAAGCTAAAATTAAAGAGAAACAGTCTAAGAAAAGAGTTGACAGTACCATAAAGAGAATATTGAAAGACATAGTAATGATAGAAAGAGAATTTTTGATAGCTAAACAGACAACAACAACATTGAGAGATGTTGGATAGGGAGAAGTCTTGAGTGTACCACCTTTATCCAGTGCAGTACAGAGAGAGCCTACACCAATTAAAGTGAAAGTAGAAGAACCAGAAAAGGAACAAGGAACACCGAGCAAGAGAAAGAAAGAAATTGCTACTGGACCAGGAAGGAGATAGAAGACTATAGTTCAACTAGTACCAAGAAAGTTTGCAAAAGTTAAAGATGATACTAAGAAGAAAACTTGGAAACTAAAAGTTGAAAAGCTAAATGAGTAGATTATTGAGAATGGAGATTTTGCAAGACTGAATAAGTATTATAATCTTTATGATTATACTGATAAACTAAATTTGGAGAATGCTATTGTGAAGCATATGATTTTGGCAGATAAGAAATTTGACTCTATTCAAGGTCAAATACCCGATGAATTGTTTACTAAACTTATTAATAGAAAACACAGAGCATCTGAGGAAGACAAAACTATAAGAGAGAATCTTGTTAGAAAGCTTTGTGAAGTGAAATATGATGATCATTTGAAGTAGATTTTGAAGCCCCTTGACACTCTTTTGAGGACTAAGAGGAGAACCATTCAGATCATGGCAGGATAGTATGAGCAAGTGAGAACAGAAACAGAGAAAGCAATAATTAAAGTAATGACAGAAATTGTTGGAGAAACTTCAGTTGCAGTAGGACATGCAATTGATGTTGAACAAGAGGATATTCCCTCTCTTTCAGCTATTAAAATTGAAGATGATACAATGGACATTGAAGGCACTAAGGTGATCTTGGACACTGAAGATAATGTATTTAAGAATTTAGATAACATTGTTGACAATTCGGCTCTTGATGAACTAGATAGGACTGAAGAAGTAGTGCAGACTGAATTGGTGAGTGATCAACCTAAAGAGACAAAAATTCATGCACCCAGTCTTGAGGCAAAGAAGAAGGAAATTGGAACTTTGTTTGAAGACTTAGGTAAAGAAGTTGATGATGATGATCAACTAGAGCTGATTAGTTCTTTGAATAAGATTATTGGTAAAAATAAGAAGGTAAAGAATCTAGAAGGAAGTCTGAAGGAACTAATAGAGAAGTTGCAAAGTATTGTAACTACACATATTTTAGAAGTAGATCCTTTGGAGAGAACCAAAAAGGTACTAAGTACTTTTGATGATGAGTTTACCAACTTATCAAACATTGCTAAAGTAAGAGCTCAAGTAGCTTATGAAGCTAAAATGCTTTTAAGTATGAGTCAGAATATCAGAAATGATATTATTAGTCTTGATGTTTGTATCAAGAACTTGGGGAAACATTTGGAGACTGGAAAAGCTTTGTACATATAGTGTACGAAACCTAAGATTTTGATAGTAGCAGAGGATCAAAAAATCAAGGTGAAGGAAGCTGAGATTCAGAATGAATCTAATCTTCTTTCTGGACCCAATGTAAAAGTAAGTGATGTTGAGAAGAAAGTTAGGAAGTGTTATGATGAAATAAGATCATTGAAAGATGAAAAGAATAGGAAATTGAGAAGATTTGAACTTTTGAGAGAGCACATGTCTATAAAGTTGAGCATTATTGAGGAACAATTAGAAGAATGTCTTACTGCTAAGACATCATTTCAAAAATTTAATTTTGAGAACCTTCAAGCTTGTTAGATAGTAGCTTATGGATTAAGCACACTTCTGAATGTGGCAGATTCTATCAGAAAGTCATGGGAGAAAGAGTTTGAAGCCATGAAAGTAAATTTTGTAGATTGTGTTGCAAGCCTACCAGCTTTGCAATAAGTAAATGGAGGTATAATCCTTTTTTTGGGTTACAATTTTGTAATCCTCCCTACTTTATTTTGTCATTGTTGTCAAAGGGGGATTGATTGTAGTAAAGCAGAAAATTGTTATGTATATGAGGATTGATACTCTTAAGGGAAGTATTGTATGAAGTTCTATATCAAAAAGTATATTTTGAGGAGTTATAAGGATAGTATACATATTCTATACTATGGCCAGAATTTTTTTATACATTTTGAGATTTTGACTTGTACACTTAGCCAATTTTCTCATATATTGCCACCAATGACAAAGGGGGAGATTTTTGGCAATTTGGATGAAGTGAGTACATAGATGTTGTCATTATGGAAACATATGATCCACATTAAGAGTGCATAGGTCAGAGAGCAAGTATGGTAGATCGCAATGCAAATTTGTCTAAGTGTGAGACAGTGTTTTCACAATCTACCAAGATACATTTTTGGTTTGTTACATTGAGTGGAGCAAGTTCAGTTCTTGCACACTTGAACATAGATGCTATGATGTCTATTGATGACCCATCTCAGAGTGCAAGTTAGTACAGCATGTACAGAATTAGTTATGATAGTTTTATCGAAGATAGTGTGAAGTCGACATGACAGAATATGAATGCATAATTGGTAAAGAGTTAAGGGATTATTTTGTTTATCAAAATAATGACTTAAAAATATAAAGGGATGACATACTAGATGTTAACCCTTAGATAAATATATATGGAAGCCAACCTTGTAAATTTATTAGCCTTAATAACTTGTATATATGCAATTGTAATTGTAAAGAAAAGAAGCAATGAAAAAGTGATGTAATGATTGTAATTGAAAAGAGAATGTAATAGTGATGATGTGAAGATAAGAGTAGAAAAGGAATATTGATACAAGAAGAATAAGGTTATGTAGCTTGACCTACATTATATATTACTTGTTTGGGAAGTGGGATCATCTAGTAATCAGATTTTGTATCTACAACTCCTAACAAGGTTGAGGCTTCTAACAAGGCCTATAGTCCCTTAACCAAGACTAATACACTATACATATGTAATAGACTCCTAACAGGGTCAACATCCTTAACAAGATACTTTTGATTAGTGGATCTTTGTGGGTACCATCCCCACTGGGGTTTTCCCTTGGCTAGGGTTTCCTCAAGAAAATATCATGTGTTATGTGTTCTTTATTGTTATGCATATTGTTTAGTTTCTTATGTTATGCATGTATAAAGATAATCTATTATATCCATAATTGGGAAAAAGATAAAGTTTGTAGAATACTGATTCACCCCCCCCTCTCATTATTCCCTATTTCTAAAAAATGGGTCACCATCTTGTTCTTCCAATCAAGATAATTCTCTCCATCAAACTTAGGACTTTCTTTCCTGAACTATGCCATTTGATCAACCTCAAGCTATTAAAATTTCTCTCCGAGGCACTTGGCTTTGATACCAATTGTTAGGAATAGTCCCAAGAGATAACTAAGAGGGGGGGGGGGGGGTGAATCAGTTATCTATAAGATTCAATTCTTTATCCAATTAGGTATACTTAAACATAAAGCATAAACATAATGAAAGAACACATGAACACAACACCAATATTTTGGTTATGGGGAAACCCAAATAGGTAAAAACCCTGGTGGGACTTGATACGCACTAATAGTTTGCACTAGAGTATTATGATCCTTGTTAGAAGATCCTTAACCCTGTTAGGAGTTTGATTACAATATATTTAGTACAGTAGACTTGGTTAAGGGTCAGACCCTATTAGGAGTCTTTTACAATTTTACCTGTTAGGGGAGAGGACACAATGTCTGAGAGCTCACTACTCAATGGGGCAAAGGCTACAACCTTTTGAATAATAGATACACACTATATCTAGATCTTGGTGAGCTATGTTTTGACTTTCCATCTAGATCAGTTCCAATGAATAGCACAAGTACTTTACTTGGTCACATAGACCTTCTTCTGATAGCTCAACACTTCATCCACTCTGCTCTACTCTGCTTCAACAACTATGAACCACACTTAAGCAATCACAAATGATTGCCTATAAATATCTATCCTCTAAATGATATAATCAAGTTGGCCTATTAGAACCACCTTGAAATCATATTAGAGAAACCATAACAAACTCTAATAAATATTATGTTGGCTCTACTATGCAAGCAACACATTCTGGGACCTATCCAATAAGATAATTGAAGATGCACGCAACATACTTTCGGCTCTACCAAAACAACTGGATCTTTCTTTGTAATCTGAATTAACTCATGTGCTCTTAAATGAACATTAATAACTCTTCTCTAAGCTTAAATCCAAGGTCACATACCCTAAATATAGGTGCAACTCAAGAACTAATAAAATCTCTATCAACTCCTCTAAATAAACACAGGAAACTGTTGCTAGCGAATAACAACTGCATAACTTCACCTCTACTAAATATGAGACTATGTGTCCATAACTAAAACATCACTAACATGTCTTCAACATATATCCAAGTGTGCAAGGCTCCATGATAACTATATGGACAACCATACACAGAAAACTACCTATTACTTTGTCAGGAACACTGCTGACACAATCTGCTATATAACTGTCTGTACTAACAGTTAACCTCTATGCTCATGATATCATGCTGATATCATGTCCATGATACATATTCTAAAAGATTACTACATAAGACTTCCATGCATGCTACTTTCCATATGTTGTCATCAATGAAAAACATACAGTCAGTACTGGCCTGCAGGAAAATCTCCAACAATCCTTTCAATTTAGTTTGTGCTAACCTCACCCAAAGAGGATCTTCAATTTCATATAGCTCAAAGAAATCTTCTAATTATCTAATCTAGTCAATCAAGTTTGTAGGCTTCAAAGTACCAGAGAAAGTAGAAACTTCTATTTGGTAACTATTACTTAATGGAACTCCAGATCTATGCAACTGAGTAGTTTTGTCTTCACCAGATCTATCCCTGCGGTCATCACCACTAGATCCAACAGCTTCAAAGTCTTCAAAAACTTCCTCATAACCATCCTCAGTACCAACATTATGAGTTACACTAGTCATAGCTCTCATGATCTTGACAACCATGTCATTCTTCATCAATTCCATCTCATATCTGAAATCAAATTTCACCTTCTCTGTAATCCTAGTTTCTATAGTATCACAAAGATCTACAATCACCCTAGGGTCCAATATTCTCAGAGGTATCCTTAAAGATAAGAAAAAACTCTTCAATGAAACCCTACACCAACCACCTTATGAAAATCTCCAAGTTGTATGCAAGTCAGACCAACCTGCTACCTTGCATGAACAACCAGGTCAAGATTCCACAAGTTCAGTGCCACAGATCTGCAACTCAGATCATACGATCTCTTTGCCAACAAGATCAACTTCACAAGATTAGCCTTGCTATGTCAACCTTTTCTCAACAAGATCAACTCAACTCCGATACCACTTGATGCAACTCAAGGATGGTGGATCCAATGAAGGATAGTCCAACCTCACAGCTTCTGAACAACATAGCAGAATAACACAACAAGATCTATTTCAAAACATATTTTCCATTAACATGCCTGGTTGTAAGGCCTTCCAAGTTAGGGCCAATTACAATCAAGGGGTAATTCTACAAGATCAATAAGATCCAACACAACTCCAGCTAGTTTAGTTCTGAAAACTATCAGCAACTGATGGAAACCCTTAGGCAGATCTAAACTTGAGCCTGCAAGCCTCCAAGAAATCTCCTTGTCTTCAAGTAAACAACTACTAGCTCTATTGTTACAAAGTATTAGATAACAATCTGATCTACAAGATCTTGCAAGATCTTTTCCACAACTTCACTTATTTGGTTCTCCCAGATTAGCTCTTAGAACTTCCAATTTGATTCCTAAAACGTCTATCCAAACACCCTATAAATACTAATCATGAGCCACAAGTTAGCTGGATGAAATAATTAACTCCTACAAACAAATATTAAGTGCAATACAAGTCAGCTCTCAAATAGCCTTACAAATAAATAATTCAACATGTCAGCCTCTAGATCCACATAGGAGAATGTAAAAAGAGCTACCAACAATAAATGCACCAAGTCAGGCCACCAAACCACCAAGAGCTCCAGTCGGTAAACTAGAACTACTGAGCACTAGAGAAACAACCAGGCATCAGTGAAACAATTGACCAGGCCAAGAAACACTGAGAAACATAGGCACCATCAAGCACCAGTTCCACCAAGCACTAGAAGCTTCACCGAGTTCCTTCAGCGACTGAGATTCCTTCAATAATTGAGACCATCGGTTAAAGATCCAACCAAGTAACACTAGCCAAGTAACAAAACACCATGTAGATTCATCAAGTACCCTAGAATGCCCTTGCATCATGAGGTTTTTCATTCAAATACAACCCTTTGTTCGAGAAAGGCTCATTCTTCTCGTACTTAGTGAATGCTTTTGTGTAAGTCTTTCTTGGTTTTGGTTTCTATGGTGAGGTCCTCTCACCTATATATATTTTTAAATAGCTTGCTACTCTCTGAGTTTTGTTGTGTGTATTTTAGTTGGCCTTGGTTTTGGCTTTGGTTTTTGGTCTAGTTTGGCTAGTTCTTTGATGCTATTTAGTTTTAGCTTGCTGGTAGTTTTGGTGTTTTGGTGTCTTATCCTCTCTAGAAGAAGTTCCCCATCCTACATGATATAATGAATTTGCTCCCAATGGCTAGACACTAGCCTCATACCATAGATTTATGGAGTCTTCATGTCCCTCATGGTCTACATCCCCAGTCAGAGCTAGTTGTTACACTTGTATTATTATTTTCTCTCGCACCCAATTATTTTGTCTAGGTAAAAGTCCTAGTTGAAGTTGAACTTAAACCTTCCTAAGTTCAAGTTCAAGTTCTGTCAGAGGTCACAAGAATGTCATAGTATTTATGTTGTCAGTATTTTTGTTGATAATATGTGAAAGTTGAACTTGAACCTTGAACCTTCCTAAGTTCATGTTCAAGTTCAAGTTGGAGGCCTAGCGTGAAATATTAATTTCCTGATAGAAAAATGGGTCTTAGTGAAGGGGCCATAACTTTTCACTCCACCTTTGTATTTTCCTCATTTTTGGATATGTTTTTCAAAATATAATTTTCTAAACCATCACTAGAGGGATTTCAAAAATTGTATCGGGTTTGCAAGATAAAAATAATAGAATGTAAGTCTATAAATATAGATATGTTTCCAAATTTTTCTAATGACAGAACAATCAGTCTCGGTACGGGACAAATAACTCTTAGCTCAACTATTGGATCTTCCTAAATTTTGGATATGTTTTCCAAAATCAAGTTTTATAAATCTGTACGAGAGTGATCGAGCAAATATTGCCTAGTCTGAAAGTTATGAAGGATAGTGTTTGGGTCTACATGGAAATCCAATAAGTATCTAATTTGCAGAAGAATTTCTTCCAAGAATAGATCAAAGGAGTTATTAAGACCATGCCACATGTCAAACACATATTAATGCCAACCAAGATGTTTAATTAAATATCATTTAACAATGCTGGAGATATCAAATTAATGTTTGGTTTTCATAATTGAATATTGTAACGGGATTCCTAAAAGTTTTATTAAAACTTTAGAAAGTATTTAGTTTTCAAGAATCAGTTATTTAAAACTGAAATTACGGCAAAGCAAAGAGCTTCTCCAGATTGTTCTTTAAATGGGGGAAACAGTGATGGAGTTAGGGTTCTCTTTTAATTCTTTTCTATGAGTCATGTGGCTACAAGGGAGGAAGGAGAATACATTTTTTTTTTGAATTGATTGTAACAGAGAGAGTGGGGAATTAGTTTATTTTTTTGCAACTTGACTGTACTGGTAGGGAAAAAATGATTCTATAGTTATTTTGTTATGTTTTCTTGAAATAAAGAGGAATATTTGCATGTCATATCTTGAGGTCTAAACATTCATTTTCCTCATTGAAATCAATCATATGATTGCTTCTTTCTAATTCTGGGATACAATCTTGTAGTATTATGTCAAGAATGTGCATGTGTGTAAATCAGTTGGTTGACAAATTTATAATTTGCAGAACAAGTCATTTAATTCTCTCAATTTTCTCTATAATGTGAAAGACTTGGTAGATAGTCATGTGGATGCTTGCTAGTTTTTCTCTCATTACCAACATGTAAATCTTATAATTTCATTCATCTCATAGTGATGGGTAAATGTTAGAAAGCCTTTGTGTCTTCTAGTAAAAGACGTAACTAGTTATTTAATTTATTGTATATCATTGAAGAGGGATTTGTACCTCACAATTCAGAGGAAAGCTATAAATCTCATGATAGCCTTTCAAACTATTAGTTTAGTTTGTCTTTTGAATCTGGGCATCTAAGAGTCAGTTGTGAAGGCATTTCAATGAAGACAAATTTGTTCACTAATAGTTTTTGGTGACTCTACTGGGAAAATGGAAACAAAAATTAGTCTCTGACATTTGGTTCCTCAATTTTTACATTATCTCTTTGTGTAGGAGATTGGTGACTCTGTAAAATGACCATGCCAAATAGAAAGGTCTCAAGAAGGATGAGACCCAATCCTACCATTATTGACATTATCCAAACAAATGACAAAGTGTTGCAAGTTTTTTTGGAGCACTTCAAAGAAAGCATCTCTCATGATGTAAAGATTAACCTGAGCATTGAAGATGATCACACATCTACCCTATTGTGGAGAAGTTTATGTCATAGATTTAACAAGATAAAAGATCTAGAAGAGCACAGAAAAAGGGTGCATTAGCTTGAAGAAGAACTATAGGCTGATGATGAAGAAGCCCTGGTAGTTTCATCTAATCATATTTTTTGTTATTATTCAGTTTTAAATGAACAAGAAGTGCAGAAAGAAACCTCTCAGCCTCATGCAAAGAAAGCTTGGATGCCCAAGAATGGCCAAGAAACTAGAATTTCAGTGAGTTTAAATGAAAAATATTTTTTTGATTTTATTTCTCTCCCATTATTTTTGAGTTTTGGCTTTGAAGGTTTAGAAAATCATCTTGCTACAACAAGGATAGAAGATAAAGAATGTAGTAATCATATTCTAAAATATTTTCATTTTCAAGATGAGGTTATTTCATGCCCTTCTAATGAATTTTGGGATGGAGGTGAAGTGGATTCATGCCTTGGGAAAGAGTCTTTTTATTCTAAAAGTTCTCTTGATAAGGTAGATTCCAGAACATACAAAGAGAAAGATGATGATTTGGCTGAGATAGATTCTGAGTTTAATGATGATGATATTGTCAAAGTATTGCAGCCCCAATCATCATTGGCCTACTTGGGTGGCAATTATTTAAATGAGGAAGAGATCATTGAAAGGTTCTTATCAGCAATTAAGAAAGGTTATTCTAAAAAAAATATTTAGGTATTAATTTTCCTGATGCATTGATCTTGGATAGAAAGTTTTCAGATTTGGTTGCAGCCAAGCATGATGAAGTTATTTTAATAGATGTTTTGATGATGTAAAAGTAGGTTTTGAAAGGACACGAAACATTTTACATCAGGTTTACCAAATAAGAATTAAATTTTCATTAGAAATAGTGCAGCAGCTCCAAAAAAAGACACCAAAAAGCTAACAAGTCCTTAACAAGAAAGACAAAGAAAAAAGACAGAAAAAAGATAGTAGGACAATTGATAGCTGGCTAGATGCATTTCATAAGATCAGCTTCCTATTCAGCTAGCATCTACATATTGGTAGGGGAAGGTTTGAGTTCCTCAATATCTTTTTTATTATTATCCTCCATCTTTGTGAAGCTTGATCTAGTTTTTTTGTTGGGTTCGTGATCCTCCTTAATCTCAATGATCACTTGCTCCCCTTTCCCTTGCTCCATTTTGTCCACAAGAATCTTGACATGCTCAATCAAGGCCTTGAGAATGGAAAAACTCTTCTCAGTGATGTTACCCACCATCTTCTCCAACTTCTCAATTCTATTTTCCATTTTGTCAATTCTCTTAATCATGTTCCCACCTTTCACCATCTCCCCTTCTTTTATTTTCTTCTCCATAGAAATGATTTTTTCATTAAAGGTCGTAAGCCCCTCAGCCTTGCCAATAGTCTCCTTCAGCTCATCAATACACTATCCCATATTCTTCTCTCCTAGATTCATTTTTCCAAGAATTCCAGTTTCCTTTTGAAGTTGTTGGATGTGGGTTTTAATAGTGATGATGTTGTTTTTCATGGTGCAAAGGTTGTTAAGGAAAATAGAACACCCTAGGTTGTCAAAGTCCTTATTCACACACATCATCTCCTCCTTGGAGCTCTCCACCCTATCCCTGTTATCAGCTTGGCCATCCTTCTCAATATTAGCCACATCCTGGGCTATTTCTTGCATGATGTTGTCATCAACCAAAACATTTTGATCTAACTCATCACATTCCTCCATGTTAATTTCCTTCTCCACCCGCTTTTCCTATTTTTCCCGAATATTCTCCTGTGAGGCAGAGCCATCATTGGAAGAAATGACAACCCTATTATCCCTCTTCTTATTCCTATTATTAGCTCTAGTGTGCTTCCCTATAGTCTCCATTTTCTTTTTACCCTTCCCCTTCACACTATCATCCCTACTCGCCTTTTCCTCCATCTCCATATCAGTAACTGAATCATCCATCTTGGCCTTCCTAATTTTTATTTTGGATGAGGAGTCATGATGCATGGAGGGCTTGTTGGGTTTCTTAGATTCAACCTCATCATCTTGAATATCCTCCATGAAGGGTTCCTCTAAGTCTTTTCCATCAGTATCATAATCTTCAAGGGCCTTTCGATTCAGCTGAGACCTCTCAACCTTCTTAGACTTCAGAACCTCATAGATAAGGACCATCAGCCCATCATAATAGGGATGGTCACCATCAGGGTCCCTCTTCTAGCTAATAATAGTAGCATTCAAAGAACTCAAAAGATAAAAGGGGAAATTAACTTTAACCCCATGCCTAAAATGATTTAACAGAATAAGATGGTGATTGTAAATTTTGGTATATCTACCATCCAATGTAATGTAACTAATGATAACAAAAAGAACCAATCTCCATGGCCTATAAATTCATTTAGGGTTAAAATAAGAGTTATCAACTTTAACCATGCACTTCCTTTCCTAGTTTGTTGGTGCAAAAATTTCTAGAGCTTTATCCGACACCTTCCTATCCCTGTAGAAGTTGATCCCTTTTATTTTATGACCTATCACCTTAGCTATGATCTCCTCAGTCACCTCCATGCTCTGTGCTCAACCATGATTTTCCTTTTGTTCCAGGTCTTGATGAAATGCTTAGTGACAACAATCTTCCCTCCATGTAGTTTTTCTAGATATACTACAAGACCCCCTTCTTTAACAATGTTCCAAACCTCTAGGTTTTGGTTCCATTCATTATAGTTCCCCAACTCACACCTTTTCTTATGACCTCCCATGGCTCTGCAACTATCACAAAATCTACTCTCCAAAATTCTCACAACACTCTAAAACTTAAGCTTGAAGTCACAATAATACCCTCCAAAGCCTCGAAAGACCCATAAATCATGTGATTTGAAAGCAATAATCATCTCAAAATCACCACAATGTCCTTCATCCTCACACGAATCCCTGCACTTATTTCTCGTTAATGTGATCTTCATTAAGTACATATTGCCTTCTTTGCAATTGATCCATATTGATTAATGATGCCCCTTTAGGAGGAATGATAGTCCCATCATCCCATTCGATGTCCACCTGATTACAGCATGCCACATTCATAGCCTAGTCAGCTACAGAATTTGCTTCCCTATAATTGTGAGTAACTACACACACATCAAAGGAGTTTATGATGCATTTTGATTTGTTAATGGCATTAGAAATTTTACATGAAGGGGTCATGATATTATTAAGATACTTAATAATATTCAGAGAATCCCCTTCAACCCAAACTTTTCTATAATTTTTCCTTTTAGCCAACATAAGACCATAGAGAGTAGCATTGGCCTCAACAACATGGTTAGTATTAAAACCAATAGGAATGGCCTTAGCACCTTTACAATTCCCATTTCATCTCTAATAACAATGCCACAACTATCAATCCTCGAGTTTCACTTAAAAGCACCATCAAAATTGATTTTCATCCATCCATTAGGGGGGCAATCCCAGCAGGCCTCATTCCTCAGACTTCTCTTGATATCATGAACCTTCCTGCCATCTAGCTTCCAATTTTTGAATACTTTCACCTCACAATCATCTTTTGGTTCTTGATAATTACTAATTAGCCAAATGTTCTCTAGTAGGGCTCTCTTAATCTTGTGGAAAATCAGAACCCAACTAGACTCCTTGTTTCTAAAGATCCTATCATCCCTCTCTTTCCAAACTGCCCAAAAAATGTAGGGTAAAAGGAAGTTACAGATAGATAATAAAATATTATTATTAGTAGGAGATCTCCAAGAAGTGAAAATCTCCTGAATACCCTGTGGAAAGATCCAATCCATATTCATCAAATCCAAAAACTTCTCCCATATTTTCCTAGCAAAGGTACAATGAATAGTCATATGATTAATGTTATCCTCATCATTCTTGTAGAGACAACATCTTTTAGTTAAGTATAAAACCCTTTTCCTAAGATTATCAATAATTAAGATTTTATCCTATAATAAGATTAAAAAAAAAACATTAATTTTAGGGTTTAATCCTTTAAACCAAGCTTTTTCCCAACACGGTTCCAGGCAATTCTCATAATTCTTGCATATACAAAGAGGAGACCAAGAAAGAACCATTAGAATTTCATCTCCAGATTAAAGTATCCTCTTCATCAATGAGGAAGACAACATTCAAATTTTTATTCAGACTTCTAAGAGAGGGATCCACCCTAGACAAGTCAATCCAGTTACCTCCTTCCCAATAGTCAGCCACATGCAAGCCAAAACCTATTTACATTGCACATCTTTTCTTTCCAATTTGAATCAAAATTAAGAGGGTGATCCAAAATCCATTCATCATCCCAAAAAGGAATAGTCTTTCCATTTCCCACCTTCCATTTCACACCCTTCCTGATCAATTCCTTCTTTCTCAAAGCTTTATTCCAAATGCTAGAACATCTGTGTATAGATTCCTGATTCAGAAATTTTTGGAAGTCACTCATGTCCCTATTATATTTGATGTGCCAAATAGTACTCCATTCCCCCAGGGTCTTGAATAATCTCCCATGAAGTTTGGCCATAAGAAAATCATCCATACTTCTTATACTTCGAAGAACAAGGGCCCCCTTCTTAATAGGTTTACAAACCTTATCCCAAGCAATGAGAGTCATTCTCTTTTTTTGTTCCACTCTAGACCAAAGGAAATTCTTTTGGATTTTCTCAATACTTTCAACAAACTTCCTAGGGATTTTAAAAATACTTAAAGCATAGAGAGGGATCCTTTGGAGAGTAGCCTTAAGCACTTTTTTTACCAACCTGGCTTAGAAGAGCACCCTTTCAGCTAGATAAACTCCTGTGGAATTTATCAATCATAGCTCTCCAAAAAGAATCAAGGAGTTCAAGATAGAGAGACAAACCTAAGTAGGATCTAGGAAGGCATCCCACCTCACATCCCAACACCCTTTTATCCTTTCTTGTCTTTGATCAGGAACATTAATGAAGAAAATAGAACTCTTGTACCAATTTATAATCTGTCTAGTAGCAGCACCATAATTATCAAGGGATTTTTTGATGATTTTACCATTTTTTATAGAGGCTTCCCCCATTATAATAGTGTCATCCACAAACTACTAGTGATTGTTGGAAAAATGGTCAGTGCTCCCCTCAGGATTTGTGACATGGTTTAATAGCTTCCTATGTCTTCTATAAGTCTAGTGGTTGTATCGGGCATTAAAAGGTTGATCTTTTGGTGCAATGGCAACCCTAGCTTTTAACAATTGGTATCAGAGTAGTAGGTCTTTGAAAGAGAAGTTTAACAACTTAAGGAGATCTATGGAAAATTTTAGGAAAGAAAGCCCTAAGTTTGATGGAGATTGTGTCATTCTGTATGATTATCTTTCTATGGTTGGTTGCTGCATTAATTATATGGTTTAAAGCTGTTGAAGTTGATATTGAAGTTAATGTTGATAAATGGTTTAATTATCAGATAACTAATTCACTCCCCCCCCCCTCTTAGTTATCTTGGTGGTCTTTACTTTCTAACAAGTGGTATCAGAGCTTGGTCACAGGTTCGAATCCCCTCGGGTAACGTTGAGGGGGAGATTGTAGGAAAAATGGTCAGCGCTCCCCTCAGGATTTGTGACATGGTCTAACAGCCTCCTGTGTCTTCTATAAGTCTAGTGGTTGTATCGTGCATTAAAAGGTTGATCTTTTGGTGCAATGAAAACCCTATCTTGTAATAGTGAGAACAAATCTTCTCTTTTGAAGAAGGTTGCAACCCTATAAATTCACCTTTGTTAACCAACCGAGTAATGTATCTACCCAAACACTCCACCATAATAATAAATAGGATTGGAGACAAAGGGTCCCCCTGTCTAAGACCCCTTGAATACTTGAAGAAGGGAGTAGGAGATCCATTCACAGGCACTAAGAAAGTAGCAGAGGAAACAAGACAATGAATAATATCTCTACTTCTCTTATTGAAGCCAAAAGCCTCTAAAGTAGCCTTCAAAAAATCCCAGTCAACCCTATCATAAGCTTTAGACAAGTCCAACTTCAACAAAAAACCTTCTTTTTTAGACATCATCAAAGAATAGATGTTTTCATGTATAGAAATGATTGAGTCTTGAATTTGTCTTCCTAGGAAAAAGCCATTGCATTGTCCAAAAATCAGGGAGGGAAGAAAAATAAGAACTCTAGAGGTAAGGACTTTTGAGATAATCTTGTACATAGAGTTGCATAAGCTGATAGGTAGGAACTAATCCAAACTATCAGCACCCACTTTCTTTGGAATCAAGGCTATAAAGGTACCATTAAGTTCCTTAAGCATCCTTCTTGAGCCAAAAAATTCTTTCACTGCATTGACAACATCATCCTCAATAATATTCCAATACTTATGAAAAAAGAAGAGAGGGTACCTATTAGGGCCAGGGGCTTTGTCTCCTTTAAAGGAAAAGACCACCTTATGAATCTCATCCTTTGAAGGGATATTAGTAATTGCTCTATTTTGTTCTTCATTCAAAATACAAGGAATACCATCCAACAACTCTTTTTGATGTTCCTTGTTCAGGTTATGAGCTTTCTTCAAGAGATTAACAAAAAACTTATTAGCTTCTCCCCTGAACTCATCCTGTTTTTCACTAATGGCTCCATTAATCTTAAGTCTGGAGATTTTATTTCCCATTTTGTTTTTCATAGTGGTCATGAAAAAGTACTCCAAATTTCTATCCCCTTCAAAACAATCTTCCTAGACCTTTGTCTCCAAAATCTTTCTTCTTTTGAGATTATATCATGGTATTCCACAAGTTTTGTATCTTCCTCATCCTTAGAAAAGATGCAGTACCCATCCTTCTGAATTCTATCCTGAATTTCCTTCAGCTCCTCTGCAATTTTCCTTTAATTGGTAAAGATATTCCCAAAAGTCTCTTTGTTCCATTTTTTAATATTGTCCTTAACATTTTTCAGCTTCTTAGCTATCTTGAACATGGTTGTTCCCTCAATCCTAATACTCCACCACTCCTCAATGAGTTTTTCCAGATTAGGATGGATAGTCCACATTTTCTCAAAATGAAAAGGGAAGCTCCTTTTCAAACCATTAGGCTCAGCAATAAGGGTAATCAAATAGTGATCTGAGCTAGCTCTAATATAAGCCGATAAGGTGTAGGAATAACTATTAAACCACTCACTACTTGCAAGCTCCATGTCAAGTCTAACTTGGATAAGCTCATTACCAGATCTCCTGTTGGTCAAGGTATAATTGATCCCCTACAAATCTATGTCATGTAATGCTTGGCTATCAATGAAGTCTATAAGATCAGTTCTGTTGTCCAAATTTGGTTGACTCCCTCCAAGTTTCTCATTTTCCTTTAAAGGAGTGTTAAAATCCCCCATTATGATCCACCCTTCATTAGCAAAATCACTCTTTTTTTTAGAAATATCATTCCAAAAATATTTCCTCCCCCATTTAGTATTGGGAGCATAGATATTTGTCAACATCCACGAGGTGCCATCCTTAATATGTCAAAATATGATATTAGCCATATTATTACCTTGGGAAATAACCTCCCCCCTTATGAAATTACAATTCCAAGTAACCAAAATACCCCTTGAATCCCCATCAACATCACAACCAAGGGTTTTAGCATTGCTAAAAAAATAGAGTTTTTCAACTTTGTCCTTGGACATCTTAGTCTCTCGAAGTAAGACAATGTCTGGCTTGTTATCTCTTATCATGTTTTTAACCATGTCCTACTTATTAGGATTATTTAATCCTCATACATTCCCGAGAAATAATCTTCATTTCTTATGGAAGGATCCAGACTCTAGGATGATTCTTTGACTTCCATCCGCTATGTTCCTACTGGCCTCTAATTCTCTTCTTTTCTAATTTGAGGACCTTCCTGGGGAGACATGAATGGCTCCCAAATCTCCATTCTTACTACTTCTAGTGCTTCTAGCAATCATAGTAGCATTCTTAGTCATCTTCAAAAATCCTTCTTTTTTCTTATTTTTCATTGTCTTTTTTTTTTTCACATCTGTCCATCCATCTTCAGTCAAGACATCACAATCCAAAAGGGCAGCATCAATATCTGGCTCATCTCCCCATTTTTCAAACTTAGATATAAGGGGTAAATGCTTATCAGATCCCGTAGGAGTAGAAATAGTATTCTGAGACAAATCTTTAGAATACCCCAGTATGGAACAATTTTGGGCATCTTGGAAGGTATCATCCTTATTTTGTATAGGTAAGGTATTAGCATTACCTCCAGACATTTCTCTCTCAATCAGATACACATCAAAATCATCCTTAACCTCTGTCTCACCCAAAGGCCTGGTCTAAAATTATTCAGAAAAAGAATCATCAATTCTCCTTTGGGGAGAATCATTAATTATTTTTGTGCTAACCCCTTATTCTACTTTTTTTCAGAAGGAGAAGTACCACTGCCTTCTCCAATAGTGCCCTTCTCCTTCATCTTTCCTTCTTGCTTCCCATTGTCACTCTTCCCATTGAAGTTAGATCCAGATCCTAACTTTCTTACCCACACCTTCTTTTGTTTCTTAGGTTGGGGTATTATTTTTGGGCATTTTTTAGCCCAATACCAAGTTTTCTTGTAGTGAAAGTACGAAAATGGTGTAGATTCATACTCAATCTTTTGGACACAAGAGCCTAATTTGGACTGTAGTGTAATAGATTTTGGTACGTCCAATCCCTGATGAAGCCCCAAACAAATCCTGGCATACGTTAGGCATCTCTTGGAGACCTTAATAGGATCCATAGATAAGAGCTCCCCCAAAACATTAGTTATTCCCTTGAAAACATCTTCCATCCATAACTCAAGTGACAGGCCTGAGAGGTTCACCCAGACCGGAGCTTGTACATTCAAATCATCCTGCATATTCAAGTTAGGACACCACTTATGGAAAATCATGGAGTGCTTTCCCATCACCCATGGTCCATTACATAGAGTATTCTATAGATCTTCCTCACAAGAAAAAGAAAAGGATAAACAACCTCTAGGGAGAGCCGCCACCTCAACTTGACCTTTCAAGACCCATTTTCTTTTCACAAAAGCCCTAACCACCTTGATATTAGGATGGGTTCCCAAAAACCTCCCCATAAGGGAGTTAGCCATTCTAGAAATATTAAAATCAATGATTTGATTTGGGATGGTAATTGCCAAAGTACCCTGCTCGAGGTTGGACAAATTCTTCATAGGTGGGAGAGAGGACTTACCAGCTGGCTTAATGCCAAAAAGACCTAACCAAATTTTGAAGACATGACATTATTCATCCTATTTTGATCAGTAGCCTCCATCCCCCATCCACAAACCAACATCAAGAATATTTCCTTGCTCTCCATTTACATCTATCTCCTCTTATTGACTTCCAGCCCCTGATGAACCAGTGTCAGATCTGCCATTCCCTCTGTTGTCCAAATTTGAAATTTGAATTTCTCCTTTCCTACTCACTGCTCCATTTTAATAGATGTTGATCCTATGCTAGATGAATTTTATTCTTGTTTTGATGGTGTTTTAAATTAAAAAAATTCTTTCAAAGATTGGGGTCCCACGAGTGTTGACGAGGTGAATGATCTAACCTTTTTGTTGGGAAAAGATGAGCCTTATTTTTTCAGCCATGGATTGGAAATGACCTTGAGAGTTTCTTGCTATCATCTTGAGAGTTTCTTGCTATTTTTCTTGAGAGTTTCAAGAAAAATATGAAAGTGTATCATCTTAAAATTGAAGCACTTCCATCTTGATAGGTTTAGCAGCCTCTTTTAGTACATTTATCATGATAGACTTGCATTTAGGATGCATTTGCACTTGATCTCTTTATTCTAGGTGAAATTAGGGTTAGGATTCCAAGGATACTCCTTGATTTCCCTTCTATATGGCTCTAGTTTCTAGGTATGATCTAGGTATAGGTCCTCCTAGCCTTCATCATGTTCATCATTGGCCTCTATGTCCTTTTCGGGCACTCTGACCTGTTCTATTATCATTTCCAAGTCTCTAGGCATCCCCAAGCACTCTTGCTCTCAACACTGACTGGATTTGGACCCCTAGGTCAAGGTAAAGGTTGACTTTGACCTAGGTCAAGATCGAGGTCAATTTTTACCTAGGTCAAATTCAAGGTCATCCTTGACCTTTTTTAGGATTTGATCCCGCCTTTCAAATTTTGGGCCCAGAGGACCCCAAAATCAATGTCGAGCTTTCGGATTTGAATGCAGAAGGGTTTTAATTTGAAATTCACTTAATTATTTTACCTCCTTAGTTGGTTATTGTGATTGGACCATATTTCAAGGTGAAATTTGAATTATGGGCCCTTACATTGCCCGAGGAGCCTCACCTTGAAATCTCTATATAAGCACTCTCTTTTGCATTCATTTCAACAAGTCATGATAAAGCAAGAAAGTGATGGTGAAGTGAAGATGCAAGATTGCAAGAGGATGATATAGAAGACCAAGCCATTGTTGATATCAAGCATTTTGTGAGCACACTATTGTGGAAATTCCTTTGGAGAAAGAGAGATCCCTTCTTCCTTGATCCACCATTTTCAATATTCAAGCATTCAAAGATATAATCATTGGGTAGCAATTATGGATTGTGAGTTTGGTGAGAGTACCTAGCCTTGGGGGCTTGGTATTGTATGCACCCTAAAATGGTCACCTAGAATTTGGGCCCCCATTTATTAAATTATCAATTTCCTGAATCAATGCCTTGCAACATTTTCAAATTCAAATCAAATTCTTTGATCAAATCCTAACTAATTACAATATTTCAATTTTCCCTAAGGTTTGATCATTTCATCAATAATTTTATCTAATTAAAAGAAATATTCTCTCTTAAATAAATAAAATAACGTTATTTAATTGAAAAGAAATATCTCTTAAATGAAATGATTTTATTTAATTAAAATCCCTTTTAATTAAATGATTTTATCTTATTTAGAATAATATCTCTTTTTTAATTAAATAATGTTATCTTGTTTAATTAAAAGAGAATCATTCTTTTAAATAAATAAAAAAACCCACTTAAAGCTCTTTGTGATAAAAAAAGGGAAACAAATAATTAAAAATAAAGAAAATCCCTTTTCTCTCCACACTTTCTAAAAAATGAGCTTTATTTCCTCGTTTTGGATTTATCCCACATTGCTCTTGAGGGTGCATTCTCCTCCACATTTTCCTATATAAGGAGCCCTCTCCTTCTCATTTCGGATCCTTGAATTGTCACGCTATTGTTATGCTGTAGGTTTTCTGAGAGACTTTGGAGTTTTGGAGATCTCATTACATTTTAGCCTTCATATTTACATATAGATTAATATTCATAGCATATTAGCTTAGATTATTTCATTGTTTTAGCTTAATGTTCACATAGCTTAATTAGTAGAAGAGACTAAAAATTTCATTTCAATAGAGTAGTTTTTTTCTTTGCATTGCAATCATCTAGATTAGCTTCATTTACATGTAATAACTTGATGATCAATGGAGATTAGCACTCTTGCTTCTCATCCTTGAATCTCTCATTTCTTGGTGTACTTGCATGGGTTTAACTAGGTCTGTTTGAGGGCCTCATAATACAACCTCTACACTCCACGAATAGAGAGCTATGAATCACCATTTGAGACCTCATTCTTGAGTGATCTTGAATGTAATGATTCATAGAAGTGGGACACTTTTATAGCACACAGGTATTCTTTCTTGTCACATTCAAATCTATGCATTATTGTCTAGAGGATTAGATCTTGGCATTACACATTCAATACACACACACATTCTATTACATCTGGCTATTTATGGAGGTGGATATCACACAAATAGGGGTTTGACTAAGGAAAAACCCTATATAGCCACCCCAAAACACCATTTTCAGATATCTATAGTCATTGTTTCAGGAGTTACAAAGTAGATTTGAGTACCCTTTTCGTCAAACTTTTGGGATCTAGGAACATAATTTCCGTCAGAGTAGTTCGGGTCAAGGATGACTTGTAGGGGTAAGATTGTACCCTAAGGTAAGATCTTACCCCACATTTGGGTAAAGGATGACCTACCTCAGAATTGAAAAAGCTTTCTAGGTTTCTTTGTCTTTGTTTTCCTGTCCCAAATCCGGTAGCAGAATTTCCCAAAATGGAACACAGACATCAAAAAATAGGTATTTTCAGATTAGCTTTATTATGAGGTATGTACTTTATCTTATCAAATTTTAAGTATTTCCATATTTACATTTTTATCAATCAATCAATCAATTTATATATATATGTATATAGGAAATGTGGACTTAGGATCTCTAATAGGTACATTGTTGAAAGCCCTACCTATATCCACATTTTCACCTATTACATTTTGGTGAACCCGTTTATGACAACTCTTTCTTTTTGGTGTTAGATTTGTATCTCGTGTTAGATCTTGCATGCTTATAAAAATAGATTTCTTTTATGCTCTTGCATTTATATTTCAAAAATACAAAAAAATTGCAAAATTCCTTTAAAAATATGAAAATATTTACATTTTTCATGCCTATAGAGTTACTTTGTGTTCAACATGTATGGTTTTTGTTTTGAATACTTTGATGAGGCTTTTATTGTACAAGAGGATAGATACCTTCATGAGGAACATGGAAGTGAGGATGGAAATTATTAGAATGAGATCGCCATTGATCCTATTCCTTCATTCTCCTCCACAACCTCTTCAATTGACCTTTACCATAGGGTGTGTGCATGGTTTCCTTGATGTTCCACTATTTTCAACATTGATAAACCTAAAATTATATATCCTAAACCTTTGTTGATGGTAAAAGGATGTCCTTGAATAACAATTAAGGGTAAACCTAGAGATCCTTTGGATTTCTTTGATAACACAAATTCTGTTTCACATGCTTATCGCACATGGAATAACCCTTAGTCTACTGTTCTAGTTTCTTTACCACCTTCTCAACCTATGCTTCCTCAAGCTCCTAGGTTTCCTTCTACCTTTAAGGAGTATGACCTAGTTGACCAATTACATGCAACTCTTGCTAAGACATCTTTATGGGAATTACTTCAGACTTCCTTGACATATCATGAGGCATTGCAAAAGGCTTTATCCACTCTTCCTACTTTTCCTCCTAATCAAGAGAACATTCATTCTATTCTGGAGTGCATGCATACTATGCCTTCTGTACCTCCTATTGTGTTTACTGATGATGATTTACCTTCACTTGAGGTGCATAATCAATATGATGCTCTTATGGTTGCTATTTCTATTAATCAAAGTATCATTCATAGAATGTTAATTGATAATGGATTTGGGCTTAATGTTTGTAGCATGGATATGATTAAGGCAATTAAGGCTGATCTCACAACTATTCAACCTAATAGTGTCCCTATATGTGGATTTGACAATATTGCAAAAAGAACTTTGGGCATTATTACCTTACTTGTTAAATTTGGTCCAGTTATTCTAAATACACCTATTCATGTTATTCCTAGACCTCTCAATTATAACCTTCTTCTAGGTAGACCTTGGTTACATATTATGCATGCAGTTACTTTAGCTCTTCATAGCAAGGTTTGGTTCATTTACAACAACCTAATGTAAACATTACATATAGATGATGCACCAAATCCTTGCCTAAATGAATAATATGTTAAAGTCTTTGAGACTCTTCAACCAAGTAAAGAGATTGAAAAACAACCTGAGATCAAATAGCCTGAAGCTCCATCTTCTTCTTTGATTGAGGATGATTGGGGAACATTGGAATTTAGTCCTACTTTCATTGGAGAGTATAAGGTCTCTGATTTGGAATTTATGAAACAACAAAGTGAATTTGAAAAACAAGTTTTTACTCCTTCCCCACTTTCTGAGGAATTAAAAAGTAACCTTTTTGCAACTTCGATTGAAGAAACAATCGAAACAATAAAACCTAATTACTATGATATTGTGACATATGCCACTCCTTGGACTCCATGTGATATGGCTGATAGATATGGTTCTGGTTATCATCTTCTTAAAAAGTTTGGATTTAATGGGAAAGGATGTGGTAAATATGAGCAAGGTATACAAGGACCTTTGGATAATGAAATTTATGATCATACATATGGATTAGGATTTAATCCTTATAGAAAACCATCACTTTTTCCTCTTAATGTTAACCATATATGTAGGGGAAAGTTGAATTTGGTTAATCTACTCCTTCTTGACATTAATCAAGGACCTACTATGGATATTTTTCCTGAAGATGAAGCCTTAGTGGATTTTTTAGGGGTTTATGAGGACTTACCTAATTTCCATAAAAAATGACGGAAGCCTTATTGTTTAATTACATATACTTATTTTGGAGAACATGATAAATGGGATATTTCTCCTTTACTGATGGATTCTCTAATACAAAGTGATTTATTAATAACTGAGATTGTCAATATTCAAATGGATGAAAATGACTGTGAAAAGATGATCAAAATTGGGAAATGTTTGAATCAGAAAGAACACGATCAGTTGGTTCCCCTTTTACTTGAATTTAAGGACATCTTTTCTTGGACCTATTCGGATATGCTGGGCATAGATTCTAAGATTGTTACTCACAACATTGTTCTCAAACCAAATGCAAAACATGTGAAGCAAAAAATTTGAAAGATGAATCCGCGAATTGCTTTATTAGTTAACTCTGAAATTAAAAGATTATTGGATTCTAGATTTATTCATTCTATTGAATATTCAGATTGGATTTCAAATATTGTGTCTATTTCAAAAGGAGAAAATAAGATAAGGATGTGTATTGACTTTAGAGACTTAAACAAAGGATCCTTAAAAGATGATTTCTTGTTACCGAATATTGATATGATTATGGATTCAATAGTGGGTCACACTTTAGTATCTTTTATGGATGGTTTTTCTAGCTATAATAAAATATTTATTCCTCCTGAAGATCAATTTAAAACTGCATTTATAACACCTTTGGGAACATTTTGTTGGGTCATGATGCCTTTTGGATTAAAAAATGTAGGAGAAACTTATCAACGAGGTATGACCTTAATTTTTCATGATTACATTCATAATATTCTTGAGGATTATGTGGATGATATCTTGGAAAAATCTATACAAAGAGAAGATCATGTTACTATTTTACAATAGATATTTGAATGGATTAGAAGTTATAATATGAGATTGAATCCTAAGAAATGTGTCTTTGGATTTGATTCTGGTAAATTTTTAGGATTTATAATCTCTAAGAGAGGCGTAGAAGTAGATATTGAAAATATTAAAGCTATTGTTAATACACCTCCTCCTAAGAATATTTCTCAATTGCATAGTTTACAAGGAAAAATTCAAGCTATTCACCATTTTGTTTCCAACTTAGCTAATATAACTATTCCTTTTACTTCCTTGCAAAGAAAGGATACCATTTTCTCTTGGAATGATGAATGTAAATAATCCTTTGAGAAATTTAAGGAGTATCTCACCAATCCTCCTATCTTGCAACTAGCTAAATTTGATAAACCCTTTCATTTGTATACTTTAGCCACTCTGAAAGCAGTGAGTGCATTGTTAGCTCAATATGATAGTGAAGGTAAGGAAAGACCCGTGTATTACATTAGTTGAACTTTACTAGATTATGAAATAAGATACACAAATTTGGAAAGACAATGCTTAGTTGTAGTTTATGTTTTCCAAAAACTTAGGCATTGTATTTTAAATGCTGAAGTCAATGTGATTGTTAAATTTGATCCTTTGAAACATCTTTTCTTAAAAACTGATCTCTCTAGCTGTTTGGCAAAGTGGGTGATGTTACTTACAGAATTTGATCTTAATTTCATTTCTCAGAAGTCAATTAAAGGGAAAGATTTAATAGATTATCTGGTTGAAGCTCCTTTTCCTCATTCTGATACGTGCTCTACTTCAATAGAATTCCCCGATGAGAATATTCTAGCTATTAAATAGGATGATGTTTGGGAATTATATTTTGATGGATCTAGATGTAAGAAAGGTTCTGGTGTTGGTATTATCTTGATCCCACCTAAAAAAAAAAAAATCCCTTTATCATACAAATTAACCTTCCCTTGTAATAATAACTTTGCGGAGTATGAAGCTCTTATAGCTGGTCTTCGAGAAGCTTCATCCCTTAACATCAAACACTTGCAAATTTATGGAGATTCACAATTAATTATTGAACAAATTAAGGGAGGTTATCAGACTAAGAATGATAAAATGACACAATAAAGAAATTTGGCTATTGAGGTTCTTTCACAATTCTCTTCTTATACAATTCAAACTTTATCTAGGAAGGATAATCGACATGCAGATGCTATGGTGAGCATAGCTTCTTTGGTTTGTCTTGAGAATAACACTGGAAATTTTCATTTTACTATACAAACTCTTAAAAACCCTACAATTTCTTATAAGATTACCTCTGATTGTTTTAATTTGCATTTGAATGAATGGTATTCTCATATCTTTCATTTTTTGAAAGATGGTACTTTTCCTAAATCAACAACAAGGAACATGCATAATCATATTAGGAAGCTTGCAGCATGTTACATCATCTTAGGAGACACTCTTTACAAACACTCTTATGAAGGTTTACTATTAAGATGTCTTAATAGAATCAAAATTATGATAGCTTTAGAAGAAGCTCATTCTCATTCTTGTGGGGGACATTTTGGTGGAAAATCTCTGGTTAATAAACTTCTTAGAATGGGATATTATTAGCAAACAATGGAACAATATTCTTTCATGTTTGTTAAAAAATGTCCTCAATGTCAACAACATAGTAATTTGATTCATGCTCCTACTCATGAGCTTCGTAATCAAGTTTCTTCATGGCCTTTTAGTATTTGGGGTTTTGACCTTATTGGAAAAATCTCACCAGCTTCTTCTCAAGGACATACATACATCTTGGCTACTACAAATTACTTCACAAAGTAGGTAGAAGTTGTCCCTCTTCATTCAACAATCATAGATGTTATCTGTGAGTTTATCCTTAACAATAATTTTAGATAATGGTACCTCTTTTAAGAACAAAAAGTCATGAAATTCTTGGAGAAATATCAAATTCAACATATATTTTCAACTCCTTATTATCCTCAATCTAATGGTCAAGATGAAGCATTGAATACATTCATTGAACAAATTCTGAGAAAAATAGTTAACAAGCATGCAAAAGATTGTCATACCCAATTGACCTATGCTTTATGGGCTTATAGAACTAGTGTTCGTACTACTATAGGTACTTATCCTTACAATCTTGTCTGTGGTACTAATGCTATTATGCCTTTGGAATTAGAGATACCTTCTTTAAATGTTTCATTTCATGGCATAATCGACAAGGATACATTTCGAGAACAACACTTACAAGAATTAGAAATGTTGGATGAACAATGAATACATGCTTTGGAACATATAAAAGCTTATCATAAAAATCTTCAGAAATAATATAATCATAAGGTTATTGAACATAAATTTTTAGTTGGTGATCTAGTCTTATATGAGAATCAATGAAATGTGAATGCTTTACCTAGTGAAAAAGGAAATTTTATCCCTAATTGGCTTAGATCTTTTATTGTGATTGAATACTTTGGTTCAGGTGCTTATAAACTTTCTGATATGGATGGTGTTTCTCTTAAGGAACCTATCAATATTATGCATCTTAAACATTATTATCCTTAATTTATTTCTTTTTCTCTCAGTGTATTTATGTATTCCTTATAAAATAATTGTGTTTGTTTTATAGGTTATGTAGTTTCAGTAAAATTATATTTGAATATATTTATGCACCTTCTTTCTTTCTGTTAAGTTTTATATTGATGAAAATATAGTAATCAAACATAGAACTAATTAGTAGAGAAATTTTTTCATTCATAAAATCTTTTCAGTTTTGATACATATGTAGCCCATGGCCCTATCTATCACTCTATCTATCTCTATGCTCTAATGGTTGATGACTCCCAAATCTCTCTGATCTATGATGAGAAGTAGTAGATGTATGAAAAATAGTCTGTGAGTGGCTCCTCAATATTCTCATATCACACATGTACACCTAGGCCCTCTGTAGCTTGTCCATAATTTTATCTTCTCTTTCTTTGTACAATCTCATCTCTCGTTAGACACATGCAAAGATATCGACATGCCTATCGGGATCTCTATGAACAATGGAGGACTCTCACTCACCGGCTGGTAGTCAGTAGGATATGCATGTATCCTTCAAAACCTTAGATACAAAACTCCTCCACTCTGCTATGCTAGTTGTGGAATGGAAACAAATTTATCAATTTAATGCTCTTTTCTCATAACTTAAGTCACATTTTCCATCAATTTCATATTTCATACCTAGATCTCCCTCCTGAGCATCACCAAAGGATCTAGATGGTGGGGGCATGGAGTGACTACTCTCTCCATGCTCGCTATGTCTAGGTCTCGGTAGTGATGTCTTTGTGTGGGTGCATGGAGGTCATCATGATCTTAGTGGTGATGCATGAAAACCGTGCACATCTTCACCAGTATCATCACATGGGGGAATCTCCTCTGCTCTCTCCTCCTCCATATGGTCTCCCTTGGAGATGTGCTCCTCCTCATCTCTGAGATCCTCATCCTCCTTTGATGTACCATTATCCCAATGTGTCCTCTCTAAAAGGCCTAGATCACCTATGGGATAATCCTAAGGAAAGATGGGGTGGGTTCCCTTCAAACCCTAGTACCTAATGTAGTCTCAGCTGATGTCTGAATAGGATACATATGATGGTACCTCTATGTCCTCTATCTCATGTGCATCACTATCTACTATTTCTTCTATTGATGGTTGGCATATGGTGCCGAGTCTTTGATAGTACCTCATGGGATGTGCATAACAAGGTACTACCCCAGGGACTCCCTATAAAAGGCCAAACTATCTCATCACTCGATCATAGTAGTATGGCATCATTGTGTGACTTTGATGACCCTCTAGTAGCTTGCACTACTATGAATGTCTCATCTGGTGTCATGTATTAGGCCACTCTATCATATGACAATAGGGTCTCCATATCACATCTTTACCTAGAATGCAGTCCAAACATACCCTCCAATAGAGGATATCTTTGAATTGCTAGACATCTTTTAGAGGATAAGAAAATCCTCTCAGTGTGCTAGCATCTACCATCACTAGAACACCCTGTGGTCATGTACATGTGAATCTCTCAAACAACCAAATCTGTAAAAGTGTGCATACTGAAAGACTCTCTCTCTGATATCTCGCTAGCTGATATAGCTCGTGGTATAGCTGGGCTAACATACTACATCCCCACAAGTAAACAATCCTATCACTCTCCATCCTTCATACAAGATGGTTGAAAAGTGTAGAGAAGATTTTACCCTTTGTGTTGGGTACCACAACCAAGGATAGTATACATAGCATCACTCTCCATACTAAAGGTGTAGGGCCTGCCAGTATGGATGATAAGGTGATCTGATCTGACCGTGTTCGCATCTATGGAATCCATCCTAAATAATACTTTGCATCTACCAAGACATCCTCAAGACCTCGCTGTGCTCTCAGCCTGACAAGTTCACCTCAGATTAGAATCCGCAAGATTCTGTAAATGTCCTCCAGTGTCACAGTGATCTCACTTAAGGGAAGATGAAAGGAGCATGTATCCTCATCCCACCTCTCTATTAGAGCTGATAACATGGATCGATGTAGTCTAATCTATGGTAGGACTATCACCCAGTACAACCCTACATCTCTTAGTAACTGCATCTCATCCTCTCTTAGCTTGAATAGTTTCTCTCTGATAACTGCCAATAACCCTCTAAAGGGATGCTCTTAGAGATGAACCAAGTCCTGTAAGCACAAAAAAACATCATATCAGCATTCTACATCATAAAATCTATAAATATAACTTGACTAGGTCAAGGTCGACCTTAGTTAGGTCAAGGATTACCTTCTTGGGTCAAGGTTGACTTTCCTGGGTCAGGGTCGACCCTTTTGGGTCAAGAATGACCTCACCCCAGACAAGGTGGAGACCTTCCACTTCATGTCAACCTTTTTTGATCAAGGTCGACATAACTAGGTTAGCATCAAACCTTAAGGGTCAAGGTTGACCTTGCCTACATAAATCAAGAATTTATGAAATACAGAAATCAAAAATAGAAACTCACCTCAAGAAGTGACCGTTTGGTAGCTAGGCACTGTCTTAGGAACTCCATGCATGTCTCTCAAATTTCTTCTCTCCTCAGCATCTTTCTTTCTCTCTTCAAATATGAAAATGTTAAGAATGAGTAAGTATGACTTCCTTTTCCTTATTTATAGTCAAAATTAGGGTTTTGTTAGGGTTTTTGTTAGGGTTTACTCATGTTAAATTTGAATTTCCCTTTATATGCATTTAGATAGACATTTACTCTTTTCATCATAACTTGAGTTTGGTAACTCCATTTTCAGTGCCGTTAGTGGCGTTAGAATAATAATTAAAATACCTAACTCCTTGAATTAGTTTAGGAAGGATAGAAATCCTTATAATTGGTTTAGGAAATAACTTTTCAATAAAATGCATATCTAGTGTATAAAGTTATCCTTATCACCCTATTTCACCCTTCAGAAGTAGAAAGCTGAAATAGGGGGGCATAAGGGGCTTTATGCACTTCTCAATTTTCATTTAGTAAGATCTAGGTGATTTATGAATTTTTATTAACCTTATGTATTGTAGGTTCTAATGGTTTTCTGCAGGATCTCTACATCGAGGACTTGGCTATATCCTTTTTATTTACTATGATGTTTTGTTACTTTAGCTTGCATATTCATGTAGTGTCATATCTAAGCTAAAGTGGGGGATAAATGTATCATCTTAAAATGGAATCACTTCCATCTTGATAGGTTTAGCACCCTCTTTTAGTGCATTTATCATGATAGACTTGCATTTAGGATGCATTTGAACTTGATCTCTTCATTCTAGGTGAAATTAGGGTTAGGATTCCAATGATCCTCCTTGATTTCCCTTCTCTATGGCTCTATTTACTAGGTAGGATCTAGGTATAGGTCCTAATAGCCTTCATCATGTTCATCATAGGCCTCTTTTTCCTTTTATGGCACTCTAACCTATTTTGTTATCATTTCCAAGTATCTGGGCATCCCCGGGACCTCCTACTCAACACTGATTGGGTCTGGACCCCTAGGTCAAGGTTGAGGTCAAAATTGACCTAGGTCAACATTGAGGTCAACTTAGACCTAGGTCAAAGTCAAGGTCATCCTTGACCTTTGTTAGGATTTGATCCCCCTTTTCAAATTTTGGGCCTGAAGGACCCCAAAATCAATATTGGGCTTCCGGATCCGAATGCGGAAGGGTTTTAATTTGAAATTCATTTAATTATTTCCCTCCCTAGTTGGTTATTTTGATTGGACCATAATTCAAGGTGAAATTTGAATTATGGGCCCTTACATTGCCCGAGGAGCCTCACCTTGAAATCTCTATATAAGCACTCTCTTTGGCATTCATTTCAACAAGTCATGAGAAAGAAAGAAAGTGATTGTGGAGTCAAGATGTAAGATTGCAAGAGGATGATATAGAGTATCAAGCCATTGTTGATATAAAGCATTTTGTGAGCACACTATTGTGGACATTTCTTTGGAGCAAGAGAGATCCCTTCTTCCTTGATCCACCATTTTCAATATTCAAGCATTCAAAGATACAATCATGGGGTAGAAATTATGGATTGTGAGTTTGATGAGAGTAGTTTAGCCTTGGGGGCTTGGTGTGCTTTCTTGTCACATTCAAATCTATGCATTGTTGTCTCATATCAATTCATGCTAGGGTTTTTAATCTAGATGATTAGATTTTGGCATTACACATTCAATACACACACACACATTCTATTACATTTAGCTATTCATGGAGGTAGAGATGACAAAAATTGGGGTTTGAATAAGGCAAAACCCTATATAGCCACCCCAAAACACCATTTTTTAGATATCTATAGTCGCTATTTTGGGAGTTACAAAGCAGATTTGAGTACTCTTTTCATCAAACTTTTGAGATCCGCAAACAGAATTTCTGTTGGAGCAGTTCAGGTCAAGGATGAAATTTAGGGGTAAGATTGTACCCCGGGGTAAGATCTTTCCCCACATTTGGGTCAAGGACAACCTCCCTCAGAATTGAAAAAGCTTTCTTGGTTTTCTCTTTCTCTATTTTCCTGTCCTAGGTTTGGTTGCAGAATTTCCCAAAATGGAACATAGACATCAGAAAATAGTTATTTTCAGATCAACTTTATTATGGGGTATGTACTTTATCTTATCTAATTTCAAGCATTTCTAGATTTACATTGCTATCAATCAATCAATCAATCAATATATATATATATATATATATATATATATATATATATATATATATATATATATATATATATATATATATATATATATATATATATATATATAGGAAATGTAGACTTATGATCTCTATTAGGTACATTGTTGAAAGCCCTACCTATATCCACATTTTCACTTATTATAGAAAGCTATGCTGAAATGTGGCTCTTTGGACATGGAAGTTGGTCCACAAGATCCCTACACATAGTTATTTTGGTTTGAAACAATGGAGAGTTCTCCAAATGGAAGTGGTACCGAGGTCTTTCATTCAAATACAATCCTTTGTTCCAAAAAGGCTCATTCTTCTTGCAGTCAGTGAACTATTTTGTGTAAGTATTTCTTGGTTTTGGTTTCTATGGTGAGGTTCTCTCAGCTATATATATTTGTAAATAGCTTTCTTCTCTTTGAGTTTTTTTTTTGTAGTTTAGTTGGCCCTGGTTTCAGCTTTGGTTGTTAGTCTAGTTTGGTTAGTTCTTTGATGCTATTTAGTTTTAGTTTGGTAGTAGTTTTGGTCTTTTGGTGTGTTGACCTCTCTAGAAGAAGTTCCCCATACTCTATGATATAATGAATCTTCTCCCAATTGTTAGAATAACTAAGAGGGGGGTGAGGAATCAGTTATCCATAGTCCCAATCCTAAAATGTATATCCAAAATTTTTTTACTAAAACTTTTGTAGCTCGGTAACATAAAATATTATTTTGTCTGTGCTTTTATCGATTACCAAATAATAACATATAGTGATTATAGATCAAATCCAATATGCAACATTTAAAGTATGACAAAAAATAATCATCACAGTCAACACATAACACAAGAAATTTAACGTGGAAAATCTATAAAGGGAAAAACCACTTGGGACCGACAACACAAAAATTGTTCACTCTTCTGAAGTGAGGTCAGTGAGGACCCAACCCTGTTAAAGGTTACAAACACACTATGAGGTGTGACCTTGTTAGAGGATTTTAGACCAACCATTATCATCCAACTAGCATTCACTATGGGGTTGACAAAATAACAAATGTACACTCTATGAATGACATTACAAGACTTTCTAGTCCACTCTGTTAAGATATTTATCTATTTACAATGGTTAAAATGTAACAACAGGTGATCTGATTACAACACAACTTCAATTGCATATTATCAGATCTATATTAAGCTCATTCAAATCCTTTGATCAATATATCAATTATGTTTCAATCAATATTCAGTAACTTACTATTTCTCGGTTATAGCTTTCTGACGCTCGGTAATCTCTGTAGTTCAGTTCTCCTTAACCAGTCTGATCAAGCATGCATGAAGCTTGTTCACATGATATCTCTATAGTCTCCTTCTTCTGGCATGATTTCATCATGAAATCCTAGTCTCTTAAATAGAGAAGTAAACCATTTTAATTCCATCCATCAGATTTTGCCACTTAATCTCCTTTTTTGATTTTTCTGCTTTAACCTTCCTCAGCTGATGTGTCAATAACATGTTTTATTTCAATCCCTTAGATCTTCTTCAAATTATGTTAGCTATCAATCTTCATAAAGAACATTATCTTCAACTCTGATTATGGAGTACTTTATAGCTCATCAACTTCCATAGGCTAAACTAGTAATTTAGTTCTTTTCTTCTACTCGGTTAACAAAGAAATGTGTCGGTAAACACAAGCTCAGTTTATATTGTACTCGGTATACACTACACTATGTCAGTGTATACTAAAATGCTTCTTTAATCAACCACACTACTTTGTGCATTTTTATCTATCCTTCATCATAGATGAATGCAACATAATCAAGTCAATAACATAAGGTCATAGACTCATTCATAAGTTACCCAATGTATTCTATATCCTTATCTATCATATCCATCTTCCTCATGTAGATATATTTGTTCTTCATCTCTTTTCTTCTTCTTTCTACAGATGTTTGGGTATAACAACTTACAAGATAAGTATTGTCAAAACTAGTTGACATCAATAACAACATATTACAAATTTAATCATATTACATATCTAATCAGAAACTCAGTGATCTAAAATCATAGATCTTCAAGTCATACAATTTATTCAAATCATTTGCAGTTCATCAATCTCTCCCTTTGGCATTGATGGCAACACAAGTAATATGAAATATGCCATACACATAACAAACATGTATTCTACAACTCTGTCAACAAATGTTGTAACTCAGTACAAGCTCTCCCTAGCTTAATATGTTTAATCACTACGTTACATAAAAGCATTTGCAAGTGCATAATAACTTTTGCAGATATGATCTTTTCATCTCATAGGTTTTCTTCTGTTCTTAGTAACTAATCTTCAATGCTCTCCCTTTTCTATATCTCTCTCCCTTTGTCTTTGGCTTCATATGGAGATCTCTCTCCCTTTGATAGCAATGCCAAAGAACAATAAAAACATACAGCTCTATAGTAGCCATGTAACTTTCTATTTTCTGGTGCATTCTCTGTATCTCGGTATACTGATGTGCAAATCTATTCTAGTTCTTCAACCTTTCACAACTTTAGACAGAAGTCCAAAGTGTGAACTCTGCTGCATCAACATGTATGATCTTCTAATAAGATTAGGCGGATACAACCTTGAGATCACCTTAGTGACCAGTAGATAGGGGATAGACCCCAATTCTAGTCCTCAAGTATTCATATGTATCCTTCGATAGAGGCTTTGTAAATATGTCAGCAAGTTTTTCTTTTGATGTAACAAATTCTAGCTTCACTTTCTTCTCCTGTACTTGTTCCCTTAAGTAGTGATACTTAATATATATGTGCTTTTTTTTAGAGTGCATCACTGGATTCTTTGAAATATTAATAGTGCTAGTGTTATCACATTATATAATCACCGGCTTAGCGATTACCTCATTCATACCTTCCAACACTTGATTGATATAAGCAATATTTGAATAGTTAGTAGTAGCAACAACATACTCTACTTTAGCTGTAGATTGGGAAATGCAAGATTATTTCTTACTTGTCCATGTAGCAAGTCTTTCACCAAAGAAGAATGCTCCTCCAGTGGTACTCTTTCTATCATCCACATTTCCAGCCCAATCAACATCGGTGTATACCTTAAGTTCAAAATTTCCTTTCTTAGGATACGATAGTCCATAATCTTCAGTTTTCTTTAGGTATCTTAAGATTTTTTTTGTAGCAACCATGTGTGACTCTCTGGGGTTTGCAAAAAATCTAGCAACTATTCCAACAGCATGTGCTATATCAGGTCTACTATGAACTACATACATTAACTTACCAATCATGGATCAATATAGTTTCTAGTTTACCTCAGTAGTTCCATCTTCTTTAGTTAGTTTACATCTAGTAGCCATTAGTGTTCCCACATGTTTAGCATCTTCCATGCCAAATGTCTTCAATAATTCCTTTATATATTTAGATTGTGTGATGAATATAGCATCATTATGTTGAATCACTTGTAAGCCTAGAAATAACTTAATCTCTCCAAACATAGACATTTCAAATTCACTTTTCATTTCATTAGCAAATGACTTACAGATATGATCTTTTCCTCCAAATATTATGTCATCCACAAATATCTCAGCAATCAAGATAGTATCATTAGAATTTCCTTTCATGTACAGATTACTGTTCTCACTGGTTCTAACAAATCCAATACTTAGCAAATAGTTATGCAGCCTCTCATGCTAGGCTCTCAGTGCTTTCTTTAAACCATATAAAGCTTTATGTAATATACATACCATATCTTTGTTGTCTAGATCAATGAACCCTTCAGGTTGTTCTATGTAGACTTCTTCTTTAAGTATCCCATTCAGAAAAGTAGATTTAACATCCATTTGGTAAACTTTGAACTTTTTATGTGTAGCATATGCAAGTAACATTCTAACACCTAATCTAGCAACAGGTGCAAAAGTCTCACCATAATCTATTCCTTCCTCTTGTGCATATCCCTTGCATACTAACCTAGCTTTGTTCCTTGTTACCTCTCCATTCTCATTAAGCTTGTTTCTGAATATCCACTTAGTATCGATAACATTCTTGTCCTTAGGTCTAGGTACTAAACTCCAAGTTTTGTTCTTCTCTATCTGTTCTATTTCCTCTTTCATTGCATTAAACCATTCATCATTCTCTAATGCAACTTTTACATTCTTTGGCTCATATTCACAAAGTAGACATGTACCTTGTCTTGCTTTACTTCTTGTTTGCATGCCAGCTTGTCTGTCTCAAATGATTTGTGTCTCAGGATGATGTCTTCTAAAAAATCTTGCTAGTATCTGATCTCTTCTTTCTTGTTCATCCTATGTAGGTTCATTTTCTTTCTTGGTAGGTGCTTCCTGCTCGTCAGTTTCTTTTTCCTATTCCTTGGTATTATTTTCCTGCTAACTGGTTTTCACTGTCTGCGGTGTCCGTAGGTACTCTAGTTGTTCAATGTAAGCGAATCTACCGTAGTCTTCTAGTTTCTTTGTGCTTTCCTCTGCATTCTTATCATCAAACTCATCAACCTGAACATTATTAATTTCAATCATTTTATTAGTTACTTTGTTAAGACACTTGTATGTTTTACTTTTAGTGGAATATCCCATAAATATCCCTTCATCACCTTTTGAGTCAAACTTCCCATTTCTTTCATCTTTCAGAATAAATCATTTACTTGCAAAAATCTTGAAATAACTTACAGTGGGTTTGTGACCAAACTATAACTCATAGGGTGTCTTATTAGTGTCCTTCTTTAGTTGTACTCGGTTTAGAACATAAATAGTTGTGCTAACTACTTCTCTCCAGTATGTCTAAGAAACATTCTTTTGTAACATCAATGTCCTTGCATAGTCAACAATTGACCTATTCCTCCTTTTAGCTATTCCATTTTGTTGAGGTGTCCTCGGTGTAGAGACCTATCTTCTAATACCATGCTCATTACAAAAGTTAGTAAATTCATTAGAAATAAATTCACCACCTCGGTCAGATATTAAGCATTTCAATTCTTTACTAGTCTCTTTCTCAAATTTTTCTTTATACTGTGTGTGTGAATTTTGTACCTAGCTGTAGACACAACACTTTATTAAAACATTAGAGGTTAGCCAAAAACCAAAATTGGCAATGAAATGGAAATTAAACTAACTAGGCAATTTACTGCCTTCTAGTAGGTGCGAGTATGATACTCTCAGATCAGACCGAGACTAGTGACAATGCAACACCCAAACGAAGGATTTGAATGCAAAGAATGAAAGATTATGAATGCAGATTAAGCTATATTTTTGGATTTTCTGTGCAATAATATGGAAAACTATATGAAATTAATCTAGAATGAATGAAATTGGGATGCATATTTGATCTAAAAATGCTATGAATGAGTATGAAACTATGTAAAAGCTAAATGATCAACTATGAAAGATCTCACAAATCGCCTGTCGCAAATGCTGAATCCTTCAATCGCCAAATCGCCAGAGTAATTGTGCAAATCAAGTGTTTTAATTATGAAGAGCTGACCCTTGGTTTTATAGAAATCCAGGGCTTTGGAGGTGCATGAGAAAAGCCATAAATCACTCGTGATAAACTCAGGTTGATTTTTTAGTTATCAGGAAATTAGAGATAATTAACTCATAAAATCATGCAAAAGTAGAGTTTTACTCAAAATAGAGTTTTAGATTAAATTTCAACTCATCATCAGATGTTGATTTTCAATTTAAAATTGATTGTTAATTTCTAGTTGCTTGCTTTTCTGTTTGTGCATGATTTATTTATAAATTAATTTAAAATAAAGTGATTTATTTTCCACTTAACTGATTTTTGAAATTAAAACAACTGATTTATGGGTTAATCAATTATTAAATCACACTTTATTCAAAAATTATATTATTAAATATTGACAATTGACTTTAATTAATTAAATAGGAATTTAATCAATTTAGTCATGAGATTTTAGATTTATTGTCAAAATTAAATAATACAATTTAGGAATAATTAAATTAAATTTAATTAAATAATTAAGTGGCAGTATTAAATCTAATTAATTAAATATTCAGAATATTCAATTAATTAAACTTTAGGATAAATTAGCTTTATCACCAAATAATCATTAAATTAAAGATAATTAGGATAAATAGGAATATTGCTAGGAATATTTCCCGATGCAGAATTTAGGATAATCAATTAAATTTGATAATGTGTAGATGTGCCTTAGGTTAGGACTTTGATGTCGATTTCATTCGAATTGAATATGTAGGAGGTTAATGAACCTATAGCCCATTTTTGGGGTATTACATTTTGCCCCGCTTTGAATCACTGTGCAAAGCATAGTGGTTCAAAGAATAGTCTGTGTATGATGTATGAAACTGATTTGAAAGATTAACCAATTCAGAAACCGATTGAAAGATTTAAAGAAAAGAGATACCGACCTAGGCCCAAAATGACCAAGAATCAAGATGATGCTAGCTATATCAACAATGAACCGATGATTACGAAAAAGTGCCAAAACACCTAATTCTGAACCTTATGATTGTGAAGAAGTGAGTGACCAATTCCAGACCTCAATTTCCTTGTATGAATCATATTGGTATCACATCCTGAACCCATCAGTTATGAAGAAACAAGGAAATGACGCGAATGAACCGTTGGTTACGAAAAAGTTGATATAGTTTACAAGATAGATTTAGGATACCAGATTGATATGGATCTTGATGAATCTGATATGCCCCAAGGGATAATAGATTTGCCCCAAGTGATGAGGACTTTAGATGAATCAATGACTAGACATGGTTGTTGTCTTGATCACTGAGGAAAGATTTGATTTTCATATTTAGATTTACAAACTTTGAATGATGTGCAATACCATTCCCCTTTCGTGATTAAAATTTAAATCTGACAAGAAAAGTCAGCGTTAAATGGTTTTGAAGCATGTAAATTGATTTGAGAATTGGTTGTACATGTTTGAGAATGCGTTCTGCATCATTTAGAGGTCCTGGAGACCAAGTTTGACTAGGTTTGGCCATGAGTTGACCAAGTTGGAATTTTAATAGTTTGATGTAAGATAATCTATTAAGTTGGAAAATGGATTTTTATGATGATTGAAGGTTGACTATGCAAGTAGTTAATAATATGAATGATCTCAGATTTTGATTTTGATCCCAAAAAAAGGATTTTACTTTCTATTTCGGTGGAGGGACCTTCATACAATGCTCAGTCCTTGTGTCATGTTTAGCATTTTTGGTTTTGAAGAATCATTTAAGTGTTCAAGCAATTTTTGAGATCATGCAAAGTGCAAAATGAAATGCAAACCTAGGACCTAGGACCTAGTCACTGATCATGTGTTGATCATTTGTCATCATTGAGTTTTTTAGATAACCAGATAAATCAATACAATGCCCACTATTTATGAAACCATAGACATATGAATAATGATTTTTACATGCTCAGGAATTAATACAATGCCTACTAGTGAGACAACCATGGACATATGAATATTGATTTTATTTTTGGAATGTTGGATTAGATATAAGCATCAAGGCATAAACGCCAAGATGACCTGAATATCATGTCCATTTTTATATAGCAATTTGTATAAGCATCAGAACATAAACATCATGATGACTTGAATACACCTTGCATGCAAACACATCAAATAGTTAAGAGATCATTCTAAATCTAGTGTGAATTACCCGTAGTGACCCTTTATCATTCACATCCTTAGGCAAGATCGCGCTTCATAGTAGGAGATAGAAATCACTCAAAAAGATAATAGTTAGATCAAACTTCCTTGAATTTCCTAGGTATCAATGGTCAAGGTACTCATGGCCATCCAATTCGAGATAGAGGCTCTTACAGATGGACACCATTTCAATCTAAAATTTCAAAAGTTGTTAGATTTTCATATACAAGCAGAAGACAAAGAAAAGATTATGCCCCTAGTCATCACTCTTTAAATCCTGTAAAGGACATCATCGAAGAGCTCAAAGGACATAATATGCAAAAATATCAATGCAAATCAGTAAGCATACAAGGAGATAAAAGCATGTAAAAATCATAGATTGTTTTCAGTGTGATGTTTGATTGCATTGTTGTAGATGCAAAATCCTTTCTGGAGACGAGACTGATGGACTAACTCAAATGAAGCTTCAAAGGAATCTGATTGGATATGACACGTCTAAGATACATTGGAGGCCATAGGATATGACATGGATTTCCCCCAAGTGTTAAGAATTGATAGGATACAGACACCTTAGCTGATTGGTGTACAAACTGACTTATTGAAAATAGGAATGTGGGAACAAACCAAGAGATATGTACAAATTAAAGCAAGACTGAAAGCTGGGAAAGACCAAGATTGTGCTGATAGATGGAGCATTTTGAACAAGTGGCACCTATTTGTCAGGGTTTCACCATCTTGGTAGAGATTCTATTTTTGCTACCAAGGCGCCTATTTCCAAGTTTTCACCAAGGCACTTTTTCTTTTTCTCATTTTTTTTTCTTTTTTTCATTTTTCAATTTTTTTGATATTTTTCATTTTTCCAATTTTTAAGATTTTTTTCAGGACATTTTACCATACACTGAATGCCTTAGGCATAGAATTTCTTCAGATGGAGAACATTGATTGGTTCTTAGAGTTATTCTCCTTCAGTCATTGAGAGTTGATAGGCTCCAAAGCCAAAAGTAGCAGTGATTACAAAGGGACCTAGCTAGTTGGGTTCAAACTTCCCCTTGCACTCTCTATGTGATTGATTTTTAGGATTCTCTCTCAAGACTAGATCACCAACCTAAAATTCTTTGCGTTTGACTTTCTTGTTGTAGCCTCTAGACATTATCTTCTAATATACTCTGAGATGATCATATGTTGCTTGTCTGTGCTCATCTAGTAGTTCAAATTCTTTCCACCTAGACATTTTGTAGTCATCATCAGTTACTATACCATGCATTCTGATTCTTAGTGATGGGATTTCAACCTCAATAGGCAGTACCGCTTCAGACCCATAAACTAAAGTGAAAGGTGTAGCCCCAATAGGCATTCTGATACTTGTTCTGTAGGCCCAGAGAGCTGGATTTATCATGAGATGCCAGTCTCTTCCTATTTTATTAACTGTTCGGTGCAATATTTTCAATAGATTCTTGTTAGAAGCCTCTACTTGCCCATTCCCTTGAGGATAATAGATAGATGACCAATGTTGTGTAATCTTGAATTTGGCACATAGATCATCTAAGTCTTTTTTTTTGAATTGTCCACCATTATTTGTGACTATAGAATGTGGAATACCATACCGACATATGATGTAGTTCAAGATGAACATATATATTTTTTTTCTAGTTTCTTGTGTCAAAGGGACTACTTCTACCCATTTTGTAAAATAATCTGTAGCTGTGATTATATGGGTATGTCCATTAGAAGAATGAGGATGTATGGATCCTATAAGATCAAATGCCCATTGGTGAAAAGGCCATTGTGTAGTAAAGGGAATTATATCTCTCTCTAGAGCATGAATTAAGTTACCATGTACTTGGCACTTTTGACAATTCTTAGCAAACTTGATAGACTCTTTCTCCATTTAAGGCCAACAGTACCCAACCCTAATAAGATTTCAAGATAGTGTTAAACCATTCGAGTGTGACCCAAAAATACCATCATGGACTTCTTCTAATGCACATTGAGACTCTTCTCATTCTAAACATCTAAGTAGTGTACCATCTAAACCTTGTTTGTACAGATCATGACCAATGATGACATATCAGGAGGCATTTTGGATAAGGTATCTCTTTTCATGATGGTTAAAGGTATCGGGAATGATTTGGTCTTTAAGATGGGAAAATAGGTTTTTATAGTGGGATGAATCATGACCTACAATAGTGCAAATCATATGGGTATCAGGGGAGTCATATGTAGGATAAGATAGTGCTTCCACTAGGAACTCATAGTGTAGCTCATGTTCAGGTTGTTGCAATAAAATAGATAATGTTGCCATTGCATTGGCAACCTTATTCTATGATCTAGGTATTTGTTCAAATGTGATAGATATGAAATATTTCTTTAGATCATCTACCATTCTCTTGTATGGAATGAGATTTTCATCCTTTGTTTGATACACATCATTAACTTGATGGATTACAAGTTGTGAGTCTCCATGAATGTGTAGTTCTGTTACTCTCCACTCAATTGCTATTTTCATACCATTCAAAAGGGATTCATATTCAGCAATATTGTTTGTGCAAGGAAACTTGATGCGAAATACTTTTGGGATTGAGTATCCTTGAGGATTTATGAACAATATGCCTACTCCAGATCCATTCTATGTATAGGAGCCATCAAAGAATAACTACCATTCTCTAGAAGAAAGATTCATGATGGAGGAATCTAGAAATTCCATTTGCATAGGAGTATCATCAAACAAAGGTGCATCTGCTAATTGATCAGCAATTACCTTTCCTTTGATAGCTTTTCTTTCCATAAATTCAATGTAAAATTCACTTAAGAGCATGACCCATTTGGCTAATCTACCCATGAGGGCAGCTTTGATTAATAAGTATTTCAATGGATCTATCTTAGCTACCAATTGAGTGGTATGAGCTAACATGTAGTGTCTCAATTTTTGTGATGCAAAGATCACAGCTAGACAAGCTTTCTCAATTATTGAATAGTTCTTCTCGGATGCAACCAATGTTCTACTGATATAGTATATAGCTCTTTCTTTCTTGTTCTCATCATGTTGTGCTAGTAATGCCCCTAGTGATGTATCTATGGTGGAGACATATAAGATCAAAGGCTTCCCTTGAATAGGAGGCATCAAGATAGGAGGATTTGATAGATATTTCTTGATATGATTAAAATTATTTTCACATTCCTCACTCCATGTAAAGGTCACACCTTTATGTAATGTCTTTGTAAAAGGTTGTGATATGTCTACCAGCTGAGATATGAAGCATCTGATAGACTGAACTCTCCCTTGCAATGTCCTCATTTGACTAATATTGTTTAGGGGTTGCATCTCCATTATAGCCTTTACTTTAGCAGGATCAACTTCAATGCCCTTCTTCAAAACTATGTATCCTAAGAGTTTTCCAGAGGTGACACCAAAAGCACACTTCTTAGGATTTAGTCGAAGACTAAATTTTTCCATTTTGTCTTGTATCTTGCTCAAGTCATTTAGATGTTCAGCTCTAATCATAGATTTTGCTAAAGTATCATCAACATAATCCTCCATAGTTCAGTGCATCATGTCATGGAAAATAGATGTCATAGCTCTGTGATATGTAGCACCATCATTTTTAAGCCCAAATGGCATGACATTCCAACAAAAGGTACCCCATGCACATGTGAAAGTAGCTTTCTCCTAATCTTCTGGAGAAATTTTTATTTGATTATATCCAGAGAAATCATCCATTAAAGAATACATCTCAAAACCTGCAGTCATGTCCACTATCATATCAATGTTAGGTAGTGAAAAATCATCCTTGGGCATGCTTTGTTTACATCTTTGAAATCTATGCATACTTTTATTGATTTGTCTGGTTTTGAAATAGGTACAATATTAGAAATCCATTCCACATAATCAATAACATGGATGAATCTATCTTTTAGTAGTTTCTCTAATTCAACTTTTACCAAGAGCACAACATGTGGATGCATCTTTCTTAATTTTTGCTTAATATGTTTAACATTTGGAGCTATAGATAAATGGTGCATAATAAGATCAGGATCCAACCCTGGCATATCTAAGTATTTCCATGCAAACTTGATCTTCTTTTCTATTAAGAATGTTGTAAATTTTTGCTTCTTTTCTTCTAATAAAGATTGTGCTACATGGATCAACTGTGGTTCCTCTGTTATTCCCAAGTTAATAGATTGAGTGGGCTCAATTAGAACTGGTGATCTATCCTATAAATGACTCAAAAGGACATCAAATATCTCATCCTTAGGTGCCTTAGAGAGGTTTTCACCTTTGGATACATCTTTTATTTTTACTTTTGTAGGTTTTGAGACTGCCACAAAGTGGTTTTCACCCTCAGAACTCCTTTTCTTTTTATTCTTATTCTTATTTTTCTGACTAAGATACTTGATGTCTGACTCTATCATGCTAACACTTGGTTCACTGATGGAAGTCCTCATAGGGTCAACTAAATTTAGGTAGAAAGCAAGGGCATAGTCATTGGGAAAGGTATAAATACCTTGGTTCAAGTTTGTGGATGTTATGTCAAGAAGGTCAGGGTGTTGGATAGTCAAAGTAGTGAAAGATTGGGAAAGAGTATTTATGGATATGGATCTGTCATCATTGGTTTTAACCTGATGCTCAAGTTCAAAGGTGATATTAAAACTTAAGACATTTAGTTCGTGAATAGGCTCAATGTCATTGTGGAAATCCACTTCATCCATCGGTGGACCAGACTCGATAATTTCATCATTTCGCTCTAGAATTATGTTGGGTTTAGGTGCATATTGATGAATAACATCAACATGATTTTCTATAATAAGTTCATCTAGTTTTGGAATGACTCTCCATTCATAGTCATGTGATTCATCTTCTGTTTCTTCATCTAGACCTCTAGGAAATCTAAGAACATGAGTAAAGTTAGGATGAATACCCCAAGAAGGGTTTCTCTTAGATTCTAATTTGAATTCATACTCATGGGAATCTATCTTAGAATAACTACCACCCTCCTCTTTGTCTATTTGATTTCCTTCAAGTTTAGCTGGTTCTCATGTAACAACTATCTCTTGCTCTATAGTAGGTTCTTATGTTTCTACTACATTAATTCTTTTTATTGGATCATCTTCAGCTTCAAGGAGGTCTTTTATTTCTTTAGGAAAATGTTCATAGGGAATGAGATCTTCACTGCTGTCTGAATCATCACTATCATATTGTTATGTTGTTTCTCCTTTTAGTTGATTTGCTACAGAGGGCTCAACCTATTCTAAAACATGTGGGGAGTTCTTGCTAAGATAGAAAGGCTTCTTCATGTATCCTAGACCTATTGTATTCTTGTTTTCTCGACCATGATGATCAAGAGGTGATAGAAGACCTTGAGGGTCAGATTTTCCATCATACTTATCATTTCATGATAGGACCTGCTCTGATAGGTAAGACAATAGTTCCTTTAGAAGATCTTTCTTGCTCATCATATGCTTTGATAGTTATCTTCTTCCTGGGATCAATGGCCATTTCTAAAAATCCCAATTGTGTAATCAAGCTGAAAGAAAAAATGTTTAGGCCAGCACCCCCATCTATCAACACATGTTTGACACAATGGCTTTGGATCAAGACTTCAATATTGAAGGGCTGGTTATGTGGGTGATTCAAGGAGTTATCATCTTCCTCTGAAAAGGAAATATACTATGGAGATGTAAGATGACCAACCATAGATTGGAATCTATCTAAATCAAGGTCGTCAGGAACATTGGATCCAAGAAGAGCTTTTTCTAGAATGGATCTATGAGCTGGGGATATCCGAAGCAACTCAAACATTGAGATCTTAGAATTTTTGTACTAGAGTTGTTGAACAATACTATATGACATGGGCCTTGTGTCTTTAAGATTTGAAGATTTAGATGTAGCCTTCTGTATAGAAGTAGATGAAAGATTGAAATGCACCTTAGGGACATTGGATGAATCTGGTATTTGTCCTTGTAGGTGTGCCTGAGCTTGTGATCAAGTAACTGCATTTGCTGATTGATTTTCTCTATCTCTTCTTACAATTGTGATGACATTCCAACACTCAGATAGACATGGTTCAACCATATTGATGACAACATTGTTTTTGGAGTATGCATAATTGACTTTAGCACCCATATTAGGCTAAGAAGAAGAATCTTCTTTACCATGTTTAGGAAATGGTTTTGTGAATGCTATATGATCATTATTGCTCTTATGATTGTCAATCGTGATATCTCCATTATCAATTTTGTCTTGTATGATGTGCTTCAAGCGGACATAGTTATTAGTCTTATGACCTTTATTGTGATGGAATTCACAAAATCATTCTCTCTCCACCATTTTGGTTTAGGTTTAGGATCAAAGACTTTCATCTTAGGCAAGTAGATAATTTTGTTTTCCAATAGAGTTTTCATGGTAGATTCCAAGGATTCTCCAAGAGGAGTGAATTTTCAATTAGGATCTATAGCCCAAGGTTTGTAATTAGATGAATTTTTGTTGGACTCTGTGGCTTTAGCTTTGAAAGCTTTGATGGCTTGGGTACCAACAATGAGATTGAAAGCAGGTGCCTTAGATGGGGCATGGATATTATCAACAATGCCATCTATGACAATGTCTTTATTCTTGTTCCAATTTTTGTTCTTGTCTTTAGAACTAGATCCAGATTCATACTTGTCATTTTGAAGTGTGATGTCTCCTTTTTTCACAAGTACTATCTCAATTTTGATCACATTATCTACCATCTTGTCAAAAGATGTATGATTTTGCATTTGTAAAGGGTAGTTGATTTCTGGAACAAGATTGTTGATGAAGATTTCCAACTTCTTAGTTTCAGGAATGGGTCTAGCATATAGAGAAAATTTCTTCGTCCACCTCTTGAGAAATGTCAGGAATGGTTCTCCTAGATACTATTTCAAATTGTAGATGTCGATCATGGTGACCGAATGTTGAATATTGTAGGAGTATTGTTGATAGAATAGTTTGATTAACTCCTCAAAATTTTTGATAGTAGGAGGCATTCTAGAGAACCAATGAATGGCTACTCCTCCCAAAGATCAAGGAAAAAGATGCATTAAGTAGGTTGGTTCATGCATAAAATCCATAGATTGATTATAGAATTCTCTGACATGATCTTGAGGGTCAGATTTTCCATCATACTTATCATATTTATGTTGGACTACAACTAATTTGGAATCTGATTGAAGAATCTATGATTAAAGATGACTAAGGAGTTGCTGAGTAGATATGTAATATGATTAAATTAGTATTATGTTTTCATTGATGTCAACTAGCTTGACATCACTTATCTTGTAAGTTACTATACCGAGACATCAGAAGAAAGGTGAAAGAGATGAAGAACAGAGAAATCTACATGGGGAAATATGTACATGATAGATGAGGATAAGGAACACATTGAGTAACTTGTTGATGAGTCTATGAATTGATGATATTGAATTTATTATGTTGCATTCATCTATGATGAAGAATAGAGCTGAAAGACACAAAGCAGTGTTGTCGGTAAATGAAGCAATTATAGTATACACCGATGAAGTGTAGTGTATACTTATCACAGTATTAATTGAGTAGTGTTCACCGACACATTTCCTTGTTAACCAAGTGGAACAGAATGAATTAAATGATTAGTTTAGCCGATAAGATTGATGAGCTATAAAGTACCTTGATTTCAGTGATAACAGATAATGTTTGTTATGAAGATCGACGGCTAACAAAATTAAAGGAAGATCCACTGGAGTAGATTGAAACATGTTATTGACACATCAACTGAGAAAGGTTGAAGTGGAAAAATCTATGAATGTGGTTAAGCAGAAAAATATGATGGAGGAGAAGAAAATGGTTTACTCATCTATATAAGAGATTTGAATTTCATTATGGAGGATGTCAGAAGAAGTAGAAACTATAGGAATATCATGTGAACAAGGTTTTCATGCATTCTGGTCATACCGGTTAAGTAAGAACCTGTAGTGCCTCTCTCATTTGACTCTTATCACAAGCCTCCTGATAGTGTTGATTTGACCTTCACACTCATTGAGTAAGATCAAATTGGTCCCATGTAAGGATGTACCTCTAGTAGGATCTGAATTTAGAACATATTTATGATGCCTTGAGTGACATGGGGTCATTAGATGTGTTATTGAATTGTTTGATGATGTTCTATGGTGATTTAAAATGAGTCAATCTTGTGATGTACTCTTTGTCTTGTTGCTTTTGTGCATGTGTTAAGATGCTAGGATGCACTATGTTTTCAATAGGGTTAATTATATTAATCTGATTCTTATGTTAGCACAATGGAGTGCCTATTTTGAGGTAATTGAATTGGAATAAGGCACATTAAATAATAATAAAAAAAGCAAAATGTAGATGTTAAAGAAGTTAAATGTTGTTTCTTGTGTATGTAAATTCTTGAACACAAATGCAGTAGGAAGGGTGTGTAGAGTCATGAATTGTGTAGGTAGAAATGCACACTTTAGAATGTGAGATGTTTCAATTGGATATGTATGCTCACATAAATGACCATTTAAGTTTATATCAGGTTGAGATGTGAACTTGTTGTAAGTTGAATTGTCAGGTCTCGACGTTCCACCATTCATATACATTAGATTTACTCTTATAGTGGTTTCATATCTTTGGCTTTATGTGATGATTTTTATATGATTATGTAGATGATGATGTTAGATATATCTTTATATGTGGATCTTGATTATATGATATAGATGGATAATTGAATTTTGAATCTTACATTTTGATGTACACTGACTTATGAAATAGAAATAGAAACAAGTAGGATATTGATTATCTTACAAGTTGAGACTGCAAATGAAATTAGGGTTAATTGAGAAAGTATAAATTAAGTTAAAGTTACATGTGATGTATATGGAAATGGATTACTTATGTTGTTTCAAAATTGAGATGAAATCATGTAATATAGTTTTCTAGTATGTACGTGTTTGTATGTTATCATGGATCCTACACTACTTTATTTATATATGTTTTTTATTTTGTATATATTCATGAGATACTGATAATTTGAGTGAGTGTGCAGGTATATGGCCATGGATATAAGTTGGGGAAACAGGAATGGATCTAAGTGCAATAAGTTTGAAACCAAGGTCGGCTCTAAGAAGAGCATGACCTCGTTGTAATGTGTTTTGATTTGTCAAAGTGATACATGAGTGTATGTGGTGGATAATATTGTAAATGTATGTTTAATTCTCTTTGTGAAAATATAAATGCAATTAGCCCACTAAGCATGCCATTTGTGTTTGTGATGTGTAATTATGTGAGGTGTCACTTGACACCTTTGTGATGATGTGGCATGCTTGAGTGGATTTTGGACCCCACCCTCTCCTTAGTTGGCCTTGAGTATTCCTAAGCTAGGTAGGTGGGTTGAGGAACCAAGATTTATGCTATATATAACCCATTTTCGGATGCAAGTCTAACTGGGGTTTTTGAGGGGTTCTATGGAGACCCTGGGTGTAGTTTAGGTTGGATTTTGGTGCCCCAAGGCTAGCACATGGGTTAGGGGGCTTATTTATTCTATTTCCACCTTCCTAGGCCACCATTTTGTCTCTCAAAATGGGCCATTTTTTATATGAACGAAAATGGGAAATGCTATCTAGGTTGTCTCACCTTTTCATGTGTTGAAATTCATCCCATTCCTTTTGTAAGGGCAAGTGTCACTTTGTCTAGGATCTAGAAACCTATTAGGCTTTGGGATGAGAGAAGAATGTTGGGAATGTTTTAGGGGAGAGAGACTTAGGAGTTAAACACTTGTTCATTTTGGCTATGCTAGATTTGGAGAGAGTGAGAGGAGGACTAGAGGATGGAGACTAGTAGAATTGAGAAGGATAGCAAGCTTGGAGCTCTTCTTCAGCCTTTCAACCTTGCCCTTGCTTAGGAGAAGGTTGGTGGCTTCTAACATGTAAATATTTTTTGTATGCATTGAATGAAATATACTAGTGTGAAAATTTGTAAATTGTAAAAGCTTGTGTTGAATCTTATGTTGTTTGGTTTCATTGTGAGATTTTGTTTGGTTTCATTGTGAGATTATGTTTTCAACTTTGTTGGTCTTCTTGATTTGCTTCATGTTTTTGGGTGTGCAAGTTCACTCCTCATCCTTGGGAGGATTTGAGGAGGGCTTGGGGTGAAGGGCCTAGTTGGGAACTCTCTATGTATTAGAACATGGTTGTATGGGCAGCCATGAGAGCCTTCTTATGTTTTTTGGGGGCCATAAGGGATACTTCTTATGTTTGTTTGGGGGCCATAAGGGATATGTTGATGCTCATGGATTTGAGCTGTTTGGTTGGAAGGGCCTTGTGAAGGCATGTGATATATATATTGAAATGATGTTTTGTTATAAGAAAGGTGTCTCCATAAAGAAGTTTCCACCTTCACCCATTCATGGATTTAGCCTTTGGAATCCTTTGTGCAAGCTTGGGAAGGGAGTTAATTTTGTTTTAGCTTGTTTCAGTTTGTGTCTAAATGTTTATGTATGTGGATGATGTATGTATCCCATCCATTCCTTATTTCCCCAAGCTCAGGGGTGGCCATGTAATGGCCTAGGCTGGGAGGTGAGCCTCCATGGCCATGTGAAGAAGTATTTTATGTTGCAGGTTGGTTGCAAGTTTGAAGCAAAAGTTCAAGTTTGAAGAAAAAGTTAAAGTTGGAATATTCAAGGGACTGTATGAAGGTGTAATAGTTTGAAAGATCTTGTCTATCCATTTTGTATTCTAAGAAATTGTAATTGTAAATGATATATATGAGCTGGGACTAAGACTAGATGTACTAGAAGAAATTCAAAATTAGCTTTGAGTGTATATTTACTCTCTTAAAAATTTTAGTTTGCTGCAACTGTTAAATGAGTTGTGAAATCAGATCCCTGCATAAATGTTATGTGGAATAGATATGGGCTACAAATGTCATATTAAATTGATTTTTTTCAAAATAAGGGTTGAATTTCCTACAACTGTAAATTAATTGTTAAGTCAGTTTTCCAGCATAAATGTAGTATGAAATAGTCATGAATAGGAAAATTAAATAAATGCTATCTAGTTCTTTGAAAGTTAAATTTTTCTACATCTCTAAAGTGCATTTTAATGCTGCTAAATGACTATTACAGTTGTTACTATATCTCATTTTATACATTATAATATGTCTCATGTGTATGTAGAATTCTAGTATGCTGTTAGTAAATTGAGTACCTAAGGAAATATGCATTTGCACTTAACAATAAGAATAGTTATAAATTTACTTTGCAAATTAAAGAATATTATGCTCATACAGTTTGTTTAAATGGATTACATCACTGAATATATGTTATTTCCCTTATCAAGTTGTAAATCATGTACTTAGCAGTTTAAATGTTTAAGTCACATTGGCAACAAAGTTTTATAACCAGCCTTTTTGTTGAATAGATGCTAAAATATTTGTTTTTCACAGAATTGACATTAGACTAAAGAATGAATATAAGTTTTTTAAAGATGTATGAACATAAGACATGTCTGAAACTAAATCCTATGTGAAAAAATATATTATGTGCTAAGTAGTAAATATGGATTGTGGATTAGTCTATGCAAACTACTTGTGTTATATTGGAAATATGATTAATATATCATTTGTATGTATACATCTAATTATTGTATATATAATATATTATACATAAACATTATGTATAATATAAAATATATAAACATATATGAATTTCATATCTTTCAAACAAAAGAAAATAATGTTAAATCTACAATGTTGTTTGCTGTCTGAAATTTGGTAATCTTATATAATATAATAATACATGCTATTTATTATACATTAAATAATGTATAATATAAAATATATAATATTATATAATATAATTCATAACTAATAATAATATATAATATAATATTACATATTATATATTATACAATAAAATATTGTATAATATATAGTATATAATATTATATGATACAAATCTCATAATATTATATAATATAATATTATATATTATATATTACACATGAAACAATGTATAACATATAATATATAATATTATATGATATATGTATATGTTTTATTTTAAATTAAAAAAAAAACTTAATGGCAAACTGGGGGGCCGAAGCCCCCCCCTCTTTCCTTTCTTCCCTGTCGCGAGCTAAGCGCTGTCGTGACTACGTCACGACAGTAACCACTGTCACTATCATGACTGATGTCACAGCAGTGACTATGGTCACTGTCATGACCCAGTTGCACAGTGACCCAAGGGTTTTAAACCCTTCCTTGCACGACCAACATAATTTCAAATACAAAAAAAAAATGGATATATTTAAATGCCCATTATTATATGAATAAAATTTGATGCATGAAGTTTAATAGAGATTTAATCTCTGTTAAATATAACTATTACAGCCAAGCCATTGCAGACAAAAGAAAATGTTTTGTAAAATATCTACTCCTGTTTCGGCATTTGCATTGTATTTCGGCTCTATCCAAGAATGGATATAGCCATTTATAATGCCCTTCTATCAATCTAAAAACAAAACAAGAATGCATCTAAAACCCTACAATATTGCTATCGACATTTTGTAAAAAGGAAATAAACATTTAAACTGTGAGCAGATCTGGTACAAGAAAACATAAAAGAGATATTAATGATAAGCATAAAGAAATGCTATGAACAAGGAAGCATTTCATCCAGTATTACCTAGATTTTCAAATGGGTGTGTTATTGGATTTGGATGAGAGAGGATCTATCATGAGTGAAGAGACCTCCTATTGTTCCAATCCCTCAAGATCTATTGAGAGCATTCGTACTCTCATAAAATGCAGTATTCCTTTTTGCATCTCCAAATCCCTGCATAAGAAAATGAGAAAATGAGAGCTTTTAGTGTTTCTTGTAGTTTTAATAAGGCCCCAAACCCTAATTTCAAATTAGGGTTTGGAGGGCCCTTTACATCTATAAATTATTTTATTTAAGTGGTTATGCTTTATCTCATGAACTTTCTTATTAGCATAGTTTTGGCCTTCTATATTTTTATTGCGCAAGAGGGAAATATTATTTGATAGATCATTTTATTTATGCTTTCTCTTAATGTTGTGTATATTTTAATTATTAATGTTTATCAATAGGATAGTTTTAACATTTTATTTTGTCCCATATTATGCAAACAATGAGATCATTATCGAAGTATAGTTATTACTTCATTGGCTATTTATAAAGTTAGTTGATTATTATTTAGAGTTATATTAATATTTAATAGTCAAGTAAATTTTTAAATATGTTAATATAATAAGATTGTTATAAGCTAGTTTAATTTTCCTTCTGGAATATTTTAACGGTCGTCAATAATATTAGATCATGGCTTTTATTTTAATTTGATGGATTGCAAGTTATAAAGAAAGGAAAGTAAAATTTGGTAAGGGTGATAAGGTTTTAAATATATATATATATATATATATATATATATATATATATATATATATATATATATATATATATATATATTGTTAGAATAAATTTATAATTAATGTTTTATTAATTTGAGGATAATTTCTCATAGTAACCTTAATCTCGGTTGATCCTAAATTTATTGAGGGTAAAATTATAGGAATTATTTTAATGAAATAATTAATATTATAATTAACCATAGATTTAATGATATAAATAACCTTGGTTTTATTGAAATGGGTGATCCTTAAGATTATTTTATTTGGTGGAGAATCTTAGTAATTACGAATATTGACTTAGTAATACTTGGTTATTTATATTCTAAAACAATTTCTTTATTAGGTTAAGATCATTCCTCTAGATTTATAGAGTCATTCCCTTTTTATCCTTGGAACCATCTTGAAATTATTAGAGAGTTGAAATCTCCTTGACTTATCTTTCCCTTGTCTCCTAATGTCTTTCATCGAGTAGGGGACAAAGGCATGCCAGTGCATGCCTCTTGTTCCCTTATATGACATTGGGTGACTTTGCCATGTGATCATACACACCCTAAGATTCAAATCGTCGGCTTCTTGAGTAACCTAGTTTTGTAATGTGTCTGTGTTAGAGTTTAAAAAAAAAAATTATTGTTGTGTTTTTGTCCAAATTTTGGGGCATTACAAAACCAAGCTGCAGAATAATTACTGAGTGACAAAGAGAAATTACCGACGGATAGTAAGTTGATACAGTATTGAATCTGAAGTGAAATATTGATCAGAAGGATTTGTACGGATTGAATATTGATCTATAATCTACAATTGAAGTTGTATTAAGGTAGGTCATTTACTATTATATATTTAACCATTGTATACAGTCAAAATCTCTTAACTGAGTGGACTCTGAAAGTCTTATGATGTATCATTCATAGAATGAACATTGTTATCCTATCAACCCCATAGTGAATGCTAGTTGGATGATAACTTCTAGTCTAAAATCCTCTAACAAGGTCACACCTGATAGTGTGTTTGTAAACCTTTAATAGGGTTGGGTCTTAACTGACCTCACTTCAAAAGAGTGAAAAATTTTGGGTTGCCGGTCCTAGGTGGTTTTTCCCTTTACAGGGTTTCCATGTTAAATCTCTTGTGTTATGTGTTGATTGTGATATTTGTTTGCTATCATACTTTGCATGTTACATGTTAGATTTGATCGGTAACTATTATAGTATTAGACTAGTAATTGGTAAAAGCATAGATAGTGAAAGTAATCATTGTTTATCAATGAGCAAAAATTGAAGAAATAGTTGACTTATACATTTTGTTTTGGGACACTAATAACTGATCCACCCCCCCTCTTAGTTATTCTAACAATTGGTATCAAAGTTGTGGTTGCTTGTAACAGATTTTTAAGGACTTAAGCACAAAGGTCTCAAGATGTATAAGAGGGAAGTACCGAAACTGAACAAAGAGAACTTCGCAATATGGCAAAGTCGGATGAAGCTGCACATATCTGGAATTGGGAATTCTGCACTAGATCTGATGGAGAATGGCTACATACAACTACCCACTAGTCCCTTAACTCTTGATCAACTAAAGGACAGACATGAACACAATGTCACTATGATGGAACTTGTTGTTTCCTGTACTGATGCTGAATTTGAAGACATTAAGGCATGCACTACTACCAAATCCATGTGGGACAAATTAAATATGATATACAGTGGAGATTTGAATGTTAAAAGAGCCCAAGCTGAAAGCCTAAGAGGTAGATTTGATGATATGAGAATGAAAGAAGGTGAGAAAATTGTACAATACTCAAATAGACTAAAAGAGGTGGTACATGCTATTAGAGCATCTGATGGAGTGATTGATGATGAAACAGTGATAAGCAAGATTCTTAGAACTTTGCTGCTAGTTTATGCAATTAGGATCTCTGCAATTCATGAAACAAGAGCTACATCCAACCTTACTCTTGACACTCTGATTGGTAAACTTACAACCTTTGAATTAAACAATTTTGATAACAGTGTTGCTCCTTCTGTTGAATCTGCTTTCATGTCTTCTTTGAAGATTGGAAAGTCTAGCAGGAACAATAGGAATTATGATAGTGAGGATAATACCGATGATGAACTTGATGAGCTTGAAGCTCTTATGGCCAGAAGATTGCCCAAAGGAAAAGGAAGGTATAGAGGTGAGCTACCTTTGGCATGTTTTAACTGTAAAGAAGTTAGTCACATCATTGCTAGATGTCCTCAAAAGAAAGATGATGATAGATCCAAAGACTGATCTAAAGGAAGCTATGGGAGAAGAGTCAACAAAAGCTACCGACACAACAATAGAGACAACCGAGATGATAAAGGAAAAAAGGTATGTTACATAGCTGAAGATATTGAAATTAAATCTGATTCTGATGATGACATAGAAGTTGTATTTGTTGCTATGAAAGATGACTCAAAGGAAGAAGAGAAACATGAAGAGATAGCACTGATATCTAAAGTAAGAAAAAATGATACATGGATCATAGACAGTGGCTGTACACATCATATGATCGGTGATGTAGAGAAGTTTGATCATCTTGTTGAATATAATGGAGGATCTATGAGAATGGGAAATGATGCACCTTGCATGGTAAGAGGTAAAGGTTCATTGATGATCAATGACAGAATAAAATGTGAAAATGCATACTGGGTAGATGGATTGAACTATAATTTGTTAAGTGTGGCTCAGCTAAAAAATTTAGGCCATCGATTGGATTTTGAGAGCAAAAAAGTGAAGATCTATGATGATGAAGGAAGACTTGTCAGAACTGGTACACAATCCAAAGGTAATTTATTCTATCTTGATATGGATTAGTCTTCTTGTTTGTTAATAAAGGATGAAGATGCTTGGTTATGGCACAAAAGGTTATGCCATGTGAATTTTGACAACATGATCAAGATTAGTAGAAAGAAAAGAGTTAGAGGATTGCCTAACTTAACAAAACTTGATCATGCCATGTGCCATGAATGTCAGAAAGGTAAGATGACCAAGTCTAATTTTAAAAGTAAAGACTACTCAACAAAGAAGATACTTGAGTTGGTTCATACTAACCTATGTGGTCCTATGAGAACTCAAAGTTGTTCTGGTGATAGATATTTTATTCTTTTTGTTGATGACTATACTAGACTGATGACTGTTATGTTCCTAAAAGAGAAATTTGAAGCTTTTAAAATGTTTAAGTGGTATAAAGCTAAGGTAGAGAAAGAAACTAGAAAAGAAATAAAATGCTTAAGATCTGATAGAGGAGGTGAATTTATCTCTGATGAATTTACTAATTTCTGTAATGAGCATGGAATTAAAAGACAGGTCTCTGCACTGAGGACACCTTATCAAAATGGCATTGTTGAAAGGAGGAACATGTCTATAATTGACTATGCTAGAACATTGATGATACAGAAGAATGTTTCTCAGACATATAGGAGGGAAGCTATTAGTACAACTGTGTATGTTCTTAACTGAGTACAACTAAAGAAGGACACCAACCGAACTCCTTATGAACTATGGTTTGGACACAAACCTACTATAAGTTATTTCAAGATTTTTGGAAGTAAATGTTTTATTTTGAAAGATGAGAGAAATGGAAAATTTGATTCTAAAGAAGATGAAGGGATATTTCTGGGATATTCCACTACAAGTAAAGCATATACATGTTTGAATAAGATTACAAATAAGATAGTTGAAAGTACTAATGTTCATGTTGATGAGTTTGATGACAAGAACATAGAGGAAAGTACAAAAGAACTGAAAGACTATAGTAGATTCATTTACATTGAACATCTAGAGTATCTACCAATGCCACAAGCTGTGACAACCGGTCAGCAGGGAAACAATGTAAGACAATAGGCAATACAAAACGATGAACAAGATGGAGCTACCGAGCAAGGAAATGACCCTGAGCAGGATGGGCAAGAAAGGAGAAATCAAGTTCTGGCTAGTTTTTTCAGAAGACATCATCCTGAGACACAAATCATTGGAGATAGACATGCTGGAATGAAAACTAGAAGCAAAATAAGACAAGGTATATGTCTAGTTTGTGAATTTGAACCTAAAAATGTAAAAGTTGCATTATAGAAGGAAGAATGGATTAATGCAATGAAGGAGGAAATAGAGAAAATAGAGAAGAACATAACATGGTCCTTAGTACCCCAACCTAAAGATAAGAATGTTATCAGTACTAAGTGGACATTCAGGAATAAATTGAATGAAAATGGTGAAGTCACAAGAAATAAAGCTAGATTGGTATGCAAGGGATATGCACAAGAAGAAGGCATTGACTATGGTGAAAAATTTTCACCTGTTGCTAGATTGGAAGGAGTTAGAATTCTACTTGCATATGCTGCACACAAGAAATTCAAAGTCTATCAAATGGATGTGAAGTCAGTATTTTTGAATGGTATACTTGAAGAAGAGGTCTACATCGAACAACCTAAAGGATTTGTTGATCCCAACAATAAAGACATGGTATGTAGATTACATAAAGCTTTATATGGTTTGAAGCAAGCACCTAGAGCATGGTATGAAAGACTACATACTTACTTGTTAAGTATTGGATTTGTTAGAACAAGTGAAAATGATAATTTGTATATGAAAGGTGATATTGATGATACTATTATCATTGCTGAAATAGTTGTTGATGATATTATTTTTGGAGGCTCAGAGCTTGTATGCAAGACATTTTTTGATGAAATGCAAAAGGAATTCAAAATGTCTATGTTCGGAGAGATCAATTTCTTTCTTGGACTACAAGTGATTTAGCAGAGTGATGGAATATTCATCACACAATCTAAATACATAAAAGAAGTACTGAAGACATTTGGCACGGAAGATGCTAAACCTGTGGGAACACCAATGGCTAATGGATGCAAATTGAAAAAGGAGGATGAAACTACAGAGGTAAATTAGACACTTTACTGATCCATTATTGGTAAGTTAATGTACATAGTTTATAGTAGACCAGATATAGCACATGTTGTGGGTATTGTTGCAAGATTTTCTACTAATCCTAGAGAATCACACATGATAGATACAAAAAGGATCTTAAGATACCTGAAGAAAACAAAGAATTATGGATTATGGTATCCTAAGGAAGGGAAGTTTGAACTGAAAGTTTACACCGATGCTGATTGGGCTGGAAATGTGGATGATAGAAAAAGCACCATCGGAGGAGCATTTTTCTTTGGTGAAAGACTTGTAACCTTAACAAGTAAAAAGTAGGCTTGTATTTCTCAGTCTATAATTGAAGAAAAGTATGTTGTTGCTGCTACTAACTATTCAAACATTGCATATATCAAGCAAGTGTTGGAAGGGATGAATGAGGTAATCACTGACCCGATGATTATATATTGTGACAACACTAGTGCTATTAATATTTCAAAGAATCCTGTGATGCACTCTAAGACAAAGCATATATCTATTAAGTATCATTACTTAAGAGAACAAGTGAAAGAGAAGAAAGTGAAGATAGAATTTGTCACATTTAAAGAACAACTTGCGGATATTTTTACAAAGCCTCTACCAAAGGACACATTTGAATACTTGAGGACTAGACTTGGGATTCGTCCCCTGTCTATCGATCACTAAGGTGATCTAGTTGTTGCATCAACCTACTTTTATTAGAAGATCATTCATATTGATGTAGCATAGTTCACACTTTGAATCATGTTCAAGGTTGTGATTAAGTTTGAGAAGTTGAACCGATTGGAATATTAGTATACAGAGATACAAAGGATGATAGAATTGATTGTTTATTTGTTTCTTTGGAATTGTTGTCAAAGGGAGAGATAAATAATATGAAAAGGGACAAGCACCGATGAGAATTATCTAAGGGAGAGACAATCTGAATGAGACAGAGTATTGAAGATTAGTTACAGAGAACAAAAGCAAGAACAGGAGAACTGGAAGGAGAACTGAAAAGATCACAACTACAAAATGGTAAAGCTGTATTATCTAATGATGTTTAGTAACATAGTGATTAAACATATTAAGTCTATTCAACTTACAAAATTTTGTTCACAAAGTTGTAGAATATATGTTTGGTATGTGTATGGTACATTTCATATTACTTGAGTTGCCATCAATGCCAAAGGGAGAGATTGTTGGACTACAACTGATTTGGAATTTGATTGAAGAATCTATGATTAAAGATCACCGAGGAGTTTCTGATTAGATATGTAATATGATTAAATCAGTATTATGTTGTCATTGATGTCAACTAGCTTGACAACACTTATCTTGTAAGTTACTATACTAAGACATCAAAAGAAAGGTGAAAGAGATGAAGAATAGAGAAATCTACATGGGGAAAGATGTACATGATAGATGAGGATAAGGAACACATTGAGTAACTTGTTGATGAGTCTATGACTTGATGATATTGACTTTATTATGTTGCATTCATCTATGACGAAGTATAGAGCTGAAAGACACAAAGCAGTGTTGTCGGTAAATGAAGCAATTCTAGTATACACTGACGGAGTGTAGTGTATACTGATCACAGTATTAACCAAATAGTGTTCATCGACGCATTTCCTTGTTAACCAAGTGGAATAGAATGAATTAAATGATTAGTTTAGCTGATAAGATTGATGAGTTGTAAAGTACCTCAATTTCAGTGATAATAGATAATGTTTGTTATGAAGATTGATGGCTAACAAAATTAAAGGAAGATCCAATGGAGCAGATTGAAACGTGTTATTGACACATTAGCCGAGAAAGTTTGAAGGGGAAAAATCTATGAATGTGGTTAAGCGGAAAAATTTGATGGAGGAGAAGAAAATGATTTAGTTGTCTATATAAGAGATTTGAATTTCATTATGGAGGATGCTGGAAGAAGTAGAAACTACAGGAATATCGCGTGAACAAGGTTTTCATGCATTCTGATCATACTGGTTAAGTAAGAACTGAGCTGTAGAATAATTACCAAGTGATAGAGAGCAATTACTGACATATAGTAAGTTGATACAGTATTGAATCTGAAGTGAAATATTGATTAGAAGGATTTGTATGGACTGAATATTGATCTGTAATCTGCAATTGAAGTTGTATTAAGGCAGGTCATTTACTGTTACATATTTAACCATTGTATACAGTCAAAATCTCTTAACCGAGTGGACTTTGAAAGTCTTATGATGTATCATTCATAGAATGAACATTGTTATCTTGTCAACCCCATAGTGAATGCTAGTTGGATGATAAATTCTAATCTAAAATCCTCTAACAAGGTCACACCTGACAGTGTGGTTGTAAACCTTTAACAGGGTTGGGTCTTAACCGACCTCACTTTAGAAGAGTGAACAATTTTGGGTTTCCAGTCCCAAGTGGTTTTTCCCTTTATAGGGTTTCCATGTTAAATCTCTTGTGTTATGTGTTGATTGTGATATTTGTTTATTATCATACTTTTCATGTTACATGTTAGATTTGATCGGTAACTGTTATAGTATTAGACTGGTAATCAGTAAAAGCATAGACAATGAAAGTAATCATTATTTACCGATGAGCAGAAATTGAAGAAATAGTTTTGAATTATACATTTTGTTTTGGGACACTGATAACTGATTCACCTCCCCCTCTCAGTTATTCTAACAATTTAGGCATATCCACTCTTTTAGGGAATGGTGGCATGTACAAGTCTTTATCAAATGGAAAAGGACATAGAGCTTCCATGGAGAACTCCTTAGGTTCCTTTTCTTTTTCAAGTTTGTTAAGTTTGAATTGCATGGCATTTATCTATTTCATCATAGCTATGATGGGAGTTTCTTCCTCCTATGTAATGATATTTTCAATCTTAAAGTTTGCGGGAAGTTTAGCTCCTTGATGAGCTAACTCTAGAAAGTATGCTTCTCTATCTTCTTTCAAGAAATGTTTCATCATCCTTTTGAAGTTATCATCATTTTGATATTGGGCAACTTTAGAAGGTGTAGGTTCTTGATCCATACCATGTTGAGATTGGTGTCCTTGAGACCCATGATGTGTCCCTCTGTGAGACATGTTAGGAGTTTTAGGGCTCCCTGGATTAGATTGAGGAGGGGTTTGTTGATTACCTCCGTGAGTTGATGGTGGGGGTATGTAACCAGTTTTCAATAAAAAATTTCCAAGACCATCGTCTTTGTAAAGACCAGAATTGTAGAGATGTTCAAGAGTTGGGGTTTGGAGAGTATTCAGAGGTATTGTATGGGATACCTCTCCAGATTTCTTGTGTGACGAAGCTCTAGTTTCCACCATTAACCTTGGGTGAAGCAAAAGAATAAGATGAAGACAACTAAAGAATGAATTGATTCAAGAAGATCGAATGATGCAACCTTGTCAAGATTAAAGTGATTAAAGCTTAGATTGGACGTAAATGAAGGATATTGTGCCATAGTAGTGTGGGTAGATGCCCAATAGATGGTGGGCACAAGCTCACAACACTTAGTTGTTTAGCAAGAAGACTGAATTTGAAGATAATGTTGACAAGGTTTTGACACAAGATGAAAAAGACTCAAATCGATAACTCGGAAGGAAAGATCAGACTCAAAGGCCCACTTGAGGAAAATGAATGAATTTTTTCTAGTTTCTGGCTTGACAGATTCTGGAAATAGGCTGTAAAAACTAGGTCTTTGACAATTTTGACAACTTTCTAACAATTTTTCTCCAACAACTTTCTACAAGATCATAGGACAGTGGGTATGCTATGAAATGACAGTTGGCAAACTTGTACAACAATTGCAAAGCTCACATGATAGTTGATAGTAGGATTTTGAATTTTTTCTTTTGACTGGTGGCAAAACTCATACAACACTATACAAACTTTCATACGACAATAAAGGGTTTTTGAAATGACAATTGCCAAAACTCGTATGACTTTTTGACTTGATGGGATGACTTTTGAATCCATAAAGGATTTTTACTTTAGATTTTGCAAATTTTTTGTTTTCAATTTCAAATTGTTCACAAATTTCTCTATCTAGGTTTGAAGATTATTCTAAGATCATTCATTTGCGGTAACCAAACAGATAAACAAGCACACAAAATAGCAAGCAAGTGATTACAAGCACGTCTAAAAATAATGAATAGGGGACAAAGCAACCTTGCGCATAAACAATCAAGTGATTGAATGTACTAATCCCTAAGAGTTCTAATTGTGTATGTTCCAAAAAGTTTTTCAATAACGCACATATTCGTAGAAAAATAAAAATTTGGCCACACTAGGGTTTGTAGTAATGGTTTGACTTTGTAACTTTTGTGATCTCAAGAGGGCGAACTCCAATCTAGGCACACTAGAGTTTTGACACAGTCTGATAAATTAATCAATCAGGAGTTGCTAGGGAGATCTGATAGCCTAACAAGAGACCACACCTATGAATATTTTCTCCACAAGGACATTTATATAGCGGTTGTTGCTACCATGGCAAAAATGGCTATTACCACTTGAGGTTCCATCCATGTGGTTGACCCAATTAAGGGAATGTCTACAATGATTAACCCTCTCTAAAGGTGACTCACAAAAGATACCACATGGAGATTGGTTCCAGATTCAAGGATCTAAGTTTCTAATACTACCCAAAAAGGGAGTAGAGCATAGTCCTCTAGCCTTTTCACTTTTAACCAAAACAAAGTAGACAGATCAATTTGACATGCTGAGACCAAGATTATTTCACAAAGATCTATGACATCAACCGCTTATGATCTATCAACCCCTCTGGAGAGAGAATGTATCAATCAAAAGTTGAAGACACATGAATCTAGTAGAACGTGAAACTCTCTCAGTAACCTCCCTACCTACAAGGGGATATGTTGTCAAGAAGAGCTTCACATGCATGAACAAGCAGAAGAAGCCCACTCTCTCAAGATCATCCACAAATAGTGTTCATAGGGCCTATTTACTATGTGTAATAGATATGCAGAAAGCAAATCTATGTTCATTTTATAGCCAAAAATGAAGTCTGTGATATGAAAGCAATAAAAGGTCACACAAGCTTGACATGTGAGAGTTTATTTTAGTCCAAATTGAAATGTTATCAGCTGAGAAGATTACCTGAATTCCTCACAATGTGCTTAGTATATTTTTACCTATTTTTAGCAATTTAGTTGCGCTTTTCGAATCAGATTCGGCAAGTATCAGTAAAAAATAGAAGATTTCAATTATTAGGGTTAGCTATTAGTCCAAATCTAAAAATCAAATCTAGAAAACTACTAAAGATACTAAAACGACAATTGAATTCTGGAGTCAAAACTCGTACGACAGTGGGTTACCTCCCAGATGATAGTCTGAAAACTCGTATGACTGTAGGTGTCTTCTCATACGACAATCAAGCTTCCAAATGATAGTGTGTACTTTCTAATATGAGCCTTGAAATCAGAACCCATCGTATGACAGTGGATACCTCCTAGCATGACTTTCTAACAAAATTCATATGGAAAATGTACGAACAAAAAATAAAAATCATAGTTTTAACCAAAAAATTACAAGAAATTGATAGAAATAGAATGGAAACCCATTTCAGGCCCTACGATGGGCACCAAATATGTGTGTGTGAATTTTGTACCTAGCTGTAGACACAACACTTCAGTAAAACATTAGAGGTTAGCCAAAAAACAAAATCTGCAATGAAATGGAAACTAAACTAACTAGGTGATTTACTGCCTTCTAGTAGGTGTGAGTATGATACTCTCAGATCAGACCGAGACTAGTGACAATGCACCACCTAAATGAAAGATTTGAATGCAAAGAATGAAAGATTATGAATGCAGATTAAGCTATATTTTTGGATTTTCTGTGCAATAATATGGAAAATTGTATGAAATCAATCTAGAATGAATGAAATTGGGATGCAGATTTGATCTAAAAATGCTATGAATGAGTATGAAACTATGAATAAGAAACTATGTAAAAGCTAAATGATCAACTATAAAAGATCTCACAAATCGTCTGTCACAAATGCTCAATCCTTCAATCGCCAATTTGCTAGAGTAATTGTGCAAATTTGAGTGTTGTAATTATGAAGAGCTGAGCCTTGGTTTTATAGAAATCTAGGGCTTTGGAGGTGCATGAGAAAAGCCATAAATCACTCTTGATAAACTCAGGTTGATTTTTTAGTTATCAGGAAATCAGAGATAATTAACTCATAAAATCATGCAAAAGCAGAGTTTTACTCAAAATAGAGTTTTAGATTAAATTTCAACTCATCATCAGATGTTGAGTTTCAATTTAAAATTGATTGTTAATTTCTAGTTGCCTACTTTTCTGATTGTGCACGATTTATTTATAAAGTGATTTATTTTCCACTTAACTGATTTTTGAAATTAAACAATTGATTTATGGGTTAATCAATTATTAAATCACGCTTTATTCAAAAACTATATTATTAAATATTGACAACTAACTTTAATTAATTAAATAGGAATTTAATCAATTTAGTCATGAGATTTTAGATTTATTGTCAAAATTAAATATTACAATTTAGGAATAATTTAATTAAATTTAATTATACAATTAAGTGGCAGTATTAAATCTAATTAATTAAATATTCAAAATATTCAATTAATTAAACTTTAGGATAAATTAGCTTTATCACCAAATAATCATTAAATTAAAGATAATTAGGATAAATAGGAATATTGCTAGGAATATTTCTCGATGCAGAATTTATGATAATCAATTAAATTTGATAATGTGCAGATGTGCCTTAGGTTAGGACTTTGATGTCAATTTCATTTGAATTGAAGATGTAGGAGGTTAATGAACCTATAGCCCATTTTTGGGGTATTACATATACCACTTGAACATCTTAAATGCCTCTGATTTTTCTTTCAAGAACATTACTGTCACTAATCTAGTATAATCATCAACAAAAAGAATAAAATATTTGTCTCCATAGTAACTTTGAATTCTTAGACATAGGTTGGTATGCACTAACTCAAGTAATTTCTTTGTTGAATAATCTTTTCTTTTGAATCTAGATTTTGTCATTTTACCTTTCTAACATTCATGACACATAACATGATCAGGATTAGATAAGTTAGGCATACCTCTAACCTTTTTCTTTTTACTGATCTTAATCATGTTATCAAAATTCACATGACATAACCTTTTATGCCACAACCATGCATCTTCATCTTTCATCATTAAACAAGAACATTGATCATTATCAAGATAAAACAAATTACCTCTTGATTGTGTTCCAGTTCCAATAAGTCTTCATCCATCATCAAATATCTTCAATTTCTTGCTCTCAAAAGTAACTCAGTGGCTAGAATTATTTAGTTGTACCACACTTAGCAAATTATAGTTTAGACCTTTTACCAAATAAGCATTGTCACATCTAATTTTATCATTTATCATCAGGGATCCTTTTCCTCTAACCATACAAGGTGCATCATTACCCATTCTAACAAATCCTCCATTGTGTTCTTCAAGATGATCAATTTTTTCTTCATCACCAGTCATGTGATGTGTACAGCCACTATCTATGATATATGTATCATTTTTATTAACCTTAGAGATAAGTGTTGTCTCTACATACCTTTCATCTTCTTTTGAGTCATCCTTCATTGCAACAAATACTACCTCCACATCTTCATCAATGTCGGTATCAGTGATATCTTCTTCTACAATGTAGCACACCTTCTTGCCTTTATCATTATTGTCTCAGTTGTCTCTATTGTAATGTCGGTAACTTCTATTGCCTCTTCTCCCATAGCTTCATTCACTAGATCGGTCTTTATTTATGTCATCATCTTTTCTGTGTGGACATCTAGCAGCAATATGACCAACCTCTTTACAGTTAAAGCATGCTAAAGGTAATTTACCTCTATATCTTCCTTTACCTTGAGGTAACCTTTTGGCCATAAGAGCTTCAAGTTCATCAAGCTCATCATCAGTATTGCTATCACTATCATCATTCTTATTTCTGCTACTAGACTTACCAATCTTTAGAGAAAACATAAAAGCATATTCAACAAACGGTACAACACTATTATCAAAGTTGTTAAGTTCAAAGGTTTTAAGCTTACCAATCATATTATCAAGAGTAAGGTTGTTACCAGATGCAGACCTAGTTTCATGAATTGCAGATATTCTGATTGCATAAATTGGCAATAAGGTTCTAAGAACTTTTCTTACCACTGTCTCTTCATCAATAACACCATCAAATGCTCTAATAGTCATGAACTACCTCTTTTAGTCTATTTATGTACTACACAATATTTTCTCCTTCCTTCATTTTCATATCATCGAATCTTCCCCTTAAGCTTTCAGCTTTGGCTCTTTTGAGATTCACATCACCACTATAAACTTGAGCAAGTTTATCCCACATATCTTTAGCAGTAGTGCAATTTTTAATATCTTCAAATTCAACATCTATATAGGAAGCAACAATCTCCATCATAGTAACATCATGTTCATGCATATCTCTTAGTTAATCAAGGGTCAAGGGACTAGTGGGCGGTGCAATGTAGCCATTCTCCATTAGTGCGAGGGTAGAATTCCCAATTCTAGATACATGAAGCTTCATTCGGCTTTGCCATACTATGAAGTTATCCTTGTTTAGCTTTGGAACTTCCCTCTTATACATTTTGAGATCTTTGTGATGAAGTCCTTAAAACTCTATTCCAAGCAACCAACACTTTGATACCAATTGTTAGAGTAACTGAGAGGGGGGGAATCAGTTATCCACAGTCCCAATCCTAAAATGTATATCCAAAAAAATTTACTAAAACTTCTATAGCTCGGTAATATAAAATAGTATTTTGTATGTGCTTTTACCGATTACCACATAATAACATATAGTGATTACTAATAAAATCCAATATGAAACATGTAAAGTATGACAAAAAACAATCATCACAGTCAGCACATAACATGAGATTTAACGTGGAAACCTTGTAAAGGGAAAAACCACCTGGGACCCGCAACCCAAAAATTGTTCACTCTTCTGAAGTGAGGTCGGTGAAGACCCAACTTTGTTAAAGGTTACAAACACATTGTGAGGTGTGACCTTGTTAGAAGATTTTAGACCAACTGTTATCATCCAACCAACATTCACTATGGGGTTGATAGGATAACAAATGTACACTCTATGAATGACATTACAAGACTTTCTAGTCCACTCTATTAAGATATTTATCTATTTACAATGGTTAAAATGTAATAGCAGGTGATCTGATTACAACACAAATTCAATTATAGCTTATCAGATCTATATTAAGCTCATTCAAATCTTCTGATCAATATATCAATTCTATTTCAATTAATTTTCAGTAACTTACTATCTCTCAGTTATAGCTTTTCGATGCTCAGTAATCTCTACAGTTTGGTTCTCCTTAACCAGTCTAATCAGGCATGCATGAATCTTGTTCACACAATATCTCTACAGTCTCCTTCTTTTGGCATGATTTCATCATGAAATCATAATCTATTAAATAGACAAGTAAACTTTTTTAATTCCATCCATCAGATTTTGCCACTTAATCTCCTTTGTTGATTTTGCCACTTTAACCTTCCTCGGCTGATGTGTCAGTAACATGTTTTATTTCAATCCCTTAGATCTTCTTTGAATTATGTTAGCCATTTATCTTGGTAACAAACATTATCTTCAACTTCAATCATGAGGTACTTTCCAACTCATCAGCTTATGTCGGCTAAACTAGTCATTTAGTTGTTTTCTTCTACTTTGTTAACAAAGAAATGCATTGGTAAACACAAGCTTGATTTATAATGCACTTGGTATACACTACACTATGTCAGTTTATACTAAAATGCCTCTTTAACCGACCACACTGCTTTGTGTATTTTTCTCTATCCTTCATCATAGATGAATGCAACATAATCAAGTCAATAACATAAGGTCATAGACTCATTCATAAGTTACCCAATGTATTCCTTATCCTTATCTATCATATCCATCTTCCTCATGTAGATATATCTATTCTTCATCTCTTTTCTTCTTCTTTCTATAGATGTTTGGGTATAGTAACTTACAAGATAAGTATTGTCAAAACTAGTTGACATCAATGACAACATATTACTAATTTAATCAACTTACATATCTAATTAGCAACTCAGTGATCTAAAATAAAAAATCTTCAAGTCATACAATTTATTCAAATCAGTTGTAGTTAATCACCAATGGATAGACACTGGCCTCATACCAAATATTGTTGGAGTCTTCATGTCCCTCATGATCCACATCCCTAGTTAGAGCCAGTTGTTACACTTGTATTATTCTTTGCTCTCGCGCTGAATTATTTTGTCCAAGTAAAAGTCGTAGTTGAAGTTGAAGTTGAACCTTCCTAAGTTGAAGTTCAAGTTCTGTCAGAGGTCAGAAGAATGTCATAGTATTTATGTTGTCGGTCTTTTAGTCAATAATATGTGAAAGTTGAACTTGAACCTTGTCGGTCTTTCAGTCGGTCATATGTGAAATTTGAACTTGAACCTTGAACCTTGCTAAGTTCAAGTTCAAGTTCAAGTTGGAGGCCTAGTGTGAAATATTAATTTCCTGATAGAAAAATGGGTCTCAGTGAGCGGGCCATAACATTTCACTCCACCATTGGATTTTCATCATTTTAGGATATGTTTTGGGAAATCTAATTTTCTAAATCCTCACTAGAGGGATTTCTAAAATTGTATCGGGTTTGCAAGATACAAATAATAGAATATAGGTCTATAAATATAGACATGTTTCCATATTTTTTTGATGATAGAACATTCAGTCTCGGTATGGGACCAATAACTCTCAGCTCAACCATTGGATCTTCCTAAATTTTGGATATGTTTTCCAAAATTAATTTTTCTAAATCCTCACTAGAGAGATTGAGAAAATATATCCTGGTCTAAAATTTATGAAGGATAGTGTATGGGTCTACATGGAAATCCAACAAGTATCTAATTTGTAGAAGAATTTCTTCAAAGAACATAACAAAGGAGTTATTAAGGCCATGCCACATGTCAAACACATATGAATGTCAGCCCAGAAGTTTAATTAAATATCATTTAATAATGCTAGAGATAGCAAATTAATGTTTGGTTTTCATAACTGAATATTGTAAGGGGATTCATAAAAGCTTTATTAAAACTTTAGAAAGTATTTAGTTTTCAAGAATCAGTTATTCAAACTGAAAGTTATGGGAAATTAAAGAGCTTCTCTAGATTGTTCTTTAAATGGGGGAAATGGTGATGGAGTTGGGTTCTCTTTTTCTTCTTTTTTGTGAGTCCTATGGCTATAAGGGAGGAAGGAGAATACATTTTTTTCTGGATTGATTGTAACAAAGAGAGTGGGGAATTGGTTTTTTTTTTTGCATCTTGATTGTACTGGCAGGGAAAAAATGATTCTATAGTTATTTTGTTATGTTTTCTTGAAATAAAGAGGAATATTTTCATGTTAGATCTTGAGGTCTGAACATTTATTTTTCTGATTGAAATCAATCATATGAATGTTTCTTTCTGATTCTGGGATATAGTCTTGCAGTATTATGTCAAGAATGTGCATATTTGTAAATCAGTTGGTTGATAAATTTGTAATTTTCCAAACAAGTCATGTAATTATCTCAATTTTCTATGTAATGTGAAAGACTTGGTAGATAGTCATGTGACTATTTGCTAGTTTTTCTCTCATTTCCAACTTGTAAATCTTATAATTGCATTCATCCCATAGTGATGGGTGAATGTTAGAAAGCCTTTGCATTTTCTGGTAAAAGACATAACCAGTTATTTAATTTATTGAATATCATTAAAGAGGGAGTTATACCTCATAATTCAGAGGAAAGCTATCAATCTCATGATAGCCTTTCCAACTATTAGTTCAATTTGTCTTCTAAATCTGGGCATCTAAGAGTCAGTTGTGAAGGCATTTTAGTGAAGACAAATATGTTCACTAACATATACCAACTTGGGTAGCTAAAATTGACCCTAGTTACCTTATGGGAACCCAAAGGACCCTCCTAAACCCCACCTAAAGTTAACCCATATATTTCTAAGTCAAGTTGACCAACTAGAAACTTCCTAACCCATGGTAGGCTTGGTTACTACACTAAGCTAAATCCCTAGTTAACCCTACACTTAATCATGATACAAATAACTAGCCATGCCGACACTTAATTACCACAATTTTCCAAAATTGGCACAATTTAAATAAAAATGACATGATTTATTCACACTTACTTAAACTAGATTAAATAAACTCATGCAAACCACATTCACAAATAAAAAACTATACAATGAGGTCCATATTTCTTTATACAAATAGGACCTTGGATTTCATAGAATATAACATAGGTTCCAATTCTGGGTCCCCGATTTAGATCCATGGTCAACTATCTTTGCACACTCATTGCACACATTAGTAGATCCAAAATAACATGATATAGAAACATAATACATTATTAATACTGCATGGTATATAACTATATCTTTATTTGAATTAAATAACATATCATCAATTTCCTAAACTAATTTTCATCACAATTGCATCCAACACAATTATTCTCCTCTATGACATCATCATAAACTGAAAATGAATCAAAACATATAGTATCTTGAGTGTACCCTAATTACATAACTAGGTACCGAACATATAACATAGGATTCAAAAAATCCTTAAATGCATAAGAGTCTCAATAGTCAAGGTATGTCTAAGTAATAATCACTGAAAAAGTAGAAAGTAAAATAGAAAAACTATGTCTATCTGAGGTAGGTCTCACAGATACATCGATAATACATAGTGGATGTTCACATCATATGACTAGTGACACACATAAGTTCATTACTATGGAAGATCATGATGGCATTTATGTTAGATTTGGTAATGAAGCTTCATATCCTATGAAAGGTAAATGTTCTATAATTCCACTGGATAATACAAAATGTGATGATGTCTATTGGGTTGAAGGACTAAAGTATAATCTATTGAGTGTGACACAATTGAACAACATAGGTCACCAACTGGAAATTTAGAATGGAAAGGTAAGAGTATTTGATCATAATGGAGGTATGATTGCCACTGGTGAACAATCAAAAGGTAACTTATTCTACCTTGATCCTCAACTTTAGCAACTAAGTGAATCTTAGATGGCATAAGAGATCTAAGAATATCTGAGAAAATTCCTTGTGTATGGTTATGGAAATAGTTGAAAAGAAGACTGGACAAAAATTAAAGTGTCTGAGATCTGATAGAGGAGGAGAGTTTACATTTGATGATTTTACACTTTTTTGCAATGAACATAGAATAAAAAGATAAATGTCTACATCAAGGACACCATAGAAAAATGATATATGAGAGAGAAGAAAAAGATCTATTATTGATTATATAAGGACATTGATGATTGAAAAGGGTGTATCTCAAACATTTTGGAGAGAAGCAATCAACACTACAACTTATACACTAAACTAAGTACAACTAAAGAAAGGTACAAACAAGACTCCATATGAAATCTAGAATGGTCACAAACTGAATGAAAGTTATTTCAAAGTATTTGGAAGTAGATGTTACATTCTAAAGGATGCTAGAGATGGAAAGTTTGATCATAAAGGTGATGAAGGAATATTTGTAGGATATTCTACAAAGAGCAAGGCTTACAAGTACTTAAACTAGTCTAGTAATAAAATTGTAGAAAGTGAAAATGTAAGGATTGATAAATTTGCAGAGAAAAATGATGAAGACAACAAAAGGAACCTGAGGACTATCAAATATTTCTACATGTTAAAATTGAAGTTCCTGTTAGAAAGTAAAGTCCACCAAGATAACTGAGAGGGGGGGTGAATCAGTTATCAGATAAATACAACTTTTATCAACCTTTATAGATTTTAACCATGTAATAAATGTGATCAACAACCGTAGAAAGATATACATGCACAATAACACAATGACACAAGATATGTTGACTAGGGAACCTCTTGATCAAAGAGTAAACCCTGGTGGGAATGATGCCCACAAAAGGTGCACTAATATGAAAGTTCCTTGTGAGAGGATGGACTCTGTTTGGAGTCTTATGAAATACATTTAGTACATGAGTCCTTGTTAGGAGACTTTGAATCCCTGTTAAAATATTCTAACTCTGTTAGGAGTTATGGAAGATAGAAGGACCCACTGCCCAAACAGCTTCAAGATAAGATCACCGGACACACTGTCCAATTGATCTTTTTATTAATCAATATAATAATACCACAAGATTAATTATCTCAACAATTTAATACTCCTTCTCTAACTATGCCAAACCGCACTAACTGCTCCTTCAGATCTCAATGTCAGATCTCTATACTTCGCATATCCTCTTTCCGCAATTTTATTTTCACAACTTCTTCATTCACAATTACATTACATACACACACATTACAAAAAGGAAAACATTCCTTCCTTTATACCACACTAAAGTAATTACAAATGAGTTAGCATACAAATTACAAAATAAAGTTTCCATACATTACATCAAAATTACACAAAATTGTCAGCTTCCAATTAAGATAATTCTTCACTTGTGTGACCTCAGATCTTGCACTCATGTCTACATCACTAAAATCATGTCTTCTTCCTCATAACTATGCATGATTAGATTCCATCCTTATTTGGAGATATCATATGATTTCCAAAAACCGCTACTCAGGAACACTACCTAAATACTGCTTCCACTAATTTCCTCATAAGTATCATGAACAAATGAATTTTCATCTAAACTCTTAACCATGATCTCATAGAACATCATAGAGTAAGTCCTCAACTTTTCATATCTTCATCTTCAATATCCCAAGTGCGCTAACTCAAACATTGTCTGCTTCTTTGCTAATCTTTAGTAGATCACTATGTTGACATCAATGAAAATAAGATTCATGAATGAAACAACAACTGCTACAGAATGGCTATGAATAATCCCCCATAGGATATATTCAACATTCATTCTTGAAAATCTCCTCCATTGGCATTGATGGCAACATAGATGAAAAAACATCCAAGTTACATAAATCCAACATTGCAACACTGCTGCTCTGAAAAAATGCTTCAAATCTTCTTCATCAATAAAATCTTGCTTCATTTTCCTATTCACTTCTCTCCAGTAGATGATTTTTCATGTATACTTCTCCCCCATTGACATCAATGATAGATGTTTCATCATTATGTCAACAACAACTTCAATGTCAAAAGACACTGTTTAGAAAATACATTCACTAGAGTCCTCATGACTTGGCTCAGATACACATACTCCCCCATAGAGGAAGTACCAACATCCTATCTAGAAGAAAGATAAGGCTTGTATAGCACTGGACAGATGCAAAAATCTGCATCACTTCTCAAAAGTAGGCTAGGGCATAACCCCAAGCATACCTCTCAGATACCCAAATGTATCCTTAGGAAAAGGTTTTGTAAATATATCTACAATCTACTCCTTTGTGCTCATGTACTCAAGTCTAACTTCTTTCTCTACCACTTTCTATCTCACTACATGATACTTTATCTCTATATGCTTTTTCTTAGAATGTAACACGGGATTCTTAGACATATTAACTATGCTGGTGTTATCATAATGCATAACAACAGGCTCAACAAATTTTATTCCAATATCCTTCAACATTTGTTTCATCCAAATTATCTGATTACAATTATTTTCTACTGCAACATACTTTGCTTCTTCTGTGCTCTGTGAAATACAATTATGCTTCTTTCTTAGCCAAGAAACTAATCTTCCTCCAAGGAAAAATACTCCACCACTGGTGCTCTTTTTATCATCAACACTACCTCCCCAATCAACATCTATATATGCACATAGGGTAAAATCATCAAATTTTTCATACCACAATCCATACTCAATTGTGCCTCTTAAGTATCTCAGTATCCTCTTTACTTCCACATAATGTCATTCTCTAGGTTCAGCTTGAAATCTTGCTACAATTCCAACTGAATGTGATATATCAGGTCCTATATGAGTCAAATACTACAATCCTCCAATCATAGATTTGTACTTCTTATGTTCAACAGTAGGAGTCTCATCTATGCTAGATAACTTGTGTCTAGTTACCATAGCTGTTCCAACTAGTTTAGAGTTCTCTATTCCTAATCTCTTCAATAAATCATTCAAGTACTTTGTCTGACTTACAAAGATACCACCATTGTTCCGTGTTATCTGCAATCCTAAAAAGTATTTCATTTCACCAATCATACTCATTTCAAATTCAGTCTTTATTTCATCTGCAAATTTATGACTAGCTTCATCTTCTCCTCCAAATATAATATCATCAACAAAAATAACAACCAACAAACCATTTTCAATTTCCTTTGTGTATAGATTTCTATCAGTTGTGCCTTTTGTAAATCCTAATTTCAACAAATACTTATCCAATCTCGCATACCAAGTTATAGGTGCTTACTTTAGTCCATATAAAGCTTTCTTTAGTTTACATACCATGTCTCCTTCTTGATTTAAAGGAAAACCTTCAGGCTACTCAATGTAGACTTCTTCTTCCAATTCTCCATTCAAAAATGTTGACTTCACATCCATCTGATCCACTTTGAATTTCTTGTAAGCTGCATAGGCCAAAAACATTCTTAGTGCTTCAATTCTTGCTACTGGTGCAAAATTTTCTTCATAGTCAATTCCTTCTTGCTATGAGTATCCTTTACATACCAATATTGTTTTGTTCCTTACTACTTCTCCTTGTTCATTCATCTTGTTTTTGGATACCCATTTTGTTCCTATAACATTCTTATCTTTAGGTCTAGGGACCAATCCCCATGTCTTGTTCTTTTCAATCTAATCCAATTCTTCTTTCATGGCTTTAATCCAATGTTCATCTTCACAAGCTTCACTAGTAGATTTAGGTTCAATTTGAGAAATCAAACACAACTATTCTTGTACCTTATTTCATGTCAAAACTCCTCTGTCTATGCTTCCAATAATCTTCTCAATAGGATGATTCCTTAATAGATTCCTGTTAGGTGTCATTGTCTCAGTACTTGTTTCTACTGTAGGTTCTTCAATGGTTTCTTTACTGTGGCTCTCATTCAACAAATCAGTGTCAGTTTCATAGAATAGTTCAGTAGTCTCTAGATTAGGTCTAGTTTGAGTTCCTTCATCTGATTCATAATCAAGCATTCTTTCCTAAATTCTAAACTTTTCATCAACTTTAACATTTGTGCTCTCAAAAATAGTCTTAGTTCTCTTATTGTAACATCTATAAGCTTTTCTCTTCAATGAATATCCAAGAAATATACCTTCATCACTTCTAGGATCAAACTTTCAAATGTCATCATCTCTCTTAATATAACATTTGCTTCCAAAAATTCTAAAATACTTAACTGATGGTGCATGTCCAAACCATAGTTCATAGGGTTTCTTGTATGTGTATGCTCTGATTTGTACTCTATTCATTGTATACACTATTGTGTTCACTGGTTCTCTCCAAAATATCTTCACCAAGTCATTCTCAAATGACATAGCTCTTGCTACTTTAGTCACTAATCTGTTCATCCTTTCTACAATACCATTTTGTTTAGGTATCCTAGGGGCTGAAAACTATTCACTTCACAAAAATTGTTAAATTATTTTGAAGTAAATTCTCCACCTCTATATGATCTCAAACATTTAATCTTCATTCTAGATTCATTCTCAACTTTGTTCTTAATGATCATAAACTTATCAAATGCTTCATATTTTTCTTTAAGAAATGCAATCCACATCATTCTTGTAAAATCATCAACAAGAATCATAAAATACCTTTCTCCATAGAATCCTCTAGTCCTTGTAGGACTGCTCAAATCTATATGAACAATCTCCAACTTCTCTACTATGGTGAGTTTCTTGCTAGGAAATGAGCTTCTCTTATGTTTAGTCATCACACATTCCTTGCAAATCATGTTAGTAGGCTTCACAATTTTAGGTAAATCTCTTACTGCAAGTGTAGTACTCACTTTCACAATTTTATCAAATTTTATTTGACAAAATATTCTATGCCATAACCAATTGTCATCAATCTTAGTAATCAAACATGTCATCTCAGTAGGATTCAACTAAAATACATTACCTCTGGTTCTAGATCTAGTACCAATCAAATTACCAGCCTTGTCTTTTATCACACAAGTTTTCTCAGTAAACCAAACTTGATATCCCTTATCAACTTGCTATCCAACACTCAAAAGATTATGTTTCAAACCATCCACAAAGTAAACATCATCAGTATTAGTCTTTCCATCAAGAGTAATAGATCCTATACCTTTAATCAAACAAGGTGCATTGTTTCCAACTCTAACAACTCCTCCATCATAATTGTTAAACTTTATGAACTTTTTCATGTCTCTAGTCATATGATGTGAACAACCACTATCTATAATCCAATCAGATTTCTTTTCTACTTGAGAAACTAAATCTTTTTCTTCCTTAATTTATGTTTCAATATTTTATTCTTTTATTTCTACAATCCTAAATCATCATGCTCAATATCACTTTCACTCAAAGATTTCTCTAAACTAGCTTCAAGTTCTTCATCATTTGCATAGTAACATTCTTTAGATCTTCTAGGCTTAAATTTTCTTCGATACTTCTTAACTCTCTTAGGACATTTAGATGCAAAATGACCATATTCTTGACAAGTCCAACATTTAAAATTTTCTTACCACCTGGTTCTCTTTTCACAAGCAAGGCAATACCTTCTTCAATCTTCCTGTCTCCTTCATTTCTAGATCTACTACTGCTAGCATAATCTCTACTCACACTTATGCTTCTTGAAAAAGTAGGGTGAACACTAAGAGCACTAAATGCTATCTCCATTCTAGGTAAGTCTCTTGATAGCCTCAGGTTCATCTCTGCTACTTCCAATCTTTCAAGAAGAGTCTCTCTGGTAAAGTTCATAGTACAAGGAATAACTTGTTCAATCATCTATGTTGTCTGCTTAAATGCAGGAGTCAATGTCCTCATAATTTTCCATATCATTTCATTCTTTGTCTTGGTTCCTCCATAATATTTTATACCTGCAACAATCTTTGACATTATACCAATATAACTTCTAACACATTCATCTTCCATCATTCTTATATCTTTAAATGCACATATCTAATTATGTAATTTGACTTTCTTAGCATGTTCATCACCTTCAAAAGTAGATTGTAAAGCTAACCAAATTTCATGAGATGTGTTTAGATATTTTACCTGACTGTACTCATTTTCTGGAAGGCTTGACAAGAGTGCTTCTCTAGCAAGTATGTTACACATAAATATATCTCTTTCTTCATTAGTATAATCTATAATCTTATCCTCATCAATGATTGTCTTATGATTCTTTGTAGTTAACCAATAACCTAGTCCTAAACAAAGTAGGTTTGTCTTCATCTTTTCTTTCCAGTTGTCAAAATTTACTCCATCAAACTTAGGGCTTTCTTTCCTGAAATGATTTTCCATGGATCTCCTTAAGCTATTAAAATTTTTTTTCAAGGACTTGCCACTCTAATACTAATTGTTAGAAAGTAAAGTCCACCAAGGTAACTGAGAGGGGGGGTGAATCAATTATTAGATAAATACAACTTTTATCAAGCTTAATAGATTTTAACCATGTAATCAATGTGATCAACAACCATAGAAAGATATATATGCACAATAACACAATGACACAAGATATGTTGACTAGGGAACCTCTTGATTAAAGATTAAACCTCAGTGGGAATGATGCCCACAAAAGATGCACTAAATGAAAGTTCCTTTTGAGAGGATGGAATCTTTTAGGAGTCTTATGAAATACATTTAGTACATATGAGTCCCTATTAGGAGACTTTGAATCCCTGTTAAAAGATTCTAACTTTGTTAGGAGTTATGCAAGATAGAAGGACCCACTGTCCAAACAGCTTCAAGGTAAGATCACCGAACACATTGTCCAAATGATCTTTATATTACTCAATATAATAATACCACAAGATTACTTATCTCAACAATTCAATACTTCTTCTCTACCTGTGCCAAACCACACCAACTGCTTCTTCGGATCTCAATGTCAAATCTCTATGCTTCACATATCCACTTTCCACAATTTCTCTTTCACAATTTATACATTCACACTTACATTAAATACACACACATTACAACAAGGAAAACATCCCTTCTTTTATAACAAACTCAAGTCATTACAAATGAGTCGGCATACAAATTACAAAATAAAGTTTCCACACATTACATCAAAATTACACAAAACTGTCAGCTTCCAATTAAGATAATTCTTCACTTGTGCAACCTTGGATCTTATGCTCACATACACATCACTAAAATCATGTCTTCAACTACCTCATAACTACACATGATCAGATTCCATCCCGATTAGGAGATATCATCTGATTTCCACAAACTGCTACTCAGGAACACTGCCTGAATACTGCTTCCACTGATTTCCTCATAACTGTCATGAATAAATGAATTTTAGTTTTTGCTCTTAACCATGATCTCATAGAACATCATAGAGTAAGTCCTCAACTTCTCATAGCTTCATCTTCAATATCCCAAGTGTGCTAACTCAAACATTGTCTGCTTCTCTGCTAATCTTCAATAGATCACTATGTTGACATCAATGACAATCATAGTCATGAATGCAACAACAACTTCTATAGAATGGCTGCAAATAATCCCACATAGGATATATTTAGAATTCATTCCTAATAGTTCCTAATACCTTACCTACAGTAAAAACCAAGGAGGAAGTTGAACAGAGAGAGCCACCACCGAATTCTGAAAATAAAAAACTTCCACAACCTACCGAGCCTATCCTAGCCAAGTATGTGAGAAGACACCCTTCACCAAGAAAAAATATTGGAGACAAGAATGGTGTAGTTATGAGAAGAAATAAGTTAAGAGATAATAAATGTTTAATTTTTAAATTTGATCCAATAATAGTAAAAGATGCATTGGATAATGAAGATTGGGTTAAATCTATGAAAGAAGAGATAGATCAAATTGAAAATAGCAACACATGGACTTTGGTATTGAGACCTAAAGATAAAAGATGTATTGGTACTAAGTGAATTTTTAGAAACAAATTGAATGAACATGGACATGTGATCAGAAACAAAGCTAGAATAGTTTGCAAAGGGTATGCACAAGAAGGTATTGATTATGGTGAGAATTTTTCACTTGTTGATAGATTAGAAGGAATTAGAATTCTACTAGCATATGCAACTTATAAAGGATTTAAATTTTATCAAATGGATGTTAAGTCTATATTTCTTAATGGTATTCTTGAAGAATAAGTCTATGTTGATCAGTCTAAAGGATTTGTTGAGAATACTAACAAGGACATGGTATGTAAACTACACACGACACTATATATGGTTTGAAACAAGCACCCCAAGAATGGTATGAAAGGTTATATTCATATTTAATCAAGATTGTATTTAAAAGAACAAGAGACAACAACAATGTGTATTTGAAATGTGATATTAATGATATGATTTTGATTGCTGAAATATTTGTTGATGACATTATTTTTGGAGGAAATAACACATTGTGCAAATCTTTTGTTGAGGAGATGAGAAAGGAATTTGAGATGTCCATGATAGGAGAAATACAATTCTTTATTGAACTATAGATTCAACAAGTCAAAGATGAGATCTACATCACACAATCAAAGTACATCAAGGAGATCCTAAAGAAATTTGGTATGGAAGATTCAAGACCAGTTGGAACACCGATGGCTACTAGTTGCAAATTTTCAAAGGAAGATGAGTCAAAAGAAGTAAATGAGACACTCTACCAATCAATGATTGGTAAGATACAATATGTTGTACATAGAAGAACTAATATTTCTCATGCAGTACGTATTGTTGCAATATTTTCTACCAATTCAAAGGAAACACACATGTCTGCAGTCAAAAGAATATTTAGATATCTGAAAGGTACTAAAGACTTCAGTCTACTATAAAAGAAAGCAGAAGATTTTGATTTGAAGGTTTACACTGATGCTGATTGGGATGAAAACATTGACGATGGGAAAAGTACAAGTGGAGGAGATTTATTTTTAGGAGAAATATTAGTGACATAGCTGAGTAAGAAATAGAGTTGTATATCACAATCTACAACCAAGGCAGAGTATGTAGAAGAAACTATGAATTGTACAAACATTGTATGGATCAAATAGCTACTTGAAGGTATGCACGAGGAGATTACTGATCTAGTTACAATTTACTATGATAATAAAAGTGTTGTCAACATATGAAAGAACCCAGTGTTGCATTTGAAGACCAAGCACATTTCTATCAAGTATCATTACTTGAGAGAACAAGTCCAAGACAAGAATGTGATATTGGAGTATGTGAATTCAAAGGAGAAGATGGAAGATATAATCACTAAGCCACTACCAAAGGATGATTTTGAGTATCTCAGAAGTAAATCAAGGTTCCTTCTGCTATCCAATTGATGGAGGATCCTGGGTGTAAGGGCAATCTTGCATCACCCAAAAACAATTTTGGTTTCTTTTCAATAAGGGCTATCTTGTGCAGAGATGCTATTTATGGAAACTTACTATTTTTAGTAAGTTGGTCATACGAGCTCAGAATGTTCTAATTTCATAGGTAGAGGTTCATCTTAGTCATATCAATCTACTAGTTGAGTTTCATTGCCATATCATCTATATTGGTGAAGTTATTGAGGTTTTTGGGTACAAAATCTTTGAGCTCAATTTTGAAGGCCTTAGAGGCTCCAAAACGAGGTCGAACCCCAACTGACTAGGGCTTCCACTAATTAGATGTTGTAGATAAGGACCTATCATTTTAGAAAAGTGGTTATAATAGTCAAATGGAGCTAAGGTTAAAAATTTATGGCCTCTGTAAGATGGGCTATCTAAAAATATAATTTTTAATTATTTTGAGCTGACCCCAATGTAAAAAAATGAAAAAATACAATAATTCTAAGGGCGGTCACCCTTAATAGCTAAAATCCTGGACCCTTCTCGAGCGGTGGAAAATTTCCTATATAAGGAAGGTTCATAGTTTTTTCTAGGGCATTTTTGGGTAGTTATCGAGGCTTTGTCCTACAAAATATTGTAAGGAAAATGCCCATGTGGCTTTGCATATTGTATTTCTAAAAATTTATAATTCCACACATGTAGAGATAATAAGAAGCCCATTTTATGTTCTTTCAAATTTTTGTTACGTCTCTATTTTTGTTATGTATTTGTGGTATTAAGGGGAGAACCCTTCATCAAGTGGTATCAGAGAAGGAGTTTTTGAGTGTGTAGACAGATCACCAACTGTGAGGTAGTTTACACTAGGACCGTGGTTTAGGGTTTTAGCGATAAGCACAAAAATGCCTCTATGAAGGGAACATGGTGGAAGGGTAAGAGGTGTGTCACCTAAGGTTAGAGCCCTCTAGAGACAAGTGTGAGCATTGCAAGAAGAGATTCACAAAGGAATAAATCTTGTAGTAAGAGATGAAAGTGAGGATGAAGCCAAAGAAGAAGAAAATTTTGATCAAGAAGAAGGCAAAATTTTGAACCAAGAGGAAGAAAAGCTTTTCCATCTCATTTTCAAGATTGGAAAAATACCTAAGATTGAGGTTCCTACATTTTTTAGGAAATCTTAACCTAGACAAGTTGATTGACTGGATCAATGAACTAGAAGAATATTTTTAGTATAAAGATATCGAGGATCCTGATAGGGTCAAGTTTGTGAAGGCTAGAATGAAGGCTCATGAGAAGATATGGTGGAAGGAGATTCAATTAGAGTGAAATAGAAGAGGAAAGGAGAAAATCACATGATGGGATCTGATGGTGGATAAATTGAAGCAACAATTCATTCTTGTTGATTATGATCTCGATCTACTAAAGAAAATGCATGGATTGAAACAAGAGGGAAGATCTATTCAGGAGTATATAGAGGAGTTCTATTGAGTCCTCATCAGAATAGGCCATGCTGAAGCTGATAAGAAGAAATTTTCCTACTATCTCAATGGGTTGAGGTCAAGCATTTAGGAGGAGTTGAATGTGGTCTAAATGAACAATATTGAAGAGACATACTAGTTTGCCATAAAAGTGGAGGAAAAGTTGAACAAAAGGTTTGAGAGTAGGCAAAGCAAAAGAGGTTGTGGTGGAGATCCAATGGATGGTCTTATGGAGGCCAAAATGAAGATAAAAAAAAGAAGGATGAGGCTAGTAGCAGTCAAACTTAGAGAGGAAATAATTTCAATCATTTCCATGATCAAAATACTAGAGATTAGAGAGGAAGGGGAAGAGGAGGCTTTAGTGGAACATATTTTCACTACGGAGAAGAAGGTCATAGGGCATATGAATGTCCTCAATGCCAAGGATAGATAGGAGAACTAAAGGCCAGGCTATAGTTGCACATGTGGATGAGGATGCCAAATCATCACATTCTAAAGATGTTGAAAGAGTAGAAGTTCTAGTTTATAGAAGATTCCTGCTATGTGGTGACAATGGACCTAAGAAGAGGAGGAGCTTGTTTCACACTAGGTGCAAGTGTGAGGATAAGTGTTGTGATGTAATTATTGATAGTGGAAGCACTAGAAACTATGTGTCAGAAGAGATGGTAAAAAAGTTAAAATTCAAGAGGGAGAAACACCCACATCCATATCGAATCACCTAGGTGCAGGATGACCATAAGGTCATGGTCAATGAACAGTTCCTAGTGAAGTTCAAGATTGGGGGATACCATGATGAGGTATTGTGTGATATCATACCCATGGATGCATGTCATAAGTTGTTGGATAGGTTGTGGTAGTTTGACGGGTGTGTTGTACATGACGGTTGTGTGAATACCTATTCCCTAAAAAAGGATGGAATGTGACATAAGTTAAAGCCATTGAAGGACATAGAAGAAAAGGTAAGTAGTAATGCAAGAATAAGTTTTTTTGATGGAAGAAATTTCCTAGAGGGTATGAGGCATGAGAATATGTGTTTTTGTTTAATTCCAAAATTTGGTAAAGAGGAAGTAGAAGATGTACTCGCAGAAGTTGTAGATTTGTTGAATGAGTTTTGGTAAATTGTATCTAATAATTTTCTTGATGGATTACCGCCTATAAGGAAGATCAATCATCAGATGGACTTGATTCCAAGAGCCAGTTTTCCAAATAAGGTAGCACACAGAATGACACCAGTAGAAAGTGAAGAGTTGAACATACAAGTACATGAGTTGTTGCAGAAGGGTTGATTCAAGAGAGCCTGAGTCCATGTGTTGTACCAATAGTATTAGCACCAATGAAGAATGGAGAAAAGAGGATGTGTATAGATTCTAGGGCTATCAAAAAGATCAAAATAAAGTACAGGTTTTCATTGTCATGGATGGATGATATTATGGACTATTTGAGTGGAGTTATGTATTTCTCAAAGATAGATCTAAAGAGTTGATATCATCAGATTTAGATCAGAGAAGGAGATGTATGGAAGACTTCCTTCAATAAAAATGAAGGGCTATATGAGTGGTTAGTCATGCCCTTTGGACTAACTAATGTACTGAGAACTTTCATGGGGCTGATGAATGAGGTTCTCAAAGAATTTATGGGTAAGTTTATCATTTTTTACCTAGATGATATTGTGATCTTTAGTAAGACATTCGAGGAGCATATAATGCATATTTTTAGGGTGTTTGAGAATTTAAGGGAAGAGAAATTGATGATTAATTTGAAGAAGTGCAATTTTGTGAAGGAGTTAGTGTATCTAGGATTTGTACTTTCAGAAGAAGGTCTAAAAATGGACCTAGCGAAAGTGAAGGCTATCCTCGAATGGCCTACTCAAAGGATTTCTACTGAGGTAATATTTTTTCATGGCTCGGATAGCTTTTATAGAAATTTTATCAGGAGTTTTAGTAGTATTATTAGACCCTTGATTGAAATAATAAGAAGGGATATAGGAAAGAGTTTAAGTAGACTATAGGGGCAGATAAGAGTTATAAACTATTGAAACAAAAAGTTGTAGAACAACTCATTTTAGCACTTCTAGATTTTAATAAGGTGTTTCAAGTAGACTATGATGCTAGTGGTACTGCAATAGGAGCTATTTTGAGCCAAGAAGGTAAACTTGTTTCTTATTTCAGTGAGAAGTTAAATGATGCCAAGAGGAAATATTTTGTTTATGATCATAAATTTTATGCTATAGTTCAGGCATTGAAAAAGTAGAGACCTTATCTTCTTCTAAAGGAGTTTATTTTGTATACTGATCATTAATCTTTGCAATATTTGAATAGTCAAGGAAAGTTGAATCAAAGGCATTTGAAATGGGTTGAGTTTTTACTAAGTTACACATTTATTTTGAAACATAGGAGAAAAAAGTCTAACAGGGTTGCAGATGCTCTTAGTAGGAGACATATTTCACTGACAGAGATGTAGATTGAGGTGGTTGGGTTCAAGGAACTCAAGAGTTTGTATCTAGAGGATCTTGATTTTGATGAAGCTTAGAAAGCTTGTATAGAACCTGTTACTTTAGACACAATGAAGTGGTTGGATTTCATCATCTAGGATAATATGCTATTTAGAGGGAGTCAGTTGTGCATTCCAAAAAGTTCTATGAGGGAGAATCTCATCAAGGAGAAGCATAGTAGAGGATTGGCTAGACATTTTGGTTGAGATAAAACCCTTGCTTTGGTTAGAGAGAATTAGTACTGGCCACAGTTGTAGCAAGATGTCGAGAAGTTTGTATAGAGTTATAAAGTATGTCAAATGGAAAAAGGAGCAAAGAAAAATATAGGGTTGTATCAGCCATTACTTGTACCATAGAAGCCATGGGAGGATATTAGTATGGACTTTGTTCTTGGTTTACCAAGGACTAAGCAGGGACATGATTCAATTTTGTGGTGGTTGACATGTTTTCAAAGATGACACATTTCATTCCCTGCAAGAACAAGAATGATGGTGTTCATGTGATAGAATTGTTTTTCAAAGAAGTGGTGAGACTACATGGTCTGCCAAAGAGCCTAGTTTCAAATCGAGACACTAAGTTTGTTGAATATTTCTAGCACACATCATGGAAGAAGTTAAAGACAAATTTGAAGTTCATCTCATCACATCATCCACAAACTGATGGGCACACAAAAGTGGTGAATATGTGTTTGGATAATTTTCTAAGATTTTTGGTTTGAGATAAGCCAACGGGATGTGATTTGATTTTACCACAAGAAAAAATTGCATATAATAATTTTTGCAACATGAGCACTAGTAAATCACCATTCTAGATTATATATGGAAGTAGTCCTAGAAATGCTTATGAGTTGAGGAAGATAGACAAAGGAGAAATAAGTAGTACTGAAGCTGAGGATTTTGCATAACACTTGAAGAACAACCATGAGGAGGTGAGAAAGCACATTACCAAGATGAATATGTAGTATAAGGCTAAGGAAGATGAGGAAAGGAGACATAAGGAATTTCAGGTTGGGGATGAAGTTAGGGTTCATTTGCGGAAGGAGCGATTTACAATAGGTACATATAATAAGTTGAAAATGAAGAAGTTTGGGCCATGTAAGATATTGAAGAAGCATGATTCAAAAAATGCCTATGAAGTAGAGTTTCCTACTGAGCTGAATATTTCACAAGTATTTAACTGTCATGCCCATAACATTTCACTCTAAATACAGAACAACTTTTTTTTGAGGATATAAGTTTAAGTCCAAGGTTAGCAGTAGACTAAAGTTGAAAGGTTAAAACTACGAGCAGGAAGGCTAACTGTTGATTGATGGATTACATGAAGAAGGGTTGACAACCCTGCTCATCTTAACCAGGTTGAATGTCTCAATGACTATGAGGAAAATTATGAACCATTGGATTTAAATAACCTGTGCCATGCAAATTTTAATTGAGTCTTAGTTATTTTGATAACATTTATTAATTCCTAATGACCACTCTTCAAATAATTTATGTTACTAAAACCAAATAATTAAACAAATTTAGTTGACTAGCTAATGGCTAAACAAATAAATTCTCAGAAGTTAATTTACATCAAAATTCAGTCAATAGGTTTACCTAACATTCTCTAATGGATTAACAAATCACTAATTGTTTAATCAAAATAACCTTTATCTAAAATTGATTAATTTTAATTACACTAACTAAGATTAGATCAAAATTACTAGTTACATCTTGATAAAACCAATTAGGTAAGTCATATTATCATAACTATATTAATTATGCCTACTAAAGTAGATTTCAATAAATACAATCTCCATTAATTAAATTAACGATTAATTCATGAAGCGTTAATTTAATAATCATATCGATTACTAAAAGTTAAACTATTATTTAAAATATTTATTAAATAATATTATATATATTAATTAATAATATATTAAGAAATATAATATATATAAATTAATAATTATAAAATATTAATTAAATAATACATATCTTAATTAATTAATAAATATAAAATATTAATTAATTAATATAATTATTAATTAATTAATAAATTATAATATATTAATAAATAATATATATATTATATAATTAATAATTATAAAATTATCAATTAACAATATTTAATAGAAAGTAAAAAAAACAAACGAAAATCCATTAACACCTATGCGCTAGTGTAGTAGGGAGTCCCAAAGGGACTTACGTGGTCCCCCCATGCTGACACGTGTAGGGGTACCTGCCATGGCAGGTACTCCCTGCACATGGTAGCGCATGGGAAGGGGGGTGGGGCCCAAGGGACATGGGGCCCGTAGGTCCCCGCCTACAAAAGCCTTTTTTTTAACTTAATTTTTTTTTTAATTTTTTTTTTTAGAACAATAAAATAGCTACGTGGGTATAAGCATAAGTTTATTTTTTGTTATATTCATTTTTGAAAAATATTAATACACACAATTGTTTTTTGAGAAAAGTCTTCGAGTAGCCATGATGGGTTTCTTGGGTGGCGACCTAGGTGGGTCCCACCCTAAGTGAATTTGGGGAAAGTTTTACTTGTTGAATTTTAATAGCTTATTTTTACTCTATTTGTGCCAAGTAGATGAAAAATATTCCATTTTAATTGACTGTGGTTTTTATGAAAATGTATGGGATTTCTCCCATACATTTTCCAGAGACCTATAGGTGGTCATTTTCACTTTTCACTTGATATTTTGCTTGTTTTTTTTCTTTGACATTTTTCTATCTACTCTCTTAATTTTCTTTTTCCTTAATATTTTGTTGGTCTCATTGGTATAAATGGATATAGTTTAGGATCAATGATAGAATGAATTCTAAAATACTAATTGATGTAGGAAGTAACAAAGATAATTTAACTAAGTTTCTCAACATAGATTTTCTTTTTTTTTTACTAACAACTAACACAGAGTTTGCAATAAAAGAATTGAGAGAGAGTGCTTATAATCCATTTCTTTCACACTACTATCATTTTAATCCTTTGAAATCTTTATAATAGAACTATAAAGATACTACAAATACTTCACTTTCTTATAAATTTTTCAACATGAATACATAAAGATTCCTCTATAAATAAACAATGCTTTCTCATAAACAATACAAAAAATTCTATACATTCCTTTTTGAAACAAATACATTATTTATTTCTCATTGTATAAAACATGAATACACAAAACTTTCCTTGAACATTACACTATGATATCAAAAATAAAACTATCCACTAATCTTCCATACAATTTCTTCACAACTTGATACTTCAATACTAGACACAAATACAAGACTTGGAGTGGTGACTCCATTACAATATACATTGAACTCATGGGAATCACAAGATTTCCTTACAATGACATTAAACACAATACAAAAGTGATACAACTCAAAATCTGAAAGCATCATCAACTCTTCAAGATTTCAACTCCAACCATGAAGTCTTCAATGGCTCCAAAATCCTTCAATAAAAATACATAGGCCAAGGAGTGCTCACCTCCCAACCTAGGCTTCTATGAAGCAGCCCCCCATCTAGGGGAACCATCACAAAGACAAGGAGACAATCAAGAAAACCCACAATAACAAAAACATACAACATAACACATAATGTAATCTCCCTTCCAAGGTTAACAAAAAGAGTCTCAAAATGACTCAAAAATAGGGGTGAAGGTGGAACCAAAGTTAAGAGGAGAAGGCACATCTCATGATAAGAGCTAAGCCATCACTTGGCTTCCTCATCATGTATCTTTCACCACAAAAAAAATCTCAACAACTCCTTATGCCCCCCCAATATACAAAACAAACAAAGGAGATGGCTACATGGAGCCCATACATCCATGTTTCATCCCTCTCCTATCCAAGGAGAAACTCTACACCCTTGATTTTCCCAACATTCCCTTCACCCCCAAGACTACTCTTCCCTCCCAAGCATGAGTATGGCCTTGAGAACTCCCTCAACAAAAAACACTACAACACATACAAGAAAACTTTAAGAAATAACAAAAGAAACTACACATTTACAATGCTAAGAAAGCATGCTCAACAACAAGCTAATGATTCACATAACATCCATTACCACAAAAGAACAAGATCTCAAACCACAAATATTACAAGAACACAATACTAAATTTTGCATACAAACAAATGACATACAAGAGAACTCTTCCTCTCAACATGAAAACAAAAACAATAAAATGAAGAATACCACCAACCTTGATCCAAGCTTATGGAAGAAAGTTGATGAAGAGATTTTCCACTTTCTAAAATCCTCTCCAAAATGGCTAAGTCTCCAAATCTAGAGAGTGGATGTCAAACTCTTCCAAAAGAAGAGTCTCCTCTAAAAAGGCCTCCACACACTCTCCTAGGGATAGGATCTCACTCTAATTGGGTGACCTTCCCAAGCTTCTTACATGGTTTCCAATTATGAATTCCTAAAAAGGTTGCCCAAAAAGTGGACCAAAAACTTGTATCATTATTGGATGAAACATTACCCAAGACCTTGCTTCAAAAGTGAATTTTCGGCCATTTTGAAAATCCAAATTTTGGAGGGGTCTTTTGGTCAATGTGGGGTTGTCTTATGGTTAAAAATTCCCTTTACCCATAGGTATATCAAGTGGGCTTACTAAAAATGGCCCTAACACTTTCTTAGACACCTTTTAAGCCTCCCAAAAACCCATATGAAGCTCAAATTCGAAATTCATTGATAAGACAAAACCTCAAGCTCTCTAACCAAGTGATTTTCATGGGGATCCTAATGGGTACCTTCCCAGGTTGGTGTTCAACCAATCCCCAAGTGGACATGTCATGGCCACAATTACACACACACATGTGTCAAGTGACACAAACAAAAAAGGCACATCACAAGCCATTTGGCATATCCACTTGGGCATTCTTAAATAAATAACATTTACAATTAACATATAAATCAATTACATTCATGCACCATACTTTTACAAATTAAATACATTACAACGAAGTTTTTGGCTTCTCAGTAGAAGCAACCTTGGCTCAAATAGATTTTCACATTAGTCTCTGCGATGGTTCCCCGAATTTACCATGGCCTATTTTCTTGCACACTCAAGTCCAATATCTGTAGTCCAAGGAAATATACATGTAAATTTCATAACTTTCATAATCAAATAATTCTCAAGAAATTAATTGTAATTAAGCCAAACTTTCACATGGCATAATCATTCATCTAAAACATACATACAACTCATCATGAAATATTTGATTCATCACTAAATTAAGCTTGTAGCATAATCATTGCATATATAATTTCATTTCGATTAGAAGTCATCATGACACTCATAAACTTCACCTAAGTAATTAACATTTCAATTCATAATAGAAATCTCATCGTATCATAATCAAATCAAAACTCCATTTCCTAGTTTCTTACATAAGCGTATAAAATCCATGACTTCATCCCAACATTCATAAATCAAAATACCATAAATTGGAATTCATATAATTATATCATAAAATAGTCATCAATAATTCATCACCTAACATTTAACCTGAAATAAAATACACATCTCAACCTTATTCATTTCTTGATTTTCATTTTCCTAACAACTCATATCAACATAAATTCCCTAATTGCACATCTCAGTATTCCATCTAAATCAATCATCATAATGTCAGTCATAATGTATCATAAAATCAACATTGTGAGTATAAAAGCATCATAAAATGTAATGTATTCTCATCTACGATAATCAAATATTTGTCTAAAAGAGTAAAATCAACTAAGCTAATCAAAACATTAAGCCAATTACTAGGGCTACCATAATGATAATGGAAAAGCCATGGTGGGTCTAGGGTGAGGCCTCACATCCTCCCCCCTAGGCATGAACTTCCTCCTAGAAGTTATGCCACTTAGGGTTAAAGCTCCAGGGTTGACATCTAGCTTAGCCCATTGGGTAAATTTTGAATCACTGATCTCATGCGATGAGGAATTCTAATGTTGATACATGTTAAGTATATGTTTTACCTTATTTTAATCAATTATAACATTAAAAGTATAAACATTGTACGATACAACTGATTATCCCAAACATTACAATCTAATATTATTTTACATAGTTACCATATCTTATTCTAGCAACAGGATCATGTAAGGTGATTCCATTCAACACACCAATGTTGGATTCGAAGCCACAAGAAATTACACTAAAATAAGGGACATCTTCCTTACCACATATCTCAAATGTATGCTAACATCACTCTAGATGTTGGTCCCTATAAATTTTAATATCTGGAGTATAGGTCCAATATTATGCTAAAGGTATCATTTGTCACTCAATAAATCCTTAGTTTGTACCAACTTTACATTATAGTTGTTGATAATATCCTAATATTTATGAAGAAAGATCATAAAGTAATCTTTCAAGGACTATGCATATCACAATCCATAAAATACTCCTACCAAGGCTACTAGCATGGTCATAGATAGCGCTAATGACAAGGGTGAAGATAGTGTGATGGGGAACTTCTTTACAGTTTCTCCCCAGTTATAATAAAATATGATGGATTTCCACAATAAATCCTCTCCCTCATACAACCTACCACAAAAAGACTTGCCAAAAATTGCAACCATAAGAGCCTAATCAAATAATCATATAATTCAACATTTTAAAAATGAAAAGAATGTTTGGTCAAGTAAGATTCAAAAAGTGGCCACATTGGTAAAAATTAATCACAAAAATATGTAAAGACAAGTCCTTGAGGAAAATAAGGACATTAAAATAAAGTTTGGCTAAGCAACCCACTCATAAATTAATTACTTTTACATTGTTGGCAATCACAGAAAAAATCAACTTGTGAAACAAAGTAAAATGAATGAAAGAAAAATAAATTTAGCAATCTGTATTCTCTGCAATCATTACATGAACTATGTGACCTTTTAAGGTCATTGAGAGGGAGGGAGGGAAACCTCAACATACATTTATTATGACAATATTTACAATACACCAATTATGTCCTGACAAGGATAAAGCATTAAGGGTTTTCCAAGAAAACATTGATTTGGAAAGAGAGGTAGACACACAAAAACTCAGGAGACAAGTACCTATTTACTAATAATAGTCTCACTTACTTTATAAGTTCTTTTACTACGTCTAATCATATAATAATGATATTCACATTACAACATCCTCCTCTCCTAAAGAGAAGTTCCCTTTGCAATGTGGTTCACTTATGTCTCACTCTCGACAACATGAAGTACATCATCATACTTACACAGCATTGAAATGGCCCACTTGCTTAGGCCAATAAGGCATAAAAAAACTATATTACAACACCTATAAGGCTAATAATTCTATGAATATAGGAATGACCAGAGATACAACAATTCTATGAGATCCCTAATTAATATAATTAATTCATAGGAATATTTTAGCATCGCAACCCTCAAGAACTCCTCAAGTGGTTCTATTTGGAGAGTTGGCACTTGATGTCCACCACTACGTTCCTAGCTAATTGAACTAGTCACTCACTCAGGGTACTTCACATACAACTTCACTCATCACAAAAGGCATTTCGATAGTTAATTTATACTACTATACATATGTTTCATTATGTTTCCATACTACTCTCCATTTTACCACTTAATACCTACTTTACACAAGATTCCCAAGCATATTACATTGACTCACGAGGAGGGTTGCCTACCAATTTGTTCATGGCATAAAGACATATAGTATGTTATACTTTAAGAGTCTGATGACTATCCATAAGAATTTAATGAACCACTTTCACAATCATGTCTTATGTTTGTTTAGGTCAAGCCCTCCATCTTATTGGACTCGATTAGGTGTGTCCATCCAAAGGTTTTATTTTCTCATTCATCATCCATATAGCATGTCTCAGAAGAAAATTCTACTTTATAGCAGGTGATTTACTTTTGAGCTAACTCTGCAATGCACAAGGGACTACCCTAAATTCTATATTATTCTATTATAAACGCATTAACAAGGTTCCGATTTACTTATGCACTAATAATTACAACAACATAGGATAGTCAGTCATTTATGCTAGATTAAATGTATATTATCTCTGTTGACTCCATTTGAGTCTCAAAAATTGTCATTATTTGTCCAAAGTTTCATTACAATTCATATTCTTTATTTACGAAACACTGACAAGAAGGCCATTGATTCATAGATGACATCTACTTCTGGGTAATTCATAATTACCTTACAATATATTAGGACACAAATGAGTTTTAGGTTACCTTTCCACCTTGACCCTTGTATCATCTTGGAAGTAAATCCCAATAAGGGTCTCCACATTCATTTACCAAGTAACTCTATTGACACATGTATTGTCTTCATTTTTACTATTGTATAATAGCCATTACACAATTAGACTGATAGGTGATTTGATACTAAATTCTTAAGAACTCCCCTTAAGTTTTATTCATGAAATTTGAAGGAATTTCTAGGTAGTTGAATCTTCCATTACTTACCTATATTAGTCTTCGCTTTCATATTTCCAAGGTGGGGTTGTCATGTGTTGATCGATCTTTTGCCCAAGTTACTCTTTACATTTTTATTCCTAGTGTACCCTTCTATTATTAACATGTGCTTGATAAAGTATTTCTTATTAATGTTGAAAAGAACATACCAAAAAATTTATGCAGCCTAGACTCTCAAAAAAGAAGTTTCTAAATGTATCCTCATAGGTAGTTTAAGTTACTAGCACTACCATAACAACATTTCCATCATAATTAATAAGGTTTTAAATTAAGAGCAAGATAAGGGTAGGTGGTTCCAATGTTGAGCATTTTAATAACCTTTTATTTATTCTCCATTCAAGCATTATGCGAATCCTGCGACATTTAATGCTTTCCTTGATACGTGTTGAGTGTATAATCACATCTTAATCTTACTTAAAAATGTGGTCAAAATAATTGTACTTCTTGTATACATCAACACTAAACATAATCCATCCATAACCCTCTTAAGTTATTCTTGTAGGTATACTCATTATATTTGTTTATATGAACTTCTAATGCAATAACATGTTTCCAATTTACTCTGACCCCTTAACTTGAGTTATTAAGATATTTTGATGTTCCTAGTCTATCTCCTATAGAGAAACAATTAAGCTGAATTATGAAAATAAATTAACCCAAAAAGTGATCCATCCTATATGAAATTAGAATTATAATAATTTGATGGATCCAAAGGGTCACAAAAATTCTCTTGATAATGTAATGAAGGTCCATCATACTGTTTATTAAAACTATTAAAATTTATCATAAATCTATGTATAAAATTGGGTTAACTTGGAGAAACGTAATGGGTTTAGGTTCCAATGTTGAAACCTAGGCTTTGATACCAAGTGTCATGCCCATAAAATTTCACTCTAAATACACACCAACTTTTTTTTGAGGATATAAGTTTAAGTCCAAGGTTAGCAGTAGACTAAAGTTGAAAGGTTAAAACTACGAGCAAGAAGGCTAACTGTTGATTGATGGATTACATGAAGAAGGGTTGACGACCCTGCTCATCTTAACCAGGTTGAATGTCTCAACGACTATGAGGACAATTTTGAACCATTAGATTTAAATAATGTGTGCCATGCAAATTTTAATTGAGTCTTAGTTATTCTGATAACATTTATTAATTCCTAATGACCACTCTTCAAATAATTTATGTTACTAAAACCAAATAATTAAATGAATTTAGTTGACTAGCTAATAGCTAAACAAATCAATTCTCAGAAGTTAATTTACATCAAAATTTAGTCAATAGGTTTACCTAACATTCTCTAATGGATTAACAAATCACTAACTGTTTAATCAAAATAACCTTTATCTAAAATTGATTAATTTTAATTACACTAAGATTAGATCAAAATTACTAGTTACATCTTAATAAAACCAATTAGGTAAGTCATATTATCATAACTATATTAATTATGCCTACTAAAGTAGATTTCAATAAATACAATCTCCATTAATTAAATTAACGATCAATTCGTGAAGCGTTAATTTAATAATCATATCGATTAATAAAAGTAAAAATATTATTTAAAATATTTATTAAATAATATTATATATATTGATTAATAATATATTAAGAAATATAATATATATAAATTAATATCATATTAATTTATTATTAAATCTAAAATTAAAATATTGATAATATATATAAATTAATAACATATTAATTTATTATTAAATCTAAAAACTAAAATATTAATTAATTAATAATTATAAAATATTAATTAGTTTGTATAATTATTAATTAATTAATAAATTATAATATATTAATTAATAATATATATATTATATAATTAATAATTATAAAATTATCAATTAACAATATTTAATAAAAAGTAAAAAAAAAAAATTAAAATCCATTAACACCTATGCACTAGTGTAGTGGGGAGTCCCAAAGGGACTTACGTGGTCCCCCCACGCTAACATGCATAGGGATACCTACCATGGCAGGTACTCCCTTCGCATGGCAGCGTGTGAGAAGGGGGGCGGGGCCCAAGGGATGTGGGGCCTGTGGGTCCCCCCCCCCTACAAAAGCCATTTTTTTTTTTACTAAAACAAAAAAATAGCTACGTGGGTATAAGCATAAGTTTATTTTTTGTTATATTCATTTTTGAAAAATATTAATATACACAATTTTTTTTGAGAAAAGTCTTCAAGTAGCCATGATGGGCTTCTTGAGTGACAACCCAGGTGGGTCCCACCCTAAGTGAATTTGGGGAAATTTTTACTTGTTGAATTTTAATAGCTTATTTTTACTCTATTTGTGCCAAGTAGATGAAAAATATTCCATTTTAATTGACTATGGTTTTTACAAAAATGTATCGGATTTCTCCCATACATTTTCTAGAGACCTGTAGGTGGTCATTTTCACTTTTCATTTGATATTTTGCTTGTTTTTTTTCTTTGACATTTTTCTATCTACTCTCTTAATTTTCTTTTTCCTTAATAGTTTGTTGGTCTCATTGGCATAAATGCATATAGTTTAGGATCAATGATAGAATGAATTCTAAAATACTAATTGATGTAGGAAGTAACAAAGATAATTTAACTAAGTTTCTCAACATAGATTTTCTTTTTTTTTTTGCTAACAACTAACATAGAGTTTGCAATAAAAGAATTGAGAGAGAGTGCTTATAATCCATTTCTTTCACACTACTATCATTTTAATCCTTTGAAATCTTTATAATAGAACTATAAAGATAGTACAAATACTTCACTTTCTTATAAATTTTTCAACATGAATACATAAAGATTCCTCTATAAATAAACAATGCTTTCTCATAAACTAATCCAACAAAATCTATACATTCCTTTTTGACACAAATACATTATTTATTTCTCATTGTATAAAACATGAATACACAAAACTTTCGTTGAACATTACACTATGATATCAAAAATAAAACTATCCACTAATCTTCCTTACAATTTCTTCACAACTTGATACTTCAATACTAGACAAAAATACAAGACTTGGAGTGGTGACTCCATTACAATATACATTGAACTCATGGGAATCACAAGATTTCCTTACAATGACATTAAACACACTACGAAAGTGATACAACTCAAAATCTGAAAGCATCATCAACTCTTCAAGCTTTCAACTCCAACCATGAAGTCTTCAATGACTCCAAAATCCCGCAATAAAAATACATAGGCCAAGGAGTGCTCACCTCCCAGCGTAGGCTTCTATGAAGCCACCCTCGAGCTAGCGGAACCATCACAAAGACAAGGAGACAATCAAGAAAACCCACAATAACAAAAACATACAACATAACACATAATGAAATCTCCCTTCCAAGGTTAACATAAAAAGTCTCAAAATGACTCAAAAATAGGGGTGAAGGTGGAACCAAAGTCAAGAGGAGAAGGCACATCTCATGATAAGAGCTAAGCCATCACTTGGCTTCCTCATCATGTATCTTTCACCAAAAAAAAAATGTCAACAACTCTTTATCCCCCCCCAATATACAAAACAAACAAAGGAGATGGCTACATGGAGCCCATACATCCATGTTTCATCCCTCTCCTATCCAAGGAGAGACTCTACACCCTTGATTGTCCCAAAATTTTCTTCACCCGCAAGGCTACTCTTCCCTCCCAAGGCTACTCCGTAGTGTTTTTTGTTGAGAACTCCCTCAACAAAAAACACTACAACACATACAAGAAAACTTTAAGAACTAACAAAAGAAACTACACATTTACAATGCTAAGAAAGCATGCTCGACAACAAGTTCATGATTCACATAACATCCATTAGCACAAAAGAACAAGATCTCAAACCACAAACATTACAAGAACACAATACTAAATTTTGCATACAAACAAATGACATACAAGAGAACTCTTCCTCTCAACATGAAAACAAAAATAAGAAAATGAAGAATACCACCAACCTTGATCCAAGCTTATGGAAGAAAGTTGATGAAGAGCTTTTCCAGTTTCCAAAATCCTCTCAAAAATAGATAAGTCACCAAATGTAGAGAGTGGGTGTCAAACTCTTCCAAAAGAAAAGTCCCATCTAAAAAGGCCTCCACACACTGTCCTAGGGATAGGATCTCACTCTAATTGGGTGACCTTCTCAAACTTCTTACATGGTTTCCAATTATGGATTCCTAAAAAGGTTGCCCAAAAAGTGGACCAAAGACTTGTATCATTATTGGATGAAACATTACCTAAGACCTTGCTTCAAAAGTGTATTTTCGGCCATTTTGAAACTCTAACTTTTGGAGGGGTCTTTTGGTCAATGTGGGGTTGTCCTATGGTTAAAAATGCCCTTTACCCATAGGTATATCAAGTGCGCTTACTAAAAAAAGCCCTAACACTTCCCTAGACACCTTTTAAGCCTCCCAAAAACCCATATGAAGCTCAAATTCGAAATTCATTGATAAGACAAAACCTCAAGCTCTCTAACCAAGTGATTTTCATGGGGATCCTAAAGGGTACCTTCCTAGGTTGGTGTTCAATCAATCCCCAAGTGGACATGTCATGGCCACAAGTACACACACATGTGTCAAGTGACACAAACAAATAAGACACATCACAAGCCATGTGACATATTCACTTGGGCATTCTTAAATAAATAACATTTACAATTAACATTTAAATCAATTACATTCATGCACCATACTTTTACAAATTAAATACATTACAATGAGGTTTTTGGCTTCTCACTAGAAGCAACCTTGGCTAAAAGAGATTTTCACATTAGTCTCTATGATGGTTCCCTGAATTTACCATGGCCTATTTCCTTGCACACTCAAGTCCAATATCAGTACTCCAAAAAAATATACATATGAATTCCATAACTTTCATAATCAAATAATTCTCAAGAAATTAATCATAACTAAGCCAAACTTTCACATGGCATAATCATTCATCTAAAACATACATACAACTCATCATGAAATATTCAATTCATCACTAAATTAGGCTTGTAGCATAATCATTGCATATATAATTTCATTGTGATTAAAAGTCATCATGACACTCATAAACTTCACCTAAGTAATTAACATTTCAATTCATAATAGAAATCTCATCGTATCATAATCGAATCAAAAATCCATTTCCTAGTTACTTACATAAGCGTATAAAATCCATGACTTCATCCCAACATTCATAAATCAAAATACCATAAATTGGAATTCATATAATTATATCATAAAATAGTCATCAATAATTCATCACCTAACATTTAACCTGAAATGAAATACACATCTCAACCTTATTCATTTCTTGATTTTCATTTTCCTAACAACTCATATTGACATAAATTCCTTAATTGCACATCTCAGTATCCCATCTAAATCAATCATCATAATGTCAGTCATAATGTATCATAAAGTCAACATTGTGAGTATAAAAGCATCATAAAATATAATGTATATTCATCTACGATAATCAAATCTTTGTCTAAAAGAGTAAAATTAACTAAGCTAATCAAAACATTAAGTCAATTACTAGGGCTACCATAATGATAATGGAAAAGCCATGGTGGGTCTAGGGTGAGGCCTCACATTAACATTTTAGATCTAATAGAGCATCATGAAGGGGGTTTTGAAGATGAGATCACATAAGCATAGTGGAGTATTCCAACAACTACTTTAGCTACCAAAGAGATTAAGGATATACTGGATATTCATGTTGGTAGAAGCACAAGGAACAAGACATATGAGGAATATATGGTCAAATGGAAATGATGACCTATAGAAGATTCATCATGGCTGACAAGGGAGGAGGTTAACTATCTTGGTTTTCCTCTACACACCTAAGGCATGTCAGGGTCACTTCTCAAATTAACTCAGGTGTCTGATGTAGGAGCATCCGGGGTGTAAGGGCAATCTTGCCTCACCCAAAAATATTTCTGGTTTCTTTTCAATAAGGGCTATCTTGTGTAGAGCTTCTATTTATGGAAACTTACTATTTTTAGTAAGTTGTTCATATGAGCTTAGAATGTTCTAATTTCATAGGTGGAGGTTCATCTTAGTCATATCAATCTGAAAGTTGAGTTTCATTATGATATCATCTGTATTATTGAAGTTATTGAGGTTTTTGCTTAAGAAATTTTTGAGCTCAATTTTGAAGGTCTTAGAGGCTCCAAAATGAGGTTGAACCCTGGCTAAGTAGAGCTTGTGCTATTCAAGTGATGTAGATTAGGACCTGCCATTTTTGAAAAGTTTGTTATAATAGCCAAATGGAGCTATGGTTACAGATTTATGGCCTCTGATAGTTGGGCTACCTAAAAATATAATTTGTAATTATTTTTAGCTGACCCTAATGTAAAAAAAAAGAAAAAAGAAAAAAATTCTAAGGGCGGTTAGCCTTAATGGCTAAAATTTTAGAACCTTCTCGAGTGGTGGAAAATTGCCTATATAAGGAAGGTTCATTATGCTTTCTAAGTTAGTTCTAGGTAGTTATTTGAGTCTTTTTCCAATAGAATATTGTAAGGAAAATTTCCATGTGGCTTTGCATATTGTATTTCTGAAAATTTGTAATTCCACACTTGTGGAGATAATAAGAAGCCCATTTTCTGTTCTTGCAAATTGTTGTTGTGTCTATATTTCTATTATGTGTTTCTGGTATTAAGGGGAGCACCCTTCATCACCAATATTCACTAAAGCAAGATGCATGCTACATCAATTTAAGGAATCATTAGAATAACTATTTTGTGAGTTGATGCTAGTGTTCACTCTTTAGGGGATGCCTGATGTTATGAAAAATGATTATGTATGCAATGAGATATCAGTACATGCTAGGTATGATCCACTATGTGAACAAAGTTTTCAAGAGTATGTATCTTTTTCATTATTGTCAAAGAGGGAAAATAAGCTATTGATGATTACAGAGAAAGAGGGAGAATAAGCTATTGCTAATGAACACAAAGATGGAGAATTGATGATAAGAAGAAAAGAAAGATGGAAAGTAAGACAAGCACAAATGATAAAGTTCAGAGGGAGAAATGGACATAAAACAATAACTAAGAAGACTGAAAAACAAAGAACTATAGAAAGAATAAAATATAGATATCAAAGTATTACCATCATCAATTGATAGTGTTTCCATCAATGCCAAAGAGGGAAATTGTTAACCCCAATTTATGGTGATGATGATGAAGATCAAGATCAAAGGTATACAAGATTGTAGAAGGATTAGATTAGTTTTTATTTTTTTATTGATGTCAAGCAATTGATTTCTAGTTTATATTGAGTTTCCATATCATTAGGAGTATGATATAAGTTGAGTGAGTTAAGGAAAAAGAGGAACTAAAAAGTTAGTGAATATGAAGAGATTAATTGGGAAGCTAGTATAGATCAAAACATGATAAGGTAATAATGGTTTAATTTTTTTCTACTTTACATTTGATGATATCAAGTTGGTAAAGGAGATTGGACAAGTGAGCAAGGTTAGAAATTTGTCAAGGAAAAGAAACGCACTAGTTACTAAGTAGGAATAATTCATTCGGTGAAAGGAAAGTAATTATAGGTAAAGTAAAAGGAAGCCAAGCCATTGAGTACAAATAGTTAGTTACCAAGCTAAGAAAATAGAATTTTAGTTGAAGGAAAAGGAAGGGAATTGAGCATGGAACAAAAATTAAATACAAGGATCAGAAAGATATTTAATAAAGAGCCACAATGATCTAGAAGATTCCAAGGATGAAGAAGAGTTAGTTAAAGAGATCTATGATTAGTAAAATTCAAGGTGATGATCTATGGTAAAGATTTAAGTGGAAAAAGTGAATGTACAAGTTCCAAGAAAAGCTCAAGTTCTAAGGTGATGATAACAAGTTTTACCAAGTGCCAAGTTCATTGAATTAGCTCAAGAGGATGATCTGATGGTTGAGAATAAATAGAGGAAAACCTAATCAAGGATATTAAGAGGCAAAATAGAGTCTATATAAAAGATGAAATTGAATGAAAAACAAACTGGATAGTTGAAGTAGCTATATGTTATCGAGTGATGCAGTGAACAAGAAAAAGGTGGAAATCTGAGTCTATAGCATATATTGATGAAGTGTTGAGGCCAATGAATATTGAAGGAATGAAGTGAAGAAAAAGAGTGAACAAGGGATCTGACTAAGAAAGAGGTAGTTGTAGATTTATAGATCAAATTTTATACTATTTATTATTAACATGTGTAGCAGGAAAAACTCTTAACCGAGTGGACTTAACAGTCTTATTGTAAATCCTTGAGAGATGCAACATTCTAGAAGAGTGTTTAAAGACCTTTAATCAGGACACTCCTAAAAGGGTGAAGATCCTAATATATCTGAGGCAAATTCTCTAACAGGGTCACATTTAACAATATATCTTAAGTGAGCATACTTTAGAAGAGTATTTTGATTGGTGGGTGACAATTCCCACAGTGGTTTTTCCCAAATTATGTTTCCATGTTAAATACTATTGTCAAATGTGTTGAATGTGTATTGTGCATGTTATTTTATGATTACTTAAAGTTGTTGATTGAAAATTTAATTTCGGTTAATACTAAAGTTTATCTTACCAAGTTGAATCAGAGTTAAATTTTTAAGGTTTAAAGAATCACCGATTACTGATTCAGCCCCCTCTCAATAATCCAACATGATAATACCACATTCTTGATTCTTGACTTCATTAACTACATTCTCAACTTTTTGAAGGTAACTCCTAATGTCTTCACCTTCTTTCATTCTAAAATTCTCATAGTGACATTTATCATACCTCCATTTTTCATTCTCACACACTATGATTTCATTTGGAGTCTTAAGGCCATTATGATGGAACACATACTTTGTCTCCACATGCTTCCAAGTATTATATCCAATTGAAATCAAACATCCTCTTATTTTCTCTTTCCATAAATTGTAATATAATCCATCAAAAGTAGGAATATTCAATTTATGCACCATTGGATCTGCTTCAAGTGATTAAGCTCTATACAATGGAACCAAACTTTGATACCAATTTTTGAATAGGTCGAATAACTGAGGGGAGGGGGTGAATCAATTCTTCACAAAAACATTCTAAAATATTTACTCTACCTATAAAAACACAAACCATACAAATGATAATGGTTGTTATTATTAGATAGATTAGAGGGGGGGTGAATCAATTATGTCCAGTTATCCTACAATCCCAAATACTCTTATATGTATAAAAAATTTCAACAAATAAACTGAATCAACTTGATAAAACTTGTCTATTCCTTTTTGTTCATTAATTGATTACTAGTAAAATTAACTAGTATATATACCAATCAAACTAGTAATTGTAATGTGTAAAGTAAAATAAATAATCACCACATGCATACACATTTAACACTTGATTTTTAATGTGGAAATCATGTTAGGGAAAAAATCACATGGGACTGGTAGCTAAAATAATTTCACTCTTCTAAAGTGAGCTTAGTTAAGAGCCAACCCTGTTAAAGGTTACAAAACACACTGTAAAGTGTGACCTTGTTAGAGGATTTATCACTAATAGTTCTCTATGACCAAACTGTTAGGATTAGGTAACAGTGAGATGGGGGGTGAATCAGTATTATAGAACTTTGATTTCAAATTCAAACAATTACATACAATCCAAAGTAATGCAAAAATGAAAAGATCATATAAGCATAACACATTACTCATGACACCATGATTTGTTCTCGAGGAAGCCCTGGCCAAGGGAAAACCCCGGTGGGGATGGTACCCATAAATATGTACTAAACTATAATATCCCTATTAGGAGCTACTTGTTACATAGTACATTTCCTTGTTAGAGGAATACAAAACCCTTTTAGGGGTATACAAAACACCTAGTTAAAGGTGGTGAGCACACTACTCTTATAGTCAATACTTGTCTCAAAAGAGCTCTCAAAAGGGGAACAATACAAGAACTTATCTTGCTTAGATAGTTCTAGTTATAGCTCAACCTCTTACTAATCTCACATCTGATCTCTTCTCTTACATTTTCAAACTTACTACATCATCATAATAATAACTATCCTTCTCTTTCACAAAAGCAATATATACTTATACAAAATCATCCTTCAAGTCAGCTTCAAAAATACCATACAAAGCATATCAATAACTTATGCAAATGATAATTATGGAGTCGGTGATCTTATATTATCAAATATTTGGCAATATAATTTATTCACTTGTCTTAGCACATTACCATATCCACTATGCTCTCCTTAATCTTTGCAACTATTCATATACCCTGTTACACTATTTTTCTATCTTCGCATACCTTCTGAACATTGTATCTCATAGATATCGTAACCAAAAATTATGCACTCTTAATTGAAGCATGTATGCATCCCAAAATACCTTTAGTTAACTTTTCAAGCTCTCATACCTCATATATCTTCATCATTGACCAAAACTATAGCACTATACCCTGTTATCCTTATTTTGGACTTAGTCATTTTCATGACTGTGACTCTAGTAGCAATCTTCTTATCATGTGATCACTCTAAACATAAGTGTTTCCATAAATGAAAACCCTCAAGTGATTCCAAGTGCTCCAAAAAATCACATTCCAACAATCTTTCCCTTTGGCATTGATGGAAACACTTAGAAAAATGACTAAGTGTCACAATACAACTCCCTTCTTTTCTTTTTCTCTTTTCTACTTTATTTGTTTCTTTTCTACATCTTTTCTTTTATTTTCTTCTCTACATATTTATTTCTCTTCCTCATTTTTCCTTTTTCTTCCTCTCCCTTTGACATCAATGGAAAAGGTATATTCAAAATTGTAAAACTTAAGCACAAATGGTTTAGTGCTTACTCACCAGATTTAAGACATCTTGGAAAGAGTTTTCCAAGGTCTTAACTTCTTCAATCCATGAATTTATCAACATTTCACTGACATGGATTAATCCATTTGGTGCATATGACATTGTCTCTATTTCCTTAAGCTCAGTAAGAGTAGGTATAGACATTGAGCCTTCAACTTTTATCATCTCTGAAAGATGATTCTCCAACATTGTGAGCTTAGGAGTCAATAGACTTCTCAATAAGCCAAATCTATATGTAACTCTCCCTTTCTACATTTCCAATACTCCTATCTTATCCAATAGCCTAGATGTCTCCTTATCTATTTCTCCCATAGTTTGTGAAGATGATTCACAACTATCCATTATACTGTCAAGGGTAGACCTATCTTTGGCTATGATCTCCTCAATGCTCTTTAAATGTCTGTAGGGGTTTATGTGATAGCTGTAAAGTTTCTTGCCTTGTGCTACACAACTCTTGGCCTTAAGAGTAGTAGCCTAAAGAATATTTAAGTCCCATGAAATGGACTTACAAACTTTTCTCAACTTCTTCTCCAAAATGTTCTTTTTAGCCTTTTCCTCTATTGTCTTTAGCAATGAGTCAAAATGACTATCAAAGCTATCCAATACTGTACCAAGGTTCTCAAATTCATCTTTGTCTTTGAGGATAGCTAGTGAGGGGAGTAGCTTGTTCACTATTTCTACATCCTTGACCATTACCTTAGCTCTTTTGTCTCCTTTTTGGACTGATCTCTCCTTAGCTTTAGAAAAATCCAAAAATGATAGTCTCATCAGGTCATCTTCATCTATATTGTCCATATTAGAACTGACTAGTTTGGCCACACTTTCCAGCAATAAAGATGTGTCCAATCTAACCTTAGCAACTTTTTCTATTTTTATCTATTCTTCTTGCTTTTCCTCCTATTGTATTTCCTTCTCCTGTGCTTTTTCTTCTTATTTCTCTTCTGATTTTCCTTCCTCTATTTTATCTTAATCTTCAACCACCATGGCACTGTCCACATTATCCAAAAATGGATCATTTACATCCTGTGAAGTGTCAAGGCTAATAGGCACACTAGTGACAAAGAAATCCGATTGCATGCTAACTTGAGCACTTTCATTTACTACCTTGGAAATCTCTCCTAAACCCAAAGATATAGGCTTAGAAGCCTTGGGAGATGAAAACTTCTTAGGCATGTCATACATTAGTGTTGGAAAGCTGACTATAATGATGGATATGACTATTAGTGTTGTCATTATGGAAAAATAGTCATATGATATTATGAAGTCAATGCAACCATTTAGAACATTAGAATTTGGTTAAGCATGGAAGATTGGAAAGTCAGCAGAGCACTAGCTAAACAAACCATCAGCGCACATGCATATGACCAATTTATGGCATGCACCCTTGAAGATAAGATTTTTGGTATATAGTCATGCTAAGTCTAAGAGTGCATGATCAAATAAGTCCGTATGATGAAGATACAACCAGTTGAAGAGTCACAGACAGTGAGCGACAGAACATAACAGAGCATGGAGCCGACTATTGGTATTTTGGTTAGCACTTGTAATATTGTTTTGTAAAGGCTATGCACTTAATGTATTTAGGTTTTAGACATATTAATATTATTGTTTGTAAACACGCTTGAGCCAATTCACTTGGAAGCATTATATGTAATAGGTTGAAGGTTGACCTAATTAATAGTTTTGTTTGCATATATAAATAAGACATGAGCCTTTGTAATTAAGATGAAAAAGATGCATAGAAATTTGATCAAAGCAGAGAAGAGGTATGCGAAGAGCAGTTAGAATTTTTTATTTCTTTACAAGAGGCTAAAGCATAAGCACACAAAGGAATTGATTTGACAAGTAGTATCACAATAGAAGTTTACCTTGAAGATATAGTGTGTATCTGAGATCCAGAAGGTTCTAGCCTTCACCCACTTGAGAAGTGAGCTCTAGGATATTCTGTCCCCACCCCTAACAAGGTTAATTGTAAAATAATCCTAACAGGGTCTGACCCTTGACCACTATACTAAAATCATTGTAAAGATCAAATCCTAACAGGGTTGCATGATCTTCTAATAGGGATCATAAAACACTAGTGCAGTTCTTAGTGGGTGTCAATTTCCACTGGGGTTTTTACCTATTTGGGTTTCCCTGTAATCATATTTTGTGTTGTGTTATGGTTATTTATCTTTCTTGCATTAATATTCATTTCAGTACTTAAGCAATTAAGTTAAAGTTCAAGTTATCAGAAAAAGTAATAATATATAAAACATTGATTCACCCCCCCTCTCAGTGTTCTCATTCCTAACAATTTGTATCAAATCTCTGGTCCTTTGAAGATAAGTTTAACCACTTGAGAAGATCATGGATAAGGGAGAAATGAAACATCTAAAAAATAATCTTGAAGCAGCTCTTGAAGACCTTGACAGATCTAAAAAAGAAATTGAAGAGGTTAAAGAAAAGGTTAGTGATTCTCATGCAGTCATCAAAAAAATAAGAAAATATTTGAAAGACTATTCCACAAGTGATTTGGGAAATATGGTTAAAAATCCAAATGAGGAAAACACATCTCTGAAAGATCAGATTGAAGAATTGGATGAAAAGTTACTTAATAATCAAGAAGCCTATGAAGATAAGGTCAAAGAAAATAAGCAGTTGGATGAAGAACTAAGGAAAGAAAACATGAAAATATTGGAATTAGAAAACATCAAGAAGCAAGTGGAATCTGAATTGACTGAAGCAAACAACCATATTGAAAAATTGCACACAAGCAAGGATCTAATAGAGTCAGAGTTGTATGCACAGAAGGTTAAAGGAGACACCAGCGGTATTGGATTCTATGAAGCACAAAATCATATCAATGACATGCAAGCAAGAAAGAAAACATCAGAAGAATCTACAGAACCTAAGAAGATAGGAAATCATACAGAAGCTAAAGCTGAACCACCTAAGGATGAGCACAAATTAGTAAACAAGACTTTTTATGCTTGTAACAAGCATGGACACATAGCAAGAGATTGTAAAGAGGTAAGACCATTCAATGGTTACTGTTATTCATGCAATAATTTTGGTCATAGAGCTATTAATTGTAGATCAAATCAAAATTAGAAAAATTAGAGAAGTCATCCACAATAGAATGTAAGAAATTCTCAGAACATTACATGTCAGATATGCAATTATATTGGTCACACAACCAGACAGTGTAGTATGGAAACTCACATGAATGTGCCAAGGAATATCAAGCCTCCAGTCATTTGTCACTCATGTAACAAGGCTAGACACATCTCTAGCTTCTAAAGAAAAAAAGTGCAAAGACAAGAAAGCCTTGAAAAGTGAGAAGGATCAATATTGGATGAAGCAGGAGAAGTCAAGTTTATGCAAGCTACAGAGGATGCGAGCTTGATTTGGAAGGAAGAAAAGAAGGATAATATTGATGAAATATTTGAGGATGCATCCACAATGGACGCACCTCCTATTTATGGTTAAAATGACTGTTATATTCATAGGGAGAGCTAGATTAGCTCTAGACCCTTGCGTGGCTGGTATAATCACTCTTAGAGTATGCACCTTAGGATATAACTATTTGAAGACTAGTGGATGGCAGATGCAGTATGAAAGAGTTCACTACCTAATTGATAGTAGAGATAAAGAACAAAATTTACAACTGCATTCTATGTCTACGTGGAAAGCATTAATGGAAGAAAACCACTTTATAGTCACCAAAGATTCATTGATCACACATTTACAATCAATTTTGAGCATTTGGAGATCATAGGAGTTCTAGCAGTTGACTTAAGAAGTATTGTAGTTGGACTTATTAGCAAAGAAAGAAGATAGATTGTTGCAAGCCCTAGTTCAGATGTGATAATTCAAAAACCCTTATAGTGATTAACCAAGTAAGTTATGGCTGCTCTAATTATTTTCAATATTGCTAAGAGAAAAAGATATGTACTCAAGAAGCATCCCTTTAAGTTAACCCTAGATGATTTAGAAGGAGAGTTCTCTAGGACTCCGATGGGTGTAATGCATGTAGAGGATATACGCGTGTATATCTACTATAAAAAGGAACCAGTAGGACTAGATAGAATCAAGGCACACATGGAAACTATGATGAATCTAGATAAAACATTCACTAATGAGTTCATGTAGTTATAAGGGAACCCCATTATAGAGTATGCTACAGCTTATGAGTTCTATGAATCCGAGTGGATCAAGATCCTATTGAGAAGAATTCATGATGACCTATTTTGGATAGGTGAAGTTCCAGTTTGCATCACCTTAGACCTAATTCATGAGATGGCTGGATTACCAAGGACTGGTGCCATCCTTCCCACTAGAAAGGATGTTAGAAAATTGGTTGAGAAAGCCTGCAAATCCTGAAGTGATAAGCGCAAGATGACAATTGAGAGGATTGGGGAGAAAGAAATCAAATTGATGCCTATGATACTTGGATATAAATTTCAACATGCTAATAGGGTCAATAGTGTGTCTGTAGCCACTATTTTGTCATCCATCAGGATAGTAAAAGAGAATGGTGAATTCAACTTGTGTGAGATCTTGTGTAGACAGTTGATGGACAACATCAAGGAAATCAAGCATGATAAGACTAAGATATTTAGGTTTGGATCTTTGATAATCTATATGTACTTTCATATAGTTGGGAAAGTATCAAATTTATACCTTGACAAAATTTTACCTACAATGCAACAAATATCACTTAAGGTATCCTCAGAGAGTACCTTAAGAGATTTCATGGAACAGGAGATCAAAACATTTAGAATAAAGATGCATATGAGGTATAGAATACTTGAAAGTATAGTTGAGAAGTATAAGGATAGTATATGCTTCATGGTGGAGATAGACATAACTTGCATGGAAGTAGTAGAGACAAGGACCAAATGGATTCATCCACTTGGGTATGAAGTGGAGGAATACATTCTAGAGGCATATGCTCAAGTCCTCCTTACAACGCCAAAGGATCCCAATGAGCCAAGGTGGGGTACATATGAGGAAAAGACTAGGCAAGTAGATGCAATCCTGAACAGTGCATCAACCAAGAGGAAAGTCTCTAAGATTACCTCTAAAATACTGAAGATTCATGGTGTCACTCAAGATGAGCTAGATAAAGCTAGAGAAGCTAAGATATCTATGCAAATTGAGAGCATGTCCACTATTGAAACCAAAACAAATAAAATAGATGACCCTAAGGAGAAGAAAATAAAAATTGAGAAAACTGATGATCCCAAAGAAAAGAAGAAGAAGAAAGATAATATCACTCTTGTGCCCACATATATAATTGACGTAGAGTCCATTGAAGCATCTCTTGAGACAAGCAAGATGTCCAAGAGGAAGAAGAAAACAACTACAAGCCACAAGAAGCCGAGCCAAAAATGTAAAACCACCTCCTAAGGTAGGATTCATACCAAGTTTACAAGTGTTGAGATCCAGAGTGGTAAGATGAAGGTAGGCTTGATTAGATATCTAAGTTTTATGATAGATATAATGAGATTGAAAAGTCTGAGATCCATGATATGTTGATCAAACATATGATCAAATTCAAGAAGACTATGCTAGAACTGAAGATAGTGATTCCAGATAAAGTTTGGAAAATTTTGGATACTTTGAAAAGACAAGCTAGTGAAGAAGACTTTAGAATAAGACAAAAGACACTAGATGATAACCTACCTATGTGCTCAGTTGAAGAAAAATCTTTGCTAATGGAATTGGTAAAGTTTCACCTCAGAAAAAAGATGAGAACTTTTCACATCATGAATAAGGATTATGAGTTGATAGCTAAGGAGACTGAAAAAGCCTTTGAGAAGGTATTTATGGAACAATGCATGCATCCATCATCTACACCCATAATCCAAGTGCCTATTGAGCAAGCTAAAGTAGCTGAGGGTATAAATGCACCTATGACAGGTCCATAGGACTCATCTCCCACAGTGACAACACCCATAGAGGCAATGGTATCTGTGACCATGCCTAAAACCAAGAAAGACACCAGCATGATAGATAATATTGAGATATCTATAGCGGTCACAGATAAGGACTTGGATAATTTTGAACAAGCATTTGTGATCACTAGGGAAGAAAAAATTCTATGTGGTGATAATTCACCCAAACATCAAGAAGAAGTTCAAATTGAAGACATAACATGACAAAAAGATGATGAAGGGAAGGAAGAAGGAAAAGAGGAAGAGGATATAGAAAAGAAAGGTGAACCTATAATTACAAAGACTAAGGTAATGAATGTCAATCAAAGTTCACTCCTTACACAAAAATTATCAGTATCATTATTGTCAAGTTTGACTCCTTACACTACCATTCTAGACTCTTGGGGATAAGAAGACTTAATTAAAATCAGTGTGCTTGCAATGGAAAAGGAAAAAGAAAAATAGGTTAAGAGGAATCCATTGTTTGTTGAGTCAATCAACATTCTAAATATCCTATTTCTTGAAGACAGGAAAGTGTCAAGCATACACTTAGTAGATGATGTTAGCACCATCATGACATGCTTCAAAGAAAACTTTTCTAGCCTTGAAGAATCAACATCCAAGGTTGCAGAAGAGAATTATCTTAAGAAGAGATTGAGTGAACTGATAGGAAACTTTTCCCTTTACCTTAGTTCCTTGAAGGCTAGTCAAGCTTTGTTGAAAGACTTTGTAGCCAAGGGAAGAAGGATAATAGAAGACTGCATGAATAAAGATAAGCTTACTACAGACCTTGCCAAGAAAATCAAAGATGTTGAAGCTATGATGACAACTATGAGAAAATTAGTATTGGATCTCTCACAAGATGTGGATATGTGTAATAATGTCTACCAAGGACAAGTGGATAAGATTGAGAAGGCAGAGCAAGAAATAGCCAAGATAAGGGCTAGGCAAGAACAATTGAGACATGCACTTGTGCCCTCCTTAGATGTGCTAAATTAGAATATCAAGGAGATCGATGCCACTATGGTGACATATGATCAAGGTCCAAGTTCAGATTTGGAGAAGATGGAGAAGTTGACATATTCTTTGTGCACCCATCTTCAAATAGTCAATGCACTAACAACATTTTGGCAACAAGAGATCCATAACTTGAAGATAGCATATCCAAATGTACTCACCTTGTAAGTACTTGTAGATACACTTTTTAGCACCTTTTTCATTAATTTCAAAGGGGTAGTAGAGTATATAATAGAAGGGAGAATATGGAGCTATGTATATGATGTAAAGGGGAGTAGAGAATATAGTAGAAGGGAGATATAAGTTAGAGTATATGTTAGAAAAATTTGTATAAGGATACAATTAGTAACTTCACCATATTCCTTTGTTGCCATTAATGACAAAGGTGGAGATTGTTGGAAATTTGACTATACTGATGTATATGACTATGTTATTTTGGTCATTATGGAAACAAATTCATATGATATTATGAAGTTAGTGCAACCAGTTAGAACATCAGAATTTGGTTAAGTATGGAAGACTGGACAGTCAGCAGAGCACCAGCTGAACATAGCATCAACGCACATGCATATGATCAAGTTATGGCATGTGCCCTTGAAGATAATATTTTTTGTATATAGTCATGCTAAGTCTAAGAGAACATGATCAGATAAGTCCGTAAGATGAAGATACAACCATTTGAAGAGTCACAGACAGTGAGCGGTAGAACATAACAAAGCATGGAGCCGACTATTGATATTTTGGTTAACGCTATAATATTATTTTGTAAAGGCTATGAATCTATTGTATTTAGGTTTTAGACATGTTAATATTATTTTTTGTAAACACGCTTGAGCCAATTCACTTGGAAGCATTATATGTAATAGGTTGAAGGTGGACCTAGTTAATAGTTTTGTTTGCACATATAAATAAGACATGGCCTTTGTAATTAAGATGAAAAAGATGCATGAAAAGTTGATCAGAGCATAGTAGAGGTATGCAAAGATTAGTTAGAATGTTGTAGTACTTTACAAGAGGCTAAATCATAAGTGCATAAAGGAACTGATTTGACAAGCAGTGTCATAACAACAATTCACCTTGCAGATATAGTGTGTATTTGAGATCCAAAAGGTTGTAGCCTTCACCCACTTGAGTAGTGAGCTCTAGGATAGTGTGTCCCCACTCCTAACAGGGTTAATTGTAAAAGACTCCTAACATGGTCCAACCCTTGACTAGGTCACTGTACTAAAAGCATTGTAAAGATCAACTCCTAATAGGGTTGCAAGATCTTCTAACAGGGATAATAAAATAGTAGTGCAGTTCTTAGTGGGTGTCAATTTCCATCGGGGTTTTTACCTATTTGGGTTTCCCTGTAATCATCTTTGGTGTTATGTGTTATGGTTGTTTATCTTGCTTGCATTAATATTTATTTCAGTACTTAAGAAATTAAGTTAAAGTTCAAGATATCAGAAAAAAGTAATAATATATAGAACACTAATTCACCCCCCCCCCCTCTCAGTGTTCCCATTCCTAACAATTAGAACTTGGTCTAATGCCTTTTGAGTGTCCTCAATCACCTCATCATACTTCCTAGCCATAATCTTGACTAGTCTGGCCTTTGTCCTCAGTAGGGGTTTTAGTGCTTTTATGATTCTTTCTCTTTACTAATTGACACAACTGACAACATATCATCAATTCTTTTTTTTCTTATGTTCTCATCCTATGAATGTGCTAACTATTTTCTGATTTCTAGTTTTCTATATAGGGCTTTGGGAATGCTTCTTTCAATTTCCAAAAAATTCTTCTTAAAGAAAAGAAGATTCTCAATAACAATATCTTCAATGACTGCTCGGTCCTCAGAGTTATATCTTTCATAGTATCTATTCACTGTTAATAGATTTCCATCTTTGATAACTCTTTTCTGTAGTGATTTGAGGTCTAATTTCCACAAGGTTTGTGGATTCTTTTGAACTGTTTCTCTTCCTCTTTCTCAATTGCTTTATCTTCCTTTTTCTTTGGACCGTCCTGCTTACCTAACTTTGTTGATCTTCTGGGAATAACTGTAGGCACAACATCTTGTGTTCCTTCCTCTTGAGAGGCTGACAAATCAACAACTTTAATATTAGAAGCTACTATCTTTTCTATTTTCAATGGAGGGGGTGCATCAGTGGCAATGCTAGAAGATGCCTCAATCTTGTTTTTCATCTCTATCAACTCCCTTTTTGTGATTCCCACCTTCAGAGTGATTTCTTCAACAATCTTGCTGACTTTCCTTTTCCCTGTCACCTTTTCTTGCTCTTCTCTGACTTTCTCATATTTCTCCCTCTATGTTCCCCATCTTTTTTGGGTAGGGTCCTTTTCTACTACCAATACATGCTCCACATTCATAGTTAGGATTTTAGCACTTACCTCATATCCCATAGGATAGCACCACTTGGTTCTTGTCTCAACTGCCTCAAAGAAGACACAATCAGTTTCAACCATGAAATAGATAGAGTCCTCATATTTTTCCACTAAAATTTTTGGAATTCTTTACCTTTCTTTGATCTACCTCTACAGTATCTTGATCATGCCAAACAAATCTCCATCTACCCAATCCTTCTTCTATCTTCTATAGTATTTTGAGATCGAAAGTCTAGTGGGTTCATTGTCTCTCCATGCTCTAGGATGCATGCTAGGAAAGTTATGAATGATATGAATGTACATGTGAATTAGAAATTGATGCAAAGTTGGCAATATGAAGCTTCAAACAGTGATTGATGGTTAAGGGATTGAACCCTTTTACACCCAAATTATAGAGTGAAATGCCTACACCTATCAAAAGTATAGAAACAATAAGGTTTAAGGTTATCACAACCTTAAAATCACAAGAGAAACCTAATCACTAGGTTCTACCAAGTCCAAGACACCAACCACCAAGATTGGCCACAAAGCACTATTGACTCAAATTAGGAATTATCCCCATGAAATGATTAACAGGACTAGGGATGACCTATACTCATGGATCTGGCCTATGTAGGTCAAATTCAAATAGTTCCAATGGTTCTTTCACTTAAAAGCAACCCATACAACCAAGTTGCTTCACAAATTCAAGACTAGGCTTGTAGCCCTTCCTAGGAGAATTTTTTATCATAGACCAAAATACTTCCATACAAAGCATTAAACAAGTTGGAGATTATAATACCCTTTTGGAATTTAGGGATCATATCCAAGCACCAAGGTGTGAGGTTAAATGGAGAATAAGGAAGCACCTAATCCAAGCAGGACCAATAGGCCTAATTAGGTCTATAATTGCACTACAAGTGCTCTTTCCTCCAAGCCAATGCCCAACCCAATTATGGGAACATGTGAAGGCATATATAAGGACTTTAAATCCAGATTTTTAAGTCTTTGTGAATCCCCAACAAAGTGTTGGAAATTTATCTATACTGAGATATATGACTAGATATAGTGTTGTCATTATGGCAACAAAGTCATATAGCAGTTTGGAGTCAGCGCACTAAGTGTAAAGATCAGAATTCAGTTAAGTGTTGAAGACTAGACAACATACAGAGCACCAAAGACTCAGAGCATCAACACACATGTGTATAGATGAATTAAGGTATGCACCTTGGAAGTTAACATTGTTAGACTATACTTATGCTTAGTCTAAGAGCGCATAAGTAGATATGCAAAGATGTGAAACTTATAGTCAGTTGAAGTTGTACAGCTAGTGTGTGCTAGTAGAGAATGGATCATAGAGCTAATAGTGACTATTTTAGTTTTCAATTGTAAATTAATGTTGTAGAGGCTATGCGCCCATTGTATTTAGGTTGCCGATATATGTACATGTATAATTGTAAGCATGCTTAAGCCAATTCATTTGGAAGCATTATTTGTAATTAGTTATAGGGCTGACCTAATTGTATCTTTGGTATGAGTGCATAAATATAAGGTGCACCCATTGTAATCGGTATGGAAGTCAAGAAAGTTGTAATAGAGTTGAGATAAGCAGAGTAGAGGTATATGAAGTGAGCATAAGATGTATTAGAGCTTTGCTAGAGGTCAAAGCATTAGCGCACCAAAGGAACTGATTAGACAAGTAGTGTCATAGCAACAGTTCACCTATAGATATAGTGTGTTTTTGATCTTAGAAGGTTGTAGCCTTCATCATTTGAGCAGTGAGCTCTAGGATAGTGAGTCCACTCCCCTAATAGGGATCATTATAAAAGATTCCTAACAGGGTCCGACCCTTAACAAGGTCTACTATACTAAAAGCATTATAAAGCTACTCCTAATAGGGTAAAGGATCTTCTAACAAGGATCACAAAACACTAGTGCTGATTATTAGTGGGTATCAAGTCCCACCGAGGTTTTTACCTATTTGGGTTTCCCCGTAACCATATTGGTGTCATGTGTTGATTTCATGTTTCATGTTTATGTGAATGTTTAATTTAGTACTTAAGTATTTATAATTCAATATTCAAATTAAAGTGAAAAGTTAAAATATAGTGAACACTGATTCAACCCCCCCTCTCAGTGTTCCCATTCCTAACAATTGGTATCAGAGCTCTAGTCCTCAACACAGAAGTTTAACCACTTGAGGAAATCATGGACAAAGTAGATATGAAACATTTGAAGAAGAATCTTGAAGCAGCTCTTGAAGACTTGGACAATTTAGAAAGAGAAATTGAAGAACTAAAAGAAAAAGTCAGCGATGCTCAATTAGTTATCAAAAGACTAAGAAAAGATTTGAAAGGATGCTCTAATAGTGAACTTGAAGAAAAAGTCAAAAAGTTGAGGGAAGAAAATGCATCTCTATTAAGTCAGCTTGAAGAATTAGATGACAAACTAATGAACAATCAAGATGTCTACAATGACCAAGTCAAGGAGAACCTTCAACTGAATGAAGAACTAAGGGAAGCTAACTTAGAAATCTTGGAGCTAAAAAATGTCAAAGAGAGCTTGGAATCTAAATTGAAGAAGTCAAAGGATCGTATTGAAAAATTACACACCAGTGCTGAATTGGTAGAATCTCAATTGTATTCAAGAAGAATCAAAGGAGAGACTAGCTATATTGGATACAATGAAGCATAGAATTAGATTGATAGTATGCAAGCAAGAAAGGATTCACAAAAGGACTCTACTGATACTAGGAAGATTGAAGATCAAACCAAAGACAATGGTGGTCCTCCTAAAAATGAGTGCAAGACTGTAGAACACACCTATTTTGCATGTAACAAACATGGACACATTGCAAGGAATTGTATAGAGTTAGAACCTTTCAATGGTTACTGTTTTACATGTAATAGATTTGGTCATAGAGCAATAAATTTCAAGACTAGTAAGAAGAACAAGATTCAACATGATCAAAGAAATCATAATCAGACCAATGCAAGAAGTTCTCAGAATGTTACATGTTAGATATGTAATAATAATGGTAACTCAGCTAGAACATGTAGAATGGTGACTCATGTCAATGCATCAAGGAATAATAGACCTCTAGTGATTTTTCACACCTGTAACAAGGCTGGACATATCTCAAAGTTTTGTAGATCAAGGATGCAAGATCAGGAAAGCCCTAAAAAGGTCGAAGAACTAGTTTTGGATCCTGAAGCAGAAGTCAAGTTTGTAAAAGCCTCAAAGGATGTGAGCATGATTTGGTTAGAAGGAAAAGAAGGGCAATGTTGTTGAGAATGTATTAGATGCATCCTAGGTGGACGCACCCACTACATTTGCATGAATGGCCCTCAGGGTCATAGGGGGGAGCTAATTTAGCTCTAGACCCCTATGTGGCTAGTATACTCATCCTTAGAGTATGCACCTTTGGACTTAAGCTATTGGAGTGTATAGGAACCATTGTGCAAGAGTGCACATGCTGATTGTTAGCGGAACTCAAGTTTGAAAATTTGAAGTGATAGCCTAGTTTACATGAGTTGCATTAATGGTGAATTTCTTACTTTAAGTACACAGAAAGTTGTTTTTTCACTCATTGCATTCATATTAAAAGTGATTGGAGAGAAGATTGAGCCTTGGAAGTTGTTGTGAATATTTGGAGATTGAGCTATCAGTAATTGCGGTGCATTTGATTGGTTGCAGAAACCCTAGCTCGTTGCACCGATTTAGAAACCATTAGAACATCTTAGAGATCATTTGGAAAGAGAATATCATGTAATTCATGGCCACTCCTATTGTTTTTGATGTTTCTAAGAAGATGAGGTACAAGATTCCTGAGAGTATTGTAGAAAAGTATAAGGATACAATATGCTTCATGGTGGAGATTGATACTACATGTATGGAAGCTGTGGAACCTAGAACTAAGTGGATCCATCTAGTTGGGTATGAAGTTGAAGAACAAGTTCTTAAAGCTTATGCATAGGTACTACTATCAGCCCCTAAGGGTGACAATGAACCTAGGTGGGGAACCTATGAAGAGAAGACTAGATGCTCAGCTGAACAGTGTTGCAAGAAAAAGAAAGGTTGCAATGGTCACATCAGAGATCCTAAGAATACATGGTGTATCACAAGTAGACCTTGATAAAGAAAGGGATGAGAAGATTTCCCTAGAATTGAAGAGTGTAGTAGAAGAACAAGAAGATCCCAAATTAAAAAGGATAAAAATTGAGAAAGATGATAGTCAAAAGGGTAAAGAAGATAGTACTCCTTCTGCACCCAAAGATACTCCTCCAGAGTATAAGCCTTTATTCAAGAGGAAGAAAGAAGAAAGCACTAGTCATCCATCCTCACAAGCATTAAGAAGCAAGAAAAATACTCAAGCACCTCCTTAGGATGGATTAAGACCTAGCCTCAATGTTCTAAATGCAAGAATTATTGATGAGGGAAGAATTGATCAAGTAGAAAAGTTCTATGAATCTTATAGTGAGATTAACAAATCAGAGATTCATAATATGATTGTCAAATATATGATCAAATTGAAGAAAATAGTCCTTGAGCTGAAAACAAAAATTCTTGATAAAGTATGGGATATTTTGGAAAATCTAAAGAGACAAGATAATGAGGAAGATCAAAGAATAAGAGAAAAAGTATTAGAAGATACTCCGCCAGTATGTTCTAAAGAAGAAGTGGAACTAATATTGAATTTGGTGAAGCCACACCTTAGAATGAAAATGAGAACTGTTCATATCATGAACAAATATTATGAGTTGATTACAAAGGAAATAGAAAAAGCATTTGAGAAAGTGTTGTTAGAAAAATAGATCAAACCACCGACTGCGCCCATCACTCATGCACCCATCAAGGAAGATAAAGTGGCAGAGCCCACTAATGTACCAATGACAGGTCCTCAGGACTCAACGCCCATAGAAAAAACTCAATCAGAAGTATATTAGTCTGCACCTATGACAAAATCACCCAAAGATAGCACAATTATCATAGATAATGTGGAAATAGCCATGGAAGCTACTAATAAGGAGTTGGACAAGTTTGAGGAAGCATTTGTCAGCACTGAGGAAGTAGAAATCTTATGCAACAATACCCCTCCCACTCAGCAAGAAGAAGTAGTCATAGAAGATGTATCTGATGAAGAAAAGAAAGGAGTAGAGGTAGAAAAGAAAGTTGAATCCTCTATTGATTTGGTCAAGGTGAAGCAAGAGGTGATGGATAGCACTCCCATCACTCACTCCTCAACATTGTTGTCAAGTTTCACACCTGACACTACTAGTTTGGACTCCTAGAAGGATGAAGACTTGATTAAGTTCAACATCCTAGCTATGGAAAAAGCCAAGGAGAAGAAAGCAATGAGGAATCCTCTCCTGGTAGAATTAGTAAATATTTTGAACAGTTTTCTACTAGAGGACAAGAAGATGGTAAATGTACATTTAGTTGATGATGTGAGCACAATCATCTCTCAGTTCAAAGTAAATTCCTAGAAGAATCTGTGGCCATAATGGTAGAGGAAAAATACTTAAAGAAGAGACTCAATGAAATAATGAGTAGTTTTGCACTATACTTGACCTCTCTTAAGTCTGGTCAAGCATCATTGAAGGAATTTGCAGATCAAGGAAGGAAAGTCATTGCAGAATCCATGGATCAGGATAAGTTCACTGATGCCCATCTTAAGAAGATCAAAGATGCAAAGGCAATGATTAAGAAGGTGAAGGTTTTAGTGCAAGAAACATCCACTGATGTGAAAATATGCAACAATGTCTATCAAGGATAGTTGGATATAATTGAGAAGGTATAAAAAGAAATGGAAAAGATAAGGTCTAGACAGACTCAGTTGAGGAACGCTGTTGTGCCCTCTCTAGACATTTTCAGTCAGAACATAAAGGAGATTGATGCGACCATGATAACCTAAGATCAATTTCCAAGCATAGAATTGGAGAAGATGGAGAAGCTAAAATATGAATTATGCACCCATCTACAAATAGTCAATTCTCTGATAACCTTTTGGAAGAAGGAGATCCAAAAACTCAAGATTGCATATCTGGATGTTTTTCCTTAGTAAGTGTATGTAGATAAAGTTTTTGATGCACCTTTTTCATTAATGTCAAAGGGGGAGTTGTATAGAATATGGAGTACACATATGTATAGGGAGATATAAGAGTATGCATAAAGATGAATAGAAGAAATTTTTTTTTGTAGTAATGGATAGTTAGAAACTTAGCCATATTCCTTTGTTGCCATCAATGAAAAAGGGGGAGATTGTTGGAAAGTTATCTATACTGAGATATATGACTAGATATAGTGTTTTCATTATGGCAACAAAGTCATATAGAAGTTTGGAGTCAGCGCACTAAGTGTAAAGATAAGAATTTAGTTAAGTGTTGAAGATTGGACAACATACAGAGTACTAGAGACTTAGAGCATCAGCGCATGTGTGTACAGATGAATTAAGGTATGCACCCTAGAAGTTAAGGTTGTTAGACTATACTTATGCTTATTCTAAGAGTGCATAAGAAGATATGAAAAGATGTGAAAGTTACAGTCAGTTGAAGTTGCCCAGCTAGTGTGTGCCAGTAGAGAACAGAGCATAGAGTCGACAGTGACTATTTTAGTTTGTGATTGTAAATTAATGTTTTAGAGGCTATGCACCCATTATATTTAGGTTTTTGACATATGTACATGTATAATTGTAAGAATGCTTAAGCCAATTCATTTGGAAGCATTATTTGTAATTAGTTATAGGGCCGACCTATTTTCATATTTGGTATGAGCACATAAATATAAGGTGTGCCCATTGTAATCGGTATGGAAGTCAAGCAAGTTGTAATAGAGTTGAGATAAGTAGAGTAGAGGTATGCAAAGTGAGCATAAGATGTATTAGAGCTTTGTTAGAGGTCAAAGCATCAGTGCACCAAAGGAACTGATCAGACAAGCAGTGTCACAACAACAGTTCACCTACAAATATAGTGTGTATCTGATCTTAGAAGGTTGTAGCCTTCATCATTTGAGCAGTGAGCTCTAGGATAGTGAGTCCACTCCCCTAATAGGGATCATTGTAAAAGGCTCCTAATAGGGTCTGACCCTTAACAAGGTCTACTATACTAAAAGCATTGTAAAGCTACTCCTAATAGGGTAAAGGATCTTCTAACAAGGATCACAAAACACTAGTGTAGATTATTAGTAGGGATCAAGTCCCACTGGGGTTTTTACCTATTTGGATTTCCCCGTAACCATATTGGTGTCATGTGTTGATTTCATGTTTCATGTTTATGTGAATGTTTAATTTAGTACTTAAGAATTTATAATTCAGTATTTAGATTAAAGTGAAAAGTTAAAATATAGTGAACACTGATTCAACCCCCCCTCTTAGTGTTCCCATTCCTAACATAAAGAATTATGTAGAATGTGCTCAGTCGCTTGCAGGTGCACGCATATGGATGTACATCTAGGGCCTCATGGAAAATTCACTTTCCTGAAAGTCTCCACCTCTAACTTGCATAATATGAAAGTACATAAACAAAACTTTCATTCCACCAAGGGGAATCAAATTCCCATGGTGGAATCAGTAAAAACACTCAAGCCCTATTGAAAACCCTGGTTTTAGGCCTTCAATCCAGACATTCCAACAAAAACCTTGATAAATCCCATACTAGGATTGATCAAAACATGAAATCAATTGCATATGAAAGTAGATTCGAAGAGAAAAATTTTGGCTTCATAGACTCATGCCCTCTTGTCCGTACCAGTCCATACACTCCATCTTTGCTCAGGCTTTGTAGAGAAATGGTTATATTTTTATTGATTCAAATTGCCAAATTATATATGCTTACCTTCCACCTACCTAATAGGGCTTATGAAGGCTTCCCCCATTGGTTAAAACCTAATTTCAAACTATATGACTATTGGGGGTTTGTTTACAACTTTTGGCAAAAGTTGTCAAAGTTGCTAAGCAACTTTTACAACTTTTTAGCACTTTTTGCATTCTAGGTGACCAAGATTGGTCCATACCTAAATCTACTGATCCAACATGGATCCAAACCATTAAAGCATGAAAAATAGTAAAATCCTAAGATTCTTGGCCCTTTGACCATCTTTGACCATAATTGACCAAGGGCTTATACTTGTGCCAATCCTGGAACTAGGTCCTACAATTTGGTCTAGATGCCTAAATGATAGATCTAACCTAATCTAGATGTTCCTAGGACTTTGATGAATCATCATTTATTGCAGGTGCTCCTACACCATACTCCTCTTGAGATTTAAACTCAAGTTCCTACTTGAGGTTAACTATTCCACCAAAGTTCCATGTTGCTTGATCTGGTCTTCGGTCATCCAAGTTGCATCTACATTGGGGAGTCCTTTCCATTTGACTAGGTACTGCATGTACTTCTTGGTTCTGGTCTGCTTTAGCAACTTGATGTCCAATATTTCCTCTAACTCCACTAGTTTTCTTTGAGGGAGGTTAGTGACATAGTCTTCATTATTGATATCTTCCTTCTTACCTTGTTCATTTGTTGAACCTGTTATACCTTTGTAGGGGGTGAGGTCTGCAACATTGAAAATTGGAGAGATTTGCAAGGTAGGGGGAAGAGAGATCTCATATGCATTTTCACCCATTTTGTTGAGTATATTTCATGGTCCTACTTTCTTCATATGAAGTTTGGGATATCTACCCTTAGGTAGTCTCTCTTTTCTCAAAAATGCCCATACCTTATCTCCAACTTTGAAGTGGATTTCCCTTCTTCTTTTATCAACATGTTCCTTGTATTTCAAAGTGGATCTTTGTAGTGCTTCCTTTACCTCATGTTGCACCTTTGTAATGAGCTCTGCTAGTTCTTTTCCTTGAGAACTAGTTTTGAAATCAGATGGTAGTTCTACCAGGTCCAATGGTCCTTTGGGATGAAGGCCATACACTTCTTGGAAGGGGGTCTTGCTTGTTGACCTATTCATGGAGTCATTGAATACAAACTCTGCCTAGGGAAAGAGTGTATCCCAACTCTAAGCATATTTTTTAGTTAGGCATCTTAGGAGATTGCCTAAGGATCTATTTACTACCTCATTCTACCCATCTATTTGTGGGTGATAGGCAGAGCTGTAGGTTATATTAGTTCCTAGTTTCTTGAAGAGTGTCCTCCAAAAGTGGCCTTGAAACTTCACATCTTTATCAGATACAATTTTTTGAGGCAGATCATGGATCCTAACTACCTCTTTAAAGAAAATATGTGCAATATGAGAAGCATCATTTGTTCTTTTACATGGTACAAAATGGACCATTTTACTAAACCTATCCACTATCACAAAAACACTATCAAAACCTTATTTTGTTCTAGGGAACCCCATTACAAAATCCATTGAGATTGACTCCAATGGTCTAGAAGGAATTGGTAAGGGTTGATATAACCCTTGATTTGGTGATACACCTTTTCCTTGCTGATAGATGGTACAGGTCTCTATGAACTTTTTAACATCATTGTTCATCTTTGGCCAAAAATAACTCCTTCTTACCATGTCTTTTGTCTTGTCGATGCCAAAGTGTCCTCCTAGGCCACCATAGTGCTTCTCCCTTATTATATTTATCCTCATTGAACATTTGGGAATGCATAGTTGAGCTCCTTTGAATAGGAGTCCATTCTAAATTAGGTATTCAAAAAAATCAGTATGGTATCTTCCAACCATCTTTGTGCAAACTTGAAAAATTTCTACAAAATCAGGATCATCAGGGTATAGATGTTTGAGGGAATCAATTCCCACACTTTGAAGTTGTATTTCTTCACCTATACAAACCCTCCTTCTAAGGGAATCTACAACTTTTTTTGCTACACCCTTCTTATGCTTGATGTTGAAGGTGTATGTCTGTAACTGTTCTACCCATTTAAGATGTCTAACAAAGAGCTTTTCCTGTGAATTGAGAAAACTTAATGCATGATTGTCAGTGTATACCACAAATTCTTTTGGGATTAGATAGTGCCTCCATTTCTTAAGGGCTTGGACCATGTCATATAGTTCTAAGTCATAGGTTGAGTATTTTCTTTTGGCCTCATTTAGTGTCTCAGAGAATAAGGTAATTGCCTTACCTTCTTGACTTAGGACTACACCTATGGCTAAGTTACTTGCATCTATCTCCATAGTGAAGACTTTGTTGAAATCAGGTAGAACCAAGATAGGATATTGGGAAAATCTATTTTTCAAGTATTGAAATGCATCATTTGCTTCCTTTGTCCAAGAAAACTTATTCTTCATTCCTCCTTTAATGGTGTCAAGCATTGGTGCACACACATGACTGAAGTTTTTGATAAACTTTCTATAGAAGGTGGCAAGTCCATGGAAGCTTCTTACATCACCTTGGTTCTTTGGTGGAGGCCAATTTATGATTTCTTCTACCTTCTCACAGTCCATGTTGAGGGTACCTTGTGAGATCACAAATCCTAGGAACACAAGTTCCTTCATAAACATGCACTTCTCCAAGTTGATCACCAAATTATGTTGATGAAGTCTTCTTATTACCTGTTCCACATGATCAAGATGCTCCTCCTTGCTATGACTGAATATTAGTATGTCATCAAGGTAAATAACAAAAAACTTTCCAATAAAATCAATGAATATCTCATTCATAAGCCTCATAAAAGTACTAGGGGCATTGCTTAACCCAAAAGGCATTACTAACCATTCAAACAAACCTTCAGTAGTCATGAATGTTGTCTTCCATTCATCTCCTAGTTTGATCCTGATCTGATGGTATCTAGACTTTAAGTCTATCTTGGTGAAGTAGCAAGCACCTCATAGTTGATCCAATAAATCCTCAATTCTAGACATGGGGAATCTATATATTATGGTGATCTTGTTTAGGGCTCTACTATCAATACACAACCTCCATTTGGCATCCTTTTTAGGTGTGAATAATGATGGTACAACACATGGACTGAGACTCTTCTGAATAAGTCCTCTTTCCAATAGTTCACTGACCTATTTTGCAATCTCTGCATGCTATAGTGGTGTCATCTTGTATGGGGCCTTGTTAGGCAGGGATGAACCAGGTATCAAGTCAATTTGGTGACTGATATCCCTTAAGGGAGGGAGGCTTGTGGCCAGGTCACTAGCAGTGACATCTTTGTATTTTTCAAGAAGTTCCTTAGCTTCCTTTGGTATAGGATCATTTTGATCAGACCTTATGTTGTCCTTGGGTTTAGATACTAGAAGAAAAGCTTTAGTATCATGTTCCTTTAATGTTTTTAACATCTCTTTCTCACCCATAATGATGACAGTAGGTTCTTTTTTATATTTTTTATCAGGTAGGGGCTTCATAGTAAAAGTTTTCCCATCCTTGGTGATGGAGTAGGTGTTCTTCCTACAATGGTGTATGAAATCTACATCAAATTTCCAAGGCCTTGCTAGAAGGATGTGTGAAGTATCCATTTCAACAACATCACAAAGAAATTTATCTTTAAAGTCTACAATTGAAAACTCTATCCATGCTTGTTCTATTACTAGAGTTTGTTGGCCCTTTATTAACCAAGAAACATGATAGGGAAAAGGGTGTGGTTTCTTAGGAAGGTTTATCTTTTGAACCATTTCAATAGATACTAGATTTTTAGTTGAACCAAAATCTATGAGTAAGTTACATACATTCCCATGGCATTTGATCTTTGTTCTGAAGAGGTTTTTCCTTTGTGGAGGCTCTTGGTTCTGTGGCACTTGAAGAAAGACTTGTCTCATCATCAAACACACTCCTTCCTTTGGTTCTAAGTCTCTTATATCTACATTGTCTTCTTGTTTGTCTTCTTGAATGAGTTGTGCTCTCCTCTCACCTTGATTGTTGTTATTCCTCTTTTTAGGGCACCTTCCTGCATGATGTCATAACTGATTGTAGTAGTAGCATTTGAGAGGTCCATTTCCTCTCCCTAAATTTTGTCTCCCCCTATTGAAGGGTCTCCTTCCCCTATAGTTCCCTCTTGAGTTTTCATCACTATTTTCCTTGTCTCCTTGGTCAGGGGTTCTACTACTGCTGCCACCATTTTTTCCTTTGTTCCAAGATGATCCTCTAACTCTAAAGTTCTTCCCACTATCATTGGTTTTTCCCTTACCAAACTCTTTCTTTCTTTTCTATTTCTCCTCTACTTTTAGTGCCATTTGATAGCACTTATTGACTATGGTAGGGTAGTGTAGGTTAAGTTCCTCTTGAATGGACACTTTCAGACCATTCATATATCTTGCTAATTTTTCTTCTTCATATTCTGCCACATTTGTCTTCATACATAATCTTAGGAACTCCTCAGTGTATGAGCCTATATCCATGTCTTTTTTATTTAGACTTTTCTTCCTTCTATGGAGTTTTACCCCATAATCTTCAGGTACATATGTCTCTTTAATCAGGGCTATCATCTTGTTCCATGAATTTGTCATGCTCTTCCTGTTCTTCACCCTCTCTATTTGGATGAAGTTCCACCAAGTTAGGGCTGCTCCCTTCAACTTGGATCTTTCCATCTTTACCCTTTGCTTCTTAGGGATGTCCTCACATTTAAAGAATGTTGTCAAGGCCTCTATCCAATCCAAGGCCAAATCTGCATTCATCTTACCATTGAAGACTAGTAAGTCTATCTTTTCCTCCATGGTTCTTCTCCCCATGGATTTTAAGGAATCAATAAGAGGCCTTTGGTCTAAAGGGATGTACTGATCATGAGTGTCTTCCTCCTCTTCACTCCCTTGTTCATTTTTAGACCCATCTTCTTTATCCTTGTCTAGCTTATTCTCAAGTTCTTGGAGCCTCTTAGTTAAGGTTGTATTTGCTGCCCTTTTCTCTCTCACCATCTTTGCCAATTAACTATTTGTGACCCTTGTAGGGATCTCTTCATCCTCAGGAGTAGACATTTCTCTAATACCATTTGATGCAAAGTGGGCAACATGAAGCTTGAAACAATGAATGATGGTTAAGGGATTAAACCCTTTTACACCCAAATTGTAGAGTGAAGTGCCTACAACTATCAGAAGTGTAGAAAGGACAAGGTTTAAGGTTATCACAACCTTAAAATCACAAGAGAAACCTAATCACTAGGTTCTACCAAGTCCAAGACACTAACCACCAAGATTGGCCACAAAGCACTATTGACTCAATTTAGGAATTATCCCCATGAAATGATTAACAGGACTAGGGGTGACCTATACTCATGGATCTGGCCTATTTAGGTCCAATTCAAATATTTCCAATGGTTCTTTCACTTAAAAGAAACTCATACAACCAGGTTGCCTCACAACTTCAAGACTAGGCTTGTAGCCCTTCCTAGGAGAGTTTTTGATCATAGAACAAAATACTTACATAAAAATAATTAAAAATGTTGGAGATTTTGATACCCTTTTTGACTTTAGGGATCATATCCAAGCACCAAGGTGTGAAGTTAAATGGAGAATAAGGAAACACCTAATCTAGGTAGGGCTAATAGGCCTAATTAGGTCTGTAATTGCACTACAAGTGATCTTTCCTCCAAGCCAATACCCAACCCAATCATTGGAACATGTAAAGTAATATATAAGGACTCTAAATCCATATTTTTAAGTCTTGGTGAATCCCCAACAAACAATTATGTTGACTGTACTCAATCTCTTGTAGGTGCATACATAAGGATGTACACCTAGGGCCTCATGGAAAATTTGCTTCCCTACAAGTCTCCACCTCTAACTTGCATAATATGAAAGTAAATAAACAAAAATTTCATTCCACCAAGGGGCATCAAATTCCCATGGTGGAATCGGTCAAAACACTCAAGCCCTATTGAAAACCCTAGTTTTAGGCCTTCAATCCAGATAGTCCAACAAAAACCTTGATAACTCCCAAACTAGGATTGATCAAAAAATGAAATCAATTGCATATGAAAGTAGATTCAAAGAGAAAAATTTTGGCTTCATAGATTCATGCCCTCCTATCTATACCAGTCTATACACTCCATTTTTCCTCTGGATTTGTAGAGAAATGGTTATATTTTTATTGATTCAAATTGCCAAATTACATATGCTTACCTTCAACCCACCTAATAGGGCCTCCCCCATTAGTTACAAATACATTTCAAACTATATCACCATTGGGGGTTTGTTTACAACTTTTGGCAAAAGTTGTCAAAGTTGCTAAGCAACTTTCACAACTTTTTAACACTTTTTGCATTCTAGGTGACCAAGATTGGTCCATACCTAAATCTACTGATCCAACATGGATCCAAACCATTAAAGCATGAAAAATATAAAAATCCTAAGAGTCTAGGCCCTTTGACCATCTTTGACCATAGTTGACTAAGGGTTTATAATTGTGCCAATCTTGGAACTAGGTCTTACAATTTGGTCTAGATGCCTAAATGATAGATCTAACCTAATCTAGATGTTCCTAGGACTTTGATGAATCATCATTTATTGTGGGTTCTCCTATACCAAAAATGAACCAAACCTAAATGCCTTAGATTTATCCTTTTTTATAGCTTTCACATTCTCAATAAATTGTTGAGCTAGAATTTCACAAAGATTGTACTTCTTGTTCTCTTTTACCATTCTGTATGCCATCATGATGACTCTAGTAGATACAAAATTAAGTCTGCTACTATGAAACAAATTGTAGCCTAGCAACATTGCTACCAAAGCTAACATCTTGCAAATAAATATCATTTACTATCATTTCCCTCTTATCCCACTTAGAGTGTGTTAGGGTTTCTACCAGTTTCTTTAGGTTCTTTTCTACTACAAGTAGGGATCCTTCATTGTCAAGGCATGTGATATCATGAATCAACTATGCACATATCTTAATAGGTTGTTAGGCTATACACAAAAACTAGTCATGAACTCTACTAAGAATGATCTTAAACCATTCAAATTTCATGAATTTTGTGAGTCAGGTTAAATTAAGGATTGACTGATCCTTTAGGTGCTTAAATTATTCTACCATAGATCCATTAGCTTCAATCATACTATTCAATTCAATGAAGATGTTAACCTCCCCAATAATCTCATGCTTGTAGTGTATGTATGCCCTAATATCTTCTACGTGCAACATGCATATGGGGGTTTGTGGAAATGCTTCTTCAAGATCATCCTCATAGGATTTGAATGGATGCCTTTTGAATTTGTACCTAGGTCTGTCTACAACATCATAAACTACTAGTGCATCCATGACTTTTCAAAGAGATTAGGTCTAAATACCTTAACACACCTGAATTCAATGCTTTTCTTTATGCAATCACGTAACCACTTTTCCAGATGACTGATAACCTTCTCTACCCTATTCTCCTTAAGAATTGATCAAAAAATGGTGTATATTTGAGATCCTTTAAGTCCTTTTATCCATTTCAAGCTAAGTGTGTGTATTAAACATAGGTAGATCAACTTCACATGACATCTAGTTGATACAAAATTCACAAACACAGATGATGAATCTCTAAGTGTTGCACTCTCATCCATAGACTCCACAACATATGTACACATCATTCCTAAGATCACATGATCTTACTCTACATATACAGGGGCTAGATAATTTCTATTCACTGCATCCATTTCTCCCCATAAGACCATGCAGCCTTCTAGGTTGACACAAAAAAGAACTCATCATGTGAAGACATAGCATCATCTATTGTCTCTCCCTAAACCACTTCTTTTAAAAAAAATTTCACTTTCCATATTTGATCATCCTTCTTCCTTTCTTATTTCTTGAAATGATTTCCAAATTCATCCATGTACTCATTAAGAGTCTTACCATTTTCACCAACATTTTTCTATTAGAAAGTAAAGTCCACCAAGATAACTGAGAGTGGGGGGGGGGTGAATCAATTATCTAATAATTATAACTTTTATCAACTACAACAACATTAAACCATGTAAGAAATATAATTACCAACCATAGAAAGATATTCATACACAATAACACAATGACACAAGATATGTTGACTAGGGAACCTCTTAATCAAAGAGTAAACCCCAGTGGGAATGATGCCCACAAAAGATGCACTAATATGAATATTCCTTGTGAAAGGATGGACTTTGTTAGGAGTCTTATGAAATACATTTAGTACATATGAATCCTTGTTAGGAGATTTTGAATCCCTATTAAAAGATTCTAACCCTGTTAAGAGTTATGGAAGACAGATGGACCCACTGCCCAAACAACTTCAATGGCAAGATCACTAAACACACTATCCAATTGATCTCTAGATTATTCAACAAAATAATAGAAAATATGTTACCTCCTTCCTTACACATGTCTTCCTTCACAAATTCACTTTCACAACTGCATTAGCTCTTTTCTTCACTTCATGCATACATCATCACTTCCAACCATATTAAAACAAGGAAAAACATTCCTTACTTTATAACACACTCAAGTAATTACAAATGAATCGACATCCTAATTACAAAATAAAATTTTCCACACTCTTCATCAAAATTACAAAAAACTGTCAGCTTCCAAATACAATAATTCTTCACTCATGCAACCTCAAAGTTTGTGCTATCATCCATGTCACTATCAATGTGTCTTCAAATTCCCTTTAACTACACAAATCTAGATTCCATCCTGATTAGGAGATATCATCTAATTTTCACAAACTGCTACTCAAGAACACTGCTTGAATATTGCTTCCACCAAAATGCTCATAACTTCCATGAATAAATGAATTACTATCTATGCTCTTAACCATAAACATATAACATATCAAAGAGTATATCCTCAACATTGCATAGCTCCAACTACAATATTCCACGTGCACTAATCCAAACACTATCTACTTCTCTGCAAGTCTCTGGTAGATCACTGTGTTGACATTAATGACAATCATAGTCATGAATGCAACAACAACAACTGTTGTAGAATGGCTGCCAAACATTCAACATTCATTCCTAACAATCTCCCCCATTGGCATTGATGGCAACATAGATGAAAAACATCCAATGTTCCAAAAATCCAATATTGCACTACTGCTGCTCTAGAAAAATATTTCAAATCCTCTTCATCAATCAAATCTTGCTTTATTTTCCTTTTCAAATAGTACAAATGGTTTTTTCATGTACACTTTTCCCCCATTAACATCAATGACAAAAATCTCATCATCATGTCAACAACAACTCCAATGTCAAAAGACACTATTCAAAAAATACGTTTACTAGAGTCCTCATGACTCAGCTCAGATACACATACTCCCCCATAGAAGAAGTACCAACATCCAGTCCAGAGGAAAGATAAGGTTCATATACCACTAGATGGATGCAATCCACTACATCACTTCTCAATAGTAGGTTGGGGCATAACCCCATGCATACCTCTCAGATACTCAAATGTATCCTTAGGAAAAGGCTTTGTAAATATGTCTGCTATTTGCTCCTTTGTACTTATGTACTCAAGTCTGACTTCTTTCTTAGCACCTTTCTCTCTTACTACATGATACTTAATCTCTATATGTTTTGTCTTAGAATGTAATACATGGTTATTAGACATACTAACTGTGTTGGTGTTGTCACAATGTATGACAATAAGATGAACAAACTTTATTCCAATATCCTTTAGCATTTTCTTCATCCAAATTATCTGGTTACAATTGTTTGCTGCTACTACATATTCTTCTTCTACTGTGCTTTGTGAGATACAATTCTGCTTCTTACTTAGCCAATAAACCAATCTTTCTCCAAGGAAAAATGCTCCACCACTGGTGCTCTTCTTATCATCAACACTGCCTCCCTAATCAGCATCTATATATGCACATAGGGTAAAATCATCATATTTTTCATACCACAATCTATAGTCCATTGTGCTCTTAAATATCTCAATATCCTCTTTACTACTGCATAATGTGATTCTCTAGGTTCAGCTTGAAATATTGCTACAATTCCAACTGAATGTGCTATAGCAGGTCTTGTATGAGTCAAGTACTGCAATCCTCCAATCATAGATATGTATTTCTTCTGTTCAACTATCAGTGTTTCATCTATGCTAGATAATTTATGTCCAGTTACCATAGGTGTTCCAACTGGTTTACAGTTCTCCATTCCAAATCTTTTCAACAAGTCATTTAGGTACTTTGTCTAACTTATAAAGATACCATCATTGTTCTGTGTTATCTATAATCCTAAAATGTATTTCATTTCACCAATCATGCTCATTTCAAATTCAGACTTCATTTCATCAACAAATTTGTCACTAGCTTCATCTTCTCCTCCAAAAATAATGTCATAAAAAAAAATTACTATAATCAACAAACCATTTTCAATTTCTTTTGTGTACAGATTGCTATCAGTTGTTCCTTTTGTAAATCCCAACTTTAACAAATACTTTTCCAATCTTTCATACCAAGTTCTAGGTGCTTGCTTTAGTCCATATAAGGCTTTCTTTAGTTTACATACCATGTCTCCTTCTTGAGTCAAAGGAAAACCTTCAGGCTGCTCATTTTAGACTTCTTCTTCTGATTCTCCATTCAAAAATGCTAACTTTACATCCATCTGATATACTTTGAATTTCTTATATGCTGCATAAGCCAAAAACATTCTTACTACTTCAATTCTTTCTACAGGTGCAAAGGTTTCTTCATAGTCAATTCCTTCTTGCTTTGAGTATCCCTTACATACCAATTTTTCTTTGTCTCTTACTACTTCTCCTTGTTCATTCATCTTGTTTCTGAATACCCATTTAGTTCCAATAAAATTCTTGTCTTTAGGTCTAGGGACCAATTCCCACGTCTTGTTCTTTTCAATCTGATCAAGTTCTTCTTTCATAGCATTAATCCAATTTTCATCTTCACAAGCTTCACTAGTAGTTTTAGGTTCAATTTGAGAAATCAAACACAACTATTCTTGTACCTTATTCTAAGTTAGAACTCCTCTTTTAATGCTTCCAATAATTTTCCCAATAGGATGATTTTTTGATAAACTATTGTTAGGTGTCACTGTCTCAGATCTCACTTCAGGTGTAGGTTCTTCAATGACTTCACTGTGGCTTTCATTCAACAAATCACTCTCAGTATCATGAAATAATTCACTAGATCCAGTGTTAGGTTTAGGATGACCTTCTTCATCTGATTCATAATCAAGCATTCTTTCCTGAATTTTAAACTTTTCATCAACTTTAACATTTGCACTCTCAATAATAGTCTTAGTTCTTTTATTGTAACATCTATAGGCTTTTCTTTTCAAAGAATATCCAAGAAATATACCTTCATCACTTCTAGGATCAAACTTTCCAATATCATCATCTCTTTTTATATAACATTTTCTTCCAAAAATTCTAAAATACTTAACTGAGGGTGCATGTCCAAACCATAATTCATAGGGTGTCTTGTCTGTGTCTACTCTGATTTGTATGCTATTCATTGTGTACACTGTTGTGTTCACTTCTTCTCTCTATAATATCTTTTCCAAATCATTCTCAAATAACATAACTCTTTATGCTTCAGTCATTGATCTATTTCTTCTTTCTGCAATACCATTTTGTTCAAGTGTCCTAGGGGCTGAAAACTATCTCTTAATGTCATTTTCTTCACAAAAGGTGTTAAACTCTCTAGAAGTAAATTCTCCACCTCTATCAGATCTCAAACATTTAATCTTCATTCTAGATTCATTCTCAAATTTATTCTTAATGATCTTAAACCTATCAAATGCTTCAGACTTTTCTTTAAGAAATGCAATCTACATCATTCTTGTAAATCATCAACAAGAATCATAAAATACCTTTCTCCATAGAATCCTCTAGTCCTGGTAGGATCACTCAAATTAGTATGAACAATCTCCAACTTTTCTACAGATGTAAATTTCTTACTGGGAAAAGAACTTCTCTTCTATTTAGCCATCACACATTCTTTGCAAATCATCTTAGTAGGCTTCATAATTTTAGGCAAATTCCTTACTGCAAGTGTAGTACTCACTTTCACAATGTTGTCAAAGTTTATATGACAAAACCTTCTATGCCATAACCAACTATCATCAATCTTAGTAATCAAACATGTCATCTCAGTAGGATTCAACTAAAATACATTACCTCTGGTTCTAGATCTAGTTCCAATTAGATTTCCATCTTTGTCCTTTATCACACAAGTTTTCTCAGTAAACCAAACTTGATATCCCTTATCAACTAACTGTCCAACACTTAATAGATTATGTTTCAATCCATCCGCAAAATAAAAATCATTAGTATTAGTCTTTCCATCAAGAGTAATAGATCCTATACCTTTAATGAAGCAAGGTGCATTGGTTCCAACTCTAACAACTCCTCCATCATAATCGTTAAACTTTATGAACTTTTTCATGTCTCCAGTCATATGATGTGAACAACCACTATCTATAATCCATTCAGCTTTCTTTTCAACTTGAGAAACTAAGGCTTTTTCTTCCTTAACATCAGTTTCAGGATTCTCTTCTTTAATTGCTACAAATCCTATGTCATCATTATTCTTAGTATCACTTTCACTTAGAGTTCTCTCTATACTAGTTTCAAGATCTTCATCATTAGCATAATAACATTCCTTAGATCTTCTAGGTTTGAAATTGTTTCTGTAGTTTTTAACTCTCTTAGGACACTTAGATGCAAAATGACCATATTCTTGACAAGTCCAACATTTAAAAATTTTCTTACCATCTGGTTCTCTCTTCACAAGCAAGGCAATACCTTCTTCAATCTTCCTGTCTTCTTCATTTCTAGATCTGCTACTACCAACATAATCACCACTCACACTAATGCTTCTTGACAAAGTAGGGCAAACACTAAGAGCACTGAATGTTGTCTCCATTCTAGGGAAGTCTCCTAATAACCTTAGGTTCATCTCTGCTACTTCCAATCTTCCAAGAAGAATCTCTCTTGTAAATTTTGTAGTAAAAGGTATAACTTGTTTAATCATATGTGTTGGCTACTTAAATATAGGAGTCAATGTCCTCAGAATTTTCCATATCACTTCATTCTCTATCTTTGTTCCTCCACAAGATTTTATGCCTGTAATAATTTCTGATATTCTACCAACATAGCTTCTAACAGATTCATCTTCCATCATTCTTATATCTTCAAATGCACATATCCAATTATGTAATCTAACTTTCTTTGCATGTTCATCACCTTCAAAAGTAGAATGTAAAGCTTTCCAAATTTTATAAGATTTTTTCAAACATTTTACCTAATTGTACTCATTCTTCGGAAGGGCTATCAAAAGTGCTTCTCTTGCAAGTATGTTACACATGAAATGATCTCTCTCATCGGCATTACATGTTTCAAGATTGTCCTCTTCAATGATAGTCTTATCATTCTTTATAATCAACCAATAACCTAGTCCTAAACACAGTAGGTGTGTCTTCATCTTTTCTTTCTAGCTGTCAAAATTTACTCCATCAAACTTAGGGCTTTCTTTTCTAAAATTTGCCATGGATCTCCTCAAGCTGTTAAACTTCTTTTGCAAGGACCTGCTGCTCTGATACCAATTATTAGAAAGTAAAGTAAACCAAGATAACTGAGAAGCGGGGGGTGAATCAGTTATCTAATAATTATAACTTTTATCAACTTCAACAACACTAAACCATGTAAGAAATATAATTACCAACCATAGAAATATATTCATACACAATAACACAATGACACAAGATATGTTACTAGGGAACCTCTTGATCAAAGAGTAAACCCCGGTGGGAATGATGCCCACAAAAGATGCACTAATATGAATATTCCTTGTGAAAAGATGGACTCTGTTAGGAGTCTTATGAAATAGATTCAATAAATATGAATCCCTGTTAGGAGATTTTGAATCCCTGTTAAAAGATTCTAACCCTGTTAAGAGCTATGAAAGACAGATGGACCCACTGCCCAAACAACTTCAAAGGAAATATCACTAAACACATTGTCCAACTGATCTCTAGATTATTCAATAGAATAATAGCAAATATGTTACCTCCTTCCTTACTATGCCGAACTGCACTCTCTACTTCACCATATCTCAATTTCAAATCTCTGTACTTCGCATGTCTTCCTTCACAAATTTGCTTTCACAACTGCATTAGCTCTTTTCTTCACTTCATGCATACATCATCACATCAAACCATATTGCAACAAGGAAAAAAATTCCTTCCTTTATACCACACTTAATTAATTACAAATGAGTTAGCATCCTAATTACAAAATAAAAGCTTCTACATGCTTTATCAAAATTACACAAAACTGTCGGCTTCCAAATACAATAATTCTTCACTCATGTGACCTCAAAGTTTGCACTATCATCAAAATCACTATCAATGTGTCTTCAACTTCCCTTTAACTGTGCAAAACTAGATTCCATCCTGATTAGGAGATATCATCTGATTTCCACAAACCGCTACTCAGGAACACTGTCTAAATACTCCTTCCACCAAAATGCTCATAACTTCCATGAATAAATGAATTAATATATGTGTTCTTAACCATAAACATATAACATATCAAAGAGTATATCCTCAACATTACATAGCTCCAACTAAAATATCCCACATGCGCTAATCCAAACATTGTCTGCTTCTCTTCAAGTCTCTGATAGAATACTGTGTTGACATCAATGACAATCATAGTTATGAATGCAACAACAACTGCTATAGAATGTATGCTAATCATTCAACATTCATTCCTAACAATTTATTTATAACCACAGGAGGTGGTCCTCTTGGTTCACTAGATCTTCTTGATCCTCTTATGTTGTCATCTCCATTATATCTACAAAAATTGGCAATGTGACTTGGATTGTTACACTTGTAACAAATAGGTTTTCTTCTTCTATCTTGATTAGTTTTTAGCTTACAATACCTTGTTGTGCACCCAAATTTATTGCATTTCTGACATGTAATCTTGGTTGTTGATTCTTCTCTGACATAGTCTTGTTTATACCTAGATTGATCAGGTTTTCTACAATCTTCTTTCTTGTGTCGATAATAATAGAAATTAAAATAGTAGCTGGTAAAGGGCTTAGAGTTACCTTTACTTCTACAATATCTTTTCATGTGTCCAACTTTGTTGCATCCAAAACATCTACCTTTGAAGGGTCTGAACTATTGTCTAGGTTCTTCATTAGTAGGTCTCTCTTCAGGAATAGGTCTTTCCTCATTCTTGGCTTCATTTGATTCTTCCTAGGTTTTTGAGCTTTCACCTACATTGAATCCAACTCCATTCATATCTCCTTTAGGATTTTTTCTTTCTCTTTGTTCATCAATTGTGTTACTACTCATGTGTAACTTCTCAATGTGTAGTTTAGCTTGAGTGAGTTCACCTTTAATGATCTAATTGTATTTTTCCAATTCCTAATATTTATCCTTGTATTGGTCAAGTTCATTTTTCATTTGTCCCATCTACTTGTTAGTTTCTTTTAGTGACTCTTAGACTTTGTTTCTTTCATCCTTTTCATGTTGAATCTCCTTGATCATCAAAAGATTGATTTATTCTTTCTCTTGCTCCAACTTTACTTTTTCTGATGTATCACTATCCAAGCCTTCTTTGATCTTCTCCATAAGGTCTTGTCTCTAACTCTTTGCAATCCAAAGCTATTCTTTTAGTTTCCTCATGAAACCTTCTACTCTTATTAATTTAAATTTTAGTTCACCATTCTCATCTTTCATCTTATCCAGATCTTCAAGTGTAGCTTCAAAGTTCTCTTACAAAATTTCCGAATCCATTCTAATCTCCCTTAAGCTGTTAGACTTTATTTCCAAGGGCCAATAGCTCTGATACCAATTGTTAGGATTAGGTAACACTGAGAGGGGGGGTGAATTAGTATTATAGAACTTTGATTTTAACTTCAAAAAATTACATACAATCCAAAGTAATGCAAAAATGAAAAGAACATATAAGCATAACACATTACTCATGACACCATGATTTTTTCTCAAGGAAACCTTGGCCAAGGGAAAACCCTAGTGGGGATGGTACCCATAAATATGTACTAAAATATAATATCCCTATTATGAGATCTAGCCCTATTAGGAGCTGGTTGTTACATAGTATATTTCCTTGTTAGAGGAATACAAAACCTTGTGAGGGGTATACAAAACACCTAGTTAAAGGTGGTGAGAACACTGCTCTTATAATCAATACTTGTCTCAAAAGAGATCTCAAAAGGGGAACAATACAAGAACTTATCTTTCTTATATAGTTCTAGTTATAGCTCGGCCTCTTACTAATTTTACATCTGATCTCTACTCTTACATTCAAAAACTTTCTACATCGTCATAATCATAACCATCCTTCTCTTTCACAAAAGCAATCTATACTTATACAAAATCAGCCTTCAAGATGGCTTCACAAATACCATACAAAAATATATCAATAACTTATGCAAATGATAATTATGGAGTCAGCAATCTTATATAACCAAAGAGTTAGTAGTATACTTTATTCACTTATCTTAGCTTGTTGGAAACTAAATTGAAACAATTGTTGTATTGTCATTGATGTCAAACCTTAATTGGTAAGACTATCGCTACTTAGGAAAGTATTATATCTATTTGAGTGTTGCTAAGAGGCTAAGCAAGGTTGGTAACAATAGCACCTAAGTGAAAGGTTGAGTTTTCTTGATACTAAAAAGTGTACTTGACTATGTTGCACTATGATGAGATAATGTATTATTTATTTTAGTAAGACTGAAGACTAAACTGGTAGGCTTAATCGAGCAAAGAAAGGAAAAATCATGTTTAAGCTGAGTGATGTTACTGTCGACCGAGTTAGTATATGTCGAGAAAAATTCTAGTATCGACCGAGCATTAGTAAATTGCCAAGGAAGGTAGTATAAGATGAGGAGATAGTTTTAGTATTGACCGAGCATTCTACATGAAGACCGAGTTGACAATCACAGTATTGACCAAGCATGAACAATTTTATGTTTGAAAAAAAATTAATTTTGGAGCCGACATTGTTGAATTCTTGGATTATGTAAAATGTGTTGACTTTATTTATTGATTGTTTGGAAGCATTAAATGCATTGAAAAATGTTTTATTGTAAATCTTTAAGAGATTTGAGATGATTCTAGAAAAGGAGCCGAAGAACATAAAGTGGGTAGATTCAATGAATCTGACCTAACCCTAACATCTACGTATGAGATTGAGTGAAAAAAGATGAGTTAACCTAATTGAGGAAAATATAAGGGAACCTAAGCATTTTGATATGCATGCACATGGAGAACAGATAATGCTGGAAGAAGAAAGTTTTATTGACTGATTAAGTAGAAAAGGCTGAAGGAGAAGTATGGTGATTGCTTGAAGAAAAGTTCTGAGCAGATCAGAGATGGAAATGGAAAAGTTTCAAAGTCAGTAAACCAACATTAGTGTATGGAATCGGATATGATATTTGCAAAGTGAGTTGTATATTTTTTAGATAATGCTGCTACTACTTTCTAACCATTGTAACAGTCAAAATCCTTTTAACAGAGGTTGACCTAATAGTCATATGTTAAATCCTTTGAACAAGGTTGCATTCTAATGGAGTGTATGTAAGTCTTATGACTAGGCTCACTTTTAATAGGGTGATTGAAATCCTTTAACCGGGTCACATTTGACAGTGTGTATTGTAAACTTTGATAGGGTTGGCTTTTTACCGAGCTCACTTTAGAAGAGTGAAAATAATAATAGCATGTTACAAAGTGGCTTTTCCCATATTGGGTTTCCACTATAAATTCTTGGTGTTTATACTTGTGTAGATGTTTAGATCTAAACATTACTATGTTTTGCAAGTTAAGTGACAACAAGGTAGTGGACTACATTATTAGATGTTTTTATTATTGAATTAGTGATGATCGAGTGTATTTTGGTTTTGGATCTGATTTAAGGATAATTTTTTGAGATTGTTTTATACATCAGGACCTAAGAACAACTGATTCACCCCACCTCTCCATTGTTCTAAATCATATTAACAATTGGTATCAGAGCTTTGTTGCTTATTATTAGTGTTGACAGAAATCAAGTTTAAAGGGGCTTGAAGAAAATGATCAGGATGTATAAGAAGGAGGTATCAAAGTTGAACAAGGAAAACTTCCTTGCATGGAAAAGCTTGATGAAGCTGCATTTGGCCGGTATTGGTGATTCTACAAAGTACTACATTGAAAACAGTTATGTCTCACCTGTCATACCTTTGACTGCCAAAGAAATGAGAGCTAAACAAGAACACAATTAGTCAATGTTGGAAATTGTATCTGCCCTAAGTTATCCAAAATTTGAGGACATTAAGGACTGCACAACTGTGAATGATATGTGGGACACTCTTGCAAGGATCTATGGTGGTGACCTAAATGTGTTGAAAGCAAAGGCCGAGAGTCTTATAGGTAAGTTTGATAAAATGAGAATGCAAGAAGGTGAAAACATTGCACAATATTATAGTAGAATAAAAGAAGTTGTGAATGCTATTAGAGGATCTAATGGGACTATTGATGATGAAATTATAATTGGGAAAGTACTAAGAACCCTACGTCCTATATATGCTATTAAGATCTCAGCTATTCAAGAATCTAGATGTAACTCTACAAATGTGCTTACTTTGGAATGTTTGGTTGGTAAGCTGACTACTTTTGAACTCTTTAACTATGATAACTTCACTATTGGAAGCATTGGAAATGTTGAATTTGCTTTTAAGTCACAGCTAGTTTTGAACAAGCCAAGGAAGGAAAAAGAAAGATGCATAAGTGAAAGTGAAAGTGACAGTGATACTTTTGATGAAGACCTAGAAGATCTAGAAGCTCTTATGGCTAGAAGGCCGAGAAGGGGAAAAGGAAATTATAAAGGTAAACTCCCTATTATATGTTTTGAATGTAATAAAGTTGGTCATATAGCTACTAGATGTCCTGACAGGAAGGATAAAGATGATGAAAGGAAAAGAAAACAAAAAGAAAAGATGACAGAAGCTACCGATGGAATAGAGACTACAAGGGAAAATGTAAGAAATCTTGCTACATTGCTGAAAAAGAGACTGACATTGATAGTGATGATTTGGAAATTGAGGTAGTCTATGTGGAAATGAAAGATGAATCTGATGAGGATGAGAAAATTGCATTGATATCCTATGTGAACAAGAATGACAAATGGATTATTGACAGTGGTTGTTCACATCACATGACTGGTGACAAAAATAAGTTTGAGACCCTACATCATTACAAAGGTAAAAGTGTAAAATTTGGTAATGATGCACCATGTCCTGTTAGAGGAAAAGGTTTGATTAAACTAACTAATAAGATATCTTGTGAAAATGTATATTGGGTTGAAGGTCTTAATTACAATTTGTTAAGTGTTGCTCAGCTAAATAAAACTGGTTATCAAGTGGAATTTCATCACAAGCAAGCTAAAATATTTGATGCTACAAAGTTAAGTTTTAAGAGAAAATCCTTTACTTCTGAAAACATTTTAGATTTGGTTCATACTGACCTTTATGAACCTATGGGTGTACAAAGTTACTATGGTGCTAGATACTTTATCTTATTTGTTGATGATCATACTAGGATGATGCATGTGATGTTTCTAAAAGAAAAATCTGAAGCTTTTCAATATTTTAAGTGGTATTTGGCTAATGTTGAAAAGGAGATAGGTAGGAACTAGAAATGTCTTAGATCTGACCGAGGTGGAGAATTTACATCAAATGAATTTAATCTATTTTGCAATGATAGAGGAATTAAAAGACAAATGTCTACACCTAGAACACCTCCATAGAATGGTATAGCAGAAAGGAGAAACAGATCTATCTTGGATTGTGAAAGGACAATGATGATTGAAAATAATGTGGCACATAAATATTGGAAAGAAGCTATAAGCACTATTGTCTACACTCTCAATCAGGTACAGATCAAGAAAGGTACAAATCTGACACCTTATGAATTATGGCATTGACATGCACCGAGTGTGAAATACTTTAGAATCTTTGGAAGTAAGTGCTATATATTAAAAGACACTAGGAATGGAAATTTTGATGCTAAGAGTGATGAAGGCATATTCCTAGGGTACTTCACAAAAAGTAAAGCTTATAAGTGTTTGAACTCTAACACTAACAAAATTTTGGAAAGTGTGAATGTCAAAATTGCAGTATGTTGTACATAGAAAACTAGATATTGCATTAGTTGTTGGGATTGTGGCAAGATTCTGTGCCAATCCTAAGGAAACACATATGATGGTTGTGAAAATAATTATGAGATACTTGAAAGGAACTGCTGACTATGGTCTATATTATAAGAAGGATGACAAATTTGAACTTCAAGTTTATACAGATGCTGATTGGGTAGGAAATGTGGATGATAAAAATAGTACTAGTGGTGGAGCTTTCTTTCTTGGACATAGATTAGTCTCTTGGACAAGAAAGAAACAAAATTGCATTTCCCAATCTACTGCCGAGGCCAAGTATGTTGTTGTTGTAGTAAACTATTCAAACTTGGTATGGATAAAACAATTGTTGATAGGCATGAAAGAAGAAATCACTGAACCTATTGTTATTTTCTATGATAACATTGTAGACACCGAAAAATCCTTCAGAAAATAAATTATTTTTGTTTTCTGAAAATCCTTGATGACATCATCATTTATTAATTAATTAATTATTTAGTTAATTAATTTATTTTTATGGCATTAAATCCCTCTCTCTTAATTAAAAATCTTTAATTAAGGAATCTAGCCTAAAAATGTCATTTGGACATTATCCCTAATTTATTAATTATTTAATTAATAAATTGACCAAAAACCTTCAAAAATAAATTAATTTATTATTAATTTATTTTTTATCCCAAACTTGGCCAATTTCCTTAAGACCACTAACCTCTTCCAAAATCTTCTAATCCCTTCTTAATTTCGATTAAAAGGCTAATCCCATCTTTCCTAACCCTAATCCCAAGGTTAAATATTTAATTTTCATATTTATTGAAAATATTTCAATAAATATTCCCAAAACTTAAGCTTTTGGAATGAATAACTTTTATTCCATGAAACTAAGGAGAAATCTAGACTCTTCTAGAATCTTCTCAAATCCACCCTCTTCACCCATCCTAATCCTTTTCTTTGTCCTAATCTAATCCTAATCCTACCCTTAAACCTTTGTGCAATCCTAACCAAGCTTAAGACTTTCCTAAACCAAAGCAAAGTCTTTCCTTCCAAATATCTCAACCACAAAGCATTTATTGCTTCCCCAAAGTCTTCAAAGCCTCTTAAAGCCCATTCATTGCTCTTACAAGCATTTATTTGGAGAGTTATGAGCTTGGAGCCCCCTTTGTTGACTCCTCTTTGCCCTTCCCTTCATCCACTCACCTTGTGACATGTGTCACCTCCTGATTGGCTGAGAACTAGCACAATCCATGTGCCTCCCTTTGAGTGAATCTTGGCCTCTCTTAAGGATTTCAATCCTGGCCATTCATTCCTCCTACCCCAAGCCTTAGAAATCCTATAAATACCCTCACTTCCTAAGGCAAATCATCTCTCAACTCCAAAACTCAATAGCAAAGTTATAATGTCATTTTCATTCTAGCATTAGCATAAACTCATCTTTTTTAGATCATTTTCAAGCTTAAATCATATCTAAATTAGCTTAAATGGATTAACATAGATTCATTTCTTGTTTTAATCTTAGTTCTTTCATTTAGCTTTGCATATTTGTGTGTTCTTGAGGCCTTTGAGGCAAAATAGGTTCCTCATACCTATTTTGTGTCATTTTGGGTCTTCTTGATCCTCAAATCATCCATCTTTGCATGCTCCAAGTGCTTGAGTTTGCACACCCACATCCCTCTATATCTAAGCATATCAAACGGTGCATGGGCGCATCCGTTTTAAGCTTAAACTGAGGTGGCTTTGATTTTAGTTTGTTTACCTTTAAATTTGATTTGATTATATGCTATGACATTTGTTTGTCTTTGGCCTTCAAAACAGGTTTAGGTGCACTCTCAAATCCTAGTCTACATTCTGGCACGCCCGGTGGGACTCAAACCACAATCATTTTGATGAAATTACACTTTATATGCTTTTTTTGGTAGGAAATAAAGAAATGTCACCTTCATGAAAAGAAATGACGCCTACAGCAATTAAATGTCGCCTTCAAACAAAGAAATGTCGCCTTCAACAAAAGAAATGTCGCCTACAAGGAATTAAGTCACGCCTTCACGCAATTAAATCACGCCTTTGAAGAAAGAAATGACGCCTATGAACTCTATTTTCACGCCTGCATAACTGAGATTTTCCTGTTGTCGGCAACTTCTGTTACGTTCCAGAATTCTCTTCTGTCGCCTTCTTTTAATTAAATCACACCTGTAACTAAAGAAATCACGCCTGTGGTTTTTTATCTATCGCCTTTTGAGGTACAGAATGTCGCCTGTACGAATTAAATGTCGCCTCTGAACTTTTCAGCATCGCCTATAAGCTGGACAGTGTCACTTTTTGTTTTTTGCTTGGAACTGGTTTTTTCTTTTCTTTTACAGCAAAGGTCAAAACACAATCTTGAATGAAACTTAAGGAAATGAACTTAGGTCCTAGAGTGTCATTGTCAATTTGAAAATCAAACTCAATCTTGAATGCACTAAAAGGAACAAACAACTCTATTCCCTCATCTGTTTCAGTTTCCAAAGCAAGCAAACAAATTCAATCTTGAGTGATCTAAGGGACAAAACAAAGCTTTTTCAAAGTTCTTAAGACAACTCGCTAATCAAATCTTGAATGCACAAAAGGAAAGAACTTGCAACCGTTCAAAGCATTTACATTTTGAGGAAAAAAACAAATCAAAATCTAATCACGAGTGTCTTCATTTCAAGGTTCAAAAATCACTTAATCAAATTTGGGAAAATGAACAAAATCTGCTTGATGTGCATGTAGGAGTTTTTCAATTCTTGCATAATCCTTGTTAGAGTAAGCAACGTGGAACATTTGAACTTGGACAAGTTCACTTGTTCTACTTTTAGTGAGGCCTGTCCAAGGAGAAGCGCTTCCTCCTCGGAGAACGACCTCAAACCGGTATCCCCCCCGGCCGGTATACAAATAAGTGAATACCAAAAGAATCACTTACATCTCCTAATCGCCGAGTGTTCGTGCCAAACACGTGTCTGGGGATGGTAAACATTCCTCTCCCCCAGCATAATTGGCAAGGCTCTTAAGTGAGTCACGGATGATCAGCATAACCGGGTATGGAGACACCACGGAACTATTAAAAACTTGATAAACTAGAGGCTACCCTATCTACATCTGAAAGTATCAAAATCCTTGTGCAAGGACCGATTCCAAGGGGTTTACCGGGTCGCCTCAAGATTACTCACCATTTGTATTCCCTTCTGGGGGATACCAAGCTATGGGCAAGCGATTTTGATACTCACCTTCCTTAGGTAGATCTGTTTGAAGTGCTTGACAGTCAAAGACTCCATGAAAACACTTGTTGAAACATACACTTTTTTGAAAGCATTTATCAGAGTCTTTTATCTTGTTTGTATCTCACAAAGTTGCTTTGTCCTTTGTGAAGATTTCTTTTATCAAATCCTTTGCCAAAGGAAAAACATCAAGCAGATCTATAACTTGGTTCGAAGGACAATCAGAGCAGCCATCCCAAAACTTGGTCATCTCCCATCCCTTTGTCTGTCTTCTTCTAGAAAACCATCTTCATCCTTCTTCCTTATCCAACTCATTCGCAAAGTCAGCATGTCTCAAATCTATAATGAGTTTGGTTATGATATCTCTCCTCTCCCACCAATCGATCCTAATGATGATGAAGGTCTTGTAGACCATGATGCTATTTCAGCCAGTTTCCTCCAAGAAACCCCCAGCGTTCCATCATTCCTCCAATCCAGCCAACCATGCCTTCGCGCTTATCTCCTAGCACTCCCTTTCATGTCCTTGGCAAGGCTAGCACTCCTTTTCATGTCCTTGGAAAAGCAACCCCAGTATCTTATCCATCCCCAACTTATCCTTGTCTTCAACCTACACCTCTTCCATATGCTCCTTTCAGGCCTCCACTTTCTACTATGGTCATTTCTCCATCGCCATCATCCCTTAGAAACACTTCACACTACTTCCCCTATCTAAGGCCTCCATCTGCCCATCCTCCAAAAAATTCTAAAATCCAAGATTCTAGTCCTCCCATCCTTTTCACCAAACCTCTATCCTTTCCCAAACCACCATCTTCTACTCCAAACCCCAATCCTCCATCCTATCCCAAACCACCATCCTCTCTTCCAAACCACATTACCAAAAGTCTCTTCCCACCAGCAGAGTTCATCCCTCAACCCACTCCAAAACCTGTACCTCAAGCCATTAGCCCTGCCTCTTCAGCACCATCATCCCCTCAAGCAAAATCCAAAGCTCCCTTTTCAAAATCATCTTTTTCATGGGTGTTCCCTTCTTTCTCTCCCCCTTCGCAAACATCTACCCAAGCACAAACCCCACTTTCATGCGAAGACCATCCAAGTTCCCCATCTCCTCCACCTTCCAAACCTTCTCCACCACAAAAGTCTCCAAGGAAACCAAAAACAGAACCCAAGGAAGAGCCAATAGCAAAACCCATGCCTAAAATTGAAAAGCCAAGCAACCCTTCATATGAAGCCATCATTGATGAGGCCCATCCAGCGCTCCCATCTATTATCTATCTTCCATACATCCCAACTGTTGATCCTCTTCCATCTCCTAGCATCATTGAGTCCCTTCCATCTGGAGTCTCCATCCAATCCCCACCAACATCACCTCCTCCTAGCATTATCCAAAGCACATTCAGTGAGCCCCATGAGTTCACCCTTCTTCCTACCATTGCAGCTGAAAGATCTTCCATCCTTTTATCCATACCATCTGAAGAGTTCTTCCTTCTTCCAGACACCCCAGCAGTAGAGTCTCCAATCCTTCTATCCACTCCCTCTGAAGAGTCCATCCATACGTCCCCCAATCCTCTATCTACACAAATCCTATCCTATCAAGATCTGGACCAAAAGCATGTTGAAATATCTATAGAAGAACATCAAGATCCAACCCCTTTACTTCCCCCATCGCATGTTCTATTGCCTCCATCACCTTCAATCCAAAATCCTACAATCCCAATTCCTCCAAACCAAGATCCTATCATCCCAGTTTCTCCAACTAAAGATCCAATACCATCCCCCAATCCTAGTCAAAATCCCAACATCCTATCCTCTCCTCTTGAGGATCCTCCTAACCAAACCGTCCAGCTGCCATCACTCTATCCTCTTGGGTCACTAACATTTGTCAAAGGTAAACCACTTGAAAAAGAAGACATCAGCTTCTTATCTTCCATCAGGGAACCAGAAAATGGCTGTTTGTCATTCACCCCAAGTCAAAAATATCCTTGTCTAGATAAAATGCTGAAAAGATGGAACTATCAAGGCAAAGGCCTTGGCACTCACGAACAGGGAAATATACAGCCCATTCAAGGCAAGAAACATCCAAAAGGCTATGGAATTGGTTGCACACCAGAAGAGGACACTCCCTCCACATCAGCGAAAGGTACTTCATCCAGAAATGTTGGTACAGCTAAGGCAAAGTTCAAACATCCATTCAAAACCAACAAAACATCTTTCAGAGCCCATAATGCAATTCCTCCTCCTCCATCGTTACAACCGAGGAAAACCTATCATATTCCTCCTTCATCCTCCCCATCCATTTTGGGTCCCTATGTCCCAAAGTCTTTCAGCGCATCTCCTTTACCTAGCAAATCCATTTTGGGACCTTATATCCCAAAATATCATCCCCCATCTTATCCTACTCAGCCTTTCATCCAACATCCAAGCATCCCTAGTCAAGATCAACAACGGCACATGTCCACATATCCTATCTACCAATCTCCTTCCATCTCTCCATCCAAATTTCCTCCATCCCAGACAACTCCTCATATTCCTCCCAATGCTCCTCGCAACTTGGATGCCATATCGCGCATGAATAAAGGGAAAAATCCACAAAAATCCCAGGATTGTTATGTCCAGTCTAATCGACATGCACAATCAAAGCAAAATCCGATCAAGCAAGCCAAAGAAAACCACTGGCCACAAAGGCCCATCAAAGCAAATGCCAAATCTAATGCATCCCAATGGCTGCAAAGGCCCAATAACGATTACCATGTCCAGTCTAATCGACATGGTCAATCAATGCAAGCTCCAATCAGGCATGCTAAAGCACCCCAATGGCTCCGAAAACCTAGCAAAGTCCAAGAAAAATCTATCACATGGCCACAAAGGCCTAGCAAAGAAAAAGCACAATCTGATGCTCACCAATGGCCGCAAAGGCATATCAAAGCTAAAACAAAAATGATGTGGATCCCAAAGCAAAAAGATGTAATCCATCTGACAAAAACATCCACAATGGCATCCAACGTTGCCCATCTCCCAGCTCCTCAATCTTCCCCTCCATCTCCTCCATCCTCTAGCATAAATCCTCCATCACATCTATCTCTATCTTCCACATCCAATCATCCATCTTCCTCGCAACATGTGCCGATGTTGATCCTGACAACATCCCCCTATCTTGATCACTTTCCATCCTTCCATCCAAACACTTTCTACCACCATCTTTCCCATCTCCCCCATCTAATCCATGACTTTGCATGATCCCCCCCGTCCTGCTACAGTTGTACCAACATCCAGGCACACAATCAGAAGAAATCAGTGAGGAAAGTCAGCACAGATCAGTCAGCACATCTAAAATAGAAAAGGGAAATCAATGACAAATCAGAGAAATCAGCAAAGTCAACAGGCAATCAGGCTTTAGCATCAACATATGCCTATCAGCTTAAAACATAAGCATATTTTGGGGAAGAGGCAAGCTTTAGTCGCAAAAGTTAAAAAAGAAAAGGCAAAATCATGAGTCTTTATGTGAAAACCCTTCTGGGGCACATTCTGATTCCAAAACAGTAACAATAAAGGGCATATCTTCTAGTGAAAACTTGGCAATTCAAAGCGCTAGAAGATGGAGCTTTGCCTCTTCCTCCTATCTGAGATAACAACACATGATAGTTCCCTATCAACATTGCAGAAACCAAGCTAAATCAACTTGGGTACAGAAGGATGTTTGTGGCTCATCTACATGGAGGTTAACCTGACAGAAAGTGAATAATGACCTTAAGTGCCTTGCTCCAAGGAGTCAATTATCAACTGTGCATGGTCATATGCACATGCCTAGGTATGATCTTAAGCTTGTCGTCCATCATCTAGCAATGGATCCCCATGACAAGCCGACAACATCAGAAAATCAGCAATCCACATCAGAGAATCAGTGAGGAATCTCTCAGAAGATCAACATCAAATCGCATGATAGCACCAAAATCAGCACAAAACTCAGCGCCACATCAGAGAGTTAGCAATAACATCAAAATATCTGTGCAAAATCAAAAATAGCAGGGCCATCATCAAATCATAAGGGAACATCCAATCAAAGAATCAGCAACACCATCAGAATATCAGTGACAAATCAAAAGGTCACCATCTAATCAAAGAGGAAGCGCCAAAATGGCGAAATCAGCTGATCAGCAAGCACGACAACATTAAATCAGAGCTTCAGCAACAAATCAAAATGTCAGTGCATATCAGCACCGAATCAGTAACACATCCAAACAAAATTAGAAGTATCAATGCATATCAGCGCAAGCTCAGCAACAAATCAGCAAGATCAGCACAAAGTCAAGGAAAAAACATAAAAATCCATAAAAATTGGATAAATCAAAAGAGCAAATTATCAAAAAAGCAAAAATCAAGAGAAAAACATTCGTCCTCTGGTGAAAACTTGGCAATTCAAGCACCTTGGACAAGTACCATGGTGAAAACCTGGCAAACAGGCGCCATGCGTAGTGCCCCCCCTAATTCCTTTCTGTAGTTAGGGGCTTCCTTTCTATCACCTCTTATCCAACATGTCCTCCATCCCCTTTTGTCTCTCACTTCCTTCATTTTCCATTGGATCTTGATGACAAAAATAGAGACTATCAGATGTACATGCTTTTGGGCACCTCCTTGGCATCCATTGCACCTTTCAGCTACATATCCTCTATCCAATCCTTTCATCCTAGCTTCCATCCTTCCTCATCCTCTTGTTGGCATATCTTCCGTCCAAGCATACACCATGCCTTTAAAACACATGAACTATCTTAAACAGGGGGCATCCTCTTCCTTGGTGACGTATTCCTTGGAGGCTATCCAAATCTGAATCTTCCATCTCCCAAAATCCTCAGCAATTTCTCTATCCAAATCCAAACCAACCACCATCCAATCCTTCCAGCACTCCTCTATCTTAATCCATCAGCAGTTCCTCCAGCATCCTCTATCTTGATCCACCAGCAAACCAACTCAACGCCCCATATCCTTTATCAGAATCCAACATCCACCATCCACAGCAGAACGCAAATTCACCATCTTTTGCACCAAAATCCAGAGCTCCAAATCCACAAGCATTATCGTGTTCCAGCCCTTTGAGTTGTTTCCATCCCTTATCCTAAATCAGAAATCATCCTCTTTTTGGCACAACGTGTTGTCTTAAAGAAATCAAAACCTTGTCCTTGCATAGCCCTATCATCTCGAGCAAGAGATTGGCTTGTATTGACAAGAATCCAGTTGACCGAAGATCATCAGTCTATCCTAGGTTGACGCAATCCTATCACTGATCCTCCATTGGGAAAACAGCAGCTCATTTTGTTGACACTTGGTAATCTTCCACCAGCTTTTCATCCTCCAAGCAGCTTTTCCATCTTCAAAATCCTCTAGCAGTTCCACCATCCAATCTCCCCGAATCTTCCTCCATCCAAATCTTCTAGCAGTTCCATCCTCCCCATCCTCAGCATTTTCCTCCATCTTTCCAAAACCTAGTATCTTCTCTTGTCATTGGTATCTAGCTATAGGCCAACCTCATTGCAATCCAATGCCATTCATCCCTATCCACACCTTGCTAGCAATCTTCCCAACCTATCCATATCTTCTAGCTAGCCAACACCCAAGATCAAGCCAACCGATGAAATCGCATCCTTCGTCTTGTAGCAGGCCTTGATCTTGATCCAATCATCATCGTTGGGATATGTTCTTCCCAAATCCGTGTCATTTCAGGACACATCATCCATCGCCAGTCCGTCTTGGCCTTCCAACCCAACTGGGGAACCATCTTGCATATCTTTGAAGTTGTCAACTTCATCCCCAGGTTCTTTGTACATCCTATTCTTGAGTCTTGTACCATAGTGTCAGTCGTGTCTCCACCTAAGCTCATTTGTACATTTGTGTCTTTAGGTCCCATCCTTTGTCTTAGTCCTTTGTCCGTCCTGCAGCAGCATTTGATCAAATATCTTGTCCCATCCCCAGCCTCAGAAAATTTGTAGTCCCACTCAGGCCTTGTGCTTCAGCAACATCAATTGTCGACTTATCCTTGCTCATCCTGATTATTCCTTGAACTTCAGCTTTTGCCAGCGAACAACTACACTTATTCTCTCACCAACCCATGGGTCCTTGAGGATATATCATTCCTCTTGTCTGATCTAATCTTCCATCCTGGTCCTTGAGGATATATCATTCCTCCTGTCCGACCAATCTTCCCACCATCAATCAAACCTAATCTCTCTCCTTGGCAAAGGATGTCTTTTTGGAGTTATCATTTTGATCTTGGATTTTTGTCCTTTGGGTCTTGTTAATCTTTTTGGCTTCTCATTATCCCACCAGGGTCACCACGATTCATTATATCACGATGTGCTGCGTGTGCGAATAATCTGGGGCAAGGTCTTTTGATCTTTCGCTTCTTCCTGTGAGTCAGTTGTGTGTTTGTGGTTCCTTCAGCATCGGTTCCACCATGTCGCCTCTGTGCTTCATGTGTGATGTTGGGGCAACCCTGTGTGTTTGTTTAGCGTCAGTCCTCGTCAGTCCTCTGCAACGCTGGTGACAAGGCCTCGTGATCTCAGTATCCTTGGCAGGTCTCTAGCATTGCTATATTAAATCTAGGCTGTGCACTCCCGTTTGCACTTGGAGCTATCTGGTCCCTTGCATTTATCATATAGATTAATCTTTCATCTTGCATTTCCATCTCATCTTGCATATCATCCATATTTGTTCTTAGAAGTGAGGTTATTTATCTCCCCTTTCTTCCTAGGCCTTTCCTCCCTCGTCCCGCAGGGCACACTCTGTCCCAGGGCGTAATCCCTCTTTCTCCTTGTCCCACTGGGCGCATCTTCCATGATTTTGTCCCACCGGGGCATGTATCCTCTTTCTTCTAGTCCACCCGGGCGTTACTCTCTTCTTCTGATTCTAGCCTCGGCATCTTGTTTTCTTGTCTTTGATGCCATGCCACTTGCGGCATTGCATCAAAGAGGGGCAAAATGTAGACACCGAAAAATCCTTCAGAAAATAAATTATTTTTGTTTTCTGAAAATCCTTGATGACATCATCATTTATTAATTAATTAATTATTTAGTTAATTAATTTATTTTTATGGCATTAAATCCCTCTCTCTTAATTAAAAATCTTTAATTAAGGAATCTAGCCTAAAAATGTCATTTGGACATTATCCCTAATTTATTAATTATTTAATTAATAAATTGACCAGAAACCTTCAAAAATAAATTAATTTATTATTAATTTATTTTTTATCCCAAACTTGGCCAATTTCCTTAAGACCACTAACCTCTTCCAAAATCTTCTAATCCCTTCTTAATTTCGATTAAAAGGCTAATCCCATCTTTCCTAACCCTAATCCCAAGGTTAAATATTTAATTAACGTTAAATATTTAATTTTCATATTTATTGAAAATATTTCAATAAATATTCCCAAAACTTAAGCTTTTGGAATGAATAACTTTTATTCCATGAAACTAAGGAGAAATCTAGACTCTTCTAGAATCTTCTCAAATCCACCCTCTTCACCCATCCTAATCCTTTTCTTTGTCCTAATCTAATCCTAATCCTACCCTTAAACCTTTGTGCAATCCTAACCAAGCTTAAGACTTTCCTAAACCAAAGCAAAGTCTTTCCTTCCAAATATCTCAACCACAAAGCATTTATTGCTTCCCCAAAGTCTTCAAAGCCTCTTAAAGCCCATTCATTGCTCTTACAAGCATTTATTTGGAGAGTTATGAGCTTGGAGCCCCCTTTGTTGACTCCTCTTTGCCCTTCCCTTCATCCACTCACCTTGTGACATGTGTCACCTCCTGATTGGCTGAGAACTAGCACAATCCATGTGCCTCCCTTTGAGTGAATCTTGGCCTCTCTTAAGGATTTCAATCCTGGCCATTCATTCCTCCTACCCCAAGCCTTAGAAATCCTATAAATACCCTCACTTCCTAAGGCAAATCATCTCTCAACTCCAAAACTCAATAGCAAAGTTATAATGTCATTTTCATTCTAGCATTAGCATAAACTCATCTTTTTTAGATCATTTTCAACCTTAAATCACATCTAAATTAGCTTAAATGGATTAACATAGATTCATTTCTTGTTTTAATCTTAGTTCTTTCATTTAGCTTTGCATATTGTGTGTTCTTGAGGCCTTTGAGGCAAAATAGGTTCCTCATACCTATTTTGTGTCATTTTGGGTCTTCTTGATCCTCAAATCATCCATCTTTGCATGCTCCAAGTGCTTGAGTTTGCACACCCACATCCCTCTATATCTAAGCATATCAAACGGTGCATGGGCGCATCCGTTTTAAGCTTAAACTGAGGTGGCTTTGATTTTAGTTTGTTTACCTTTAAATTTGATTTGATTATATGCTATGAAATTTGTTTGTCTTTGGCCTTCAAAACAGGTTTAGGTGCACTCTCAAATCCTAGTCTACAAACATAAGTGCTATCAATATTTCTAAGAATCCAATGATGCACACTGAGAGCAAGCACATTGCAATCAAGTATCACTACTTGAGAGAATTAGTATAAGATAAAGAAGTCTGAATGGAATATGTGAATACAAAAGAACAACTAGCAGACATATTCACTAAAGCTTTACCTAGAGAAGCTCATGAGTATTTGAGAAGTCAATTAGGGGTTCTTCCCCTCACTGAGGCTTCCTAGACAAGCTAGGAGCATTGCATCAAATGTGCTATAGAAGAATATTTGACAACTTGATTCAGAAGATTGTCACACTTTAGGGTTGGCCTAGAGTTGTGAAGAGAAGCAAAGACAAGGAATCAGTCATAAGCAAGATGACAGAGGGAGAAACACTGAGCTACAAAGATATTATCTACATCTGATGGTGTATTTTTTTTTTTAGGTTGCTGCTTTGGCATTTTTGTCAAAGAGGGAGAATGAACTGATGTGATAACATGAGATATGATAACACATGATACTGTAAAGTAAGAGGGAGATGAATTGATGAAACATGAAGATAAGGTCGATGAACTGAAATAAAGAATCAGGATAGAGGGAGATCTGAATACTTCTGACGGTCACATATTTGAGGCTTACAAGATTCTAAATCAGAATGAAGCTAAGGATATTATAAATAATTTTCTAATGGACAGATAAGTTTTTGGATTGGTTGGTAATCCATGTGTTATTTAGGTGATATCATATGGTGTTTCCATCAATGCCAAAGAGGGAGATTGTTGGAAACTGAATTGAAACAATTATTATATTATCATTGATGTCAAACCTTAATTGGTAAGACTATTTCTACTTAGGAAAGTACTATATCTATTTGAGTGTTGCTAAGGGGCTAAGCAAGATTGGTAACAATAGCACCTAAGGGAAAGGTTGAGTTATCTTGATACTACAAAGTGTACTTGACTATGTTGCACTATGATGAGATAATGTATTGTTTATCTTAGTAAGACTGAAGACTAAACTGGTAGGCTTAACCAAGAAAAGAAAGGAAAAATCATGTTTAAGCCGAGTGATGTTAGTGTTGACCAAGTTAGTATATGCCGAGAAAAAGTCTAGTATTGACCGAGCATCAGTAAATTGTCGAGGAAGGTAGTATAAGCTAAGGAGATAGTTTTAGTATTGACCGAGTGTTCTACATGAAGACTGAGTTGACAATCACAGTATTGACCGAGCATCAGCAATTTTATGTTTGAAGAGAATTTAATTTTGGAGCTGACATTGTTGAATTCTTGGATTATGTAAAACATGTTGACTTTATTTATTGATTGTTTGGAAGCATTAAATGCACTGAAAAATGTTTTATTGTAAATCTTTAAGAGATTTGAGATGATTCTAGAAAAGGAGTCAAAGAACATAAAGCGGGTAGATTCAATGAATCTAACCTAACCCTAAGATCTATGTATGAGATTGAGCAGCAAAAGATGAGTTAACTTAATTGAGGAAAATATAAGGGAACCTAAGCATTTTGATATGCATGCACATGGAGAACAGAGAATGCTGGAAGAAGAAAGTTTTATTGACTGATTAAGTAGAAAAGGCTGAAGGAGAAGTATGGTGATTTCTTGAAGAAAAGTTCCAAGTAGATCAGAGATGGAAATGGCAAAGTTTCAAAGTCAGTAAACCAACATTAGTGTATGGAATCAGATTTGATATTTGTAAAGTGAGTTGTATATTTTTCAGATAATACTGCTGCTACTTTCTAAGCATTGTAACAGTCAGAATCTTTTTAATAGAGGTTGACCTAACAGTCATATGTTAAATCCTTTGAACAAGGTTGCATTCTAATGGAGTGTATGTAAGTTCTATGACTAGGCTCACTTTTAACAGGGTGATTGAAATCCTTTAACTGAGTCACATTTGACAATGTGTATTGTAACCTTTGATAGGGTTGGCTTTTTACCGAGCTCACTTCAAAAGAGTGAAAATAATAGTAGCATGTTACAAAGTGGTTTTTCTCATATTGGGTTTCCACTATAAAATCTTGGTGTTTATACTTGTGTGGATGTTTAGATCTGAACATTACTATGTTTTGCAAGTTAAGTTACAGCAAGGTAGTGGACTACATTGTTAGATGTTTCTATTATTGAATCAGTGATAACCGAGTGTATTTTGGTTTTGGATCTGATTTAAGGATAAGTTTTTGAGATTATTTTATACATTAGGACCTGAGAACAACTGATTCACCCCCCCTCTCTATTTTTCTAAATCATATTAACAGTTACCATATCCACTATGCTCTCCTTAATCTTTGCAACTATTCATATACCTTGTTACACTATTTTATTATCTTTTCATACCTTCGAAACACTGTATCTCACAGATCAACTTATGTGCTCTTAATTGAAGCATGTATACATCCCAAAATACCTTTAGTTAACTTCACAAGCTCTCATACCTCATATATATTCATCATTGATAAAAACTATTGCATTGTACCCTGTTATCCTGATTCTAGACTTGGTCATTTTCACAACTGTGACTCCAGTAGAAATCTTCTTATCATGTGATCACTCCAAACATAAGTGTTTCTATAAATGACAACCCTCAAGTGATTCCCAAGTGCTCCAAAACATCACATACCAACACAAACACTCAGTTGGGGTCAACAAGAAAATAATCAACATTCATTGAATGTCATAATGAAATAAGTAAAGACTGTTAAGTCCCACTTGGTTAAGAGATTTATTTGTAGAAATGGTTAGAATGCAACATTAAATGATCTGATTCAAATTACAACTTCCATTTCAGATTTTCAGATCTATACTAAGCTCATAATACCTCTAGCCATCATAATCTCTTCCATTTCTTTTATCCTCCAACTCTTTTATTATCAGTTATCTCCTTTCTCTGACGCGTAGTGTAGTTTGCATAATTGCTCAGTTCTCACTTTAACTCATTTAATCATATTTACATGAATACAAATTCCTTCTCATGTGCATTATCATTTTGAATCTCTTGTCTCCTTAAATAGACATGAGAAATGGTTTTCTTCTTAGCCATAGATTTTTCCTCTTAATATCCATCATTGATTTTTTTGCTTCAACCTTCCTCGAAACTTGTGCCTTAAACACATTTCATTCTTCATCATCCAATCATCCTTGAATTTTTTCTGCCATTTATATTCATAACAAACTTTATCTTTAACCTTAGAATCATCCATATTTATCCAGATCATCATCTTTAGTCAGAAATCACATGTTCCATATTATTTATTTTAATTGGTCAATATCATGATGTGTCGGTGACTTCCTACTCAGTTAATAATGTACTCAGTATATACTACACTTGCTTGGTGTACACTATATCAACCCAATGTATACTAAGTTCTTCATTTAATGATCACATAAACTTGTATATTCTTGATCTTCAAGTCATAACAAACTCATGTAATACAATTAAATCAACACCATAATGTCATAAACTCATCAATAAGTTACCCAATGCATACCATACTCATATATCTCATATTCATGTTAATATCTCATTCCTTCACCATTATTACCTTCTTCTAATATTTTCAACTACCATGATAAGTACACTCAAAACTAGTTGACATCAATGACAATATCATAAATGATCTTATGTCTCACATATACCTTTGTAGCTCGATGATCATCTTCATATTTTGTTCTCTAGGTAGTTAATCATTTGTATTTTGTCAATATCTCTCTTTGGAATTGATGACAATATAAACACAATATGAAATATGTCATAGAATACCAAACTACTTAAGTGTCTACAAATTTGTCTATATGTTGTGACTCAACAATGCATTTAATATGTTTAATCACTACACATCATCAATTTATAGACTCTCCCTTTTGGTTAGCTTCATTTCTAACTGATATGTCAATGTAGTCTTCTCTCCTTGTGAATCATTCTCTCCCTTTTCCATTTATGTATATTTCATGATTCTCTCCCCCTTTGACAATAATGGGAAAATAATTCACCTCTTCAGTAGCCAAATTAGTATCTTTGTCATTCAGTTCAGATTCTGGTACCTTGCATGTACAAATATTCATTGTTTCATCTTATCTTCTTCTTCTTCTTCTTCTTCACAACTTCAAGAATCCCAAAGTGTGAACATCATGCATCAACATCATTAGATCTTCTAATAAAGTATAGGTTGATGCAACCACATATCACTTTAGTGACTGTTAGACATGGGATGGACCCCTAGTCTACTTCTCAAGTATTCAAATGTATCCTTCGATAAGGGTTGTAATACCCCAAAATTGGCATCTCGCAACCCTAACCAATTTTGTTGCATTTAGTATCATTCTCTCATCTTTCTAAATCATCAAAGGCCTATTGTACTAGGAAATTCTATCTTTCTAATTGACTCTACTTGACTTAGTGTTAAATGTAGAAAATCCAAAATCTACATTAATCACATGCTATATTTAATTCCTAAATATCAACTATAATTAGCTAAATAAAACCTATGATTGATTAATTTAATTATAAAGTCCTAGCACTTTAATTAAATTAAATTCACCCTCTCTACCTAAAACACATAAAAATGAATTAAATAATATTTGGTTTTTAAATAAATATTCTCATTTCAATAATTGAATTTAATTATTCAAATAATTGAGAAAGTTCATCTATGAGGTCATATTATATTTATAATCAAATATTCTCTACAAAATCCTCACCTTAGTTCAAAAAAGGAAACTTTGAGTTAACTGGAAATTTAGAAGTGCAACAAGCCAGTTAACTACCCCACTCTCTCAAAAGGAAAACAGTTGACTGTCTCTCTGTAGGAAAGTTGCTATTCTAAACTGGACTCTCTTTCAATCTCCATTGTTCATCGCATTCAATCTCGATTGTCGATTGAACCCATGATTCTATAAAAGAACTCTTATTTCTCATTCATGGGGATGAAACTTTTAAGTAATGAAGTGTCATTGCATTATAATCTCAAATTATTTGCACTCAAGCTCTCATTATTTACTATTTTGATGTCATTTCTAGAATAATGTCATGCTTTGATTAATAATACATATCATTCTAAATTAGTTTTCTCACATTGTTCTTAGATTATTTTCATCTCTCATTATCTCTAGAGTAATTGCATATTCTCATTCTAACTTAATTGCATTTGCATGTTAGCTTAAAATCCTCCATTCTAGTGCTAGTCTATGGTTGTTGAACTCTCAATTCTCAAAGCTATTCATAACCCTATCTAGATAGGAGGCAATAGGTCGAATCATCCATGCATGCAGGATGAATGATCCCACATTCATTCTCATATGTGATTGATGAGCAATGACTATGTTGAAGTGTATAGATAAGTTAGAGGCCCATATTTAGCATATACATTTATGGCACCCACCATGGGGCAGAATATTCAATTTCTGGCAAATCAAAATGTAGATCGGAATCATAGTCAGCAAGCTCTTGCAAATATGAACACTCACTAGTACATTCATCATTGTATTCATAAAAAATAACATTATCAAAATCATCACAATGAAACGCACTTTCACATTGTTGATTTAAAATAGGAGAAGAGACATCAAAATGTGTTTCACTCATCATGCCATCATCTGAATCACTTTCATCAAAACTTATATTTATCGGGCATTATATTCTGGAAACATACTTGGGAGTATACCTTTGAAAATCAGCATCCAAGAGATTTGAAATCTGCTCACCACTTAGCAAGCACTGAACATCACGTTTCATCTCTTCATTCTTACTGTTGATGCTGCAAGTCTCTTCCCTATCTAAAATTGGGACTGAATTTACTTGTCTCACATTACCTTGTATGAAGTAGCCACTGTAGGAACTATCATCTGCATTGTAATTGTATGCACCCTAAAATGGTCGCCTAGACTTTGGGCCCCATTCTTCATTTTATCAATGTTGGAATTATTTTATCAATTTTCTGAATCAATGATTTTTAATATTTTTAATTCAAATCAATTTATTTGATCAAATTGTAATTAATTCAAAAAATTTAATATATTTCTCAAGTTTTATTTAATTGAGAGAACTTGCTCCCTTTTAATTAAATAAAAATAATTTTTAATTAAATAAAAATATCTTTTAATTAAATAAAAATCATTTAATTAAATCATGAAGTCATTTATTTTAAATCTCATTTTAATTAAAAGAAGAAATCTCTTTTAAATAAATAAAAAATCTTTTAATTAAATATTAGAACCCACTTTTCTAAAAATAATAAATAAATAATAAAAAATAAAAATAAAAAGAAAAGTGCACTTTCCTATGAGATAGAATCTTTTGACTTTTTGAAAAAGGTTTTTGCCTCTTAATCTCTTCCACGTATCTTTTTGCCTCTTAACCATGTCCATTGATTTTGCCTTTTGAGAATCTTGAGTACATGGATCAACCAAGATTTAATCTCCACCATTGCTCATTTCTTTTTGCCTTTGAATCTTGACCGTCCATTCATTTCTAAATTCCTTTATAAGGAGACTCTCTCCTCATTCTTAATCATCCATTTTTTGCATGATCCATCTTTTGCATTATCATCCTCTTGGAGTTTTGGCATCTTAGCATCTTAGAATCTTGGAGTCTCTCAATCTTGTCATCTTGGAGCTATGGTATTCTTAGATCTCTCATATTGAAGCATTGCATCATCATTTTTATTTTCTTTCTTGTATCTAGCTTAATCCATCTAGCTTAGATTTACTTTCATTTTCATTTGCATACATAATTGATGATCATGAAGACTAGTATTCTTGTTTTTTCTCTTTGAATCTCTCATTTTATGGTGTACTTGCATGGGCACAAACTAGGTTAAATCTGAGGGCCTTTATTACAAACCCTTGCACTCCATGAATAGAGAGCTATGAGTTGCCATTTGAGACCTCATTCTTGAGCAATCTTGGATTTAATGACTCAAGAAGTGTGACAATATTTTAGCACACATTTTTTGGCACCCACCATGGGGAAACCCACCTTTACATGCTTGTTTTGATTATTTTTGGAGCTAACCCCCTTGTGTAGATTTGCTTGGAGATTAAAACCCTAGATTTTCAAAGATTTGATCATATCTCCCAAATAGCTTGGTGTTTTGGTTTGAAATTAGTTTTTCAAGTTGGTGACATATCAGAGAAGCTCAAATAAAAAATTTAGAATTTTCCAAGGTATTTTTAATTTTTTATAATTTTTTCTTGATTTTTCATAAAAAAATAATTTTCGGTGCAAATTAACATATTTTTCATAAATTTTTACATTTTCAAAAATCTCTTCAAATTCTACAGGGGGTCCATTCTTTGTGTTTTAAATTTGGATGCAATATCATAGCTCAAAGAATCGATTTACAAAAACTATTCTATTTTGGTAAAATGGGTCTCTATGACACAAATGAAGAGATTTTTCTAAAATTTTTACATTTTTGGAAAGCTCTTTATTTTTTAGTAGGGGCATCTATTTTACATTTCCATTTTTTTGTCGAAATCGTATCAAAAAAATTAGATCTTTTTGACTAGGTCAAATGCAAAAAATAAAATTTTGTGATGAGTATGCACTTATTTTTCATGGTTCAATGCATGATATGAGTTGTCATTTGGATTACCTGTTGTCTATTATTGCTCCTAAAAATTGATTTTCAGATCTAACCCTAGGGTTTGCATAAGTTGGATATACATTGCATATCTTGTTTGTTTGTTTGCTTGTTTACTTGTTGGAGAGTTCATGGCTTGCTTGCACAAAAAAGCTCAACAAAAATCTACTATGCACGTTTCTTTTTACTTGAGGTATTTTGTTGCATCTCTATAACATTTAGATTTTGGAAATAAAATGAATCTCTCATGTGTTTGGCTTGAGTGTTTTCATATATCACACTTCACTTTGGGGCTCTAAAAAGAACATAGATTTACCTTTTTTGCATATGTGTTTCACATAATAATTAGGCCCTATGAACACTATTTGTGGTGATCTTGAGAGATTGGGTTTCTTTTGAGGCTCTTCTTGATGATAGATCCCCTTGTAGGTAGGGATGATATTGAGATTATCTCACGTACCCTTGATTTGCATCCTCATCTTTTGGTTGATGAATTCTCTCTTCGGAGGGGTTGATAGATCACAAGTTGTTGACACCACAGATCTTGGTGAGGTTAATTTTAGTCTTAGCGTATCAGATTAATCTATTTGATATGTTTGGGTGAAGTGAAGAGGCTAGAGGATTATGCTCTACCCCCTTTTTGGGTAGTACCATAAACTCAGATCCTTGGATCTAAACTAAGTCCCCATGTGGTCCTTTTTGTGAGTCACCTTGTTAGAGAGGGTTAACCATAGTGGACATTCCCTTTATTGGGTCAACCACATGGATAGAACCTCAAGCGGTAGTAGCCATTTTCACCGTGGTAGTGACAACCGCTATATAAATGTCCTTGTGGAAGAAATATCCACAGGTGTAGTTTCTTGTTGGGCTATCAGATCTCCTCAGCATCTCCGATTGATTAAATTCTTGGAATGTGTCAAAACCCCAGTGCACTTGGATTGGAGTTTTCCCTCTTGAGATTGCAAAAGTTGCAGATTCAAACCATTACTAAGAACTATAGTGCAACCAAATTTGTCTTTCTAAGACTATGTGCATGATTGGAAAAACATTTTGAGAACATACACAAGTAGAATCTTTAAGGAGTAGAAATACTAAGTCACTATTCTTGTTCATGTGCAAGGTTGCTTTGCCCCTTGCTCATTGTTTGAAGACATTGTTTTCTTGAACTCCTTGATTTTTGTCTTGTGTGCTTGATCAATGATAAAAATATGTTGATGTATTTATGTGATCTTTTAAAACAAACAAATCTGAGTTCCCAGGTGATAAAAACTTCAAAGATCTCCCCAAAAGTGCTATGACATGTTTCTCAATATCCAAATGAACTTAAATGGTATCAAGTTGCACAAAATGACTCTTGGTCTTCTTTCTTCCACATCTCCCATGTCTTCCTAGTCTCCCATTTTCATTCCTTTCTCTTCTTCCTTCATGTCTTCTTGATTCTTTTCCTCTTATTTTCTAGTCTACCTTCTTCTATTCATCTCTTCTGTCACTTCCATGCTTGGTTCCTCCTCTTCTAGAATCATGAGTTTCAACTATCTTGCTATAAAACCTCTCTTGAAAATGGATGATCTTGATCTCCTTGCTCAATTTGAAAAATATCATTCTTCCAACAATTTCATTGATGATAAATTTATGACAAAAATACAAAAGAAAGGAAGTGAATCACCCACCTTTGGTAGAATCATGCTCATGATCCTCTCATGATATTCTTCTTCCAAACATTCTTCATCATCTAAGTCTTCTCATTCTTCTTCACCTTACAAGTCTTATCATGACTCTTATAAACATCATTCGAATTCTTCACCTTCCAAGTCTTATCATGAATTTTTTAGACATCATTCAAATTCCTCATCTTCTTACCATGACTCTTCTAGAAATTATTGAAATTCTTCATCTTCTAAGTCTTATCATGATTCTTCTAGATATTATTCGCATTCCTCATTATCCAAGTCTTCTTCCTCCACTAGGTCTTCACTTTCCTATTTTCACAATCTCATTCCTCTTCTACTTCTCCCAAGAGTCTTACTCCTCAATATGAGCAATATAGTAATCCTTGTGATACCTCTCCCACAAAGAGTGACACACCCACCTTTGATGACTATGATGACCATTATGATGGCTATGATGATGAACCATATAGTCATAATTATGAAACCTCTATTCCTAAGAGTCCTCCTCGTCATGTGCTAATGCTTACTAAAGGGTTGTCCTATTGGATAGATCATGATGGCGATCCATATGATTCTAATTTTGAAAGAGACTTTGATGATTTTTGTGAACAATACTTTGATTATGATCCATTTACTACTACTGAGGATTATAAAATGCACCGTACTGATTTAAAACATCAATATTATAATAATTATTCTTCTAAGAACATTCATGTTGAAAATAAATATTACACTCTCAAGAAAGATTATGTTAATGATGGACCTTTGTCTTGTGATGTTTCCCTTCCATCCCCTACTTCCTCCAATACTCATACATTTCCTAAAGCTTCTGAGTCTTCCAAATCTTTCACAAATTCTTCATCCAACAAAGATCCTAATGCTTTTCATGTGGTTCCCTATAGTTATCCTCAAGGGCTACCTCTTAAAGAAACTCAAGCTAACCTTCACTTAGCTGCAAATACTTTCAATAATGCTAAACCTAAAGAGCCTAAGCCTTTATACACTACTTTAGCTAGTCCTTCACTATATCTTCCAAAGTCTTCCATACAATTCCAACATGCTTCCTTGTCCTTAGAAGTGGCTCCATGTCAAGAGGACTCTAAAAATAAAGAAAAAAACATAAAGAAAGATCAAGATCAAGAACCCTCCATGTCATCTAATCATTTTCATGATGTCTCTTATTTGTTTCATGGTTCTTTTGATCCTTTATGCCCTTTCTCATTCATTCCACCATTTCTTAAGTCTTTTCCTAAGAAAGATCAAGCTACTACTTACACCGTTGAGCTTATTGACAATCAAAATAACCTTACTACACTTGTGCTTTCCAAAGATGATACTTCCATTAAGGTTATTAAAAATAGTGTTGTTACTTCTAATGTTAAGCCTATTGAAAATCAAGAGAAAAATTATACGCATATGCTATCCAAAGCTCCTTGTCAAGATCAAAGTCTTCCATCTTCTTGTTCTACCACTCCATGTTTGCTTTTACTTTCTACTCTTCCTAAGTCTTTTCAAGCTTTGAACAATCCTATCAAAGAAGTTTCTCCTATTCAAGATGTTCATGATCCTATTGCAAATCCTAATGCTCACTCTAAAGATGCTGATGTCCTTGGTTGTCATATAGATGTTGATGAACTTATTGATTATCTTTTTGTATCTTCCACGCCCATCCTTGGACCTCCTCTACCAATACTAAGGGCTTCACATCTTCCTTCCATCTTGGGCCCTTATGTCCCTTCACTTTCCCCTCCTAAATCTCCTAATTCGTCATCCATATTGGGTCCTTATGTCCCTCCATCTCCTATCTTTCCTCAAGATCAACATAGATGCATACCCTTGAATCCTTTTCATCCACCCACCCATCTAAATTAGTCATATTATCCTTCTTCCACAAGTCCCAAATCTTTTGGAAGTAACTTGAATGTTCAATACAAAAAAAAGAAGCAATATAAGAATCCATCAAAAAAATCAGATCGCCATGTCTCCTCTAATCGACATGGAGGCATAAATTCAAAAGAGATATCTAAGAAGAAAACTACAAGACAAGTATGGGTTCCAAAATCCATCATTGAAGATATTCTCTCTAAATCATCAAAAAGAAATGAAAATCCTACAGCTATATTGATTCTAAAGTATCTCTTGAAAGAATCTGATGTTGAGAAAAAAGTGAAGTTGACATTCAAGCTTCCAAAGGCTTCCACTTCATCTTCTTCCAAAAAAATTCTTCCATTCCATGCGCCTAAACCGCAACCTCTGCTATCCATTCACCATATTCCTTCACATATTCTTTCATTCACATTTCCTCCATCCTCTCACCACCCTTCAAGGTGTGTGTTGATGTTGATCTTTCCTTCCTTTCCATCTACCCTTTCACAATCCTTTAGTTCATTATCCTTCTACCTTCTATCCTTTTTTCTCATTTGCCTATTCCTCCTATCTTCCAACCTCACTCGCTTTACATAAAACCTTATCCTCCATTTTTTTCTTCCATCTTCCTTTCTCTATCAATGTCTTTGAGCATATCATTTTGAATCCTTGGCATATCATGGTTTATCCTTTCAAGGAACATTATCTAAAAACCTTTCCTTCTTCCAAAAATTTAAAAAAAATTTAAAAAATTGAAAAATTGAAAAAGAAAAAAAAAATGAAAAAATTGAAAATGTGCCTTGTTGGAAACTTAGAAACAGGCGCCTTGGTAGCAAAATTAAAGAGAAATAAATTCATCCTATAGTGAAAACCACTTCCTTGTGGCACCTTGGATAAGCACCGTGATGAAAACCTGGCAATCAGGCATCATGCGTAGGTCTTCTACATATTTCATCCATTCCGTCTTCTCTGTTTGATCTTGGCAATGTTGACCTATAAATGAACATTTGGCTATCTTGTGAGCTATCTTATGATGATCTTTCTTTCATTCCATTCATGTTTTTCCTTCATATTTATTTTCCTCCATTCATTCTAGCCTTTTGCTATCCTTTTCCCGTTTGGTCTTGATCTAATAAAAAAGAGTAAAACATGATGCTATGAAGCCTCTTGACATGTCTACTCCTTTAGACGGCATCCTTTCCTTATTTTGCATTATATTTTTGTGACTTATCCTATGATGGCCTTTCATTGCTTGTCCAAATGTGCTTTACATGACAATTTTTCCCTAACTTAGGTATTCTTGAGGATTTTTCCCTTGAGGATTTCTTCCCTTCATTCTCCTTCATTCTCTTGTCTTCCATCTCTTCCACTAGCTTCCTAATCCCTCTTGGTCTCCACCTTGCTAGACATTGGGACTACACGATATGATCTTGCTTGGGAGTTTGATGTCCATTACGTTTGGGGGCATTCTTTGTACATACTTAGTGATCCTGAAAAAATCCAAAAAAATGATACATTGTCAAAAATCCTAAAAATTGGAAAATGTCCTAAAAAAATGATCATCTTAGTGAAAACCTAGCAATAGGTGCTTTGATGTATCTAAAAAAAAATTATATATTTCAAAAATTAAAAAAATTTAAAAAATTTAAAAATTTAAAAAAATAGAAAAAGTGCCTTGTTGAAAATCTGGGAACAGGCGCCTTGGTAACAAAAATATAAAAAAATTATAAAAAGTCTTGAAAAGTCACAAATGGTGTTTTTCAACACCTCCCCAATTGTGTTTTTCAACACAACCCTTGGCATCGAGTGTTTCTCAACACTTATCAGTTTGGTCTTACCCAATTTTGTCATGTGATCTTACCTACTTGCAAGCATTCAATCCTTATCCTCAGAACTCAGTATCAATTAACAAACTTAAATTTTTAAATGCAACACTTGATGCTTGAGCTATGTCATGATCTTTTCTTTGTGTGCTGATTGTTATTGATTTTCATTGAGTGTCCTTGTCTAATAAGTCTCTCCATGATGCATAGCTAGAGGACTTGGGGCATGGGGCAGGTTTTTATTTGCGTTCTTCTTGTGGGTGTGTTCTTGAAGATCTTGATTGTCTCTTGTTCTTCCCTTGAAACACTTTGGAGATTTGAGTCATTTTCCTTGACTATTTTTGCACAACTATTCTTATGGTCATCCTAACATCTTTGCCTTGATGCAAGCGTGGTTTTTCTACATTAAATTGGGTAAGCTAATATTGAAGTCATCTTGACCTTTATGTCTTTGATTCTTATGTTGGAATCTTTCCACATTCCAATCTGATATAAATCGCATTCATATCTTCATAGTTGCGCTTGTGACTAGTGATGGTTGTGTGATTTTCTGATGTCTGTTAATAATGGCCCAATGATGAAAATAAGTTCTTTGACATTCTCTAATGAATTATGAACACAAGATCCTATAGTTGCTCTATTGCAAGTAAACCTTTTCATTTTCATGTAGCTTGCATTGTTAGACTTCAAGTTAAATTTGCATTTTTAGGCTGCATTATGAGTTTGAGAGGGTTTTCCTTCATCTTTCTTTTGGACACTTAATCAGCTATGATCATGTTCTGATCTTCATTTCCTTATCTTCATTCATGATCTCAATCAAAATTTTCCATCTTAAACAGTTGATTGATTTTTGAGGCATTCTCTATCTTGAGGCAGATTCTCTTTCTTCTCTCCATTTCTTTTCATTTCTTCCAACCTTCGATCTTCCATTCACTTTCATCCCACTTCTTTTCTTCTAATTCAACATTGGGGCATAATCTTTGATGATCTACCTTGGTTCTGTGATTCTTATATCTTTCATCTTGCATCAAGAACCTTATCTTTAGTTTGATTTGATCAAATTTATCGATTTACTGTTTCTCCTCTATCTCATTTTGATTTCGATCACGAGGGGGCAGTACTTATCAAACTTCAATCTTTGATTCAATTTTATCAATTCAATTCTTTCTTGAGATTCTTATCTCTTATTTGAGACTTGACAATTACTTATTTACAATGGTGTTGGCCTTGTCTTTTTCAATTAGCTTATCTTTGTCCTGGTGTGTTCCCAGAATGATCACACGTCTAGATTGTTTTGTGATCCCAAATCGACCTCACATTTCAATTTTTCTTTGGCCACATGTGTTCCCAGAATGATCACACATCACCTAAAGAGGGGAAAATGTATGCACCCTAAAATGGTCGCCTAGACTTTGGGCCCCATTCTCCATTTTATCGATGTTGGAATTATTTTATCAATTTTTTGAATCAATGATTTTTAATATTTTTAATTCAAATCAATTTATTTGATCAAATTGTAATTAATTCAAAAATTTTAATATATTTCCCAAGTTTTATTTAATTGAGAGAACTTTCTCCCTTTTAATTAAATAAAAATCTCTTTTAATTAAATAAAAATTATTTAATTAAATCATCAAGTCATTTATTTTAAATCTCATTTTAATTAAAAGAATAAATCTCTTTTAATTAAATATTGGAACCCACTTTTCTAAAATAATAAAAAATAAAAATAAAAATAAAAGTGCACTTTCCTATGACATAGAATCTTTTGACTTTTTGAAAAAGGTTTTTCCCTCTTAATCTCTTCCACATATCTTTTTGCCTCTTAACCATGTCCATTGATTTTGCCTGTTGAGAATCTTGAGCACATGGATCAACCAAGATTTAATATCCACCATTGCTCATTTCTTTTTGCCTTTTAATCTTGACTATCCATTCATTTCTAAATTCTTTTATAAGGAGACTCTCTCCTCATTCTTAATCATCCATCTTTTGCATGATCCATCTTTTGCATTATCATCCTCTTGGAGTCTTGGCATCTTAGCATCTTGGAATCTTGGAGTCTCTCAATCTTGGCATCTTGGAGCTATGGTATTCTCAGATCTCTCATATTGAAGCACTGCATCATCATTTTTATTTTATTTCTTGTATCTAGCTTAATCCATCTAGCTTAGATTTACTTTCATTTTCATTTGCATGCATATTTGATGATCATGGAGACTACTATTCTTATTTTTTCTCTTTGAATCTCTCATTTTATGGTGTACTTGCATGGGAACAAACTAGGTCAAATCTGAGAGCCTTTATTACAAACCCTTGCACTCCATGAATAGAGAGATATGAGTCACCATTTGAGACCTCATTCTTGAGCAATCTTGGATTTAATGACTCATAGAAGTGTGACAACATTTTAGCACACAGTAATCATATTTTTCATGTTCACACAAAACATCACTAAACTGAAACAAATAACCATTATTATCATGCTGAGAAAAGGGGAAATATAAAAGCTCAAGGAAATCATTATTAATAGAAAATTCATCTTCCACTCCTTGACACTCATAAGTTTCATCATCAGCACAATAACTAGAACTACAACCATCATAGGACTTAGCATCCTCGAATGAACTAGACTTAGCATGATTGAATTCAACATTGATAAAAGAGTCTATCCATTCCTTAATATTTTCTAGTGCTTCATCTTTTAGGGATATAGTCCAACTGACTGATTTAAGCATAGAAAGTTCTAGGAACATCTTAGCATTTTGGGATTCTTGAAAATCTAAACCCACAGAGAGTTCACTACATGCAACAAGAAATTTTTTGTAATAAGACAATGTAGACTCCTCTTTTCTTTCTCCTATTGCACATCTTAACATCTGAATGAAATTATGTTGAATTCTTTTATTTATCAAATGAAGTTCATTATTATAACTTCCTAAATCTAACTAAAAACTTTCAGATCCAGAAGCATCCCAACTTATCATAGCTAGGAGCTCCATTCTAACATACTGACAAAATAATAAAGCTTATTCTCATGATAGTATTTCTATCCAATTTCATCCAACCAATGACTTCATTAAACATCAACATATTTATGATACTCTTTAGAAAATGAATCTTCTATCTAGAAATATGGCATGAACTTTCAAATTATTTTCCCTTCTCTTTAGTGACTGAATCACTTATTTAGGGACTATTTTTACTTTGATAGAAGATTACCTAGAAGTGTTGTTGCTGGTGTAAAATACTAATCTAAAGCTTTCCTCAAATCACCTTTCAAATCCCAGCAGAGCCACCACCTCTTTGCAGAGGACCAATCTTGAATCATTTGAGAACCTTTATCTCACACCTAGACCTTCTTTATCAGCAAACATAAAATAGCTCCATAGGATGCACTATTTGTCAGGATCACAAAATACATTGCAATTTCATTTTACAAAATACTGATCAAACAAAGATTCAGAGTCACCACTCACATTTAGTGAGATAATATAACAATTTGAAAAGAATTGACTCTATAACCAAACTGGACTAGACCCTGGGATGATTTAGCAAAGAAAGGAATTGGACATCTTAAACTTGCTATCATTTATCTTAGTCCCCAGTAGAGTTGCCAATCTGTTAGTGATTTTTCTTGCTGAATCCTATTACAAGCCTTAAATTCTTCAATTGAACTCTATGATTCCTAAACTCATGACTCAAGCAAGAAAAGACTAATTAACAAGGAGAAACTCCTTCTGCACTTCAAGCTCCACAAACCTAGGTGGGTGTACCTAAAACATACCAAATTTGCATACATAAACACTTTCTCACTAAACCCTTTATGCAGACATAAAAATTAGTGGATAGTAACAAGAATATTCACCCTTCTTCTTTTTGAACGTGGAGGCTTAGGCGGGATAACCTATCAGATTCACTTCTACAAGGAATCACCAAAAGAACTTGCACTATTCAATGTAATTTACAAATATTAATGCTTTGAAACTGGAAATATGAAGTGATTTCAATTAATGATTTGATGATGAAATTGTAGGACAAGCAAGAGACCAGTGCCTTGTCTATTGGGCAACAGAGTCAAAATAAACATGCATTCCCAAAAAACCCTAACTCCAAACTCAAGGAAACCAAGTGAAGTGATTTACAAATCACTTTTCTCACTCCAATTCCTAGACATCAGATTAATGTATAAACCTTAAACTCTTAGAACTTGTATTCAATATTGACTCTCTCCTTGAAAGAAACTTAAAAACAAGATTACAACTACCTTATAGCCAGTGCATCAAAATGTCTTACAACTGATACAAAATAATTATGACCAGATACACAAAGACATCAATAAGAATTGAACAGGGATTCCATTGTTCTTTATTAAAAATTCATCTGGTTCAACATATTTACAAGACAAAGAAACATAGAAAAAATAAGAAAAAAAACCTGAATACTGCCTAGTAGCATAAATTTTCAACATATTTACAAAATGAGAGAAAAACAAAGATATAGAAAATGTGGTCAGTTGAAAACCAACTGACAACTGTCCATTCTTGGCATGAAAATATCTCCAGATTTTCCCACATCTTGCTCTGCAACTGATTCCCTCTAATTGATCCACTTTCTTCAATCATTTCTCAAACCAACTGATTCTAATTCTGGCCTCAAAATTCAAACCCTTACTACTCTCTTCCACTTCATTGAAACTGAAAACAATCATTTCCATTGAATTCCTTGTCTCTTCCTATTTCTGAAAACATATAACACTTATATGTTTGGACAAAAATTGAATTTCTAGGACATTTTCTTGTGAGTAGGCCCATTTTTAATTTTTTTAAATTTCTACCTAATCTTTGAACTATATCAATTTCTTAAATTCTTTTAAATCTACAATTTTATATCATTTTATGCACTTTATCCACAGAAGCCATCAGGAACCACCAAGTGTCATCATTTGATTGGCTGCTTAGACAAACTCAAGTTTTAACCCCCAATTGGGAGATCTGGCGACTAAATGTATTCTATGAATCTCAGAACACTCCAACTAACCATGGTTAAGCTTAGCGACCAGGCAAAATAGCCTATCTCTGAATCTCTGAATTCTACCTTGACCATGGGTTATATTTGGAGAATGGGCGACTGAGCCCATTCTCCCAATCTTAGAATGAATTTTCACTAACTATTGGAACTTGGAGGACTGGCGACTAGTGTATCTCTAAATTTTAGAATAACTTGGCCTTAACTGCTAGCATTCAGTGACCTGGTGACTGGCGGTTAGCTAACCACCAACTGAATCTCACGGTCATCTCCTAACCGCCGATTTCATTGCACGACTATGTGACTACTCGCCATGTGTCAACTCTGTCCAGTCATCATGTTGTCGCCCTCTTGCAAAATATCTTTAGCCTTGGACCCGCTGGCATGGAAACCAAGGTGCCATTGTGAAGGGTCGCGTGAGCATAGCCCCCACTTCATCTTCATATTTCATTGTGTGAGTGGACTTGGTTATATTCACCACAAAGACCCATTTTGGCATCAATGTGGGATAATCATTTTACAAGTTTTAAAGACCTCCCTCACATTTTTGTTCAAAATTTATGGGGCCCGCCATGCACATCGACCTCCAACCAAGGGCCCGCCAAGAGCCTCTGCTCTTTACTTACAATGCATTGTAAGTGTTAGAGTATAAAAGTACTCTAGAAGCCCACTTTTCAGCCAATGTGGGATATATGTCGCTGTGGGTTTTTAAAATTTGAGTACCCCATTTCATACGTGAATGCATGCCCTATTCTTCATGTGAGGCATCATAGCATAGGCACCTCCACATTGTAGTTACGTGGATCTCCTTGCAAAAGGGCATCCCTCAAATTTAACGTGGGCACCCAAACATTGCGTGAAACATCCTTTTAATGGCATGAAGTAATCCTCCTTTCAAGATGCATATCCTTCAATGCCTTGCTTAGAACCAACAACCAAAATTTCCCAACAAACTTTTTGTTGGTTCCTGGATAGGATTTTGCACTCCATGAGTCACCAATATACCTAAGACTGATATTAAGGAGGGGTTAGGTTCAAATGTGATAAATCTTCAGGTAACTGGACCAACTATAGGGACAAGAGTACCCTCTTCACTTCTAGCTCTACAAAACCAAGGTGGGTGTACCTGATCCAACAAGTATAATTTTTTTCCTAACCTGATACTGGATCTAACAACATATATCAATTAGAAAGTACTAAATAACAACTTATTATTCATTGACTCTCCATCACTAGGTAGGATAACTTTTTTAAAGTAAATGAAAGTAAAATGACTGGTTTTGATTATATATTTCTGATTACAATGATTTCAATCACTTCTCATGAGGAAAAGATAGGTCTATACAGGCCAGTACCTTATCCATTGGGCGTGCGATACCAAAAAATAGAATCAAATGCAAAAATCCTTGAAATAACTAGTCTTTAAGCATAAATACAAATACCCCAACCCCTTCCTACTTGCAGATAATCCTTATGTAAATCAAATGAACATATATCTCATTCTAAGCAATATTTAATCCAACCCTAAGTCAGAACTCAAAGCAAAAATACATACATACCAGTCTCTGGGAGACTTAGAAAATTCACAGAATGAACACAAAGGAGAGGAAAAGACTTGAAATTTGTATTAAGTATAACCTTTGATCATTTGTATACAATATATTCTAAATAGCAAGCTTGCAAGATAACAGTAGCAACCTGTAATTCTTCTCTATTACTTGACAAGAAATGATACAAAATATTACAATCCTCGACTGAGGGTTAGGGTTTTCAAAACTTCTATCTTCTCAACACCTAAACTCTCAATGCCTAATATGATCATGGAAAATCCTTTATATGCAAGGAAATGCAACAAGCTACTGATCATATTAGGGTTTACAAAATTCAACCCTAAAACTTTACAACAACCCCACTGGGTTTACAATAAATGCCTCGATCAGATTTGGAGAGATATTTTGTAGATGAGCTGCCCTACTTTATGTGTACAATTCTTTCCTTGTTGTCTTCCAACAAATCTGATCGCCATTCTTCCATAATTATCCCTCTAATAAATACATTTTATATCTCAACCACCTTTAAGACTCAAAAAATTGTAATCCTTGTTTGGCTAAAGAAGTAGGTGGAGTATCTACTTTTTCTGCATGGGGGATGTACTGGTACTTCCACCTATTATACACCTCTTCACTTGGGAATTCAAAACTTGCAAACTCAACCTTCCTACTAGATAGTTGTTCCCATTTGCTCTCCATTTGATTGACCTCTTGCTGAATAAAATCAAACTTTGATTTTGTGATCATCAATAAGTTGATGGTGCTGATAAAAGAATAAATGTCATTTAAAACACCAGTTATGCTTTCGGACAAAAGTGCATCCATCTCTTCTCTCCAATCATATAATTCTTTTAATTCCCTAGTATCCCTGAACAAACTTGGCACTATGTCTGAGGTCAGATGTGTTAATTCCCTTCTTAACACATTAGATTTCCTCCTTAAACTATCCAGAATAATGTCATACTCCACTATTTTCTTCATAGACTGATATATTGGCCTAATCAGTGGATCAGGATCATCCTAGCCTTTAGATAGCCAATGAAACAACTTCACACTTGAAGATCTTTCAATCCATCTATTCAAAATCAGTCCTAAGTCAATCTTATCTTTATTTAAAGCTACAAACAAGACTTGCAACTTATTTACATGATTGAAGAAAACAGAGGGCTTTAGATCATGTGCAAACTAAATTATCACCTTTGTCATCTTCTTCTCATACTTCTGATTTACTAATGATGTATCCTTTACATGTTCATCCTTCTCTTTCTCTAGGTGTAACCTTATTTCCCTTAATTTATTTGTCTCCTTAGTCAATTGTTGCTTCTCCCAACTGACTCTTGCATCTAGATTTTTTTCTGGGAATGGTGATGGCAGAAACTCAATGATAGGACTTGATGAAGAAGCCACTATAGGCTTGTCATAAATCATCAATAGGGGTGATCTATGATCTTGTGGTCCAGACAACTTTGAAATTAATTTATCTTTCTAGATCAAGTCCATTTTTAATTCATTATAAGACTTAAGGATTGTTTCAAACTTAATCATTAGTTCTTCCTTTTCTTGTGCATCCTTTTTCTTCCACTTTCACATTAAACTTAGCTATCTCCATAATGATGTTTGAGGCCTCAACACCAGAGGTCTCACCTACTCTTTGTACCAAAAAACTACCATCATAATCTGAAGAGAGAGCTTCTCTTTTCCCTTTATTTTCTTCCTTCTTTAGGGACCACATAACCAGGGTTGCATGATCATCAGAAAAGGTAATACCCCTAGTAGCTTGTTGTGCTTTCTCTATAGTAGTGAAGTTCCTTACTTTACTTTTTCTAATTTGATAAAAAACTATTGCATCTACAATATCCCACTCAGGAATAATTATCACTCCTGCAGTATGGATCATGGCCCTTCCCTCCTTAGGGGTGATCTTTTCAAATTGCTTCATCATTTCCCCCTTATTTTCATTCTCAATTTCGGTTATGTCCCTATCAGGGAACTCCCCTTTCTTCTTCTCACAAATCTCTTTAAACTGGTTTATTTTTATTCTCCACAAAAACTGAAAGAATGCCCTAGTCTTTATAAATTTATTGTCAGCAATAAAAGAATCACTAACTTGTTTCAAAATTGGGTCAATTTTCTTACCCTCAAACTCTGCAATAGTAAGATCCATTTTTATCTCTTTGGGTGCCTTTGGCACTCCCTCTTGTAATTCATCACTGGAAACAAAAAATATTCCCCTCATTTCTCATCTGTACTAACTGATCAGCAACCCCATGTTCATCTAATTGTAAGGGGGATTGAGAGGGAGAGTATACATCCTGCTTGGGCCTTGACTCTTCCTTCTTCTGCCTCTTTGGAGAGGGATCCTGTGCTGCTGGGTAACCCATAGGTCTTTTCCCTTTAGAAGTAGATGGAACATTTTCATCTTTTTGTTGGACTGGGAGAAGAACATTATAGCCCTCTCTCTATTGCACAATGTAAGTTCCCCTTGGGGTCAATTTTATGTACCTAGGCTAGCTCAAACTCCTATTAGCTCTCTCAAGATCTATCTTTCTTACCAAAGCCCTCTTCTCATTTACTGCCTGCATAATTCCTTCAAAATGCTCCATGAGAGCATCTACCTTTCTAGCCCATGGTTCAAAATTCTTCAAGGGGTCATATATTTTATCAAAATTTCTAATAAAATCTACAGTCTTCTTGTAGATTACCCACTTCTCTTTCTTAACCTCTTGAGTTTGGAGATCAAACTCATTCCTTATTATATCTTTAAGAAAATTAAATTGATGCTCAAAAGGAGCACACCTTATCTTTTCTTTAAACATCCCTGACAAGAAACCTTCATTGTCCGCACACATGGTTGTAGCTATAGCCATTCTATAAGGCTGTAAGACCTCATTCAAATGCGCCCAATCCTTCTTAGTAATGACATACTAGTATGCAATTATAACATTTGGGAACAAAGTTCCCCTTCCTTTACAAGTGAGGGTTGTCTCTTGTAGATCACCAATCTGCCTCATAATTTTTGCATACCCTATTTTCAACGGAACTTGGTAAGGCAAAATGTACGGTGCCTTCCTGCAACCATATACTCTAAAGATTGTAGAAATTGGATACAATATTATGTCACCAAAATTGTGTACTATGGTGATGTCTTGACAATACTCCTTAGGTCTGATTAACCTCAACAATTCCCTTGGGATCCTAAGATTTTCAAAACATAACAGTGTACTAAGCCTTGAAGAAAAGTTTCTGTCAAAGACAAGGAAGCTAGCTTCAGTCCTATCCCAAGACAAATCTTTTGTCCACAACTAAAATGGCAGTGTTTCTCCATTCTTCTCCTTGACAATATTAATTGTTGAACTAAAAAATTGTTCACCCTTGTATAAGAACATATGCATTAGCATAGAGTACCACCCAAAAGCCCTTCTTATCTTCATGTTCTTTATCCCCATTAATCCATCATGGATTAAATCAGAAAGGTGAGAGGAAAAGTCAAAAATTAGTGCCAACTGTGGGTGTAAAGACTGTACCATCATAAACATACAAGGGATTGGCATATGGGTTGCCTCATCATGTCCCAAAATCAAAGTTAAAGACTTGTAAAAACCTTGTGCATGTAGACTGAATAAATCCAACCTAAAAGGCTTAGGTGTACTCAGGCTAATCACACACATTGCTCCAATCTGATCAAGGAAATCCCTTAAGGGCCCTGCCCTCAAATAATCTCTTTGGGCCTCATATATCTTAGTAAAATCTTTAAAATCTTTCTTTTCTAACCCAACAAAAGGGTCATTTAATGAGAACACCTCCCTAATCTCATCCTCTGTGATATTGATTAAATCATTCCCATTTACATCCTTGCCACACCTAGTCACAAGATCATAACACTAGCAATTTGAATTAGGAGGTCTGCATCCATGAATACTCCAGGGACAATTAATTTCCCCATATCAAACTTCCATATATTACTAAGAGGGGCACAAGAATTCATTTGAGAGTATGCTTCCCTAAACAATATCAAACCATTATGAACCTTCCCTACCCTAGCATCCCTCATCCAGAGCCCTGTATCATGAAGTCCCTCGTTTACAGAATCTCTAGGGTTTTTTAGGACCAATTCTCTTACCCTAGCTGCCCCATTGTCTGAATGTGGGAGCAACTACATCAAGTCTTCAAAAACACCCCTATTTTATACTCTATCTTTCCCAACAACTCCCTCTTAGGTGGCATCTTAGCTAGGGTTTTGAAATAATACAAAAATACTAGAGAAAACCCTAAATATTACCACATAACAACAATCAAGAAAAATAATCTCTTCACATTCCTTTTTCCTTAAAATCTCATGCAATTCTCAAGTTAGAAATTTGGCCTACCAGATGCTTTGTAAAACTCTTCTTGATATCTCTCTGGAGAGAAAAATAGTCTCACTCGGCAAGATACTTTGAAAGAAGTAAACAATTCAATGATTAAATTAGAGAATATAATGTTTTGCCAACCATTTACAATTCATCCACATGAAACTCATTAAGTTTTCCATTACTGAAAATTGGCAGCTTCAACATTCACAGGACACGAACAACGTCACTGAAGAAAAAATACAAATTTGAACCACTGATCCTATTTAATTTTTGGCGCATTGGATGGTTAAAAAAATTGGTAGCGTAACACTTTAATACCTTTCCCTAGACTAGTTCTCAGCCAATGAGAACAATCCAAATTATGCATGTGCAGAAAATTATAACTTATCTTAAGCTTTGATTAGACTAGACAGGTGTCAACCTATTGCTAAATTGCAAGCATAAGATTCAAGCATCATTCCTTGGTGGTATAATGACTACCATAGATCTCTTCCCAACGTAACAAGCCTTTATCATCTTCCAAGAACAGTGACCCCAGTTCACAAATGTCTACGTGGAAACACCTGAAAAACTCTAGAATTCTGACAACTGACAACATAAGAGATAAGTGTCATCCTATTGTGAAAGTGTGAACAAAAAATTGTCAGTATTGTCAATTTAAGATATAATGATAACCGTTGATGCACTTTAATCAAACGATCATCACAATCTGCAAACTTTGGCCCCACTTTCCACTTTATGAACCTTTCATCAAATCAGAAACTGCCATGTTGCACAAACCAGCAAGTAGACTCTTTCCCTTTTCTTTTCCAATACCACACATACTGACAACTACCACATTAGTGTTTATTTTGACGAATGAAAAACAAACATATCATCATGACATGGCAATTAAAAGCCTACTCCTTAGCCTGCATCCTACATGTGAAATCGAATGGTCGTCGCTATACTACAAACCTTAAACATCACGCATCTTATCTCAGTGGTACAACGACAGCCATAAGGTTTATCATAACTTTAATCATTTGAAAATTCCTAACCCCACTTTACTACATCACCCAGGACAAATGTCAACACGAGAAGGTTGCCACAGAACAAAAATTATTAGAACTCTGCCTTGTCAGTAAGGACCTTAATCAGATGCTTGTCTCTAAGGTGCATTGATTAAAAAGTAGTCAACTCATCCTAGCGGTACAATGACAACCTTAGATGCCTCCCACATATTAATTAGCAGCACACTTTTGAAGACAGGCCCACCTAGACAGATGTTAATTTATCACCAAAGCGCATTTTAGAGACTCTAACAATCAGAAGATTAAGATTTAATGATAGCCACTAGTTTTAAAAGGGGTAGTCGACTGAAAAAATAAACAGGGAATACTAATGTTTGAGGTAAAATTATTAAAAGGGTCCCCACTGAGTAACCTAGCGACATAACACATGAATTTGGTACTTTATAAAAGATTATAATAGCACATGTGTTAATCAAAATCTTTAATGAACAAAAAGATAACACTCAAACATAACGAAGCTTATGTTGAACTAGGGTTTTAACAATCAAGACTCATTGCTAGGTTTTAAAACCACGATTTCTCAAAAATTTGAAGTATGAATATTAAAAATTTAAAATAGTACTAACAGTGGCTCATACTTGGGGATGTGTATCTCTTGCAGATACAATGAGAAAACTAGAATCTCTTGGAAGAGAAGAGAAATTCAAAACTTCGACTAAAAAAAAGGAACTGTACAAAAAACCTTCAACTAAAACCTCTACAGAAGCTTAGCAATTTTTTAGGAAAAGTAGAGCTTTAAGAATTTCCCATGAACTGGAAATTCCACAAGTTCTCCTATCAAATTCTTCAACAAGTATGAACCTGTTCCCCATTTTTCTTCAATGATGTAGGAGCCTAACCAAATGGGATCAAATTTCCCATGTTTTACCTTATCTTTTAATCTTGCATTCCACATCAGGACCATGTCACCATTTTCAAAATTTCTCTGAGTAGTCCTTCTATCATACAAAACCTTACAGCGGGCTTGAATTTTCTCATTTCTGGCATGTGCATCACTTCTTACTTCATTCAACTGGATTAGATCATTAATATTGATGGTCATTTCATCTTCTAGATCATCATCATATGCCTGGAAAAATTGATACATTTATAACAAGTTATTTTGGGGCAAGCTTGCATTAATTCCATAGACTAAATCAAAAGGAGCACATCCTATTGCCTTCTTTATTGTAACCCTATCAGCCCACAAGGCTTGCAGCAATTTAGAATCTCAAGCTCTTTTATTTTTATCCAATATTATTTTCAATATTTTGATCAAACTTTTGTTAGTGGACTCAGCTTGGCCATTGCCCTATGGATGGTAGGGAGATGAGTATGAAATTCCAATACTATTCTTTTGACAAAAGTCAACAAATTCCTCTGATCTGAAACACATTGCATTATCAACCACCATGGTTTCTGGAAAACCAAACCTAGTAAGGATATTTTGCATCACAAAATCTATTACCACCTTACTAGTTGCTCTTTTTGAGGGAGTTTCTTCAACCCACTTGGTGAAATAATCAGTTTCTACCAAGATATAAGAGTGTCCACCACTAGACTGTTTAGGGATCTCTCCAATAAAATCCATACCCCACTTTTAGAAAGGGGCTTGAACTGTAATGGGCTTGAGTGGTAGATTCCCACTGAATTTAAGCTTCCCAGCAAACCTTTGACAAGGGTCACATTTCTTTAAAAACTGGTGAGTATCTTTAAAAAGTGTTGGCCACCAAAAACTTGATCTGATGATTATGTGGGTTGTATTCTTTGCCATGTAGTGTCCTCCACAAACCCCATTGTGCATTTCATCCAACAAAAGTCTAGCTTTATTCTAGTCTACACATCTAAGCAAGACACCTTCATTACTCCTCCACCATTACTCACCACTTATAATTGCATATCTTATTGAATGAAGCTTAATAGTTCTTTTCTTGTTAGCATCCAACTCAGGGGGTAAAATCATCTTTTGCAAGTATTTGACAATATCCTTGTACCATTCACAACAATCCATATTGCAAACAAAAGATCTTCGATCTTCCTCCAACATATTTATTTGATTTGCAGTCAAATTGCTTTGAGCCATCAATTTGGCAAGGCCTAACCCTCTTACCAACTTTGTAATATGAATATCAATATTGAATTCCTAGATTCTATTTATCCACCTACATCTTCTTCATGAAACTTCTTGTTGGACCAATATATCTTTGACTGCAGCATTTGGGACATAAGCAACCACTGTGGCTCCAACTAAGTAACACCTAAATGCTTTTATAGCCTTGACCAAAGCATAATCTTATTTTTTGACAATGTCATAATTTAATTCTGTTGCTTGTAGGGTTTTTCTAAAAAAGGAAATAAGTTGCTCAAACCCATCTGCATTCTTCTATAACAATACTACAGCAAAAGTATGGGCAGATGCAAAAGAAAATATCTGCAAAGGCTTACTGTAGTCTAGTGTTTTCAAAACTGGGGCATGCTTAATAGCCCTTTTGATATCATTGAAAGCTTGCATTGCTTCAACATTCCACTCAATCTTTTCCCCCTTCTTCAACATCCTTGATATAGAAATACTAATTTCTACAAAATTAGTAATAAATCTTTTCAAGAAATTTACTTGTCCTAAAAAGGACTGAATTCCTTTGACATTCTTTGGTTGAGATAATTTATCAATGGCTTCCATCCTCTCAGGGTCTATTCTTACTCCATCCTTTGAAACAATATTCCCTAGAAGCTTTCTCTCCATCACACCAAAGGAACATTTCTTTGGGTTCAAGGAAACTCCATATTCTAATGCTCTGACAAAAATCTTTTCCAAATGTTGGCAATGTTGTTCCTCTTTGGCTGAAAATGATGTAAGGTCATCCTGATACACTACCATAAATCTATCAATAACGTTAGAAAAAGCTACATCCATAGATCTTTGGAAATTATCACCAACGTTAGTCAACCCAAAGGGCATTCTTACATAGACATATGATGCAGGAGCATCTTGGGTCTTTGAGCAATCTTGCATCAACCAAAAACATTTCCTGATTTCTGTACCAATTTTCTGTTGTTTTATTTTAAATTATTACATTTGTTGGTTTCATGCTATGAAAATGTTACATGATGTTGAGAACCTATTTTGGAAACTTCTCCTATGGTCGTATAAGGATTGGATAGACTATTTCAAAGTTACAGTTGTTTTCCTTACCATCGGAACTGTATTTTCCTACAGTTTTGGTGCTGATTGCTAGTCTTGGAACCCATGATCCTTGATGGTTCAGCATATGAAACCTTAGGGAATTAAAGAGGACCTAAATTAATATCTTTTTCCAAAGGTGCATTTCCTAATTCAGTATGAGTCAAAATTTATGACCATTTTTCCCTGGGACCTATTTTCTGGCAGTTCAGGTGAAACGTGTGGTGTTTCTTCTTGCATCATGCCATGTGATCAAATGGGGCCTTGCACCATTAAAGGAAGGTTATTGGGTCATGTGTGGACCTAAATCCTAAGGTTCATCATGTGGTGATCACTCTTTCATTTATTTTAATTTAGATCTTCCAGACTAGACCTATAATGTAATTAAATGCTTGACTGGCCGACTTGTGGCTTTGCTGGCTATATAAGGAATCTAGATTGATGTAGTAGGGAATGAAGGAGGTAGTGATAGATGGTAGAAGGATAGTAGAAGAAGTATCATAGAAGAGGATATGCTCACAATGATTCTAATTGCATAATTCTTATTGTATAAGGCCGAAACCTGGAAGGCCTCACAGCCGGGCATGTTTGAAGAAATAAGATAAATTCTCTATTTTTGCTGGCAGTTGATTGTCTCATATCCATTGTGTTTTCACTGATTTCATGTGATGTTATATTGCTTCCATTGTGTAACTCTGAGCAGGGCTTGTTTGTGGATAAAAGTGGAGTCAATTCTGCTTGATTCTACTTGTATCTACCCTGCCCTTACGTCAAGTGGTATCAGAGAAAGTTCTTTCTTGTGGATTGGATCATGGAGAACCTTATTGGATGGGTTGTAGGGTGGAAGATCTAAGATCTGAACTATAACTTGTAAAAGGTTACGATCTTGCTGGAACCTAATTGTCAAGATGGTTCATGGTAGAGGAAATGATAATGCTATCATGGATATGTTGAGGTAGATTGCAACTAGGCTTGAAATTGTAGAGACAACCTAGAGAAGAGGAGCACATCTTGAAGATGTTTGTGATGATGAAGAAGAAGAAACACCTAATGCTAAACCTGAAATTGAACAAGATGAGGAAATACTTTTGAGATTTTTTTCTAAGGCTAACTCTAGACGCGCTATTGAAGTTTCTTGCTATGATGGAAGACTTGAGACTAATACACTTTTGGATTGGATCTCTGAGATGGATAAATATTTTGAGTATGAAGGTACTCCTGATAATAAGAAGGTTAAGATAGTAGTCACAAAGTTGAAAGTTCATGCATCTCTTTGGTGGGATCATTTGCAAACTTAGAGACAAAAGAGAGGAAAAGAAAAGATCAAGACATGGATGAAGATGTTTGGAAATATGAAGAAGAAGTTTCTTCCAGCTGACTACCAAGTTAGTTTGATGAGAAAAATGCAAAATCTGAGACAAAAGGACACGAGTGTGAAATAATATACTGAGGAATTTTACAAATTGGATATCAGATCTGGACATGTGGATGATGAAGTTGAGAAAGTGGCTAGATATTTGAATGGCCTGAGGGCATCAATTCAAGATAAGATCAATTATGTGAAGATTGATAGTGTGGAAGAAGCATATCAATTTTCTTTGAAGGCTGAAGAAAGATTGACAAAGAGATGTGAACAAAGACAAAGAGGAAGAGGTGGCATATTTTAGAGAAGTAGAGGTAGATCTTATGGAGAAAGTAGTGGATCTGACAATGCAGTGCAAGATAAAGGATGGAAAGATGACCCTGCTGCTAAAAGAGGTAATTACTCTAGAGGTAGCTATACTAGTTACTCTAGGAATAACAATAATGGGAAAAGAGAAGAGAAATCTCTATTTAAAGGTACTTGTTACAAATGTGGTGAAGAAGGACATAGAGCTTTTGAATGTACTAACTCTAGAAAGAAGACTAGAGGTAATGGTAGAAATAATTTGGCTTGTGAAGAAGTTGAGGAAATGTTTTATGAACTGAACATGGTGAGAACCTAATGCTAAGAAGGATCTTATGGAATGAACAAGCTGATGAGGAACCTATTTTGAGGAAAATTTTGTTCAGAACTAGATGTAAGATCGCTGATAAATGTTGCAAGGTAATCATTGATAGTGGAAGTTCTGATGATTTGGCATCCAAAGAGTTGGTTAATAAGTTGTAGAGTTAGAGATTGAAACATCCAAAGCCTTATCATATTTCGTAGATCCAGAAGGAGCATAAACTACTTGTAAGTGAACAATACCTTGTTAAATTCAAAATTGGGAATTATCATGATGAAGTCTTGTGTGATATTATGCCTATGGATTATTGTCATATTCTTTTGGGTAGACCTTGGCAGTATGATAGGAAAGATTTGCATGATGGTAGATTGAATCAATATACTATTTGGATGGATGGAAAGAAACAAGTGTTATTGCCTGTAGTAGAGAAGTTTGATGAAGGTCACTTTACTACAGTTAGAGTATGCTTGTTTGATGGTAAAACATTTACAAGAGAAATGAAAGAACAAAATATTTGCTTTTCATTGAAGCATAAAAGTGGATAGTCAAATAAGGTTGCTGATGCCTTGAGCCGAAGAAGAAGTTTGCTGATAGAGATGAGAATTGAGGTACTTGGTTTTGATGATTTGAAATCTTTGTATGAGACTAACATTGATTTTGCAGAACCTTGGAAAGCTTGTAAGGAACACATAGTGAGTGATAAGTGGACTGATTATTTCATTCAAGAAGACATGTTGTTTAAAGGAATTCAATTGTGCATGCCTAGAGGATCTATGAGAGAAAACATAATGAAGGAGAAACATAGTGATGGACTTGCTGGACATTTTGGGATTGATAAGACTATGAATTTGATTTTAGAAAGATACTTTTGGCCACAGATTTATAGAGATGTACAAAGAATGGTTAGAGGTTGCAGAATTTGCCAAACAACAAAAGGAACTAGTCATAATGTTGGATTGTATACACCTTTGCCTGTACCTAATAGACCTTGGGAAGATGTGAGTATGGACTTTGTTCTTGGATTGCCTAGAACTTAGAGAGGTAATGATTCTAGTTTGGTAGTGGTTGATAGATTTTCTAAGATGGCTCATTTCATACCTTGTAAGAAGAAATTTGATGCATTGCATGTAGCTGAATTATTCTTCAAGGAAGTTGTAAGATTGCATGGTTTGCCTAAATCTATTGTTTCAGATAGAGATACAAAGTTTACTGGTTATTTTTGGAGAACACTTTGGAAGAAGATGAATATAGAATTGAAGTTTAGTTCTAAATTTTACCCTTAGACAGATGGAAAGACTGAAGTTGTGAATAGAAGTTTGGGAAACTTGTTGAGATGTTTAGTTGGAGATAAACCTACTAATTGGGATTTGATTTTAGCACAAGCAAAGTTTGCATATAATAATTATGTGAATAGAAGCACTAAGAGGACACCGTTTGAGATTATTACTGGATTTAATCCTAAAGGAACCATAGAGCTAAGAGATTTACCTAATGAGACAAGAAGAAGTGCTGAAGCTGAGGATTTTGTAGTGTACATGAGAACTTAACATGATGAAGTTAAAAAGAATTAGGAGGATAGTAATCTAAAATACAAATAGAGAGAAGACAAGAGAAGGAGACATAAATATTTTGAAGTTGGAGATGAGGTTATGATTCATTTGAAAAAGAATAGATTTCCAGTTGGTACCTACAACAAGCTAAAAATGAAGAAGTTTGTACCTTGTAAGATTCTGAGGAAGTTTGACAGTGGAAATGCTTATGAAGTGGAATTACCAGAGGACATGGATATATCACCTATATTCAATATTGCTGATATATTTAAGTACTTTGAATCAAATGATGAGACTGAAGATGATTTGGACTATCCTAAGAACAATAGAGATAGCATTGAGAAGATCTTGAATCAAAGAGTGAGCAAAAGTACAAGAGGAAAAGACTACATGGAATATCTAGTTCAGTGTTAAGACAAGCTAGTTGAAGACAGTTCATGGATTATACAAGCTGAGTTGGATCTTTATGATTCAGGTTAGAATATGAGTAGTGCTTGATGTGGACATCAGTTCTTTATTTACCCTAGGTGTCTGATGCAGGAGCATCTTAGGTCTTTGAGCAATCTTGCATCAACCAAAAACATTTCTTGATTTTTGTACCAGTTTTCTGTTGTTTTCTTTATAATTGTTTCATTTATTGGTTTCATGCTATGCAAATACTACATGATGTGGAGGACCTATTTGGGAACCTTCTCCTATGGTTTCATAAGGATTGGATAGACTGTTTCAAAGTTACAGTTGTTTTCCTTGCCGTCAGAACTATATTTTCCCGTAGTTTTGGTGCTGATTGCAAGTCTTGGCACCCATGATCCTTGATGATTCAGACTATGTACCCTTAGGGAATTAAAGAGGACCTAGATTACTATATTTTCCCAAAGTCACATTTCCTAATTCATTGAGTCAAAAGTTATCACCATTTTTCTTTGGGACCTATTTTCTTGCAGTTTTCAGGTGAAACATGTGGTGTTTCTTCTTGCGTCATGCTGTGTGATCAAATGGGGCCTTGCACCCTTAAATGAAGGTTATTGGGTCATGTGTGGACCTAAATCCTAAGGCACATCATGTGGTGATCACTCTTTCATTTATTTTGATTTAGATCTTCCAGACTGGACCTATAATGTAATTAAATGCCTGACTGGCCGACTTGTGGCTTTGTTGGCTATATAAGGAATCTAGATTGATGTAGTAGGGCATGAAGGAGGTAGTGCTAGATGGTAGAAGGATAGTAGAAGAAGTATCATAGAAGAGGATATGCTCACAATGATTCTAATTGCATAATTCTTATTGTATAAGGCTGAAACCCAGAAGGCCTCACAACCGGGCATGTTTGAAGAAATAAGATAAATTCTCTATTGTTGCTACTAGTTGATTGTCTCATATCCATTGTGTGTTCACTAATTTCATGTGATATTATATTGCTTCCATTCTGTATTTCTGAGCAGGGATTGTTTGTGAATTCAAGTGGAGTCAATTCTTCTTGATTCTGCTTGTATCTACCCTACCCATGTGTCAACATATGTCCCCCACGGGGTTGTAAATGCAGTCTTAAATTTCTCTAATTCTTTAACCATAACCTGATTGTAAGCAGAAAATCCATCCATCATGGACATCAATTCTAATCTAGTCACCTTTTGCAACATATTTTCCATGTTAGGTAACCCATAATTGTCTTTCAAAGAATTTATGTTAAGGTTCCTGAAATCAACACAAAGCTTGATATCACCATTCTTCTTTCTAACAGGAACCCAATTTGAGACCCAAGTAGAATTTCTAATAGGTTTAATCATTCCAACGTCTATCATCTTCTTGATCTCTCCCTGCATTTTGGGTGCCAAAGTAGGATTTACAGGCCTCAATTTCTGTTTGAAAGGTTTAGTACCTTCTTTCAGTCGAATCTCATGTTGAAAGAGATCTTCTCTATAAGCCTTGAGGTCTTCATAAGACCAAGAAAAAACATGTCTAAACTTCCTAAGAAGATTAATCAATTTTTTTCTAGTTTTAGGGGACAATGCCTTACCTATATAAACCCTTTTGGGCACCATCCTTGTGCCCAAATTTATTTCCTCAAGGTCATTTTCTTTCTAAGTGTTGGTAGAAAAGGCTTTGTCCTTATTATCAAATTCTCTTTCTAGAGCAACTAATCCCTTGGGAACTCTATTTGATTTCAATTGCAATACTTCCTTTCCAAAGATAACCTCCTTTCCATTCACTTTATCAACATAAGCACTGAAATCCATTTCCTTGTCACCAAAATGAGACTCACATTGCAAAAATCTTAATATGTCCCAATCATCAGAAAAAACTTGCCAATTTTCCATATTGTCAGGGATGGAAGGCCTAGCCTGAACTTCTATGTTTGATATATCTACAAATGTAATGTCTTCTCGTCTAAGACCTACATTAGCTAACAAGTCAACCATTCTATTTTGACTTTTTTCCATCCAACAAATATTAAAAGCATTAAAGCTCTCAATTTCATCCCACACTGCATTTCTATATTGCTTTAATTTCTGATTCTTTGATGCATATTTTGCTCTAACTCAGAGTCACCCACCACTCTTAAACACTTTATACCATGCCTTGATGCTAACCTCAAGCCTATCAGCAAAGCCTCATATTCTCCAACATTATTGGTACATGAAAAAAGAAAAGTGAAAGAGAATTTGAAAGTTTTACCATTTGGAGATATGAGCAGTATTCCAACTCCAGATCCCTCTTTTGAATTGGCCCCATGAAAGTACATGGTCCATAGACTATCAAGGTCAATCCATCCTTCCTTGCTTTCTGATACAAAGGTAGATTCAACACCCTCCTCCATTTCCTTATCTTGGACTTTAAAAGCATTAATGTCGGTATCAAGAAAGTAATTCATGGTGTTTTCTTCTTCTTCTTCAATCATATGTGGAGTTCTAGGTTCCCTGGAGACTTTGATATTCTACCCCTCAAAATGGAAAGTGGCAATAGACAAATCAAACTGTATGTTGCCTCCCATAGAAGCACTCCACTTTCTTGATAATAACATCCCATATTGAGGAGGAATATCAACCACTAGTACACTCATGGTCAGTTGTTCGCCAGGGTGTGCTGCTACTCTATAAGGTAAAGCTTGAATAGTACCCACAACTAGCACTTCTCTTGAATCCATTACTTGACATCTCCCATGGGGAGCATCCACCTTTAGCCCCAATGATTTCATAAGCTTAGTGGGCATAACAATGTTTGATGCCCCCGAATCAATCATGCAATTTTTTAGCAATTTCCCATTTATCAACAAGGTCAAGAAGAAAGGATCAACTATTCATGCTATGGTACTACCAAAATTTGTGTCCAAATAAACTTGGGGAATCTTAGAAACAATTTCCTCATTATGATTTTCATTTTCATCATTCATAGTTGCTACCTATTTCTCAATCCTTTCTATTTTTTGGAAATCTGTGGACACTACACCATTCATCAAATTCAGGGCCTTTTCCTTATGTTCTTCTATTCTCATCATTTCTAGTAGGGGGACTTTGATATTAATTTGTGACAATAACTTTCTCATATCAATTGGAACATATTTTGAATCAATCACATCTTGCTTCACGTTTGTAGTTTCTTTACCAACATTCTGGGTGGGAGTATTTGTGGGTTCTTCAATATGAATCTTAACTTCCTCCTACAAGGTTGGAATAGCTTCACTTGAAGGGTTAGACTTTATTTTATAAATAATGTTAGGCTTAGCATTCTTCTTCACTTTAACCTTATTAATAACATTAGTCTCCTGCTTATTTTGGGATTTCTTGACATCTTTTTCTGTCTTCTTAATGAAAATACCAACAGACCTCTAACTTGGATCACCAACTACTCTATTTCTTAAGTTGTAGTTGGTTTTGGCTTGAGTAACAATATCTTTTTTTATCAAAGCAATTTCCTTATTAGATGCCCTTCTCAAAACAACTGTCTCATTACCCTTCAAAACATTACATTGAACATTATCTAGCTCACTATCTTCATCTAAAAAAACTTGTTGATGGTATGATTCATTTCTAGTCTAGGAATTTAGAATATCTTGATTTTCATCCTCTTCAGAAGAATCAACTTCATCCTAAATATGAGAGAAGTCATGCCACATCCCTGATCATCATAGGGCTCTTCCTTATTACACTCTTCTTCCTCTTGTGAAGAGACACTTTGGGATATGACACAATAATTAGGATCATGTGGTGATTGACAAACAATACACCATGGGACATCTTCAACCACATTCATTGAGTTTCTTTGTAATGAGTTAGGGGTCCTATCATTTGATTTATCCTTCCTCTCTAGGAGAATAGGCTTCCCATCCTTCCATTGAGTATTATATGGATAATTTTGCATTCTTGACAACTTGTTAAAATTATTAAAGGCAGGCTTGTCATTTCTTGCAACTTTATTATTTTTATTTTTACCAGGCTTCAAATCCTTTATAGCTTTCAAAATCTATTTTAAGCTATCATCATCCTTTGGTTTCACAGCTACAGGCTTTCCTGGTTCTTTGCTATTCAATAAATGTGACTTGTTATCCTCCCTTCCCAATTTCCCTGAGATTCTATGGTTACTTTCTATGTTCACAAATAGATTATAAGCTTCAACAAGACTCCTTAGGTTCTTGTCCCTCAAAAGGTAACCCATTTTAGAATCAAAGGCATTCAAATAAGTGACAAGATAGACTCTATCATCCAATCTGATGACTTGCAAGAGTTTATGCATGGCCTTTTGAAATCTAACATTAAATTCAACAACATCCTGATTGAAATGTTTGTTGATGTTATTAAATTCATTTAACATAAATCCCTCAGTTTTCTTATCACCATACTATTCCTTGAAACAATGTATAAGCTAGTCCCATGAGCCTATGCTACCATGTGGTAAAGCCCTAAACCAATCACTCAAATCTTTAGTTAAAGATTGTACAAACAACTTCATAATTACATGATCTAGGACAATGTTGTAATCATCTATAACATCTATAAAATTCTTTAAATGTTCCTCATAGGTGATAACATTACTTCCAATGAACTTGGGAATTTTTTTCCTAATCTCCTCAGGGATGGGGTTGGGATATCCAAGAATGCCTGTAAAAACCAACTGTTTACACCTTTCATGAATAGGCCCTGTGTTAGATAAACCAGCACCCTGGGATGTTGATGCATTAGTGTTTGACATAGTAGAGATCTTGTGCCACCTGGTGGGGGAACACCTATTGTCTGGTTAACATTATTTGCAAAATTTCCTCCTTTTGTCAAAGTAGAATTGGAAACATTAGTGGGTCCTACAGACCGTTTGAGAAAATCTATCTTCTTTCTCATCTCTAATGTTGTAGCTTCCAATTCTTCTTTTTCCAATTCTCTAGCTAGAAATTCCTGCTCCCATTTATCCTTCTCAAGATCTGCTTCCAACCTTAGAGCCTTGTCCATAGAATCTTTAGGGCTAGTAGGCTCCTTAATTGAAACTCCCACAGCCTTTTGCTTACCTCTATCCTTGGGATGCCTTATCTCAAAGACCTTTTGAACAACAGGTTGCTCTCCTATCTATTCAGGTATAGGGAAATAATTTATTGCTTCTAGTTCTAACAATTGTCTTTTCAACTGATCAGCTCTGATCATAGCCTGTCTGATTTTTTCTTCATTTTCCCTCTCTCTTTTTTGCCTAATAACTGCTTGCTCATGAATTTTCCTTTCTAATTCATATACTTCTTCAAAAATTTCCTTAGAATTAGGCAAATTTATTTCAGATTCAACCTAATGTGTTTGAAGATCCTCTTCTTGATCTTGGCAATCATGGAGACCTTGAGGTAATGAAGAACCAAGAGTAAAAGGAGGGATAAAATCTTGTCTATTTCTACTCTTACTTCTAGACTTCCTTTCAATTCCATATCTTTTATTAGGGACTACTTTCTTATTATGGGGAAACTTTTCACCCTCTCTCTCTGAAGGGGAATAATAATCCTCATATTGATTTAGACCTAAATCAACAACCTCTTCATACTCTGAGGCATTTCCTTCCTAGCAAGGATGGGCAACACTTTCTTGCCTTGAGTTTCCTTTCTACTTCCATGTGAAAGACATGTCATCAGTACTCATTTCTCTTCTAATTTGACCTCGTCTAGATGTGGCTGGAACCTCACCCTCCAAAATCTCTTCTAGATGTTCTTTTCTCTAGGACCTTGTATTTTTGAAACTCATTGTAATAGAAAAACTTTACTTAGCACTAGTACAGAGATATCTTAGAGTCACCACCGAGGTAAACTGGGATTCTTTAGTGATTTTAAACAACAGAAATAATAAGAAAATTTGAAGAAAGGAAATAACTTTGTGTATTCAATGGTAACCAACTGGCTTAAAAATAAGCAGGCCAGGAGTCTAGCTCAACTTGTACCTACATTATTTTACACAAATTTTACAAAATCCCCAGTAGAGTCACCATTTTATTGGTTCCTAGATAGGATTTTACACTCCATGAGACACCAATATACCTAAGCTTGATATTAAGGAGGGGTTAGTTCCAAATGTGAGAAATCTTTAGGTAACTGGACCAACTATAGGGACAAAACTGCCCTCTTAACTTCTAGCTCTGCAAAACCAAGGTGGGTGTACCTGATCCAACAAGTATAATTTTGTTCCTGACCTAATACTAGATCTAATAATAGATATCAATGAAAAAGTACTAAATAACAACCTATTATTCATTGACACTCGGTCACTGGGTAGGATAAATTTTTTAAAGTAAATGAAAGTAAAATGACTGGTTTTGATTATATATTTGTGATTACAATGATTTCAATCACTTCTCATGAGGCAAAGATAGGTCTATACAGGCTAGTGCCTTATCCATTGGGCATGCGATACTACAAAATAGAATCAAATGCAAAAATCCTTGAAACAAATAGTCTTTAAGCATAAATAAAAATACCCCAACCCTTCCTACTTTCAAATAATCCTTATGTAAATCAAATGAACATATATCTCATTCTGAGCAATATTTAGTCCAACCCTAAGTCAGAACTCACAGAAAAAATACATGCATACCAGTCTCTGGGAGACTTAGAAAATTCACAGAATGAACACAAAGGAGAGGAAATGACTTGAAATTTGTATTAAGTATAACCTTTGATCATTTGTATACAATATATTTTGAATAGCAAGCTTGCAAGATAATAGTAGCAACCTATACTTCTCTATTACTTGACAAGAAATGATACAAAATATTAAAATCCTCGACTGAGGGTTAGGATTTTCAAAACTTCTATCTTCTCAACACCTAAACTCTCAATGCCTAATATGATTGTGGAAAATCCTTTATATACAAGGAAATGCAACAAGCTACCGATCATACTAGGGTTTACAAAATTCAACCATAAAACTTTACAACAACCCCACTAGGTTTACAATAAATGCCTCGATCAGATTTGGAGAGATATTTTGTAGATGAGCCACCTTGCTTTATGTCTTCAATTCTTTCCTCGGTGTCTTCCAGCAAATCTGATCACCATTCTTCCATAATTATCCTGTAATAAATACATTTTGTATTTCAACCACCTTTAGGACTCAAAAAGCTATAATCCTTATTTGGCTCAAGAAGTAGGTGGAGTATCTACTTTTTCTTCATGGGGGATGTACTAGTACTTCCACCTATTATACACCTCTTCACTTGGGAATTGAAAATGTGCAAACTCAGCCTTCCTGCTAGATAGTTGTTCCCATTTGCTCTCCATTTGATTGACCTCTTGCTAAATAAAATCAAACTTTGATTTTGCAGTCATCAATAACTTGATGGTGCTAATAAAAGAATAAGTGTCATTTAAAACACTAGTTACTCTTTCAAACAAAAGTGCATCCATCTCTTCTCTCCACTCATATAATTTTTTTAATTCTCCAGTATCCTTGATCAAACTTGGCACTATGTCTGAGGTTAGATGTGTTAATTCCCTTTTTAACACATTAGATTTCCTCCTAAAACTATCCAGAATAATGTCATACTCCACTATTTTATTCATAGACTGATGTACTAGCCTAATCAGTGGAACAGGATCATCCTGGCCTTTAGATAGCCAATGAAACAACTTCACACTTGAAGATCTTTCAATCCATCTATTCAAAATTGGTCCTAACTCAATCTTATCTTTATTTAAAGCTACAAACAAGACTTACAACTTATTGACACGATTGAAGAAAATAGAGGGCTTCAGATCATGTGCAAACTGTATTATCACCTCTGTCATCTTCTTCTCATACTTTTGATTTACTAAGGATGTAGCCTTTACATGTTCATCCTTCTCCTTCTCTAGGTGTACCCTTATTTCCCTTAATTTATTTGTCTCCTTAGTCAATTGTTGCTTCTCCCAACTCACTCTTGTATCTATATTTGTTTCTGGGAATGGTGATGGTGGAAACTGAATGATAGGACTTGATGAAGAAGCCACTGCAGGCTTGTCAAAAATCATCAATGGGGCTGATCTGTGATCTTGTGGTCCAGACAACTTTGCAATCAATTTATATTTCTAGATCAAGTCCATTTTTAACTCATTATAAGACTTAAGGATTGTTTCAAACTTTATCCTTAGTTCTTCCTTTTCTTGTGCATCCTTTTTCTTCCACTTTCACATTAAACTTGGCTATCTCTAGAATGATGTTTGAGGCCTCAACACCAAATGTCTCACCTACTCTTTGTACCAAAAAACTACCAGCAGAATCTGAAGAGAGAGCTTCTCTTTTTCCTTTATTTTCTTCCCTCTTTAAGATCCACATAACCAGGGCTGCATGATCATCAGAAAAGGTAATACCCCCAGTAGCTTCTTATGCTTGCTCTGTAGTAGTGAAGTTCCTTACTTTAATTTTTCTAATCTGATACAAAACTATTGCATCTGCAATATCCCACTCAGGAAGAATTATCACTCATGTAGTATGGATCATGGCTCTTCCCACCTCAGGGGTGATCTTTTCAAATTGCTTCATCATTTCCACCTTAGTTTCATTTTCAATTTTGGTTATGTCCCTATTAGGGAACTCCTCTTTCTTCTTGTCACAAATCTCTTTAAACTTGTTTATTTTCATTCTCCACAAAAACTGAAAGAATGCCCTAGTCTTTATAAATATATTATCAGCAATAAAAGAATCACTAGCTTGTTTCAAAATTGGGTCAATTTTCTTACCCTCAAACTCTACAACAGTAAGATCCATTTCAATCTCTTTGGGTGCCTCTGGCACTCCCTCTTGTAATTCATCACTGGAAAAAAAAATATTCCCCTCATTTCTCATATGTACTAACTAATCAACAACACCATGTTCATCTAATTGTAAGGGTGATTGCGAGGGAGAGTATACATCTTGCTCAGGCCTTGACTCTTCCTGCTTTTGCCTCTTTGGAGAGGGCTCTTGTGCTACTGGATAACCCATAGGTCTTTTCCCTTTATAAGTAGATGGAACATTTTCATCTTTTTGCTGGACTGGGAGAAGAACACTATAGTCCTTTCTCTGTTGCATAGTGTAAGTTCCCCTTGGGGTCAATTTTATGTACCTGAGCTAGCTCAAAATCCTATTAGCTCTCTCAGGATCTATCTTGCTTACCACATCCCTCTTCTCAATTAATACCTACATAATTCCTTCAAAATTCTCCATGAGAGCATCTACCTTTCTAGCCCATGGTTCAAAATTCTTCAAGGGGTCATAACTTTTATCAAAATTTCTAATAAAATCTAGTCTTCTTGTAGATTACCCACTTCTCTTTCTTAATCTCTTGAGTTTGGAGATCAAACTCATTCCTTATTATATCTTTAGGAAAATTAAATTGATGCTCAAAAGGAGCACAAATTATCTTTTCTTTAAACATCCCTGACAAGAAACCTTCATTGTCTACACACCTGGCTGTAGCTGTAGCCATTCTATAAGGCCGTAAGACCTGATTCAAATGTACCCATCCCTTCTTAGTAATGACATACTGGTGTGGAATTATAACATCTAGGAACAAAGTTCCCCTTCCTTTACCAATGAGGGTTGTCTCTTACAAATCACCAATCTACCTCAGAATTTCTACATACCCTATTTTGAATGGAACTTGGTAAGGAAAAATGTATGGTGCCTTCCTGCAACCGTATACTCTAAAGACTATAGAAAATTGATACAATATTATGTCCCCAAAATTGTGTACTATGGTGATGTCTTGACAATACTCCTTAGGTCTGATCAACCTCAACAATTCCCTTAGGATCCTAGGATTTTCAAAACATAACACTATCGTAAGCCTTGAAGCAAAATTTCTGTCAAAGACAAGGAAGCTGGCTTCAGTCCTATCCCAAGACAAATCTTTTGTCCACAACTAAAATGGAAGTGTTTCTCCATTCTTCTCCTTGACAATATTAATTGTTGAACTGAAAAATTATTCACCCTCGTATAAGAACATATGCATTACCATAGAGTACCACCCAAAAGGCTTGCTTATCTTCATGTTCTTTATCCCCATTAATCCATTATGGATTAAATCAGCAAGGTGAGAGGCAAAGTCAAAAATTAGTCCCAAATATGGGTGTAAAGACTATAACATCATAAACATATAAGGGATTGGCATATGGGTTACCTCATGATGTCCCAAATTCAAAGTTAAAGACTTGTAAAAACCTTATGCACATAGATTGAATAAATCCAACCTGATAGGCTTAGGTGTGTAATACCCTAAAATTGGCACCTAATAAATTTGATTAATTTTGGTACATTATCTTCAAATTTACATCTCCAAAGTCCTAGTTTCCTAGGCAACTTTCTCTCTCCTACTTGACTTGATTTGACTTGATGTCAATTGCAAAGACCATAAATTGCATTAATTAAATATCAAAATTAATTCTTAAAGTCCTTGACTTTAATTAGCTAAATTAACCCTGTGATAATTTAATTTAATCCTAAAGTCTTAAGTGCTTAGAATTAAATTAAATCCACCCTATTTGGCTAATTACCCATAAAAAGGAATTAATAATTGCTTGATATTCGAATGGACACACCTTTTTGAATTAATAATTCAAGATATTTGAAAGGCCACCTGCGTGGCATTTTCCATTCTTTTTTATTAATTAATTCTTGCATTTTTGTCTCAAATGGAAATGAAGGGTCAGGAGTTTCAAATCAAGAACCCCTTCATTCTCTTCCTAGGCTTTCCTATTTAATGGACCTCTTTTCTTCATCCAAAGGAGGCAATTTTGAGAGTAATTGAACTATAGTGCTTTTTAGTCTCATCTTAATTCAAAGCTTTTTCATTGCATAATTAGTTTGATATTTCATTTTAATATAATTGCACCTCATATTAGATTAAATTTTCTTAATTGTTCTTAGCTTAATATCAACTTTATTTCAAGTTCTTTAGTTTAAATTGCATTTCATATCTATTCTAAGCTTTTTAGTGTAATTGCATCTTCATTTTTAGATTGATTGCACCTCATTCTAGTTTGATTTCAGTTTTCTCATCTTCATGCTTTCAAATCCTCCATTGTAGAATCGGTCTTATGGTTGTTGGTTCTCTAATCTAAGAGTAATTAAACACCCCATCTACATAGGAGGCAACAAGTCACTCCACAATGAATTTCAGATTGAGTAATTCATACTCTCTCTTTTAATTTGATCATGTGAGTAATGACTATATTACGTTTGTGCCTAATTTAGAGGTCCACATTCAGACACACACATTTTGGCACCCACTGTGGGGTAGAAAATCTGATTTCTAGCCTCATTCTCATTTTTTTCTGACATGAATTCAAGCTCTATCGTGTGTTTGTACTGTCTGTGTATGGATCTTCATGCAAAAATTCAAAGCAACCCATGTGAGATTTTGTGCCTTCACATGACATCCTGCACTTTCTCTTGCGCTGTGGAGTAGTTCCTCACATGAGACTGGAGTATAGTGTTTCAATTTTCTCAGTTTCTGTCTTTCTAATTTCAATTTTTTGACAGTTTCCTATTTGCTGTTGTTTATCATTTCTCTGTTATTTTCATAGCGTAATAGTTTTCTGTAGGATGTTTGTTGAAGAACTTAAACATACTAATGGTTTGATTGCAGGACAATAGTCGAAGAATTGCTAAAACATTATGTTTGTTTCTTGCTTTCATTCACATAGTCTAAATAGGGCTCTGTTAAAATTTCTTGAGGATTTTGATAGTGAGTAGGGAATTTGGCTCTTCATTACATGGAGGTGATGACCATGAATGAACTTGAAATCCTAATGATCTTACTAATATGAAAAATTCTTGGGGAAGCGGAGAAAGGTAGTGAATCTTTACGCTTCTATTAGCTAGGGGATTATGCTCTTCTCTCTTTGAGATAAATAGAAACCCAAAAGCTTGTAGTTGTGGTGGAGTTAAACTAACTCAATGATGAATCTTCTTGATGTGTTTGGGTGAGGAAATGGGATAGAGAAGTATGCTCTTCTCCCTTTGGGAGAACCAGAAAATTTAACCCCCAAATCTAAACCAAGTCCAGTGTCACCTTTAGAGGGCCTACCAGAAGTTGAACCTTTGAGAATGACCTAAGTAAGTACGCACCTATCACCGATGATTCCACCTCACTCTAATATAGAATGTTTTGTTGAGTCTAAAGACTCCAAAACCATGTTAGCTTCCTTCTCAAGACTTTGACTATCATCTTGAGAAGGCTCTGTCTGTTATACTAAGTGGTGCCACTGCTAGCCCTACTTGCGGGGGTGTATGACTTTCAAGTGTTGGTGTGGCTATGAAGCCTCAACCTTGTATTAGGGGCACTAAAGGTTAGCATGAATGGAAGCCTATTAAAAACTTTCTTTAGCTAGTGGCCTACCTGGTTCACCTCTGAAAGAAGTCATAATCTTTGCATAGGGAGGGGGAAGAATCTCTCCCATAGATTCCCATCATAGGCATACACCTGGATGTTTGGAGGTGGTTGCGACATTGGCCCCTACTACAAGGGTAACCCTTGAATGTACACTTTTGAGTCCTTGGAAACACCAAAAACATAGGTGCCCTCTAGGGGGTGACACGACTATGTGAGGTGCATGTATGCGCATAAGCAATGGGGCAAAGGTTTTGGCTTCTCACCATTTTTTTTGTAGGACTAAGCTATGTGTTTGTTATCGAGTCTTAAAAATTGTCCAATCATTATCAAACAAAGACTCCCCTAATGCTATCAAGTTGCTTTGTCATTGATAGGTCTATTAACGACTACTTGTATCACAACTGCTTGATTTGAACCTTTGTGTCTTTAAACGAATGTTTGAAATCCTAAAATGAGATTGTTGATTAAAATGCTCTTCAAACCTGTTAGGAAACTAGATTTTCTGTCAGACATCAGTTCAGGCTATACCTCAAAATTCAACTTTAACCTCAAAAATTGTGTCAGATTATCAGATTTTGCACTTTTTCCATGTGAGATTTCACACTTTAGAGCACTTTCTCATGCGAGGCTTTGTTCTCTCATGTGCAGACTGGTGTTCTCTCATGTGGCCTAGTGTTCTCTCACGTGAGACTGTAGCCTAGTTTGTGAAAATATAGACCTATTTGCCATTGACTATTTGACTTTTTATCTGATCTGGCTTTTGTCTGAGGTCTATTTTTTTTCTTTCCTATTGTTTACTATTAGAAACTAGTTTTTTTGAGTTAGGAATCGATCGATCTTTTCTTTGACTCATGTCATCTCTTGTTGGTTTACATTATCTCTTTATGCCTTTTGTATCTCATGTTGTGATAGTCTTATCTTGGCAGTTCTAGCCACCTCTTTTGACAATTTGTACCAAGTCCATCTCGCATCTTGGTTGTTCTAGCCTTTATCTCCTTTGCGTTGTTCTTAGAGACTGAGTCTAGCTTTATCTCAAGTCCTCTCTTGTTTCAGCCTTGTCTATGACTGTCATGACTAGAAGTGGAAAGACTTATCCCATTCAGAATCCTGATCAAGGTAGAAGCAAACCTCCTAATCAAGATCCTCTTGAATCTATTGCAAAATCTGAACTTTGTGATATATCATCAATTTCCTCATTAAATACTTTGAAAGCTAGTCCATCTCAACCATCACCTTTGGTGTTTCAAGAGTGTTTTAATCCATTGTTTGAAGCACAACCTGGTTTCTCATTTCAAGACCAAGACAACTCATACTTCCAAAACAACTCATTGTTTCATAACTTTGGAAGACCTCTTCCTCGGACTTATCCTATTATTGTACCTATTGATCCTACAGAGAATAGTTTTCCCATAGAACCTAGTGATACTATTAAAGATATCTTCTCATCTAAATTTGTTAAATCTTTTGATCCTGTTCACTCACCAAAGTTTATTGTGGCTGCACCCTTTCAGCATTGGACATATCATTTCACTAAGAATTCATGCACTGCACAAGCTTACAACAAGATGGGAGATTCATTTGATTTCCAACCAAGCAAGTATAGTCAAACCTTTGATCAATCTCATAGCAATTAATATCATGGTCAATCCTCTAACAACCCACATCATGCTCAACCTTGAAATGACCAACCTCATGGTCAATCTCAACATGACCAAAATCAGTCCCACAATGATGATCAATCTCGAAGAAAACCTCAAGGTGATTGACAACCCACCTATTTCTATCGTCCTCCTCTGTTTGATCAAAACCAAGATGATCAGCAATAAGATCAGGTTCCAAGTATTTATGAGATTCTTGGGAATGAAAATGAGGTGATAAATCAACAAGTTATAGATGCTGCCAAAGCTAATAAAGGTCTCATTAAGATGATGGAGATTATTCTCCTAGAGGAGAAAGAAAAGTACTTCCTTGAGCTAGCTAAACAAGGGGCCAAGTTACCCTAAGACTATCAAGTTGAGATTCTCATAGCTAAGGAAGAAGAAACTAAGACTGCAAAGTTGCAAAAGATGGTCCAAGATATGCAAAATCAGATTAGTCAACTTGTGAAGAATAGGGACAAACCTGCTCAACAATTTACAATGGAAAGTATTTGTCCTTTCCCTTTTGACAGAAGTCTTCATATGCCACCTTTTCCTAGAGGTGTAGAACTCCCTAAATATGACAAATACTTGGGTGCAACCAATCCCCAAGACCACTTAAGGGAGTTTGGCACATCATCTATGGAATTCATGCATGATCAGACATATCTTATGCACTTGTTTCCTCAAAGTTTGGGTGGACCAGCTATGGAATGGTTCTCTAGATTGCCTACAGGTATTAAAACCTTTGATGAAATGGCTAATCTTTTTCTCTAGCACTACTCACATAATATCTAGCATCTGGTCAACATCCAGGATCTTTGCAACTTAAAATAGTGATAAGGAGAATCTTTCCTAACATTCCTCCAAAGGTGGAGACAATTATGTATGAGGTGTCCTCACAAACTACCAGAGTCTGAGAGACTCAACATCTTCTTGGACAATCTTGTCCCAAACTTTGGATACCAAGTGCAATTGCAAGGTCCTCTTACTTTTGATAGTATGATCAAACAAGCAGTGCAAATAGCGGCTTTCATGATCAAGAAGGGAGAACTAACTTTGTGTAAGGACAATAAACAAGGATTTTCCACAAACAAGGACAAAGGAAAGACTACCAATAAGAACAGAGATGTAGTAAATGATGGAGTAGTGGATAATGTTATTGCGAAGCCTTCAAAGTCTACTTTTAATCTTACTTCTAGTATACAAGCAGCTAAGGTTGTCAAAAAGACCACAATAGACAATTAACAAACTTCAAGATTTTCCAAGAACAAACCTTGGTCCTCTCGACCCAAGCATGATTTCACCCCTTTGGGAGAGCCTCTTGATGTGGTCTATAAAACTCTTATAGAGAATTAGGTTCTTACTCCTTTAGAAAAGTGTACTTATGACCCACAACCAAGACCTCATTGGTGGAATGATAATGCTTACTATGACTATCACCAGAACATTGGTCATAAGACTTCAACTTGTCTTCAGCTAAAACACAAAGTCCAAGATTTGATCGATAGTGGTGATATTGTTGTGGATGGCCATAACAAGAATTTGGATCACCAAGATTTTAAGTATCCCTTCCCTCCTCATGAGAAGGGTGAGTCTTCAAATGCCAAGAATACCAATGCTAAAGTCAATTATACATACACTAATAATGACAATGTTATTGGTATGATTGAACCTATCAAGATCGAGTATTGTGACATGATCACTTCTAGAGGGGGTAGCGATGCTCCCAAATCTAAGACTCCTTTTATCTTGCATAGCTCTAAACCTCATTTGTCTAAATCTAAAAAATCTCAAGGCTGTGCTAATGTTGTCACTCGATCATGAGGGAGAGTTGTTTTGAAAGGTCCCGATACTTCCACATCCACTCCAAAGCAAACTATGAATAAGAGACCTAATACTCCTGCATCCACTCTGAAACAAATTGGGGATAAGACTAGTATTGGCCCCACCAACAAAAACATGAAATCTATTCCTACAGCTAGCTCAGCTAGTTATAGCATTTTAGATCAACTCCATCGAACTAATGCTCAGATTACCATTTTTGAGTTGCTAAAGATCTCACCTGCTCATAGGAAGATTTTGGATAAGGCCCTTGCTGAGGCAAATGCTCCCAAGAATCTTGATCTTAACCAGTTCCAATCTATGGTGGGTCATTTGACTTCACCCCACTATCTATCCTTTTCTGAAGAAGATGACCACTCCTTGAGTCACCCACATAATGCTCCCTTGCATATAGAGGTCATGATAGGCCCTAAGCACATCCAATGAGTGCTCATAGATAATAGTGTTGGTCTTAATATTTGTTCCACTAAACTACTCACTCAGCTAGGATATGATGAGAATTGCATAGATCCTCACAAAAAGATTACCATCAAAGCTTATGATGAGGAAGAATGCAAGTCCCAAGGCTTAGTCATGCTACCTATCTGCATAGGTCCCATTGAGAGAGATGTTACTTTCCAAGTGCTCGATATCCCTCTTGCCTACAATATCTTGTTGGGTAGGCCTTGGATTCATGAGATGCAGGCTATTCCATCCATGTATCATCAATGCATTAAGTTTCCATTCCATGGAGCAGAAGTCACTATACCCACAAATACCGATTTCTCCTGCAACACTCTTGTGCAAACCGTAGATAGCTTTGTTCCAGAAAATAGAGAATCTATTGAGTTTTATTATGCTAAGCTAAAAGAAATGGAACAAACTTTGAGACTTAAAGATACAGGCATGGGAGAATACTGAATGGAACCTGTGCTATCATTGGCTGCTCTACCTCTATCTCCATGCTCTTATGGGAGACCTTCTGAAGACAACAAACTTTCTAATGCTCCTCCTCAAATATTTTATGATGGTGCCTTTGTAAGGGCCTCTATACCTTTAGAAGATGAGGATGAAGAAAGAGCTATCCGAGCTTGGCTCTGCAATAGAAAAGAAATAGCTGAAACAACCACTCCATCTCCAGATTTAGAGCAAGAACCATACAATGAGGCCTTCAAAATCATGAAGCACTTTGGTTATAAGGGGAGTGGTCCCATAGGAAAGAATGATAATGGATTACTAAAACCCATTGAAGCTACAGGCTGCCACACAAAAGATACTAGTGGCTTAGGCTTTAAAAAGACTCCCTTTCATTTGGGGACCAAGAAATTTGTGTCAGCTCCTGAGCTTGAACCTGAACCTGAACACGAAATTGAAGATGCTACTCCAAAAGTGAATTCAGAGGCCAGCTCTAGTGAAGATACATTTCCATATCCTATTCCTTTAGATCTTGCGGCACTCCTTGTCAAACCTGATGAGCCGATCATACCTGTTCATATGGTAGAGACTGATACTGATACTTATTCTGAAGCTAATTCTGATAAACCTCTTCAGTGCATCAAGTTACATATGAGGAATGGAAAGCAGCACTAAATGATGATCCCAATTTTACAGGTGAATGATATAGGCCACCATATTTTCAAAAGTACTATGAACAAGAACAACTTCAGCAAGCTATCAATGCCACAAGGGATAATAATGAGTTTGATGATGCTACTAATGAAATTCCTACATTGAGTATTGACTCACATGAATATGAGTTCAACTATTTGTCTGATGCTACTTATGATGTAGACATAGATATTATTCATGTGTATGAAAGACTCCTTGAGGTAGGTGAAGGGTCTAGTGCTAGGCCGCATGAATTAGACTCCATTAGTGTCAATGTGTCCTCTCCTTCTGACACAAGGTCTCTTAGGGATTTGAACACTCCTTTGGATGAGATCACACTACGTCTTGACTTGCTCATCGATGCTTTTGAGGGTTATATTGTGAATGCAGTTGAAGCAGTCACTACTTCCCTTTCACTCCACCGTACTGATCTGATAAACTGGAACTCCCCTTTCGAATCCAATGAAGTCCTAACATTCTAGACTGATTACGATCTAGCCTGTTACCTTCATGATATTGAGCCTATGATGTCCTCCACTAGCGAAATTAGTGTCTGCATGACTGAGGCAGATATCAAGTATCTAAGTCAAAAAATTAAAAGAAGAAAAAATAGACGCTCTGATGGTGAAAACCACTTTGTGGCAGTATCAGAGCCAAAAATAGTAAAAATAAAAGATGTATCCATGGGTGAAAACCTCTTTGAGGTGCCCAAGGATGAGATACTTGATGTGCTTCTGAGCCACTTTCAAGAGAGGTCATCAGTATTGATTGAGCCAATACAGCTGGTCAATTTGGGTATAGAGGCTACTCCACAGATTATCCATCTAGCACAATCATTGTCTACTGAAGAAAAAGAAGAGTTCACAAGATTCTTCCAGAGCAAGAAAATAAAATTTGCATGGACCTACTCTAACATGCTTGGATTAGACCCCAATCTAATCATGCATCATTTGTCCATTGCACTAGGTATCAAACCTGTTAAATAGAAACTGCGAAAAATGCATCCACATGTAGCGCTTTTGGTTAAAGTAGAGATGGAAAAGATTCTTAAGGCTGGCTTCATAAGAACTATTGATTATGTAGAATGGATTTCAAACATTGTTCCAGTCACTAAACATGACAAATCCATTCAGGTGTGTATAGATTTCAGAGATCTAAATAAGGCATGTCCGAAAGATGACTTCCCACTACCTAACATTGATATGATAGTTGACATGACAGTAAGATATGAGATGTATTCCTTGATGGATGGCTTTTCTAGCTACAATCAAATCAAAATTATGCCAGAAGATCAAGAAAAGACTACTTTTACATGTGCCTGGGGCACCTTGTGATGGAATGTCATGCCTTTTGGGCTTAAGAATGCAGGAGCAAAATACCAAAGAGTTGTTACTACTATCTTCCATGATATGATGCATAAAACAATGGAGGATTATGTAGATGATACTTTAGCCAAAAGCATGTAGTGAAGAACTCACCTCATAGACTTAGGTCCTATCCTTGACCACATGGAACAATTCAATCTCAGGCTTAATCCAAATAAATGTGCTTTTGGTGTTACTTCTAGGAAACTCTTGGGTTATATCATTTTAGCTAAAGGCATAGAAGTTGATCCTGAAAAGGTACAAGCTATTATGGACATGCCTCCACCCAAGAATATCAATCAAATGAGAGGATTACAAGGAAGGCTACAATCCATCCGACGTTTCATTTCATAGTTGGCTGACAAGTCACAACCATTTACTAAAACTTTGCATAAGAATGTGACTTATGAATGGAATGAGGAATGTGACAAGGGGCTTACTCAAATAAAATAGTATCTTGCTAAACCACCTATACTAATGCCTCCTATTCTTGGGAAGCTACTTATCTTGTACATCTCAGCAACAAACACATCCTTTGGTGCTCTCTTAGCTCAAGAAGATCAGAACAATAAAGAAAGAGCCATATACTATATCAACAGAACATTGGTTTCTTATGAAGCGAATTACACTATCATTGAGAAGGCTTGTTTAGCAGTGGTATTCACTTCTCAAAAATTGTGGCATTATATGCTAGCTCATATGATGAGGCTTATTGCAAAGATTGATCCACTGAAATACTTGTTGAGCAAGGCTACCCTCACGGGTAGATTAGCAAGATGGGTAATGATACTTAGTAAATTTGACATTGAGTACGTGGAAAGAAAATCCATAAAGGGAAAAGCAATTGTTGATCAGTTAGTAGAAGCTCCTTTGAAAGATCACCAACCTTTGAGTATTGAATTCCCAAATGAGTCTATCATGTTGCTGACACATCAATCTTGGAGCATGTTTTTTGATGGATCATTCACTCAGCAAGGATCTAGTGTAGGCATTCTATTTGCTACACCTCAAAGATATTCATTGCCAAAAGCATATAAAATGTTGTTTCCCTGCATGAACAACATAGTAGAATATGAAGCTCTCATTAATGGCATGAAGATGGCCCTTGAATGGCATGTAGATGAGCTCAAGGTCTTTGGAGACTCACAGTTAATCATCAATCAAGCCAACAATGTCTACCAAACTAAAGATGACAAATTGATACCTTACAAAAGGATGGTGGATGATCTCAAAGAATACTTTGCACACATCTCTTTCTAGTAGATTCCAAGGGAAAATAATAAGGTAGTGGATGCAATGGCCACTCTTGCTTCAATGTTACAAATGCCAGAAAATGACTTTAGACATGAGTTCTTGGTGGAGGCATTACACTACCCTACCTATGATATTCTTGAATCCAAGATGATCTATTCAGTCATTGGACATGATTCATCCTGCTACTACCATATCTTTTCCTATCTTCATGACCAAATCATTCCCACCACCTATATTCGGAATGAAAAACATCACCTCATTCGTACTGCTTCACGGTATGTCCTCATAGCAAATGACTTGTATAGACGGGGTCTAGATGGTACCCTCCTTAGATTCTTAGAACCCAATGAGTCCAAGCGTCTGCTAGCTGAGGTACATGAAGGTATTTGTGGGTCTCATTCTAGTGGTTTGACATTAGCTCGAAAACTCATTAGAGCTGGTTATTATTGGCTAAACATGGAAAAAGAAGCCGTTCAATATGCTAAGACTTGCAAGAAATGCCAATTTCATGGGAACCTAATTCATGCTCCTACTCATGAACTTAGTCCTCTCATTAGTTTCTGGCCATTTCAGCAATGGGCCTTTGACTTGGTCGGTCAGATACATCCTTCCTCTTTAAGAGGGTAGAAGTTCATCATCACAGCTACTAATTACATTACCAAGTGGGTTGAGGTAGTGCCTCTTACTATAGCTGACAACAAGACCATTGCTATGTTCATACTAATCTATATCATTTGTAGCTATGGTATACCCTCAGCTATTATCACTGATAATGGGGGACAATTCAAAAATAAGGACCTGACAGACTTATGCACTAAATTCAAAATTATTCAGCATTGGTCATCTATCTATTATCCTCAGGGTAATGGACAAGTAGAGGCTTCTAATAAAACAATTTTGAAAATCTTGCACTGAATAGTTCATAAATCTGGTAGAGATTGGCATCTCTAGATTAATTTGGCCTTGTGGGTCTACAGAACAAGTAACCGAACACCAACGGGGGCCACTCCTTTCATCCTGGTTTATGGAGCAGAGGTAGTATTAACTATTGAGGTTGAGATTCTGACATTGCAAATCTCTCTGAGGGGCCTCATCACTGATGAAGATAATAGAATATCTCGGCTTCAAGAGCTTGAGTTACTTGATGAACGTCAGAAGGTGGTGTTCGATCATCTCCGATCATATGAAAAGAGAATGTCAAAAGCCTATAATAAGAAAGTTAGAAAAAGAGAATTCCAAGTGGGTGATCTCATCCTGAGAGAGAACCCCAAAAAATAGCAACAACGAGTTCAGAAAGGCAAATTTGAACCAAACTGGCTTGGTCCACATGTCATTACTGTAGCATTTGGGTCTGGTCCTTATCGACTCTCTAACACTGAAGGAGAGCAACTCAAAGAGCCTATCAACACTCTTCATCTAAAGAAGTTCTATAGTTGAGACATTCTCGGCATGCTCATGTACATATTCATTAGTTCTGAAAAAATCCAAAAAAATGATATATTGCAAAAAATCCTAAAAATTGCAAAATGTCCTTAAAAAAATGATCATCTTAGTGAAAACCTGGCAAACAGGTGCTTTGATGTATCTATTATCTTGGTGAAAACCTGGTAAACAGGCACCTTGATAATAATAAAAAAAAAATTGAAAATTGAAAAAATACAAAAAAATGAAATATTCAAAAAAATTAAAAAAAAATAAAAAAAAGAGAAAAATACAAAAAAAATTAAAAAAAGAGAAAAGTACAAAAAAATTGAAAAGAAGAAAATGTGCCATTGATGAAAACCTGGTAAATAGGTGTCATGGTAGAAAAAATAGAATCTCTACCAAGATGGTGAAAACTTGGTAAATAGGTACCTCTTGTTTCCTGAGGCTACATCTCATCTCAGCATCGCTTGGCTCTTAGTCTCCCGCTTTAGTCTCTTTGCTTTCCTGCTTTAGTTCTCTTTCCCATTTTCCTGCTTTAGTTTGTTTCCTAGTTTGAGCTCATTTCCTGCTTTAGTTTGCTAGCTCATGCCCTTTCTTTCAGTTGTCTTCAAGATTTTCCTTGACTCTTCATGGATTGGAACTGGTTCACACTTGGGGGCACCTTCCTAGTCTAGGGGGCATTGTCCTATCACTTTCAAAAGTTTTGTTCATGCATCAGTCACCAATGATTCCCGCTGTGTCTGCATGCTGATGCCTAGATACTTTTGAGATTTCTCTCCTTGAGGATCTCCCCTGTATTGGTCACCAATGGTTCTCAGTGTGCCTGCCTACTAATACCTACCTTTCATTCGACCTCTCTCTTTTGGGATCTCTTCCTTACATCAGTCACCAGTAGTTCTCACTGCATCTGCCTGTTGATGTTTCACTTGTGTTTTATTCTCTCTTTTGAGAATCTTCCTTGTATCGGTCACTAGTGGTTCTCACTGTGTTCACCTGCTAATACTTGGTTCGCACTCCAATATCTTCTTGAGACTTTGTCTCTCACGACGGTCACCAGTGGCTCTCACTGCGTCTGCCTACTGTCGCTATCCCGTCGAGACTTCAAATGTTGTTCACTTCTGATTTGATTTCAATCCACTTGAACACAAATGTAAACTAAATTGAAAATAGATTTTGTGTTCCTTTGAAGCATGCTGAGCTTTTCCTTTGCTTGTTTTTTTGTTTGTTTTATCATTTCTCCTCGAGCAAATCTAAGATGTCTTTCTTGGCTAAGAAATGTGAAGACTGGGGGCATGATCTTTTCTTTGCTTTCTATTTGCTGGTTTAGTTCCAATGATCCAAAGAATCTATCTAAGAGGGTTGTCTTTCTATAAGAGCCTTCATCTTGTATTGGATGGCCATGCGTACCTCGACTCATTTTATAATGGATGCTTTGGTGAGGTTGGTTCTTCTCCTTGTCTATTTTGAGTGACTTCTTTCTACTATAAGTAAAATCACTAACGCTTGTCCTATTAAGTGAATGTAAGGGTCACTGTGAGAACTCTTTGGCAAAAGAAGGAACTCTTGTGTGTTTGGTATGTTTTTTTGCAAGCAACATTCAGGTCATTCTAGCAATTGTGCTTTGATGCTTATGTTAACTTGCTAAATCAAAAGGGATAGGTGTTTAGGTCATTCTAGCTTCTTGTGCCTTAATGCTTACACCTCATTCTGACAAATCTAAGACTTATGTCATATTCGTATTCTCATAATTGCAATGTTAGTAAGGATTTTATGACATCTTGTGATCATCCCATGCTTAAACAAACTTGATGATGATAAATATGGTGAGTCCAACAACCAAGTCCTAGGGTTTGCATTTTCATTCTAGGCTTGCATGTAGCTTAGGTTTGCATGTTCATGCTAAGCTTGGATTTGAGATGATATCTTGTTACTCTCTTGATTTCTTTCTATTCATCGAAGGTTCTAATCTTTTGTCCCAAGCTCATCATGACTACACAAGTTTTCAGGATCAAAATTGAAATCTGACATCTCTAGATAGCTCAAAATTGCGTTTTAAATTATGGGACCTTTTGGGATCAGACACTTGTGCATTCAACCTTCTAGTGTCATCTTCCTGCCAGATCCTCATCTTTGCATCATGTTCTCAAGATCTTTTCTCTTTTCATCAAAGTCAACTCCAGTCAATTCTAGTCAACCATGGTTAAACTTGGTCAACAGGACTTCTGCTTTACTCTGATTTGCTTCTGCAACTTCTCAAATCTAGTCTAAATTGCTTCTTCTCTACAACCTCATGTTTTCAATCATCCCTCTTATGTCATCTTTCAATTTCACTCTCGAGGGGGTAGGATGATTGCATCATTTGAATCTTATTGAACCAATTCTTGAATCAGTCTGATCTGAATCATCAGTTCTCATTGCTAGGGGCATCTCAGTGCCTCGCATCTTACTATCTTGTCATCTATCTTTTAGGTATTTGAGAAATCTAACTCAAATCCTTGGTAATCAAGCTTTGTTCTGGAGATGGTTCTCAAAATCTTTTAGGTATTGGGGCAATCTAACCCTAATTCCTAGGGGTCAAGCTTTGTTTTGGAGATGGCTCTCAAAATCTCTCTTAGACTGTTATTTGGGCAATCTAACCTGGGTCTCAGAGGGCTAAGCTTCGTATTGGGCCAATCTAACCCTGATTCTGGAAACAGTCCTAAATTTGGATCTAAATCTCATTCTAGGCATTGGGGCAACCTAACCCCGATTCTCGTCTTCTCTCAAGACCGTTGTCTTTGCAATCTAACTTAGACTTCAGAAAATCATGCTTTGATCTATTTGGTGTCTTGGCAACCTAACCTATACTTCTAAATTTTCTTGTCATCTATCACTTCAAACTATTCTTTGAATCAACGTGTTGTTCGTACATTAATTCAAAGAGGGGAAAATGTAATACCCTAAAATTGGCACCTAATAAATTCGATTAATTTTGGTGCATTATCTTCAATTTTACATCTCCAAAGTCCTAGTTTCCTAGGCAACTTTCTCTCTCCTACTTGACTAGATTCAACTTGATGTCAATTGCAAAGACCATAAATTGCATTAATTAAATATCAAAATTAATTCCTAAAGTCCTTGACTTTAATTAGCTAAATTACCCCTATGATATTTAATTTAATCCTAATGTCTTAAGTGCTTGGAATTAAATTAAATCCACCCCATTTGGCTAATTACCCATAAAAAGGAATTAATAATTGCTTGATATTCGAATGGACACACCTTTTTGAATTAATAATTCAAGATATTCAAAAGGCCACCTATGTGGCATTTTCTATTCTTTTTTATTAAGCAATTCTTGCATTTTTGTCTCAAATGGAAATGAAGGAACAAGAGTTTCAAATCAAGAACCCCTTCATTCTCTTCTCAGGCTTTCCTATTTAATGGACCTCTTTTCTTCATGCAAAGGAGTCAATTTTGAGAGTAATTGAACTATAACACTTTTTAGTCTCATCCTAATTCAACGCTTTTTCATTGCATAATTAGTTTGATATTTCATTTTAATATAATTGCACCTCATATTAGATTAAATTTGCTTAATTGTTCTTAGCTTAATATCAACTTTATTTCAAGTTCTTTAGTTTAAATTGCATTTCATATCTATTCTAAGCTTTTTAGTGTAATTGCATCTTCATTTTTAGATTAATTGCACCTCATTCTAGTTTGATTTTAGTTTTCTCATTTTCATGCTTTCAAATCCTCCATTGTAGATCGGTCTTATGGTTTTTGGCTCTCCAATCTAAGAGTAATTAAACACCCCATCTACATAGGAGGCAACAAGTCACTTCACAATGAATTTCAGATTGAGTAATTCATACTCTCTCTTGTAATTTGATCATGTGAGTAATGACTATGTTGCGTTTGTGCCTGATTTAGAGGTCCACATTCAGACACACACAAGGTGTACTCAGGCCAATCACACACATTTCTCCAATTTGATCAAGGAAATCCCTTAAGGGCCCTGCCCTCAAATAATCTCTCTATGCCTCATATATCTCAATAATTTCTTTAAAATCTATCTTTTCTAACCCAACAAAAGGGTCATTTAATGAGAACACCTCCCTAATCTTATTGTCTATGATACTGATTAAATCATTCCCATTTACATCCTTGACACACTTGGTCATAGGATCATAACACCTAGCAATTTGAATGAGGAGGTCTACGTCCATGAATACTCCAAGGACAATTAATTTCCCCATATCAAACTACCATATATTACTAAGAGGGGCACAAGAATTCCTTTGAGAGTATGCTTCCCTAAACAATATCAAACCATTGTGATCTTTCCTTACCCTAGCATCCCTCATCTAGAGCCCTCTATCATGAAGTCCCTCATTTACAAAATCTCTAGGGTTTTTTGGGACCAATTCTCTTACCCTGGCTACCCCATTATCTGAATGTGGGAGCAACTGCATCAAGTCTTCAAAAACACCCCTATCTTTATACTTTGTCTTTCCCAACAACACCCTCTTAGGTGACATCTTAGCTAGGGTTTTGAAATAATACAGAAATACCAAAGAAAACCCTAAATATTACTGGATAACAATAATCAAGAAAAATAATCTCTTCACACTCCTTTTTCCTTAAAATCTCATGCAATTCTCAAGTTAGAAATTTGGCCCACCAGACACTTTGAAAAACTTTTCCTGATATCGCTCTAAAGAGAAAAATAGTCTAACTTGGAAAGATACTTTGAAAGAGGTAAACAATTCGATGATCAAATCAGGGAATATAATGTTTTGCCAACCATTTACAATTCATGCACATGAAACTCATTAATTTTGCCATTACTAAAAACTGGCGGCTTCAATGTTCACAGGATGCGAACAATGTCACTGAACAAAAATTCAAATTTGAACCGTCGATCCTATTTACTTTTTAGCGCATCAGATGGTTAACAAAATCGGTAGCGTAATACTTTAATACCTTTCCCTAGACTAGTTCTCGACCAATGAGAATAGTCCAAATTATTCATGTGCAAAAAATTATAACCTATCTTAAGCTTTGATCAGACTGGATAGGTGTCAACCTGTCGCTAAAGCGCAAGCATAAGATTTGAGCATCTTTCCTTGGCAGTATAACGACCATCGTAGATCTTTTCCCAACTTAACAAGCCTTTACCATCTTCCAAGAACAATGACCCCCTCTTCACAAATGTCTACGTGGAAACACCTGAAAAACTCTGAAATGCTGACAATTGACAACATAAGAGACAAGTGTCAACCTGTCGCTAAAGCATGAACAAAAAATTGTCAGTATTGCTAGTTTAAGATATAACGATAACCGTCGATGCACTTTAATTGAATGATCATCACAATCTGCAAACTTTGGCCCCACATTCCACTTTATGAAGCTTTCATCAAATCAGAAACTACCACGTTGCACAAACTAGCAAGTGGACTCTTTCCCTCTTCTTTTCCAATACCACACATACTGACAACTACCACATCAGTGTTTATTTTGACCAATGAAAAACAAACATATCAGCATGACATGGCAATTAAAAGCCTACTCCTCAGCCCACATCCTACATGTGAAATTGAATGGTCATTGCTATACCACAAACCTTAAACATCATGCATCTTATCTCAGTGGTACAATGACAGCCACAAGATTTATCAGAGCTTTAATCATTTGAAAATTATAGATCCCACTTTACTACGTCACCCAAGACAAATGTCAACATGAGAAGGCTGCCATGGAACAAAAACTATCAAAACTCTTCCTGGTCAGTAAGGACCTTGATTGGATGCTTGTTGCTAAAGCACATTGATTAAAAAGAAGTCAACTCATCCTAGTGGTACAACGACAACTGGAGAAGTGTCCCACTATTTAATTGGTAGAACACTTTCAAAGATGGGCCCACCTAGACAGATGTCAATTTGTCACCAAAGTGCATGTCAGAGACTCTGACAATTGGAAGCTTAAGATTTAATGACAGCCACTAGTTTTAAAAGGGGTAGTCAGCTGAAGAAATAAATAGGGAATACTAATGTTTGAGGTAAAATTATTAAAAAGGTCCCCGCTGAGTAACCTAGTGACATAACACATGAAGTGGGTACTTTATAAAATATTATAATAGCACATGTGTTAATCAAAATCTTTAATGAACAAAAAGGTAACACTCAAACACATTGAAGCTTATGTCAAACTAGAGTTTTAACAATCAAGACTCACTGCTAGGTTTTAAAACCATGATTTCTCAAAAATCTGAAGTATGAATATTAAAAATTTAAAATAGTACTAATAGTGGCTCATACTTGGGGATGTGTATCTCTTGCAGATACAATGAGAAAATTGGAATCTCTTAGAAATTTTTTGGAAAAGTAGAGCTTCAAGAATTGCCCATGAACTGGCAATTCCATGAGTTCTCCTTTCAAATTCTTCAACAAGTATGAACCTGTTCCCCATTTTTCTTCAATGATGTAGGGGCCTAACCAAATGGGATCAAATTTCCCATGTTTTCCCTTATCTTTTAATCTTTCATTCCACATTAGGACCATGTCACCATTTTCAAAATTTCTCTAAGTAGTCCTTCTGTCATACAAAACCTTACAGCGGCCCTGAATTTTCTCATTTCTGGCATGTGCATCACTTCTTACTTCATTAAATTGCATCAGATCATTAATCCTGATGGTCATTTAATCTTCTAGATCATCATCATATGCTTGGATAAATTGATACGTTTCTAACAAGTTGTTTTGGGGCAATCTTGCATTAATTCCATAGACTAAATCAAAAGGAGCACATCCTCTTGCCTTCTTTATTGTAAGCCTGTCAGCCCACAAGGCTTACATCAATTTAGAATCCCAAGCCCTTTTATTTTTATCCAATATTCTTTTCAATATTTTGATCAAACTTTTTTTATTGGACTCAGCTTGGCCATTTCCCTGTGGATGGTAGGGAGATGAGTATGCAATTCCAATACCATTCTTCTAAAAAAAGTCAACAAACTCCTCTGATCTAAAACACATTTCATTATCAACCACCATGGTTTCTGGACAACCAAACCTAGTAAGGATATTTTGCATCACAAAATCTATTACCACCTTACTACTTACTCTTTTTGAGGGAATTGCTTCAACCCACTTGGTGAAATACAGTTGCTACCAAGATATAAGAGTGTCCACCACTAGACTTATTAGGGATCTCTCCAATAAAATCCATACCCAACTTTTGGAAAGGGGCTTGAACTATAATGGGATTGAGTGGTAGATTCCCACTGAATTTAAGCTTCCCAGAAAACTTTTAACAAGGTTCACATTTCTTTACAAACTAGTGAGTATCTTTAAAAAGCATTTTTCACCAAAAACCTGATATGATGATTTCATGGGTTGTAGTCTTTACCATGCAGTGTCCTCCACAAACCCCATTGTGCATTTCATCTAGCAAGAGTCTGGCTTTATCCTGGTCTACACATCTAAGCAAGACACCTTTATTACTCCACCATAACTCACCACTTATAATTGCATATGTTATGGAATGAAGCTTAATAGTTCTTTTCTTGTTATCATCCAACTCAGGGGGTAAAATCATCTTTTGCAAGTATTTGACAATATCCTTGTACCATTCACAACAATCCATATTGCAAACAAAAGATCTTTGATCTTCCTCCAACATATTTATTTGATTTGTAGTCAAATTGCTTTGAGCCATCAATTTGGCAAGGCCTAACCCTCTTACCAACTTTGTAATATGAATATCAATATTAAATTCCTGGATTCTATTTATCCACCTACATCTTCTTCTTGAAACTTCCTGTTGGACCAATATATCTTTGACTACAGCATTTGGGACATAAGCAACCACTATGGCTCCAACTAAGTAACACCTAAATGCTTTGATAGCCTTGACCAAAGTATAATCTTGTTTTTTGACAATGTCATAATTTAATTCTATTGCTTGTATGGTTTTGCTAAAAAAAGAAATAGGTTGCTCAAACCCATCTGCATTCTTCTATAACAATACTGCTGCAACAGTATGGGCAGATGCAAAAGAAAAGATCTACAGAGGTTTACTGTAGTCTAGTGTTTTCAAAACTGGGGCATGCTTAATAGCCCTTTTGATATCATTGAAAGCTTGCACTACTTCAACATTCCACTCAACCTTTGCCCCCTTCTTCAACATCCTTGATATAGAAATACTAATTTCTGCAAAATTAGTAATAAATCTTCTCAAGATATTTACTTGTCCTAAAAAGGACTGAATTACTTTGACATTCTTTGGTTGAGATAATTTATCAATGGCTTCCATCCTCTCAAGGTCTATTCTTATTCCATCCTTTGAAACAATATGCCCTAGAAGCTTTCCCTCCATCACACCAAAGGAACACTTCTCTAGGTTCAAGGAAACTCCATATTCTAATGGTCTCACAAAAAGCTTTTCCAAATGTTGGCAATGTTGTTCCTCTTTGGCTGAAAATGTTGTAAGGTCATCTTGATACACTACCATAAATCTATCAATAAAGTCAGCAAAAGCTACATCCATAGATCTTTGGAAAGTAGCACTAGCATTAGTCAACCCATAGGGCATTCTTACATAGACATATGTCCCTCACGGGGTTGTAAATGTAGTCTTAAACTGCTCTGATTCTTTAACCATAACCTGATTTTAACCAAAAAATACATCCATCATGGACATCAATTCTAATCCAGTCACCTTTTGCGACATATTTTCCATGTTAGGTAACCCATAATTGTCTTTCAAAGAATTTAAGTTAAGGTTCTTGAAATCAACACAAAGCCTGATATCACTATTCTTCTTTTTGACATGAACCAAATTTGAGACCCAAGTGGAATGTCTAATAGGTTTAATTATTCCAACGTCTATCATCTTCTTGAGCTCTCCCTACATTTTGGGTGCCAAAGTAGGATTTACACACCTCAATTTCTATCTGAAAGGTTTAGTACCTTCTGTTAGGAATGAATGCTAAATGTTTGGCAGCCATTTTGTAGCAGTTGTTGTTGCATTCATGACTATGACTGTCATTGATGTCAACACAGTGATTTATCAAAGACTTGCAGAGAAGCAGACAGAGTTTGGATTAGCACATGTGGGTTATTGTAGTTGGAGCTATGCAGTGTTGAGGATATACTCCTTGATATGTTATATGTCTATGGTTAAGCATGCAGATAGTAATTCATTTATGCATGGAAGTTATGAGAGTTTTGGTGGAAGCAGTATTCAGGTAGTGTTCTTAAGTAGTGGTTCATGGAAATCAGATGATATCTCCTAATCAGGATGGAATCTCATTTTTTTTAGTTAAAGGGATGTTGAAGATACATTGATAGTGATGTGGATGACAATGTAAACTTTGAGGTCGCATGAGTGAAGATTTATTGTAGTTGGAAGCTGATAGCTTTGTGTAATTTTGATGTAGCATGTGGAAACTTTTATGTTGTAATTGTATGCTAACTCATTTGTAATTATTTGAGTGTGGTATAAAGGAAGGAATGTATTTCCTTGATGTAGTGTAGTCAGATGTGATGATGTATGCATGAAGTGAAGAAAAGAGCTAAGTGTGAAAGTGAATTTGTGAAGGAAGACATGCGAAGTACAGAGATCTAAAATTGAGATTTGATGTAATAGTGAGTGCGGTTTGGCATAGTTAGAGAAGAGGTAACATATTATTCTATTGATTAATACAAAGAATATTTGGATAGTGTGTTTAGTGATCTTACCCTGAAGCTATTTGGGTAGTGGGTCCTTCTGTCTTCCAAAACTCTTAACAGGGTTAGAAACCTTTAACAGGGATTTAAAATCTCCTAACAAGGATTCATATGTACTAAATGTATTTCATAAGACTCCTAATAGAGTTCATCCTTTCACAAGGAATATTCATATTAGGGCATCTTTTGTGGGCATCATTCCCACTATGATTTACTCTTTGATCAAGAGGTTCCCTAGTCAACATATCTTGTGTCATTGTGTTATTGTGTATGAATATCTTTCTATGGTTGGTAATTATATTGCTTACATGGTTTAATGTTGTTGAAGATGATAAAAGTTATAATTATCTGATAACTAATTCACCCCCCCTCTCAGTTATCTTGGTGGAATTTACTTTCTAACAATTGGTATCAGTGTGATAGGTCCTTGAAAAAGAAGTTTAACAACTTAAGGTGATCCATGGTGAATTTTAGGAAAGAAATCCCTAAGTTTGATGGAGTAAATTTTGACTGCTCAAAAGAAAAGATGAAGACACACCTACTATGTTTAGGACTTGGTTATTGGTTGATTACAAAGAATGATAAGACTATCATTGAAGAGGACAATCTTGAAACATGTACTGCTAATGAGAGAGATCTATTCATGTGTAACATACTTGCAAGAGAAGCACTTTTAACAACCCTTCCGGAGAATGAGTACAATCAAGTAAAATGTTTGAAAAACTCTCATGAAATTTGGAATTCCTTACACTCTACTTTTGAAGGTGATGAACATGCAAAAAGATTTAGATTACATAATTGGATATGTGCATTTGAAGATATAAGAATGTTGGAAGATGAATCTATTAGAAGTTATATTGGTAGAATGTTAGAAATTATTACAGGTATAAAATCTCATGGAGGAACAAAGACAGAGAATGAAGTGATATGGAAAATTCTAAGGACATTGACCCCTATATTTAAGCAGACAAAATAGATGATTGAACAAGTTATACCTTGTACTACAAACTTTACAAGAGAGACTCTTCTTGGAAGGTTTGAAGCAGTAGAAATGAACCTGAGATTATCAAGAGACTTACCTAGAATGGAGATAGCATTCAGTGCTCTTAGTGTTTTCCCTACTTTGTCAAGAAGCATTAGTGTGAGTGGAGATTAAGCTGGTAGTAGTATATCTAGAAATGAAGAAGATAAGAAGATTGAAGAAGGTATTGCCGTGCTTGTGAAAAGAGAACCAGACAGTAAGAAAATATTTAAATGTTGGACTTGTCAAGAATATGGTCATTTTGCATCTAAATGTCCTAAGAGAGTTAAGAAGTGCAAAAACAATTTCAAACCTAGAAGATCTAAAGAATGTTATTATGCTAATGGTGAAGATCTTGAAGCTAGTATAGAAAGAACTTTAAGTGAAAGTGATACTGAGAATAATGATGACATAGGATTTGTAGCAATTAAAGAAGAGAATCTTAAAACTAATGTTAAGGAAGAAAAAGCATTAGTTTCTCAAGTTGAAAAGAAAGATGATTGGATTATAGACAATGGTTGTTCACATCATATGACTGGAGACATGAAAAAGTTCATAAAGTTTAATGAATATGATGGAGGAGTTGTTAGAGTTGGAAACAATGCACCTTGTTTGATTAAAGGTATAGGATCTATTACTCTTCATGGAAAGACTAATACTGATGATGTTTATTTTTTGGATGGATTGAAACATAATTTTTTGAGTGCTGGATAGTTAGTTGATAAGGGATATCAAGTTTGGTTTACTGAAAAAACTTGTGTGATAAAGGATAAAGATGGAAATCTAATTGGAACTGGATCTAGAACCAAAGGTAATGTATTTCAGTTGAATCCTACTGAGATGACATGTTTGATTACTAAGATTGATGGTAGTTGGTTATGGCATAGAATATTTTGTCATATAAACTTTGACAACATTGTGAAAGTAAGTACTACACTTGCAGTAAGAGATTTGCCTAAAATTATGAAGCCTACTAACATGATTTTCAAAGAATGTGTAATGGCTACACAGAAGAGAATTTCTTTTCCTAGTAAGAAGTTTACATCTACAGAAAAGCTGGAGATTGTTCATACAGATTTGAGCGGTCCTACTAGGACTAGAGGATTCTATGGAGAAAGGTATTTTATGATTCTTGTTGATGATTTTACAAGAATGATGTGGATTGCATTTCTTAAAGAAAAATTTGAAGCATTTGATAAGTTTAAGATTGTTAAGAATAAAGTTGATAATGAATCTAGAATTAAGATTAAATTTTGAGATCTAATAGAGGTGGAGAATTTACCTCTAGAGAATTTAACACCTTTTGTGAAGAAAATGGCATTAAGAGATAGTATTCAGCCCCTAGAACACCTGAACAAAATGACATTGCATAAAGAAGAAATAGATCAATGACTGAAGTAGCAAAAGCTATGTTATTTGAGAATGATTTGGTGAATATATTCTGGAGAGAAGCAGTGAACACAATAGTGTATACAATGAATAGAATACAAATCAGAGCAGACACAGACAAGACACCTTATGAATTATGGTTTGGACGTGCACCCTCAGTTAAGTATTTTAGAATTTTTGGAAGCAAATGTTATATAAAGAGAGATGATGATATTGGAAAGTTTGATCTTAGAAGTGATGACAATATATTTCTTGGATATTCTTTGAAAAGAAAAACCCATAGATGTTACAATAAAAGAACTAAGACTATTTTTGAAAGCGCAAATGTTAAAGTTGATGAAAAGTTCAAAATTTAGGAAAGAATGCTTGATTATGAATCAAATGAAGAAGCTCATCCTAAACCTAACACTGGATCTACTGAACTATTTTATGAAACTGACGGTGATTTTTTGAATGAAAGCCATAGTGAAGTCATTGAAGAACCTACATCTAAAGTGAGATCTGAGATAGTGACACCTAGCAAGAGTTTGTTAAAAAATTATCCTATTGGACAAATCATTGGAAGCATCAAAAGGGGCATTCTAACTCAAAATAAGGTACAAGAATAGTTATGTTTGATTTCTCAAATTGAACCTAAGACTAATAATGAAGCTTGTGAAGATGAAAGTTGGACTAATGCTATGAAAGAAGAACTAGATCAGATTGAAAAAAACAAGACATGGGAATTGGTCCGTAGACCTAAAGACAAGAATGTTATTGGAACTAAATGGGTATTCAGAAACAAGATGAATGAACAAGGAGAAGTAGTAAGAAACAAAGCAAGATTGGTATGTAAGGGTTACTCACAACAAGAAGGAATTGACTATGAAGAAACTTTTTCACCTGTTGCAAGAATTGAAGTAGTAAGAATGTTTTTGGCTTATGCAACTTACAAGAAATTCAAAGTATATCAGATGGATGTGATGTCAACATTTCTGAATGGAGAATTGGAAGAAGTCTACATTGAGCAGCTTGAAGGTTTTCCTTTGAGTCAAGAAGGAGACATGGTATGTAAACTAAAGAAAGCTTTATATGGACTTAAACAAGCACCTAGAACTTGGTATGCAAGACTAGATAAGTATTTGTTAAAATTGGGATTTACAAAAGGAACAACTGATAGCAATCTGTACACAAAAGAAATTGAAAATGGTTTGTTGATTATAGTTATTTTTGTTGATGACATTATCGTTGGAGGAGAAGATGAAGCTAGTGACAAATTTGCTAATGAAATGAAGACTGAATTTGAAATGAGTATGATTGGTGAAATGAAATACTTTTTGGGATTATAGATAACACAGAACAATGATGGTATCTTTTTAAGTCAGACAAAGTACCTGAATGACTTGTTGAAAAGATTTGGAATGGAGAATTGTAAACCAGTTGGAACACCCATGGTGACTGGACATAAGTTATCTAGCACAGATGAGACTTTTGCAGTGGAACAAAAGAAATATAGATCCATGATTGGAGGATTGTAGTATTTGACTCATACAAGACCTGATATAGCACATTCAGTTGGAATTGTAGCAAGATTTCAAGCTGAACCTAGAGAATCACATTATGCAGTAGTAAAGAGGATACTGAGATATTTAAGAGGCACAATGGACTATGGATTATGGTATGAAAAATATGATGATTTTACCCTATGTGCATATACAGATGCTAATTGGGGAGGCAGTGTTGATGATAAGAAAAATAGCAATGGTGGAGCATTTTTCCTTGGAGGAAGATTGGTTTCTTGGATAAGCAAGAAGTAGAATTGAATCTCACAAAGCATAGCAGAAGCAAAATATGTAGTAGAAGCAAACAATTGTAACTAGATAATTTGGATGAAGAAAATGCTAAAGGATATTGGAATAAAGTTTGTTGAACCCATTGTCATACATTGTGACAACACCACCACAGTTAGTATGTCTAAGAATCCAGTATTACATTCTAAGACAAAGTATATAGAGATTAAATATCATGTTGTAAGAGAGAAATTTGCTGAGAAAGAAGTTAGACTTGAGTACATAAGTACAAAGGAGTAGATAGTGGATATATTCACAAAGCCTTTTCCTAAGGATACATTTGAGTATCTGAGAGGTATGCTTGGGGTTATGCCACAGCCTAATTTTGAAAAGTGATGCAGTTAGTTGCATCCATCCAGTGGTATATGAGCCTTATCTTTCTTTTGGATTGGATGTCAGTACTTCCTCTATGGGGGGGTTTGTGTATCTGAGCTAAGTCATGAGGACTCTAGTGAATGTATTTTATGAATAGTGTCTTTTGACATTGGAGTTGTTGTTGACATAATGATGAAATTTCTATCGTTGATGTTAATGGGGGAGAAGTATACATGAAAAACCATCTGAAACATCTATTGGAGAGAACTGAATAGGATAATGAAGCAAAATTTGATTGATGAAGAGGATTTGGAGCAGTAGTGTTGCAGTATTGGATTTTTGGAACATTGGATGTTTTTTCATCTATGTTGCCATCAATGGCAATGGGGGAGATTGTTAGGAATGAATGCTCAATGTTTGACAGCCATTTTGTAGCAGTTGTTGTTGCATTCATGACTATGATTGTCATTGATGTCAACATAGTGATTTACCAGAGACTTGTAGATAAGCAGGCAGAGTTTGGATTAGCACATGTGGGTTATTGTAGTTGGAGCTATGTGATGTAGAGGATATACTCCTTGATATGTTATATGTCTATGGTTAAGAGTGCAGATAGTAATTCATTTATTCATGGAAGTTATGAGCATTTTGGTGGAAGCAGTATTCAGGCAGTGTTCCTGAGTAGCGGTTCGTGGAAATTGGATGATATCTCCTAATCAAGATGTAATATAGTTTTTTTTAGTTAAAGGGAATTTGAAGACACATTGATAGTGATGTGGATGATAGCATAAAATTTGAGGTCACATGAGTGAAGATTTATTGTAGTTGGAAGCCAATAGTTTTGTGTAATTTGGATGTAGCGTGTGGAAATATTTATGTTTTAATTGTATGCTGACTCATTTGTAATTATTTGAGTGTGGTATAAAGGAAGGAATGTATTTCCTTTTTTTAGTGTAGTCAGATGTGATGATGTATGCAAGAAGTGAAGAAAAAAGCTAAGTGTGAAGGAAGACATGTGAAGTACAGAGATCTAAAATTGAGATTTGATGTAATAGTGAGTGCGGTTTAGCACAATCAGAGAAGAGGTAACATATTATTATGTTGATTAATACAAAGATTATTTGGATAGTGTGTTCAATGATCTTACCCTGAAGCTATTTGGGCAGTGTGTCCTTCTGCCTTCCATAACTCTTAACAGGGTTAGAATCTTTTAACAGGGATTCATATGTACTGAATGTATTTCATAAGACTCCTAACAAAGTCCATCCTTTCAGAAGGAATATTCATATTAGTGCATCTTTTGTGGGCATCATTCCCACCGGGGTTTACTCTTTGATCAAGAGGTTCCCTAGTCAACATATCTTGTGTCATTGTGTTATTGTGTATGAATATCTTTCTATAGTTGGTAATTATATTGCTTGCATGGTTTAATGCTATTGAAGATGATAAAAGTTATAATTATCTAATAAATGATTCACCCCCCCCCCCTCTCAATTATCTTGATGGACTTTACTTTCAAACACCTTCTTTCAGTGGAATCTCATGTTGAAAGAGGTCTTCTCTATAAGCCTTGAGGTCTTCATAAGACCAAGCAAAAACATGTCTAAACTTCCTAAGAAGATCAATCAAATTTTTTTTGGTTTTAGGGGACAATGCATTACCTATATAAACCCTTTTGGACACCATCCTTGTGCCCAAATTTATTTCCTCAAGGTCATTTTCTTTATAAGTGTTGGTAGAAAAGGATTTGTCCTTATTATATAATGCTCATTCCAGAGCAACTAATCCCTTGGGAACTCTATTTGATTTTAACTGCAATACTTCCTTTCCAAAGATAACCTCCTTTCCATTCACTGTATCAACATAAGCATTGAAATCCATTTCCTTGTCACCAAAATGAGACTCACATTGTAAAAATCTTAATATGTCATGATCATCAGAAAAAACTTGCCAATTTTCCATATTGTCAGGGATGGAAGGCCTAGCCTGAACTTCTATGTTTGATATATCTTCAAATGTAATGTCTTCTAGTCTAAGACCTACATTAGCTAACAAGTCATCCATTTTGTTTTGACTTCTTTCCATCCAACAAATATTAAAAGCATTAAAGCTCTCTATTTCATCCCACACTGCATTTCTATATTGCTTTAATTTCTGATTCTTTGATGCATATTTTGATCTGACTCAAAGTCACCCACCACTCTTAAACACTTTATACCATGCCTTGATGATAACCTGAGGCCTATCAACAAAGCCTCATATTCTGAAACATTATTAGTACATGAAAAAAGAAAAGTGAAAGATAATTTGAAAGTTTTACCATTTGGAGATATGAGCAATATTCCAGCTCCAGATCCCTCTTTTGGATTGGCCCCATCAAAGTACATTATCCATAGACTATCAATGTTAAACCATCCTTCCTTACTTTTTGATACAAAGGAAGATTCAACACCCTCCTTGATTTCCTTATCTTGGACTTTAAAAGTATTAATGTCGGTATCAAGAAAGCAATTCATGGTGTTTTCTTCTTCTTCTTCAATCATATGTGGAGTTCTAGGTTCCCTGGAGACTTTGGTATTCTGCCCATCAAAATTGAAAGTGGAAAATGACAAATCACACTATATGCTACCTCCCATAGAAGCACTCCACTTTCTTGATAATAACATCCCATATTGAGGAGGAATATCAACCACTAGTACACTCATGGTCAGTTGTTCGCCAGGGTGTGCTGCCAGTCTATAAGGTAAAGCTTTAATAGTACCCACAACTGGAACTTCTCTTGAATCCATTCCTTGAAATCTCCCATGGGGAGTATCCACCTTTAGCCAAAATGATTTCATAACCTTAGTGGGCATAATAGTGTTTGATGCCCCTGAATCAATCATGCAATTTTTTAGCAATTTCCCATTTATCAACAAGGTCAACTAGAAAGGATCAATTGTTCCTGCTGTGGTACTACCAACATTTGTGTCCAAATAAAATTGGGGAATCTTAGAAACAATTTCCTCATTATGACTTTTATTTTCATCATTCATAGTTGCTACTTGTTTCTCAATCCTTTCTATTTTTTGGAAATCTGTGGACACTACACCATTTACCCAATTCATGGCCTTTTCCTTATGTTCTTATATTCTCATCATTTCTAGCAAGGGGACTTTGACAGTAATTTGTGACAATAAATTGCTCATATCAATTGGAACATATTTTGAATCAATCACATCTTGCTTCGCATTTGCAGGTTCTTTACCAACATTTTGGGTGGGAGTATTTGTGGGTTCTTCAATCTGAATCTTAACTTCCTCTTGCAAGGTTGGAACAGCTTCACTTGAAGGTTTAGACTTTATTTTATAAATGATGTTAGGCTTAGCATTCTTCTTCACTTTAACCTTATTAATAACATCAGTCTCCTTCTGCTTATTTTGGGATGCCTTGACATCATTTTCTATCTTCTTAATGAAAATACTAGCAGGCTTCTGACTTGGATCACCAACTACTCTATTTCTTAAGTTGTATTTGGTTTTGGCTTGAGTAACCATATCTTCTATTATCAAAGAAATTTCCTTATCAGACGGCCTTCTCAAAACAACTGTCTCTTTACCCTTCAAAACATTACATTGAACATTATTTAGCTCACTATCCTCATCTGAAAAGACTTGTTGATGGTATGATTCATTTCTAGTCTGGGAATTTAGAATATCCTATTTTTCATCCTTTTCAGTAGAATCAACTTCATCCCACACATGGGAGGAAGTCATGCCACATCTCTGATCATCATAGGGCTCTTCCTCATTACACTCTTGTTCCTCTTGTGAAGAGACACTCTGGGATATGACACAATAATTAGGATCATGTGGTGATTGAAAAACAATACACCATGGGACATCTTCAACCATATTCATTTAGTTTGTTTGTAATGGGTCAGGGGTCCTATCATTTGGTTTATCCTTCCTTTCTAGGAGAATAGGCTTCCCATCCTTCCATTGAGTATTATATGGATAGTTTTGCATTCTTGGCAACTTGTTAAAATTATTAAAGGTAGGCTTTTCATTTCCTACAACTTAATTATTTATGTTTTCACCAGGCTTCATATCCTTTATAGCTTTCAAAATATATTTTAATCTATGATCATACTTTGGTTTCGCACCTACAGGGTTTCCTGGTTCTTTTCTATTCAATAACGGTGACTTGTTATCCTCCCTTCTTCCCAATTTCCCTGAGATTCTGTGGTTACTTTCTATGTTCATAGCCAGCTTATAAGCTTCAACATGACTCCTTGGGTTCTTGTCCCTCAAAAGGTAACCCATTTTAGAATCAAAGGCATTCAAATAAGTGACAAGATAGACTCTATCATCCAATCTGATGACTTGCAAGAGTTTATGCATGGCCTTTTGAAATCTAACATTAAATTCAACAACATCCTCATTAAAATGTTTCTTGATGTTATTAAATTCATTTAACATAAAGCCCTCATTTGTCTTATCACCATACTATTCCTTGAAACAATGTCTAATCTGGTCCAATGAGCCTATGCTACCATGTAGTAAAGCCCTAAACCAATCTCTTGAATCTTTAGTTAAAGATTGTACAAACAACTTCATAATTACATCATCTAGGACAATGTTGTAATCATATATAACATCTATAAACTTCTTTAAATGTTCCTTGTAGGTGATAACATTACTTCTAGTGAACTTGGGAAGTTTTTTCCTAATCTCCTCAGGGATGGGGTTGGGATATCCAGGAATGCCTGTAAAAGCCAATTGTTTATACCTTTCATGAATAGACCCTATGTTAGATAAACCAACACCCTGGGATGTTGATGCATTAGTGTTTGACATAGTAGACATATTGTGCCCCCCTGGTGGGGGAACACTTGTTGTCTGGTTAACATTATTTGCAACATTTCCTCCTTGTGTCAAAGTAGAATTGGCAACATTAGTGGGTCCTGCAGACTGTCTGAGAAAATATATCTTCTTTCTCATCTCTAATGCTGAAGCTTCCAATTCTACTTTATCCAATTCTCTGGCTAGCAATTCTTGCTCCCTTTTAGCCTTCTCAAGATCTGCTTCCAACCTTAGAGCCTGGTCCATAGAACCTTTAGGGCTAGTAGGCTCCGTAATTGAAACTCCCACAGCCTTTTGCTTACTTCTATCCTTGGGATTCCTTATCTCAAAGACCTTTTGAACAACAAGCTGCTCTCCTGTCTATTCAGGTATAGGGACATAATTTATTGCTTCTAGGTCTAAAATTTTTCTTTTCAATGGATTAGCTCTGATCATAGCTTGTCTGATTTTTTTTTCCTTTTCCCTCTCTCTTTTTTGCCTAATAACTGCTTGCTCATGAATTTTCCTTTCTAATTCATATACTTCTTCAAAAATTTCCTCAGAATCAGGTAAAGTTGTTTTAGATTCAATCTAATGTGTTTGAAGATCCTCTTGTTGATCTTTGGACTCATGGAGACCTTGGGGTAATGAAGAACCAAGAGTAAAAGGAGGGACAAAATCTTATCTATTTATTCTCTTACTTCTAGACCTCCTTTCAATTCCATATCTTTTATTAGGGACTACTTTCTTATTATGGGGAAACTTTTCACCCTCTCTCTCTGAAGGGGAATAATAATCCTCATATTGATTTAGACCTAAATCAACAACCTATTCATACTCTGAGGCATTTCCTTCCTAGCTAGGATGGGCAATACTTTCTTGCCTTGAGTTTTCTTTCTACTTCCATGTGAAAGACATGTCATTAGTACTCTTTTCTCTTCTAATTTGACCTTGTCTGGATGTGGCTGGAAGCTCACCCTCCAAAATCTCTTCTGGATGTTCTTTTCTCCAGGACCTTATATTTTTCAAACTCATTGTAATAGAAAAACTTTACTTAGCACTAGTACAGAGATATCTTAGAGTTTCCACCCAGGTAAACTGGGATTCTTTAGTGATTTTAAACAATAGAAAGAATAGGCAAATTTTAAGAAAGGAAATAACTTTGTGTATTCAATGGTAACCAACTGGCTTAAAAGTAAGTAGGCCGAGAGTCTAGCTTAACTTTTACCTACATTATTTTACACAAATTTTACAAAATCCCCAGCAGAGTCACCATTTTGTTGGTTCTTGGATAGGATTTTACACTCCATGAGACACCAATATACCTAAGACTAATATTAAGGAGGGGTTAGTCCCAAATGTGAGAAAGCTTTAGGTAACTGGACCAACTATAGGGACAAGATTGCCCTCTTCACTTCTGGCTCTGCAAAACCAAGGTGGGTGTACCTAATCCAACAAGTATAATTTTGTTCCTTACCTGATACTACATCTAACAACAGATATTAGTGAAAAAGTACTAAATAACTACCTATTAATCATTAACTGTCCATCACTAGGTAGGATACATTTTTTAAAGTAAATGAAAGTAAAATGACTAGTTTTGATTATATATTTGTGATTACAATGATTTCAATCACTTCTCATGAGGCAAAGATAGGTCTATATAGGCCAGTGCCTTATCCATTGGGCATGAGATACCAAAAAATAGAATCAAATGCAAAAATCCTTGAAAGAACTGGTCTTTAAGCATAAATACAAATACCCCAACCCCTTCCTACTTGCAGATAATCCTTATGTAAATCAAATGAATATATATCTCATTCTGAGCAATATTTAATCCAACCCTAAATCAGAACTCAAAGCAAAAATACATACATACTAGTCTCTAGGAGACTTCAAAAATTTACAGAATGAACACAAAGGAGAGGCAAAGACTTGAAATTTGTATTAAGTATAACCTTTGATCATTTGTATATAATATATTTTGAATAGCACGCTTGCAAGATAACAGTATGAACCTGTACTTCTTCTCTATTCCTTGACAAGAAATGATACAAAATATTACAATCCTTGACTGAGGGTTAGGGTTTTCAAAACTTCTATCTTCTCAACACCTAAACTCTCAATGCCTAATATGATTGTGGAAAATCCTTTATATACAAGGAAATGCAACAAGCTACCGATCATATTAGAGTTTACAAAATTCAACCCTAAAACTTTACAACAACCCCACTGGGTTTACAATAAATGCCTCGATTAGATTTGGAGAGATATTTTGTAGATGAGCCACCTTGCTTTATGTCTTCAATTCTTTCCTTGGTGTCTTCCAGCAAATCTGATTTCCATTCTTCCATAATTATCCCTGTAATAAATACATTTTGTATCTCAACCACCTTAAAGACTCAAAAATCTATAATCCTTGTTTGGCTCAAGAAGTAGGTGGAGTATCTACTTTTTTTTCATGGGGGATGTACTGGTACTTCCACCTGTTATACACCTCTTCACTTGGGAATTCAAAACTTGCAAACTCAACCTTCCTGTTAGATAGCTATTCCCATTTTCTCTCCATTTGATTGACCTCTTGCTGAATAAAATCAAACTTTGATTTTACGGTCATCAATAACTTGATGGTGCTAATAAAAGAATAAGTGTCATTTAAAACACTAGTTACTCTTTTAGACAAAAGTGCATCCATCTCTTCTCTCCACTCATATAATTATTTTAATTTTCCAATATCCTTGAACAAACTTGGCACTATCTCTAAGGTTGGATGTGTTAATTCCCTTCTTAACACATTAGATTTCCTCCTAAAACTATCTAGAATAATGTCATACTCCGCTATTTTCTTCCCAGACTGATGTACTAGCTTAATCATTGGATCAAGATCCTACTGGCATTTAGATAGCCAATGAAATAGCTTCACACTTGAATATCTTTCAATCCATCTATTCAAAATTGGTCCTAACTCAATCTTATCTTTATTTAAAGCTACAAACAAGACTTGCAACTTATTTACATGAGTGAAGAAAACAGAGGGCTTCAGATCATGTGAAAACTACATTATCACCTTTGTCATCTTCTTCTCATACTTATGATTTACTAAGGATGTAGCCTTTACATGTTCATCCTTTTCCTTCTCTAGGTGTACCCTAATTTCCCTTAATTTATTTGTGTCCTCTATCAATTGTTGCTTCTCTCAACTGCCTCTTGCATCTATATTTGTTTCTGGGAATTGTGATGGTGGAAACTCAATGATAGGAACTGATGAAGAAGCCACTATAGGCTTGGCATAAATCATCAATGGTGGTGATCTATGATCTTGTGGTCCATACAAGTTTGCAATCAATTTATCTTTCTGGATCAAGTCCATTTTTAACTCATTATAAGACTTAAGGATTATTTCAAACTTAATCCTTAGTTCTTCATTTTCTTGTGCATCCTTTTCTACCACTTTCACATTAAACTTGGTTGTCTCCAGAATGATGTTTCAGGCCTCAACACCAGAGGCCTCACCTACTCTTTGTACTAGCAAACTATGAGCATAATCTGAAGAGAGAGCTTCTCTTTTTCCTTTATTTTCTTCCCTCTTTAGGGACCACATAACCAGGGCTGCATGATCATCAGAAAAGGTAATACCCCTAGCATCTTGTTGGGCTTGCTCTACAGTAGTGAGGGTCCTTTACTTTTTCTAATCTGATAAAAAACTATTGCATCTGCAATATCCCACTCAGGAAGAATTATCACTCATGCAGTATGGATCATGGCCCTTCCCTCCTCAGGGGTGATCTTTTCAATTTTCTTCACAATTTCCCCCTTAGTTTCATTCTCAATTTCGGTTATGTCCCTATCAGGGAACTCCTCTTTATTTCTCTCACAAATCTCTTTAAATTGTTTTATTTTCATTCTCCACAAAAACTTAAAGAATGCCCTAGTCTTTATAAATGTATTATCAGCAATAAAAGAATCACTAGCTTGTTTCAAAATTGGGTCAATTTTCTTACCCTCAAAATCTGCAATAGTAAGATCCATTTCTATCTCTTTGGGTGCCTCTGGCACTCCCTCTTGTAATTCATCAGTGGAATAAAAATTATCCCCCTCATTTCTCATCTATACTAACTGATCAACAACCCCTTGTTCATCTAATTGTAAGGAGGATTGAGAGGGAGAGTATACATCCTTCTCAGGCCTTGACTCTTCCCGCTTCTTCCTTTTTGGAGAGGGCTCCTATGCTACTAGGTAACCTATAGGTCTTTTCCCTTTATAAGTAGATGGAACATTTTCATCTTTTTGCTGGACTGGGAGAAGAACACTATAGCCCTTTCTCTCTTGCACAGTGTAAGTTCCCCTTGGGGTCAATTTTATGTACCTGGGCTGGCTCAAAATCCTATTATCTCTCTCAAGATCTATCTTGCTTACCATGACCCTCTTCTCATTTACTGCCTGCATAATTCCTTCAAAATTCTCCATGAGAGCATCTACCTTTCTAGCCCATGGCTCAAAATTCTTCAAGGGGTCATAACTTTTATCAAAATTTCTAATAAAATCTACAGTCTTCTTGTAGATTACCCACTTCTCTTTCTTAATCTCTTGAGTTTGGAGATCAAACTCATTCCTTATTATATCTTCAGGAAAATTAAATTGATGCTCAAAAGGAGAACACCTTATCTTTTCTCTAAACATCCCTAGCAAGAAACCTGCATTGTCTGCACACCTGGCTACATTTGTAGCCATTCTGTAAGGTTGTAAGACCCAATTCAAATGCACCTAGCCCTTCTTAGTAATGACATATTGGTGTGAAATTATAACATCTGGGAAAAAAGTTCCCCTTCCTTTACTAGTGAGGATTGTCTCTTGTAGATCACCAATCTACCTCAGAATTTTTGCATACCCTATTTTCAATGGAACTTGGTAAGGCAAAATGTACGGTGCCTTCCTGAAACTATATACTCTAAAGATTGTAGAAAATGGATACAATATTATGTCACCAAAATTGTGTACTATGGTGATATCCTGACAATACTCCTTAGGTCTGATTAACCTCAACAATTCCCTTGGGATCCTAGGATTTTCAAAACATAACACTGTCCTAAGCCTTGAAGCAAAATTTGTCAGAGACAAGGAAGTTGGCTTCAATCCTATCCCAAGACAAATATGTTGTCCATAACTAAAATGGCAGTGTTTCTCCATTCTTCTCCTTGAAAATATTAATTTTTGAACTAAAAAATTGTTCACCTGTGTATAAGAACATATACATTAGCATAGAGTACCACCCAAAAGGCCTGCTTATCTTCATGTTCTTTATCCCCATTAATCCATCATGGATTAAATTAGCAAGGTGAGAGGGAAAGTCAAAAATTAGTGCCAACTGTGGGTGTAAAGATTGTACCATTATAAACATATAAGGGATTGGCATATGGGTTGCCTCATCATGTCCCAAAATCAAAGTTAAAGACTTGTAAGAACCTTGTGCATGTAGACTGAATAAATCCAACTTAAAAGGCTCAGGTGTACTCGAGCTAATCACACACATTGCTCCAATCTGATCAAGAAAATCCCTTAAGGGCCCTACCCTAAATAATCTCTCTGGGCCTCATATATCTTAGTAAACTCTTTAAAATCTATCTTTTCTATCCCAGCAGAAGGGTCATTTAATGAGAACACCTCCCTAATCTTGTCCCCTATGATATTGATTAAATCATTCCCATTTACATCCTTGACACACCTGGTCACATAATCATAACACCTAGCTATCTGAATGTGTAGGTCTACATCCATGAATACTCTAGGGACAATTAATTTCCCTATATCAAAATTGCCATATATAACTAAGAGGGGCACAAAAATTCCTTTGAGAGTATGCTACCCTAAACAATATCAAACCATTATGATCTTTTGCTACCCTGGCATCCCTCATCCTGAGCTCTCCATCATGAAGTCCCTCATTTACAAAATCTCTAGGGTTTTTTGGGATCAATTCTGTTACCCTGGTTGCCCCATTGTCTGAATGTGGGAGCAACTGCATCAAGTCTTCAAAAACACCCCTATCTTTATACTCTATCTTTCCTAACAACTCCCTCTTAAGTGGCATCTTAGCTAGGGTTTTGAAATAATGCAAAAATACCAGAGAAAACCCTAAATATTACCGAATAACAACAATCAAGAAAAATAATCTCTTCACACTCCTTTTTCCCTAAAATCTCATGCAATTCTCAAGTTATAAATTTGGCCTACCAAACACTTTGAAAAACTCTTCTTGATATCACTCCAGAGAGAAAAATAGTCTTGCTTGCCAAGATACTTTGAAAGAGGTAAACAATTCAATGATCAAATCAGGGAATATAATGCTTTTCCAACTGTTTACAATTCATCCACATGAAACTCATTATGTTCACCATTATTGAAAACTAATGGCTTCAACGTTCACAGGACATGAACAACATCATTGAACAAAAATTCAAATTTGAACCATCAATCCTATTTACTTTTCGGTACATTGAACGGTTAACAAAATTGGCAGCATAACACTTTAATACCTTTCCCTAGACTAGTTCTCAACCAATGAGAACAATTTAAATTATGCATGTGCAGAAAATTATAACTTATCTTAAGCTTTGATCAGACTAGATAGGTGTCAACCTATCACTAAAGTGCAAGCATAAGATTTGAGCATCTTTCCTTGGCGGTATAATGACCATCGTAGATCTTTTCCCAACTTAACAAGCCTTTACCATCTTCCAAGAACAGTGACCCCACTTCACAAATGTCTACATGGAAACACTTGAAAAACTCTGGAATGCTGACAATTGACAACATAAGAGACACGTGTCAACCTGTCACTAAAGCATGAAATTTTTTTTTTAGTATTGTCAGTTTAAGATATAACAATAACTGTTGATGCACTTTAATCGAACGATCATCACAATCTACAAACTTTGGCCCCACTTTCCACTTTATGAACCTTTCATCAAATTAGAAACTGCCATGTTGCACAAACTAGCAAGCAAACTCTTTCCCTTTTCTTTTCCAATACCACACATAGTGACAACTGTCACATCAGTGTTTATTTCGACCACTGAAAAACAAACATATCAACATGACATGGAAATTAAAAGCCTACTCCTCAGCCTACATCCTACATGTGAAATCAAACAGTCATCGCTATACCGCAAACCTTAAACATCACTCATCTTATCTCAGTGGTACAATGATAGCCACAAGATTTATCAGAGTTTTAATCATTTGAAAATTCCTGACCCCACTTTACTATGTCACCCAGGACAAATGTCAACATGAGAAGGCTTCCACAGAACAAAAATTGTCAGAACTCTGCCTTGTCAATAAAGACCTTGATCGGACGCTTGTCGCTAAAGCGCATTGATTAAAAAGTAGTCAACTCATCCTAGCAGTACAATGAAAAATGTAGATGTGTCCCACTGTTTAATTGGTAGCACACTTTTGAAGATGGGCTCGCCTAGATACATGTCAGTTTGTCACCAAAGTGCATGTCAGAGACTTTGACAATCAAAAGCTTAAGATTTAATGACAACGACTAGTTTTAAAAGGGGTAGTTAGCTGAAGAAATAAATAGGGAATACTAATGTTTGAGGTAAAATTATTAAAAGGGTCCTTGCGGAGTAACCTAGCGACATAACACATGAAGTGGGTACTTTATAAAAGATTATAATAGCACATGTGTTAATCAAAAGTTTTAATGAACAAAAAGGTAACACTCAAACATAACGAAGCTTATGTCAAACTAGGGTTTTAACAATCAAGACTCATTGCTAGGTTTTAAAACCATGATTTCTCAAAAATCTAAAGTATGAATATTAAAAATTTAAAATAGTACTAACACCTTTTACTATGAATCAATTCCTAGAAAAAAAACTAGTCTAGATTCGGGTTGAATCATGACAGATGCATAAATGGTGATTTTTGAACTTTGACAAACATGGGTATCAATTGAACCACAATGCCTCCCTCCTATTTTCATTTCATCACCAAGGATACAAACAAAACCATGCACTGATTACCTTATACTACTCATGTGCTGGCTATAAAAAAAGAATAAGCATCCTCATGTCAAAACTGGCAGCCCCCTTATGCATTGGTTTCCCTCCATACACTCATACACTGGCATTCTTAGATCACAAACTATTCTATTAGCTTTATCTCACAAAGGCATGAGTCACCTTCACAAAGTTTCATGCAAAGCAACTTCAAATCATAGGTATCCTTTATGTTTAAAAGCTGGCACTCTTTGACATTGTACAGGACATCCACCTTTTGTTTGATGCTAATGCTTTCCTCTTGCATCTTTTGTGTGACCTACTCCTTTCTAACATAGATGGCCTTGGCATCTGCCATGAACCTCATCCCTTTTAATGAGCTGGTTACCTCCTTGGTATCATGTTGAGGAGCCATTTATATCTCTAGTGCACAAATGTCAATCCCCTACACAATGCGTAAACTCCCACATTCATCTTTGCACAGGGGTCTTCCTGTACATTGCGCAAGGCACTGTCATCTTCAAATGTGAATAGCCTCAAATTATTTCATGAAATGTGGTGTGATAGGAAGCCCCTTCAACTCATTGCATGGGCCTTCACCTTTCTCCATTTTGTGTGGGCCTCCACTTTGTACATGCGTGAGTGCCTCCTTATACTTGCGCAAGCCATTCTCTCTCACACACTTCACTAGCACAAAGCTTGGTGCCAACAAAGTGGTGACCCATTTAACAAAATGGTAACCCCCTTTTATATTGTGTAGATGTAGTATTTTTCAAAGCCACCATTAATTTGGTGTGTTCAGACATCTCAATACACTAGCACACAGAATTTTCATGTGCGGTTTGCACAAATAAATCCCTTGTACAAAAAACTATTTTGGATGCCCAGTATTTTCACCTTTGGCAACTTCATTTTCATGGCATGCTCATTCACCTTCATCACTCTGAGAGAACCATGACATGCAAAATGTGTTCAAAGATATAACATCCCACAAAATGGGGCATTCATATTTCCTTGAAAATACTTGAGTGTGCATGACACCTCCGTTAACCAAAATGGAGACAATAAATAAGAATAAAACATGGTGAATAAAAGAAGCCAAAAACACCATTCATTTTTCACTCTTCTACACAACTACCAGATAACACTAATTGGCACCTTAAAACAACTTTGAAAACTGATCAGATATTCTCACCGGATTACACCATCAGGGACGCACACTAACTTCCAACATTATAATATGCTTGCCAAAGGATATTGCCCAAAAAGACATAAGCCAAAAGATACAAGTGACCAAACGTGGTCACTTGAACAATTGATTCTATCCACATGACCGAAATCACACAAGTTGGCTCTGGAACTGGCCTTTAAAACTGACCAAATGAAACTATCAAGACTTGACATCTGAGACACTGAATCACTTTCATATAGGGAATATGAATGCATGACTAGCTTCCTCAGAAAGTCACAATGCCAAACACAATAAAATGCCAAAGTCAGCCTGTTAGATATGTTCAGAATGTAAAACAGTAAAAATCATAGAAATCTGATTTAGAAATGGCCTGGAAAAGTGGTCACATGGATTGGCAAGGACTTGAAAATCACCATACACTTAGTCTTCCAAGTTTACAATATGGAACCACACTCAATTATGCCAGACCTTACACAGGGCACAAACTAGGATACCTCAAATTAGGGCACTTATAAAACTAGATAGTACATGCTCAAAGAATCTTAACAAATTGCAAACAGAATGAGCTTAGCAAATAGGTCAAAAAGCACATGGGGTGCTAAAAATTAGTGAGATGACTCACTCCCATGCCTAAAATATGATGCCACAACTGGCATGCCATGACCAATCATAGGGGAAAATGTATTCAAATGCAAATAGGGCCTGCTACAACAAAATGACACTTAGGCACAAATGCAAATTTGGACAAGTGCTCAAAACAAGACATCATGAAACAACTTGAAACCTGACTTTAATGACCTGAGATGTCTTCAAATGCCAAAAAAAAGGTGATAAGAACTTGACATGCATGGAGAACCTCATAATTGCATTTGGGCAAATAGGCACCAAAGCATTTATAGGGCTTCAAATTGCAAAAATTTAACAAGGTGCTCAAAAACCCATGTTGTATTTTTGAGTACCAACAGTGGCTCTAACTATGGTTGTGTACCCCATGTGGGCATGCAAATAATCCAAAATCTTTGGTACAACAAACCACCCAAAGAGAATCATCTTGACACCTTTTACTTCAACTTTACAAAACTCCGAACCGGGAACCCTTTACTAAAATAAAACACACAATTGAAAGGGAAAGTGACTGTACATGAACTTACAATATTTACACAAAGGTTCAAAGCCCCAAAATTCCAATCAGCCTTTACCTCTATCAAATAAATGATTCTCATCTCCATACAACAGAGGTAAACTAAGACTATGTGTTTCATCTAGCCAGTTAGAAACATTTTGGCCCACTTTCAACATATCATAGGAAAAATGATTAACACACTCACCATTATCTGACAAGGGAAAGCCATCAGGATGCCATGAGTATTGATCACTTTGTGACATTAAAATTTCACATTCTTCATTGTCACTTCCATGCTAAAAAATGAAACATTCAAACTCCACATCATGGGAAAAAAGAATAAAACAATTCTATCTCACCACCTTGCAAACTGAGGTAGAGCCTCTCAAAACAAATCTTTGATTGCATAAAACCAAAAACATCTTGTTGCTCACAAAATACATCTACAACATTTAGAAAAGAATAAGCTCCATCAGTGAGTGACCCATTAGTCATTAGCAAATCTGAGAATACACTTTCAGATTTACCATATTCTTTAGCATCAAAATGTAGACCACAATCACAGTCAGCAAGCTCTTGCAAATCTAAACACTCACTAGTACATTCATCATTATATTCATCAAAAATAACATTATCAAAATCATCACAATGAAATGCACTTTCACATTGTTGATTTAAAATAGGAGAAGAGACATCAAAATGTGTCTCACTCATCAAGCCATCATCCGAATCACTTTCATCAAAACTTATATTTATCAGGCATGAAATTCTAGAAATATACTTGGGAGTATACCTTTGAAAATCAACATCCAAGAGATTTGAGATCTGCTCACAACTTAGGAAGCACTGAACATCACATTTCATCTCTTCATTCTTATTGTTGATCCTGAAAGTCTCTTCCCCATCTGAAACCAGGACTGACTTTACTTGTCTCACATTACCTTATGTGAAGTAGCCACTATAGGAGCTATCATCTGCATTGCAATCATGTTTTTCATGTTCACACAAAACATCACTAAACTGAAACAAATAATCATTATTATCATGCTAAGAAAAGGGGAAATCTAAAAGCTCAAGGAAATCATTATTAACTAAAAATTCATCTTCCACTCCTTGACACTCATAAGTTTCATCATCAGCACAATAACCAGCACTACAACCATCATAGGACTCAGCATCCTTGAATGAACTAGACTTAGCATGATTGAATTTAGCATTTATAAAACAGTCTATCCATTCCTTAATATTTTCTAGTGCTTCATCTTTTAGGGATACAGTCCAACCGACTAATTCAGGCATAGAAAGTTCTAGGAACATCTCAGCATACTGGGATTATTGAAAATCTAAACCCATAGGGAGTTCACTACATACAACAAGAAATTTCTTGTAATAAGATAATGTAGACTCCTCTTTTCTTTCTCCTATTGCACATCTTAACATCTGAATGCAATTATGCTGAATTATTTTATTTATCAGATGAAGTTAATTATTATAACTTCCTAAATTTGACTGAAAACTTTCAGATCCAGAAGCATCCTGACTTATCACAGCTGGGAACTTCATTCTAACATACTAACAAAACAATAAAGCTTATTCTCATGATAGTATTTCTATCCAATTTCATGAAACCATTGACTTCATTAAACATCAACATATTTATAATACTCTTTAGAAATTGAATCTTCTATCCAGAAATATGGCATGAACTTTCAAATTATTTTCCCTTCTCTTTAGTGACTGAATCACTTATTTAGGGATTGTTTTTACTTTGATAGAAGATTACTTGGAAGTGTTGTTGCTGGTGTAAAATATTGATCTGAAGCTTTCCTCAAATCACCTTTCAAATCCCAACAGAGCTGCCACCTCTTTGTAGATGACCAATCTTGAATCAGCTGAGAACCTTTATCTCACACCTGGACCTTCTTTATCAGCAAACATAAAATAGCTTTGCAAGATGCACTCTTTGTCAGGATCAAAAAATAAATTGCAATTTCATTTTACAAAACACTGATCAAATAGAGATTCAGAGTCGCCACTCACATTTAATGAGATAATATAACAATTTGAAAAGAATTGACTCTATAACCAAACTGGACTAGACACTAGGATGATTTAGCAAAGCAAGGAATTGGACATCTTAAACTTTCTATCATTTATCTTAGTCCCCAGTAGAGTCACCAATCTATTAGTGATTTTTCTTGTTGAATCCTATAACAAGTCTTAAATACTTCAATTGAACTCTATGATTTCTAAACTCATGACTCAAGAAAGAAAAGAGTAATTGACAAGGAGAAACTCCTTCTGCACTTCGAGCTCCACAGACCCAAGTGGTTGTACCTAAAACATACCAAATCTTCATACATAAACACTTTCTCACTAAACCCTTTATGCAGACATGAAAATCAATGGATAGTAACAAGGATATTCACCCTTCTTCTCTTTGAACTAAGAGGCTTAGGTAGGATAACATATCAGATTCACTTCTACAAGGAATCACCAAAAGCACTTGCACTATTCAATGCAATTTACAAACATTAATACTCTGAAATTGGAAATGTAAAGTGATTTCAATTAATGATTTGATGATGAAACTATAGGACAAGCAAGAGACCAGTGCCTTGTCTATTTTGCAAAAGAGTCAAAACAAACATGCATTCCCAAAAAACCCTAACTCCAAACTCAAAGAAACCAAGTGAAGTGCCTTATAAATCACTTTTCTCACTACAATTCCTGGACATCAGATTAATGTATAAACCTTAAATTCTTAGAGCATCTATTCAAGATTGAATCTCTCCTTAAAAGAAACTTAAAAACAAGATCACAACTACCTTATAGCCAATGCATCAAAATGCCTTACAACTAATACACAAGAATTAAGACCAGATACACAAAGACATCAACAAGAATTGAACAAGGATTCCATTTTTCTTTATTAAAAATTCATCTTGTTCAACATATTTACAAGACAAAGAAACATAGAGAAAACAAGAAAAAAGGCCTGAATACTACCTAGCAACATAAATTTTTAACATCTTTACAAAATGAGAGAGAAACAAAGATATAGAAAATGTGGTCAGTTGAAAACCAACTGACAGTTGTCCATTCTTGGCATGAAAATATCTCTAGGTTTTCCCACATCTTTCTCTGCAACTGATTCCCTCTAACTAATCCACTTTCTTCAATCATTTCTCAAACCAACTGATTATGATTATGGCCTCAAAATTCAAACCCATACTGCTCTCTTCCACTTCACTGAAAATAAAAATAATCATTGCCATTGGATTCCTTGTCTTTTCCTATTTTCAAAAACATATAACACTTATATGTTTGGAAAAAAATTGAATTTCCAAGACATTTTCCCATGAGTAGGCCCATTTTTTAAATTTTTGAATTTTTGCCTAATGTTTGAACTATATCAATTTCTTAAATTCTTTTAAATCTACAATTTTATATCAATTTCTACACTTTATCCATAGAAGCCATCGAGAAGCACCAAGTGTCATCATTTGATTGGGTGCTCAGACAAACTCAATTTTTAACCCCCAATTGGGAAATCTGGCGACTACATGTATTCTCTAAATCTTAGAACACTCTGACTAACCACGGTTAAGCTTGGTGACCACAAAAAATAGCCTATCTTTGAATCTCTGAATTCTTCCTTGACCATGGGTTACATCTGGAGAATGGGCGACTGAGCCCATTCTCCCAATCTCAGAATGAATTTTCACTAACCGTTGGGACTTGGAGAACCGATGACTAGTGTATCTCTAAATCTTGGAATAACTTGGCCTTAACTACTAGCATTCAGCGACCTAGCAACTAGCAGTTAGCTAACCACCCGCTGAATCTCATAGTCATTTCCTAACCACCGATTTCATTGTGCGACTACATGACCCCTCACCACATGTCAACTCTGTCCAATCATCACACCATCACCCTCCTACAAAATATCTTTAGCCTTGGACCTGCTAGCATGGAAACTGAGGTGCCATTGTGAAGGGTCACGTGAGCATGGCCCCCACTTCATCTTCATATTTCATTGTGTGAGTGGACTTGGTTATATTCACCACAAAGACCCATTTTAGCATTAATGTGGGATAATCATTTTGCAAGTTTTAAAGACCTCCCTCACATTTTTGTTCAAAATTTGTGGGGCCCACCGTGCACATAGACCTCTAGCCAAGGGCCTGCCAAGAGCCTCTGCTCTTTACTTACAATGCATTGTAAGTGTTAGTTTATAAAACTACTCTAAAAGCCCACCTTTTAGCCAATGTGGGATATATGTCACTGTGGATTTTTAAAATCTGAGTACCCAATTTCATATGTGAATGCATGCCCTATTCTTAGCATGAGGCATCATAGCACATACACCTCCACATTGTACGTATGTGGATCTCCTTGCAAAAGGGCATCCCTCAAATTTAACATGGGCCCCCAAACATTGTGTGAAACATCCTTTTAACGGCATGAAGTAATACTCCTTTCAACATGCATAACCTTTAATGGCTTACTCATAACCAACAACCAAAATTTCCCAACAAACCTTTTCCTATGAATCAATTCCTAGAAAACAAACTAGTCTAGATTTGGGTTGAATCATGACAAATGCAAAAATGGTGATTTTCAAACTTTGACAAACATGGGTATCAACTAAACCACAATGCCTCCCTCTTGTTTTTGTTTCATTGCCAAGGATACAAACAACACCATGCACCAATTACCTTATACCACTCATGTGCTGGTTGTTAAAAAAGAATAAGCCTCCTCACATCAAAACTGGCAGCCCCCTTATGCATTGGTTTCCCTCCATACACTCATATGCTGGCATTCTTAGCTCACAAACTATTCTATTATCTTTATCTCACAAAGGTGTGAGTCACCTTCACAACGTTTCATGCAAAGAAGCTTCAAATCACAGGTATCCTTTATGTTTAAAAGTTGGTACTCTTTGACATTGCTCAAGACATCCACTTTTTGTTTGATGCTAATGATTTCCCCTTGTGTCTTTTGTGTGACTTGCTCCTTTCTAACGTAGGCAGCCTTGGCATCTATTGTAATGTCCCTACCAGGGAACCCATAAGGAATCAGGTCTTATGACCAAAAATTGCAACTAACAAAATTTTTTCCTAGCATTACATCATTACTATTTCACATTTACATTCCTTAAGGTTCCCTTAATGAATTCATTCACTTACATCTTTACATTACTTATCCAAATTGAATTTCATTTCCTTTCTTTACTTTCACATTTTAGAACTTAAGAGATAGGGTAAGAAAATAACATTTCACTTGCAAATATATTTCCTACTTTATATACTAATTTCATTTCTCCTTCCTACACATTGAATAACTATTCCTTACAAAACTACATCTTAACATAATAAACATTTTCTTTCATTGCAACATAGGAGAGATAGGAAAGATCATTCAACATTACATTATACATTTACAACTTTAATCTTTCAAATAACAACCCTTCAAACAAGCCTAGAACTATCCCTCCCAATTACATTGCTTTTCTTTTCAATTACATCTTTCTGATAATAGATCTCATAATAATAACAAGTACATGAATGGCCCAAAGGCATTACAACGTATCCTTACATCTTTATTTTTAGTAACAATGATACAATATAAAAGTCTTCATAGAATTGAACATATCCAAGTCACGAGCCACGAACAAGACCTTGAAAGATTTTTGCCACCCAACCATGTGAAACTGGTGAAGTTCCACCCCCCATGCTAGGAGATAGAACCAAGATACTCACAAGGCCCTAAGCAATCTAAGGCTCAATAGATATAGAAATCCAAGATTCAAAGAGAACATAAAATATCATCATGCTATAACATAGAGGTCAAGGTTCTAGGATACCACCTAAGTGAGTGTCATCACACAACCTATATATTGGGATCCTTCCTGGCAACCATGTAACCTTGGTCCCCCCTTTATGAATAGGGATCCATCTTGGTAGTTATCCCTGGTCCCAATACTCCAATCAGGTCTGTGTGGCCATTATTATATTCTCTTTCATTATCGTTTGAATCCCCCCTTCCCAGGTTAATTTTTCAGGTTATCAATTTTTACAAACCCACCCATAGGATCATCTGGCAACCACTTTAGGGTTCCAACACCTATGGTGAGACACTCACTTAAGGTTCCTATCCCCTTACCCCACACACACACAAGCCATGAAAACCTCAAGTAATCTCAAAATGATCCATCTCATAGGTCTAGGGAACCCTCCGGTGCACTCAGGCCACCCAAACAAGTTCTAAACTTATATTATGGACTCTACCAAAAGCCAAGGATGAGCAAAAGCTTAAACTCAAAACCATGTATAGAAATTCATTAAACACAACATAAATATTCCCACATGCATTGACACAACATTCCATAGCTTATTTCAAAAATCTAGGAAAAAGTCTCATGTGCCTGAAATTTGGCTAAGTCTGAATTTTTAAGAAACCTCAAAATTAGAAATTGTATCTTAACTCCCATGAATCTGAAACCTATCCCAATCATCTCAGAAGGTACCTAAACCCTTTATACAAGTATAACTTAAAGTATAAGAAATTACGTAAACTTATACTTAAATGTTATACTTGTATAGAGCCTGTTTTCCTCGGTTAACACTAATCTACTTGGTTGATATAGTTTTGGTTAGTTGACACTACTTGGCTCAATTGACACTAGTTTGGTCAGTTATCATTTCTTTTCTCAGTTAACACTGCTTCGGTCGATTAACACTGCCTTGGTCAGTTAACACATAAACTGACCTGTCTTGGTTAACACTAAACTGACCTAGCTCGATCAACACTAAACCGACCTGGCTCGATCAACACCAAACTGACCTAGCTTGGTCAACTTGTATAAAGCCTATTTTCCACAGTTAATACTAATCTACTCGGTTGATATAGTTTTGGTCGGTTGACACTGCTTGGCTTGGTTGACACTGGTTTGGTCGGTTATCACTGCTTTTCTCGGTTAACACTACTTCAGTCGGTTAACACTACCTTGGTCAGTTAACACATAAACTGACTTGTCTTGGTTAACACTAAACTGACCTAGCTTGGTCAACACTGAACTAACCTGGCTTGGTCAACACCAAACTAACCTGGCTTGGTCAACTTGTATAAAGCCTATTTTCCTCAGTTAACACTAATATACTCGGTTGATACAGTTTTGGTCGGTTGACACTACTTGGCTCGGTTGACACTGGTTTGGTCAATTTCACTGCTTTGCTCGGTTAACACTACTTCGGTCAGTTAACACTACCTTGGTTGGTTAACACATAAATTGACCTATCTTGGTTAACACTAAATTGACGTAGCTTGGTCAACACTAAACTGACCTGGCTCTACAAAATATGACTGTCAACTATGTCTTGCAGGTAAAAATGGGCATTATGGAGACTATGGTTGCCTAATCTAAGCATGACCCATTTGAGATCTCCCAGTTTCCCTTTAGAAATGGCTCATCAATCCATCCTATCTATCTAACAAATCTGTTCTAGATTAGGACAAGAAAAGTGGTGCACAAACTGACATGGATCAATAAGGTTGAAATAACAGTTCTAAATTTTGGAAGCACTCAAGAATATTCTGGAAAGAAGGGAGATAAAAGGGAGAATACTAAGGACCCTATAGACCAAATTAATCCAAATAAAAGCATCAATTTCATAGAGAAGTGTGTAAGAGAAAAATAGTAAGGAAATGACTGCATTTCAATCCTACACCTTCATGACCCTTCCTATTTCTTACTAGACTTCCCTATTTAATTCAATATAAGATAAACTCACCCTTCCACATGACCATAAACAAAAACTATATAATCATACACAATTTTATTATCATATCATATACAAACACATTCACACACAAAGAGGAAGAATGGAGATTCTTCCCAGTTTAGACCCTACCTTGGGTCCTGTAGAGAATCCTTTTCCCTTGACTAGATAATCTCTGCAAAACTTCAATCCTTGAGTAGATATCCTTCTAGAAATCTTCCTCCGGCAATCAACTCCCAGCAATCCAAAAACTCTCCAACTCACATAAACTTTCACCAAAATTTTTTGGAGAAATCAATTACCGACAACTCAAGAGAAACAAATCTTCCAAAAATTAACATCCTCCTGCACACAAAAATCTTCAAATATTTATCCCCCAACTATGTGGTTGGAGGAGTTGCTTTACGGGAAGCAACTTCTCCAACTTCCATAGTTGGTTGGAGGAACAACCAAATAATCTCCTGTCAAGACTTAATCAAGGTTTTTAATAAATTTAATTAAAATATCTTTTAAATGAAAGCATAACAAGAATAATAGACAAATACCTTTCAAGAAAAACACATAGCACAATAGGCAAACAAGTGGCCTAACTTCTAGGAGGTCTCGAGTTCAACTCCCTCCTAGATAGACAATTTTACTACAAAGGCCATTTTCCTTTTATTATTATTATTTTTACTTTTTATTTAATATATTTATTAAATATACTTTATTTAACTCACTCTATTTACTTATTATAAACACCATATCATTAACACAATTAATGAAAACATACAATTATTACTATTTATATAAGCATGGATATACGCGTGTGCACCCACATATACACATACCTATATAAAATACAAACAATTATAACATAATTATTTATTATACATATAAAACAAATTAATTCTAACTCATAACATAAACTCAGACCAACATCAAATCAAGTCCATAACATAAACTGCATTCCACTTCCCAACTAGGATCACTTCCTAAATAGAATTCTAGGTCCATGGGTAACCTCAGGAGTAACTTCGTTAAATCTCCACACATCAACAGTTCAAGGCTTTTGAAGGCATGCTCAGACCTGTGTAGCCAGGTGGAGACGATGCCTGGTACCTACATCCTACATCACCAACTGATATGCATATACAAATATATAAATATAAATAGATAGTGGCAAACGAGGAGGAAGAGTGTGACATCGTGTGGATCTCCCGTAGGAGTAACTACGACTGCCCCTCCTCATCCCAAACTCACATCAACTAGTGAATATCAAACCATAATAGGGTCAGTAGGGTTAGATCATAATAAAACATCATAACACAAATCAATGTAAAACATTTTACTGATAGTTCATTTCTAGCCATTCATCATTAAATTATAACTCATTTAATATTTCCAAATAAACTGTAGTAACCAAATATAAGTGCTCAAATGTCTCATAAAATTCTAACTAACTAATAGTCATAGTCCATCATAAAATCTAAAGTGTCAAAGCAATAGTCTTTTTAGTCTAACATAGGAAGATGCTAGGGTGGGCATTACATCTGTCGTGAACCTCATCCCTTTCAATGAGTTGGTTACCTCCTTGGTATCATGCTGAGGACCCATTTATATCTCTAGTGCACAAATGTTGATCCCCTACACAATGCGTAAGCTCCCACATTCATCTTTGCATAGGGGTCTTCCTGTACATTGTGCAAGGCTTTGTCATCTTCAAACATGAGTGGCCCCAATTATTGCATGAGCTGTGGTGTGATAGGCAGCCCCTTCAACTCATTGTGCAGGCCTTCACCTTTCTCCATTTTGTGTGGGCCTCTGCTTTGTACATGTGTGAGTGCCTCCTTATACCTGCGCAAGCCATGCTCTCTCACACACTTCACTGGCACAAAGCTTGGTGCCAACAAAGTGGTGACCCATTTAACAAAATGGTAACCCCCTTTTATATTGCGTAGATGTAGTATTTTGCAAAGCCACCATTAATTTGGTGTGTTCAGACATCTCAATACACTAGCACACAAAATTCTCATGTGTAGTTTGCACCAATAAATCCCTTGTACAAAAAACTATTTTGGGTGCCCAGTATTTTCACCTTTGGCAACTTCATTTTCATGGCATACTCATTCACCTTCATCACTCTGAGAGAAACATGACACACAAAATGTGTTCAAAGATATAACATCCCACAAAATGGGGTATTCATATTTCCTTGAAACTACTTGAGTGTGCATGAAACCTCTGTTAACCAAAATGGAGACAATAAATAAGAATAAACCATGGTGACTAAAAGAAATCAAACACACCATTCTTTTTTTACTCTTCTACACAACTACCACATAACACTAATTGGAACCTTAAAACAGCATTGAAAACTGATTAGATAGCCTCACTGGATTACATTATCAGGGATGCACACTGACTTCCAACATTATAATATGCTTGCCAAAGGATATCACCCAGAAAGACATGAGCCAAAAGATACAAGAGACCAAACGTGGTCACTTGAACAACTAATTCTATCCGCATGACCAAAATCACACAAGTTGGCTCTCGAACTGGCCTTTAAAACAAACCAAATGAAACTTTCGAGACCCGACATCCTGGATACTAAATCACCTTCATATAGGGAATATGAATCCATGACTAGCTTCCTTAGAAAGTCACAATTCCGATCATAATAAAATGTCAAAGTCAACCTATCAGATATGTTCAGAATGTAAAACAGTGAAAATCATAGAAATCTAATTGTGAAATGGCCTAGAAAAGTGGTCACATGGATTGGCAAGGACTTGAAAATCACCATACACTTAGTCTTCCAGGTTTACAAATGGAACCACACTCAATTATGTCAGACCTTGCATAGGGCGCAAACTAGGATACCTCAAAGTAGGGCACTTATAAAATTGGACAATACGCACTAAGAGAATCTTAACAAATTGCAAATGGAATGAGCTTAGCAAACAGGTCAAATGGGCACATGGGGGGCTAAAAATTGGTGAGATGACTCACTCCCATGCCTATAATATGATTACACAATTGGTGTGCCATGACCAATCACGGGGAAAAAGATATTGAAATGCAAACAGGGCCCACTACAAAAAAATGACAGGCACAAATGAAGATTTGGACAAGTGCTCAAAACAAGACATCACAAAACAACTTGGAACCTGACATTAACAACCTGAGATGTCTTCAAATGCCAAAACAAAGGTGATAAGCACTTGACATGCATGGAGAACCTCGTAATTGCATTTGGGCAAATAGGCACCAAAGCATTTATAGGGCTTCAAACTGCAAAAATTTAACAAGGTGCTAAAAAACCCATGTATTTTTTAGTACCAATAGGACCCTTGCTGAAGACCACTATTCAAAGCACTTCAAACCCACTCAAAACATTTTGTCTACTTTCCTACTTTCTTTACATAGTCTAATTAGGGCCTTGTTAAAATCTCTTAAGGATCTTGATAATAGAATAGGGTAATAGGCTCTTCATTACATGGAAGTGATGACCATGAATGAATCTGAGACCTAGACATTTCTATAAGGATAGATAAATGGGGGAGCAAGGAAAGGTAACAAATTGATTGACTCATCCAATAGTGAGGGGATTATGCTCTTCTATCTTTGAGTGAATCAGAAACCCAAAAGCTCTTGGATTTGTTGAGAGAGGAGTTAGCTCAGTGATGAACTTGTCTGGTGTGTTTGGGTAAGGTGCAGAGGTAGAGGATTATGCTCTTCTCTCTTTGAGAGAATGAGAAACTTTGACCCTTGAATCTGAACCAAGTCCGAGTCACCTTTAGCAGGCCTACCAAAAGTTGAACCTCTAGGAATGACCCAAGTGGGTACAAACCTTTTGCCGGTGATTCCACCCAACTATAATAAAGTTTCTTTGTTTAGCGAAAGACTCCAAATCCATGTTAATTTCTTTCTCTTGATGCATGATGTCAAACATCTTGAGAAAGCCCTATCTATTGTACTGAGCAACGCTACTTCTAGCCATACTTGTTGGGGGTGTACACTTTTAGGTGTCAGTGTGGATGAGAGGCCCTAGCCTTTCTTGCAATGGCATTAGAGATTAATGTGAATGAAAGCCTATTAAACACTCTTTTATTTAGTTGCCTACCTAGTTCACCTCTAAAAGGGGACATAATCTTTGTGCAGGGAGAGGGAAGAATATATCCCATAGATTCTCACCATAGGCATGCACCTGGACGTTTGAAGGTGGTATATGAAATTGGCCCCTAATTCAAGGGTAACCTTTGAATATATACTATTGAGTCCTTGGAAACACCAAAAATGTAGGTGCCCTCTAGGGGGTGACACGATTGTGTGAGGTGAACACATGCGCATAAGTTGTGAGGAATGGATTTTGTCTTCTCTACCATTTTCTTTGTAGGGATAACTGAGTATTTGTTTTGAGTTTTAAAAAATCCAATATGTTCAAACTTGTCAACACTCCTATGATTCTCCCGAGTTGCTTTGTCCTCGGTGGAACTATTTTTGACTACTAATTGTTTCACAACTACTTGCTAGTCTGCAACTCTGTGCTTGTTAACAATTGATTTCAAACATTCAACTAAGATTTTCTGATCTAAAACTATCCTAAATCAGTCTATAAACTAAGCATTCTATCAGAGAGCAGCCCATGCTATGTATTCATAGCCATTCTGTAGAAGTTGTTGTTACATTCATGACTATGATTGTCATTGATGTCAACACAGTGATCCACTAAATATTAGTAGCAAAGAAGATAGTGTCTGGGTTAGCACACTTGGGATATCGAAGATGAAGCTATGTGCAGTTGAGGACTTACTCTATGATGTTCTATGAGATCATGGTTAAGAGCACGGATGGAAATTCATTTATGCATGATAGTTATTAGGAAATCAATGGTAGCAGTATTCAAGCAGTGTTCCCGAGTAGCTGTTTGTGGAAATTGGATGATATCTCCTAATTGGGATAGAATCTAATCATGCACACTAATGAAGTAGTTGAAGACATGAATTTAGTGATGTGGACATGAGCACAAGATTTGAGGTCACACGAGTGAAGAATTATCTTACTTGGAAGCTGACAGTTTTGTGTAATTTTGATGTAACATGTGGAAACTTTTATTTTGTAAATTGTATGCCTACTCATTTTTAATTACTTGAGTGTGGTATAAAGGAAGAAATTTTTTCCTTGTAATATGTGTGTGTGTAATGAAAAATTGAATTAAGGAATTGTGAAAGTGAATTTGTTGAAAGAGGATATGCAAAGCTCAGAGATCTGGTATTGAGATCTGAAGAAGCAGGTGGTGCAGTTTGGCATAGTCAGAGGAGTATTGTATTGTTGAGATAAGTAATCTTTTGGTATTATTCTATTGATTAATACATAGATCAGTTGGACAGTGAGTTGAGTGATCTTACCCTGAAGCTGTTTGGGTAGTGGGTCCTTCTGTCTTCCATAACTCCTAACAGAGTTAGAATCTTTTAGCAGAGATTCAAAGTCTCCTAACAAGGACTCATATGTATTGAATGTATTTCATAAGACTCCTAAAAAATTCCATCCTCTCACAAGGAAATTTCATATTAGTGCATCTTTTGTGGGCATCATTCCCACCGGGGTTTACTCTTTGATCAAGAGGTTCCCTAGTCAACATATCTCATGTCATTGTGTTATTGTGCATGTATATGTTTCTATGGTTGTTGATTACATTTCTTACTAGGTTAAAATATATTAAGGTTGATAAAATTTTTATTTATCTGATAACTGATTCACCCCCCCCACCCTCTAGGTTATCTTGGTGGAATTTACTTTCTAATAATTTGGTATCAGAGCAGCAAGTCCTTGAAGGAAAATTTTAAAAACTTAAGGAGATCCATGGTGAATTTTAGGAAAGAAAGCCCTAAGTTTGATGGAGTAAATTTTGACAGCTGGAAATAAAAGATGAAGACACACCTACTTTATTTAGGACCAGGTTATTGGTTAATTATAAAGAATCAGAAGACTATCATTGATGAGGATAAGATTGAAGATTGTACTAATAAAGAGAGAGATCTATTTAGGTGTAACATACTTGCCAAAGAAGCACTCTTGTTAGCCCTTTCGAAAAATGAATACAGTCAAGTAAAATATCTAAAGACATCTTATGAAATTTGGTTAGCTTTATAGTCTACTTTTGAAGGTGATGAATAGGATAAGAAAGTTAGATTACAAAATTGGATATGTGCATTTGAAAATATAAGAATGATGGAAGATGAATCTGTTAGAAGCTATATTAATGGTAGAATATCAGAGATTGTTGCAGGTATAAAATCTTGTGGAGGGACCAAGACAGAGAATGAAGTGATATGCAAAAATTTTGAGGACATTGACTCTTGCATTTAAGTAGACAACACGAATGATTGAACAAGTTATTCCTTGTACTATGAACTTTACCAGAGAGACTCTTCGTGGAATATTGGAAGTAGCAGAGATGAACCTGAGGCTATTAGGAGACTTACCTAGAATGGAGATAGCATTTAATGCTCTTAGTGTTCTCCCTACTTTGTCAAGAAGCATAAGTGTAAGTGGAGATTAAGCTAGCAGAAGCAAATCTAGAAATGAAGAAGACAAGAAGATTAAAGAAAGTATTGCCTTGCTTGTAAAAAGAGAACCAGACAGTAAGAAATTTTTCAAATGTTAAACTTGTCAAGAATATGGTCATTTTACATCTAAATATCCTAAGAGAGTTAAGAAGTATAGAAGAAAATTTAAGCCTAGAAGATCTAAAGAATGTTACTATGCAAATGATGAAGAACTTGAAGCTAGTTTAGAGAAATCTTTGAGTGAAAGTGATACTGAGCATGATGATATACGATTTGTAGCAATAAAAGAAGAAAATCCTGAAACTAAAATTAAGGATGAAAAAGATTTAGTTTCTCAAGTAGAAAAGAAAGTTGATTGGATTATAGACAGTGGTTGTTCACATCATATGACTGGTGACATGAAAAAGTTCATAAAGCTTAACAATTATGATGGAGGAGTTGTTAGAGTTGGAAATAATGCACCTTGTTTGATCAAAGGTATATGATCTATTACTCTTGATGGAAAGACTAATACTGATGATGTTTACTTTGTGGATGGTTTGCAACATAATAAAAAACTAGCTGATAAGGGATATCAAGTTTGGTTTATTGAGAAAACTTGTGTTGTAAAAGATAGAGATGGTAATTTGATTGGCACTGGATCTAGAACTAGAGGTAATGTATTTTAGTTGAATCCTACTAAGATGACATGTTTGATTACTAAGATTGATGGAAATTAGTTATGGCATAGAAGATTTTGTCATATAAACTTTGATAACATTGTGGAAGTGAGTACTACACTTGCAGTAAGAGATTTGCCTAAAAATATGAAGCCTACTAACATGATTTGCAAAGAATGTGTGATGGCTAAATAGAAGAGAAGCTCATTTCCTAGCAAGAAGTTTACAACAGTAGAGGAGTTGGATATTTTTCATACAGATTTGAGTAGTCCTACAAGGACTAGAGGATTCTATGGAGAAAGGTATTTTATGATTCCTTTTGATGATTTTACAAGAATGATGTGGATTGCATTTCTTAAAGAAAAATCTGAAGCATTTGATAAGTTTTAGATCATTAAGAACAAAGTTGAGAATGAATTTGGAATGAAGATTAAATGTTTGAGATCAAATAGCGGTGGAGAATTTACTTCAAAAGAATTTAACATTTTTTTTGAAGTGAATGGTATTAAGAGATAGCTTTCAGCCCCTAGGACACCTGAACAAAATGGTATTGCAGAAAGGAGGAACAGATCAGTAACTGAAGCAACAAGAGCTATGTTATTTGAGAATGACTTGGCAAAGATATTCTAGAGAGAAGCAATGAACACAATAGTGTATACAATGAATAGAGTACAAATCAAAGTAGACACAGACAAGAGACCCTATGAACTATGGTTTGGACATGCACCATTAGTTAAGTATTTTAGAATTTTTGGAAGAAAATGTTATATTAAGAGTGATGATGACATTGGAAATTTTGATCCTAGAAGTGATGAAGCTATATTTCTTGGATATTCATTGAAGAGAAAAGCTTGTAGATGTTACAATAAGAGAACTAAGACTATTGTTGAGAGTGGAAATGTTAAAGTTGATGAAAATTTCAGAATTCAGGAAAGAATGCTTGATTATGAATCAGATGAAGGAACTCAACCTAGACCTAATCTAGAGACTACTAAATTATTCTATGAAACTGATAGTGATTTGTTGAATGAAAGCCACGGTGAAGAAACCATTAAAGAACCTACAATAGAAACAAGTACTAAGATAGTGACACCTAACAAGAATCTATTAAGGAATCATCCTACTGAGCAGATTATTGGAAGCATATACAGAGGAGTTTTGACATGAAATAAGGTAAAAGAACAATTTTGTTTCATTTCTCAAATTGAACCTAAATCTACAAGTGAAGCTTGTGAAGATGAACATTGGATTAAAGCCATGAAAGAAGAACTAGATCAGATTGAAAAGAACAAGACATGGGAATTGGTCCCTAGACCTAAAGATAAGAATGTTATAGGAACAAAATGGGTATTCAGAAACAAGATGAATGAACAAGGAGTAGTAAGGAACAAAGCAAGATTGGTATGTAAAGGATACTCATAGAAAGAAGGAATTGACTATGAAGAAACTTTTGCACCAGTAGCAAGAATTGAAGCAGTAATAATGTTTTTGGCCTATGCAGCTTACAAGAAATTCAAAGTGTATCAGATGGATGTGAAGTTAGCATTTCTGAATGGAGAATTGGAAGAAGAAGTCTACATTGAGTAGCCTGAAGGTTTTCCTTTAACTCAAGAAGGAGACATGGTATGTAAACTGAAGAAAGCTTTATATGGACTGAAGCAAGCACATAGAACATGGTATGTGAGATTGGATAAGTATTTCTTAAAGTTAGGATTTACAAAAGGCACAGCTGATAGCAACCTATATGGTCATGCCCATAAAATTTCACTCCAAAAATGCACCAATTTTTTTTTTTGAAAAGGTAATATAAGTCTAAGTTTATGTTGAGGGTTAACAGTTGACTAAGAAAAAAGTTCAAAAAGAGTTTGAAACACTTTTTCTTTACACACATTGGAGATAAATGTTACTAGTTGAATTAGTTTTATCAAGGGATTATATCTAGCAGCGAAGTTACAACCAAAGTAATCCTAACATTTAAGTTCATTCATGATAGGAACCAACTTATAATATTAGCTACACTAATACCGGATAGGTGAGCCTATAACCAACACTATACTACAATGAGTCATTTAAATTCATTTATTAAGGCATTATGATTATATACCAAAAAAAATAAATAATCTAACAAGCTAAATAACAACTAACCACATTTCATTGTTCATAAAATTAAGTGATAACATAATTTTTTTTCAAATAATAATTATATTAATTATTAGTACTTAATAATTAATACAATTATTATATATTGACCATAAAAGAATAAATGATAATAACTATCTTAATTACCAGTAAATATATTTATAACATAACTAAGTAATAATTATATTAAATGTTCTAATTAATATAATTATTATAATCAAATTAAGAAAATTAATTATCAAATAATAACTTTGTTGAACAACATTCAATATTTATTTTCGTAAAGATAAATAAATTATAAATACTATTTATAATAATTAATATTAATAATATTAATTAATATAAATTTTAATTAATATGAAATAATTAATAAATTAATTATTAAATAACATTTATAATAATTAATATTAAAAATATTGTAAAGAATGCGAAAATGCAAAAATTAAGATTACAAATGAAAGTTGCTCTGCAAAACTGACAAGTCAAACTAGGTTTAATTCAGCATGAACGCTCCAAAGTTGGAAACCCGGTCTCGACTGCTACGAATCAGTCATCCTCTCCTGCACTTAATGCAAACACTCGACCTGCAAGCCTGGTAAAGGAGTTCTCTAGTTATTGTTTTAATTGTTGGTCATACGGTCACAAGTATAAAGATTGCAGAGAAAAGGATGTCCGACATCTTCATCCTACCTATGATCATCTCAAAGAGTTCATTGCTAAACAAAAGGCTAAAAGCATTTTGGAAGCTCAGGAAAATGAGATGTCTAGGGTTGAGATCTCTGTTTCAACAATGAAAAAATTTGATCTAAACACCATTATCCCTTCTAATCAAGACTCTGCTAAAAAGGATCAAATCGTGAAGGGTTCTGAGAAAATTAAAACTAGGGTTTCGGGTTCCAACATTAGAACCCAAATTACTAGCAACTATCAGATCATAAATAAGACAATGGAGAATAAGATTTTCTCTGTTAAATCACTGGATGAACAATTAGTCTTATTTGCAAAGACCAAATATGCAAATTTGAGGAGGCCAAATAATGAGCAAGCTAGGGAAAACAATTTCGAGCAAGTCCCACTTTATACCCACTCTGAATCGGGGAAAGATGGAGTGGTATCTACTTAGGCCCCCTTGGCTCATGAGTATAAAAGATCCACTTCTTGGAAAATAAACAAAAATATGTATGACCACCCCATAACCGCAAAGGCCTTGACATCCAGGGAAATTCTGGCTAAAAGCTCCTACGAACCTCTATTTGCAGTGAGGGGAGGAGGATTGCAAGAGGCTAAGGCATCTTTCAGGGGGAAAAAAGCAAAAAAGGATGAATGGCACATCGTAAAAGGCAAAAAAGTGGTAACATATCTCCCTCAAAAATCTATTAGTAGTAAAATCACTCTAAAAAATTCATTTGATGTTTTGAATAGATATCAAACACTTGGTAAAAAGCTTTCTCATTCAGCATATTATAAAACAAATGGGGTTTTGAAAGGGGGAGAGGATTCAGGGGGAATTCACATCTGGGTTGTGTATATATGCAAACAAATGTGAGAAATTCCCCTCTCCCTTTACTAAAACCCTAGGGATTGATCAGTCAATTTTAAATGATGCAAATAAATTAGATATATTGCATAGACCCCCTAAAGCTTATAGTCCCTCTCATTGTAGGAGGAAAAATAAGAAATCTATGCTCAGGAATCTGAAAGGCCCGGTTAAATCTGGTAATGATAAAATCTATACTCCACCACATAGGTGGTCTGGCAATCAGAGATTATCATTATCTAATACATATGAATATCAAGTTCCTAATCATTATATGATTTCATTGGATGACAATTACATTTTTCAAAATTAGTATGTTTATGCAGAAATAGGTCTTCTATGCAAGTGGACAGGGACAAGGGCACATATCGAAGATATATCAAAAGGTTTGGCATCACTACTCCCCCCGGAGGTTAGTACCACTATCATGGCTGATAATTTTATTTTTGTAGATTGCAAGTGTACCAACCTTAAAAATAAATTACTAGAGAAAGAATATTTAAAATTCAGAGACATCCCTTTTTACGTATGTAACCGGTTCCCTTTATTTAATTCAATTAAGGTACTGAATTTTCTGGTAGAAAGAGAAATTATTCTAAGGAACCTACCGCTAGAATGTAATCATTTAGAGATTGTTAAGAACATAGGAAACAAGAATGGTGTATTCAAAAGGTTGGCTAAAACTAAATATAAGCATTCAGATGTTATTATAATAGTTGATTTAAATTATCATAATAAATATATCCCTCCAGTTCAGCTATGTTTCAATGCAAATACTATATTTATTAATCCCAATATTTTAGAAAACTTCATAGAAGGCTATGAGGAAAAAGATAATCTCATCCTCTTTAAGGCGGATATAGTCCCATGCCTTACCTTAGATAATAATGTAAAGGTTAACTTCTTAAATGAGGGAGGGGGCTTTGAGATTTCAAACACTGACATAGAGTATATAGAAGTTCCACCTATCATGAAATCCATAGCTCAAGACCCCCATATATCCCCTGTGCCTATTAGAAAGGTGGAAACTCCCACCTTCAATAGTCTTGGTAGTTTTTACTCTAGATCTGAGATTAAAAAGGAGACTGTTAACCACAATCTCCTTGATTTAGATGGTATAGACAACAAAGTAAATCAACTAGATTTGAACTTGTCAGACAAGATCAGTAGTCAGGACAAAGTAAAGCATGATAATATTGAAGGGGAGGAAGGCCCTCTAACAAACATGCCATTGAATCTTGATTGTTTAGATACTACAGCAGCAACAGAAAATAAAAATAAATGTGAAGATGAAGTCAATCAAATTATTAACTATTTGGGAGAATCACTTATGGATGAGCTAATGGACATGTTTTTGGATGAAATTTGCGATTATGATGAATTGAAATATCAAAAGGAAACCTTAATCAAACTAATTCAGGAATGTATATTTGAAGAAAAAGAAGAGGTAAACACTAGATTATCTCAACCATCACTCTCCACTACTCGAGAAGTGATAGACTTAGCTAATGTTCCTCTTGACAACACTGATATATCATCAGGTGTTTTAGATTAAAAAAACAAAGAAAAAGATGAAACTTTGTCTATGACTAATAAAGAAATACAAACTGAAATTTTAACTAAAGATAACTCATCTAAAGACAAAAACATAACAAACTCACCTAACAAGGGAATGTTACAAGAAATCTCAATCCCTGTAGAACTCAAAACTTTAAATCTGGATATTTCAGGGAATCCAGAAGAAATAATTGAAATATTTGGTCAAGAGGTAATAGAGAGGGAGTAAATCCCTTCTCACATAGAACCGGAGCAAAACAACCCAGATCAGTAGGCAAATACTGACATTAGTTATTCCATAATTCTAACAATAGTTCAGGATTCCATTGATGGCCTCTTTGAGATCACTAACAAAGATAGATGACTAGGTATAGCCATGAACAAAGGGAGCCTTAGCTCACCTAATATTAATAGAATTAAAAAGAAAAGAGGAAGAAAATCAACAGTCAAATTAAGAACACTAGCTGGCAATGCCAGAAATCAAAGGAAGCTCATTGATATTATGCACATAGGGAAGGGGAAGTGCCTTCCCCAAGACCAATGAAGGTCACTACTTGGAATGTTAGGGGTTTGAATGCCCCTAACAAACAAAGATTAGTCAAGAGATACCTAAAAAATTTTGAATCAGAAATTATAATGCTTCAAGAAACTAAGTTAAGCAAGGAAGAGAGTACAAAGCTTAGCAACAAATTAGGCATTTGGAGGTCTGAGTTCATGTCCTCCAATGGCACCTCTGGTGGCTTAGCTATCCTATGGGATCCTAGGAAAGTCATAGTCACCATTCTACATAAATACAACAATTGGATGGTGGTAGAAGTTAATAGTCTTAAATCTAATCTAAAATTTATGTTGACTAATATCTATGGACCTATTCTGAATGAAGACAAGAGGAAGGTTTGGCAAGAAGTTCAAACCTCCCTCCTATCAAATAACATAGCTACCCATATTCTAGGTGGTGACTTTAATGCTATCCTAGACACAAAAGAAAAATATGGAGGTTCTCAATTTATCTCACAATCCCAGAAAGATTTCAATCTATGGGTAACAGAAAATCATTTAATAAATATTAATGCTAGAAATGGAATCTATAACTAGAACAACAGAAGATCTAGCTTTAGCCACATAGCAGAAAAGCTGGACAGATTCCTGATCAGCGGTAACTTTGACCCCATAGATCATTTAATTAATGCAAAAATTCTCCCTGAGGCTGGCTCAGACCACTTTCCAATCAGACTCACAGTCACGAAGAGTTGTAAACCTCACAGGAACCCTTTCAAGTTTGAGTTCATGTGGTTCCAAAACCCAGAATTCATCAATTTATTAGAACAATGGTGGAACCAAATCTCGATAAAAAGGATCTAAAATGTATAGCCTGGTGGCTAAATAAAAAATAATTAAAAATAAAGCACTAGAATGGAACAAAAACAACTTTAATAATATATTTAAAGATAAGACTAGCATCAAACAAGAAATAGCAGAACTAAATAATGAAGTAATAGACAAAGGTATGAATGAGTGTAGATACTTAAAAGAGAAAGAACTAATGGCCAGATATAATTTGATTCTTCTTAAAGAAGAAATCTTCTGAAAATAGAAATCTAGAGAAACCTAGTTAAAGGAGGGGAACTCCAACACAAAAATTTTCCATAACTCAACAAACTTCAAAAGGAGTATCAATAGAATTTCAAAAATTAAAAATAATGAAGGTCTCCTTGTCGAAAATCTAGATCAGGTTTCCAAAATACTAGTACAATTTTATCAAAATCTCCTCAATAATAATGCTACACACAACCTAGAAGCTCAAAATGAAATGTTAAGAGTAATCCCTAAGTTAATCTCAGAAGTGGATAATAGAATGATAAATGATAAATTGACTTTAGAAGAAGTCAAAAATGTGGTCTTTCAAATGCACCCAGAGAAAGCACCTGGCCCAGATGGCTTTCAGGCTGGCTTTTTCTAGAAGTCTTGGTACTTCATGGGAAAAGATGTCTGGCAAGCTGTGGAAGCTACCAGAAACTCAGGATCCCTTTTATTAGAAATCAATAACACTTTCTTCACTCTGATCCCTAAGAAAAATGAAAGCACAGAACCAGGGGACTTTAGACCCATCTCTTTATGCAATACTATTTACAAAATCTTATCTAAATGTCTGGCTAATAGACTCAAGACACTCCTTCCCATTATCATCTTTGAAGAGTAGACAAGGTTTGTAGCTAACCGTTCTATCCTAGATGGCATCATTATTGCCCAAGAACTGGTACATATGACCCAAACTATCAAGACTCCTAGCATGCTCATTAAAATTGACATTCAGAAGGCATATGCTAAAGTAGATTGAACCTTTCTCTGCAAGTGCCTAGAGGCTTTTGACTTCTCAAAACAATGGACTAATCTTATCTATAATTGCATTTCCACACCCAAAATTTATATTCTTGTTAATGGCACTTCAGAAGGATTTTTTAATATTTCGAGGGGCATTAGACAAGGAGATCCTTTGTCTCCTTTCCTCTATGTAATTATGGTAGAAGCTTTAGGTAGAACTATTAGCAAGAGACATCAGGAAGGTAAAATTATAGGATTAAAGGCATCAGATAATGTTCCTAATATTACCCATCAACAATTTGCCGATGATACCATTCTCCCAGGAAATGCTTTGGTTTCCGAAGCCAAGGCCTTTAAAGATACCCTTGACCTCTACATGAAAGCGTCCAACCAACAAGTTAACCCTAATAAATCAGAAATCTTTTTTCTGAATACTCCTCCAACATTAGAAAAGGAAATTTGCAAAGTATTTGGTTATGATCCTGGGAAGTTTCCCTGTAAGTATCTGGGAATTGAAATAGACAAAGACATCCTTTCCTCCAAACTATGGCAACAAGTGATAACTAAAATATAGAACAAGAAGAGCACATGGAAAGGTAGGTGGCTTACAAAAGTAGGTAGAACAACAATGATCAAGTCAGTTCTCTCAGCCATCCCCTCCAAATGTCAGTTCTTCCTCTCCTGGTTAATGTTAAAGATAAACTAGACAAAGTTTTTAGGGATTTCTACTGGTAAGGCTCTTCAGAAGGGAAAAAAACAAGCCTTAATTAAATGGGAATCCCTCTGCAAACCTATCTCCAAAGGAGGCTTGGGTATTAAAAATATACTATGGAAAAACAAAGCCTTGGGTGCCAAGCTAATCTGGAGATTACATAGGGAATCTAATAGCAAATGGGCCTCGATTTTATTAAAAAAATACATACCTAATGTAGATCCTATCAACATCTTCAAAGTACAATCTCACATTAAGGGATCTAGGATGTGGAAATTTATCAAGGATTCCAAAGGAATCATTAATAAATTCCTCTCTTGGGACATAGGCAATCGGGAGAAATCCTTATTTTGGGATGACTCTTGGGCAGGCCTTCCCCCCTAATTTCTCTTGATTTTTCCCCTAATTTTATAGATGAATGTAAAAGAAAGATTGGACTGTATATTTTCAATTATCTCAGCTTGGATTTGGATCTCCCTACTATTTTCTCTCACACCAACACATTTTTTCTATTAGAAAGCCAAAGACTTATCAATATTATAAATAGTAGAGAAATCGTTCTTAAAAATAGACCTGATAAGCTGATTTGGGCTGGTGCAAACAATGGAGAATAATCAGTCAAAGAAGGTTATAAGACTATAGTATCTGAGCAGAAAATGGACAATTTAGATATGCCCCTAAACCTTTGTTGGAATAAAACATGTCTCCCCAAAGCCAGGATTTTCCTATGGGTAGCCATGCAAAGGAGGATCCTAACTACAGATAGAATCTCCAAGTTGGGGTTTGAAGGGCCATCCCATTACACTCTTTGTGAAAAGCACACTAAGGATGTAGACCACCTTCTTCTTAATTGTGAGTTTACATGGTAGTGCTGGAATTGGTTATTTCAATCTCTTGGATGGCAATCCACTCTCCACATGGACCGTTTGAGCACACTTAAATCTTGGCCAGCTTTATTCAAAGACAATCTCTTCAAAGACATATGGATTGTATCCCCCTCCATATTAGTCTGGGAAGTTTGGAAAGAATGTACCAAGAGAACATTTATTGGTAAAAAACTAGAATGTAGGTCACTCATAACTAAAATTGAAATATCAATCTCGGAATTAATTAACTCATCCCTGAAGGATCAAGTCTATTATGAGGATTCCTTCAAATGCTGGGACAACATAATTAGATTGCAATGGCCTAATTTATGAATACCTCCCCTCTATGGGAAAGGAGGTATCAAAACTAAATCAGATTGTGCAAACTACAAATGGACCCCTCCGGATGAAGGTTGGTACAAACGGAACTTTGATGGGGCATCTAGGGGAAACCTAGGTAGTGTGGGGATTGGGGGAGTTATTATGAATTGGAATGGTGATACTATAGCTAGCTTCTCTCACCCCATCCACCCTACCACTAATAATATGGCAGAATGCAAAGTGGCTTTGGCTGGTTTAAAACTATGTAAGGATCTCAATTTATCCAATCTTATTATTGAAGGTGACTCTCAGATTATAATCAATGCTATACATTCTAAGAAGACTCCTAATTGGAATCTTAATTCTAAAATAGAGGAAATAGCCTTACTTTTAGAGAGTATCCCCAATTATGAAATCAAACACACCTACAAAGAAGGCAACTCCAAGGCCAACAAATTAGCAAATTTAGGTGTGGATGGAGTAATAACTTTAAACAAATTCAAACTTCAACCCTGGGATGCACCCAGTTAAAAAATTCCTTGTTAGCTGATTACAAATTAAGAAACCTACTCTATTATTACACTCATCCTAGTTTTACTCTTAACATCAGCATTTCAGGTTCATGCTCCCTCTAACCCTGTCATCTTAGTAAGCTTTGGTATATAGAATCATGGTATACTTCACATATACCATTAAGATTCATATGAATACCTATCCCTCCCCTCGGTAGAATGTTTTCTCCCCTATTATTGTACTATTAACTCAATTGATGGGCTCTAGTAAATTTTAAAGCAGGGTGTCATAAGACTCTAGAGATTAAAACATAAATTCTAGCAGATGGATCCAAGGAATATAACAATTATTCAAGCAAAGTATCAAGGTAATGTACCTTTTCTCACACTCTAACCCAATGTAGACATTTTCACATACAAACAGATGACCAATCCCAATAATTTCTAAGTCATAAAGTTCTTTTATTCTAGGTAATAATGAAATCTATATCTTGTACTCTCAAGGTACTGATTGTTCATGCTTCCCAAACTCAACACATCTCCCTGTTAATGGATAGAGGGACAGTTTTTACTAATAACATAGGAATGATGTATCATGGCTGGGAATGGTCGACAACTAGTATTTATTTAGATTAATAGAGCTTTATAATTATTACACCTCGGCTCTCATCTAAACACTCCTGATGGCGAAGTATAGAAGCTTTACCAAAATTTTAAGGCCCGTAGCATTTCTAGCAATGATGCCCTCCTCTATACTCGTTGCAATCATTCACAAACATATATAGTTAAAATCATTGAGCATTATCAGCATAAATGAGGATAGTAGCATTATCATTAGAATTCCCTATTTATAACAAGGCAGGAGATTAAAGAAACAAGAGTACATAGCCTCTATGGCATATCTCTCAACTAAAGAATACTTATCATGAGCAAATACTCCCACCGACATCATCCCTCACAGCAAAGTGGGTACATAGGTATAATAGGCCTCCCTTTGTACAACAGCAGAGGACTCCTTTCTTGTTATGATATTATTCTAAGGGATCTATCTGGGGACATCCAGAAGGTTCGTAGCTTCTCTATATCCTATGGACAATAGATAGTAGGAGATAGTAGGTGCAAAATGGAAACATGGATGAGTACATTTCAAACAAATAGTGATCGAACAATGGCATTCAGGGGCTGCATATGCCCTGAGCGATGGAATCAACTCCTTAACCCACTTCCAGATGCCACCAGAAGGGTTGTGGAGAAATCCATTGGCGATCAAAACTTTGATAACTCCTTTACATATATAACGAATGGGGGTGTGGTAGGACAATTCTTAGCTCTGGCCATCTTTGTCGGCAAAAGTAGAGAGGACATTATCAAAGTAGCCAAAGAAATTTTCAACAATGAACATCTGGGGGGTCTAGACAAAATGGTCTATTCTGTAGACAATAATCTCATAGTCCCCTACCCAAAAATCACAATTTAGATGGATATAGCAGAGCTAGATAGGATCCCACAATCTCAGAGAATCGCTATGCTAGCATTTAAGGATGAGGAAAGTTTTGATGAGCACTAGCTAGAAATGGCCAGGAACTTGGATTTTTTATTTAAAGAAATCTTGGAAGAAGCTCAGGACACCTACTGGCTTCTCAATTATTGGAGGTCGGAAGGTTTTGATCTTCCAAAAGAATTGGACAACATTGCCCCTCCAAACATCCATATTATGGTGCCAGAAATATCTAGATGCACAAGGAAGCATAAGAGGGACTCAGGAGATACAAAATGTATCATTGTTATGATCAAAGGGAAGAAAGCATGAAAATCCTCTATCATCCATAAGAATCCAGAATAAGTATGAGTATAGTAAGGGCTTTACTAATATCTATCAGGTTGGTTGTATGTTTTTGATGTATAGGGTCTAAATTGTAGGAGGCTTAACATTAGATATCTTAAGGATATGTATATATTTGTTACTCTTTAAGTTTGTACATATTAACAATACATTACTCTATACTCTATAAGTATATAATGTTTATTAACTTGGACCTTCCAGTATAGATATTATTACACTCTAAATCATGGTGTTTTGGTTATTCGATAGAAGTACTACTACTTATGGATGGTTATAGCTCTATATTTTCATACCCATCTCTCGAATTATTAATATATGTGGTTTTGTGGCATGAAAGCATCACCTGCATAGGATAAAATTAACAATACGTGTAGACCCATTTTGTTTAGTTTTTGATATTTAGCTTATAACCACCACATATAACATTCCAAATTTATTCCAAGCATGATAATCAGATTAATCAATCTTACTTCTACAGATACAAAACCCCATGGATATAAGGATATTGTAACAATATGCAATAAAATAGAGCTCCAGTTTTCATATCTTTCTGAATATACACCAGGCTTGTAAGATATGTCTCATTTTATATACAGGAATCAGCAGAAGGAATAACAAGTTTCAGCTCAGAACTTAGCCGTAAATGGTAATCCTATACTGAGTTAGAGAAATCTAAAGCTAAGTGAATTAATCAAGTATATAGAGTTATATATACTAGTAATACTATATGTATATCTATATATACTGATGATCATAGTTAAGAGTTATTGACCTGCTATGATTGATATATGGATCACCGCAACATTGTTTCTTTCCATAGATTATTATAAATAAATATAGATATAGTGACAAAATTATATCTATATTCATATACAATTGATTATCCCACATGCTTGAATTGCACATATAAGGATTTCTTTGGACTAACCCTCAACTCTAACAGAAAATCATTCCTATGTAATATATGGGTGGAAAAACACATCCCCTCGGGTAGAGGTTAAATGGCCCATGTTTATCTCTTTGTTAAAGGTGAATCTTATAAGCAAGTATTTCCTTGATTTATTATAGTCTTCTACAATATACTATATAATGATTTAATTAAATGTATACATGCAATCTTGTAATCATTTATCAACTGCGTCCCTTTCGTTGCCTTTTTACTGAGATGGATTTTCTACTATTCATGGAGGCTCTAGCCCGATATAAGGAAATCAAGGTCTAGCCTAGCTTATCACACCCCTTTTGATTTTTATTTAGCCTCCTCAAAATGTTATACATTGTTTTTATGTTCGATATGGTTGTAGTATATGTAACAATGACAATTGCTGTAATTTGTGAAGAAGCTTCTTAAAGATCTTAAATTATGTTAACAACTAACTCAAAGTTGGGTTAAAAGATAAGCTATGGCAGATTTGTGCCCTCAAGAATATTTTTATACCTCTAAACATAGGAGCATGGTTTTAACTTTTAAATAGTATAGATTATTTATTTTTCTGACTTAGAAGATAAGGTTCATCCTTTGTGGTGGAGGGGTCCTTTTGTTGGGCTTATTTAACATTTACAATTGATGTAGAGTATTAAGATTAAGATTTCACATGGATAATCTTTGTATTAACTTCTGTCCAAAGATGGTTAGGATGTTTGGTTAACTGTAGACCTCTGGTTTAATAATCTTGTTAACAACTCCTTAGGCCTTGTAATTAGATACAACTCTTTAGCATAATGATGTATGTCTGGGCTAGTTTAGAATTAATATCTTATGCAGCAAGATAGGTACCCGAGCTATCCCACTCTAGAGGAAGGTAAATATAATATTTTTAATTGGTGGTTTCTATATTTTATTGTCTTAATTATTATAGATACCCTTAACTTCGAGACTTGGAAGATTTCTATTGTGATTTTTAGGAGGTATCTATCAAGCAGGCACCCAAACCACTTTATCATGGAAGAATCCAAGATGGTTATCGATATAACAACATATGATTGTATATGACTTGGAATTGTATCCTTAAAATTTACAATGTAAAAAATGTAACAGCATCACTCGATTCGATCAAGCAGTGGGTATGCCCACTATAATTTGTATTCATAGCCAATCCTTGAGTGCTTGAGAGCCATGGGAATGCCCATGAGAACGATGTATTTTTAACAAATCTTGACAATTGTTGAGCCATGGGTATGCCCACGTAAATTTTGTATAAGTATAGGACCTATGGTCCTGGGCAAGGCTGGAGGTTTTCTCAACCCCGTTCTTTCCTACCAGCACCTGCAGCGAGCGGCATCACACTGTAAAATAACTTTTAAATATTAATAAAAAAAATTTATAGGGCTTCGGCCTTTTACCGATAAAAAAAAAAAATTAATATTAAAAATATTAATTATAATAAATATTATTTAATATAAAATAGCATTAAATTATTTATTAAATAATATTTATATTTTTTAATATAAATATTAATTAATAATTAATAAATAAATAAAAATAAAATGAAACAAAATAATATTTAAATTTATTAAGGGGGTATTATCTCCCCCCCACCATCACATCTCCCTCAGCACGGGGCTCGCTGCTATCGGCAACGGTACCCTCGCTGGCAGAGGTCGTCCTGCCTTAGCAGGGTGATACCCTACACTATAGGAGTCATCCTGCTTCGGCAGGGTGGTACCCCATAGACCGCCAGCTCACCACATAGTGGGAGAGGGGTGTGGGGCCCGTGGGCCCCCCCTTAAAGAATTTGTTTTAAAAAAAAATTGATATAAATTTTTTTATTTATATTTTTTGAATTAAATTTTTTTTTAACACAAGTGCGCTAGGTGCTTAAAGGAAATTGAAAATGGTTTGTTGGTTTTTTATATTTTTGTTGATGATATTATCTTTAGAGGAGAAGATGAAGCTAGTGATAAATTTGCAGATGAAATGAAGACTAAATTTGAAATGAGTATGATTGGTGAAATGAAATACTTTTTAGGATTGCAGATAACACAAAATAGTGATGGTATCTTTGTAAGTCAAACAAAGTACTTGAATGATTTATTGAAGAGATTTGAAATGGAGAACTATAAACCAGTTGGAACACCTATGGTAACTGGACACAAGTTATCTAGCATAGATGAGACTCCTACAATGGAACAAAAGAAGTATAGATCTATGGTTGGAGGATTGCAATATTTGAATCATACAAGACCTGATATAGAACATTCAGTTGGAATTGTAGAAAAGTTTCAAGCTAAACCTAGAGAATCACATTATGCAGCAAACGAGAGGATACTAAGATACTTAAGAGGCACAATTGAGTATGGATTGTGGTATGAAAAATCTAATGATTTTACCCTATGTGCATATACAGATGCTGATTAGGGAGGTAGTGTTGATGATAAAAAAGAGCACCAGTGGTGGAGCATTTTTCCTTGGAGGAAGATTAGTTTCTTGGCTAAGCAAGAAGAAGAATTGTATTTCATAGAGCATAGCAGAAGTAGAGTATGTGGAAGCAGCAAAAAATTGTAATCAGATAATTTGGATGAAGCAAATGTTGAAGGACATTGGAATAAATTTTTTTGAGCCTTTTGTTATACATTATGATAACACCAGTATAGTTAGTATGTCTAAGAATCCTTTGTTAAATTCTAAGACAAAGCATATAGAGATAAAGTATCATGTAGTGAGAGAGAAAGTTGCAGAGAAAGAAGTCAAACTTGAGTACATAAGCACAAAGGAGTAGATTGTAGACATATTTACAAAACCTTTGCCTAAGGATACATTTGAGTATCTGAGAGGTATGCTTGGGGTTATGCCCCAGCCTAATTTTGAGAAGTGATGTAGATTGTTGCATCCATCTAGTGGTATATGAGCCTTATCTTTCTTTTGGACTGGATGTTGGTACTTCCTCTATGGGGGAGTATGTGTATCTGACTTGAGTCATGAGGACTCTAGTGAATTTATTTTCTGAACAGTGTCTTTTGATATTGATATTGTTGACATAATGATTAAACATCTACCATTTATGTCAATGGGGGAGAAGTATACATGAAAAACCATCTGTTAGAGAGAATTGAATAGGAAAATGAAGCAAGATTTTATTGATGAAGAAGACTTGAAAGCATTTTTCAGAGCAGCAGTGTTGGATTTATGGAATTTGGATGTTTTTTCATCTGTGTTGCCATCAATGCCAATGGGGGAGAGTTTTAGGAATGAATGTTGAATATATCCTATTGGAGATTATTTTCAGCCATTCTATAGTAGTTTTTGTTGCATTCATGTCTGTGCTTATCATTGATGTCAACATAGTGATCTACTGAAGATTAGCAGTGAAGCAGACAGTGTTTGGGTTAGTGCACTTGGGATATTGAAGATGAATCTATACATGGTTGAGGACTTACTCTATGATGTTCTATGAGATCATGGTTAAGAGCATAGACAAAAATTCATTTATTCATGATAGTTATGAGGAAATCAGTGGAAGCAGTATTCAGGCAGTGTTCCTGAGTAGCGGTTTGTGAAAATTGGATGATATCTCCTAATCGGGGTAGAATATGATCATGCATAGTTATGAGGTAGTTGAAGACATGATGTTAGTGATGTGGACATGAGTGCAAGATCTGAGGTTGTACGAGTGAAGAATTATCTTAATTGGAAGTTGACATTTTTGTGTAATTTTGATGTAATGTGTGGAAACTTTTATTTTGTAAATTGTATGCCGACTCATTTGTAATTACTTGAGTATGGTATAAAGGAAGGAATGTTTTCCTTATTTTAATATGTGTGTGTGTAATGAGAAAGTGAATGAAGGAATTGTGAAAGTGAATTTGTGGAAAGAGGATATGCGAAGCTCAGAGATCTGGTATTGAGATCTGAAGAAGCAGTTGGTGCAGTTTGGCATAGTCAAAGAAGGAGTATTGAATTGTTGAGATAAGTAATATTTTGGTATTATTCTATTGAGTAACACATAGATTAGCTAGATAGTGAGTTTAGTGATCTTACCCTGAAGCTGTTTGGGCAGTAGGTCCTTCTATCTTCCATAACTCCTAATAGAGTTAGAATCTTTTAGCAGAGATTCAAAGTCTCCTAATAGGGACTCATATGTACTGAATGTATTTCATAAGACTCCTAATAGAGTCCATCCTCTCACAAGGAACTTTCATATTAGTACATATTTTGTGGGCATCATTCCCACCGGGGTTTACTCTTTGATTAAGAGGTTCCCTAGTAAACATATCTTGTGTCATTGTGTTATTGTGCATGTATATCTTTCTATGGTTGTTGATTAGTTGCTTACTTGGTTAAAATCTATTAAGGTTGATAAAATTTGTATTTATCTGATAACTAATTTACCCCCCCTCTTAGATATCTTTGTGGACTTTACTTTCTAACATTTTTGTCTCGAAACATGATCCAGACTGACTGATTCCATACTTACTCACCTGTCTAGTTACATAACTTCACATGACATTCTAGCTCTTTGTGCACCTCTCCATGGGAGATTCCACTTCTCTGCATGAACTTTCACTGAAGTTATGTCAGAAACCCTTTGTTACATTTTCTAGTCTGATCTTGCACTTCTTCACATGAGCTTGGCATTTCCTTTCATGAGCCTGGCATTTCCTTTCATGAGCCTGGCATATCTTCACATAGGGATGCATTTCCTCATGTGGAATTGTCCCATTGTTTGTCAAAATAGTGAGTTTTTTTCTATCTGCTGGTTGTCTTTCTGCCTAGTTTGGTTCCTTTTTAGGGTTTGTCTACCTATCTTCCTACCTGTACATAGTCTAAAACTAGATGTCTCAGGCTGAGAACTACATGACAATCAGTTGAACTCACCTTGTCTCTTTATTGTCTACTTTTTTTACTCTTTTATCATACCTTGAAACATGATAGTCATCTCTTGACTATTCTAGCCTTACTCTTGATGACTCATGTTGCATCTATTTCACCTTTGTCACTCTTTTCACTTATCTTGAGACACAGTTCCAAGCATAGTCCTAGTTAACCCCCATTACACAATCTTTGTCTATGACTATTGCAACTTGAAGTAGCAATGCATTCCCTATACATCTTACCAAATGAGGTAGAGGTAGACCTCACAGCTAATGAAGAGTTTTTTCCCAACCTATCACGCCATCTAAGTGCTATAGAGGATCTTCACATTCCTCCTCATCAACTACATCTAGAGAGGGGTCATCTCTATCTCTCTCTCCTATCATTCAACCTTACGTCCAACACTCATTTCTTGTGGACCTTAGTCAGGGCCAGAACCCATTATTTCAAGAACATCTAAACTCTAAAGGGTCATCATCTAAAGTTGACCCTCTTGATGCAACAAAGGTCTCCTTAGCCATGACCCCTCACTATACTACACACCCTCACACTAAGTTTGTACATGCTATGCACTATCACACTAGCAAGATGTCAAACCAACATTAAGAGGGTGAACACATCAGAGCTCATGATCAATCTCAAAATGACCAAGATAGATTCCAATCCCAAAGAATCTTTAACATCCTTGGTAATGATGATGATGAGATAACCCAACAATACATTGAGGCTTCCTGAGCTAACAAAGGCCTCCTCAAGATGATGGAGATCCTAATGAAAGAAGAGAAGGAGAAATACTTTTTCAAATTGGCCAACCAAGGGGCCAAGTTACCTCCAAACTACAAAGTTGAGACTCTTGTGGTTAAAGAAGAGCAAACAGAGACTACTAGACTGCAAAAATTAGTTCAAGACATGCAGGACCAAATCAGTCAACTCATGAAGAACAAGGACAAACTAGAAAACCAATTCACACTAGAGAGCATATGTTTGTTCCCATTCAACAAGAGTCTCTACATGCCTCCTTTTCCCAAAGGAGTGGAACTTTCCAAATATGACAAATATTTGGGTACCTTCGATCCTCAAGATCACTTGAGAGTGTTTGGTGCTCGATCTATGGAGTTTATACATGACCAGACTTACATCTTGCATCTCTTCCCACATAGCTTGGGTAGATTACTATGGAGTGGTTCTCTCAACTACCTACTAGCATCATGTCTTTTTATGAGATTGTCAATTTGTTCCTCCAACACTATTCGCACAATATCTAGCATCCGGTTAATAACCATGATCTTTTCAATCTAAAACAATGACATCGGGAACCTTTCTTGACATTTCTCTAGAGATGGAGACAACTCTATACTAAATATTCTTGCAAAATACTTTAGTCTGAAAAGCTCAACATCTTTTTAGACAATCTTCTTCCTAATTTTGGGTATCAGGTACAGTTGCAAGGTCCTTTGACCTTTGGTGACATGATCAAACAAGTTGTGAGAATAGAGACATTCATGGTTAAGAAAGGAGAACTAGCCCTACACAAGGATAACAAAAAGGGTTCCTCCTCAATCAAAGACAAAACTATTTTTTTTTTAAAAAGCCAAGATATTGTGAATGATGTAGTCATTGACAACATGACTCCAAAGCCTCTGAAGGTTGTTTTCAACCTTACCTCTAGTATGCAGGTAGCCAAAGCCACTGAAAAGGCTACAATAGACACTCATCCACCTTTGAAGTATTCCAGAAGAAAACCTTGGGCCCCTCAACCCAAATGTTAGTTCACTTCCCTAGGGGAACCTCTTGATGTGGTTTACAAGACTCTCTTGAAAAACCAAATACTCACACCTCTAGATAACTTGCATCCTTTTGATCTGCAACCACGACCTGCTTGGTGGAATGAATCTACATACTTTGATTACCATCAAAACAAGGGTCATAAAACTTCTAGTTGTATTCAAATTGGACATAAGATCTAGGATCTTATTGACAATGGTCATGTTGTTGTGGGGAACCATAACAAGAACTTGGATCACCAGGCATTCAAAGACTCCTTTCCTCCTCATGAGAAGGGTGAGTCTTCCAAGACCAAGAATGCCAACACCAATGTCAACTATATGTACAGTGCCAATGACAATGTCATTAATATGGTTGAACCTGTTGATTTCAAATACTATGATGTGATCACCATCAAGGGGAGTGAAGATGCTCCTCAGTCCAAGATTTTGTTTATCTTGCGAGGCCCTGTGTCTCATTCTTCTGAACTAGAACAGTCTTAGGTTTGTGTGAACATTGTTACCTGATCTTGTGCAAAGATCATTCTCAAAGTCCCCGAGCCTTCTACATCCACACCAAAACAACCTGTAGATAAAGTTGTTTTTGGCCCTACTAAAAAGAATTAAAAATTGGTTCCCATGCCTAGAAATGTTAATTATAGCATCCTAGACCAACTGCAATGAACCAATGCTTAGATCACTATCTTTGAGCTATTGAAAATCTTTCCTTCTCATAGATAGATTCTTGATAAAGCCCTTGTTGAGGCAAATGTCCCTAAAGATCTTGATCTGGACTAGTTTCAATCCATGGTGGGTCACTTGACCTCACCTCATTATCTTTCTTTCTCTGAGGAAGATGATCATTCACTGAGCCATCCACACAATAACCCTCTTCATATTGAAGTCATGATTGACCCAAAATGCATCTTTTGTGTCCTTATTGATAATGGTGTTGGCCTTAACATATGTTCTTCTAGCTTGCTAACCCAATTAGGCTATGGTGAAGATTGCATAGATGCTCACAAAAATATCACCATCAAGGCATATGATGAAGAAGAATGCAAATCTAAAGGGCTAGTTGTATTGCCAATCTAGGTTGGACCTATTGAGAGGGATGTCATATGTCAGGTTTTGGCCATTCCCCTTGCATACAATATACTATTGGGAAGACTGTGGAACCATGAGATGTAGGTGATTCCTTCCACCTATCATTAGTGTATCAAGTTCCTGTTCCATGGAGCAGAAGTAATAGTACCTGCCAATATGAGCTATTCTTACAATATGCTCACACAATCTGTTGACAACTTTGTCCCAACCAACAGAGATTATACTAACTTCTTTGATGCCAAAATCAAGGAAATGGAATAGACTCTAAAGTTCAAGGATACTGGTATGGGGGAGTATTAGATTAAACTTTTTTTCTCCTTGATAGCTCTACCTCTATCTCTACTTCCCTATGGGAGACCCTCTAAGAGAAAGAAACCTTTTGTCGTCACTCCTCAAATAGTCTATGATGGCACCTTTGTACAAGCCATGATGCCACTAGAGGATGAGGATGAAAATAGGGCTATTGCAGCTTGGATTCACAAAGGAGAGAACACATTTGAACAAGTCACTCCCACTCATGAAATATAACTTGAATGATATATCATAGGCTTTGAACTCATGAAGTGCTATGAATACAAAGGGAATGGCCCCTTAGGGGTGAATAACAATGGATTTCTTGAACTAATTGAATCTAAAAGTCAATGGATAAGAGACACTATTAGTTTAGGCTTCAAGAAGGTTCTGTTTCATTTAGGGATTAAAAAATTTGTACCAGAACTAGAATGCTAGCCAGAACCTGAAGGCACTACTTCAGCTAAAATCTCAAAGGATAGCTTTGATGAGGATACCTTTCCTTATCCTATTCCTCTAGATCTTGTTGTGCTCTTTGCAGAGCCAAATGATCCTATACCACGCATTAGTAAGGCAAAAACTGACAGTGATTCTGATGACACCAGCTCAATTTCTCCACTGACATACGAGTAGTTGAGGAAAATGAAAAATGCTCATCCTAATTATCAACATGAATTATACATGTTGTCACCTTTCCAAGAGTGGTTCAAATAGGAATAAATCCAACAAACCATCAATGCTATAAGAGATGAAAATGACTCAAATGGTACAACAAGTATTGATGGAGTTCCTATATCAAGCATTACTAACTTGCATGAGTATGAGTTTGATTCTCTCTCTGATGTGACTTTTAATAAGGATGTAGATACTGTGCATATGTATGACAACCTTCTCAAAGTAGGTGAAGGGTCTAGTGTTAGGGAAAATGAGTTAGATTTCACTAACATTAACATACCCTCTACTTCTGACATGAGGATTCGAAGGGATTCAAATACACCTTTGGCTGAGATCACATTAGGTGTCGACTTTCTTGTCTATGCTTTTGATGACTATACCATGAATGCACTTGAACCCATCACTTCTATTTCACTCCACCATCCTGAGCTAATAAACTGGAACTCTTCCTCTCCATCTAGTGAAGTCCTTATGTTCTAGAATGATTATTCTCTTCCTTGCTATCTTAACACTGTCAAAGTAGTAACATCCTCCACCCATGAAGGTAGTGTCAATATGACTGAGACTGATATCAAGTATCTTAGTCATCAAATTAAAAGAAAAAAGAATCAGCACTCTGATGGTGAAAACCACATTGTGGCAGTATCAGAGTCAAAAAAATTAAAAATAAAAGACATATCCAAGGGTGAAAACCTCTCCGAGGCACCCGAGGATGGGATACTTAATATGCTTCCAATTCATTTTTAGGAGAGATCTTCAGTGATGATTGAGCCAACCCAACCTATGAACTTGGGCATGGAAGCTACACCCCAGATCATTCATTTGGCACAGTCATTATTTGTAGTAGAGAAAGAAGAATTCATCACTTTCTTTCAAAGAAAGAAAATCAATTTTGCATGGACATACTCTGACATGCCTAGATTGCATCCTAATATGATCATACATCACTTGTCTATTGCACCAGGTATTAAGCCTATTAAACAAAAGCTCCTTAAGATGCATCTACATGTGGAACTCTTAGTCAAAGTTAAATTGGAAAAGATTCTCAAAGCTAGTTTCATCAGAGAAATTGATTATGCAGAATGGATTTCCAACATCATTTCAGTTTCTAAACATGAGAAATCTATCTGAGTCTACATAGATTTCCTAGATTTGAACAAAGCATTTCTGAATGATGACTTTCCATTACCTAACATTGACATGATTGTGGACATGATAGCTGGTTATGAAATATACTCATTGATGGACAGTTTCTCTAGCTACAACTAGATAAAAATTGCACCAGAAGACCAAGAGAAGACTGCCTTCACATGCACTTGGGGAGCTTTCTATTGGAATGTCACACCCTTTGGACTTAAAAATGTTGGGGTCACATATCAAAGGGATGTCACCACTATCTTTCATGATATGATGCACAATATGATGGAAGACTATGTGGATGATACATTAGCTAAGAGCAAGCACAAAAGGTACATCTTGTAGATCTAGGTCCTAGACTAGATCGAATGGAACAATTTAGTCTGAGGCTCAGCCCAAAAAAGTGTGCATTTGGAGTTACATCTAGAAAACTACTGGGTTACAACATTTCTGCAAAAGGCATAGAAGTAGATCCAGAGAAGGTTCAAGCCATTATGGAAATGCCTCCGCCATGCAACATCAGTTAGATGAGAGGAATCCAAGGTTGATTATAGTCTATACGGCACTTCATTTCACAATTGGTTAACAAATCACAACCCTTCACCAAAACTTTACACAAAGGTATGACTTATGAATGGAATGAAGACTATGACAAAGGGCTCACACAGATCAATAAGTACCTTGCAAATCTACCAATATTGATGCCTCCTATTCATGGGAAGCTTCTCATTGTCTATAACTTTGCTATAGACATGTCACTGGGTGTCTTACTAGCTCAAGAAGATTAGAATAACAAAGAAAGAGCTATTTACTACATCAGTATGACTCTGGTCTCCTATGAAACTAACTACTCTATCATCGAGAAGGCTTTCTTAGCAGTGGTATTTGCTTCAAAAAAATTGTGACACTACATGTTTTCTCACACTACACATCTCATTGCTAAGATTGATACATTAAAGTATTTACTCAGTGAAGCTTCCCTCATAGGTAGATAGGCAAAATGGGTCATGATACTCAGTGAGTTCGACATTGAGTATGTAGAGATAAAGGCCATCAAAGGATAGGAGATTGTAGATCAATTGGTAGAGGTACCACTCACATATCACCAACCATTGAACATTGAGTTTCTAGATGAGTCCATCATGCTTCTCATACATCAAACATGGACTATGTTCTTCGATGGATCATTCACCCAATAGGGGTCAGGCATTGGGATATTGTTCATCATGCCACAATGGTACTCTTTACCCAAGGCATACAAGATGTTGTTTCCTTGTACATGATGGAAAGTTGGCTATACTAATGTATATGACTTGATATAGTATTTTCATTATGGAAATAAAGTCATATAGCAGTTTGGAGTCAGTGCACTTGATGTAAAGATAAGAATTCGGTTAAGTGTTGAAGACTAGATAGTGTACATAGTTCTTGTAGCTCAGAGTATTAATGCATGTGCGTATGGAAGAATTATGGTATGCACCTTGGAAGTTAAGTTGGTTATACTATATTATTGCTTAGTCTAAAATGGCATGATCAGATGTGCAAGTATGAGAAAGTTACAGTCAGTTGAAGATACACAGCCAGTGTGTGCCAGAGAAGAATAGAGCATGAAGCTAACAGATAGTATTTTGGTTTGTGATTATAATATAATGTTGTAAAGGCTATTTGACCATTGTATTTAGGTTGCTAACATATACACTTTTTTTTTTTGTAAGCACGCTTAAGAAAATTCATTTGGAAGTATTGCATGTAATAGGTCTAAGGGCCGACCTAGTTGTTTATTTTGTATGAGCATATAAATATAAGGTGCACCCATTGTATTCGGTATGTAAGTTGATAGAGAGTTTTAATAAGTAGAGAAGAAGTATGTGAAGACACTAGAAGATGTATTAGAGCTTTGCTAGAGGTCAAAGCATCAACGCATCAAAGGAACTGATCTGACAAGCAATGTCATAGTGATAGTTCATCCTGCAGATATAGTGTGTATCTAAGATCAGAAGGTTGTAGCCTTCACCACTTGAGAAGTGAGCTCTTGGATAGTGCATCCTCTCCCCTAATAGAGACTATTGTAAAAGACTCCTAATAGGGTTTGACCCTTGGCAAGGTCTACTATACTAAAAGCATTGTAAAGAAACTCCTAACATGGTTAAGGATCTTCTAACAAGGATCACAAAACACTAGTGCAAAATATTAGTGGGTGTCAATTCCCACCAAGGTTTTTACCTATTTGGGTTTCCTCATAATCATATTGGTGTCATGTTTATGTGAATTTTTAATTTAGTACATAAGCATTTAAGTTTAGTATAAACATTAAAGTGAAAAGTTAAAATTCAGTGAACACTGATTCACCCCCCCCTCTCAGTGTTCCCATTCCTAACAATTGGTATCAGAGCTTTGGTCCTCAACATATAAGTTTAACCACTTGAGGAGATCATGGACAAAGAAAAAATGAAACATCTAAAAATAAATCTTGAAGCTACTCTTGAAGACCTAGACAAATCAAAAAGAGAAATTGAAGAACTAAAAGAAAAAGTCAGTGATGCACAATTGGTTATCAAAAGTCTAAGAAAGGATTTGAAAGAATGCTCTAACAGTGATCTAGGAGAAAAGGTCAAGAAGTCGAATGAAGAAAATACATCTATGAAAGAACTACTTGAAGAATTTGATGATAAGTTGATCAACAATCAGGAAGTCTACAATGAACAAATCAAAGAGAACCTTCAACTCAATGAAGAACTAAGGCAAGAAAATTTGGAAATCTTGGAGCTAAGGAATAGAAAAGAAAGCTTGGAGTCTAAATTGAATGCAAAAAAGAATCATATTGACAAGTTACACACCAGTTCTGATTTGATAGAATCTTAGTTGTATGCAAGGAGAGCCAAAGGAGACACTAGTTGTATTGGATACAATGAAGCACAAAATTAGATTGACAACATGCAAGCAAGAAAGGACTCATAGAAGGACTCTACTGATGCTGAAAAGACTGAAGATCAAACCAAATATATTAGTGGACCACCCAAGAATGAGCGCAAGCAAGTAGAATGCACTTGTTTTGCATGTAACAAGAATGGACACATTGCAAGGAACTATATAGAGGTAAGATCTTTTAATGGTTACTGTTATTCATGAAAAAAATTTGGTCATAGAGCTATGAATTGCAAGACTAGCAAGAAGAAAAGGATTCAGCATGATTAGAGAAATTAGAATTAGACAAACATAAGAAGTTCTTAGAATATTACATGTCAGATATGTAGCTATAATGGTCACTCAACGAGACAATGCAGAATGGTGACTCATGTCAATGCATTGAGGAATATAAGACCTCCAGTCATTTGTCACTCTTGTAACAAGGCTTGACATATCTCAAAGTTCTATAGATCAAGGACTCAAGGTTAGGAAAGCCCTAAAAAGGCCAAAGAACTAGTTTTTGATCCTGAAGGAGAAGTTAATTTTGTCAAAGCCTCAGATGATGTGAGCATGATTTGGTTAGAGAAAAAGAAGGACAAGACCGATGAGAATGTATTGGATGCATCCACATTGGATGCACCCTCTACATCTGGATGAATGGCCCTCAGGGTCATAGGGGAAGCTAATTTAACTCTAGACCCCTATGTGGTTGCTATACTCACTTTTAGAGTATGCGCCTTTGGACTTAAGATTTTGGAGTTGAAGACCTTTAGGATCAAGATGCAAATGAGGTATAGAATTCTAGAAAACATTGTTGAAAAGTATATGGATACTATTTTCTTTATGGTAGAAACAAATACAACTTGTATGGAATTTTTTGAGCTAAGAACAAAGTGGATTCATCCACTTGGTTATGAGGTAGAGGAATAGGTCCTTGAAGCATATGCATAGGTTCTACTATCAACCCCAAAAGATCCTAATGAACCTAGGTGAGGAACTTATGAGGACAAGACAAGGGAAGTTGATGCTAAACTAAATAGCACAACAACTAAGAGGAAAGCCTCTAAGATTACATCTGAGATACTTATAATTCATGGAGTAACACAAGAAGACCTTGACAAGGAAAGGGAAGAAAAGATTTCTTTGGAAATTGAGAGTGCATCCACAGAAGATGCTAAGTCTGATGATCCTAAGTTGAAAAAGGTAAAGATTGAGAAGACTGATGATCCAAAGGATAAACAGGGTAAAATTGATGATATCAATCTTGCCCCCATTGTTACAGTTGATATTGAGTCCACAGATGCATCTCCTAAGATGCCCAAGAGGAGAAAAAAAATTTCCACAAACCATCCTTCAGCTATAAGTGCAGCCATAAGGAGAAAATTGAAAAATGTCTAGTCACCTTCAGAAGTAGGATTCATACCTAGTCTTCAAGTGTTAAGGACTAGAGTTGTAAATGAAGGAAGGCTAGATCAGATAGAAAAGTTCTATGAAAAATATCATGAAATTGATAAGTCAGAGATTCATGAGATGTTGATTAAACACATGATAAAGTTCAAGAAGACAATTCTTTAATTAAAGACAATAATTCCAAATAAGATATGGGAGATAATGAATACCTTAAAGAGACAAGCCACTGAAGAAGACTTCAAAATAAGGGAACAAACTCTTGATTCCACTCTTCCAGTATGTTCTATTGAAGAAAAGTCACTATTGTTGAATTTGGTGAAGCCACACTTAAGGACAAAGATGAGAACACTACACCTCATGAACAAAGACTATGAACTGATTTCTAAGGAAATACAGAAGACCTTTAAGAAGGTATTCTTAGAGTAGTACATGAAACCTATATCTGCACCCATCTCCCAAGCACCTAGTGAGCAAGACAAAGAAACAAATACCATCAAGATACAATCTATAGGTCCTTAGGATTCAACACCTATAGTAGAAGCACAAACAGAGTTTGATAAGACTACACCCATGACAAAAACACTCAAGGATAGCACCATTATCATTGATAATGTTGAGATAGCCATGGAAGCCACTAAAAATGACTTGGACAAGTTTGAGGAAGCTTTTGTGAGCACACAAGGAGCTGAGATGTTATGTAGAAACACACCGCCCACTCATCAAGAAGAAGCATTGATTGATGATGAAAAGAAGGAGAAAAGATGGAAGAAAAAGAAACAGAAAAAGAGGAAGAAAAGATAGAAGAAGAAAAGATAAAAGAAAGTGAGAAAAATTTAAAGCAAGAAGTGTTGGACAACACTCCCATCACTCCTTCAACAACATTGTTGTCAAGTTTGACACCTGACACATCCAGTTTGGACTCATGGAAAGAAGAAGCCCTGATTAAGTTCAGCATCTTAGCTATGAAGAAAGACAAAGAAAAGAAAGTAATGAGGAATCCCCTCCTGGTAGAATCAGTAAACATGTTGAATATTTTGTTGCTAGAAGATAAGAAAGTGTCAAAGATACACTTAGTTGATGATGTGAGTATAGTCATCTCACATTTTAAAAGCAACTTCTCAAGCCTTGAAGAGTTTGCATCCCTAGTTGTAGAAGAAAAGTATCTAAAGAAAAGATTAACTGAATTGGTGAATAACTTTTCACTTGACCTCAGTTCCCTCAAGATCGGTAAAGCATCCTTGAAAGAATTTGCAAATCAAGGAAGAAAAATCATTGTAGAATGCATGGATCAAGACAAGCTTACTGATACTCATTTCAAGAAAATAAAATAGGAAAAAGCTATGATTGAGCAAGTGAAGAGTTTAGTAACAGATCCATCCACAGATGTGAACATGTGCAATAATGTCTACCAAAGTCAGATAGACAAAATTGAGAAGGCAAAAAAGGAGATGACAAAGTTAAGGGCTAGACAGACTCAGTTGAGGAATGCTCTTGCACCCTCACTAGACATTATAAATTAGAATATCAAAGATATTGATGCCACTATGGTGACATATGATCAAGGTCCTTCCAAATATTTGAAGAAGGTGGAGAAGCTTCAGTATGCATTATGCACCCATCTCTAGATAGTAAACTCTTTGATCACATTTTGGAAGAAGGAGATCTAGAACCTAAAGGTTGCATATCTAGATGTTTTCCCTCAGTGAGTATGTGTAGATAAAGTTTTTTGTAACACCTTTTTCATTAATGTCAAAGGGGGATTTGTGTATAGAATAGGGATCATAATATGTATAGGGAGATATAAGTATATGTATAGATGACAAAAAAAAATTTGTATTAATGACAGTTAGCAACTTGGCCATATTCCTTTGTTACCATCAATGACAAAGGGGGAGATTGTTGGTAATTTGGATATACTAATGTATATGACTTGATATAGTGTTGTCATTATGGAAACAAAGTCATATAGCAGTTTGGAGTCAATGCACTTGATGTAAAGATCATAATTCGATTAAGTGTTGAATATTGGACAGTGTATAGAGTTCCTGTAGCTCAGAGCATTAGCGCACATGTGTACAGAAGAATTATGGTATGCTCCCTAGAAGTTAAGTTGGTTAGACTATATTCTTTCTTATTATATGAGCGCATGATCAGATGTCCAAGTATGAGAAAGTTACAGTTAGTTGAAGATACATAGCCAATGTGTGCCAGAGAAGAACAAAGCATGAAGCTGATACTTAGTATTTTGATTTAAGATTATAATATAATGTTGTAAAGGCTATGCACCCATTGTATTTAGGTTTCCAACATATACACTTGTTTTTTTGTAAGCACTCTTAAGCCAATTCATTTGGAAGCATTGCATGTAATAGGTCTAAGGGCCAACCTAGTTGTTTATTTTGTATGAGCGTATAAATATAAGGTGCCCCCATTGTATTTGGTATGGAAGTTGATAGAGAGTTGTAATAAGTAGAGAAGAAGTGTGTGAAGACACTAGAAGATGTATTAGAGCTTTTCTAGAGGTCAAAGAATCAGTGTATCAAAGGAACTGATCTAAAAAGTAGTGTCATAGTGACAGTTCATCCTGTAGATATAGTGTGTATCTGAGATCAGAAGATTGTAGCCTTCACCATTTGAGAAGTGAGCTCTTGGATAGTGCATCCTATCCCCTAATAGGGACTATTGTAAAATACTCCTAATAGGTTCCAACCCTTGACAAGGTCTACTATACTAAAAGAATTGTAAATAAACTCCTAACAGGGTTAAGGATCTTCTAAAAAGGATCACAAGACACTAGTGTAGAATATTAGTGGGTGTCAATTCCCACCAGGGTTTTTACCTATTTGGGTTTCCCCATAATCATATTGGTGTCATGTTTATGTGAATGTTTAATTTAGTACTTAAGCATTTAAGTTCAATATAAAGATTAAAGTGAAAATTTAAAATTTAGTGAACACTAATTCACCCCCCCTCTTAGTGTTCCCATTCCTAATAGTACAAACAACATCATTGAGTATGAAGCCCTGATCAATGACATGAAGATAGCCATCGAATGACACATAGATGAAATAAAAGTCTTTGTAGACTCACAGTTGGTCATCAATTAGGTCAATGACATCTATGAGACAAAGGATGACAAACTGGTGCCTTACAAATAGATGGTCGATGATCTAAGAAAGTACTTTGCATATATCACCTTCTAGCAAATTCCCAAGGTGGAAAACAAAGCGGTTGATGCCATGGCTACTCTTGTCTCTATGATATAGATGCCAGAGAATGACTTATGACATGAATTACTCTACCCAGCCTATGAAACCCCTGAATCTAGGATGATCTACTCTGTCATTGGACATGATTCATCTCACTACCATTACATCTACTCCTACCTCCATGACCAGATTGTTCTAGATACTTACACCTGGAATAATAAATGTCACTTAATCTATAGTGCTTCATGGTATGTCATCATAGCTAATGACTTGTATAGGCAAGGTCTAGATGGTACCCTCCTCAGGTTTTTAGAACCTGACAAGTCTAAGAGTGCGTTAGCTATGGTGCATGAAGGCATCACCAGATCTCACTTGAGCAGCCTAATACTAGCCCATAATCTTATTAGAGCTGGTTACTATTGGCCAGATATGGAGAAGGAAGCTACATAATATGCTAAGGCTTGTAAACAATATCAACTTCATGAGAATCTAATTCACGCTACTACCAAGGAGATAATTCCATTCATCACTTTCTGGCCCTTTCAACAATGGGCCTTTGATTTGGTGGGTCATATTCATCCTTCTTCCTTGAATGGACATAAGTTCATCATCACGACTATAGATTATTTCACTAAGTGGGTCAAGGTAGTCCCTCTAATCATAGCCAATGGTAAATCTATAGCCATGTTTATACTAAATTACATCATCTTCAGGTATGGTGTACCCTCCTCAATAATCACTGACAACGGGGGGTAGTTCAAGAATAAGGATTTGAAAGAGCTATGTTCTAAGTTAAAAATCACTTAGCATTGGTCTTCCATCTATTATCCCTAGGGTAATGGATAGGTGGAAGCATAAAACAAGGTGATCCTCAAGATCCTTCATCACACAGTTCACAAATCTAGGCAAGACTGGCATCTCCAAATTAATTTGGCTCTATGGGCTTATTGCACAAGTATACAGACATAGACAAAGGCCACACCCTTTACTTTGGTCTACAGAGTGGATGTTGTGCTACCAATTGAGGTCAAGATTCCTACTTTGCAAGTCTCTCTAAAAGGCCTCATCACTGATGATGACAACAGAATATTTCGGTTACAAGAGCTAGAACTATTGTATGAATGTCGAAAAGTGGTGTTCAATCACCTTTGAGCATATCAAAAGAGGATGTCCAAGAGCTACAACAAGAAGGTTCAACCAAGGGACTTCCAAGTGGGTGATCTCATCCTAAGAGAGAATCCCAAGAATCAACAACAATGGATCCAGAAGGGAAAATTTGAGCCGAATTGGCTTGGTTTGTATGTTGTCACTGTAGTGTTTGGGTCTAGTGCCTATCAACTCTCCACCACTAAAGGAGAATAGGTCAAAGATTCGATTAATGCTCTACATCTGAAATGATTCTACAGTTGAGACATCTTCAGAATGCTCCATGTACATACATAAACTTTGAAAAAATCCTAAAAATTATAAAATTTCCTAAAAAAATCTATTATCCTAGTGAAAACTTGGTATACAAGTGCCTTGATAATACAAAAAAAATACAAAAAAAAAATTTAAAAAGAGAAAAATGTGTCATTAATGAAAACCTAGAAAATAGGCATCACGGTAGCAAAAAAATAAATAAAAAAATAAATTTCTACCAAGAAGGTGAGAACCTGGTAAAAAGGTGCCTCTTTTTTGGAATGCTATACCTATCGTAGCACTTCTTGGTTCTGTACAGTTGCTTTCCTACTTTCCCAATTTTCTTTTCTCGCTCATGCACTCATTCTCAGTTACCTTTGAGACTATGCTCAACTCTACATGGATTGAAACTGGTCATACTCTAGGGGAAACCTTCCTAGTCTAGGGGGCACTATCCTATTATTTTCAAAAGATCTTCCTTGCATTAGTCACCAATGGTTCTCACTGCATCTACCTACTAATGCCTAGCTATCTAAGATCTCTCTCCTTAAGGATCTCTCGTGTATCAGTCACCAGTGATTCTCACTGTGTCTACCTAGTGATGCTTAGTTAGCACTATGATCTCTCTCCTTGAGACTCTTTCTCATGTCAGTCACCAGTGGTTCTCATTGCGTCTGTCTACTATCACCATCCTAGTGAGACTTTTCACATATGACATATACTTTTGATTCGACATCAATCTACTAAAACTAAAACTAAATTTATAATTCTCTAAGATATGCTAAGCTTTTCTTCTGTGTGCTTGTCTTTTTCTCTTTGTCATTCCTTCTTGAGAAACTCCAAGACATCTATCTTGACTAAGAGATGTGAAGACTAGGGGCATGATTGTTTTCTTTTCTTTCTATTTTTTGGTTTAGTTCTAATGATCCAAAGGATCCAATATATGAGGGGTGTCCACTATAAGAGCTTCTATCCCATGTTATATAACTATGTGTACCTTGACTCCTTTTATATAGAAACTTTGCTGAGGTTGGTTCTTCTCCTTGTCTGGTTGAGTGACTTCTTGTTGCTACAAGTGAAATCTCAATGCTCATCCTACGAAGTGAACATAAGGGTCACTATGAGCACCCTTAAAATATTTCTCAATCACTTAGCAAAAGAAGAAATTCTCATGTGTCTGGTATTCTTTTACGCAAGAAACATTCTGGTCATCTTAGCAACTATGCTTTGATGCTTATGTTCAATTGCTAAATCAAAAGGAATAGGTGTTCTAGTCATTCTAGCTTCTTCTATTTTAATACTTACACCTCATTTTGAAAAACCTAAGACTAATGTCATATTCATATTCTCATGATCACTATATTGGTGAGGGTTGTATGATATCTTGTGACTATCCTATAACAACAAATCTGTGATGAAAACTATCTAATGGGTCCAGCAACCAAGTCCTAGGGATTGCATCTAGCTTAGGCTTGGATTTTCATCCTAGACTTGCATAGAGACAGTGTTTGATGCTCACTTCATTATATTTTCCTAGATTTGTACACTAAGGGTTCTCATCTCACATCTTGGCTTCATCATGACTGCACAAGTGTTTGATCCTTGCTCTCAATCTTCAAGAGAATCCTTTTGGTTAGTACCTACCATATATTGTGATATCCTACATGAGATGTTAGTACCATACATTGCATTTACATATCTCATCCACAAAGTGCATTATCATAAATCATTGGCATACATATACATCTACATCTACATATTTATACAACATGTTCATCCATCATAAGCATAAAGCCAAACATACATTGCATTTATTCATCTACCATCTATCATTGCATTTCACATTCCATACATACATAACAAGAAAACATGTACATATCCATATCCATACATGTCATACATTTCTCATTTAGGAATCATCTCATAAAGCATAAACATTAATAGCTATTTATGACACATGCGATGATACCAAAGATTAAGCTCATATCTATATATCAGAGTGTTAGTATAAAAAATGGTGCTACTCGAGCACAATCTATCAAAAGAATGATACAATAAAGGGATGCCTACACATCAGATACATCATGATACACTAAATCAAGGCTACACTATTTAGCTCCGGCCTTCCCCACCTGGAGGAGGTGGAGGAGGTGGCATGTTAGGTCGAGGAGGTGCCTATTGTATGCACCCTAAAATGGTCACCTAGACTTTGGGGCCCCATTCATCAATTTATCAATTTCTTGAATCAATGCATTGTAATATTTTCAATTTAAATCAATTTCCTTGATCAAATCATAATTAATTCAATTATTTTAATATTTCCTAAGGTTTGGTCATTTTATTTTAAGCCTTATTTAATTAAAAAGAGAAAAAATAACAAATAAAATAATCTTATTTAATTAAGAGAACATGCTCCTTTTTAATTAAATAATAAAATTACTTTATCCTAAGCCACATTTAATTAAAAGAACAAATCTCTTTTAAATAAATAAAAATATCTTTTAATTAAATAATGGAAACCACTTTGCTAAAAATAATAAAATAAAAAGAAAAAGAAAAAGACTTTTTATCTACACATTGAATGCACACTTTCCAAGATGAGTGGAATCTCCTTTTGCCTCTTAATCTCTTCCACACATCTTTTTGCCTCTTAACCATGTCCATTGATTTTGCCTCTTGATAATATTGAGCACATGGATCAACCAAGATTTAATCTCCACCATTACTCATTTCTTTTTGCCTCTTAATCTTGACCATCTATTTATTTCTAAAATCCTTTATAAGGAGCCTTCTCCTCATTTATGCATAGAGATTTTAGAGATCAAGATTTTATGTTATTGTTATGCAGGTTTGGAGAGTGATTTTGGAGAAGAGTTTGGAGCACTTGAGCTTGATTATTACAAATTCTATTTTCTTGTCTTCTTCTTTCATGCCTCCATGACAATCCATTTAGATTAATCTTGCACTTGCATATTAGATTAGATTCATATTTCCTTTCATAGAATAATCTTGCATAAGCATTTCCTTTCATAGATTAGTTTTCTTTCATGCATTGTTATCATATAAAATATCTTTCATTTTCATTTGCATGCATACTTGATGATAGCATTCTTTATTTTCCTCTTTGAATCTCTCATTTTATGGTGTACTTGCATGGGCACAAACTAGGTCTAATTTGAGGGCCTCCATCATAAACCCTTGCACTCCATGAATAGAGAGCTATGAGTCACCATTTGAGACCTCATTCTTGAGTAATCTTGGATTTAATGACTCATAGTAGTGTGTCAATATTTTAGCACACATTTTTTTCACCCACTGTGGGTTCATAACAGCTATTGACGATGCTAAATGGATATCAAACATTGTACCAGTTTCCAAACATGACAAATCCATTTGAATTTGTACAAATTTTAGAGATGTCAATAAAGCATACCCAAAGGATGATTTTCCACTCCCTAATATAGACATGATAGTGGACATGACTACGGGTTATGAGATTTATTCCTTGATAGATGGTTTTTCTGGATACAATCAGATTAAGATAGCTCCTGAAGATCAAGAAAAGACTGCATTCACTTGTGCATGGGGTACCTATTGTTGGAACGCTATGCCTTTTGGATTAAAAAATGCAGGAGCCACATATCAACGAGCTATGACAACCATTTTTCATGACATGATGCATAAAAACATGGAAGATTATGTGGATGACACTTTGGCCAAGTCTAAGAAAAGAGACACACACTTAGATGATTTAGAAGTCATTCTAGATTGCATGGAACAATTTCAAGTAAGGTTAAATCCTAAAAAGTGTGTATTTGGTGTCACCTCTGGAAAAATTCTAGGATTCATCATTTTAGCAAAAGGAATAGAGGTAGACCCTAAAAAGGTCCAAGCAATCATAGATATGCCACCTCCTAGAAACATTAGTCAAATGAGGAGTCTTCAAGGATGTCTTCAATCTATAAGGAGGTTCATTTCACAGCTGGCAAATAGAGCTCAACTTTTCAATAAGAACTTACACAAAGGAGTCAAATGTGTTTGGAATGAGGATTGTCAAAAGAGCATGGACCAAATCAAGAAATACTTGGCATATCCTCCTATTTTAATGCCTCCTATCCTAGGGAAACCACTTATTCTATATGTTTCAGCGACAAAATCTTTGTTGGGGGCATTACTAGCTCAACTTGATGAACATGGGAAAGAAAGAAAAATATACTACATTAGTTGTACTCTTGTTTCATATTTGGTTAACTACACCAACATTGAGAAATCTTGCCTTGCAGTTGTGTTTGCTTCCCAAAAGCTATGACATTATATGCTTGTGCACACAATACATCTCATAGAAAAAATAGATCCACTCAAGTATTTACTTGGTAAGGCTTCCCTCATAGGTAGACTTGCTAAATGGATGATGATCCTGTAACACCCCATGTGGAACCAATAGGCCCACTCCCCCAAGCTAGGAGATAGAACCAAAGGCCCATACAAGAGGTAAGAACTAGGAAATTCCTAAGGTGGTGATAAAATTTCCCCAAAGTCACAACACAAAAGAAAAGACAAGAAGACCACAAGGACTACCAGAGGCATGATCAAATTTGGTAGAGACTCTAAGCTACAAGCTAGGTGAGTGTCATCATATAGCCCTCACCCCTTGGGTTGTCCTGGTACTAGCCACTCTTGATCCTGGCCCCCAAGTAGGCACATGCGGAACCAAATGCCTCTCGTATAGACAAGGTCATTTAGTCATACCTACACATAGGTACCTTCTCCCACTCCCATCCTTAGTCTTTACTAGCACTAAAGGCATGGGTGAGGCACAATTAATCTTGATTAGTGTATAATTTCCCATTCCAATAATCTCCCATTCCCAATTCATTTATTTAGGTTATCACTTGATTAAATAACTCATAGTAGATTATCCTGGTACTAGCCACTTAGGGCCCCGGCCCCTCACTATGAGCCACTCACCTAGTGTACTTAGGTTCCCTAACATACATATAAAAATCATAAGAACATAATAGATTCATCATCAAGAATTCATATCAATTCCATAACATCATTTGATTGAGTTTAGGAAAACATATGTTGTCCCTAATCCACTTGACAACCCTAAACCCAATATGGCATTTAGAATGTTCCAAACATATAAGAAAACATCCAAGTGATATTATAAACATATTTAGAGTATAAATAGATCCAATTAACCAAAAAAAATTCTAATAGCCTCTGGTAACCATACGAAACTTTAAAACTTAATGATGTTCTTAAACTGAATTATTTCAACAAAGGATTAAATGCAAAGAATAGTCATCATAGAACAGTCATCCATATCTTCCACAAAAATAATAATAAAGGAAATAACTTTAGTGAACATTCAGATAACATAATTATGGACTCTCAATTTTATTTTTAGGAAGATCCAATGGTGGGAAAGAATGTTATGACTTCTCGTTTAAAACAGAAAATTCTAGTTAGGGTTCAAACCTGCCTTCACTAAAACGGTTGTAATTTTCACAAAACATAATTAAAATTCACAAAACTAATTGGAAATGAAATATAAGACTTAGGAGAATATTTGATATCAAATTCATACTTTTATATGATCATATCAGCCTGTAGCATATGAATACATTTGACAGAAAATTCAGAATCAAGAATGGACAGGCATAGTCTGCCAAAATGTCAAAAATAAAGCATTAATTCGACCCTAAAAATAAAATCAGAGAGATACCCATTTGATATCTATGAATTTTACTTCCATAAAATCAATTTAGTAAAACCCTAGATGCAATTTAAATTATTATAATAATAGATCTCCAAAAAAGGGTTGCTAAAAACCCTAGGAAAACACATGCCAATTCTTACAAACAAAAACTCAAAACTTTAAAATAACCATAGAAATGAAAAGCACAGATATAATAAATAATGATAATATATAAATAGATCTATAATCTATCAGAGACATAAAGTAACTAAAATATTCAATCTATACCTCATGTCCTACGAAGGTTGAATCGAAGAAGGAAGGAAACAAAAGAGAAGACAAATCCAAACTTGAGATGCATCCTTCAAACCCTATCCACTTTCAAAAATCTCCATGAAAGAAAGAAATAATTCCATAGCAAAGAATCCCTCTCTCAACTACTAAAATTCTCACAAAAATGTCTCTCTCCCAAAAGCAAAGATAACCAAAAATTCTTAAAGACATATGCTTACAAAATCTCCCTCACATCTCCAAGTTTTCTCTCCAAAATCTCCATGAAAAGTAAGGCCATCCTCTCCTCAATGCTTCAGCCCCAAAATCTCCTCCCTTCAAATGAGAAAGTATTAAATATAAATAGATTTCCAAAGGTTGAGAGGAAAAGTAACCAACTCCCAACTAACTCTTTACTAAAGGGTATTATAAAATAACTTAATATCATACAACTATATTACTCAAATATACAATAAAAGATTATTTGTATTCATTCATACACATATGTAATATTATCCTAACATATATGCATATGCCATCATTAATTACATCAATATCTATATATATAACCTATCCTCATTATTAATAATTAACAATTGAGAATAATATACCTTGCATTATTTAATATTTAATTATTAATAATATTATACTTTACATTAATCCCAAAATATACACCATCAACAATATCTACAATAATTAACATATAATCACATATAAATTATATATATATAAATACATATATGTGTGTACCCATATATATATTTCTATATATATATATTTATATTTATATAGATACATGCCAAATACCAAACACTATAATCTATAAGATTATGAAGTAATAGATCACAATATTATTACCTATTTATAATTACTATAGGATATAATCACTAAGGTAGAATAAAATAACATGCCTCAAAATAAGTCTAATCATCCAAAGAGGCCATACAAATCATCTATGAAACATATTGAGAAAACCATAAGATCAAACAAGGTCAACCAAAGTCAACAAGGAAAGTCAAGCCAAACTCTTGAAACACAACATAGAAAGATTAACTAAGAATCATACCAAGAAGGAGAAATAAATAAAATGAGTAAACAAATCATACAACCAAATGAATTCAAGTGGCCACAAGGCACTAACTACAACCATGCCCAACTAGGTGCGTTGGATCTAGGTTTTTGACCCAAAGGTTGACTGACAAAGAAGGAACCCTAATATTCTCAAATTAGAATAATGACAAAGGAAGACTCATGTAGGGGCCTTAGTACTATCTCCATAACAAAAACCATCAAGGATTTGAGGGCATACTCAGACCTGTGAAGCCAGGTGAAGTCAATGCCTGGTACTTGCAAGCCTGCATCACAAAGAAGAAATACATATGCATGAATATACATATAAAAGAAAACATTGCAAACAAATGATCGGGATTGATACATCATGTGGACCTCAGCGATGTGAGTAACTATGACTTCATCCTGAATCATGAAAACACATCATGTATATATATACACTCAAAGCATGTAGCATCATCATAATGAAGGTTAGAATCTCAAGCATTGTGTTAGTCTCTTATCAATACTAATAATAAATCAACATAATCAAATCATCAAGTGAGATACAAGATTCATCCAAAGTAACCTTAATAGAAGAAAATATAAATAACCACTTATATATATATCAAGTAAATATCATATAACATCCTAACTATGTTCATAAAGGTCTTGAAGGTACTCAATACATACACGGAGATAAATACATACAAAAATGATACCTTTAGATAGTATGTCTAATATTAGAATCATTGAGTACTAGCTTATGAAATTATTATAAACAAACTATAGGAATAGATCAAACAAGTATCATGTACAACTTAAGCTGTAAGAAAACATCGAAAGATCTTAATTCTTTTAGAAACACAAAACTTATATTAGGGTTAGAGGGGTATTACAGATCCTTTCAGAGTTTGACATAGAGTACATTGAACGTAAAGCCATAAAAGGACAAGCCATAGTAGATCAATTGGCTGATTTCCCAATCGAAGAGAATGCACCTATTCAAGTTGACTTCCTAGATGAGCACCTCATGTATATGACTGAAAGAACATGGAAGATGTTCTTTGATGGATCTTTTATGAAAAATGGTTCAATTTCTGGTGTGTTGTTTGTTTATCCTCATGATTACACAATTCCTAAGTCTTACAAGTTATTGTTCCCATGTACAATGTAGTACCCACCTGTGGATTGCTTTTTAGTTTGCTTCATGTTTTAGATGTATGACCGAATTCTTTTAGGTCACTTTCCATGTGATTGATTATTGTTTCATTAATGATGATTGAGGATTATTATTATATGTTTATCAAGTGTATGCATAGATTAGATGATGATGCTTCATGATGTTAGATTACATGTTTTATATTGAATATGATGTACTTACCCCATACTTGCATGTGTATGGTGATTATGTGTCTGTATCTATTTGACGTGCTTGTGTGGTAGAGGATGGAGGCGTAGTTACTCACATAGTTGAGATCCACACGTCTGACCGTACCCTATCATTGTCTGTTATATATTGTATGTACATGATTTATCTTCTGATGATAGGTTCACAAGTACAGGGCATCGTCTTCCCTGAATTGGCAGGAGTGAGTGTGCCCACAAACATTCATCTCAATGGTAAAGAGGGGAGATAATTCACATACCCAAACCCTAACCCTAGCCAATTGTCCTAGAATTGGACAAATACCAGTATGACTACCTTACCCAAATTCACCTAGTTGGTATGAATTCGTGGATCCCATTCTTGAGTCTGTACATGCGTTTTCAATTTGCTTGGTTTATTGTGCTTGAATTTGATTGTACATGTTTTCAGTATCATGTTTATGTGAGTGTTTATTCTAAATGTTATCTATGAATCAGTCTTGTGGGCTCTTATTGGTTAATATCTATTTTCTAGTATCTGAGTAATCATTTGAGTTTCTATGTGGGAAACTGCATCTAGGATTACTTGGTTGTGTGCCTATTGGGTACTTATGTGATTATGAGCCTAGGGGAGATTGATTAAGTGCATCTTAGGGGAGTGGCTTGCAATAGGGGCTGGGACCCGAAGTGGTCAGCACCTGGGTAACCTATTGTAGGTTATGTAATTAAGTGATAACATAGTAATTAAAACTTTATAGATCATTTAAGAAGATAAGTTAGAGTATGATTATGATTGGAATTCCTCATATCTGAGAGAGTGTATTCTAATCCCACATGGATCGTATTGAGGGTCCGGGGCCAAGAGTGGTCAATTCTAGGGTAACTCAATGCTTGAGGGTCTGGGGTCCAGAGTGACCAGTCCAGGGTAACTCAAGTAGTTAGACATGTGATGACACTCCCATAGCATGTAGCTTAAGTCATCTCCTAAGTTTTCTATTTATGCCTCTGTATTAGTGTGTTTCTCCTTTCACTGTATTATTGTGTACCTTGAGTAGAGAGCTTCCAGGATTCCTTGCTTAGTGGTTTTATCCTTGTTTGGTTTTGGTCATCTGATTGGGGTTTGTGGTTATCTCCTCAGCACGGTGGGAGTGGACCATTTAGGTTCACGAGGTCAGGTGGTAGTGACCATTTGAGATTCGACGTCCTGGTGCCGATGCTGTGGATACTCTGCAGTTGGATGCCTTCTTGGTTCTTCATTGTTCTTCATTGTTGGTTTCTTATCATAGCTTCTTTATTGTAGTCCTATATTAGAGTATCGCATGTGATACCTAATATGGACATTGTACTTTTATGTTAGTTTTATTATTACATACCCTGCGGCATGTGCAGTGGATGTCAACTTGTATTAGTAATCATGGTTGTCCATGAAATTTGTAATATTGATGTAAGTTGTAATTGTATCATTTATGTTATGGAATCTTTTGTTATCTTCTTTAGTTGTTTTATTTGTTCTTAAGTAATTCTACGTCATGGGACCCTCAAGTTTTGTAATCTATGTTGAATGTTGTTCATGTGAGTAAATGGTAATTGCTTCTGCACTGTTGTGTATCTTGTATGTTAACTTTTTTTTAAAAAAATGTTCACCAAACTTAGTAGCAAGTTATAGGTTAACTTCTCTTGGGTTCCCTGGCGGGGCGTTACATACAAACAACATTGTTGAGTATGAAGCTTTAACAAATGGACTTAAAATGGCCATAGAATGGAGAATCACCGAGTTACACTACTATGGGGATTCACAGTTGATAATCAACCAAGTCAATGAACAATATCAAATAAAAGATGAGAAATTGGTACCTTATAAGAAAATGGTTGATTCTTTGAAATGATACTTCACATTTGTCATGTTTCAGCAAATCCCTATAGCAAAAAACAAAGCAGCTGATGCTATGGCTACACTTGCTTCACTCCTTTAGTTAGAGAAACATTAATCTAGATTTGAATTCCTAGTGGAAGAGCTACATCACCCTATCTATGACTCTGAAGAAAGCCATGTCATTTGTACCCTTGCTGGTCATGATTCATCCTATTATAGTGCCATTTACTCATACCTTCATGATGGCATTATCCTTGAAACCTTTAACCGATCTGAATGCAAAAACCTTACCCAAAATGCCTCTCACCATACCCTTATCTATGGTGATTTGTATAGGAGGGGTCTAGATGGAACACTTCTTAGATTCTTAGAAAAAGAAGAATCTGACCAAGAATTAGTTGACATTCATGAGGGTATTTGTGGGGGACATTCCAATGGTCTTTCCATGGCCCAAAGGTTGCTTAGGGTGGGGTACTATTGGCCTACAATGTAGATTGATGTAGTAGCTTTTGCAAAGTCATGTGAAAAGTGTCAAAAACATGGTAACCTGATACATGCTCCAAAAAGGGAGCTCATTCTTTCTATATCTCATTGGCCATTTTAGTGTTGGGCCTTTGATCTTGTTGGGTAGATTCATCCCAACTCATTAGGTGGACACAATTTTATTATCACTGCTACTGATTACTTCACTAAATGGGTAGAATTTGTCCCACTTTCTATTGCCTCAGGCAAGATAGTCTCTCTATTCATTCTGAACCATATCATCTGTCGATATGGAGTGCCTTCTGAGATTATCACTGACAATGGAGGTCAGTTCAAAAATAAGGACCTTAAGCAACTCTGCAACAAATTCAAGATTAAACAACATTGGTCCTCCATTTACTTCCCGCAAGGAAATGGTCAAGTAGAGGCATAAAAAAAAACCACTCTTAAAATCCTACATAGAACAATTTATAAGAATGGTAGAGATTGGCATTTACAAATAAATTCGGCTTTGTGGGCTTATAGAATGAGTATTCATACTCCTACTGGGGATACTCCTTTTTCCCTTACATATGGTGCTGAAGTAGTGTTACCTTTAGAGGTTGAGATTCCTTCACTTAGAGTTTCCCTCAAAGGTCTAGTTACAGATGAAGACTACTGCGCGATGAGACTTCAAGAGTTAGAACTTCTAGATGAGAAACATCAAGCATCATTTGACCACATGAGGGTTTATCAAAAGTGCATGTCCAAAGCCTTCAACAAAAAGGTTCACCCTAGGGAATTCCAAGTGGGAGATCTTGTCCTACATGAAAATCATAAGAACCAGCAGCACAAAGATCAAAAGGGAAAATTTGAACCTAATTGGCTTGGACCTTAAGTCATTACAACAGCTTTTGGGATAGGTGCTTATTTATTATCTACTGAAGAGGGAGAGTAACTCCCTGATCCTATCAATGTCTTGCACTTGAAGTTCTATCCATGATGCCCATTCTGTCTAGGGGCATCCTTTGAACATACTTATTGATCTTGAAAAATTCCAAAAAAATGATATATTGTCAATAATTCTAAAAATTTGAAAATGTCCTGAAAAATGATCATCTTAGTGAAAACCTAGTAATAGGCGCTTTGATGTATCTCAAAAAAATTATATATTCGAAAAATATTTAAAAAAAAAAAAAACTCAAAAAATTAAAAAAAATAGAAAAAGTGGCTTGGTGAAAACCTGGAAACAGGCGCCTTGGTAGCAAAAATACAAAAAAAAAAAAAAAAAAGTCCTGAAAAAAAAAAAAAGAAGGAAAAATTTGCAATAAATTCCAAGTGGTGAAAACTTGGAAATGGGTGCTAGCTGAGGCCTTTGCACCCCTGTTTCTTAGCACATGTCCTCGACACTTAGCCTTTATCCATCATGTTGTGTCCTTGTTGCCTTGGTTTGAAATTTGTCTTTGTCTTTGTCTAGGGCACATAATTGTGTTAGCTTTGGTCTCTTGGATGCATTAGTCTTTAGGACACCTCAAAAACTATGTTTTTCAACACAACCCCTGACATCGAGTGTTTCTCAACACTTCTCAGTTTGGTCTTACCCAGTTTTGTCATGTGATCTTACTTGCTGGCAAGCATTCGATCCTTATCCTCAGAACTCAATATCAGTTAACACACTTAAATTTTTAAATGCAACACTTAATGCTTGAGCTCTGTCATGATCTTTTCTTTGTGTGCTGACTGTTATTGATTTTCATTGCATGTCCTTTTCTAATAAGTCTGTCTGGGATGCATAGTTAGAGGACTTGGGGCATGGGGCATGTTTTTATTTTTTTTCTACTTGTGGGTGTGGTCTTGAAACTCTTGAGTGTCTCTTGTTGTTCCCTTGAAACACTTAGGAGATTTGAGGCATCATCCTTGACTATTTTTGCACAACCATTCTTATGGTCATCCTGACAGCTGTGCCTTGATGCAAGTGTGGTTTTGCTACATTAAATTGGGTAAGATAACATTGAAGTCATCTTGACCTTTATGTCTTTGATGCTTGTCTTTCCACATTCCAATCCGATATAAATCACATTCATGTCTTCATAGTTGTGCTTGTGAATAGTGATGATTGTGTGATTTTCTGATGTCTATTAATAATGGCCCAATGATGAAAATAAGTTCCTTTACATTCTCTAATGAATGATGAACATAAAATCCTATGTTATAGTTTCTCTATTGCAAGTACACCTTTGCATTTTCATGTAGCTTGCATTGTTAGGCTTCATGTTGATTTGCATTTTTAGGCTGCATTATGTGCTTGAGAGGGTTTCCTTCATTTTTCTTTTGGACTTTTAATCAACTGTGGTCACATTTTGATCTTCATTTCCTTATCTTCTTTCGTGATCTCAATCAAAATTTTCTATCTCAAACAGTTGATTGATTTTGAGGCATTCTATTTCTTGAGGGAAATCCTCTTTCTTCTATCCATTTCTTTCCACCTCTTCCAAACTTCTATCTCCGATTCACTTTCACCCCACTTCTTTTCTTCTAATTCAACCTTGGGACATAATCTTTCATGCTTAATGATCTACCTTGGTTCTGTGATCCTTATATCTTTCATCTTACATCAAGAACCTTATTTTTAGTTTGATTTCATCAAATTTATCAATTTACTATTTATCCTCTATCTCATTTTGATTTTGATCACAAGAAGGCAGTACCTATCAAACTTCAATCCTTGATTCAGCTTTATCAATCTTATCAATTGCTTCATTTAGGACAACCTTGATTGAGACTTGACAATTACCTATTTACAGGGGTGTTGGTCTTGTCTTTTTCAATTAGCTTATCTTTGTCCTGATGTGTTCCTGTCTGTCGATCACACATCTAGGTTGTTTTGTGATCCCAAATTGATCTCACACTTCAACTTCATTCTTTGACTACATGTGTTCCCATGAAGATCACGCATTAGTCAAAGAGGGGAAAATGTATGCACAATAAAAATGGTCGCCTAGACTTTGGGCCCCCATTCATCAATTTATCATTTTCCTAAATCAATGCCTTGTAATATTTTCAATTTAAATCAATTTCCTTGATCAAATCATAATTAATTCAATTATTTTAATATTTCCTAAGGTTTGGTCATTTTATTTTAATCATTATTTAATTAAAAAGAGAAAAAATAAAAAATAAAATAATCTTATTTAAGAGAACATGCTCCCTTTTAATTAAATAAAAAATCTTTTAATTAAATAATAAAATCACTTTATCCTAAGCCACATTTACTTAAATGAACAAATCTCTTTTAAATAAATAAAAAATCTTTTAATTAAATAATGGAAACCACTTTTCTAAAAATAATAAATAAATAATAAAATAAAAATAAAAATAAAAAGACTTTTTTTCTACACATTGAATGCACACTTTTCAAGATGAGTGGAATCTCCTTTTGCCTCTTAATCTCTTCCACACATCTTTTTCCCTCTTAACCATGTCCATTGATTTTGCCTCTTGAGAATCTTGAGTACATGGATCAACCAAGATTTAATCTCCACCATTGCTCATTTATTTTTGTCTCTTAATCTTGAACGTCTATTTATTTCTAAAATCCTTTATAAGGAGCCCTCTCCTTCTCATTTATCCATGAATATTTTAGAGATCAAGATTTTATGTTATTGTTATGCAAGTTTGGAGAGCGATTTTGGAGAAGAGTTTGGAGCACTTGACCTTGGATATTGCAAATTCTCTTTTCTTGTCTTCTTCTCTCATGCCTCCATGGCAATCCATTTAGATTAATCTTGCACTTTCATATTAGATTATATTCATATTTCCTTTCATAGAATAATCTTGCATAAGCATTTCCTTTCATAGATTAGTTTTCTTTCATGCATTGTTATCATATAGAATAGCTTTCATTTTCATTTGCATGCATACTTGATGATCATGGAGACTAGCATTCTTTATTTTCCTCTTTGAATCTCTCATTTTATGGTGTACTTACATTGGCACAAGCTAGGTCTAATATGAGGGCCTCCATCATAAACCCTTTCACTCCATGAATAGAGAGCTACGACTCCCCATTTGAGACCTCATTCTTGAGTCATCTTGGATTTAATGACTCATATAAGTGTGTCAACATTTTAGAATACACATGTGGAGGAGGCTCGTGTGGAACATTCAGAGCTCCTACATACTATGAAAATATCGGCACCTACTCTGCCACATCAGGAACCACACTGATGTACACTGCATAATAATATGATGCCTGCAAAGCCTCATATCGAGTCTCTTTCTGAGCCCTCACTAGCTCCTCCCTTAGCTCTTTGACCTCCCAGTCTCTGTCTGCCATTCAAGCATCCCTGACAACAACCTATATATGGAGGTCTCCTAACTATCTCTATGCAGTCCGCACCCTCTCTCAGCTCCTTTGTAGTGACTCTTGTAGTTGTGACACCATGTCCCCAAGAATAGGGCCCTACACAAGCTAGTCCTTCATGTCCTCATCACTGCCCTCAACCCGTTCCTCTGTCTCGAGCTATTGCGGTGGTGGCTCCTTTTTCCTTTTCCTCGATGATCTCTCTTGAGATTCGCTACTATCGGCACCAAGATCTATCCTCATCTGATGTGGAGGGATGGGTGCCTACATAGTCCTCTGTTGTGGTGCATGCTACTATTGCTGTGGTGGTGGCTGGGTTACCTACTGATGTATCACCTATGCTGTCACACCCATACCAAGTAGATCTATATATCAAGGGAATGGATGAGTGGCCAAGTAATCTAAGTATGTTGGTGTCATACCACCATCCACCATCCTCCACCTCGTCCATGTAATTCCATCACACTAGTGCTACTCTGGCATCGATCATTGAGAGCCCAGGATCCAACCTAGCTGACCAGCCCCTCTTCACTTTGTCAACAAAGTGGGCATAAGAATAGTACTCCTATGATATGTCCTATAGTCAATTGAACTTCTGCATCACCCATGTCAATGGGAATCGCTCAATGACTAAGATTGAGTGCCTAACCAATGCTCGTGAACAAAACATATATCCCAACTCATGCCTTGCATCATCCCATACCTTGTGCCTATCCATGGCTGGCATACTACTACGACCATATCGTCCAGCTAAACCCTCCACTACTTTGTCTTACCCAATGCGAGTTGGGTCATCTATCCACCATACCTGTATATATGTGGCCCTAGGGGCTGTTGTGTATCCTCAAAAAATGGCCTTCATATAGGTAGATGTTCCCAAGCCCATATCTATAAATCAAAAACTCCTGTGGCCATGCTCCTAGCATCCTTGTACATGATCTTGTGCATCTCATGATACATCTGGGCCAGCATACACTGACCCCACCCATAGTGAATCAGTGGCCCTAACATGCACTCTAGCATCTGGCCCCATCCACACTCTAACATGTGTTGTCCTCTATCTGGTATGAGGTAATAGCCCAGGAATGTTGCTAGTACAATTGCCAACCTGTGACCAGGACCATAGTCTCTGATAAGCTCCTCCCAGGAGATCACCCGACCCATGACCATCTCATCTTGGAATATCTCTCTGAGTGTAGCTATCCCTACCTACAATTGCACATTGTACTCCATGCGTGGCCTGTGGAATGGTACCTTGAGGATCCTATAGATACCCTTAGGTGTCACTATCATCTCTCCCTATGGTAGGTGGAATGTGTTAATCTCCGAATGGAAATGCTCAAAGAGTGCACCTAGTAGCCTATGATTTACCCAAATGTCAAGTATATCATAGAGGTGTGACAATCCTAATGCATCTATGTGCGTAGACTCAGCATCATCAAGTTGTCTGACTACCTCACCGATCATTAGATGGTGGGACTGAAATGCAATGTCTAGGAAGTCAACTTGCAATGCAAGTGACAACACATGATCTATGTAGCTATCTTAAACATGGCTATTAGATGATCTACTTGACTCATTCGATGCTGAATCAACTTGCAAGGTTCTCAAACTGACCCCTTTTCCCGCATGAAGTTTTTTTTTTAGGCAGAATCCCACGTGAGGAAGTATGGGTCTCACGTGAGCTTTCCCAATGATGTGAACTTTCTCTCGAAGTCACATGAGAAAACTACCATGTCTAGGGTTTCTCATGTGAGTTTTGGGTGTCTCGCACATGAGCCTATAGATAGGCTCCCACAAGGAAGTGTTTTCAGCACTTGCTTAGCACTATTTCCATATAGGCATATACATTTTTGCCAGATCTATGTGAAGAAACTATTTTCTCATGTGAGAACCTGCAAGCTGATTCCTAACAAATGCCCTAAAAATCTCTTAACTCTACTAAAACAGGTAAAAAATTTGAAATGCAAGGCAAGTTATCGACTACTCACAGGTGGGTCATACGTCGATGGCTGGGTATGATGCCTTGAACTCTCGAATCTATGTGACTTCATCGAAACTCCTACCATTTTCACTCAAAGCTCTCTTTTCACAAAAGTCAAAGGTTTCAAATGAATTGAAAATGACCCTTTTGGGCCTTATATAGGTTTTGACCTAATTTTCAAAAGTGCCCCATTTTACACAAAAAGTACACCCTTAGCTAAATTGACTGCTATGAATCCATTTTCAGGATGAAAATCCAAATCTGTCACCTCTACATAGCTCAAAATTGCATTTTACAATTGCTGGGACTGACGTGATCGGACCTTTGTGCAGTCAACCTTCTGACGTCACTTTCTTGTCAAAATCACATTTCATCGACATTTTCTTGACATCTTCAACTTTTTCACCAAAAATCAACTCTAGTGAACTCTAGTTAACTATGGTCAAACTTGGTCAACCAAACCTTGAAATCACTCCAAATTGCTTCCACATCTCCTGGGATCTTCTATAATCTAATCTAAATTATCCTAAATATTTGATTCTATCTATACCTACAACCTATCATTGTCAATCATCTTTATGATGTGTCATCTTTCAATTTCACTCCTGAGGGGGTAGGATGATTACATCATTGAATCAATTCTCGAATCAATCTAATCTAAATCAAAAGTACTCATTGCTAGGGTCATTCCATCACTTGGGGCATGTTCAATTTTTCATATGTCATGGTCAAAATTGGATGTTTGATGATCTCAAATCACAAGGGGCATCTCTGTTCCTTACATCTTGTCATCGTACTATTAGGCATTTGAGAAATCTAACTCAAATCCTTGAGGATCAAGCTTCATTCTAGAGATGGTTCTCGAAATCTCATTAGGTATTTGAGAAATCTAACTTAGATCCCTGAAAATCAATCTTCATTCTGGAGATGGTTCTCTAAATCTCACTACTAGGTATTGGGGTAATCTAACCTCGATTCCTAAAAGTCAAGCTTTGTTCTGAAGATGGCTCTCAAAAAAACTCTTTCTAATCGGCATCTAGAAAATCTAAACTAGATTTCAAAGGACTAAGCTTTATTCTAGAGATGGTCCTAAAAATCTACATCAGTTATCATTCAATAGATAGGTATTGGGGCAATCTAACCCTAACTCCTAAAGATTGAGCCTCATTTTGGGGACAGTCTTACAAAAAGGTGGTAATCTGACGAATGTCTTCACAATCTAACCTAGACTTTGGAGAATCAAGCTTCATTCTGGAGATGGTTATATAACTTGATCTGATCGGTGTCTTGGAAATCTAACCTAGACTTTTGAGGGTTAAACTTTGTTCTAAAGATAATCCTAAAACTCTCATCAATCGTCACATCAGACTATTCTTTGAATCAATGCCCTACTCGCACATCAATTCAAAGAGGGGTAAAATGTAATACCCCAAAATTGACATCTCGCAACCCTAACTAATTTTGTTGCATTTAGTCTCATTCTCTCATCTTTTTGAATCATCAAAGTCCTATTGTACTAGGCAATTCTATCTTTCTAATTGACTCTACTCGACTTAGTGTCAAATATACAAAACCCTAAATCTGCATTAATCGCATGCTATATTTAATTCCTAAATATCAACTATAATTGGCTAAATAAACCCTATGATTGATTAATTTAATTATAAATTCTTAGCACTTTAATTAAATTAAATTCACCCTCTTTAGCTAAAACAAATAAAAAGGAATTAAATAATATTTAGTTTTTAAATAAATATCCTCATTTCAATAATTAAATTTAATTATTCAAATAATTGAGAAAGTTAATTTATGAGGTCATATTATATTTATTTAATCAAATATTCTCTACAAAATCCTCACATCAGTTCAGAAAAGGAAACTTTGAGTGAACTAGAAATTCAAAAGTGTAACAAGCTAGTTAACTACCCCACTCACTCAAAAGGCAAACAATTGATTGTCTCTCTGCAAGAAACTTTCTATTCTAAACTAGACTCTCTTTCAATTTCCACCATTTGTCTCATTCAATCTCGACCACTGATTGAACCCTAGATTATATAAAATAACTACTATTTCTCATTCATGGGGATGCAACTTTTGAGTAACGAAGTGCTGTCGCATTATAATCTCAAATTGTTTGCACTCAAGCTCTCATTATTTACTATTTTAATATCATTTCTAGAGTAATATCATGCTTCGATTAATAATGCATATCATTTTAAATTATTTTTCTCACATTGTTCTTAAATTAATTTTATCTCTCATTATCTCTAGATTAATTGCATATTTTCATTCTATCTTAATTGTACTTGCATGTTAGCTTAAAATCCTCCATTCTAGTGCTAGTCTATGGTTGCTGGACTCTCAATTCTGAGAACTAATCATAACCCTACCTAGATAGGAGGGAGCAGGTTGAATCATCTAGGCATGCAGGATGAATGATCCCACATTCATTCTCATATGTGACTGATGAGAAATGACTATGTTGAAGTGTATGGATAAGTTAGAGGCCCATATTTAGCATATACAAGGGTTTTGTGAATATATCAAAAAGTTTCTCTTGTGATTTTACATATTCCAATCTGACTTATTTTTCTTGAAATTTCTCCCTCAAACAGTGATACTTAATAGATATGTGATTTGTCTTTGCTAGCATCACTAGATTCTTTGAAATGTTAATAGCACTTGTGTTGTCACAATAGATTATCACTAGATCAATGATCTCTTCATTAATACCTTCCAACAATTTCTTTATCCATGTAATATTTGAACAATTAGCAACAACAACTACATATTTAGCTTCAATAGTGGATTCAGAAATGAATCCTTGTTTCTTACTTATCCATGTTACTAATATTTCTGCTAAAAAGAAAGCTCCACCTGTAGTGATTTTTCTATCATCAATATTTCTAGCCCAATCAACATCAGTGTAAACTCCTAGTTCAAAATTGTCTTCTTTCTTATACCACAATCCTTAATTTTCAGTGTTCTTCAAGTATCTCAGAATTATTTTCACATCAGTCATGTGTGACTCTTTAGGATTAGCATTAAATCTAGCCATAATTCTAGCAACATGTGCAATATCTGGTCTACTATGCACAACATGCATCAACTTGCCAATCATAGATCTATACAAGTTTTGAATTACCTTGGTTGATTTGTCATCCTTGGTCATCTTGCATCTGGTTACCATAGGTGTACCAACTGATTTTGAATCTTCCATACCAAATGTCTTCAAGACTTCTTTAATGTACTTTTTTTGTGTGATATGAATGCCTTCCTTCAGTTATTGTATTTACAAACCAAGAAAGAATTTGATCTCTCCAAACATTGACATTTCAATCTCTTTCCTCATTTCATCAACAAAAGAATTACATAAAGTATCATTACCTCCAAATATTACATCATCAATAAAAATTTTAGCAATAAGAATCTTACCATCAGTTTCACTATTCAAATACAAATTTTTGTTGTCACTTGTTCTAACAAATCTAATTCTTATGAGATAAGAATGTATTCTTTCATACCATGCTCTCGGTGCTTGCTTCAGTCCATATAATTCCTTGTGCAGCTTACATACCATGTTCTTCTCACTAGGATCAACAAAACCTTCAGATTGTTCAATGTATACCTCTTCTTCAAGTATCCCATTTAGAAATGTAGATTTCACATCCATTTGATATACCTTAAATCCTTTATAAGAAACATATGCAAGTATTATTCTTACTCCGTCAAGTCTAGAAATGGGTGCAGAATTTTCTCCATAGTCAATTCCTTCTTGTACATAACCTTTGCAAACTAGTCTTTCTTTGTTGCTTGTTACATCTCCATTCTTATTCAATTTGTTTATAAATATCAATTTAGTGCTAATCACATTTTTGTCTTTAGGTCTTGGTACCAATGTCCATGTCTTATTTTTTAGTATTTGTTCAATTTCTTAATTCATTTCCTTGATCCAATCATCATTTTCCAGTGCATCTTTAATATTTTTAGGCTCAAATTCACAAACTAAACATGTTTTATTCCTTAACTTACTTCTAGTCATTATTCCTGCTCCTTTGTCTCCAATTATTTTATCTTTTAGATGATGTATTCTCACATACTTTGCAAATACAGGTTTAGATCTTTGTTCTTCAATGTGTTCTCCATTTGGTGCATGATCATCATTTTCATCAGTAATTGTTTGTTATTACTTGGTTTGTGAGGATTATTTCTCGGTAGCATTATTCTACTACTCGATGACTCCATACTATTGCTTGGGTAGAGTTTGAGGATCTTCAATATAAACAAATCTACTATAGTCTTCTAGTTTTTTCTTCCTTTCTTCATCATTATTTTATACAAACTCACCAACTCTCACATTTTCAATTTAAATCATCTTGTTAGTAGCCTTGTTCAAACATTTACAGGCCTTACACTTAGTAGAATAACCTAGAAATATGCCCTCATAATCTTTTGAATCAAATTTTCCATTTTTATCATCTTTTAGAATGTAACATCTCCTTCCAAATATTCTAAAATAACTCACAATAGGTGTGTAAGAATATCATAGCTCATAAGGCTTTTTTTTAAATTCTTTCTTTAGTTGTACTTGGTTTAGTGTGTAAACAATAGTACTAACAACTTCTCTTTAGTAAATTTGTGCAACATCTTTTTCAATCATTAGTGTTCTAGCACAATCAATAATTGATCTATTCCCCCTTTCAAAAATCCCATTATGCTTGGGTGTCCTTGGTGCAGATAATTGTCTCTTTATTCCATGCTCATTACAAAAATTAGTAAACTCATTAGAAATGAATTCACCACCTCTACCTAAACTTAAGCATTTTAGTTTCTTACCACATTCTTTTTCCACTTTTTCTTTGTACCGCTTAAACATTTTGAAATCTTCTTATTTTCATTTTAAGAACATGATAGTCATCATCCTAGAGAAATAATCAAAAAATAAGATAAAATATTTATCTCCATAATAACTTTGAGTTCTCATTGGACCACATAAGTTAGTTTGAACTAACTCTAGAATAGCATTAGACGAGTAATATTTTCTCTTGAAACTAGATTTTGACATTTTTCCCATTTGACATTGTTTGCACATTACATGGTCAAGTTTGGATATAATTGATAGTCCTCTAACTTCCTATCTTACTGATATTAACTATGTTGTCAAAGTTCACATGACATAACCTCTTGTGCCAGAACTGTACATCTTCATTTTTAGCCAACAAACAAGAAGTTTCAGCATTGTTCAGATAGAATAAGTTACCTTTTGATTGTTCACAAGTCTTGATAAGTTTTCCAACCTTGTCATATATTTTCACCTTTATTTTCTCAAATGCAACTCAGTAACATGTTAGTGCTCGAACTTGTAGGTGATAAACAAGATTCAAAAATATCTAATATAAAAATCTAGCATTCCCAACAGATGCATCTAACAAAATTCAAACACTAAGGTATTAAGGTTGAAAAACCTTCTTCACTTTGAGCTTCAAGCTCAGGCGGGTTTACCTTTCAAATTTTCTTCTCTAAAGCATTACAACAGTTATCTATGTCCTTGACATAGATAATAAATATTCAGATTATACAATCAAACTTAAAATGAATAGGTTATTTGAATTTTTGATGGTGAAAAGATGCAAATCAAGCTATAACTAGTGCCAAATCCTAGGGCATCAGAGTCATAAAATCTACATCAATAGAAAACCCATCAAAAAAATATCCCAAAACCCAAATGAGGTGCCTTACACTCCATTTTCCCAATTGCTAATCCTTCTATCAAATTCTTATACAGATTACAAATTCCCAAAGATCTCCCTTAAGATTTACCCTTCCCTTGAAAGAAACTTAAGCTTAACCCCTATAATTACCTTGTAAACAATGTATCAAAATGTCTTACAATTTAATACATAAAAGAATTCAAACATCCATACATGAAGACAAACCAAATAAGCAAAGGAGTTCCAGTATATTGTATTGATATTTTAACTATATTAGTACATTCTTGACAAAGAATTGTAAGACAAAAGTACTATTATCAGAACTCTCTTTACAAAATAATATTCACCACCATTACAAAAGAAGAAAACTTACTATTTATATCATTGGCTATCTTGGAATCCTCAAAGAAAGGATGCAAAAAGCTTCAGACAACTAGGATATTGACTTACACTATAGACAAAAAGTACAAAGCATGATGACTAGAGACTAAAGTAACAGAAAGCAGTTTCCAATCAAATAGAATCTTCACAAGTTGCACCTTTGTCCGAGGATATTTTTGAGCAACTACTTGAGGTTGTTACTTGAATGATAACTTCCATTATAGGATAACCTACATCATTATCTATATGATAATTGCACTCCCTATATTTAAAATTAGGTGCCAAGTGTGACTCACTCTTCTTCTTCTACTTCTAACTCGATGACAACTGGCTTCTTCTTCTTTGGTTTGGTACTCCTATCCCATTCTACCACATCATCTTTTGAGGGCCAATTTTACCCCTACAAATCCTATAACAACTTGATTTTCCTATCCCATCTGGAGTCAGTGATAACATTTATGTCAGCAACAAACTTGGTACAGTCATTTTCAACCTTGATTAGGTTATCAACAATGTTGTTGCAACCATCCATGTCTAAGGAGCCATCATTATTGAGCAAGGCCTTCTGCATGATTATTAACTAACCCATGCTTGACTTCCACTCTTGAAGACTTATGATATTTCCATCATCCCCATATACTGAAGGAAAATATTTACTATCACCTTGACCAAACATGGCCATCTTTGCCTTTATTTGATTTGTTTTTCCTTTGAAGAAGCCCCAAGTGGTACTAATCAATTCTATCTTCTCTCCCACTTTAGTAATCACCTCAAGAATGTCTTGCTGATGAGGTTGTCATGCTTCTATCTTTTCAAATAGGGTGCTTCTTCTAGACCATATGTTAAAAAGTGGCTCCAAAGTAGCCATTGCCTCTTTCACACTCTCACTAGTCTTCTACAACATAGTCATTGATTGATGGACTGAGTCCATTTTCTCCTTGATCTTTTCACATCTATGTTGCATGATGTCAGAGATAGCCTTTAAGGCTACATCAAGCTTATCTTTTTTTGAATCATCTACTACTTTATCAGAAGTTTATGTCACTGGTTGGATTGCAGCCTCAATCTGTAGAGTTGGAGGGGGAACTTCTTTAGAAGCTTCTTCAAGCTTAGCTTCCAATTCCTCCAATTCATCCTCCAAAACCTTAATCTTCATTAGCCCTAAGTCTCCATCCTTGGATATATTCACTCAATTATAAAATAGTTTTTCATACCCATTTGATAGTTGGGTTGTCTTTGCTTCATTCAAATGGGCAAAATGTGTCATAGCCTTTGACAGTTCAAGATCACTGGTATTTTGGATAGTCCATATGATTTTTTCCCCTTCCATTTTATCTCCTATGCTAACCAGAGAATTCTTTTTGGTCCTTGGAGCTAAGGATCACATTGCTACAACTTGGGACTTAGGGTCATATCCACTTCCCCTAATTATATCACCAATGTGAGCCTCAAAAGATAGACTTCCCTTTGGTTGTTTCCTTATCTGATCAATGATGAATGCTAATGTAAAATCCTAACCAGACACCAAAAGCATTCCATTGGATTTGACCATCTCTCTAGCCTCTTCAACATAGATGTTCTCTATACTAGGAACATAAGAGGTCAGAGCTCTCAAAGTTTCCTCACTTGGATCCATGCCTTCAGGTGTGCCTTTGCAACATCTTGTTGTTTTTTCCATATGAGGAAATTCTTGAACTCCTCACTCTTGATGAATTGATCATCACTAAGGAATTCCTCCTAGTACAATTCCCTCTCATATTTTCCAAGAGATAGAGGCAATTCCTCTTCCTCCTTCAAGGCTACCTTTTTTCCTTATCTGATGGTCCTCCTCAACTAGTAATAATAGGCTCTATTACTAGGCACAAGAGGTGAAGCTCTGTCTATTACTTTCCTTTGTTTCTTCACCTTGGAGGGTCCACCTTCTTCAAGTCTCTACCTTTTTTTTGGTGGTTTAGGAGTATCCTCTACCTCTAGTGAGTCTTGAGTGACATCAATGACAAGAGGGTCATTGGTTGAGGTGGACTGTCACCTTCCTGTGATTCATTAGTATACTCTTCACAATCAGAAGAGGAGTAATCTTGATCCACATCCAATTTTTCCTCAATTTGTCCCTCTAGCTAACTAGATAGGGCACCATGCATTTCAACCATTCTATCAGTTCTTTTTAGGTAAGGGATATCAGGGAAGAAACCCCCAAAGGCAATTTTGGCCTTTCTGACTTGAGCTTCCAATTTTAACAAATCATAGAACTTGGTAAGCCTCCTACTAGTCTCATCCTCATCCATGATGTTCCTTATCACATCCTCTTCATCACACCCCTCATTTTCCTTGATTGTACCAATATTGGGAATCAATGTCATCCTGCCAGTTCTGATAAAGTTCTTAGAATCAACGTATCTACAAATACCAAAGGTTATTTTGAAATGGTTTAGCTAATAGATGAGTTGTGGGAGCTCCCTCTTACCAATTAGGAAGTTTCCTATCTTGAATTTCTGGGGTGTGAAATTTCCCTTCTTGTGGGGTGCCAAATGCTCCTTATCAGTCCATATTAATTACCAAATAAATTCCAACATAGCAACCCTCAGAGGCATAAATTTTGGAAGCAAGTGTGGGGGATGTGGGCACCCATATACTCTGATTATAGTGAAATTTTCCCCAAGTAGAAATCACCCCAATTATGGCCTACTTAACATTTATCAAAAAACATTTGGGGTCTAAGAAACCTCAAAACCCTAATTGGAAACCTTGTTACATTTGTTCCTAACATTTTAAAAATTGGGAAAAAAAATCCAATTTTGAAAAATACAAAAGTCACATTCATTGGAGGTGTAATTCCACACCCTTAGCCAATACTACACTGGATTAGGTTGACCATCAAACATAATCCTAGCCCTCATCATACACACATCCAAGCTATTAATATTGAAATACAAAATTAGATGCATTAGAAGGGAATAATGCATGAATCTAATGGGCCTCTTACTTTGTTTAATAGAAACTAAACCTTCATGCATTCTATCAATTACATATTGAATGTAATCATAGTTATTATTAGCATGAGAATTCTGAATATCAAGGATAATCATCAATAGGTATTGTAGCAGCATCTCTGGATCTCCATCCATCCCTAGAACTCTACATAATCCATGGCACAAAAACTTCATATAGAAGTTGAGGGATTTAAACTCATAGAGAGCATTCATGTGCGCTAGGAGAGGAGCTATATATTTGCCAATTTTTGGGATATGTCTAATTATTTGTCTCTTTACAAGTCCTACTTGACTTACATACTTATCCCTTTCCTTTTTCAAATCTATCTTTGTAGAAGATGAGGAATAAAAATCAAAAGCCTTCATGAAAGACCCCCTATCGAAAGTTACTAGGGCTGACTGGTCACTTTTCCTGATTGTTTTTGAAATAGGGTTATATAACCTAGCCAACTCCACAATGAGGTCAACATCCAAGAAAACATCAGGGACAATTAATTTTTCCATTCCTAGAGCCCAGGCATTACAAATTGGGATAGCTTTTCCCTTGTCATTGTAAAAATTGTGTAACCAAAACTAGAAGGAGTGACAGGGTCCCTACAATTATCAATAATATCCTAAAAATCTTCATCACTAACCTTCTTATTTTGGTTTGAACCGGGGAGCAACTTGATGAACTCTTTTGAATAGTTAGGCTTTCCTTTTTCCTCACCATCTTGTTCCATAGCTTCTCCACTAGATGATGCTCAACTTGGCTCTGGTTGGTTCATCTTTCAACTCTGAATAGCTCTAAATTTTGCGACCTCTCTCTACTCCAAACACTTACTACCAATGCTTCGACAATCTCAACAAACTTCAGAAAACTTTAAGTGTTGAAAGAAAGGATGTCATGTCTATATATCATCAGTCATTGAATGCATAAAGTTTCCAAGATTGTCACAAATCTATCCCCAATCACTTCAACATTCAACTCTACACAACACCAAATTTAAATCAAAGCTAGCCATGGTGTGGGATGTTGATAGATTTATTAAAAAACTCAGAAAGAAAGTAGAAAAGAAATGATCACAATATCAAGCTTTAAAACCCTCAATTATTGATAAAAAAACCCTTGATTAGATTTGATTGGCTAGCTTTTTTCTTTATTCCAACTTGGTAGAGTACTTTTCCACATTGCAATGACTATTATAACTTTTTAATTAATGAGCACTTAACTAGACTTTATTTAGAGAACTAGCGAACAAAGACTCGTGATCTCAAAATGTTTTTCTTATCCTGGGTTAAATCTAGAGATCAAGTGACAAAACCTTTCTCATGATCTCTGAATCTTTAAGTAACCCATGACTTCATTAGGAGATTCAACAACTACCATTGATCTTGGAGATCATCAATGGTCCTAGCTTAACCTTTAAACATTTTCCTTTAACCCAACCATTATCCAAAGAATGCACAAATGAGGCATTCTCTAATTCTTGAGGAACTCAGATCAACCATGGTTTTATTTAGAGAATGAGTGACTGAAGACTTCACTGATTCTCATAATCTCTAACTTAACCCAGCATTCATTTGATGATCAAGCGAACAAGAGCTTTTAAACTTGAGTACCTTTAATATGACCATAGTCTTTATCTAGAGATTTAGTGACAACTACATCTCTTAACCTCAGAAAGCTTTAGTTAACTCTTAGCTTATCATGAGATTCAGTGAACAAAGACATCTTGTATTTTATAAATGATTTAATTAACCATGATTTTATTATGAGATTCAGTGAATACTTTATTCGCCAAGTTGCTAAATATTTCACTTAACTTGGGTTTCATTGTGAGATTAAGTATTGGCCGTTGATCTTGAAAGCTATCTGTGGTTGTCGCTGGATCACTCAATACTTTAGGGTTTCACTACTTGATCATGATAGTGAGTGAATTTCTTATTCACTAAGTTGCTAAAAAACTTAGGACTCAACCATTTCATCCTGAGATCCAGTGACCGAGGAAACCTTATACCTTTAACATGCTTGTCATTGAATTGCCAAACTTTTTTATCGGAACCACCAAAATCTAGCGAACAAGAGAAAAATATTGTCATTGAATCGCTAGATACCTTGTCATTTGTACAATCTATACTAATATTAAAACACCATTGTTGATCTAGGAAAGCATCAATGACTATCACTTGATCACTGAAAGACATAAGACATAACTATTTGATCAAGCAAATTGGAGATAACTGCTGCACTGGGTCGCCGAATGCTTGGAGAAAATTGCTGAAAATCAAGATATTAGGAAAATACATAGTTGTCAGATCACTAAAAGAAAAGCTAACTATGAATTGCACTTGGAGATCAAGAGACTAAAGAGAAACATGATGTAGACCTAGACATAGTTGTTGTTGGAGATTTGCTAGTAGGTCAGTATTGACTGTATGTTTGTCATTAATGACAACATATGGAAAGTAGCACGCATGGAAGTCTTATATAGTAAGCTTTTAGTATATGTAACATGGACATGATATCAGCATGATATCATGGGCGTAGAGGTTAATTGTTAGTACAGACAGTTATATAGCAGCTTGTGTCAGTAGTGTTCCTGACAAAGTAATAGGCAGTGTTTTGTGTATGGTTGTCCATATAGTTATCATAGAGCCTTGTACGCTTGGATATATTTTGAAGACATGTTAGTGATGTTTTAGTCAAGGACGCATAGTCTTTTGATGAGTAGAAGTGAAATTATGTAGTCGCTATTTGCCAGTAATAGTTTTTTGTGTTTATTCAGAAGAGCCAACGGAGATTTTTTTGGTTCTTGAGTTGTGCCTATCTTTAGCGTATACACCCTTTGATTTAAGCTTATAGGAAATTTATTGCTGTTTGGTTAAGAGTGCATGAAGTAATTCAGCTTGAGAAGAAAGATCTAGTTGTTTTGGTAGAGCCAACAGTGTGTAGCTTGCATCTACAATTATCTTATTGGACAAGTCCTAGATTATGTTTCATGCATAGTAGAGCTGACAGAATGTTTATTGGAGGTTTTTATGGTTTCTCTAATATGATTTCAAGGTGGTTCTAATAGGCCAACTTGATTATACCATTTAGAGGATAGATATTTATAGGTAGTCATTTGTGATTGCTGGAGTGTGGTTCATAGTTGTTTAAGTAGAGTAGAGAAGAGTGTGTGAAGTGTTGAGCCATCAAAAGAAGGTCTATGTGACCAAGTAAATTACTTATGCTATTCATTGGAACTGATCCAGATAGCAGGTCAAAGCATAGTTCACCAAGATCCAGATATAGTGTGTATCTATTAAATAGAAGGTTGTAGCCTTCACCCCTTTGATCAGTGTGCTCTTGGACAGTGCATCCTCTCCCCTAACATGGACAATTGTAAAAGACTCCTACCAGGGTCTGACCCTTGACTAGGTCTATTGTACTAAATATATTGTAAAGCAAATCCTAATAGGGTTAAGGATCTTCTAACAAGGATCATAATACTCTAGTGTAGAATATTAGTGGGTGTCAATTCCCACTGGGGTTTTTACCTATTTGGGTTTCCCAGTAACCAAAATATTGGTGTTGTGTTCATGTGTTCTTTCATTTTTTTATGCTTTATGTTTAAGTATACTTAATTGGATAAAGAATTGAATCTTGTAGATAACTGATTCACCCCCCCCCCCCTCTCAATTATCTCTTGGGACTATTCCTAACAATTAATATTAGAGCCAAGTGCCTCAGAGAGAAAGTTTAATAGTTTGAGGTTGATCAGATGGTGTACTTCAGGAAAGAAATTCCTAAGTTCGATGGAGAGAATTATCTAGATTGGAAGAACAAGATGGTGACCGTTTTGCAGTGCATTGGTTTTGAAGTTTTTGATGTAACTATCAAAGTAGCCAAGATACCTACCCTAGAAGACCTTTCATAGGATGATGCTACTGATAGACAAAAGGAATTATTTCATTAAAATTCTATTGCTAAAGAAGCCCTTATCAACACCCTATTTGATGGTTAGTTTTTAGAAATAAAGAAGGTAGATACAACCCACAAAATATGGAAGCACCTAGAAGACATATTTGAAGGAGACAAACAAGCAAAGAATGCACACAGAAAGACATGGAAGAAGAGATAAAATGCATTAGAGATGCTGCCTGAAGAAAACATTAGAGCTCATAATCAAAGAATAAATGAAGCAGTTGTTGGAATCAAAAACAATGGTGGAGAGATTTCAGAAGAGGACATCATGGAAAAGTTAATGACTACTCTCACTCTTGAATATGAAAGAAAGATCAACATCCTTGATGAGACCATGCAGCTTACATCAAATTTCAAGAGAGAGACCTTGATCACTAAAATCTCAGCTTTTGAGATCTCAAGATTGAAGACAGAACCAAAGAGTGAGACAACCTTCAAAGAAATAGTTCATGGTAAGAAATCTGAAAACACTTCTGGTAATTTTGATGATGATGATAAATAGAAAACTCTAGATGATTTCATTGCTATGATTGCCAAAAGAGAAAAGAAAGGAAAAGGAAAATATGAAGGTCAATTACCATTTAAGTTCTTTTCATGTAATAAGATTGGTCACTTCGCATCTAAGTGTCCTACTAGAGCTAGAAAGTTCAAAAAGGATTAAAAACCTAAGTATTCTAAGGAATGCTACTATGATGGAGATGGAGTTTCAGATGAAGAATATGGTGAAGAATAAATTGGATTCATTTCTATTGTAGACAAAATGAATAATAAGTCAGTTCATAAAGATAAGAAAGAGAATCAAGAGCTAGCATTGATTTCACAAGCTAACATAAGGACAGACTGGATTATAGATAGTGGTTGTTCACATCACATGACAGGTGATAAAGGTAGGTTTGTTCATTTGGACAAATACAATGGTGGAATGATCAGATTTGGAGACAACATGCCCAAACCAATAGTTGGTAGAGGAGCCATCACCTTGGATGGAAAGAATAGTACTGATGTTGTTCTTTATGTTGATGGTTTGAAACATAACCTTCTTAGTGTTGGACAATTACTTGGAAAAGGCTATCAATTGGAGTTCGAAAATGACAAATGCATCATTAACAACAAAGATGGTGTTGTGATTGCATCAGTATCAAAGACAAGAGGTAATGTTTTTCAACTTAATTTAGAAGTAAGTTATTTTGTTGCTAAAGTTGATGGCAGTTGGTTGTGGCATAAAAGACTATGTCATATCAATTTTGATAACATAGTAAAAATAAGAAATGTAAAGGTAGTAAGAGATCTACATAGCATAGAAAAACTAGTTGATATCATATGCAAGGAATGTGTGATGGGGAAGCATGTGAGAAATTCATTCAGGAGAAAGCAGAATTCAACAGAGAACAAGTTGGATTTGATTCATATAGACCTATGTGGTCCAACTCAAACAAGATCATACTATGGTGAAAGGTATTTCATTTTGTTTGTTGATGATTATACTAGGATGATGTGGGTTGCATTCTTGAAAGATAAGTCAAAAGCATTTGAGAAATTCAAAATATTCAGAGCTAAGGTTGAGAATGAATCTGGACTAAAGATAAAATGTTTGAGATTGGATAGAGGAGGAGAATTCACCTCTCGTAGATTCTATGAGTACTACGAAGAGCATGGCATAAAGAGATAGTTAAGTGCACCTAGAACCCCTCAACAAAATGGAATAGTAGAGAGAAGGAATAGGATCATTCTTGATATAGTGTGCACCATTACAATAGAAGGAAAAGTTACACACACCTATTGGAAAGATGCGGTCAATACAATAGTCTATACCATCAATAGAACTCAATTAAGGCCTGATGCTGACAAAACACCATATGAGCTATGGTTTGGTAATGTTCCCACAATAAAGTAATTCAAAATCTTTGGAAAAAAGTGCTACATCAAGAGGGATGAAGCAGTAGGCAAGTTTGATGCAAGAAGTGATGAAGGTATTTTTCTTGGTTACTCTACTAAAAGTAAAGCTTATAGATGTTTCAATTTAAGATTGAAAAAGATCATAGAAAGTGCTCATGTTAAGATTGATGAAAAGTTTATGGTTCAAGAAAGATATCATGATTACTCACCCATGATTGAAGAAGAACCTAGACCCTCCACTAGTGAGATAGTTATTGAAGAAATGTTTGATAGTATTTATGTGTTATTCAATGACCCCAAGACAAGTGAAGAAGAAACTCCTAAGGCTGATAAGTCAGCATCACCTAAAGTTCCAAATTTTACATCAAGAAATCATTCCAAGATATACATCATTGGAGATCAGAGCAGCAAAGTCTTAACAAGTTCACAAGCAAAGAACTTAGCTAAGAATGAAGTGGTATGTTTACTATATCAGATTGAACCCTTAAGTGTTGAAGATGCATGTAATGATTCAGATTAGCATGATGTTATGAAAGAAGAACTTGATCAGATTGTTAAGAATGACACTTGGGAAGTGGTCCCAAGACCTAGTGATAAGAATGTGATTGGAACAAAGTGGATATTCAGAAACAAGATGAATGAAGATGGTACAATAGTAAGAAATAAAGAAAGGTTAGTATGTAAAGGGTATGCACAAAGAGAAGGCATTGATTATTCAGACACATTTTCACTTGTGAGAAGATTAGAAGCTATTAAGTTATTTCTAGCTTATGCTACAGTCAAAATCTTCAATGTTTATCAGATGGACATCAAGTCAACATTCCTAAATGGAGATTTGAAAGAAGAAGTATACATTGGGTAGCCAGAAGGATTCACCTTATCAGACAGACCTGATATGGTATGCAGATTGAAGAAGGCCCTCTATGGACTTAAGAAAGCCCCTAGAGCATGGTATGAGAGACTAGATGGATATCTAAAAAAGATTGAATTCAAGAAAGGAGCATCAGATTGTAATCTATTCATTAGGGAGACATCTAAAGGTATACTACTTGTAGCTATATTTTTTGATGACATTATCTTTGGAGGTAATGAAAAACTCAGTGTTGAATTTGCCAAAGAAATGAAGAATGAGTTTGAGATGAGTATGGTTGGTCCTATCAAATAATTTTTGGGACTAAATGTGCTGCAGACAGAAAAAGGAATTTTTATTAATCTGTCAAAATATGTGAAAGAGATACTGAAGAAATTCAAGATGGATGATTGTAAGCCAATAGGAACTCCTATGATCACTAGATGCAAGATTTAAAAAAAAGATGACTCACCAGTAGTAGATATAATATTGTATAAGTCTATGATTGGTAATCTCATATATCTTACTCAGACTAGACCTGATATTTCCAATGCAGTTGGCATAGTTGGAAGATTTGTAGTAGAACCTAAACAAAGTCACCTCATGGTAGTAAAGAGAATATTCAAATACTTGTAGGGCACTATAGATTATGGTCTATGGTATCCTAATTTAGAAAATGTTTAGCTTCATGTGTACATTGATGCAGATTGGGCAGGATGTGTTGATGATAGAAAGACTACATTTGGTGGAGCAGTGTTTCTTGGTGATAAACTTGTCACTTGGACAAGCAAGAAACAAAATTGTAGTTCTCAATCAATAGCAGAAGTGGAGTATGTTGCAGTAGCCTTGAATTATTCTACAATTGTTTGGATCAAGCAGATGATAAAGGATTTTGGAATTCAAATTGATTATCCTATTGTTATTCACTGTGATAACACTAGCACTATCAATATGTCAAAGAACCATGTGATGCATGCAAAGACAAAGCACATTGAGATCAAATATCACTTCCTAAGAGAGAAAGTGGCAGAGAAAGAAGTCAAGTTAGACTATGTGAGTAGTAAAGATCAGTTGGCAGATATATTCACAAAGCCCTTTCCTAAGGATACTTTTGAGTATCTCAGGGAGAAGTTGGGAGTAATTCCCTTCCCTAATTCTACTTAGAAGCAAGAAGGGATGGAATCAGTCCTTAGGGATTGATGGAAGGTTGGCTACTCTACCTCAGGAGTAGTACCGGTGCTTAAAATGAATGGCACCCTTTGCCATTGATGTCAAAGGGGGAGTAATATATAGAGTCATAAAAAATAGAAAAAAAAGGAGTAATATACTAAGGGGGAGTAGTATTCAGTTATGACAGCAGTATAGTTGAGGAAATGGAGAATGTTATAAAATAAATATTCATTTGGGTTGGTGGTAGTTTTTCATTCCACATGTTGCCATCAATGCCAAAGGGGGAGATTGTTGGAGATTTGCCAGCAGGCTAGTACTGACTGTATGTTTGTCATTGATGACAACATATGGAAAGTAGCATGCATGGAATTCTTATGCAATAAGCTTTCAGTATATGTAACATGGACATGATATTAAGATGATATCATGGGCACAGAGGTTAATTTTTAGTATAGATAGTTATATAGCAGCTTGTGTTAGTAGTGCTCCTGACAGAGTAATAGATAGTGTTCTGTGTATGGTTGTCTGTATAGTTATCATAGAGCCTTGTGCACTTGGATATATGTTGAAGACATGTTAGTGATGTTTCATTCATGGACACATAGTGTGTTGATGAGTAGAAGTGAAGTTATGCAGTCGCTATTTGCCAGTAATAGTTTTCTATGTGTATTCAGAAGAGCTGACAAAGATTTTATTGGTTCTTGAGTTGCACCTATCTTTAGGATATGCACCCTTATATTTAACCTTATAGGAAAGTTATTGATGTTTGGTTAAGAGCACATGAAGTAATTCAGATTGAGAAGAAAGATCCAGTTGTTTTGGTAGAGTCGATAGTGTGTAGCGTGCGTCTACAATTATCTTATTGGATAGGTCCCTGATTATGTTGCGTGCATAGTAGAGCCAACAGAATGTTTATTGGAGTTTGTTATGGTTTCTCTAATATGATTTCAAGGTGGTTCTAATAGGCTAACTTGATTATATCATTTAGAGGATAGATTATTATAGGTAGTCATTTATGATTACTGGAGTGTGGTTCATACTTGTTTAAGCAGAGCAAAGTAGAGTGTGTGAAATGTTGAGCCATAAAAAGAAGGTCTATGTGACCAAGTAAATTACTTGCGCTATTCATTGGAACTAATCTAGATAGAAGGTCAAAGTGCAATTCACCAAGATCTAGATATAGTGTGTATCTATTAAATAGAAGGTTGTAGCCTTCACCCCTTTGAGTAGTGTTCTCTCAGATAGTGTGTCCTCTCCCCTAATAGGGACAATTGTAAAAGACTCCTAATAGGGTCCAACCCTTGACCAAGTCTACTATACTAAATATATTGTAAAGCAACTCTTAACAGGGTTAAGGATCTTCTAACAAGGATCATAATACTCTAGTGCAGAATATTAGTGGGTGTCAATTCCCATCAAGGTTTTTACCTATTTGGGTTTCCCCGTAACCAAAATATTGGTGTTTTGTTCATGTATTCTTTCATTGTTTTTATGCTTTATGTTTAAGTATACTTAATTGGATAAAGAATTGAATCTTGTAGATAAATGATTCACCCCCCCCTCTTAGTTATCTCTTGGGACTGTTCCTAACAGTCACTGGTTCGCTGAATAAAAAATGACTTGAAAGATTAATCTCGAGATCCAGCGAACACTAAGAAATAAAAGACCATGTGAAGACTCAAATTATTAAGTGGCCAAAAAGGTAACATGAAAATATAAAAATCTAGGGCACACTTAAGACATTTTGAGGAAAATAACCCTACCGAGGACAAAAATGACCTAAGGCAAGGAAACATGAGAAAATCACATAGTGAATCCTAAAATTTCAAACCCTAAACTGGATGAGGACACTTGCAAAGACACAAAAAGGAAAGTCAAAAGACCAAGAAAGACATCTTCTCATAAAACCTGAAATTTCTCCAAAATGACCTGTGTTATTCAACTGTGCTACACTCAACATATTATAGTTAAGTCCTTTCACCCAATATGCATTTTCACATCTGATCTTATTTTTCAGCATTATAGTTCATTTACCTTTTACTTGACAAGGTGTATCATTTCCCATTTTCATAGATCCACCATTATAATGTTCAAGATATTTAATTTTTTCTTCATCACCAATCATATAATGTGTGAAGCCACTATTAATAATCCAAGTATCATTCTTTCTAACTTTAGAAATAAGTTTTTTTTCAACATACCTTTCTTCTTCTTCTTCAGAGTCTTGGTTCAATACAACAAATACCACTTCTATGTCTTCATCAGTTTCGGTCTCAATGTCATCATCTTTATATTCAACTAGATATCATGCCTTCTTACCTTTATCCTTGTAGTCTTGGTTGTCTCTGTTACCTCTCTATCGGTTACTTCTATAATCTTGGTAATGTCTTCTGTCATTTTTATTTTCATTTGATATTTCATTTGTTCTTTCATCATCTTTCTTGTTAGGACATCTTGGAGCAATATGACTGATATCTTTACATTTAAAACATACCAAGGGTAGCTTACCTCTATATCTTCCTTTTCCTTTCGGTAACCCTCTAGCCATAAATGGTTAAAGTTCATCAAGTTCATCAAGCTCATCTTCCTCAACTTCACTATCACTTTCAGTTCTTATCTTATGTCTATGGCTTAATCTTCTAATATTCAGAGATGCAACAAATGAAGATTCTACCATAGGTAAAATACTATTATCATAGTTATTAAGCTCAAATGTAGTCAATCTACCAATTAGACTATCAAGAGAAATATTATTACTAGGATCTGTTGTCATTTCATGTATTGCTGATACTCTAATAGCATAGGTAGGCAACAATGTTCTTAGAATTTTACTTACCACAGTGTCTTCTTCAATTGTTCCACCTACTCCTCAGATAGAATTCACCACTTCCTTGATTTGATTGTTGTAATAAGTGATGTTTTCACCTTCTTTCATCTTCATATAATCAAACTTTCCTCTTAAAATTTCTACTTTTTCTCTAAGCACATTCATTTCTCCTCCATGAACTAGTGTAAGCTTGTCCCACATCTATTTTGCAATTGTACATATCTTAATGTCTTTAAATTTAGCATCTATTAGAGAAGAAGCAATCTCGATCATCATAGAATTATGTTCTTATCTTTCAATCATCCCTGTGATAGTAATGGGGGAAGTGGGAGTTATAAACTCATTTTCCAAATAGTAAAGTGTATAATCTCCAATCCATGATAGATACAACTTCATCCCACTTTGTCAATGTTGATAAATTATCTGTGTTCAACTTCACCACCTCTCTTTTATACATCTTGTGATATTTAACTTAAGTACTTCAAAAATTTTCCTTCAAGCACTGTTTCTCTGATATGAATTGTTAGATAATTGAGAGGGGGGCCAAATCAATTAAGTCCAGTTATCCTATAGTCCCAAATACTCTCACATGTATAAAAAATTTTCAACAAATAAATAGAATCAGCTCGGTAAAACTTGTCTATGCCTTTGTGTTCATTAACTGATTACCAGTAAAATTAACTAGTATATATACCGATCAAATGGATAATTGTAATGTGTAAAGTGAAATAACAAATCATCACATGCATATACAATTAACACTTTATTTTTAACATGAAAATATTGTTAGGGAAAAAACCACCTGGGACCAGTACTCAAAACAATTTCACTCTTCAGAAGTAGCTCTCTTAAGAGCCAACCCTATTAAAGGTTACAAAACACACCTTAAGGTGTGACCTTGATAGAGGATTTATCACTAACAAATCTCTATGACCAAACACTAACTTGGAGTCAACAAGAAAAAAATCAACATTCATAGAATGTCATAATTAAATAAATAAATACTGTTAAGTCCCACTCGGTTAAGAGATTTATTTGTAGCAATGGTTAGAATGCAATAGTAAATGATCTGATTCAAATTTCAACTTCCTTTGTAGATTTTTAGATCTATGCTAATCTCATAATACCTCTAGCCATCATAATCTCTTCCATTTCTTTTATCTTCCAACTCTTTTTTGCTCGATTATCTCCTTTCTCTGACACTCGGTGTAATATGTAGAATTGCTCAGTTCTCACTTTAACTTGTCTGACCAACTTTGCATGAATGCAACTTCCTTCTCACGTGCATTATCATTTTGAATCTCTTGTCTCCTTAAATAGACATGATAAACCATTTTCTTCTCAGCCATAGATTTTGCCTCTTAATCTCCATCATTAATTTTTCTACTTCAACCTTCCTTAGAAATTGTGCCTTAAACATGTTTCATTCTTCATCATCTGATCATCCTTGAATTTTGTTAGCCATTGATCTTCATAAAAAACTTTATCTTTAACCTCAGAATTTTCCATATTTTTCCATCTCATCATCTTTAGTCAGCAATCACATGTTCCATATTCTTTATTTCATTCAGTCAATATTTTGATGTGTCGATGACTTCTCAGTTGGTTAATACTATGCTTGGTATATACTGTTACAAGTAGTGGTTTCCGTTGCACCAAAAGATCAACCTTTTAATGCTCGATACAACCACTAGACTTATATAAGACATAGGAGGTTGTTAAACCATGTCATGAATCTCAAAGGGGGATGTTGGTGGTTAGTCCAACAATCCCCCCCTTAGCATCACCCAAGGGGATTCGAACCTATGACCAAGCTCTGATACCACTTGTTACAAGTAGTGGTTTCCATTGCACCAAAAGATCAACCTGTTAATGCCTGATACAACCACTAGACTCAATGTATAATAAGTTCTTCATTTACTGACCACATAAACTTGTACAATCTTGATCTTCCATTCATAATAGAATCATGTAATACAATAAAATCACTATCATAATGTCATAGACTCATCAATAAGTTACCCAATGAATATAATACTCATATCTTTCTCATACATCTTATCTTCATGTTAATATCTCATTCCTTCACCATTATTACCTTCTTCGGGTGTTTGCAACTATCATGATAAGTATAGTCAAAATTACTTGACATCAATGAAAATATAATAACTAATCTAATGTCTCACATATACCTTTGTATCTCAGTGATCATCTTCACATTTTTTTCTCCAAGTAGTTAATTAGTTATAGTCTGTCAGTTATATCAATATTAACTTTTGTTCTAGCAATTATAAAAAATGTAAACATGAAAGCATAGAACTATAAACAAAAAGAACACTAGAATTTATGTGGAAACTCAAACAAAGAAAAACCACAAAGAAGCTAATTCTCATAAAATGAAATACTAGTTAAGGTGACACTAGTTATTGTGATTTTTATAAAGGCTCACTACTAGTTTTCTCATTGTGGTTGGCTCAGAGCTAACTACCATGAAATATGAATAGGCTCACTGCTAATAAAAATAGGCCCTCATTACCAAAATATAAGAAATGGCATTTAATCCACCAATGAGAATACTATCACTGATACTTTTCAATATAGAAATGATATAGTAGTCTATTATCAATTGCCTCCACACACATGATCATCAACACATAGATCTTATCTTGTCAGATTCATATTCACTTTATATATAAGAATTGCACAAGATACACAATAAAAATGATAACATCACTCTTCTTATACTACTTGATTCCATTGACCAAGTCGGCCTAAGCTGATTTGAAATAGGTCTCATTAAAAAATTCATGTGGTCGTAATGAATGAAACATGGACCACCTTGCTCAATACAACATGCCTTGAGTATATTAAAACACTACACCATCTCCATAGATTTTGGTACCAACAGATATGATCAACACATTGCACAGTATAAAATAGGAATGAAATATTATGAACACACTCTAAATAAGACCAAACCCAAATAATCAATCCACCATACATTGCACACAAAATAGAACCACCATTGAAAAAAATATTAAGAATAAAAATTTAAAGAAAATCCTCCAATGAATAACTCTACTCTTGGAAAGAGTTAATCCTTAATGTATGGTATGTTTTCATTGATGGAAAATTCTAATATTACTCTTGGCCATTATGTAGACAAGTCATTTTACAAGAGGATTTGTTACCTATATTTTTCTAAGTATTGAAAGAAGGACAATGACTAGTCAAATAGATCAATTAGGTTCAGATAGAATTCTGAGTGTCAGTGCATGTGATTGTAAGGTATGGATGTAGACACACTTTATGTCTAATTTGGTAATCATATATCTTAAATACATTAGATGCATGATATATTCATTGTGGAATATTGGGTTGACTATTTCTGGAAGAACGAGAAAGTTTAGAGAGATTGAACTGGTAGACCTAGTAAATCATTTTTATTTATCAGTCTAATGATTGTTGATGATAGAGACAACATAAAATTCTACTTGATCTATTTAGAAAGTATTGATTTTATGTTTTGATCTTGTTTTGGCTCGAATAAATGTACATGTTTCATTACTCTTATATGGACTGACAAATTTTATGTTTTGAGGTTATGATCTTATATTTAAGATCAAGTTTTGATTGTGAAGTATACATAAGTAATTGATGACCGTAAGGATGATGATATTATGAAATGGAAGTAATTAGAGACTATGTTGATGTCCAGATCTATGTTTGGAGCTTCAGTGGAACTATATAGTCATTATTGATGCTAATAGTCAGTTTGGTATAGGACTATAACTCCACTTCTTTTGTAATTGGCTATAAGCCTTGATGTATTTTGGTTGTACTATTGAGCAATAATATATAGGATATAAGATTGAATGTAAGTGTATCCCCCTCATTTTAACTTATGTTTGATTATGAAGAGGGGGGATGAATTAGTAATCCATGATTCGCAATACCTCTAAAACTTTTCTCTAACTAACTCGGTGTTAGGTCAATTAAACACACTTCACTATTTACCGACAATAGTAAATAAACTTTAAAAATTTAAAAATCATTCACATAAACCATTCATCACATGTAACACAATTTTTTAATGTGGAAACCCATCTTTTGGAAAAAACCATTGTGGGAATTGTCATCCACTAAGAAAATACTCTTTTAAAGTATGCCTGATTAAGACCTAATCTAGCTAAAGACTACAATACACACTATTAGGTGTGACCTGGCCAAGGGATTTACCTCAGTTCTATTAGGATCTTCACTCTATTAGGAGTGGCTTGGTAAAAGGACTTTGAACACTCTTTAGAATGTTACCTTTTGCAAGGATTTTACAATAAGACTATTAGGTCTACTCTATTAAGAGATTTCTCTATTACAAATGCTAATAAGAAATAGTAAATAAATTGACCTATAAACTTGCAACTATATTTTGCATTACCAGATCCTTTGTGTGCCCTTATGTCTTCACTTCAATCCTTCACTTTCCATTGGCTTCAACATTTCATCAGATCCTATTTTCTTACTCATAATCTCTTTGTTCCTTCTTCACTACATCAATTGGTGACTTATCAACTCTTCAATTTGCCAACCATTTTTGCATATAAATCCATCCTTTATATAGATATGTTTTTCCACTTAATCTCCTCTATTAGATTTTTCTTTGATCAATCTTAGCCATTTAATTCATTTTACAAACTTATACATTGAATCTAGATCTCGGTAACACGTTTTCTCTTCACCTAGGAACTTGAACTTTCTTGAAACTTGTTCCTTCTATTTTAATCATTTAGATCTAAGTCATAGATTAGCATCATGAATTTTCTCGATCATATATCTCTCTGACTAACTTTTCTTATCATCATAACCTTCCAGATCATCATAGATGATTATTAAATGTCATTCCAATCCTTGTATTTAATTACTGTTCCTTTCTCGGTGGATAACTCTAAATTTTGGTTAGCTTTTCTTATTGCCAAAAACTTCTTTTCTTGGTTCCTTGAGTTGATTTTCCTTTATTGAAATATACTCTTCTCTTTACCGAATTACTTTCTCTTTACCAATTAAATTTTCTTGATTGGTAGCCAACATAGTTTCTCTTACCAACTTGTCTAATCTTGAATACCATGCTTTACCAACTTAACATAATCATATGTTAGGTAGAAAAAAATTATATCAACATAATCTTAACATTGTCTAATCTATATCATTTTCCCATTTAAGTTCTTCAACTTCACAACATCTCATTTCTTATTCTTCTTAACTCATTCAACTTATATCATATACCGAATGATATCAGAACATAATATAAACCAAAAATCAATTTCTTGACATCAATGAAAAGAAAATAACTGATCTAACCTTTCTAATCTCTTGTATTATTTTGATCTTGGTCAGTCTTTATCATCATCAGCATTAGTAATAGTAACAATCTCTTTCTTTGGCATTGATGGAAACACTAACAATCTTCATTGTTCAATTGATGATGGTAATACTTCATTGTCATTTTGTATTCCCTTTGAGCTATAACTTATATTTTCATGTTCTCCCTCTTTCACAGTTTTTTAATCTTTTCTTCTGCAATCATTATTGATATTCTCCTTCTTTGATATGTTTATCATCGATCTCATTCATCGCCCTTACCAATCAATTGAATTTGACCATCTTTGACAACAATTCCAAAGACATATATACTTCATGAAAATGTTTCTCAGGAAGTAAATCATACCTCAAAGGTATAGATTTATCATTGCATTCATAAACATTTTTACAACTTCAGGCTTCACCTAACGAGTGAGCACTTATCATCAACTCACAAGATAGATATTTTATTGAATACTTGAATTGATGAAGCATGCATCTTTCCTTAGTGAACATTGGATAAGGGAATAACCCCTAACTTATCATGGAGATACTCAAAAGCATCCTTCGATAGTGGTTTGGTAAATATATCAGCTATATGTTCTTTAGAATTCACATACTCCAATGTCACATGCTTATCTTGTACTTTATCTCTCAATTAGTGATACTTAATAGATATATGCTTTGTCTTTGAATGCATCACCAAATTCTTTGATATGTTAATAGCATTGGTATTATCACAATAAATTGTAACTGGATCAGTAATCTCTTCATGCATACCCTCAAATAATTTTTTGATCCAAACAATATTAGAACAATTCATAGTTGCACCAACATACTCACCTTCAGTAGTAGATTGTGAAATAAAACTTTATTTCTGGCTTAACCATGTCACTATCCTTTCTCCTAAAAAGAAAGCTCCACCACTTCTACTTTTTTTGTCATTAATGTTTCCAGGCCAATCAACATCAGCATAAACCTTAAGATCAAAATCTTCTCCTTTTGTGTATAATAGACTGAAATCTTCAATCTCTTTTAGATATCTAAATATCCTTTTAACTATAGACATATGTATCTCCTTTGTGTTGGTAGAAAACCTTGCCACAATACCAATTGAATGTGCAATATCAAGCCTACTATGTAGAACATACTATAGTTTACCAATCATAGATTGCCAAAGTGTCTCATTTACTTCCTTTTTGTCATATGCTTTTGACAATTTGCAACTAGTAGCCATCGGTGCTCCAACCGGTTTTGATTCTTCCATATTGAAAGTCTTTAGGATCACCTTGATATACTTGGATTATTTAATGTAGATCTCATCCTTTACTTGTTGAATTTGAAGTGTAATAAATAATGTAATAACTCCAATCATACACATCTCAAATTCCTTTCTCATCTCTTCAGCAAATAATTTAGACAATATCTCATTTCCTCTAGATATAATGCCATCAACAAATATCTTAGCAATCAGAATCTTATTAGTGTTGGAGATTTGCCAGCAGGCCAGTATTGACTGTATGTTTGTCATTGATGACAACATAGGGAAAGTAGCATGCATGGAAGTATTATGTAGTAAGCTGCTATATATTGTAAAGCTACTCCTAATAGGGTAAAGGATCTGTTAGAAAGTAAAGTCCACCAATATAACTGAGAGGAGGGGGGCTGAATTAGTTATTAGATAATTATAACTTTTATCATCTTCAACAACGTTTAACCATGTAAGAAATATAATTACTAACCATACAAATATATTCATACACAATGACATAATAACACAAGAAATGTTGACTAGGGAACCTCTTGATCAAAGAGTAAACCCCGGTGGGAATGATGCCCACAAAAGATGCACTAATATGAATATTCCTTGTGAGAGGATGGAATTTGTTAGGAGTCTTATGAAATACATTCAGTACATATAAATCCCTGTTAGGAGATTTTGAATCCATGTTAAAAGATTTTAACCCTGTTAAGAGTTATGGAAGACAGAAGGACCCACTGCCCAAACAGCTTCAGGGTAAGATCACTGAACACACTGTCCAAATAACCTTTATATTATTCAATAGAATAATATGAAATATGTTACTTCCTTACTGTGCCAAACCACACTCACTGCTACACCAGATCTCAATTCCAGATCTCTGTACTTTGCATGCCTTCCTTCACAATTTCCCTTTCACAATCTCTTAGGCTCTTTTCTTCACTTCATGCTTACATTCGCATGCAACCAAACCATGCTCACACTTCTTTCATATTTCAACTTCATAAAATAAGGAAAAACATTCCTTCCTTTATACCACACTCAAATAATTACAAATGAGTTGTCACATAATTACAAAATAAAAGTTTCCATACGCTACATCAAAATTACACAAAATTGTCGGCTTCCAAATGTAATATCTCTTCACTCATGAAACCTCAAAGTTTACACTATCAACCACATCACCATCAATGTGTCTCAAACTTCCCTTTAACTATGTAAAACCAGATTCCATCCCGATTAGGAGATATCATCCAATTTCCACAAATTGCTACTCAGGAACACTGCCTGAATACTGCTTTTACCAAAATGCTCATAACTTTCACGAATCAATGAATTACTATCTACACTCTTAACCATAGATATATAACATATCAAAGAGTATAAACTCAACATCACATAGCTCCAACTACAATATCCCATGTGCGCTAATCAAAACACTGTCTGCTTCTCTACTAGTCTCTAGAAGATCACTGTGTTGACATCAATGATAATCATAGTCATGAATGCAACAACAACTACTACAGAATGGCTGCCAACATCCAACATTCATTCCTAAAAATCTCCCCCATTGGCATTGATGGAAACATAGATGAAAAACATCCAATGTTCCACAAATCCAATACTGCAACACTACTGCACTGATGCTCTGAAAATTCTTCAAATCCTCTTCATCAATCAAATCTTGCTTTGTTATCCTATTAGGTTCTCTCCAATAGATGGTACACAGGGTTTTTCATGTATACTTCTCCCCCATTGACATCAATGATAGAAATTTCATCACTATGTCAACAACAACTCAATGTCAAAAGACACTGTTTCAGAAAATACATTCACAAGAGTCCTCATGACTCAGCTCAGATACACATACACCCCCATAAAGGAAGTACCAACATCCAATTCAGAAAAAGATAGGGCTCATATACCACTGGATGGATGCAATCAACTGCATCATTACTCAAAAGTAGGCTGGGGCATAACCCCAAGCATACCTCTCAGATACTCAAATGTATCCTTAGGTAAAGGCTTTGTAAATATGTTTGCTATATATTCCTTTGTGCTTATGCACTCCAGTCTGACTTCTTTCTTAGCTACTTTCTCTCTTACAACATGATACTTGATGTCTATATGCTTTGTCTTAGAATGTAATATAGGATTCTTAGACATACTGACTGTGCTGGTGTTGTCACAATGTATGACAACAGGCTCAACAAAATTAATTCCAATATCCTTCAGCATCTTCTTCATCCAAATTATCTAGTTACAATTGTTTGCTGCTGCTACATATTCTACTTCTGCTGTACTCTGTGAAATACAATTTTGCTTCTTTCTCAACCAGGAAACCAATCTTCCTTCAAGAAAAAAGGCTCCACCACTGGTGCTTTTCTTATCATCAACACTACCTCCCCTATCAACATCTGTATATGCACATAGGGTGAAATCATCAAATTTTTCATACCACAATCCATAGTCCATTGTGCCTCTTAAATATCTCAATATCCTCTTTACTGCTGCATAATGTGACTCTCTAGGTTCAGCTTAAAATCTTTCTACCATTCCAACTGAATGTTGTATATCCAGTCTAGTGTGTGTTAAGTACTGCAATCCTCTAATCATGGATCTTTATCTCTTCTACTCAACTATTGGTGTTTCATCTTCGCTTGATAGTTTGTGTCCTATAACCATAGGTGTTCCAACTAGTTTATAGTTCTCCATTCCAAATATTTTTAGAAAATCATTCAAGTACTTTTTCTGGCTAACAAAGATACCATCATTGTTCTATGTTATCTATAATCCCAACAAGTATTTCATCTCACCAATCATGCTCATTTCAAATTCAGTCATCATTTCATCAAAAAATTTGTCACTAGCTTCATCTTCTCCTCCAAAGATAATGTCATCAACAAAAATAACTATAACTAACAATCCATTTTCAATTTCTTTTGTGTACAAATTACTATCTACAATTCCTTTAGTAAATCCCAATTTCAACAAATACTTATCCAATCTAGCATACCATGTTCTAGGTGCTTGCTTTAGTCCATATAATGCTTTCTTCAGTTTACATACCATATCTCCTTCTTGAGTCAAAGGAAAACCTTTAGGCTGCTCAATGTAGACTTCTTCTTCCAATTCACCATTCAAAAATGCGGACTTCACATCCATCTGATACACTTTGAATTTCTTAAAAGCTGCATAAGCCAAAAACATTCTTACTGCTTCAAGCCTTGCTAATGGTGCAAAGGTTTCTTCATAGTCAATTCCTTCTTGCTACGAGTATCATTTACATACTAATCTTGCTTTGTTTCTTACTACTTCTTCTTGTTCATTCATCTTGTTTCTGAATACCCATTTAGTTCCAATCACATTCTTGTCTTTAGGTCTAGGAACCAATTCCCATGTCTTGTTCTTTTCAATTTGATCTAGTTCTTCTTTCATAGCATTAATCTAATGTTCATCTATTTGGTGTCATAGTCACAGATCTTGCTTCAACTGTAGATTCTTCTTTAGATTCTTCTCTGGTTTCTTCTCTGGTTTCTTCTACAGTATGATTCTCATTCAATAATTCACTATCAGACTCATAGAATAATTCAGTTGTTTCAATGTTAGGCTAAGGATTAGCTTCTTCATCAGATTCATAATCAAGCATTCTTTCCTAAATTTTAAAATTCTCATCAACTTTAACATTTGTGCTCTCAACAATAGTTTTAGTTCTCTTATTGTAACATCTATATGCTTTTCTCTTCAAAGAATATCCAAGAAAAATACCTTCATCACTTCTAGGATCAAACTTTCCAATATCATCATCTCTCTTTATATAACATTTGCTTCCAAAAATTCTAAAATACTTAATTGAGGGTGCATGTCCAAACCATAATTCATAAGGTGTCTTATCTATGTCTACTCTAATTTGTACTCTATTTATTGTATATACTGTTGTATTCACTGCTTCTCTCCAAAATGTCTTCGCCAAGTCATTCTCAAATAACATAGCTCTTGCTACTTCAGTTACTGACCTATTTCTTCTTTCTACAATACCATTTTGTTTAGGTGTTCTAGGGGCTGAAAACTATCTCTTAATACCATTCACTTCAAAAAAAGTGTTAAACTCTCTAGAAGTAAATTCTCCACCTCTATCAGATCTCAAACATTTAATCTTCATTCTAGATTCATCCTCAACTTTATTCTTAATGATCTTAAACTTATCAAATACTTCATATTTTTCTTTCAGAAATGCAATCCACATCATTCTTGTAAAATCATCAACAAGAATCATAAAATACCTTTCTCTGTAGAATCCTCTAGTCCTGGTACGACCGCTCAAGTCTGTATGAATAATCTTTGACTTCTCTACCGATGTGAACCTCTTACTAGGAAATGAAATTCTCTTCTGCTTAGCCATCATACATTCTTTGCAAATCATGTTAGTAGGCTTCATAATTTTAGGAAAATCCCTTACTGCAAGTGTAGTACTCACTTTCACAATGTTATCAAAGTTTATATGACAAAACCTTCTATGCCATAACCAACTATCATCAATTTTAGTAATCAAGCATGTCATCTCAGTAGGATTCAACTAAAATACATTACCTCTAGTTCTAGATCCAGTTCCAATTAGATTTCCATCTTTATCCTTTATCACACAAGTTTTCTCAGTAAACCAAACTTGATATCCCTTATCTACTAACTGTCCAACACTCAAAAGATTATGTTTCAATCCATCAACAAAGTAAACATCATCAATATTAGTCTTTCCATCAAGAGTAATAGATCCTATACCTTTAATCAAACAAGGTGCATTGTTACCAACTCTAACAACTCCTCCATCATAATTGTTAAACTTTATGAACTTCTTCATATCTCCAAGCATATGATGTGAACAACCACTATCTATAATCCAATTAGCTTTCTTTTCAACTTGGGAAACTAATGCTTTTTCTTCTTTAACATCATATTCAAAATTTTCTTCTTTAATTGCTACAAATCCTATTTCATCATTATTCTTAGTATCACTTTCACTCAAAGTTCTTTCTATACTAGCTTCAAGATCTTCATCATTAGCATAATAACATTCCTTAGATCTTCTAGGCTTGAAATTATTTATGTACTTCTTAACTCTCTTAGGACATTTAGATGCAAAATGACCATATTCTTGACAAGTCCAACATTTTAAAATTTTCTTACCATCTAGTTCTCTTTTCATAAGCAAGGCAATACCTTCTTCAATTTTCTTATCTTCTTCATTTCTAGATCTGCTACTGCTGGCATAATCTCCACTCACACCAGTACTTCTTGACAAAGTAGGATGAATACTAAGAGTACTAAATGCTATCTCCATTCTAGGTAAGTCTCCTAATAACCTCAGGTTCATCTCTGCTACTTCCAATCTTCCAAGAAGAGTCTCTCTTGTAAAGTTTATAGTACAAGGTATAACTTGTTCAATCATCTGTGTTGTCTACTTAAATACAGGAGTCAATGTCCTTAGAATTTTCCATATCACATCATTCTCTATCTTTGATCCTCCACAAGATTTTATCCCTGCAACAATTTCTAACATTCTACCAATATAGCTTCTAATAGATTCATCTTCCATCATTCTAATATCTTCAAATGCACATATCCAATTATGTAATCTAGCTCTTTTTGCATGTTCATCACCTTAAAAAGTAGAGTGTAAACCTTTCCAAATTTCATTAGATTTCTTAAAACATTTTACCTGACTATATTCATTCTCTGAAAGTGCTATCAAGAGTGCTTCTCTTGCAAGTATGTTACACATGAATAGATCTACCTCATCTTTAAAACTTGTTTCAAGACTTTCTTCTTCAATTATAGTCCTTTCATTCTTTGTAATCAACCAATAGCCTGGTCCTAAACACAATAGACGCGTGTTCATCTTTTCCTTCCAACTATCAAAATTTACTCCATCAAACTTAGGGCTTTCTTTCTTGAAATTCACCATGGATCTTCTTAAGCTGTTAAACTTTCATTTCAAGGACCTGCCCCTCTAATACCAATTGTTAGAAAGTAAAGTCCACCAAGATAACTGAGAGGGGGGGGGGGGTGAATCATTTATTAGGTAATTATAACTTTTATCATCTTCAACAATGTTTAACCATGTAAGCAATGCAATTACTAACCATACAAATATATTCATACACAATGAAACAATAACACATGATATGTTGACTAGGGAACCTCTTGATCAAAGAGTAAACCCTGGTGGGAATGATGCCCACAAAAGATGCACTAATATGAATATTCCTTGTGAGAGGATGGACTCTATTAGGAGTCTTATGAAATACATTCAGTACATATAAATCCCTATTAAAAGATTTTAACCCTATTAAGAGTTATGGAAGACAGAAGGACCCACTGCCCAAACAGCTTCAGGGTAAGATCACTGAACACACTGTCCAAATAACCTTTATATTATTCAATAGAATAATATGAAATATGTTACTTCCTTACTATTCCAAACCACACTCACTGCTACACCAGATCTCAATTCCAGATCTCTGTACTTTGCATGCCTTCCTTCACAATTTCCCTTTCACAATCTCTTAGGCTCTTTTCTTCACTTCATGCTTACATTCGCATGCAACCAAACCATGCTCACACTTCTTTCATATTTCAACTTCATAAAATAAGGAAAAACATTCCTTCCTTTATACCACACTCAAATAATTACAAATGAGTTGTCACATAATTACAAAATAAAAGTTTCCATACGCTACATCAAAATTACACAAAACTGTTGGGTTCCAAATGCAATATCTCTTCACTTGTGTGACCTCAAAGTTTTTGCTATGAACCATGTCACCATAAATGTGTCTCAAAATTCCCCTTAACTACACAAAACTAGATTCCATCTTGATTAGGAGATATAATCTGATTTCCACAAACCACTACTCAGGAACACTGCCTGAATACTGCTTTTACCAAAATGCTCATAACTTTCATGAATCAATGAATTACTATCTATGCTCTTAACCATAGACATATAACATATCAAAGAGTATAACCTCAACATCACATAGCTCCAACTACAATATCCAATGTGCGCTAATCAAAACACCATCTACTTCTTTGCTAGTCTCCAGAAGATCACTGTGTTGACATCAATGACAATCATAGTCATGAATGCAACAACAACTACTATAGAATGACTACCAACATCCAGTATTCATTCCTAATAGGATCTTCTAGCAAGGATCATTATACACTAGTACAAAATATTAGTGGGTATCAAGTCCCATCGGGGTTTTTACCTATTTGGGTTTCCCCGTAACCAAAATATTGGTGTTGTGTTCAAGTGTTCTTTCATTGTGTTCATGCTTTATATTTAAGTATACTTAATTAGATAAAGAATTGAAACTTGTAGATAACTGATTCACCCCCCCCCTCTCAGTTATCTCTTGGGACTATTCCTAACAATTGGTAATAGAGCCAAGTGCCTCGGAGAGAATGTTTAATAGCTTGAGGTTGATTAGATGGCATACTTCAGGAAAGAAATTCCTAAGTTTGATGGAGAGAATTATCTTGATTGGAAGAACAAGATGGTGACCCATTTGTAGTGCATTTCTTTTGAAGTTTTTAATGTAACCATCCAAGCAGCCAAGATTCCTACATTAGAAGACCTTGGAAAAGATGATGCTACTGATGAACAAAAGGAATTGTTTCATTATAATGCTATTGCCAAAGAAGCCCTTATCAGTGCCCTACCTGATGGTGAATTTTAAGAAGTAAAGAAGGTAGATACAACCCATAAAATTTGGAATCACCTTGAAGACATTTTTGAAGGAGACAAACAAGAAAAGGATGTGTGCAAAAAGACATGGAAGAAAAGATACAATGCATTAGAGATGTTTCCTGAAGAAAATATCAGAGCTTACAATCAGAGGATTAATGAAGTAGTTGCTGGAATTAGGAACAATGGTGGAGAGATTTCTAAGGAAGACATTATGGACAAGTTGATAACTACTCTTAGTCCAGAATATGATAGAAAGATCAACATCCTTGATGAGATCATGCAGCTTACATCAAATTTAAAGAGAGAGACCTTGATCAGAAAAATCTCAGCTTTTGAGATTTCAAGATTGAAGGCAGAACCAAAGAGTGAGACATCTTTCAAAGCAAGAGTTCATGGTAAGAAAACTGCAAACACTTCTGGTAATTTTGATGATGAAGATGAAGATAAGACACTAGATTATTTTATTGCCATGATTTCCAAAAGAGAAAACAAAGGAAAAGGAAAATATGAAGGTCAATTACCATATAAGTTCTTTTCATGTAATAAGATTGGTCACTTTGCATCTAAGTGTCCCACTAGAGCTAGAAGTTCAAAAAGGATTATAAGCCTACGTATTCTAAGGAATGCTACTATGCTGGAGTCTTAGATGAAGATTCAGGTGAAGAAGAAATTGGATTCATTTCTATTGTAGACAAAACAAATATTAAGTCAATTCCTAAAAATGAAAAAGTGAATCAAGAGCTAGCATTGATTTTCCAAGCAGATATAAGAATAGATTGGATTATAGACAGTGTTTGTTCACATCACATGATAGGTGATAAAGGCAGGTTTGTTCATTTGGAAAAATACAATGGAGGTATGGTCAGATTTGGAGACAACACTCCTAAACCTATAGTTGGTAGAGGAGCCATCACTTTGGATGGAAAGAACAGTACTGATGATGTTCTTTATGTTGATGTTTTGACACATAACCTTCTTAGTGTTGGACAGTTACTTGGTAAAGGATATCAGTTGGAGTTCAAAGATGACAAATGCATCATTAATAACAAAGATGGTGTTATAATTGCATCAGGCACAAAGACAAGAGGTAATATTTTTCAACTCAATTCAAAAGCAAGTTATTTTGTTGCTAAAGTTGATGACAGTTGGTTGTGGCATAAAAGACTATGTCATATCAATTTTGATAACATAGTAAAGATAAGCAATGTTAAAGCAGTAAGAGATCTACCTAGCATAGAAAAGCTAGTTGATACTATATGCAGGGAATGTGTGATGGGGAAGCATGTGAGAAATTCATTCAAGAGCAAGCAGAATTCAGTAGAGACCAAGTTGGATCTTATTCATACAAACCTATGTGGACCAACTCAAACAAGATCATACTATGGTGAAAGGTATTTTATTTTTTTTGTTGATGATTATACTAGGATGATGTGGGTTGCATTCTTAAAAGATATGTCAGAAGCTTTTGAGAAGTTCAAAATATTCAAATCTAAGGTTGAGAATGAATCTAGATTAAAGATAAAACATTTGAGATCAGATAGAGGAGGATAATTCACCTCTGATAGATTCTATGAGTACTATGAAGAACATGGCATAAAGAGATAGATAAGTGCACCTAGACCACCTCAGAAGAATGGCATTGCAAAGAGAAGGAATAGGATCATTCTTGATACAACATGCACCATTATGATAGAAGGAAATGTTGCCCACACCTATTGGAGAGATGTGGTCAATACAACATTCTATAAAATCAATAGAATTTAGTTAAGCCCAAGCACTGACAAAACACATTATGAGCTATGGTTTGGTAATGTTCCCACTATAAAATACTTTAGAATCTTTGGAAGCAAGTGCTACATCAAGAGGGATGAAGCAGTAGGCAAGTTTGATGCAAGAAGTGATGAAGGTATTTTTCTTGGTTACTCTACTAAAAGTAAAGCTTATAGATGTTTCAATTTAAGATTGAAAAAGATCATTGAAAGTGCTCATGTAAAGATTGATGAAAATTTTATGATTCAAGAAAGATATCATGATTACTCACCCATGATTGAAGAAGTACTTAGACCCTCCACTAGTGAGACAGTTATTGAGGAAATGTTTGACAACATTGATGTGTTGTTCAATGACCCTGAGACAAGTGAAGAAGGTACTCCTAAGGTTGATGAGTTAGCATCACCTAAAGTTCCAAAGTTTACATCAAGAAATCATTCCAAGAAAGACATCATTGGAGATCAGAGTGGCAAAGTCTTAACAAGATCACAAGCAAAGAACTCAGCTAGCAATGATGCGGTATGTTTACTATCTCAGATGGAACCTTTAAGTTTTGAAGATGCTTGTAAGGATTCAGATTGACATGATGCTATGAAAGAAGAACTTGATCAGATCATTAAGAATGGCACTTGGGAACTAGTCCCAAGACCTAGTGATAAGAATGTGATTGGAACAAAGTGGATATTCAAAAACAAGATAAATGAAGATGGTACAGTAGTAAGAAATAAAGAAAGATTAGTATGGAAGGGATATGCACAAAGAGAAGGGATTGATAATTCAGATAGATTTGCACCTATGAGTAGATTAGAAGCTAATAAGTTGTTTTTAGCTTATGCTACAGTGAAAAACTTCAAAGTTTATTAGATGGATGTCAAATTAGCATTCTTGAATGGAGACTTAAAAGAAGAAGTATACATTGAGCAGCCTGAAGGATTCACCTTATCAGACAAACCTGATATGGTATACAGATTGACGAAGGCCCTCTATGGACTTAAGCAAGCCCCTAGAGCATGGTATGAGAGACTAGATGGATACTTAACAAAGATTGGATTCAAGAAAGGAGTAGCAGATTGTAATCTATTCATTAGAGAGACATCTGAAGGTTTATTACTTGTAGTTATATGTGTTTGAATAATCAATGTCTTCTCTTTGCACATATCCCTTACATACTAATCTTGTTTTATTTCTTACTACTGTACCATCTTCATTCATCTTATTTCTAAATATCCACTTTGTTCCAATCACATTCTTATCACTAGGTCTTGGGACCAATTCCCAAGTGTCATTCTTAATAATCTGATCAAGTTATTCTTTCATAGCATCATGCCAATCTGAATCATTACAAGGTTCAATCTGAGATAATAAACATACCGCTTCACTACTAGCTAAGTTCTTTTCTTGTGATCTTGTTAAGACTTTGCTTCTCTGATCTCCAATGATGTCTTCCTTGGAATGATTTCTTGATGTAAACTTTGGAACTTTAGGTGATGCTGATTCATCAACCTTAGGAGTATTTTCTTCACTTGTCTCAGGGTCATTGAATAACACATCAATACTGTCAAACATTTCTTCAATAACTCTCTCACTAGTGGAGGCTCTAGGTTCTTCTTCAATCATGGGTGAGTAATGATGATATCTTTTTTGAATCATAAAATTTTCATCAATCTTTATATGAGCACTTTCAATGATCTTTTTCAATCTTAAATTGAAACATCTATAAGCTTTACTTTTAGTAGAGTAACCAAGAAAAATACCTTCATCACTTCTTGCATCAAACTTTCCTACTACTTCATCCCTCTTGATGTAGCACTTTCTTCCAAAGATTCTGAAGTATTTTACTATGGGAACATTACCAAACCATAGCTCATATGGTGTTTTTTTAGTGTCTGGACTCAATTGAATTCTATTGATGGTATAGACTGTTGTATTGACTGCATCTCTCCAATAGGTGTGTGCAACTTTTCCTTCTATCATAATGGTGTGCATTGTATCAAGAATGATCCTATTCCTTCTCTCTACAATTCCATTCTATTGAGGTGTTCTAGGTGCACTTAACTATCTCTTTATGCCATGTTCTTCACAATACTCATAGAATCTGTCAGAGGTGAATTATCCTCCTCTATCTGATCTCAAACATTTTATCTTTAGTCCAAATTCATTCTCAACCTTAGCATTGAATATTTTGAACTTATCAAAAGCTTTTGACTTGTCTTTTAAGAATGCAACCCACATCATTCTAGTATAATCATCAACAAACTAAATGAAATACCTTTCACCATAGTATGATCTTGTTTGATTTGGACCACATAGGTCTGTATGAAGTAGATCCAACTTGTTTTCTGCTGAATTCTGCTTGCTCCTGAATGAATTTCTCACATGCTTCCCCATCACACATTCCCTACATATAGTATCAAATGGCTTTGCTATGCTAGGTAGATCTCTTACTACCTTAACATTGCTTATCTTTACTATGTTATCAAAATTTATATGACATAGTCTTTTATGCCATAACCAACTGTCATCAACTTTAGCAACAAAACAACTTTCTTCTGAATTGAGTTGAAAAACATTACCTCTTGTCTTTGAGCCTGATGCAATCATAACACCATCCTTTTTTTTAATGATGCATTTTTCATGTTTGAATTCCAACTGATAACCTTTTCCAAGTAACTGTCCAACACTGAGAAGGTTATGTTTCAAACCATCAACATAAAGAACATCATCAGTACTCCAAAGTGATGCCTCCTCTACCAACTATAGGTTTAGGAGTGTTGTCTCCAAATCTGACCATACCACCATTGTATTTGTCTAAATGAAAAAACCTACCTTTATCACCTATCATGTGATGTGAACAACCACTATCTATAATCCAATCTATCCTTATGTCAGCTTGTGAAATCAATGCTAGCTCTTGATTCTCTTTCTTATCTTCATGAACTCTCTTGTTATTCATTTTGTCTATAATAGCAATGAATCCAATTTCATCTTCACCAGATTCTTCATCCGAAACTCCATCTCTAGCATAGTAGCATTCCTTAGAATACTTAGGCTTGTAATCCTTCTTGAACTTTCTAGCTCTAGTGGGACAGTTAGATGCAAAATGACCGATCTTGTTACATGAAAAACACTTAAATGGTAATTGACATTCATATTTTCCTTTTCCTTTCTTTTCTCTTTTGGAAATCATAGCAATAAAATCATGTAATGTTTTCTCTTCATCATCATCATCAAAATTACCATAAGTGTTTGTAGATTTCTTACCATGAACTATTGCTTTGAAGGTTGTGTCACTCTTTGGTTCTGTCTTCAATCTTGAGATTTCAAAATTTGAGATTTTGTTGATCAAGGTGTCTCTCTTGAAAGTTGATGTAAGCTGCATGGTCTCATCAAGGATTTTGATCTTTCTTTCATATTCTAGAGTAAGAGTAGTCATTAACTTGTCCATAATGTCCTCCTCTGAAATCTCTCCACCATTGTTCCTGATTCTAGGGACTTCTTCATTGATCCTTTGATTGTAAGCTCTGATGTTTTCTTCAGGAACCATCTCTAATGCATTGTACCTTTTCTTCCATGTCTTTCTGCATGCATCCTTTGCTTGTTTGTCTCCTTCAAATATGTCTTCTAGGTGCTTCCATATTTTATGGGTTGTATCTATCTTTTTTACTTCTGAGAATTCACCATTAGATACGGCGTTGATAAGGGCTTCCTTAGCTATAGCATTCTGATGAAACAATTCCTTTTTTGCATTAGTAGCATCATCTTTTGCAAGGTCTTCTAAAGTAGGAATCTTGGTTGCTTTGATGGTTACATTAAAAACTTCAAAAGAAATGCACTACAAATGGGTCACCATCTTGTTCTTCCAATCAAGATAATTCTCTCCATCAAACTTAGGACTCTCTTTCCTGAAGTACACCATCTGATCAACCTCAAGCTATTAAAATTTCTCTTTGAGGCACTTGGCTCTAATACCAATTGTTAGGAATAGTCCCAAGAGATAACTGAGAGGGGAGGGGGGGGTGAATCAGTTATCTACAATATTCAATTATTTATCCAATTAAGTATACTTAAATATAAAGCATAAACATAATGAAAGAAGACATGAACACAACACCAATATTTTGGTTACAGGGAAACCCAAATAGGTAAAAACCTCAATGGGACTTGATACCCACTAATATTTTGTACTAGTGTATAATGATCCTTGCTAGAAGATCCTTTACCCTGTTAGGAAACTCTTTACAATATATTAAGTACAGTAGACCTTGTCAAGGGTCAGACCTTATTAGGAGTCTTTTACAATTGTCCTTGTTAGGGGAGAGGATGCACTATCCGAGAACTCACTGCTCAAATGGGCGAAGGCTTTAACCTTCTGAATAATAGATACACACTATATCTGGATCTTGGTGAACTGTGCTTTGACCTGCTGTCTGGATCAGTTCCAATGAATAGCACAAGTACTTTACTTGGTCACATAGACCTTCTTCTGATGGCTCAACACTTCACACACTCTTCTCTACTCTTCTTAATCAACTATGAACCACAATCCAATAATCACAAATGACTGCCTATAAATATCTTTCCTCTAAATGATATAATCAAGTCAGCCTATTAGAAGAACCTTGAAATCATATTAGAGAAACCATAACAAGCTCCAATAAACATTCTCTCAACTCCACTATGTACGCAACACATTCTGGGACCTATCTAATAAGATAATTGTAGACGCACACTACACACTATCGGCTCAACCAAAACAATTGGAACTTTCTTTGTAGGCTGAATTAACTTATGCACTCTTAATAAAACATCAATAACACTTCTCCAAGCTTAAATCCAAGGGTACATACCCTCAAGATAGGCGCAACTCAAGAACCAATAAAATCTCTGTCAGCTCTTCTGAACAAACATAGTAAACTGCTAATGGTGAATAATGACTACATAAATTCACTTGCGTTCATCATTAGACTATGCGTCCATAAATAAAACATCACTAACATGTCTTCAACATATATCCAAGCACACAAGTCTCCATGATAACTATACAAACAACCATACATAGAACACTATTTGTTACTCTATTAGGAACACTGCTGACACTAGTTGCTATATAACTGTCTGTACTAATAGTTAACCTCTGTGCCCATGATATCATGCTGATATCATGTCCATGCTACATATACTAAAATCTTACTATGTAAGACTTCCACGCATGCTACTTTCCATATGTTGTCATCAATGACAAACATACAGTCAGTACTGGCCTGTTGGCAAATCTCCAATAGTTTTCACACCATATCCTTGTCAGAATTATGAACAAATCCTTCAGGTTTTTCAATGTACACTTCTTCAAAAATTTCATTTAAAAATGTGGACTTAACATCCATCTGACACACTTTGAATCCATTATAGTTGGAATATGAAAGTAATATCCTTACACCCTCTATTCTAGCAACAACAGAAAATGTCTCACCATATTCAATACCTTCTTCTTGTACATACCCTTTGTAGACTAATCTTGCTTTTTTTTATCACATCTCCTTTCTCATTGAGTTTATTTCTAAGAATCCACTTTGTTCCTATCACATTCTTATCCTTAAGTCTCAGTACCAGTGACAAAGTATTGTTCTTTTTAATTTGATCAATTTCTTCTTTCATTGCATTAATCCAGTCTTCATTTCCTAGTTCAGCCTTGACTAATCTTGGCTCAAGCTCAGAACTCAAACATGTGTTATCTTTCAACTTAATTCTTGTCATTATTCCTATGTTCTTATCTCTGATAATACTACTCAGTGAGTGGTTTCTTCTCACATATCAGTATTTTCATCTCTTGGTGGAGGCTCATCTTACTCATAGGTTCCTTCTTGTTGCAACTCAATTGTATCAACTAAATTACCTTTGTGTACATAAACAAATATTTTTTAGTCCTTAGGTTCCTTTTTTCTATCTTCTTCATTCCTTTCTGCAAATTCATCAATCCTCACATTTGCACTTTCAACAATTTTGTTAGTAGCCTTGATCAAACATTTATATTATTTTCTCTTTGATGAATAACTTATGAATATACCTTCATCTCCTTTTGAGTCAAAATTTCCATTTATAGCATCTTTCAGTATGTAACACTTACTTCTAAAAAATATAAAGTAACTTACATTCAATGTATGTCCAAACTAGAGTTCATAAGGTGTCTTGTTGCTACCTTTCTTTAATTGTACTTGGTTAAGTGTATAGACAACAATACTTATGGATTCTTTCTAGAATGTTTGTGAAAATTTTTTGTTAGTCAACAAGGTTATAGAATAGTCAACTATAGATCTATTCCTTCTCTCAGCTATACCATTTTGTTGTGGAGTCCTTAGTGCAGATACTTGTCTTTTGATTCCATTTTCATTATAGAAGACATTGAATTCATCAGAGATAAATTCAACTCCTCTATTTGATCTTAAACATTTCATATGTTTACCTATTTCCTTTTCAACTCTATCTTTATACCACTTAAACATTTGGAATGCATCAAACTTATCTTTTAGAAACATAACAAACATCATTCTTGAATAGTCATCACCAAAAAATGAAAAATTGATCACCATAATAGCTTTGTATCTTAATAGGACCACAAAGGTCAGTATGAACTAATTCAAAAATACCATTAGTAGAATAAGATTTTATTGAGAAACTTGACTTAGTCATCTTACCAATCTAACATTCTTTACACAACACTTTATCAAGTTTTCTTAATTTTGGTAGACCTATGACTCTATTATTTTTTCTCACTTTAATCATGTTATCAAAATTTACATGAAAAATTATTTTATGCCATAACCACAAATCTTCAATTTTGACAAACAAGAAAATCTTTGCAGTAGTATCAAGATAAACTAGGTTACCTAAATAGATTATTCACTAGTTCCAATTAGATCTCCATTAGTACCATAAATCTTCACCTTTCTATTCTAAAGTTCTAGCATGTGGATAGTATTTTTCAGTTGTGCAACACTCAATAGATTATAGTTTAGTCCTTTAACCCAATATGCATTATTACATCTCATCTTATCATTCAATATAATTGATCCTTTACTTTTCACATGACATGGAGCATCATTGCCAAATCTGAGAAATCATCCATTATACTCTTCTAGGTTCTCAAATTTATCAATATCACCAGTCATATGATGTGAACATCCACTATCAATAATCCATGGGTTAGTTTTACTTACATGAGAAACAAGCACTTTTTCATCTTCATACTTTTCTTCATCTAAGTCTTCCTTTACAACAACATAGATAACTTCATATCATTCTTATGTATCATTAGATTCATCATTAGTTACACCTTCAGCTAGGTAACAAGACTTCTTACCTTTGTCCTTGTAATCTCTAAATCTTTGGTATGGGTTGGACCTCTTTTTTCATTCTAATCATTCTTGTCATTTTCAGGACATCTAGATGCAATATGACCGATCTTATTACAATTAAAATATTTCAAAGGTAATTTTCCTTTGCACTTTCCTTTACCTCTTGATAGTGTCTTACCTAGAAGTGCTTCCAAATCCTCTTGTTCTTTCTCTTTGGTTAGGATACTTTCATATTCATTTCCATATGAATTACTATGATTCTCTCTTTCTCTTCTTGAAGTTCCAATACTCAGATGATTTGAAGGCAATTTAAATTATCGGTAGACTATTATCATAATTGCTAAGCTCAAATGTAGTTAGCTTACCAATTAAGGCTTCAATAGTAACAAAATTATTTGGTATGGATCTTAGTTCTTGAATAGAAGATACTCTAATAGCATACTTGGAAGAAAGAGTTCTTAGAGTTTTACTTACCACTTCTTCATTGGTCAAAGTTCCACTAGCACCTCTGATGGAACTTACAACTTCCTTTATTATGAAACTATATTGAGTAATGTTCTCTTCATCTCTCATTCTCATTTCATCATACTTTCCATTGAGACTATCAACCATATCATTTTTTACATGTTGATCTCCTCCATAAATAAGTGTAAGCCTATCCCATATCTCTTTTGAATTAGCACAGTCCATAACATCATTGAATTCAACATCAGTTAGGGAAGAAGAAATTTCTATCATAACTGAGTTGTGTTCCTTCTTTTCTCTCATCTAATAAACTGTCATGGGTCTGGGAGGTGGTGGAGTGTAGTTATTATCCAAAAGATTCAGTGTAGATTCTCCAATCCCAGATAGATACAATCTCATCCTTCTTTGCCATATTGTGAAACTTTCCTTGTTCAGCTTAGGTACTTCTCTTCAACACATCTTTGGATATTTTACTCAAGTCTTTCAAACTTATCTCTTTGTAGTACTTAGCTCTGATACCAATTTTTTTATTATGGAGAGGAGGGGGTGAATCAGTGATCCTTGATTCCACACACCTCTAAAAATTTTCTCTGATTAACCCAGTGTTAGCTCGATTAAATACACTTAACTATTTACCAAAAATAGTAAATAAAATTTAACAATTAACAAATCATTCACATAAACCATTCATCACATGTAACATCACATTTTAAAATGGAAACCCAACTTTGGGAAAAACCACTATGGGAATTGTCAGCCACTAAGAAAATACTCTTCTGAAGTATGCCCAGTTAAGAGCCAGTCTAGTTAAAGATTACAATACACATTTTTAGGTGTTACCCAGTCAAGGGATTTACCTTATATCTATTAGGATATTCACCCCATTAGGAGTGGCCTAGTAAAATGACTTTGAACACTCTTTAGAATGCTACCTTTTTCAAGGATTTTGCAATAAGATTATTAGGTCTACTCTATTAAGAGATTTCTCTATTACAAATGCTAATAAGAAACAATAACTAAATTGACTTGTAAAATTGAAACTATATTTTGCATAACTAGATCCTTTGTGCCTTCTTCTATCTTCACTTCAATTCTTCACTTTCCATTGTCTTCAAAACTTCATTAGATCCTTCTTTCTAACTTAGAATCTCCATGTTCTTTCTTCATTGCATGAGTCAGTGACTTATCAACTCTTCAATTTTCCAGCCATTTTTTCATATAAATCCATCCTTTATATAGATGTTTTTTTTTGCTTAATGTACTCTAGTAAATTTTCCTTTGATCAATCTTATCTATTCAATACATTTTAATAACTTATACATTGAATCCAGATCTCGGTAACACATTTTATCTTCACCTAGGAACTTGAACTTTCTTGAAACTTGTTCCTTCTATTTTAACCATTTAGATCTAAGGCATAGATCATCATCATGCATTTTCCTTATCATAGATCTCTCTAACTAACTTTCCTTATCATCATAACCTTCAATCTCATCATAGCTAATCATTAAATGTCATTCCAATCCTTGTATTTAATTACTATTCCTTGATCAGTGGATAACTCTATATTTTGGTTAACTTCACTCGGTGCCAAAAACTTCTTTTCTCAGTGCCTCGAGTTCCTTTTCCTTTACCTAAATATACTCTTCTCTTTATTTAATTATTACTTTCTCTCTTTACTGATTGAATTTTCTTTCTCGATATCCAAAATAGTTTTTCTTACCGACTTGTCAAATATCCATTACCATTCTTTACCGACTTAACATAATCATATGTTACATAGAAAAGAATTATATCAACATAATGTTAACACTATCCAATATATATCACTTGCCCATTTAATTTATTCAAAACTTCACAATATATCATTTCTTCTTCTTCTTAACTCATTCAACTTATATCATATACTGAATGATATGGCAACATAATATAAACCAAAAATTGATTGCTTGACATTAATGACAAGACAATAACTAATCTAACCTTTCTACTATCTTGTATTCTTCTAATCTTGGTCAGTCTTCATCATCATCACCATCAATTATAGTAACAACTTATGCCTTTAACCAGACACATATTACTATAGTAGTGAGATATTTGTGGGTATCATCCCCACAAGGGTATTTTCCTTAACTAGATTTTCCTCAAATCTAAATGATGGTGTTGTGATTTTTATGTTATGTGTTCTATTTTATTTTATTTTATTTAGTTTTAGTATTAAGATGTGGTTTTGGTTTAAATAGTTAAAGATACTACTGTACTAATTTAATAACCCCTGCCCCCCCCCCCCCCGCTTCTTGGTGCTCCATAATCCTAACAATTGGTATCAGAGCCTGGTTCCTTAGAAGAAGTTTAAGATCTTGAGTAATATCTAGATGGTAGCCAATAGAAATATTTAGATTCAAATTTTAAATTCATTTGAAGACATAAACAATTCAAATCCTCACATTGTTAACTTGGAAGAAAAATTGATAAAAGAATGGATTCATTGAAAACTTAAAAGAGAAAAAAAGACAATCTAGAGATAGGAGAAAAGGACTTTTAGATAAGTTATCAAGAAAAGGCACCAAATCTACTTCTGACATTGACTATGAGAAGCTTATGTGAGAGAGAAACAACCTAAAAAATGAAATAGAATCTATGGCAATCAAAATCACTGAAGAAATTGGAGCCAAAAAGACTCTTGAAGAATCCCTAAAGGATAAGAATGAGGAATGCTATAAATTGAATATTGGAGTTGGACAACTGCAAGATTTTCTTAAAGAATCCAAACATAATGAGAAATAAATGGAAATAATCAATGAGGTATTGAGAAGAGACCTAGCTGATGCTAGGGAATTTCAAGAAAAATTTAGATCTATCTCTTAGAAACTTGATGAGAAGATTGCAAGTTAGAGACCTCATGGAGACAAGCATGACTTAGGATATGAATAATAATAATGTTCCAAATCCACTGAAGTAAAGACAAATCAGACTGAGAAACCTATGAATAAACCTTTAAAATAGACAAATGGACAACAATTCTATGGTAGAGGTTTCACATGCAATTGACTTGGGCACAGAGAAAAAGAATGTTAGAGAAATTCAAATGCTACACTTTTTTCTAGATATTATTTCACATAATGGAAATATGGACACAAATCTAAGAAATGAAGATTTAGATCCAGGCCCAATACAACCAAAGGTAACCCTATATGCTACAAATGCAAAAAATTTGGTCACATTTCAAGAAATTACAAATTGAGGACTAATCAAAATATTCAGAGGTATGTAAAAATAATTTTATTTGTAAAAAATGCAATAATTATGGAAATATTGCTAAGGATTGTAGATATAGAGATAATGGAACAAGAAGAAATGGTTCAAAAAATTAAAAAAATGCAAATAACAATGATAAAGGAAATAAAATTGATGTAAGTGATGTTAGAGAGAAGATGAAAAAAAATTGGATGAGAAAAGAACAAATTGATGAAACTAGACAGATCGCACCTGTATCTGGTTGTGAGTCCTTCATTAGAAAACTAATTAGGTTTTAGACCAAATGGGGAAGCATTAGGAGAATATCATAAAACCCCTAAAGATGGTATCATGAGATAATGTAATGGTAAATATGGTTGGAGATAGATTATATATTGCTACATATTGGTTTGAACGTATATATATTGAATTTTCAGTGTTCACAAAATATTTTTGAGTTCACTGGTTTTCTAGTAGATTTATTGAAACCTAATGTACAAACTATAATTAATTATCGAAATAGGAAGATCAAAAGGTTAAAAGGAAGATTTTATGATTCATTCTTCACATTGTGAATTGATGAACCTGATAAAGATGAGAAAAAAGAAGGAAAATATCCCTATAGAGACCCTACAAATATCATAACCAAGGAAGAGATATATGAAATCACAACAAAAAAAGGACTTTCTAAAGGTAAACCTATTGAAATGGAGGCAAAAATCGAAGTGAAGATTTATGAGAATATGGAAATAGAGGTTGAGGCTACTAAAGGACAAGAAGATGAAATAGATAATGTACCATATATCCCAGAGGTAGTGGGAGAAAAAGAGAAACTAGATGAAGCACTAAATTATCAAACAAAAATTGATCCTGAGATATTGTTGTAAAAAATGACCTTACCAATTGAATCTTCTGAATCATACTTAAGAGGACCAATTAATTTGGATATTTTTTATGGAGATCAATTGATGAGATTATCAGTATTGGTAGTATAGAAGGATAAGAAAATATCTTTGAGGAAAAGAGAGCAACGAACAAGGTTAATGACCAAGATAGTAAGTATTCTTGACAAGTTGATGCCCAACTATCAAATAAAACATGAAGATTATACACTTGATCATTTTGAAGGAATTCTTGATGCTTTTGACACTTATTTCCATTTAGTGGAGTAAGAAGAAATGAGAAAGGTACAAAAGGAATTTAATGCTAAGAGATTTAAATATCTTTGTTCATTAATTTTGCAAGATAAAAATTCTTTGGATGTTGGTGTAAAATATGTTAAGGATACTATAGAAGAAGGAAGAAATATATACAAGATGAGAATAGATTCTTTTTCTCATGTATCTAATATAGATAAGATCCTAAAGTAAATCAAGGGAAAATTATAAGTTAAGAAAAAGAATTTTGATTCATCAAAAGGATTTTCCTCGACATATATGATAGAGGTGATAAAGATGTATGATCAAATAAATACTTTAGAAGAGGAGAGAAGAAGAATGATTGGAAAGCATAACGACTTGAGAGACCTTATTGTTCCCAAGTTAGATATTATTTAGAGAGAACTTAAGGAGGAAGAGAAATCATATGACCTATTAAATCATCTAGGCCTTCATGGAGAAGAGAATGCATCCTATGCCAAATGTGGGATAATTTAGATTTTGGACAACCTAAAGAAATATTGGGATGTTGACTTGGTATCTCTGAGAACAATTTTCTCAAATATTTTTAAATATTTGTATGTATGAAAGTTGTATATAAGGAATTCATAGGATCTGGGTAGAAATTTTTGTTTTCTATGCTCCACATTTTCCATTAATGTTAAAGGGGGAGAGATTCAGTAAAAAATGTATAAGTGTGATATATACCAAAAGGGGGGTATTTTTTTTTATATAGTTTTGGACTTGTCATTTTGGGATGGACACTTAGCCATTTTTCCTAAGTGTTTCCATCAATGCCAAAGGGGGAGATTGTTGGAAAGATTTAATCCTTAATGTATGGTATGTTTTCAATGATGTAAAATACTATCATTACTCTTGGCCATGACATAGACAAGTCAGTTTACTAGACAATTTTCTACCTATATTTTTCTAAGTACCGAAAGAATGACAGTGACCAATTGGACAGATATGTTTGGTTCAAACATAATTCTAAGTGTTAGTGCATGAGATTGTAATGTATGAATGTATAAACACTATGATGTCTAACATGGTAATTGCAGATCTTGAAGTCAATAGATACATTTAATATTCACTATGAAATATCATGTTGACATTTTCTAGAAGAACATGATAGCTCAAAGAGATTGAATCAGTAGACCTAGTAAATCATTTTTGTTTATTGGTGTTATGATTTTCGATGATAGAGGTGACATCAAAGTCAAATTGATTTGGTTAGCAAGGATTGATTTTATGTTTTAATCTTGTTTTAGTGTGAACACATCTACACATTTCATTACTCTTATTTGTGCCAACATAGTTTATTTTTTGAGGTTATGATCTTATATTTAAGATTGAGTTTTGATTGTGAATGATAGATAAGTAATTGATGATAATAAGGATGATGAAATTGTGACAAGGTAGTAAGTAGAGACTATGTTGATGTGCAGATCTATGTTTGGAGCTTCATTGGAACTATATAGGCATTATTTATGCTAATAGTCAATTTGATATAGGACTATAATCCACTTATTTTATGTAATTGGTTGTACAATTGATAAGTGAGATCTAGGTTGTAATCTTTAATGCAAGTGCATTCCCCTCTTTTGTACTTATGCCTTTAATTGGGCACTTATAACTACACTAGCAAGATATTTGTGGGTATCGTCCCCACTGAGGTTTTTTGCTTAACTAGGTTTTCCTCAAAAATAAATTATGGTGTTGTGATGTTTATGTTATGTTTTTGTGATTTCTTTACTTGCATTTAATTTTGGTATTAAGTTATGGCTTCAGTTTAAAATGTTAAAGATTACTGTTGCATTTATTCACCCCCCCTCTCTTTGAGTTCTTCCTAATCCTGACATCTATTGATATGCTAAGGATATTAGTACACATCAGCCTATATAGAAAAATAGCCAAATGGTAAATAAATCTCCTTTATACATTGGATGTGTTGACATCAATGGAAACCATTAATGAAAACAACATCAGCAACATCAACTTCACATTCTAACATGACTATGTAAGTTTAATGTTTGAAGATGGCCATGACTATGCCATCTCAACATCTGCAGATGATCATGAACATGTTGACTCAATATCCATTTATGGCCACATATGTACAAACTCCATGTAACTCAAACGTGCACAGTACTAATGATAGTGTTTGTTTATGTTTTAACCCACTTAAAAATTGATTTATCATTTTATAAGGAACTCCTTGACATGTACATTACCAACCTCTTATGAGATGGGATCCATGTTAGGAGCCACTCTACTCCACTACCCAAATGCCAAACAAGCTCATCTCATTATAGAAATGAGGTACAATACAAAACAATATAGAATAGAGTAAGCAAGGCAAGACTCGAAAGTCATTAAAACCATAATCAAAGATGGTAATATCTATTGCTTTGGATGCAATATCAACACCCTACATCCACACATCACATACAAGCTCAAATAAATCATGGAGTGTGCCAAAACAAAATGGAAAAAGAAACCAGAATAAACATATGACCACAAAAGGCTCAAAATAAAGCTTCTATCAAAATACAAGAAGCATTTAATTTATCATAGACCAAGAGTACATGTTTCTCAAGATCTTTTCAAGAAGGCATAGCTCAAATATGCTGAAGGACATGGTATCAAATCCATGTATCAATAAATCCAAGGAAAAATTAAGCAAGCATAAAAAAAGCCAATAAAGCAAGGTAATAAGATTGTGCACAAGCATGCTTTATTGCCCTCATCACCAAGGGCATGGATCCTAAGACGATCTAGCATAAAAGATAAATGGAAAACTAACATCCCTAAATGATCCAAGATGTGTCTCACTATTGGAAACTACAATTGAAGCAATTGATGTATTGTCATTGATGTCAAACCTTAACTAGTAAGACTGTTTCTATTTAAGAAAGTACTATATCTATTTGAGTGTTGCTAAGGGGAAAGGAAAGGTTGGTAACAATAGCACCTAAGGAAAGGTTGAGTTATCTTGATACTTAAATGAGCACTTGATTATGTGGCACAATGATAAGATAATGTATTGTTTATCTAAGTAAGAATGAAGACTAAATTGGTAGGCTTAACCAAGCAAAAGTGAAGAAATCTAGTTTAAGCTGAGTGATGTTAGTGTCGACTGAGCTAGTATATGCTGAGTAAATTCAGTGTTGACCAAACATCAGTATTAGTTAAGGAAATAGTTTTTGTGGTGACCGAGCTCTCTAGTGAAGACTAAGGAGTTGAACATAGTATTGACCGAGTGTCAGTATTTTACATTTGAGGGAGAATTCAGATTTCTAGCCGACATCGTTGAATTCTTGGATTATGTAAAATGTGTTGACTTTATTTATTGATTGTATGAAAGCATTTAATGCACTGTAAAACATTTTATTGTAAATCTATTAAGAGATTTAAGATATTTCTAGAAGGATAGCTGAAGAACATAAAGTTGGAAGGATTCAATGAATCTGACCTAACCCTAAGATCTACAAAGGAGATTAAGAGAAAAAAGATGTATTGACCTAATTGAGGAAGTATTAAGGGAACCTAAGCTAGAGGTTGAGAATACAGAGGATGCTAGAAGTGTTGTTGATGTTATTGACTGTCTAAGTAGAGAAGGTTGAAGGAGAAGTGTTGTGATTTCTTGAAGAGAGTTTTGAGTAGATCAGTGATGGTGATCGTAAAGGTTCACAGTCAGTAAGCCATCATATGTGTACAGAATTGGATCTAATATTTGCAAAGTGAGTTGTATGTTTTTCAGATCAATATTACTGCTACTTTCTAACCATTGTATCAATCAAAATCCTTTTAGCAGAGGTTGACCTAATAGTCATAGGTATAAATCCTTTGAAAAAGGTTACATTCTAATGGAGTGTATGTAAGTCCTATAACAAGGTGCACTTTTAACAGAGTGATTTAAATCCTTTAATCAAGTCACACCTGATAGCATGTTTCTAACCTTTGACAGGGTTGGCTTTTCACCAAGCTCACTTCATAAGAGTGAACATAATAGTAACATGTTACAAAGTGGTTTTTCCCAAATTGGGTTTCCACTATAAATCCTGGTGTTGATACTTGTGTGAATGTTTTGGTTTGAACATTTCTGTGTTTTACAAGCTAGATACTATTGGATAAGTGGACTGCACTATTATATGTTTCTCTTATGTAATCAGTAATGACTGACTAGCTATTGGTTATTAGATATGATTTGTTGAAGAGTTTTAAAGTTTGTTTTTATACATCTAGACCTGAGAACAACTGATTCACCCCCCCTCTTTGTTGTTCTAAATCATATTAACAATTGGTATCAGAGTTGTTGGTGCTTGCAAAGAACAAGTTTGAAGGTACTTGAAGTAAATGATCAGGATGTATAAGAAGGAGGTACCAAAGCTGAATAAGGAGAACTTCCCTGCATGGAAAAGCTTGATGAAGCTACATCTAGCTAGTATTGGTGATTCTGCATGTTGGAAATATTTAGGAATTAACCAAGTTACTGAGAGGGGAGGGGTGAATCAGTAACTCCAAATTTTCTCACTAATTCTAACATGTATTTTACTTTTTAACCTTTGCATACAGAAAGCATGAAACTTGAAAGCATTCACAATAATGACACATAGATTTGGTTACCCAGAAACCTTCCAAAAGAAAGTAAAACTGGGGTGGGGATGAAACCCACAAATCTTTAATACTGCAGAATAAAGTTGGCCGGTTAAGGCTTACAATTTGATCACTTCTGATGATCTGCCCTGTTAGGAGCAATAAGGATTGCTAAATCCACCCTGTTAAAGGATTTACAAACATACAGTGAAGTATGCACTCGGTAAAGAGATTTTTACAAAGACTGTTAAGTCTACCCGGTTAAAGGATTTAGTACTGATTCACCTGTTAGAATGAAACAGTAGATCTCTGCTTTGCAACTGGATTGCTGATTGAGATTCTCTGATGTACTGATCACCTTCTGTGATGAATTTGTCTTTGCTGTACCTTATACTTCTGAAGCCTTCTGCAATTCGCTTATTTCTGCCTTTCTTTTTCTTTCACATATATTCTACTTCATATATTTCATTACATCTTTTTATTTTTACAACATTGTTTATATACAAGTCTCAAACAATTAATTACAATTACAATTACACAGTCGGCTTGACAAATAAACATAAGTGCTACTAAGTCGGCCCAAATATGGTTACTCGGTTCCTTCAAACTGACTCAATGACTTTCTGATACTCGGCGTCCACTGCATTACTCGGCATCGTCATGCACTTGGTAGAAGTGAAGGCACGGTTCATACTGATCACTCGGTAGGTTTTGAACTCGGTAAGTACTGGTGACTCGGTAGACAAGATGTTACTCGGTTTACATTGTCCTGATCGGTTTGTACTAACTTGCTCGGTTTCCACTGCCTGCTCGGTTTGCACTGTCTGCTCGGTTTGCACTGTCTGCTTGGTTTGCACTGTCTGCTCGATTTGCACTGTCTGCTCAGTTTGCACTGTCTGCTCGGTATGCACTGTCTGCTCAGTTTGCACTGTCTGCTCGGTTTGCACTGTCTGCTCGGTTTGCACTGTCTGCTCGGTTTGCACTGTCTGCTCGGTTTGCACTGTCTGCTCGGTTTATATCCAGAATGCAAATAAGTGTTGTCACTAGTGGCAATTCTGCTTAATGCCAACAATCTCCCCCTTTGGCATTAGTGACAAAAACACTTATTGGCCAAAATTTGTATACACGAATCATGCTGAGTTTTATTTTGATTTTTCAAAATTTGTCTTTGTTATAGGGCTTTATACATTGTCTCCCCCTTTCAATGTGCTAACTGTTTCTTATACAAATCTATAACTATATACATATCTCTCCTTCTATACATATCTCCCCCTTTTTGACGATAATGCCAAAGGTGCATATACAAGTTATTTACAGAGAGAATCCAAAATTTGATAAGAAATCAGAATGTACCTTCATTATTAGTGCCAGGGTTCTGTCCCAACTTTCTTGCATGATCTTACATGTTTGTATAGCAATTTGGACTTCTGCAGAGAGTTCAATCATGTGATCTGCTATAGAGAACTGATTGTCATGAATCAATGTTCTGGAATGTTCAATGTGCTTATACATTGTATTCATGATGGGAAGGATCATGTGTTGGATGTCTAGCAGTGTGGACCAGATCCTTGAGTCTTCTTTCAGTAGATCAGACTGCATATTAGATAGGTGTGAAATTATCATGTGATGAGCAGAGCTTGAACTTGGTTCAAGTTGCAGCTTCTGTATGCTAATCTTCATATCCTCATCCATTTTATTCATTTTATCTTTAACATCCTTTGTGAACTCGGCAAAATTGCATAGTCTGGCCAAAAGAGAGGTAGCATTCGAATAAATAGACTCTATGTTAGACAAAACTGAAGACAATTCCACTTGGTTGATAGCTATGTGCTGAGCAATGTGCTCAAGCACTTTATTGTTGAATCTCTTCTCGGCTCTTTCAACTAACTTTTCTGTCCCGGATGAGTCCTCATTGTATTTCTCAACTGCTTCTGCTAATTGTAACAAAACATGCTGGGAGGAGTCTACTTTAATGCCTAATGCATCAGACAAAATGTCCTTAGCATCCTTGATGATTTGATACTCCTTGTCTCTCTCCTCTTTAAGCTTCTTTTGTTTTGCTTTCCTTTGGAGGATCTCACCTATATTCTGCATCTGGTCTGCTGAGAGATTTGCAAAATCTAATGTAGGAATCTCTATCTCTTCATCTAGGTCTATATCCTCAACTATATTTTTACCCAAAAATTTTATACTCAGTAGAGCCTTAGGCTTATCTGTACTTAATGCTCTTGTAGTAGTGACAGTAGATAAAGTAGGGCTGGCTATTGACACTGGTATACTTTCTACTGGAGAACTTAAAATATTTACACTTGAAGATTCAAAAGCTGGAAAACTTACTGGTACAGGAGACTGCAGCTCGGTAGAAGAAATGGTAACTGCCTCTGATGTTGCTAGGGATGATTGGACAAATGTGGAAGTTGTCACAACCATGCTTGAAGGTGTCTCTGGGCTGGATGTAGAGACTTTCACTGGAGAGGTAGGAAGGGATGCAATGACTTCTGCTGCTATCCTTACAGTATCATCTACCTCGGTGTCTTCTTCTTGTTCATCGCTGTCATCTTCAATATCTTTTATTATTACAGTTTCAATGCTCGGTTGGTGAAGGTGGTATATGTTCTTCCATGTGGCTTTTGCAGCCTTCACAACCGATTCAATATTGTTGATCAAAATCAAACAAGTATTGAACTTCAATGTCATCTTATTTTCATTTTCTTTTAGTGCCTTCTTTACTTCATCATTATTCAAGCTCAGCATCAACTGTCTCAGGTTTTGATCAAATATGTCTATCACAGTTTGCCTTGCATTGCTCCATCTCATTTTTATTGGATTCAATAGAACTGCTGGAATCTGTGGGGTAATTTCTTCAGGAGAGTATTTCCACTGTCCCATCTTCTCAACAACAACATCTTCTATTTCCTTCTGTTCTGCTTCCGATCTGGTTTCATATTTCAAGGATTTTATGTTACTTACTCCAGATCCTGATCCATCTCTAAAGAGTTTGAGCTTTTCTTGAAGGCTTAGAGGAGGCCTTTTGAATACTATGTCTTTATCTGCCTTTTCCGCCTTGTCTGCCTTGCCTCTTGTATTTCTCCTTGTAAACACAGCAGTGGGAGGCACAGATGCCTTAGCGATGAAAACTTTTCCTTTCTTCTTTGCAGGTTCTGGTTCCTCTATTTTCTCATCCTTTTCTCCTTCTTTTTCATCTATTTCTTCTTTTTCCTCGGTTATCATTTGCATTTTGGCTATCCTCTTCTTTCCTTTGTTTACCGCCTGTGGAAGCTTTATGCTTAGTTCAATTCTCACCTTAGCTTCATCATATGTTCCAAAATATGGAGCTTTGGGATTGACAGGCTGATTTAGAAGAGCTTCAATGATATTCTTGGTTTCATCAATATTTACCTCATAAGGAAGAGGTTTTACATATACAGTTCTCGGTTTAACTGCTTGAATATACACATTATCACAATCTACCATAAAACAGATGTCATCTTTGTAATCTTCCACCAACTTCTGTGGAATCCGAAATCTGTCATTCATTTTCTCTTTGAAAGACTCAAAATAATTATCCATGATGCTTTCAAAGTTTTCACCCATTTCTGCGATGTATTCATTTATTTCATAGAGTACTGGCACATCTTTTCTCCATACAACTTTTCCTTTAGAAGGGAAGAATTTCTGAACATAGAAGAATAAACAGACTAACAAGGATCCAAACTTACATGGATTGTTTTTGGAAGTTTTGATGCTTTCCATGTTCTTGTTAAACTGTTTCAACAATAAGTCTGCTAGGTCAAATGTTAAGTTGTTTTTGACCACTTTGTATGCTAGGTCAACAGCTTCACAGGAGACACTGTTCTGTCGACTAGAACTGTAAATATTGTGGGCAATGATATGTGTACCAAACTTCAGTTCGGCATTGGTAATGCTGCTAACCTTCATGCCTCTACCATCCCACTCGGCTAGGGTTTTCTTCTCTAGTTCTGTCCGACCTAGGGTTTTGGTAGTTTTAGCTTTGTTCAACATGGGAAGACCGGTGACTTGTTGAATCATTTTCTTTGTGATCTCAATAGGTTGCTCAAGCCAAATCTTGCCATCGTGTACTCGGCTGAGAATGTACCTAACCCATTTATCTCGAAAGTTTCAAGGAAGATGTGCAATGTGAACTAAACCCTTATCTTCCAGATGTTTGTGCTCGGGCTTCAAAATACCATCCACACATAGTTCCTCACGCACAATGTCTAGTTCTAGGTTTCCCATTTCTTGAATTGAATAGATAAAATGATTGCGGATATCGTTAATAAGCAGTACCTTAGGAGGAATCTGAGATTGAGCTCCGTTCGGATCTAGGGCTGCTGCAATAGTGGGCATGATCTTAAAATCTGGTGCTTTCCACTCCCCTTGGACTAACATATCAGATCCTTTCTTTGCTGAAGTGCTGGATGATGCCATGGTAGCTCACAGAAAATTCTTTTTGAAAAAGTATTAAATCGCCGGGTTGCCCTTGAAGTTTTCTACTCTCAAAGTGCTAAAGATTTGTGGTGAAGAATGAGTTTGATTACTTGCCTTTTGTTTACAATTCTGTCATTAATGCTCATTTCAAATTAGGGTAGGAATTCTGACAGACTGTCACCCACTAAGAATTAATTGCTCGGAAAAGACTTCGCAGCTCGGTGAACTCGAGAATTCATAATGCTCCGACCTCACTCGGTAAAGACAGGTACCGACCTTGCTCGGTGAAGACTATACCGACCTTGCTCGGTGAAGACTATACCGACCTCCCTGTGATCTCACTGCATCTTGTATACTGATTTAGACTTTTCTTTTAATTTCGGTTCTGGAACTGCTTGAGATTGATCTATGAGAATACAGTTCCAGTGCTTCCTTGGAAATTTAGTTTGAGTCAGTAGAGCCATCCATTCCATTACTTGGACTGGATTTCTCGGTAGCTTTAGGAATCCATTTTTGTCTCACCTGTTTCCTGACCTTAGTTGCTTCATTCTTCTTTCCTTCTTCAATTTCACTAGCATTCATGCAGTTTCTGGCTATGTGACCGAGTTTAGTGCATTTGAAACATCTTATGGTAGTATCTCTTTTCCTTAGATGATGTTTTATGCAATTCATGCCAATGTGTCCATATTCTCCACAGTAATGACATCTACACCAGGTGTTGTAGTCCCATCCAAACATTGCTTTCACAATTTGTTCTGCTAGATTAAATGTCTTGGATCTGCACTCGGATGCCTTGTGACCTTGTTTGTTGCACTTGTGACAATTACCTCTGAATCTAGGTTTTTTTCTGCATTCATTTGCTTTGTGACCGGGTTGATTGCAGCTATAACATTTTCCATTGAATTCTGCTTTTTCATTGTTCAAACATTTATTTGAAGTATGTCCTATTTTACCACAATGATTACAAGTAGGTTTTTGATTTCTTTGAGTACCTTGTTTAGAGGATTCGCCTTCTTCTTTGTATCCAAGTCCTGCTTTTCCTTTTTGCCTATGAAGATTTCGTTCATACAGTTGATTCAAGTCTTCTTGACTTTTCAGCATTCCTTCATTGATTTTTTTTTCAGTGTTTAGGTCATCCATCAATCTTAGATTGGTTTCCTTTTCAGATCTTAGTTCTTCTCTTGTGTTTTCTATTTCTGATCTTAGATTTAGAATTTCTTCATTTGTATGAGAGATCTGATCAATTAGATTTTCTAGCTGAAGGGTTTTGTTTTGGACTTCAATGTTTCTTCCATCTAATTCATCTTTCAACTTGTTTCTTTGTTCCAATATCTCACAGAATCTTGTAGAGTGTAGTTCTTGTTCTCTTTTCAATTTTCTCACTTCTTCCTGCAGAGACCCATTCTTTTCTAGGAGTTCTTTGATAGCATTGTTTGCTTCATCTAAGTTATTTGAGGGAAGAAGATCTTCAATCTTTTCTTCAATGTAATTCTGATCATTCATCTAATTTGCAAGTTCCTTCCTTCTCCTTAGGGATTGGGAAAGATGTTCTTTTGCTTCTTTGAGTTTAGCTATGGCCATTTCCAGATCTAGCTTTTCATTTTCAATCACCTTGTTCAGTTTGAATACCTCCATTGTCCTGGATCTTTGCTCAAGCTAGTTAAGCTTTGTCTTGAGAACCAATGCTGCTCTGATACCAATTGTTGGAAATATTCAGGAATTAACCAAGTTACTGAGAGGGGAGGGGTGAATCAGTAACTCCAAATTTTCTCACTAATTCTAACATGTATTTTACTTTTTAACCTTTGCATACAGAAAGCATGAAACTTGAAAGCATTCACAATAATGACACATAGATTTGGTTACCCAGAAACCTTCCAAAAGAAAGTAAAACTGGGGTGGGGATGAAACCCACAAAGCTTTAATACTGCAGAATAAAGTTGGCCGGTTAAGGCTTACAATTTGATCACTTCTGATGATCTGCCCTGTTAGGAGCAATAAGGATTGCTAAATCCACCCTGTTAAAGGATTTACAAACATACAGTGAAGTATGCACTCGGTAAAGAGATTTTTACAAAGACTGTTAAGTCTACCCGGTTAAAGGATTTAGTACTGATTCACCTGTTAGAATGAAACAGTAGATCTCTGCTTTGCAACTGGATTGCTGATTGAGATTCTCTGATGTACTGATCACCTTCTGTGATGAATTTGTCTTTGCTGTACCTTATACTTCTGAAGCCTTCTACAATTTGCTTATTTCTGCCTTTCTTTTTCTTTCACATATATTCTACTTCATATATTTCATTACATCTTTTTATTTTTACAACATTGTTTATATACAAGTCTCAAACAATTAATTACAATTACAATTACACAGTCGGCTTGACAAATAAACATAAGTGCTACTAAGTCGGCCCAAATATGGTTACTCGGTTCCTTCAAACTGACTCGGTGACTTTCTGATACTCGGCGTCCACTGCATTACTCGGCATCGTCATGCACTCGGTAGAAGTGAAGGCACGGTTCATACTGATCACTCGGTAGGTTTTGAACTCGGTAAGTACTGGTGACTCGGTAGACAAGATGTTACTCAGTTTACATTGTCCTGATCGGTTTGTACTAACTTGCTCGGTTTCCACTGCCTGCTCGGTTTGCACTGTCTGCTCGGTTTGTACTGTCTGCTCGGTTTGCACTGTCTGCTCGGTTTGCACTGTCTGCTAGGTTTGCACTGTCTGCTCGGTTTGCACTGTCTGCTCGGTTTGCACTGTCTGCTCGGTTTGCACTGTCTGCTCGGTTTGCACTGTCTACTCGGTTTGCACTGTCTGCTCGGTTTGCACTGTCTGCTCGGTTTATATCCAGAATGCAAATAAGTGTTGTCACTAGTGGCAATTCTGCTTAATGCCAACACTGCAAACTATTATGTTGAGCATGATTATGTGACACCTATTGCACCTCTGACTGCTGAGGAAATGAAAGCTAAACAAGAGCACAACCAAGCAATGTTGGAGATTGCATCTACCCTAAGTTATCCAAAATTTGAAGACATCAAGGACTACAATAATGCAAAGAAAATGTGGGACACCCTTGAAAAAATCTATGGTGGTGACATAAATGTATTAAGAGAAAATCTAAGAGCCTAAGAGGTAAATTTGATGAAATGAGAATGCAAGGAGAGTATATTGCACAATATTGTGGTAGAATAAAAGAAGTTGTTAATGCTATTAGAGGAGAAAATGGAACTATTGATGATGAAACTATAATTGCAAAAGTACTAAGAACTCTGCATCCTATCTATGCCATCAAAATTTCTACGATTCAGGAATCTAGATGTAACCCTAACAGTGCTCTTACTTTGGAAAGTTTGCTTGGTAAGCTTACTACTTTTGAACTTTCTAACTATGATAACTTCCCTGTTGGTAATGTTGAATCTACTTTTAAGTCACAAATGGTTCTGAGTATGTCAAAGAAAGAAAAAGAAAGATGCATTAGTGAAAGTGAAAGTGACACATCCGATGAAGAACTTGAGGATCTAGAAGCTCTTATGGCTAGAAGACTAAAAAGGAAAAGGAAAGTACAAAGGTAAACTCCCTATTATATGTTTTTCATGTAATAAAGTTGGTCATATATCTTCTAGATGTCTTGACAGGGATGATAAGGATGAAGAAAGAGACAAAAAGCATAAAGACAAAAGAGAAGATAGAGGTTACCGAAGATACAAGGACTACAAAGGAAAAGGTAAGAAATCCTGCTATATTGTCGAGGAAGAGACTGACACTGAAAGTGATGATTTTGAAATTGAAGTTGTTTATGTTGCAATGAAAGATGAATTTGATGAGGATGAGAAAACTACATTGATATCTTATGTTATCAAAAATGATAAATGGATTATTGAAAGTGGTTGTTCACATCATATGACTAGTGACAAGAGTAAGTTTGATACCTTAGTTCACTATAAAGGTAGGAGTGTGAAATTTGGTAATGATGCACCATGTCTTGTTAGAGGAAAATGATTGATTAAGCTGACTGATAAGATCACTTGTGAATATTCTTATTAGGTTGAGGGTCTTAACTATAATGTGTTGAGTGTTGCACAGATTAATAGCACTGGCTACCGAGTGTAATTTCACCATAGGGATGCCAAAATATTTAATGCCACTGGTGAACTGATTAGAAGTGGAGAACATACAAGAGGTAATTTGTTCTATCTAGACCTATCTGAAGAAACATGTATGATTGCACAACTTGATGATAATTGGTTATGACATAAGTGGCTATGTCATGTTAACTTTGATAATCTAGTATAAATTAGTAAGAAAAAGAAAGTGAGAGGTCTACCTAGATTGAAGAAACTTGAGAATGTAATGTGCAAAGAATGTAAGTTGGGTAAGATGAAAAAGTCTAGTTTCAAGAGAAAAACTTTTACTTATGAGAATACCTTAGATCTAGTTCATACTAACCTTTGTGGATTGATGGGTGTACAAAGCTATTGTGGTGATAGATATTTTATCCTATTTGTTGATGATTATACTAGAATGATGCATGTAATGTTCTTAAAAGAAAAATCTGATGCTTTTCAAAATTTTAAGTGGTATTTGGCTAAGGTTGAAAAGGAGACAGGTAGGAATCTAAAGTGTCTATGATCTGACCGAGGTGGAGAATTTATATCCAATGAATTTAATCTATTTTGTAATGATAGAGGGATCAAAAGATAGATGCCTGCACCTATAACTCCTCCACAGAATGGTATAGTAGAGAGAAGGAATAGATCTATCTTGGATTGTGTAAGGACATTAATGATTGATAAGAATGTTGCACAAAAGTATTGGAAAGAAGCTGTAAGTACAACTATTTACACTCTTAACTAAGTACAGATCAAAAAAGGTACAAATTTGACACCTTATGAGTTGTGGCATGGGTATGCACCTAATGTAAAGTATTTTAGAATTTTTGGAAGTAAATGCTACATACTGAAGGATAGTAGAAATGGAAAATTTGATGCTAAAAGTGATGAGGGTATATTCCTAGGCTATTCCACAAAAAGTAAAGCTTATGAGTGTTTGAACTCTAACACTAAAAAAATCGTGGAAAGTGTGAATGTCAAAGTTGATGAGTATGCATCAAAAAATGAAGTTGATAGTAAAAGAGAACTAGAAGATTATAGGTCTTTTGTGTATATAGAGGAATGAGAGGCAAGTGACAGACTTGTACCTAATGCTGAGTCTTGGGTAAGCAATGCCGAGAATTAGGAAAACAATGCCAAGAGAGAAGAAGAATGTGCCAAGCGATAGGAAGAAGTTGCCGAGTATCAAGGAGAGGTTGCCGAGTATTCAGAAGCTGAATCTGACAATATTGTTGGTGAACCTGAAGAGAAAAATTAAAGGATAATAGACCTTGTTCTAGTAAAATATGTAAGGAGACATCACAAGCCTGAATAGATTAGTGGAGACAAAGATACTAGAGTTTTGACCAAAAGCAAGACAAGAGATCCAACATGTTTACTATGTGAATTTGAGCCTAAGACAACAAAGGAGGCATTAGAAAATGAATATTGGATAGAAGCAATGAATGAAGAGATTGACCAGATAGAGAAGAATGATACCTGGAGTCTGGTGCTGAGACCAGAAAATAAGAATGTCATTGGGACAAAGTGGGTATTTTGAAATAAGCTAAATGAGCATGTTCAAATAAAAAGAAACAAAGCTAGGCTGGTATGCAAAGGTTATGCACAAGAAGGAATAGATTATGGGGAGACATTTGCCCCTATAGCTAGATTGGAAGGAGTAATAACTCTACTTGCATATGTTGCTTATAAAGATTTCAAGGTATACCAAATGGATGTTAAGTCTACATTTTTAAATGGTATATTAGAAGAAGAAGTGTATATTGAATAGTCAGAAGGATTTGTTGATCCAAACAAAAGAAACATGGCTTGCAAATTGAACAAAGCACTGTATGGACTAAAGCAAGCTCCCAGAGCATGGTATGAGAGATTGCACAACTACCTAATATAGATTGGATTCTCAAGGACAAATGACACAAGCAATCTATATATGAAAGATGAAGAAGGTAAAGGAATCTTGTTAGCTAAAATCTTTGTAGATGATATTATATTTGGTGGACAAGATGTCTTGTGTAAGAAATTTTCAAATGAAATGCAAACTAAATTTGAAATGAGTATGTTTGGGGAGATCAATTTTTTTGTTGGTTTACAAGTATATTAGATGGAGAAAGGAATTTTCATCACCCAGTCTAAATATGTTCATGAGATACTGAAAACCTTTGGTATGGAAGATTGAAGGCCAGTAAGTACTCCCATGGCTACTAGAAAAAAATTGTCTAAAAATGATGATGTTGTAGAAGTAAACCAGACTTTGTATAGATCTATGATTGGAAAGTTACAGTATATTGTACATAGAAGACCAGATATTGCATTAGCTATTGGGATTGTGGCAAGATTCTCTACCAATCCTAAGGAAACACACATGATAGTGGTCAAAAGAATAATGAGATATTTGAAAGGGGTTGTTGACTATGGATTGTATTACAAGAACCATGAAAAATTTGAACTAAGAGTGTATACAGATGCTGATTGGGCAGGAAATGTGGATGACAAAAAGAGTACTAGTGGTGGAGCTTTCTTTCTTGGACATAGATTAGTCTCCTAGACAAGCAAGAAACAAAATTGCATTTCCCAATCTACTGTGGAAGCCGAGTATGTGGTTGTAGCTGTGAATTGTTCAAATTTGATATGGATAAAGCAATTGTTGGTAGGCATGAAAGAAGAAATCACTGAACCAATTATCATTTTCTATGACAACACAAGTGCTATCAACATCTCTAAGAACCCAGTGATGCACACAAAGACCAAACACATTGCAATCAAGTATCATTACTTGAGAGAACTAGTACAAGATAAAGAGGTGTGAATACAAAGGAACAACTAGCAGACTGATTCACTAAGGCTTTATCTAAAGAAGGTCATGAATACCTGAGAAGTCAATTAGGGGTCCTTCCCCTAACTGAGTGTAACACCCCATATGTGAAAATCTAAATAAATGACAACCAAAAGTGAACCAAATGAATTAACCAGAAAAGCACAATTTTTTTTTTTTAATATAAACAAGATACAAATCAGCACCGAATTACAACTCAACTAACTTAATCAGTTATTTAAATATCCAAGGTAATCAATTACATGAGAGTATAACAATATACTCAACATTTAATACATATATCCTAAGAGTTCCAGAATGTATCTAATTGCCCATAGCTATCCTAAGCACTATTCTAATAACAAGTAACTAGGTAATAATCTATTTTCCATAAATCTTTACACCAGCTAACCATTCCCCCAAAAACATTGTTTTCCTCATCTAGAATCCTAAAAACACCAAAATAGAAAACAACCACAAACAAATAGGGCTTAGTCAAAAAGACTAAGATGATGGAATACCTCCAAAGCATCTGCATCATACAGGTTAGATCCTTAACAAATCAACTGAACCATACATATAAAAATAGACATATTTCATTATTGACAGGAAGCATTTCATTTCTATTCAACAGAAATATACAAGTACTTCATTTCATTTCCAATAGAAATAAACTCACAAAGAAAATGACAAGGTGATGATCCACTAGCTTTGGGTATCTACATAAGAATCAACGATCAGTAACCATATAGGAAACTCAAAGAATTCATTATGTCAGCCTTATTCTTTACAAGCAATAAGGTAAATCCATACCCTTACTTCACCAACATGTGCAAGTAATCAGGGCATCATATTTTATCTTTATAAATGAAACCCATAGCCCATGAATTATTAAATTATCACTTAGTTAAATAACTGACAGATATTCTTTCACCTTAAGGCTCTAGACAAAAGTCAGTTTCCCATACTAAGGATCACACTTGCATTATCTCAAAACACTTCATACTACCAATAATAGTTAAACCATAATAAAACCTGAATTATCAAATTCAACTATTAATGTTTACTTAATAACTGAAATCCTTAATACTGAATCAACAATTAAAATATCCACATACATCCATGAAACCTCTTTTCAAAATAACCACAACAAAGCATCTTCTTTTCATCAACTGAAAGAATAACTTAAGCAAAATCTTCAATACTATCCTCAATAAACTCAAGTAATAATAATATCCAATTCCTAACATCCAATTGCAATATTATAACTGATAATTGAAATATACAATTTTATTATCAACTGACTGATACCATTAACACTTAAAATTCAATTCCATTAAGCTGTCACATTCTAACTAACAGAGTTATTTGTAAATCCATGGAAGGTTAACAATCAAATTCATATACTAATGTTTAATGCAGAATTACACATTATCTACATATTTACCACCCATATAAATATGCACTTGTATCAATTCTATCATCTCTGTTACAAAGTCACATATGTACATACTTATAGGCGTACACACATATATATACATATGTATATACACTCACGGTATGTGTATATACATATATACATATACGTTCCTACAAATATATACATATGTATATACACTCACGGTATGTGTATATACATATACATATACATATACATATACATATATATATATATATATATATATATATATATATATATATATATATATATATATATATATATATATGTACCCTTGTAATTAAATAGAGTACAGAACACTACAACATAATTATAATTCTATCAGAAAAACATAAAATTAGATAACTCATTTGAAACATGAATTGTCATTTACTGTTGTCACACCAAATATTCTACGGATAGAAAATCTACTGCTACAGTAACTGTCGAATAGTCTACCGACCACAACCAAAACCCAAGTCTTCGAAAGAACATAGTGACCATAGTGATTTCACCACATCCTTCTATATTAACCGATAGTACCAAAGTACATGATAAACTACATTCCCATATCCTACTACAACACATTTATCAAACAAAACACGGTTCCTAATAAAAGTTACTGTCAACCCAAGTTTATCCTCTTGGCAAGTAAATACAAAATTTAATGACCAGAACTTAATCTACCTCTTTGTATAACATATAACTGTTGACGACCATACAAATAATTAACACTGGAGATCTATACACTGCTATACGTGGCTGTACTAAACAAAAAACTTCATGTTAACTGAAACTCAATTCTCAAAACCAATTCAACAGGCTCCTAAACAGAGAAAAACACCTTGCAAACCTCAAACCACAACACATTAGAATTTCTCATTCCAAAGCTTAGCAAGATGAGTAAATCAACTACAATACTCAACAGAGGGCATCTAGCTAACATTAACTGTTATTACTCACAGAAACAGTTATAAAATAGAAATATGAAGTCGGGTACAAGTTACGACATCGCATAATGTTCCAAGATTGAAAAGAACCTTCCCACTATGGATACTCACTAATCCAAACCAAGGAATCCATAGAACTGATATCCATACAAAATAGAGAACACAAATTAACATTCTAGTGACTCGGTAGTATAGGTAACAGAGAGGCGAAAACTTCACAGTCCTAATTCCCAACATGCTACTCCCATAAGCGCCACATTTCAGTTCCCTTGACCAAGATCACCATAACTTACACCAAACAGAGAAACACATTTTGCTTCCAAGACTCAAAAAAACCCTACATCTTTATAATCTTATCTTAACAGTATCACCAAATTCAACAAACCCTAAAACAATACTACTAACAAACTGAACAGAAAACACACTACCGAATTCCCAAATTTCTAACAGTGAACATAAACACTCTAATGCTCAAAACCCATACATTTCAAAAGATATTTCCACAGTAACACATGAAACATTCCTAACACAATGCATGATATGAATAGATACAGTATTTAATGAACTTTTATAAACCAAATTCATAAATAAGACAAGAGTTGAGTTAGAAAATGCCCTTGCCTTTATTACAGAATGGGGGTGTTCTTGAAACTCAAAATTTGAAACCAAAGACCTCACTCCCAACTGGTGAGCTACACCAAATCCAAGCCCTTTGCTCAGCAGCAAAGCTAAACCCACCAAAAATGTCCAAGCACCAAGTAATGAAACAGAGCACACTGTGACAGAGCTTGGTTCACAAACACATAAATCAAATAGTGTTTCCAAATAACAAGCTCGAAGAATAGAAACAGAACCATGATATGCATAATGGAGAATCCCATTAATAATGCATAGGTATACAACCATTTTCCCCTCCAAGCTGAATAGAACAACCCCATTATTGCAACCATTCCAGGAATCAAACACACTTCCTCATAATAGAGAAAACCTTGCCAATGCAAATGACCGATAGCAAACTGAAGTCATTCAATTCCAATATGCATGTCGTAGCTACATTAATTTCAAACTTATCTTTTACTGCCACTTCCACTAAACAATGCGACAGTTGTCACCGCAGTACATGTACTTACCAGGAACTCCCAATTACACATTCTCAAAATTAAATTGCATAAGAATATAACAATCAAATCCCAATGCACAATCGAAACTAAGAAAAACAAATATCTTAGGAAAGTGAGATTGATATGTCATAGCCACATTAGATCATAGGTCACGAAAACCATAGGAAGTATTTCAAAGTCCCAAAGCCTAGGTTAAACAAATTACTAACCTTACCCTATTTTACCATAATACATAGAATGTTAGGATATTACTAACACCCCTTCTAACTTACACATAACTTACTACTAATTCATTCTAACATTTTATTAATTTATTTTCTTTTAAATTTCAATTTCCATTTAACAATTAACATTAACATAATAAAATTTATTTCAACAACTAATCATTAACCATATAATTACAAATATTTTCCTTAACAAATACAGACTAACATAACATCGAACATCACATTATGAAATCTTAATAGTAGCATAGGAATTTCTTTTCCTATTTAAGAAATGACTTTGTTTAAACTTATAGACAATCATCTCCCAAATACCTTAAATAATCAGAGAAAACTGATAGTTTAGAAAGTACAGTATCTGCAACTATTTTATTAAATCAAATAAATCCAATGCCATAATCTAACAAAAGATTAACAACCACCTAACAAGTTAAATATCCATACACTGTCAAAGATATAGATCGAAAACTAGACAAAGCTATAATCCAAATCACAACCAAAAGAGTCTGGACATAAACAAATCTGAACCAAGACATGAATTCACACAAAAAGAACTATATGAAGCTGCAGAATCAGAAACCAACCTAGAAGCAGATAGGGGCATGACATTGAGGCTGCCTAGTCAAGCTAGGAGCACTACATCAAATGTGCTGCAAAGAATATCTAACAAGTTGATGCAGATACAGGTCATAGTTTAGGAGCAACCTAGAGTTGTGAAAAGCATAGCAAAGCCAAGAATCAGTCATAAGAAAAGATGACAGAGGGAGAAATACTATTACTAAACTGAAAAGATGATATCTACATCTACAGGATGTATGTTTTAGTTGCTTCTTTAGCATTTTTGTCAAAGAGGGAGATGATCATAGATGAATACACAGAATGAAATTTTCATGGAAGATCAAGTAAGAGGGAGAGATTCAATGGATGGTCACATAAGCATGGCTTATTGATTCTATATCAGAATGAAGCTAAGGATATTATAAATATTTCTGATGGATAGATAAGTTTTGGATTAGTTGGTAATTCATGTGATATTCATATGGTGTTACCATCAATGCCAAAGAGGGAGATTGTTGGAAACTACAATTGAAGCAATTGTTGTATTGTCATTCATGTCAAACCTTAACTGGTAAGAATGTTGCTATTTAATAAAGTACTATATCTATTTGAGTGTTGCTAAGGGGAAAGGCAAGGTTGGTAACAATAGCACCTAAGGAAAGGTTGAGTTATCTTGATACTTCAATGAGTACTTGATTATATGGCATAATGATAAGATAATGTATTGTTTATCTAAGTAAGAATGAAGACTAAACTAGTATGCTTAACTGGGCAAAAGTGAAGAAATCTAGTTTAAGCCGAGTGATGTTAGCGTTGACCGAGCTAGTATATGCCAAGTAAATTCAATGTTGACCGAACATCAGTATTATCTGAGGAAACAGTTTTTGTAGCGACCGAGCTTTCTAGTGAAGATCGAGGAGTTGAACATAGTATTGACCGAGCATCATTATTTTACATTTGAGGGAGAATTCAGATTTCCAGCTGACATCATTGAATTCTTAGATTATGTAAAATGTGTTGACTTTATTTATTGATTTTATGAAAGCATTTAATGCACTTTAAAACATTTTATTGTAAACTTATTAAGAGATTTAAGATATTTCTAGAAGGATAGCTGAAGAACATAAAGTTGGAAGGATTCAATGAATTTGACCTAACCCTAAGATCTATGAAGGAGATTAAGTGGCAAAAGATGTATTGACCTAATTGAGGAAGTATTAAGGGAACCTAAACTAGAGGTTGAGAATAAAAAGGATGCTGGAAGTGTTGTTGATGTTATTGACTGTCTAAGTAGAGAAGGCTGAAGGAGAAGTGTTTTGATTGCTTGAAGAGAGTTCCAAGAAGATCAGTGATGGTGATGGTAAAGGTTCACAGTTAGTAAGCTAGCATATGTGTATGGAATTGGATTTGATGTTTGCAAAGTGAGTTTTAAATTTTTCAGATCAATATTACTGCTACTTTCTAACCATTGTATCAGTCAAAATACTTTTAATAGAGGTTGACCTAACAGTCATAGGCATAAATCCTTTGAAAAAGGTTGCATTCTAATGGAGTGTATGTAAGTCCTATAACAAGGTGCACTTTTAACAGAGTGGTTTAAATCCTTTAACCAGGTCACACTTGATAGTGTGTTTGTAACCTTTGACAAGGTTGGCTTTTCACCAAGCTCACTTCAAAAGAGTGAACATAATAGTAACATGTTACAAAGTGGTTTTTCCCAAATTGGATTTCCACTATAAATCCTGGTGTTGATACTTGTGTGAATGTTTTGGTTTGAACATTTCTATGTTTTACAAGTTAGATATTATTGGATAAGTGGACTGCATTGTTGTATATTTCTGTTATGCAATCAGTAATGACCGAGTAGCTGTTGGTTATTAGATATGATTTGTTGAAGAGTTTTAAATTTTGTTTTTATACATCTAGACCTGAGAACAATTGATTCACCCCCCCTATCTATTTTTCTAAATCATATTAACATCTCACACCCATTAATCATGAAAAAAAAATCAAAAGGTAAAAATAACCAAAAAGGGAAACCATTTCTAACCATAACTAGTGATGTGCACAAGCTACAAAATTAATTTAAAACCCAAGATTTGGATTGTGATAATGAGTAACTGAAATGTCCTCTATTTATTATGACTACATAATCTAACTACAATCATGGGTCACAACCCAAGGCCAATCAAAAAATATTCCAACATGGTGACATAATCACGAGACTCCGGCAAAATGATGTGCCCAATAAAAAGTTCAAAAATGAAAATTAAAATCTTGGGACAAAATTAAAACCCATTTCCCCTTAAGGCCCAACTAACCCAAAATTCTAAAAAAATGTGAAATCCAACTGCATGGGAGAAAAGAGATAGCCTAATGGAAAAAATATCCAATTAAAAACCTCATTACTCACACATGCCTAACTAGGCATTATAAGCATAAGGGAATGTGGGAAAATAACTAATGAGCATACCCCAATGCATTTAAAAATGAAAATCAATGTAAATAACTAAGACATGATTAAAATACAATAATCCCTACCTCACATCAAGTTGGACATACGAAATGGGAAGAAGAAATTTTTTTGATAGAGGTATTGTTGGCAAGTGATGTTTTAAGAGTAGTATGAAGCACTTGAGGGTAGTCATTTATGGAAACACATCTGATATGATGATCACGTGAAGTTAAGTATAGTTTTGGAGATGCAGTCTTCAAAATGACTATGTATGGAAATAGATTTACAGAGTGCAACAATAGTGTTTTGGACATCAAAGACAATATATGATAGATGATGACTTGCAATCTTAGAAGAAGATATTTTGGGATGTGTATGACCTTCAGTTAAGGTCACTTGTATTTTGGTATTTTTATCAACAAAATATAGTGATATGAAGACATGCGAAGACAAAGGAACAATGAAACAAAACATATGAACAGTCGCGATGGTTAAGGGAATATAAGATGGAATTGTAACATGCTAAGATAGATAAAGATTATGGATTACTGACACTTTGGTAATACAATATTTACGACTTAGTATTTACTCTTTGAATTATTAATTATTCTATTTTTTATTGTATTTGAGAGCCGACTAAATGATAGAATACATATAAAATGAAGAACTTTTTGTGGGGTGAAGAGTGTATATAGAAAGATTGAGATATCAGTGAAGATTGATGGAAGATGTAAGATTAGAGGTTGATAGAGGTTATTGAGAACTACAACTAGAACTATCAAAGCATAAAAGATGTTTGTTTTGTTCATCCTTGAAAACACTTAGTAACCGAAGTATTGATTGTAAGAGCTATAAGCTCAGTATACCTTTAACAAGGTTTTGTATACCTTTAATAGGGTTTATATTCCTTTAATAAGGAAATGTACTATGTAATACTTAGCTCCTAACAAAGCTAGGTCTCCTAACAGGGACATTATACTTTAGTGCATATTTGTGGGTACCATCCCCACCAGGGTTTTCCCTTGGCCAGGGTTTCCTCGAAAACAAATAATGGTGTTATGAGTTGTGTGTTATTTTCTTATGTACTTTTATTTTCTATAATCTTATAGTTTGTTTACAATTGGTTTAAGTTGAAGTTGAAGTGTTGTAATACTGATTCAGCCCCCCTCTCAGTATTGCTCAATCCTACCAATTAGTATCAAAGCTATTGGCCCTTAGAGAGAAAGTCTAATAGCTTAAGGGAGATCATAATGGATTTAGAAAGTTTGCAAGAGAACTTTGAAGTAGCACTTGATGACTTGGACAAAGAAAAGGCTGAGAATGGAGAATTGAAATTTGAATTAAGAAGAGAAGAAGGTTTTATCAAGAAACTAAAGGAACAACTTGAACTTTCAAGAAATCAGAGACAAGACCTTATGGAAAAGATCAAGGATAATTCAGATAATGACACATCAAACTGGTTAAAGAAGCTTGAGAAAGAAAAAGAAGAAATTAATCTTTTTATGATTAAAGAGATCCAACATGAAAATGGTGCAAGATAGAAAGTTGAAGAGACTCTAAAAGGAGAAAACATGAAAATAGGACAAATGTAGATTGAACTTGATCACTACAAGGATAAATGTCTGGAATTAGAGAAATACAATTAGATCATTAAAGGTTAAATCATTCAAGCCAAGTTACACATTGAGAAATTACATATGAGCACTAATAAGATTGATGAACAAAGAGAGACAGAAACCTAAAGGAGATATGCCTAGAATTGGATACAATGAAGGAGAATGTTCTAAGACTCATGAAGAATCACATGAAGTGAACATTGAAGAAAGACCTACTTTTGAAGAAACTAGAGATCAGACCAGACCTTTTAGAGGTAGATGCTATGGATGTAACAAACTCAGACACATGAAAAGAGATTGTAGAGGTAAAGGCCCTTTTAGAACCTTTACTGGTTATTGTTATAACTTTTATGCATATGGACACAAGAAAGAAGAATGCAAGAAACCTGATCAATTTGGAAATGGAAAAGATTACATCAAAGAAGAATCAATGAACAAGATCACATTCTATAAATGTAATAACCTTGGGCACACTGCAAGGTTTTGTAAACTACAGGATAATTAAGATAGAAGACTACCTACATGTTACAAATGCAACAACTTAGGACATATAGAAAAGTTTTGCAGGTATAATGGAATGGACAAAAGAAGATGATCACCTCCTATGGTTATAAAGAAAAATATTGATGACAGTGGTAAAAGTCTTGGTGATTACATGGATGAATTCAAGAATCATTTTAGGAATCCAACGAATAAGAATAGTGGTAAGTCATGGATAGTCAAAGAATTCAATAATGCATTGGTTTAGAGAGAGACAATAGATGCTATTGTGCCTTCTCCTCATGTTAACATTGCTACATCAACCTAAAAGGCTGAGAATGGCCTTAGGGAGAGCATTGGATGAATTCAACAAATTATATCCAGCCCCTAATTTTGAGCAGTGAGCTCATTGTTGGAAATAATTGTCTGAAAGAAATTGCTACTCAATTATGTATTGTATTTGATGTCACACAATGTCATAGTCCACAGCAACCAGTTACTACCGAGCTCAGTCGGTCTGCCAGACAGGAATATTAGTGTTTACCGAGTTCAGTTGGTCATCGAAGAAAAGTTAGTGTTTACCGAGTTCAGTCAGTCATCGAAGAAAAGTTAGTGTTTACCGAGTTCAGTCGGTCATCGAAGAAAAGTTAGTGTTTACAGAGTTCAGTCGGTCATCGAAAAAAAGTTAGTGTTTACCGAGTTCAGTCGGTCATCAAAAAAAAGTTAGTGTTTACCGAGTTCAGTCGGTCATCGAAGAAAAGTTAGTGTTTACCGAGTTCAGTCGGTTATCGAAGGTAAAAGATTGTCGATGTTTACCGAGTTCCCTCGGTCTCCGAAAGATTATAGAAATTTATGGTCACCGAGCACTGTCAGCCCTTGAAGGATTTTTGCAAATAGAGTTTGCTTATTTCAGCCGACTGTTATACTAAATAATGTCAATTTAACAAATCTAAAATCATATAAATAAAAGGTCAAATGTGAAAAGTAAACAAGAAATACAGTAGAAGATTTTACAGAAGAAAAGCAGGAAAAGTGTATGCGAATTTGTGAAGGATGTTCAGATATCCTTGAGGTGCAGCAGAGATTTATTCGATCAGAAAGGATCAGACTTATGCAGAACAGAGATCTGTAATCAGCAAGATAGTTGCATTATTATACAGGTCATTTTTCATTGTTACCTTCTTATCATTGTAACAGTGAATTCTAAATCTCTTAACCGAGTTGGTTTAACAACCATATTGTAAATCCTCTAACAAGGTGACAATTCCATTGAATTGTTTTCAAGACCTCTTACCAGGCCACTCCTAGCAGGGTGTTTTAAATCCTCTAACAAGGTCACACCTAACAGTGTGTTTTGTAACCTTTTACCGGGTTGGCTTCTAACCGGGCATCACTTCAGAAAAGTGAAAATCAGTATCTAGATACATTGGTGGTTTTTCCCATATTGGGTTTCCATGTTAAATCTTGTGTCTCTTGTGTTCTTAATTGCTTTCTCAATCATATACATGTGCTGATGAATATCTAAAGATAATTTTGCTAATACTTTCTGCATCTTCAATATTACTGCAATCTATTTACCGAGTGCTAAAATAGATAACATTGTTAAGATATCCTAAGGGATCTAGAAAGAATTAATTGTGAAGTGTTTTATGGTTGACTGATTCAACCCCCCTCTCAGTCACTTCATCCATATTCCATCAATTGGTATCAGAGCTTTTGGTGCTTGCAGGAAGGGTTTCAAAGACCTAAGCTAAAGATCAAGATGTCTTACAAGAGGGAAATTCCAAAGCTTAACAGAGATAACTTTTCAGCATGGCAAGGTCTCATGCGACTTCATCTGGCTTCCATTGGTGATTCAGGATGCAAATACATTTATGAAGAATACACAATTCCTAATGGCACATTAACTTTTGAAGACATTGCAGATAAAAAGACTCACAACACCATGATGATAGACATTGCATCTGCTCTCAGCTATGAAGAATTTGATGATATTAAAGACTGCACTACTGCATATGAAATGTGGATGGCACTGAAGAAAATATATGGTGGTGATGCAAATGTGAAAAGAGCCAAAGCAGAAATCCTAAGAGGACAGTTTGACAAGATGAATATGAAGGAAGATGAAAACATTGCAAAATATGTTGAAAGAATCAAAGCAAGTGTAAGTGCAATTAGAGCTTCTGGAGGAACAATCTTAGATGAGACTGTTATAAGTAAGGTACTCAGAACATTACTCCCTATCTATGCAATAAGAGTATTAGCTATTCAAGAAAGAAGATGTGAAACAAACCACAATATAACTTTGGATGCTTTAGTTGGAAGATTGACAGCTTTTGAATTAGACAACTATGACAACTATGTTCCTAGTTCCAAAAATATTGAATCAGCATTTGAGGCCAAGGTTTCAATAAAGAAGAACAAGAAAATTAAAGAAGTTCAGTCAGAAAGTGAAGAAGTATCAGAAGAAAGTTCTGATAGTGATCTTGAAATTGTAGAAGCATTACTTGCAAAGAAGTACTCTAGAGGGAAAGGTAAATATAAAGGTAAAACTCCTTTAATCTATTTTTCATGTGAAGAAATTGGACATATTGCAGCTAGGTGCCCAAACAAGCAAGTCAAGGAAGAGAAGAGAAGTCACAAGTACTATGGCAAAAAGAATTTCAAATCATACAAGGATAAAGGTAAGAAATCATGTTTTATGGCTAAAGATTCTGATGATAGTGAAGAAGAAATTGTCTTTATTGCTATAAAAGATGAATCTGATGATGATGAAGATAAGATGGCACTTATTTCTCATATAAGCAAAGATGATATATGGATAACAGACAGCGGATGTTCACACCACATGACTGGTGACAAGACAAAATTTGAATATCTAGAAGACTGTGACAATGGTAATGTAAGATTTGGAAACAATGAACCTTGTTGTATAAAAGGAAAAGGAAGAATCTCATTAACCAAAGAACTCATATGTGATAATGCTTACTGGGTTGAAGGACTAAAACATAATCTTCTAAGTGTAGCACAGCTAATCAACACTGGTTTCAAGGTTGAATTCATGAATGGTCAAGCAAGACTGCTGGATGGAAAAGGAAAACTCATTGGATCAGGCAAACAAACAAAAGGTAACTTATTTTATCTTGATCTCAGTGAATATTCATGCTTTATTGCTCAAATAGAAGAAAGTTGGCTATGGCACAAAAGGTTATGTCATGTGAATTTTGATAACATGATAAAAATAAGCAAATTCAAGAAGGTTAAAGGCATTCCTACTGTGAAGAAACCTGACACTGGTCTATGTAAGAATTGTCAGATTGGCAAAATGAGTAAAACTAGTTTCAAGAGTAAGAACTATCAGTCTAAAGAAATTTTGGAAATTGTGCATACTGATTTATGTGGACCTATTGGTATACAAAGCTATACTGGAGATAAATTCTTTATTCTTTTCGTTGATGATTATTCTAGAATGATGAATTTTATGTATTTAAGAGAAAAATCAGAAGCATTTGAAAAGTTCAAATGGTACTTAGCAAGAGTGGAAAAGGAAATAGGGAAAAGATTGAAATGCTTAAGATCAGACAGAGGTGGTGAATTCATCTCCCATGATTTTAACAACTTTTGCATTGAAAGAGGAATCAAAAGACAAGTATCAGCTCCTAGAATTCCTGAGCAGAATGGAATAGCAGAAAGAAGAAATAGATCTATTATGGATTGTGCAAGGACTCTAATGATAGAAAAGAACATCGCTATAAAGTACTGGAAGGAAGCTATCAGCACTGCAGTTCATACCTTGAACCGGGTACAACTGAAGAAAGACACATTCAAAACTCCTTATGAATTATGGTATGGCTATAAACCCAATATAAGTTACATGAAAATATTTGGTAGCAAGTGTTATATCTTAAAAGAATCCAGAAGAAATAAATTTGATGTGAAAAGTGATGAAGGAATATTCCTAGGATATTCTAGCAAAAGCAAGGCATACAAATGTCTGAACTTATCTACTCACAAAGTCATAGAAAGTATACATATAAAATTTGATGAGTTTGCAGAAAAGACTGAGGAAGAAAGCAAAAGGGAACCTGAGAACTACAGAAGATTCATTTACATTGAACCTGAAACATTGGCAGACACAACTATCAATAAGGAAGCTATATCTACCGAGCTGAGCACAGTTACTGAGTCACAAACCGAGTCACAGGAAGAAGTTCAAACCGAGTCACAGGAAGGAATTCAGACCGAGTCTCAGCCTAAAGTTACCGAGCAAATATCTACCGAGCCCGAGCAACCTGAAGAAGAGATCGTAGAAGACAACAGCATGAATCATTCAAAAGGCAAGGAACCTATACTAGCCAAATATGTCAGAAGACATCATACACCAGATCAAATCATTGGAAACAAATCAGATGGTACTATGACAAGAAGCAAGCTAAAAGGTACATGTCTGCTTACTAATTTTGAACCTAGAAATATCAAAGATGCATTGGAAAATGAAAGTTGGATTGAAGCAATGAATGAAGAATTAGAACAAATAAAAAAGAACAAAACTTGGACTCTTGTACCTAGACCTAAAGATAAGAATGTAATTGGAACAAAATGGATATTCAGGAATAAGCTGAATGAAGATGGTCAAGTATCTAGAAACAAAGCTAGACTGGTATGTAAAGGTTATTCTCAAGAAGAAGGTATAGATTATGGAGAAACTTTCACTCCTGTTGCAAGATTAGAAGGTGTAAGAACTCTACTTGCTTATGCAGCACACAAAGGATTTAAGGTATATCAGATGGATATAAAATCTGCATTTCTCAATGGAATTCTTGATGAAGAAGTCTACATTGAACAACCTGAAGGTTTTGTTGATCCAGATAAAAGGGACATGGTCTGCAGGTTACACAAAGCATTGTATGGTTTAAAACAAGCTCCTAGAGCATGGTATGAAAGACTCCATAACTATTTGATTCAGATTAATTTCAAAAGAGCTAATGATAACAGTAATCTGTATATTAAAGAAGGACCGGATGACAAAATTGTATTGGCAGAAATATTTGTAGATGATACTATATTTACAGGGAATGAGGATCAGTGCAAAGAATTTTCAGAGCAAATGAACAAACAATTTGAAATGTCTATGTTTGGTTTAATAAAATTCTTTGTTGGTCTTCAAATTCAGCAAAGCAAGAATGGTATATACATTACTCAATCTAAATACATTAAGGAAATACTTAAGAAGTTTGGTATGGAAGATTCAAAAATAGTTGGTACACCCATGTGTACTGGACTGAAACTTACCAAGAATGATGATTCAAAAGAAGTTGATCAGACCCTATACCGATCTATGATTGGAAAATTGTAGTATGTAGTACATACAAGACCTGATATTGCCTTAGCAGTCGGTATAGTAGCTAGATTCTCAGCAAAACCTAAGGAAAATCACATGATGGCAATCAAAAGAATCTTAAGATACTTAAGAGGAACTGAAGAATATGGTTTGTGGTATAAATTTGGAGGCAATCTAGACTTGAAAGTGTTTACTGATGCTGATTGGGCAGGAAACATTGATGACAGAAAAAGCACAAGTGGTGGAGCATTTTTTCTTGGAAAAAGACTGGTATCCTAGACTAGTAAAAAGCAGAATTGCACATCTCAATCCACAGCTGAAGCAGAATATGTTTCTGCTGCAGTAAACTATTCAAATATTGTTTGGTTTAAACAACTATTAGAAGGTATGAAGGTTGAAATCAAAGAACCAGTTGTTATATTTTGTGACAATACCAGTGCAATAAACATCTCTAAGAATCCAGTGATGCATTCCAAACCAAGCACATTGCTATTAAATATCACTTTGTCAGAGAATTGGTGCAGGACAAGGAAATCAAATTAGAATATATTCATACAAAAGAACAGATTGCAGACATTTTTACCAAACCATTACCTAAGGATGCATTTGTGTATCTAAGAGGTAAGTTAGGGGTCATTCCCCTATCTGAGGCTCACTAAATACAGTTTTAGTGATGCATCAACCAGAACATGATTGAAAATCAACCTGTTGATGCAGCATATTCAAGGAATCATTGCATATGAATTAGTACTTGAGGTACATTAATTTTCACCAGTAATATGTGAATTGTCTTTGGCATGTGTTGTCAAAGAGGGAGTGTTTGCTATGTCTTTTCTATTACTTCAAGAAATTTTCAATAGTCAGAAGGAAGAATTTTCAGGATAAAGGAAGTTTGCTGACAGAGGGAGATTTGAATCTGAACCGAGCTAACTCTTTCAAATTTCTTATGATATGACATATTGTGTTGCCATTAATGCCAAAGAGGGAGATTTTTGGAAACAATTTTCTGAAAGAAATTGCTACTCAATTATGTATTGTCTTTGATGTCACACAATGTCATAGTCCACAGCAACCAGTTACTACCGAGCTCAGTCGGTCTACCAGACAGGAATATTAGTGTTTACCGAGTTCAGTCCGTCATCGAAGAAAAGTTAGTGTTTACCGAGTTCAGTCGGTCATCGAAGAAAAGTTAGTGTTTACCGAGTTCAGTCGGTCATCGAAGAAAAGTTAGTGTTTACCAAGTTCAGTCGGTCATCGAAAAAAAGTTAGTGTTTACCGAGTTCAGTCGGTCATCGAAAAAAAGTTAGTGTTTACCGAGTTCAGTCTGTCATCAAAGAAAAGTTAGTGTTTACCGAGTTCAGTCGGTTATCGAAGGTAAAAGATTGTCGGTGTTTACCGAGTTCCCTCGGTCTCCGAAAGATTATAGAAAGTTATGGTCACCGAGCATTGTCGGCCCTTGAAGGATTTTTGCAAATAGAGTTTGCTTATTTCAGCCGACTGTTATACTAAATAATGTCGATTTAACAAATCTAAAATCATATAAATAAAAGGTCAAATGTGAAAAGTAAACAAGAAATACAGTAGAAGATTTTACAGAAGAAAAGCAGGAAAGGTGTATGCAAATTTGTGAAGGATGTTCAGATATCCTTGAGGTGCAGTAGAGATTTATTCGATCAGAAAGGATCAAACTTATGCAGAACAAAGATCTGTAATCAGCAAGACAGTTGCATTATTATACAGGTTATTTTTCATTGTTACCTTCTTATCATTGTAACAGTGAATTCTAAATCTCTTAACCGAGTTGGTTTAACAACCATATTGTAAATCCTCTAACAAGGTGACAATTCCATTGAATTGTTTTCAAGACCTCTTACCAGGCCGCTCCTAGCAGGGTGTTTTAAATCCTCTAACAAGGTCACACCTAACAGTGTTTTTTGTAACCTTTTACCGGGTTGGCTTCTAACCGGGCATCACTTCAGAAAAGTGAAAATCAGTATCTAGATACATTGGTGGTTTTTCCCATATTGGTTTTCCACGTTAAATCTTGTGTCTCTTGTGTTCTTAATTGCTTTCTCAATCATATACATGTGCTGATGAATATCTAAAGATAATTTTGCTAATACTTTCTGCATCTTCAATATTACTGCAATCTATTTACCGAGTGCTAAAATAGATAACATTGTTAAGATATCCTAAGGGATCTAGAAAGAATTAATTGTGAAGTGTTTTATGGTTGACTGATTCACCCCCCCCCCTCTCAGTCACTTCATCCATATTCCATCACTCATGTGAGCTTAGTTATGGTGTATATAGACACTATGGAGCCTAAATCTATGATTGCAACATCTAAAGATTCATATTCTATGAGCATGAGATTTGTGATCGACTAGATAGTATACAAAGTTGAGCTAATTGAGTAAAGTGCTTTTACTCACTTGGCAATGAATAAAATACCTTCAATCAACTTACTTCTTCACCATTTGATGAGAAGCAACCAAGGAGAGAATATTTTAGAGCATATCAAACCACCAAGCAGCTACATTGTGTGATTGATCAAAGTGAAATTTTTGAATTCAGCGTGTTTAAGGTATTTTGATCATTTAATCAAAAAGAAAGCTATGGATGCACCTATGATATATGATGTTGTGGATAGACCTAGATACAAGTTTAAGAAACACCCCTTTAAGTCTTGTGAGGATAACCCTAAAGGAGCTTTTTTGGAAACACCATACAACGTCCTACATGTAGAAGATATTAGGGCATACATACATTGCAAGTATGATACAATAGGTGATGCATAGATATTTAGATAAATACATGAAATAATTGAACAAGATGGTAAAATGAAGGATGAATTTAAACAAATAGATGACCTAACCATTATGAAATTAACCCACACAAATGAATTCAACAAAGTAAAATGGTTCAAGATTATACTTATCAGAGTTCATGGCCAGTTCATTTGGATAGGAGAGAAACTTATAAAGATTTGTAGTCATTTGATTCATGACATTACTAGGTTAGATAACACTGGAGTTATTCCTGTGCCAGAAAATAATATTAAGAAACAAGTTGAAACCCTAACACATTCAAAATAGAACAAGTGAGCCTTGAAAGTGAATGACATATTCTAATAGGATATAAGAATAGTTTCTATGTTACTTGGATACAAACTCTATTACAATAGTAGACCTAATTAAGTCTTAACATGAGTCATTATGATGGCCTATATGATGGTGAAAGAGAATAAAAAATACAATCTATGTGAGATTCTGGCACAACAATTTTTGGAGAATATAAAGATAATCAAGAAGGATAAATCTAAGGCTTTTAGATTTGGCTCACTTCTAGTTCACATGTATATACATATTGAGCATAAGTTCCCTAGAATGCACCCTAGAGCATGGAAGGAAATCATACCCACTGGTATTCAAATATCAGAGAGCTACTGAAGACAAAAAAGCACATGGGTAGATGGTGAAATGTTTGGCATGATCAAGATTCTACAAAGACAAATGAAAGAAAGATTTAGAATTCTTGAAGAATTGGCTGAGAAATACAAGGATACAATCTATTTCATGGTTGAAAGTAATTGTATATAATTTTGAAGAAGTTGAACCAATAAAGAAATGGTGCTACCCCATGGGTTACAAAGTCATTTCTGAAGTTCTTGTTATGAAAATAGAACATGTCTTGGCATCTAAAGTTGACACATCTGAGGAGAGATGGGGGACATATGAAGAAAAATAAAAAAAATTTAGAGAAGAACATGATAGAGGCATATGGAAAAGAAAGATAGAGAAAATAGTTGGTGATATGGCAATGAAGGCTAGAATGACAAAGGAAGAACTGAAAGAAGTAAGGAATAAGATGACTAAAGGAACCTCTAGATTAGAAAGCATGAGAATTGAAGCCCCTCCATCTTCTGAAGAAGAAAACATAGTAAGTCATGATTCCAATATAATTGATTTATATATCACTCTAGAGAAGATAGGACAAGAAGATACACCTACGCACACACTTGGAATATCCACTAGAACAACCAAACCCAATAGTCCTAAGAAAAAAAAGGTTGAAGTGTAAGTTAAAAGAAAAGATGATAAAGAACCTGAGAAGAAAAAGGATAAGGAAGCTAAGAAGAAAGAAGAGAAGAAAGAACAAAAGAAATCAGAGGACCGCTGGAAACTAGATATAGAAATATTGCACAAGAGGATTATAAGAGATGGTAACATAAAAACACTAAGAAGATACTATGAGAGGTATGACTCTGATAAGAAAGTAGTAATAGAAGATATAGTGATTGAATATATATTGGTTTACAAGAAGAACCTATTGGAAATTGAGGTTAGTATACCTAAAGACTTGTACGGTAACTTAGAAATTAGAAAACAACTTGCACAAATAGAAGATGAAGCAATAAGGAATAGATCCATTGAGGAAATGTTGCCTATAGTTTCTATATAGGAAATAGAGAAGATAATTAAGGAACTCAAACCCTTACTGAGAACAAAAGCTAGACTTGTGAAGATTATGGGTAGAAAGTATGATGAGGTTACTGAAGATACTCAGAAGGAATTAGATTAGATACTTGTGAGAAACATTCCTAAGAAAAATTCACCTCATAAGGCTACCAATCCCACACCTATAGGAGTTGGACAAAGCTCTAAGTCAGCCGAGGTTAATGTGGAAAGAAGAAAAGTAAGTTCTGACAAGAAAATAGATTTCTTTGTTGCTGGCGTGCCTATAAACCTTGACACTACACTTGATGAGAGTGATCCATTTCAAGGAAACATGGATAATGCAATGGAAGAAGAAGAAGAAAAAGAGGAAGAGGAAGGACAAAAAGTGGAAGAACAGAAAGAAGAAATTGAATACAAAGAAGAGATAGACACAGCTAAAGCAGAAGAGGTAAGAGTTGAAGTTAAACAAGAACCTGATACTTCCACAACTCTATTGTTGGCAAGTATGGACAAGCCTATAATCATAGATGTAGAGAACATGGATGAGGATGAGTTGATGAGATTATCCTTCATGGCATTCACAAAGGCAAAAGAAAGATTTGAACATAAAGGAGACAAAAAGGTTAAGGTAATTGGTAGGGAAGTTGATACAGTAAATAAAATACTCCCTTCACCTATCATTTTTCAAGGAAAAGATGATCTAGAGAACCTAACTATGGCACTAGATAACTTTGATAGTCACTATGAGTCCCTAGAGAAGATGGCAGAAGAGAAGGTAGAGAAAATATATCTAGAGAAGAAGTTGAAGGAAGCATGCTAGTCTATTTCATGGGACTTGGGTATTTTGAGATCAAATACATCAAAGCAAAAAAGTTATGTCACACATGGAAGGAAGTTATACAGCTACTATATAAACCCTATCAAACACATTCAAAACATTGAAGATATTATAGCTAAGGATAGAGATACTTTGGATATCATGATGGACAGTTATGAGACCTCCTCACAAACTGTATTGGTGATGGACAAGAAGGCATAAAATATTTTTGACAAAATGAATGCATTGGATATAGAGAAAGGGAGAGTAATGAAAATATTTGTTTTGCTAAAGATTCTAATCACTCCTAAGATATCAATTCTTGAGGCACATCTTACTAAAATGGAGAAGATTGGAGAATCAATGATCAATTCCATGCCCACAAAAGTGAAAGCAGTAGAGACTTCATCTTATGTATTGAATGGACTGATACATGTCATTAAATTATTAATAAAATCATGGATTGATGAAGTCAAGACCTTGGATGACTCCTTCCAAGATATTCTAAAACTGGTGAGCAAGCACTAAGTTCTACACTTGTTTTGGTAAATTCTACAATTTTTGGGTACACCTTTTCCATAGCTGTCAAAGGGAGAGAAGAAAAGAACAAAAATGAGAAAAGAAAAGAAATATATATATATATATATATATATATATATATATATATATATATATATATATATATATATATAAGAAAAAGAAAAGATATTATGAGAGAAGAGAAGAAAGAGAAATTAAGGAGAATACAGTTAAGTGTTTGTCGGGACACTTAGTCATTTTTTGGTAAGTGTTGCCATCAATGCCAAAGGGAGAGATTGTTGGAAAGTTGACACAGTCAAGGATCGAGGATCCAATGAAGGATAGTCCAACCTTGTAGCCAATCAACAACACAGTGGAATAACACAACACAAGAAAATGTTTCAACTCAATTTCCATTAACATGCCCGGCTGTAAGGCCTTCTAGGTTAGGGCCAATTACAAACAGAAACAGTTCTGCAAGATCAACAAGATCCAATCCAACTCTAGCTAGTCCAGTTTTGAGATAAATCAGCAACTGATGGAAACCCTAAGATAGATCTAAACTTGTGCTCACAAGCCACCAAGAAATCTCCTTGTCTCCAAGCATGCAAACCACTAGCTCTTCTATTACAAACTATCAAATAAGAATCTGATCTACTAGATCTCGTAGGATCCAAGATCTTTTCCACCACTTCAATCTTCTGGTTATCTACAACTATTGTCTCAAATCTTCCAATCTATCCCTAAACAACTACCTAAACACTCCTTAAATACTAATCTTCAACCACAAGTTGGATGGAAGAAACAATTAACTCCTACAAGAAAATATTAAATGCAATACAAGTTGGCTCACAAATAGCCTTACAATTATTTAATTCTCCATGTCAGCCTCAGATCTACATAGGAGAATGCAACAAAAGATACTAGCAATAAATGCACCAAGTTAGCCAACCAAATCACCAAGAACTCCAGTCAGTAAACTAGAAATACCAAGCACCAGAGAAACAACCGAGCACCAGTGAAACAACTAACCAATCTAAGAAACACCGAGCAACACAGGCATTACCGAGCACTAGTTCCACTAAGCATAAGAAGTCTTAGCAAGTTCCTTTAGTGACCGAGCCTTGTTTAATAATTGAGACCATTGGTTAAAGCTGCAGCTAAGTACCATAGAACCAAAATAGCCCACCACCATGTAGATTCACTGAGTACCCTAGAATGCCCCTACATCAGACACCCCAGGTTCAAAAATATGTTCATATGTGAGAAGAACATGTTCTAGGATTCAACACGTAAACCCTGAATTGGTTCTTCACATACAAGTCCTCCAACTTTTCAGCTTGCATACTCTTCCACTTTAGTTTCCTCTGTCTCTTCAAGTCTTTCCTTGATAACACACAGGTATGTTCTCCAAACTGATCATGCATACCTTCAGGATCCACCAACTCAACTCAGCTACCAATACTCAGACTTCTCCTACTGAGTGTTGTATCTAGCAAAGACATCAGGGAAAACTTCTTGTCATCCTTTTCAATAGTAAAAACATTCTTCACACAATCATACATAGCTCTGCAATCATATTGCCAAGGTCTATCAAGAAATATATCACAACTATTCATCTCCACAATGCCACATAACACAAGATCCTTATACTAGCCAATCTGAACATCAACAAAGCATTTTTCTCTTACTTCCAAAGCATGAACATTTTGTAAGCAGCCAATCCTATAAGGACAAGGATGATTCATGCTTTTCAAACCAAGTTTCTGAACCATGTCCTCAGTGAAAAGGTTATTAGTACTACCATTGTCAACAATAACATTAAAAATTTTACCTCCAAACTTGCACTGAGTCCTGAACAAGTTAATCCTCTAACAAGGTTCCTCCTTTGTACCAAGCAATGTTCACCAAACCAATAAGTTTTCAGATTTAGGTTCATTGTCAACATTTTCATTCACCACAGTAGTTCGTCGGTCACCAATCTTTTTCTATGTACACTCAAAAGAATGGTGTCCTTCTTCACCACAATTATAACAAGTACCCTTAAAGATAACTCTACTTATCTTCTTCTTCAGTTCTATAGGTTTCTATTCATCTTCTACAATCAGTTTATCCTTCACCAAGTGATAAATATTTTCCTTCCCTCAAGAATTACCATGTTGTCTCCTCTTCAACTTATCTTCTTCCTTCAAAGCATACTAATAAGCATCTTCAATAGAATCAATCTTCAACATACCAAGCTCATCCTAAATATTGAATCTCAAACCATTCACATACTGAGATACCTTTTCCTTACCAAGTTCTCTGTGTCTAGAACAAATAGTAAGTTTGTAGAACTCCTCGGTATAATCTTCAATGGTCAAATCATTCTGCTTTAGATTCTGCAAATTCTTAAACAAGTCAAGCTCATAGTTAGTAGGTATGAACTTAGCTTTCAATTTTGCCACCATCAACCTCCACCGATTGATCTTCATTTTTTTGGAAAGTTGGCTATATTGGTGTATATGACTTGGTATAGTGTTTTCATTATGGCAACAAAGTCATATAATAGTTTGGAGTCAGCACACTTGATGAGAAGATCATAAATCAGCTAAGTATTGAAGACTGGATAGTATACAGAGTACTTGAAGCTTAGAGCATCAACGCACATGTGTATGACCAAGTTATGGTGTCCACCATGGAAGTTAAGTTGGTTAGACTATATTCATGCTTATTTTATGAGCACATAATCAGATATGGAAGTATGAGAAAGATATAGACAGTTGAAGTTACACAGCTAGTGTGTGTGAGAGAAGAATAGAGTAAGCAGCCGACTATTAGCATTTTGAGTTGCGGTTATATTCTAATGATGTAAAGGCTATGCAACTATTTTAATTAGATTGCTGACATATAAATATGTTTGATTGTAAACACACTTGAGCCAATTCATTTGGAAGCATTGTATGTAATAGGTTTAAGGGCTGACCTAGTTGTTTGTTTTGTATGCGCATATAAATATGAGATGTGCCCATTGTAATTAATATGGAAGTTGATATAGAGTTGTGATAAGAAGAGAAGAAGTGTGCGAAGAGACTATAAGATGTATTAGATATTTTCAAGAGGTCAAAGCATCAGCACATCAAAGGAACTAATCAGACAAGCAGTTTCACAGTGACAGTTCATCCAATAGATATAGTGTGTATTTGAGATCTGAAGGTTGTAACCTTCACCACTTGAGCAGTGAGCTCTAGGAAAGTGCATCCACACTCCTAATAGGGTTCATTGTAAAAGACTCCTAACAAGGTCTGACCCTTGACAAGGTCTACTTTACTAAACATATTGTAAAGAAACTCCTAATAGGGTTAAGGATCTTCTAACAAGGATCATAATACACTAGTGCAGAATATTAGTGGGTGTCAATTCCCACCGGAGTTTTTACCTATTTGGGTTTCTCCATAACCATATTGGTGTTATGTGTTGATTTTATGTTTCATGTTTATGTGGATGTTCATTTCAGTACTTTAGAGTTTAAGTTTAGTTTAAAGATTAAGTGATAAGACAAAATATATTGAACATTGATTCAGCCCCCCCTCCCTCTTAGTGTTCCCATTCCTAACAATTGGTATCAAAGCTCTGGTCCTCAACAAAGAAGTTTAACCACTTGAGGAGATCATGGACAAAGAAGAAATGAAACATTTGAAAAGAAATCTGGAAGCTGCTCTTGAAGACCTGGACAAATCTGAAAGGGAAACTAAAGAACTAAAAGAAAAACTCAGTGATTCTCAATTAGTCATCAAAAGGCTAAGAAAGGATTTGAAATAATTCTCTACCAGTGATAGAGGGAAAATGGTCAAGAAGATGAATGAAGAAAATACATCCTTGAAAGAACAACTTGATGAATTTGATGATAAGCTGACTAACAATCAGGAAGTCTATGATGAATAGGTCAAAGAGAACCTTCAACTGAATGAAGAATTGAGGCAAGCAAACATGGAAATCTTGGAGCTAAGGAAAAACAAAGAAAGCTTGGAATCTAAATTGAAAGATGCTAAGAATCACATTGATAAATTACACACCAATTTTGATTTGATAGAATCTCAGTTTTATGCAAGAAGAGCTAAAGGAGATACTAGTTGCATTGGATACAATGAAGCACAAGATTAGTAATGCAATCAATCTTGGTGGGTCCAATTAAGGACTGACTAACCTTGTAGCCAAATCAATATGTAGCGAAAATACACAATACAAATAGCAGATCTGATATGAAACATAAGTCTTTATTCATGAAAATATTGATTACATGCAATGTGCCGAGCTATAAGGCCTTCCTAGTTATGGCCAATTACAATGAAAGTAACAGTCTACAAGATCTCATAGGATCTAAATCTTTTCCCCATTATCAGCATCCAACTAGTCTAGGTCTGCAATAGGAAGCACACTGGTAGGTACCCAAGAAAGATCTAAACTTGTACTCAAACTTCTAAGAAATCTTCCTGCTCCTAAGCTCGTAGGCTACTAACCTTCCTTCTAACCATCTCCCCCTAAACAACTACCCAAGCATCCTATAAATACTGAATCCCAGCCACAAGTCAGCTTATGAAACAATAAACCCCTACAAATAAATATTAAATGCCAAAACATCAGTCGGCTCTCACATAGCCATACAAAATAAATAAACTCTCAAAGATGGCCCCAACAGTCACCAAATCTACATAGAAGAATGCAACACACCAAATCTAAGTCCCCACATGTCCAATGATCAATCCATAACATGAGGAGCATGACCTAAATTAAATAAACTAGTCGGCCAAGCCAATCTATCAAAAACTATGTAGTTGGTAAGAAAGAACATTGAGCAATAGAAGAGATAACTGAGCACCAGTCAACCTGTTAGTCCATTTTCTAGTCAATGCAAAATCCTATGAAAATGGCCTCTACCCTGCTAATTTTGAAGTTGTCTTGTCCTGCTGCAAGCTTGTTTTAATGTGCGAAGAAAATCCATAATGTTTCATGGTGTGCACTCTTAGCCCTATGTTCTTCATGTTGTCACCTTGCTCTAGTTCAGACCACATCTCCTAAATCACAAAACCCAAGGAGATATTCAAGTTTTAAGGTCTGCAGGGAATAATCTCATAATTTGCCTAAGTGTCAAAAACCCACAATGTTTATGGCTTCCCATGATGTTTTTGGTCCCCCTGCTACTTTTGGTCTGCATTGAAAACCCTCAATGTTTTCGCATCCTTTGTTTACCTTTGTGTCAATGTCAAAAACCCTGGATGTTTTCGATCTCTCATCGAAAACCCTATGTGTTTTCGAACTCGCACTTTTTTCTCTTTATCAGCGTTTCCTATCTGTGCAGTTGCGATCTGTTGGTGGGCCCCATATTTTGACTGAAAACACATAGGAGGTTTTAAAAATAGTCAAACTATATATCCCACATTCATCTGGAATGGGGAGAATTTGATGGATATAACCAAATTCACATAGTATGAAACTAAATTGAAGCAACAGAGACTGTGCCTATGTGTGCTCATGCGCCTGTCTCGATTTCTATGCCCGCACCCAAGGAAAAGATAATTTTGTAGTGATGTGCATGCTGACTAGTCAAGACTGACACATGTCAAGTGGTCACATGATCGCAAGGAGTAAATTTAGCCCTTACGAACATGCGGCAGGTTGACATGTGGCAGTTCATTGAGGTGGCGCAGGTGGCGGTGACTAGTCAAAGATGGCCACGTGTCAAGTGGTCACATGATTGCAAGGGCCAACTTCAATCCTTGAGAACATGCGATAGACTGACATGTGGCAACCCAATGAGGTGGCAGATGAGTCAGTGTTGAGGTGGTGCAGGTGGCGGTGACTAGTCAAAGATGGCCATGTGTCAAGTGGTCGAATGATCACAAGGGCCAACTTCAGCCTTTGTGAACATGTGACAGGTTGACACGTGGCAGCCCGATGTGGTAGTGGTGGTTGTATAGAAGGTGTGTTGCATGTTTGCATGGGCCATTTCTAGCCCATGTGATCATGCGACAAGGTGACATGTGGCGGCTAGGCATGAGTTTGCTAGATAAACTAGGCGGTTAGTGAAAGATTCCACGACTTAGAGGTGGCGGTCTGTTGATAGTGTTCACCAATTTGCTAAATGCTGGTAGTTAGGCCCTGAACATTCCATGATTGGGAGAGCATGCAATCACTAGTTCGCTAGTTAGCTGGTGGTTAGCTTGAAACTTTAAGCGAATTGGAGAGTCAATAGCATTCACCAGTTCGCAAAATTAGAAAGGTAAGGTAAAAATTCATTCAGGGATTTAGCACTTGATGAGTTGGTAATGGTGGTCGCATGATCTCATGGGCCATTTCTGGCCCATGCAATCATGCACTAGGCCAACACGTGGTAGCTAGCCAATAAGGTGGCACCCAGGTCAGTGATGCGGGAGAATTAGGTGCTGACACATGGCATGTGGGTCCCGACAAGGGCATTCAAGAATAGTATTTTATTCTTTTCTTCCGCACATTCAAAGAGTTCAAAATCAAAGTTATAAATGATAAAATTGTATAGTTTTGACTATATGATAAAATTCAAATATCAAAATGGCAGAGCATGGAAGATTGAAATTAATGGCTGGGGGCTTTGTTTTTCGCCCAAATACCAAGTATCATATACCGCCAGAAAGGTCTCGACATGAGGATTCTGATTCTGGAGTCAGATTTTGCACAGGTGGCCATTTTCTCATGATATTTACAGTTGAATGAAATAGGGGGCCGGGAAGATATTTTGAAAATATCTATTTTGTTCAATCCAGTGATTCACAGTTTGTTTGAAGAGATGACAAGTGCTTTCCAGAGTTGATAGCAAGTTCCATTTCCAGTTTGAAGGCAGATGATTCATCCTATGAGTAGATGAGAGAAAGACAAGTGTCACTTTGTAATGCGTCCTGAATAGCCTCTTTGCCTTCTTATTCTAAATTGGGAGGGGGGTCAATGGTTCCAATTTTGGAAGAACTCTGATCTAGGTTCTAGATTCTAGGTAAACATCCATTGAATGGTTCCAGGTTTGTGGTGATTCCAGCAGGGGGTTCTCCAAGAGAAGGGTCCAAATGAAATTCCATTTTGGTTCATGATTGTCTAAGTGTAATGGTTTCCATTCTTCATTTTATGTCATAGATCTAATACAAGTATTTGTAAATTTGATTGCAAATTGAAGTACATGTAAGGCATGTATGGTTTTCAGAGAATTGTCTTCATTGTATTGAGTTTCAATTTTAGTATGAATTCAATGTTCAAGGGATATTGAGTTTGTCTTCTCCAAGGGAGAATGTATCTGTGTGTATTTGGATATCCTTCAAGGAAGGATTGTAAAATCCTTAAATGCAGATTGGAAATTAATCAGTACTATGAATTTGTATGATTCTTCATATTGAGTGATGGAGATGTGTTAATGTAAGGCATTAATGCAGTAATATTAATCAATGAAACATGGTTTGGAATTTGGGTTTATATCTATTGGTTTTGACTCCATGCCTGGATTGAAGGCACTGAACTTTACCGTTAGAAGTCATTTGCCAAACAAGCATCAATTTAATCAATTAACTTTCCCTTTCTGTTGATGAGTTTGAAAGATAGATTGAACATATGGGTAGGCTTCCCATATCAAAGGTTCATCTCAGTTATGAATCCTGTTGCAGGACCTATTTATTCTATTTAATCCATTAGTGAAACCTGCTTATTAGGTGTTTGTATTAGTTCATATCAATTTGCATAAGCAGAGAAGTAAGGTACACCTGCTTGGGTCTGTGGAGCCCGAAGTGAAGAAGGATTTCATCCTTGTCAATTAGCATTTCTCTTGCCAGGAAAAGAGCATCAAAAGGGATAGATCAGGTTATGGTCTAGTTATTTACCCATGCAAGAAAAATAGCTAACATAACTGACCATGCTAGGCATGACCGAGGAACACAATTACTATCAAGTATTGGTAAACCAATGTCTTCAGTTACTGAGTATTCTTGAGAGATCAAGAAACCAGTCTCTCAAACCGAGCAAGAACTCCACCAAACCAAGATCAAAACTAACAATCTACCTTCAAAGAAAAACATATTTTTGGTTGATACAGGGTTGCCAAGAATCCTAGGATGCTCCTGCATAAGACACCCCAGGTAAGAAATATTTTCTCATAAGGAAATTGGGAATGCCTCAAGGGAATTAGAACAAGTATGCCAAATCTATTCTTCACCCATATCTCCCCTTGTCCTTCATCCCAAGTAGTCTTCACTTCATTCACTTTCTCATGCAGAAATTCCTTCTATCTTCCACTTTGTTTATCCCTTCAGTCAGCAACTGATAGTAATCGACTATGACCACTATTAACCACCTCAGTGCCTCAATAAGGTTCATCCCTTCCAGACTCCTCAATCAACTTAGTATCATCTGCATCTTCCTATGTCATAAATGTCACCATCTACTACACCATCTTTGCCAGCAAAACCATCTATCTCTTAATCTCAAAAAACTCTTTAGAGATATTATTCTCCTTCTCCTTCAAACTAGACTTAACAGGAATAGGTTCATCAACCCTCTGCTCCTAAGGTTTATCATAAGGACAACACCTGATAACTCCACATCCCTTAACCCATGTCTCATGTAAAGGTATTAGCTCAAGTTGAGCTCCTTCATGCCTAACCACATAGGTATTAGTATGACCATCAAACAAAACATTCATATCAAACTACCAGGGTCTACCGAGCAATAGATGACAAGCAACCATAGGCAATACATCACACAATATCTCATCATGGTAAGATCCAATCTCAAACTTAACAAAGAATTTTTCTTCAACTCTAACCTTAGAAACATCTTGTATCCAACTAATCTGATAAGGATTAGGATGTTTCCTTCTTTCCAAATTCAATTTACTAACCATTTCATCTGAAAAAAAGTTCTCAGAACTGCCACCATCAACTATGACATTACATACCTTATCCTTGCACTTAGATATGGTCCTAAACAAATTTCTCCATTGCACCAGTTCATGAACACATGAAACTAATCTCATAGTGACAAGACATTCACCTTTCTCAGGAACATTCTCAATGTCTTCTTCAACAACTAATGCAACTCTTTTCTTAGGACACTGCCAACTTCTATGACCAGCTTCACCATAGTTATAACAAGTGCCAGTGAACTCATTCTTCCACCTTCCTCTCTATCCAGCATTCTTAGTAACTTCACCACTGCTAGATCCCACATTAGGCTTAGGATTCTCTGTCACATTACTCTCAGCAACTATCTCACCAATTTTACCACCTCGGTTCCTATTGTTCTATTTTCTTTCATACTTCCTATTTAGCTTCTCTTCAATCTTCAATGTCATCTGATAAACATCACCGATTGTTGTCATTCACAAAGTGAGTAACTCTTCCTGAATACTAGGTCTCAAACCATAGACATACCTAGCAACCTTCTCCTTATCAGCTTTAGAATGACCAGTCCTAATCAGGATTATATAAAACTCCTTAGTATACTCCTATACTGATTTGTTAGTCTGCTTCAAAGCTTGCATCTCCTCAAACATTTCCAATTCATAATCCACCAGAATGAATTTCTCCTTCAACTTGTCAACCATTTGGTTCCACTTAGTGATCTTCTCTTTTCCTCTTCTAGCTCTTTCCAACTGAACTTCTCTCCACTAGATATTTACATGACCTTTCAATTTAGTCTTGGAAAATCTAACCCTATCAGGATCTTCTATTTCTTCATACTCAAAGTATTCATCAATCTCATTGATCCAATCAATCAATTCTTCTAGCCTAAGGCTTCTAGAAAATGTAGAAACTTCAATCTTAGGTCTCTTTCCAATCTTAGACATAGCTTTCAGAATGCGATTCTCCTCAGAATCTCTAGCTTCTTTGATAGCTTCTTCAAAATGATCTTCCTCAGATTCATCATCACTATCCTCTTTCAAAGTAGCCTTCTTCTTTCTCAACTCCTCTTATAGGTCTTGCACTTGTTTCTGCAAAGCCCTAAAATCATCAAGACAAAATTCTCTAGTAGCTTCTTCTTCCTCGAGGATCTCATGATTTCTCCTTAGAGGCATCTTCAAATCAAGATCTAGATACACAAGATCCACTCGACTCCAACAAGAATAAACTTTTCTCAAATAGGAACAAACTTAACTCTAATACCACCTAATGTAGTCAAGCTTGGTGGATCCAATTAAGGACTGACCAATGATACCACCTAATGTAATCAAGCTTGGTGGATCTAATTAAGGATTGACCAACCTTGCATCCAAATCAATATGCAATGAAAATACACAATACAAACAGTAGATCTGATATGAAATAGAAGTCTTTATTCATGAAAACATCGATTACATGCAATGTGTCAGGTTGTAAGGCCTTCCCAGCTATGACCAATTACAATGCAAGTAATAGTCTACAAGATCTCACAGGATCTAAATCTTTTCCCCAACATTAGAATCTAGCTAGTCCAGGTCTGCAATAGGAAACACACTGGTAGGCACCTAGGAAAGATCTAAATGTGTACTCAAAATTCCAAGAAATCTTCTTGCTCCTAAGATCGCGGGCTACTAACCTTCCTTCCAACCCTCTCCCCCTAAACAACTACCCAAGCATTCTATAAATACTAAATCCCAACCACAAGTCAGCTAATGAAACAATAAACCCCTACAAACAAATATTAAATGCCAAAACATCAGTCAGCTCTCACATAGCCTTACAAAGTAAATAAACTCTCAAAGATGGCCCCAATGGTCACCAAATCCCCATAGAATAATGAAACTCACCAGATCTAGGTCCCCACACATCCAACAGTTAATCCATAACATGAGTGTGACCCAAATTAAATGCACCAGTCGGCCAAGACAATCTATCAAAAACCATCCAGTCGGTAAGCAAGAACACCGAGCAACAAAAGAGATAACTAAGCACCAATCAACTGACCATGCTAGGCATGACCAAGGAACATAGTTACTACCAAGCACCAGTAAACCAACACCTTCAGTTACTGAGCATTCTTTAGAGACCGATCACCTCGGTAACCACATAAATCGAGCAACTATTCTCTCAAACCAAGCAAGAACTCCACCAAACCAAGATCAAATCTAAAAATCTACCTTCAAAGACAAACATAGTTTTGGTTGATAAAGGATTGCCAAGAATCCTAGGATGCTCCTGCATCAATCAGATTGACAACATGTGAGCAAGAATGAAAGCACCAGAAGGTACCTCAGATGCTAAGGAGACTATTAGTCAGACTAAGGATCATATTGAATCACCTAAGAATGAGTGCAAACTACTAGAATGTACTTGTTATGCATGTAACAAGCATGGACATATAGCAAGTAATTTCACAGAGGTAAGACCTTTTAATGGTTATTGTTATTCATGCAATAAATTTGGTCATAGAGCTATGAATTGCAAGACAAGTCAGAAGAACAGGACTCAGTATAATCAAAGAAATCAGATTCAGTCAAATGAAAGAAGTTCTTAGAATGTTACATGTTAGATATGTAACTATAATGGTCACTAAGCTAGACAATGAAAAATGGTGTCTCATGTCAATGTGCCAAGGAATATGAGGCATCCAGTCATTTTTCACTCTTGTAACAAGGCTGGACACATCTCAAAGTTTTGTAGATCAAGGACACAAGGTTAGGAAAGCCCTAAAAGGCCCAAAGAACCAGTTTTGGATCCTGAAGGAGAAGTTAATTTTGTGAAAGCTTCAGAGGATGCAAGATTGATTTGGTTAGAAACAAAGAAGGTCAAGATTGATGAGTATGTATTGGATGCATCCATAGTGGATGCACCCTCTACATCTAGATTGATGGCCCTCAGGGTCATAGGGGGAGATAATTTATCTCTAGACCCCTGCGTGGTTGGTATAGTCACTCTCAGAGTATGCACCTTTGGACTTAATCTTTTGGAGACTAGAGGAACCTTTGTGCAAGAGCGCACTAGCTAATTGTTTGTAGAATAAAAGATAGGAACTTCCTAGTGACAACCTGGTTTATGCGACAAGCATTAATGGAAGAATTTCTACTTTAAAGTACATAGAAGATAGAAGATCTCTCATTTCATTCATATTGAGAGTGATTGGAGAGAAAAAGAGCCCTAGTAGTTGATTGAGAAGAATTGTAGTTTGATTCATCAAGTGACTTGTTGTGCAATTGATTGGTTGCAGAAACCCTAGTTCATCGCATTGATTCATAATCTCTTGGAAACCTTTGAGAAAGCATTATACAAGTAAGTGATGGCTACTCCTATAGTATTTGATGTTATAGAGAAGAAAAGATATGTGTTTAAGAGGCATCAATTTAAATCAACACTAGATGACCTAGAAGGGGCATTCTCCCACACACCTATGGCCATTATGCATGTCGAGGACACTAGGGCATACATCTACTATAAGAAAGAACTGGTAGGATTGGACAGATTAAGGGCATACATGGAAACTATGTTAAAAATAAACAAAACCTTCATGGATGAGTATGCATGGTGGGATAATCACCCTATATTAGAGTATGCTACGACATATGAGTTTTATGAATCAGAATGGATCAAGATTCTTCTGAGCAGAGTTCATGATGACCTATTTTGGATAAGAGAAGTGTTGGTTAGAATTACTAGTGACCTAATTAATGAGATGATAGGCCTCCCAAGGATAGGCATTGTCCTTCCAGGGGGAAAAGATGTGAGAAATATTGTTGAATAGACTTACAAATCAAGGAGTGATAGATGCGGAATGACCATAGAGCCTATTGAGGAAGATGACATCAAATTGATATCCATGATACTTGGATATAGATTTCGACACACTAGCAGGGTAAATAGTGTGTCTATGACCGCAATTCTTGCAGCCATAAGAATTTTAAATGAGAATGGATAATTCAACTTGTGTGAAATCTTGCATGCATAGCTAATTGATAACATCAAGGAAATCAAGCATGACAAGACCAAGATATTCAGATTTGGGTCTTTGATCATTTATATGTACTTCCATATTATTGAAAAGGTGTTAGATTCATACCTTGATAGGACTATTCCTACTATGCCATAGACATCCTTCAAGGAATCTATTGAGAGAACTCTAAGAGACTACATGACATTGGAGTTGAAAACATTCAAGGCTAAGATGCAGATGAGGTACAAAATTCTAGAAAAGATAGTTGAAAAGTACAAGGATACTATTTGTTTTATGGTTGAGACTGACACAACATGCATGGAGGTTGTTGAACCAAGGACAAAGTGGATTCATCCACTTGGATATGAATTTGATAAAAAATTCTTAGAAGCATATGTGCAAGTATTTCTTTTAGCCCCTAAAGACCCTAATGAGCCAAGATGGGGAACCTATGAAGAGAAAACAAAAGAAGTTGATGTAGTCTTGAACAGTGTAACAACTAAAAGGAAGGTTTCCAAGGTTACCCTAGAAATCTTGAGAATTCATGGAGTGTCTCAAGAAGACCTTGACAAAGAAAGGGAACAAAAGATTGCTTTGGAATTAGAGAGTGTAGATGCAACAAAGGCAAAATCAAATGATCCTAAGTTGAAGAAGGTGAAGATAGAAAAATATGATGAACAGAAGGGTAAAATTGATGTTACTCCTTTTGCACCCAAGGAATCCATTGACCTTACTACTCCTCCTGAGTATAAGGCAATGCTAAAAAAGAAGAAAGAGATCAACATTGGTCATACATTCGTGAGAGTAACTAGGAATAGAAGAAACACTCAAGCACCTCCTGAAGTAAGTTTGAAACCTAGTCTAAGTGTGTTAAGCACAAGAATCATTGATGAAGGCAGAATTGATCAAGTGGGAAAGTTTTATGAGAAATACAATGAGATAGACAAATCAGAGATACATGGAATGATAGTCAAACATATATTGAAGTTCAAGAAGACAGTCTTGGAACTAAAGACCATGATTCCTGATAATGTGTGGAACATCATAGAATTCCAAAAGAGATAGGCCATTAAAGAAGATCTAAGGATAAGAGAGAAGATTTTAGATGAAAATCTTCATATATGCGAGCTAGAAGAGAAAAATTTATTGTTAGATCTGGTGAAGCCTCACCTAAGGACCAAGACAAGAACATTGAATATAATGGATAGAAACTTTGATTTAGTTCCCAAGGAAATAGAGAAAGCCTTTGAGAAGGTCTTTATGAATAGGCACATGTATCCCCCTACTATGCCCATAGTTTAGGTACCCTAAAAAAAAGTCAAGATGGTGGAGCCCACTAATGCATCAGTGATAGGTCCTCAGGGCTCAACACCTATAGTTGAAACACAAACAAAGGCAGATAAGTCTGTGCCCATGACAGAGTCACTAATGGATAGCACCATTATCATTGATAATGTAGAGATAGCCATGGCGGCCACTGACACTGAGTTGGAAAAGTTTGAAGAGGCATTTGTAAGAACTCAAGAGGCATAAAAATTATGTAGTAACACTCCTCCTACTCATTAAGAAGAAATATTGATTGAGGATATAACAAATGAGAAAGAAGAAGAAAAGATGGAAGAAAAGAAAAAGAAGTTGAAAAAAAAAAGGAAGAAGAAGAGGTAAAAGGAAGTGAGAAAAAAGATGAAAAATTAGTTGAACTAATCAAGGTAAAACAAGAAGTGATGGATAGCACTCCCATCACTCCCTCAGCAACATTGTTGTCAATTTTGACACTTGACACAACTAGTTTGGATTCATGGGGAGAAGAAGACCTGATTAAGTTTAGCATCTTAGCTATGGAAAAGGCCAAGGAGAAACAAGTGATGAGGAATCCCCTCCTTGTAGAGTCAGTGAACATCTTGAATAGTTTGTTACCAGTAGACAAGAAAGTGTCCAAGGTACACTTTGTTGATGATGTCATCTCAATGATTTCATAGTTCAAGAATAGTTTCTCTAGCCTAGAAGAATCTTCATCCTTAGTTGTAGAAGAGAAGTACTTGAAGAAGAGATTAAGTGAATTGGTTAGTAACTATGCACTTGACCTAAGCTCACTAAAGTCTAGACAAGCATCTTTGAAGGAGTTTGCAGCAAGAGGAAGAAAAATCATTGCTGACTGTATGAACCAGGACAAGCTAATTGGTGATCTATACAAGAAGATTCAAGAGGTTGAAGCTATGATAGAAAGCATAAGGAAATTAGTGGAAGATCCATCATTTGATGCGAACATGTGTAATAATGTCTACCAAGGATAGTTAGACAAGATTGAGAAGGTAGAAAAAGAGATGACCAAGATAAGGGCTAAGCACACTCAGCTAAGAAATGCTCTTGCATCCTCATTAGACATACTTAATCAGAATATCAAGGAGATTGATGCCACCATGGTGACATATGATCAAGGTCCTAGCATAGATTTGGATAATATGGAGAAGCTACAGTATGCATTATGCACCCATCTACAAATTGTAAATTCTCTGATCACATTTTGGAAGAAGGAGATCCAAAATCTGTAGATAGCATATCTGGATGTTCTCTCACAGTAAGTTTTTGTACATATAGTTTTGAAGCACCTTTTTCATTAATGTTAAAGGGGGAGTATGTGTAGAATATTGGTTATAAATATGTATAAGGAGATATAAGATAGAGATTATGTATAAGGGAGATATAAGACAAAAGTTTTTTATATTAAGGAACAGTTAGCAACTTGGCCATATTCCTTTGTTTCCATCAATGAAAAAGGGGGAGATTGTTGGAAAGTTGAATATACTAGTGTATATGATTTGGTATAGTGTTTTCATTATGGCAACAAAGTCATATAATAGTTTGGAGTCAGCGCACTTGATGAGAAGATCATAAATCGGCTAAGTATTGAAGACTGGACAGTATACAGAGTACCTGAAGCTTAGAGCATTAGCGCACATGCGTATGACTAAGTTATAGTGTGTGCCTTGGAAGTTAAGTTGGGTAGACTATATTCATGTTTATTCTATGAGCACATAATTAGATATGTAAGTATGTGAAAGATACAGACAGTTGAAGTTACATAGTCAGTGTGTGCCAGAGAAGAACAGAGTAAGCAGCCGACTATTAGCATTTGGAGTTGCAATTATATTCTAATGATGTAAAGGCTATGTGCCTATTGTAATTATTTTTTTGACATATAAATATGTTTGATTGTAAACACGCTTGATCCAATTCATTTGGAAGCATTATATGTAATAGGTTTAAGGGCTGACCTAGTTGTTTGTTTTGTATGCGCATATAAATATGAGATGCACCCATTGTAATTGATATGGAAGTTGATATAGAGTTGTGATAAGTAGAGAAGAAGTGTGCAAAGAGACTATAAGATTTATTATAGCTTTGCAAGAGGTCAAAGCATTAGTGCATCAAAGGAAATAATCAGACAAGCAATGTCACAGTGACAGTTCATCCAGCAGATATAGTGTGTATTTGAGATCAGAAGGTTGTAGCCTTCACCACTTTAGCAGTGACCTCTAGGATAGTGCATCCATACCCCTAATAGGGTTCATTTTAAAATACTCCTAACAGGTTCTGACCCTTGACAAGGTCTACTATACTAAACATATTGTAAAGCAACTCCTAACAAGGTTAAGGATCTTCTAACAAGGATCATAATACACTAGTGCAGAATATTAGTGGGTGTCAATTCCCACTAGGGTTTTTAACTATTTGGGTTTCCCCATAACCATATTGGTGTTATGTGTTGATTTCATGTTTCATGTTTATGTGGATGTTCATTTTAGTACTGAAGCATTTAAGTTTAGTTTAAAGATTAAGTGATAAGACAAAATACAGTGAACACTGATTCACCCCCCCCTCCTCTCAGTGTTCCCATTCCTAACACATTTCACCTTCATCTTCTCTATATCTTTATAATTCTTTCCACCAAAGAGAAGCATGTCCTTTTAACTTAGTCTATGTCAATCTCACTTGAAGAGGATCTTCAATTTCTTCAAGCTCAAAGAAATCTTCTAATTCACCAATCGAGTCGATCAAGTTCTTAGGTTTCAAATTACCAAAGAAAGTAGAAACTTCCATTCGGTAACTATTACTTAACCAAGCTCTAGATCTATGCAACCAACTAGTTCTATCTTCACTAGATCTGTTCCTCCAGTCATCACCACTAGATCCAGTAGCTTATAAGTCTTCAGCATCTTCCTCATAACCATCCTCAATACCAACATTCTGAGGTACACAATCATAGTTATCATGATCTCAATGACCATGTCATTCTTCATGAACTCCATCTCAGATCTAAAATCATATTTCACCTTCTCTATAATCCTAGATTCCATAGTATCATAGAGATCTGCAATCACCCTAGGGTCCAATATTCTCAGAGGCATCCTTAAAGATAAGAAAACCCTCTACAACAAAAACCCTACATCGACCACCTTGTGACAACCTCCAAGTTGTATGCAAGTCAAATCAGCCTACCACCTTGCATGAAAAACTAGGTCAAGATTTTACAAGTTCGGTGCCACGGATCTGCAACTCAAATTATATAATTTCTTCACCAACAAGACCAACCTCACAAGATCAGCCTCGCTAGGTCAACCTTCACACAACAAGATCAACTCAGCTCTAATACCACCTGACACAGTCAAGGATGGAGGATCCAATGAAGGACAGTCCAACCTTGTAGCCAATCAACAACACAATGGAATAACACAACACAAGAAAATGTTTCAATTCAATTTCCATTAACATGCCCAATTGTAAGGCCTTCCAGGTTAGGGCCAATTAAAAACAAAAATAGTTCTACAAGATCCAATCCAACTCTATCTAGTCCAGTTCTGAGACAAATCAATAACTAATGGAAACCCTAAGGAAGATCTGAACTTGTGCTCATAAGCCACCAAGAAATCTCTTTGTCTCCAAGCATACAAACCACTAGCTCTACTATTACAAACTATCAGATAAGAATTTGATCTGCTAGATCTCATAGGATCCAAGATCTTTTCCACCACTTCATTCTTCTAGTTCTTTACCACTGTTGTCTCAGATCTTTCAATCTATCCCTAAAAAACTACCCAAACACTCCATAAATACTAACCTTTAGCCACAAGTCGGCTGGAAGAAATAATTAACTCCTACAAAAAAATATTAAATGCAATACAAGTCAGCTCACAAATAGCCTTACAATTATTTAATTGTCCATGTTGGCCTCAGATCTACATAGGAGAATGCAACAAAAGATACTAGTAATAAATGCACCAAGTCAGCCAACCAAATCTCCAAGAACTCTAGTTGGTAAACCAGAACTACCAAGCACCAGAGAAACAACCGAGCACCAGTGAAATAGCTGACCAAGCTAAGCAACATCAAGAAACATAGGCATTATTGAGCATCATTTCCACTAAGTATAAGAAGTCTCATTGAGTTCCTTCAATGACCGAGCCTCCTTCAATAATTGAGACCGTTGTTTAAAGCTATAACTGAGTACCACAGAACCAAAATAGCCCACCACCATGCAGATTCACTGAGTACCCTAGAATGCCCCTACATCACAAGTGATGTTTTAAGAGTAGTATGAAGAACTTGAGGGTTTTCATTTATGGAAACACATCTGATATGATGATCACATGAAGTTAAGTATATTTTTTGAGATACAGTCTTCAAAATGATTAAGTATGGAAATAGATTTATAGAGTACAATAGTAGTGTTTTCGACATTGAAGACAGTATATGATATATGATGATTTACGAGCTTAGAGGAAGATATTTTGGGATGTGTATGACCTAAAATTAAGGTCTCTTATATTTTAATATTGTTATCAAAAAGTTATAGTGATACAAAGACATGCGAAGATAGGAATAGTGAAACAAAGCATATGAACAGTCACGATGATTAAGGGAATATAATATGGAATCGTAACGTGCTAAGATAGATAAAGATTATGGATTATTGACACTTTGGTAATACAAGATCACAAACTTGGTATTTACTCTTTGCATTATTAATTATTCTATTTTGTATTGTATTTGAGAGCTGACTGAATGATAGAATACATATAAAATGAAGAACTTTTTGTGGAGTGAAGAGTGTAGACCAAAATATTGAGATATCAGTGAAGATTGATGGCATATATGAGATCATAGGTTGAAAAAGGTTATTGATAACTACAATTGGAACTATCAAAGTATAGTAGATGCTTGTTTTGTTCATCCTTGAAAACACTTTGTAATCAAAGTATTGATTGTAAGAGTTGTAAGCTCAGTATACCTTTAACAAGGTTTTGTATACCTTTAATAGGATTGATATTCCTTTAACAAGGAAATGTACTATGTAATACTCAGTTTCTAACATGGCTAGATCTCCTAAAAGGGACATTATACTTTAGTGCATAATTTTGGGTACCATCCCCGCCGAGGTTTTCCCTTGGCTAGGGTTTCCTCGAAAATAAATAATGGTGTTATGAGTTGTGTGTTATTTTCTTATGTACTTTTCTTTTCTACAATCTTATGGTTTTTTTACAATTGGTTTAAGTTCAAGTTGAAGTGTTGTAATATTGATTCATCCCCCCTCTCAGTATTACTCAATCCTAATAGGTATAATAATCAATAATGGACACATCATCCATATAGGAATGATATTGGATAAACCATGAAATGATGGTTAAAATATCTCCTATGCCACTATGGGGGATAAGACATGCTCAAACCTATAGTTCAATAAAAATGATGTTTGGTACTTGCTCACTAAAATACACATACATTAAGTGTAGTTTCTCACAATATAAATACCCAAAGAAAGAATAAATAGTAAAAGTATAATTAATGAAATAGTGACACCCTAGTAATGCAATCAGTCATAGGTTTTAGAATGTCACAACACTAGTCATTCCATATTTAATCCTCAATGTACATAATAATATAAATTAAATATTAAAATAATAATTTTATAGAAATATGAGTATATAATAGTCAAAACTTTAAATACATATCCATCAACATGATAAAGTATAATATCACTGAATATCTGAGATAACATTAAGATAACATATACATTGATCCCCAATGTACAAAACATCTAAAGATTACAAACAACCATAATCTAGTAACCAATGTCACATACATTCATGAAACCATCAAATCACAGCATAAGTCATATAACCTAGATACCATCATAACCTCAATAGTAATCTCATAAATGAGCACAAGAATGAACTAAACTAGGTGTATCTCACAATGCTAGCATAAAATCATAACATGAGACTAACCACCAAATCACATAGAGGAATCAACCTCATGACCAAATAACTAGGAACACAATGAGTCCACATACTCATTGTTGGTTTGCTCAAATTTTGGAGAAATTTGAAGTGCGCATGTAAAAATATTTTTAAGGTGTAAGAGGACACCCCTAAAAGATTACTTTAAAGAGCCTAGTTTGAGAGCCAGTAATTTTGTTTCCTAGTGATTATCATGAGAGGTATCTTGGGGAATGTATTTACCTCATATCATCAATAATTAATAAAATTTTGTATCCTTCCACATCCAGTTTGGACAAGTTTTTGAAGCACTTGGTTTGAGATGTTTACAAAGGTTCACAGTTTTCCTAGTTTTAGAATATTCCAAGTAGCCTTCTTTGGAGGCTTGTATTTCACACCTAAATCATTTTCATGGAAAAATTATCATGCCCTTGCATTTAAAACATAACAGATAGTCCTCATGTTTGTTTTGAGATCCCATTGATTTCATTTTCTAGGTTTTCCAAGTCAAACTTGAATACACTTTATTCAGAATGATAGTGTGCATGGAGTTGCATCTTCAGAATGACCATTTTTTTAGTGTTATAATTCTTGATCTATTAATTATCTGGAGATGGCATTATTTCCCTATATTTTTATTATCTTAGAGTACTTATGTGAAAAATATCAAGATCTCGGGAGGTCGTCTGATTTTTTTACCAAGCCCATTCCATTTGCAATTCATAGTGTTTTACATGTGCATGTTTAGAATGATTTAAAAATGGTCAACTTTGACCATCAATATCTTGTAAATTTGGTGGAATTGGGAAAATCCTTTTCACACACATGTCCTTGTATGTCAATGGATAAATCCTCTTAGTGGCAAGTTCCTAGAGAGTCATTTTCTATTTTATCAAGAGGCATATGGATAGGATTTCAGAATGATTCAAGTTTGCATAATCGTAGAAACAATAAAACATGTAACTTTGATGAATAATATTTTTCACTTGATTGATCTATTCATGGTGGACTTGTTGGTTCCTAAAAACATAGATTGGAAATCCAAGAGTTTTCCACTCTTGAAGACTTCTCAATCAACTTTGGCCAATGAACGAGACTAATCACATTATCAAATTCCCCTACACTTTAGGCTTCACTAAATCAAGGTGGGTAAACCTCTCCCTCAAACCCAATATGTTGGTTGGAGGCTTCTGTATAGAGGATTTTTTCTAACCTATTCAAGATGGCAATGACTCTTGCAGGTTGGAAAACTGTGAGCACTTATAAATTTTTTGAAAAGAATACTTCGTATAGTTGAAATTACTTTGAAAAGATTTTTTGTTGTATAAATAATTTATGAGATGTAAATATAATTCTTGATTATAATTTCTCTAAAGACACTTGATTAAATTACCTTAGATCAATATCAGACTAGTGACTTTATCACTTGTTGATTCTTATCAATTCAATAAATGGACCCTATGTATAACCCTATGAGACAGTTTTAATAACTTACTCTTACAGAAATCCCATCACTTCAAAGGCATCTATATTTATTAATAATTAAAATTTTCTATTACAGTTAGTCTTATGTATTTTAAATTCCTCACGAAATACCAATATGACATAATGAAGCCTTGACAACCAATCTTCAATCTGATGATCAAACTAAAGTTTAATTCAAATTATAATAACATAAGACAACACATTGAAGTATCCAAATGAAAGAGATTATTACAAATAACTGATAAATTAAATGAAAAGATAGATACTAAAAGAGATGAAGAAACAAATGACCTTGTATTAAAATAAGTATAATATAATCCAACTAGTTACATAATGTATCATTGTATTTCTCTAATAGTGTATCTTCAAGAGACAAATCCTATAATGTAAAAAATGATGTAACTATGTATGTGTATCTTGTTCTTCATTGTTTTGAAAATGATCCCCTCTAGATAAATGAGGGTTCAGTTTAAAATGAAAGGGCATATCCTTTCACTAAGAGACACAACTAATCATAATTGACTACTTCACAAATTGAAAGAAAAAATCTCCTGGAGACAACAATTTGGAAATAATGTAGAGACAAGGGCTAATCACCTAGAATATCACCACATTTCTTGATATTATCAAGGTATCTCTTAGAGGTATAATTTCTTGCATCATGAATAGTGTCCCTAACCATGATCTCTAGTGTGACAAACTTTTCCATCTATGCAGTGGCCTCTTTCAACTCTAATCCATCAATCCAGGCAACATCAAGGGTAGTGGTGAGAATATTCTGGCATTCTCCCATCCATTGGTCTTTGTCCTAAAGATCTCTTTCTAATCCATAAATTTTGGCATTACCTTCATGATTGCATCCCTAAATTCTTCATCCTCCTCTTCTATTTTTTCAACAAATTTACCATGTTTTGTCATTACTTTATTGATCTTTTGTATTTCTTTTGCATCTTCTCCCTCAGAGTTTTTTCATGCAGTTTTACACTCATTTTATTTTTTATCCTATTATGGGCCACAAAATTATCCATATTTCTTCTATATGCTTCCCATAGATTCTACAAATTAATCTTTAACTTTTCAAACCTTTTGTTCAATAGAAAGGTAGCAATATCATTCCTCACACTGCATTTTCTTGATCGATTTCTAGTTTTCCTTTTGGAATTCATCATCATTTTTCTTCCATTTTTTATTATCTAGCGAGGGCCATAGGGGAACATGTTTTCCACTTAGCTTAAGGCTCTCTTCATATATTGATTTGTATTGATCCCTTTCCCTTACTACTTTGAGCATTTGTTGTTTGTTGAATTTAAACACATCCACAACTATGTTATGAGAGACTATAGAATCAATTTCTCCCACTTTTAAATTTGTCATATGTCCAAAATATTTATCCACATGAATGATCTTAGGTATTTTTTAGGTTGGTACAGGGCCCATAGAAATAATTTCTCTTCATCTTGATCAAATCTTGAGCTGACGAAAACATCATTAACACCTTCAATATCCAACTTGAAATCTTTATTTTATGAATGAATAAAACTATCAAAAATGAACTATGCACTAAGATCCCAGCTAGGAAAAATAGTTACACCCACCTCTATCAACAACTTTCTACCCTTTTGTGGATTCATGGTAGAAACCCTGACTTATATATCATCCCTAGGTTTTCTCAATTACTCAACCTCATTCTTTGGGGTTATGCTAGGGATAGATTCCCTAAGTTTCTTTCCTTTGAAATTATACAAAAAATACTTAAATTCCTTGGATTTTACAAAAAACATCATCTAAGACAAAAGAAGAATATTGATCCAATCTAATATCTTTATGCACTTCCAATTTAGTGAGAATTTCCTCATCTTTACATGGCTCTTCTTCAATATCCTTTTCTTGTAGTTTGGAAATGGCCTCTATGTCATCTAGCTCATTTTTTGTTGTTTCCTTTTCTGACTCCATCTATTGCAATTGCTACACCTTTTCATCCAACTCCTTGTTATATTTTTTAATAACCTCATGGGCATCATCATCCTCGAGATTCCTAAATATATCTTTTGTTTCTACTACTTCATGAAAGTAATCTCCTAGGCTTTTCTTCTTCTTAGAGGAATGGATATAGCCTTCTACATCATAGTTTTTCCTTGGGAAATTCTCAAATATGTTGAAAAATTCCATCAATTTCTTCTCAATGACCTCATATTCCTTGGTAGAAACAATGGTGAAGTCACCAAAGCTAAGTGTTCCTGGTAAGAAAGTTTTCTTATGAAAATCTCCAAAGTGCTTAGCATTTGAATACATAGCTATCTTACAATCTCCAAATAAGCTATCTTATCTAGAACAAACTTTGGTAGCATGTACGGGGTTCCCTCATTCTCATGGATCCTGAAACATGTGAAATCATGGTATACATACCAATCTCCCCAATTGTGGTTTATAATTTTTCTTTTATCAAAATCCTTTGGCCTCATTTAAACTTTAATTTCATTAAACATAGATCTATCATGAGGAAACCAATACATCTGATACATTGTCTTAACAATCCAGTCTTTAAATATTTTGAAATTTGATCTCATGTACCTTGAATCCCACAAATAATTCCATAATTTTACTAGTTGTTCTTCCCCTTATCATGCCCACAAAACAACACAAAATACATCAACATAAATTAATATTTGAATTTAGGGCATTCATTATCCCTAAGGTTCAAAAAACCTTCATGGAGATTTTCCACTAGAAAAGAAGCATAATTGAAAGGTTTGGGTTCATACATTTGAATGTCTGAAGCTAGAACCATAGGACTATTACTCATGAGATCGGGAACTTCTAACCCACCTAGATGTCCACAAGACATATATGTATACTACAAGTAATGTCTAAACATATTCAAATTGAAAGCTTGCCCATCTTGTGTTGTAATTGTTCTTGGTGTGTTGTTATGGACAACTAATCTCCAACTAGTGTATGTGGTGTCCATCCTAAAAAAATCATCTTCCAATTCCACAAATGACAAAGGTTTATTGCAGCTAGGATCTAGGTTAAACACTTCATTCAAGGTGTCCACAAAAAATTTCATAAACATATCTCGTCTTGAATCCTTGATGCATCTCTCAACTGGATCATAATTTTTGACTAAAATCTCCAAAATTTTTAAATTCAAAAAGAAATTTGGGACAATTAACTTACCCAAAATTTTCATCCATGGGTTACATAATGACACCTCCTTGTTACTCCTTAAGTAATGAAAAAGGAAGAGTTCATACCCTCTTACCCTAGTCCATACATCTCCAACCTCGATTTTATCCTCCAACTGATCTCTTGATGGAAAATATTAGGCAGACCATCTCGATTTAGGGCCTAGAGCCTCCATTTGGTCAATCATATCCTAATTTAGCTTCCTAAATGGACCACTTTCCTCTTTTCTCATCTTCTTTTCCTTATACCCCATTTTTTTTGTTTTCCTTTTCTTTCCTTATGAACTAGACGCTTCCATCTCTTTGATTGTGATCTATCCCCTATTTCTCACAGACTCAATTTGTTTTTTGCCAAAAAATGTTTTGAACAACCTCAATTATATGATGAATGCATTTAAGTGAAAATTCACAATGATAAACACTTCATAAATTTTCTTCGTGTGAATTTATGGATCTACCTGATGCCAACATTTAATGGAAATCCCTTTTCTTTAGTTTTAAATTTTGAACTGATACGACAATGGTTCCCCATTAGCATAGGATTCCCCTATAGTTTAATCACTGTAGGATATCTTGATAATGTCATTGAGGATCGACGCAACTATTTCATACCTTCTCTAATAATTTTGACTACTCTGATGGGATCCATCAGTATTGGTTTTTCCGATATCAATTTCTCTTTCTTAGAAAACTAAGTGTTACTCTTCAATCAACATAGATCCTACTGATGTGTTCATCGGGGATCAAAAAGCCTGTTGAAGCACTATACTGAAATAAATTTTCACACCAATGTCACTTATTGGGGTAACTCCTATCAATATCTCTTCAGTGGAAACATTAGTGTATGTTTTTTTGATGAGGTAGCTTATCTTCATTTTGTTCCATTAGGGTGACAACCTCTTCCCTAAGTCGACAATATGTTTACCATTGTTGATGTAGTCATCCTAATAATCCTATCAGGCATCGATGTAGCTCAGAACTTGCTTCAATGATAAGTATTTCTATACTGATAAATCCATCATCATAACTCCTCCTGATGCTTCTTTTTACAATGGTCTTCAAACATCTCATATTTCTATAGGATACACCGATATACTCATCAGGTATTGGGGAAACCCAAAAGTACTCATCCTGATCACTTTATTCATGTTGATGACCTTTATTGCTATGACACCTGCCAATAGACCTTCCTCATATTATCAGAGTATGTCTTACCAATAACCTCATCATTTATCGACAAGAAAAGTTTTCAACTATGTTTCTAGTGTCTTCTTTGCTGATGGGACTCATGAGTGTATTTTATACTGACCCCATGTATTTCATTTGTTTTATTTCCTCTTGTTAGTGTAACTCATGCCAATTTTCTTATCCTCTTATCTCTTCATCAATGCATATTAGCCTAATCATATCCTTCTATTTTGTTGAAGTATCATGATTGGGTTGAATTTTGCCAATGGTGCCAATTTTAACCTATATAGCTTCTTGCCTTTTCATCTACTTACAAATGTTAATTATTTTCTTTGAGGGGTTTAGACAATTCAAAAATGGGTTCCTTTTATATGTATGATATCAATTTTTTTTTCTAATCATCCTGTGATCTATTACATTCTTTATGACTCATAGAAGTGTTTGACAACTTTCTCTCCTCCAACTTGAAAAGACATTTATTCGTCATGTCTGTACTCACTGCTACCTCTACACTGCCCAGAAGATGGTTGGTTTTCAAGATTCAAGTACACATGGATTGTTATTATTGATACTACTTCCTTTTCTTTAGTCTTTCACATGGACAATTCAATAGTAACTATTCTCATGATTTATAAATTAGGGACATCTTGAACAACAAACATGCTAAATAGGAAGAAAAATAAAATTGAGAATTTGAGTTCTAATAGTGGTTCTTTTTGGGGACATATCTTCATAGATGGATATAGTGAGATCTTAGTTATCTCTGGAGACTAGACCAAAAAACCAAAAGGAAACACCATAAGCACTTGAAAAAATAGAAATATTAGACATTTTATTCTAAGAGATATTTCATGTTTCTTCTAAGAGAAGAAATTTTTAAGGTACTAGGCATGCACTAGGAATCATTGGATTTCTCCTTAAGTATCATATAATAAATATTATTTCTCTCCTTTGTCCAAAAAAATATATGGTCCCAACCATAATCCTTCAAAATTTCCATGCTTCCCTTTTTCTTGATCTCTGGCATTCCACTTTAGCACTAAATCTCCAAACTTGAATATTTTGTTGTGTGATTTCTTGTCATGTAAAAAATTCACTTGCTTTTTCTTTATGATATTAATTTATTTATCCTTTCCTTTTTTTTCATCTAATTCTTTCAACTGTGTCATCCTTTCCTCTATGAATTTTAAGTCCTCAAGTTGTTCCTTTGTGACAAATTTGTACACTAGAAGCAAATTTTTCAAAGGTAGTTTGGCCTTCTTCCCATAGACCTGTTAGAAAGTAAAGTCCACCAAGATAACTAAGAGGAGGGGGGGTGAATCAATTATCAGACAAATACAACTCTTTTCTTTATTAACAGATTTCAACCATGTAATCAATGTAAAAAAAAACCGTATAAAGATGAACATACACAACAACACAATAAAACAAGATATGTTAACTAGGGAACCTCTTGATCAGAGAGTAAACCCCAGTGGGAATGATGCCCATAAAAGATGTACTAATATGAAAATTCCTTGTGAGAGGATGGACTCTATTAAGAGCCTTATGAAATACATTTAGTACATATGAGTCCCTATTAGGAGACTTTGAATCCCTATTAAAAGATTCTAACCTTGTTAGGAGTTATGGAAGATAGAAGGACCCTCTGTCCAAACAGCTTCAAGTGAAACATCACTAAACACACTGTCCAACTGATCTTTGTATTACTCAACAAAATAATAACAAATAATTATTGATCTCAGAAACTTATCTTTTCTCCTCTGTCTGTGCCAAACCGCACCAACTACTTCATAAAATCTTAGTACCAGATCTTTGTACTTCGCATATCCTCTTACAACATATATTGCTTGATTCCGCTATTCACTTTCATACCATATCTCATTTTTCTCATATTAAAATTAAGGAAAAAAATCCTTCCTTTATACCACACTCAAATAATTACAAATGAGTTGGCATACAAGGCTTAACCAATTGCAAAATATAAACCTTTACACGTTAAATAATATTTCATAATTACATAGAAACTACCGGCTTACAAACAAAATAATTCTTCACTCGTGTGACCTCTAACCTTGCTATCACATCCACATCACTATCATAGTGTCTTTATCAATTGTACAGCTTTGCATGTCTAGATTCTATCCCAATTAGGAGATATCATCCAGTTTCCACAAGCTGCTTCTTAGGAACACTGTATGAATACTGCTTCCACTGATTTACACATAACTATCATGAATAGTTGAATTTTTGTGTGTGCTCTTGACCATGATCTTAGGACATAATATAAAGTAAGTCCTCAACTCCACATAGCTTGATCTTCAATACTCCACATGCGCTAATTCAAACACTATCTGCTCCTCTACTAATCTCCAGTAGATCACTGCATTGACATCAATGACAACCATAGTCATGAATGAAACATACAACTATTACAAAATGGCTGTCAATACTCCCCCATAGGATATATTAAGCATTCATTCCTAACAAGACCAATTCATATGGAGTAAATCCTATGGATTTATTGATAGCGATTCTATTATCCCACAATTCTATATTTAACTTTGAATCCCATGCTCTTTTATTATTATCTAACATTCTCTTAATTATCTTCAATATGTTCTTATTGCTAGAATCTACCTAACCATTTCCTTGGGGATGATAAGGTGAAGAGTAGGATAAAGTAATACCATAGGATTCACATAAATCAAAATAATATTTTGATATAAAAGACATTCCATTGTCTACTATAAATTTATACAAAACCCAAAACCTAGTTAGGATGTTCTCCATCAAGAATTTGATTACAACCTTACTTGTATCCTACTTGGTTGGTATTTCTTCAACCCATTTGATGAAGTAGTCTATTTCCACCAAGTTCCATCTATGACCCCCACTTGATCTATCAGTAATATCATAAATAAAATTAACACCTTACATCTGAAAAGGATCCTCCATATGTAAAGGTTTGAGAGGTAAAGCTCCATCATATTTCAACTTCCCTAAAATTTTTTGGAATGGCTCACATTTTTTCCTTGAAAACTTCTGGCATGGATCATATTTTCTGACATATGAATGACAATATTTGAAAATTTTATACCAATAATATCCAACATGTAAGATCTTATGTGATTTAGTCTTTTAGAAAAGTGTCCCATGCAAACTCCTATGTGCAACTCTTTGAGGATTGCAGCTTCCTGATACACATCTAAACAAAATAATAAAACACCATCTATATTTTTCCAATACAAGTCTCCTTGGATTAATACATGTGTGTGTGAGTTATGGACCTACAAATCTGCAACATAACACTTCAATAGGACATTGTATCAATTGTTAGATAGATTTAAACCAAATTTAGAGAAATAAACAATTTAAGGCATCCTATTGCTCTCTAGTTAGGACAAGTATGGAAAGGATTAGAGATTTCTCTCAGATCTAACCCAAAATAGTGACAATGCAATGCTAAAATGAGAGATTCAAGATTGATTATGCAAGAATGAAGCTAAAACTAGAAAATGCATCACAATTAGCCATTAGATCATGAATTCTTTTACTATCAACCTAATTGAGATGTTTTCTAATTATCTAAGAGCATATGAAATCAAAATGAAAACATGAATGCATGAATTAACTATCAAACTCAAAGAGTTAGTTCTAAAATCAAAGGAATTGGGACCAATTGAAGATTTGAGAACTTTCTTTTATAGGAATTTTGAGGTTTTGGATGGTTGAGATGCATCTGTGAGGAGTGGTTGAGATGCATCCAAGCTTGATCCATGATCCATGTGACTACGTCTTAATGATTCAAAGTGTATTTGTTGTGTTTTCTAATTTGAGAGGGATTTATTTATTTCCTTTAATTAATTACTCTAGCCATGTATTAAATGGGATTAATTTAATTAATTGGGCATAGAGGTAATTAACTTGATTTTTCTTGATACCTTGATGATAAATGCTTGAATTGACATTAAATTGATTTTATTAAATTTTATGAATTATGTTAATAATCAAAGATTAAATTAACATAATTAAGGTATTATCTCAAATTAGGGAAAATAGGGCCTTAGGTTCTATTAGCCCAATTTTAGGTTATTACATTTTCCCCTCTTTGAATTGCTTTGTGAACATCATAGGGATTCAAAGAAAAACTGATTTAGCATGATTCAACAGAAACTGACAGATTAAGGAGATTTAGAGAGTAGTAAAGAGAACCACTTTGAAATCGAGAACTCCGAACGAAATCCTACTTGATTCAAAAGTCATCAATTTTGAACTTGATTGAACAAGAATTGATCATATCAGTTTTGAGCTTGATTGAACGAGAACCAATAAGAGATTCTAAAAATAAATTTTAGTTAAATTTGGTTTGCAATAATTGAAAATGCTGAAAAATAATCAATTTGATTTGAAGCGATGGAATTGATCAATGTCATGAAGATTAACAGCATCAACTTGATTGAATAAACTATCATGCCTCTGGTGTTGAATAATTTGATTTGAAGAGTTTGAATTTTAGTATGATTATGCCCCCTCAGGACCGAAATCAGAACAAATTCAAATAAAATAATTTGTTTTCAAGCATTTAAAAAGAAGTGCAGTGATTGAAATGAATCTGGATCAAGCATAAATCATTTGAGAAGTGTTAGCAATCAATTTGGATCAGTTTTCATGTTAAAGAAACACTGTTTGACCAAGTTTTACCAAGAAAATGAGAGAGTTGACCAGTTTTGACTTGTGTTTAAGCAATATCCTGGCATAAACATCTAATGCATTAGTGAGAAAATCACTTTTTTATAGCTTTTGGAAAGCTTCCTATGCATTAATTATGCTTTGTATAGCTCTCTTTAGGTTCTTTTGACTAAACTTTGACTTTAGTTGACCATGAATCTAACTAAAATTTATTTGTGAACTGATTTACCATGCTTTTAGTACCTTTTCACTCATTTTGCCCATGTTTGACCATAATTTGACCATAGTTTACTTCTGAATTCTAATAGTTGACTTTGCTTTGTAACTATGTTTTTACTACTTTTTAATGATACACATCACCTATTTTGATTTTGGTCCCGATATTAAGCTTTTGTGATGTCTTAGAATAAATTTTCCTTAAGGCTCCAGGTCCCCTGGGAGGCTCAAATAGGTCAAAAAGTCCATTTTTACTATTCATTTTCACTTTTTACCTTCTTATTTTTACTGAGCTTTGAGCGATAATGGTGTTCCCTATAGAGAAGCATTGTTTTGAGTTGGCAAGGTGACATGACCGACCATGACACTACGCAACACCTATGAGTATTCAATAACGAATCTTGTCAATTTGAAAAAAATGAATTTCTGTACTTTTTGCACATTTTAGAGACAATTCCTTTTTCAATCACATCCTAGATGTGGGATCACATTTGGTGAATCCCTCATCGCATCCTATTTTTGACCAAATTCTAGATCACATCTGAGATTTCTAGGATCGCACCACGTTGGGTCACATCCAGTCAAATTCAAGCCAAATTCATAGCATTTTGTCCTTATGTCATTTTTGGTTAAAACAAGTTCGCATCCAAATTTTGGATTGCTTCTTAGATTTCCTATATTGCGTCCAAGATTTCCTAGCTCACATCCTGTTAAAGGATTGCATCCCAAATTTCTTGGATTGTTTTCAGTTTTTAAAATTTTTAGCCAAGTTTCCTAGCTATTTTGCATTCCTTAGGCAATTTCTCGTCAATTTTCTTTGTCTAATGATGACATAGTGCCCCTATTTTCTATGGTCCAGACCCATTTTGATGTGATTGCATTCAGATGCCCATGACCTATCCAGGTCCTAGATTTTCATCGGTAGCTCTTTGTAGAGGATCAGTGTGTGATCACACGTTGCATTCTGTGGAGTTTAGCATATTTTCCTAACATTCAGGTGAATCAAGGATTACTAACCACATTGGGAGAGAGGTGAAATTTAGAGCATAACACCTTTCACCTTCCTACTAGTGAGATGATAGTGATGCCTGAGGATGTCTAGAAGATATTACATGTTCCTGTTATGGGCTCTTGGGTGGAGTACAAGGCATTTGGCCTTGCTGTGATGGTAGATGATCAAAAATTATTTGGGGATGATACTATAGCTAGGTGCTATCTGAGTTGGGACCACATGGTGGCCAACTATGCGCCACTTCTTATTTATCTAGCTAGATTGATTTGTGGACTTATGATGCCTGACCGAGGTCAGCATGGTTTTATGTGCAACTAGTCTTGGGTTATTAATCAGATGATTCGGTCATCTAGATGTTATGCATGGGGGATTTGCATCCTTGCCCACTTATATAGGGAGCTCCATGAGATAGTCTATCATCACTCAAAGACTATGACAGTGGGCAACTTAGTTCTTTAGGTCTGGGTGTGGGAGCATATCCCCATCACATGGCCCATTATGGAGAGGCACCATGATGCCAGTCTTCCTTATATCTATATGTACTCAAGTCTGATACAACAACCCCATTTGGGAAAGTTAGAGTACTAGCACCATGTTCTTGATGACATGACAGATGTTGTTTCCCAACCATATGTAGATTATGAGGGGTGGCCCTCAGACACCAGGTAGATACCATATTTCCTACAGAGTAGGCACCTCATGGGTCAGACCTGATATATTGTGGAGAGATTTCTAATCACATGTGTGTCATGACAGTTTGGTAGAGTACAATGTCTCTCTTAGGAGACATCTATTTATGCTTGTATTATGGATGAGGAGGCCTAGTGGGGGTCTAGATTGATATATGAAACTATTGTGCATGAGATCTTGTAGATTGCGCAAGTAGACTGAGAGTATCACCCCAAGATTCTAGATGGTGGTATTACTGATGATTACCATTTTCACTATATTTAGCACCCTTACCCCATCTTTACTACTCTAGATGAAGTCGCTCCTCACTTAGAGGATGTGTTGGACTATAATCCTACTGATGATGGTAGTGGCCGAGGCTGAGCTTCTAGAGGCAAAGGCCAAGGTCATGGAAGAGGGAGAGATGATGCTCATGGAGGTAGAGGTGGAGATGGTGATGGAGAAGATGATAGGGGTGGAGGTGGTGGAGGGGAGAGAAAAAGACAATGAGATTTTGGAGGACATGGAGATCAATACAGGTAGAGGAGACTGAGAGTTACCCCTCCCCAAAGAGACACAAGGCCCTTACTCCATAGGGATGAGCATGCATAGAGGCAGAGGGGAGCAGGGGGTGATGATTAGGCACAACAATAGGCACACAGAGATCCCCCCCATAGGTGGTGACAGAGATCCATTATCACGATGTGAGCATAATACAACTGCATTATAGGTAGAGGTGGCCACACTCTAGGCAAGGTTTTCAGAGTGAGACACTCAATTTTCTTAGATTAGAGTAGAGAAAGATAGATACACTCATACAACCACTCAATAGGGCTAGAGAGTGACTTACTATTTTTCTTTATATTGTGTCATTATTCCTGCTGCTCATAGGGCACCACTATTTTCTATCATAGCACAACAGTCAGAGGCTACAATGCCTCCCCCTCCACCTCCACCTAGTAGAGCAGATACACCCCCTCCTGATCCTCCATGAGAGGATGAGGGAGCTAGTGAGGCTTAAAAATGTTGTACTTATATATGTGTATCTCTAATATATTGTACTTTATTGATGACATCATGTATTTGTACCATTTTTTATTGATATAATCTCTTATGTCCTTTGGACTATTTATTACTGATACATTTTTTCATGGGATACTGATACTTGTTTTATCCATGCTCTAATATATTGATTCTTGTGTCATTTATGCTTTGATATACTACTCTGACATTCTGATACTCACATGTTGCTGATATATTGATGCCTCTACTGATTCTGATATGGATGTCTCATCTTATTTATCTTATCTTATCTGATGCTTTTGATCTTTGCACATGTTGGATATTTGATATTTGTATTATGCTTTGGATATTGATGTGATGGTCATACTTGGTCATGATTATATTAGATGGTGATAAAATGACATCATGATATATTTCATTGATACATGCTTATGTTTTTGTATTTTTCAAATCTTTTATGAATGTATGGATGCAAACTTTATTTCATGTATGGATATGGATGTGTGAGATGTATTTCGATGTGATGTATGGACATCTCATTTTTATTTATGTATGGATGATTATGGATGCACTATGAAAATGGTTTTATGATATGGAAATGGATGAATGCAAATGAATATCAGTGATATATACTCAGTCATTTCATTTCACTTGTTTATGATTTCATGATGTACTTGGTCAAACATGGAAATTGATTAATGTTTTTAGAATCTTCAACTCACCTTAATGTTTTAAATAATTTAATCCACATATTCATGCATATGAAATTTAAAATGAGTGCAACTATATTAAAATGAATGCAATTTTAAAATAAACTTCAATGAAACTAAAAGACATGAAGTGCATCTAAATGAACCTAATGAAAATTATCATGATATGCAACTAAAAATGAACCTTAATGAAATTAACAAAATGAAATGCACCTAGACCAAGACACCTAGGACAGTCATTATTTATTCAAAGTGGGTTAATTGTCATCATAGATTTCTTGTAATAGGACCTCATTAGGATAGTACAATTTTCACTAATAGATTTAGCAATCTTGAAAAATATGAATACTTCCTTTTATTCATCATGTTGAAAGATAACCTAAACATTAAAGCATATAGCTATAATGTCTTGTTAGTTACGTCTTGTTTGATATAAAATCACTTCTGATGATCTTACAATATTAGGACTAACAATAAGATCGACTAGATCTACCTAGTTAAAGGATTTCAGCAACACTACTTGAGAGTGTACTCGGTTAAGAGATTTACAAAAAGACTGTTAGGTCTAATCTGTTAAGAGATTTTGCTAACTCTATTACAATGATTAGAGAATAAAAAAAAATATATGTAATTGAAAACTTATGCTTGTCTAAAATAGATCTATGAAATATCAATATATATATCACCTTAATGTGTAGATATTGTTCGTCTATACTTCTCAGTAGCCTTGACTGATTCTGTATAAACTAAATATCTTTGAATGCTACTCAACCTTGTCTGAAATCTAATGTCTTGAAGATGACTTCTTGCTTCAAGATCTCCTTCTTGTTCTTTGCATCCTTATGTCAAAACTTATCAAGAATTATGCCAAAATGTCATGAAATAAAAATATATAGCATACTGTTATGATTTCCATCACCACTTAACCTTCATGACCTAATTAGGTTTACATCATCTTAGGAAAAATAACCTAAGATCTACGGTATACAAAAATAACCTAGATCTAACAATTACATAGAGATCATCATCACATTTAATGATTACATCTATAATAAATGATCCTCGATCTTGGTAAAATGTTTTGAGATTCTGTTATAACTATTTGCATAGATAAATGTGCCAAAATTGATTACTATGTCATTTCCTAGATTGCTCGGTAAACACTATCAATACTATTTGGTAAATACATAGGTGCTTAGTGTCTAGTCTGCTCGGTGTTTACTGATGCTCGGTATCAGTATACACTTATGCTTAGTAATACTGCTCTGGTGCTCGGTAAAAGTTGTTTCCTTTTAGTTCTTAGTACTGCCTTGTGACTACTTGATATGAAGGCTTATATAGTTATCCGACTAGCATATGTAGCTTGTAGTTCTTCCTTTTACTGATTGAATAGCATAGGTAATGGAATAATCTTCTTTGATACTAATGATAATACTTAATGCTCAAATAGAGATAACACATGGTCCTTCAGAGATTAAAAGAAAGAAAATAAGAATGAAAAAGGAGATCCATATCCCAATCGATACAAGACCATTGACAAGGTCTTCCTCCACACTGAGAGGCAAGAAGAAACTAGAGGTAGAAAAATCAAATCTTAAAACATACATGAGAGAAAATAAGACTTTTGGTAGACCAAGGAGAAATTTGAAGCTACAAGAAGACAATGAAACTGAATCATAAGAAAAGAGACAATTCAAACTTGTGCAAAACAAACCTTATAATTTGAGAAACTTGGATGAGTTTCTTAAAACTTTTAATAAGTATGGAAGTATTACTGGATTGAAATATGCTAAGTATGAAACCAAGAATGAAGAGGAAAAATAAAATATTGAGGAAGAAATTGTATTTAATCTGTACAAATTAAGAACTACTCCAGTTGAGATGGCCAACTAAGTACTAGATGAGTTATACAACAAGATAGATGCAAGATGGAAATATGATATGGCATCTAAGAAAAAAAAAGAGGGAGATATCCCTAGCTATCACTGTACATGAGTTTTTGGTACAAGGAATTAATGAAGCAATAGAAAAATATTCAAATAGATTTTTAGTCAAGGGAAGCGCATTAAGGATAATGGTCGGTAAACTTGAGGAAGTACAAAATGAAACATATGGCATATGGAGAAAGATCTTCTTTCCTAGCCTACTGACAAAGATCAAGGAACCCCAAGGTAAGTCAGATCCTATTGATTTGACAATAGACAAAGATGTGGTTATAATATAAGATATAAATGATAAAGACCCAGTAGAAGAAATAGAAGATGATGAAGATGTAATGGAAACTAAGGTAAAAGACACTGAAGAAATGAACATTGATGATTCAGCAAAAGGAAAAATGATGGATGTAGATCCAGTCATTGAAAGAATACTTAATTTTCCTTAGATTGAAGAGGTTATCTCAGAGGCAACAAAAGAAATTCCTACTAATGTAGAGGAGTCTGCCAAACTAGTGAAGGAAATTGAACAAAAGGACACTGATGACACTATAGAAATTGAGACTACAAAATATTAGAATCTAGAGCCATTGATCCCTACCAAGACTATAGGTCAACATCAGTCACAAGAACCAGAGAAGGAGAAGCCCAAGGAGAAGGAAAAGGATAAAGAAGAAGAAAAGAAAGAAGAGATTCATGAAGAGGAGGAAAATAAACAAGAAGAGAAGAAGGAAGAAAAGAAAAAGGAAGAAAGAGAAGAGAAAACTGAAGATACAACTACTGCTATATCTAATGCAAAGAAGGCATCATGTTCCCAAAAATTATCTACTAGTGAGAGTATGCAAGAAGAAATGAAAAAGTCAAAGAAGAGAAAGCATGGAAGGAGAAAATTGACTTAAGCTAACTGATTATAATTCCTAAGGTTGACATATCCACCTTGAACCCTAAAGAGTTATCCAAATTTGGAGATTTACTCAAGAGGAAAGAAGAACAAGATAAATTACTAGCCAAGAAATAGAAAATAGATGTGCTAGAGATGTCAAAGAGATACTACAGGAAATTATACCAAATGTAGATATAAATGAGAAGGGAAATATATATAGTCAATTGAGTGAATTGGTGATTCAAATAAATTAACCAAGTACTAAGAAGATAGTATTTGATGCAAGTGCATAGGAAGAAAATGGAAGATAAGATAATTGAAGAGCTACTTCAATCAGTAACACTTGAAAAGGTAACACATTCTAAATTAGTTATCGAATTGGAAAAATAATTGTAAGATATTCTTTCATTATTTAATAAAATTTGTTTGATTTAAAATTTCACAAAGGGCATAATAAAGGAAAAAGATGAATCAATTGAAAAAGAGATTACTGAGTAGCTAGCAAAGGTCACAATTGAGCCTGATACTTTCAAGGTTTACTATAAAAGGCCAAAGCATCTAATGGGAGTGCAACATGAGTTGAGGAAAGAGGAGAATAAAATATGAATGGAACTCATGGAGTTGCAAAAAAATTTGATACCCAAATAGAGTCACTGTAGAAACATACTCATAAGGCTAAAGACTTAGTGAACACCCCTGATATAAGTGCTATGTATAGCATGATAAGTATTGCAGTTGACATAGGAGAACAAATTGTTTTGTTATAGAAAATAAAGGAATCATGCACATTATCACTAAAAGATTCACACCAATGATACAAATGTACTTTTGATAAGATTCCTCCACCGGATAAATAGTAAGTAAAAAAAATTTTGAGCATTTTTGTCAAAAAAAGGGGGCTACTATGTTGTATAGTAAAAAGGGGGATATAGAGTGTTATGTATGTAGGGATCACTACTACATGAGGAGTAATGAGTAATTGGATAATGGAGATCTATAAGGAGTTATACCAAGAAGTGTATACATGGTCAAATTTTGCTAAGGACACAAAATTTTGATGACTTTGAAGGTTTTTAACAAAGATGCCAAACTAATGCCAAAGGGGGAGATTGATACTCCTATAGAGTTATCTTTTTGTCATTAGGTTTATTATAGTCATAATGATTGTCAAATTCATTTGGTAAAGAAGGATAGTCAAGTCAGTAAAGTAATAAGCTAGTTAGTAAAGGGAAGTAAGGAAAGTCAATTTCTATAAAAGGAATAAGGAATAGACACCAAGCTAGGTAGATAGAGCATTGAGCATTGAACGATTAGCAAGAGATGTTACAACAGTTATTGAGAAAAAGAAAATGTATTACTGAGAAACACAGGTCGACATAAGAAGAATCTACAGATACATTAAATTTGGACACTAAGCAGAAAATGTTTTACAAATCTTGAGGAGATTGTTTGATGAAACATTGGAGATTTAAATATGATGTTTTTGCATGATTACAAGCTGAGATCTACCAATGAGAATTAAATGTAGTATATGCATTGGAGATGTAACCAATGCTAGCACCACTTAAGGAGATTATTCTAGAATGTTTCCACCATTTCTAGAATGAGTATAAATGGATCAGTATGTGAAGATTAGGGTGTGATTTGAAGGAGAAATTGTAGTGAGCAGATGATTAGTAAAGGTTAAGTGTGAAGGTGATGAGAAGAGAAGTCACCTAGTAACATAACAATCAGAACAAAGTGTAAATGTGATATAGAGTTGAAGCTATCGAGTACTAAAGTGGAATTATGAGTGAAGTACAGTATGAGGTAAATTGTTATTGAGCATATTGAGTCTGATAAGCATATGTTGATGCAAGCACTGTAGATAATTTTTTTACTAATTAAGTGTGTAATCAGAATTGTAAAAGATCTTAACCGAGTAGGACCTAATAATCTTTAATTGTAAATCCTTTAATAGGGTACATCTCTTAGATTAGATTTGTAAAATTCTTTAGTAAGGTAGACTGAATAAGTCTTTAGACTCTTAACAGGGTAAATACTCTTAACTGAGTAAGCTATTAGAAATAGCTAAACATTGTAGCTCTAACTAAGAAATCTTTTTACTGCAGTAGTGAAGCATTGTGGGTGCCATCCCCATCACAATTTTTTCCTCTGATAAGGATTTATGCGTGACCAAAAATTATGGTGTTATGAGTTGTGTTTCATGATATTATTTTATATGTTTTTATATTGTTATATACAAAGTTATCAATTCAATGAATGGTTAAAAATAGATTTTAAAAAATTGAATTACTGATTCATCCCTCCCCTCTTAGTCCTTAACTTTTCATAAATTAATCCAACAATGGTAGCCTATAACATCATACTAGAGGATTTCATGAGTTGGATCCCAAAATACCTAGCTATTACACTTAATCTATAGAGCTTGAGAAAACATCTTGAGAAGAAGAGAAGTTAAATGATTTTTCATTCAAGTATTGGCCCATGTAATCACACCTCTATTAAGGAAAAATTGATACGAGTATATGAAAATGAGCCTTGAGCAAAGAAACGTATAGATAAAGTCAAGTTTAAGAAACCAAAGGCCACATAAGGGTATATGCACAAACATGGGGGACCAAAAAGGTGCCACATTCCTTTTTGGCCCCCCAATGACCATAGTGTGTACGTACTAAACCATGTATGTGTTATAGCGTGCATGTACTATAGTGTGCACACGCTATGGTTTGAATTTAAAACATAGCACATGTGCACTATAGCGCACACATATGCTATGTAAATGCTATAAAAAGTCAAGTGTTCCTTTCAAAGGCTCATTGTTCTCCCATAAACTTGTGTTTGCAGCCAAGGAGAGCTTCGCATAACGTGTACACAAAGCATTATTGTTGTTTGATTCATCAATTTAGATAAAGAATGGCTCCAGGATGTCGTCAAGTTCAAACCAAAAGAAGAGGTAAGTGTTTTTATAGCCTGTGCCTCTTATTTGTACTGAGATTTCAGTTTTGAAGCAATTTTTTTTCTTAGAATTTCTTTTCTTAAATATTAAGTTTAATTAGGATTTTAAAATTGATTTTGTTTTAATTGTCAGGAAGAAGTGATCTCCTTGAAAAAAACTCTCAACCAAACCCTCCATCTTCTCCTCATGAACAAATGAATGAAGAAAATAACCAAGAAAATCAACCTAACCACCTCTACCAATCAAGAAACCTCCTCCTAGAACAAGGGAATATTTGATCAACCAAATTGAAAGAGGGAAAACATAATTATCTAATATTTAATTAGGAGGTTAAAGTATTCTATTTCTACAAATCCTGGAAGGGAAAGACTTGCAAAATCATTGGAATCAATCTTGACCCATGTAGGCTCAGTTAGTGGGCAACTTAATTTATGGCAAGATAAAAGATAAGAACAAAAACAATATTATGCAAATAAATTGTCATATGAGGACATAAAAAAGAAAAAAATCATAAAAGATGACATTTGAAAACTCTTTAAAAAGGTAGGGGACATTGATACTCTTAGAACTACAACAAAGAGGTTCCCAATTCATTGGCGCTTGAATGAAGACATAAAAAAACAATTTTTGGGAGAGATGGTGGATGGTCTATGATTCCCCTCCTTGTAACAATCATGAAGTTCCTATATATTTCTTGAGGAAACTCTATTGTGAGTTTGTGCTCAAGGAGGTGCCAATTTGTTTTAACTTTCTAGATTCTCAAGGTAGAGGAAAGGGGTCATCATTTGATAGATCAGCAGCACATCATGACCCTAATGCACCTAGGGTTCCTCCTGGCAAGCCACAAGTGGATCATGTTAGTATTCCTTCCATTTTGAAGGAACATGTAGAGGTGGATACACTAGGCATGATTAGTTCTCTGATAGAGACTCTCATTCAGTGTGCCACTCCTTTAGTTGAGGGTCACCATGGTTAGTCTTCGAGGGGGGATATTTGTCGATCATGTGGATCCTTGTTCACATTTGGTATTGCTGAGAGAGAGGAAGAGGATCATGGAAAGATGCCCGATTATTCTCTAAATATGACATTTGTCATTGACACACAAGTAAATATTTGCAAGTTCATTAAATTTATTTAATCATATTTCATTTATAAAAGAATAAATAATTAATTTAGTATATATTGATTATGATCAAAATTCAAGGCAAGAGTGTCAATGGTAGTGGCAATGATCCTCCGGTCCCCTTCTACACTTCGTTGTCAACTCCACAAGTATGTATCAAATAAAGAATTTTAATTAATTTATTTGATTATTATGTAATTATATGAATGATTGTATCATAACTTATTGTGCATGTGCATTAGTTCACTGGTGGACCATCAACATTCACAATAGACAATGAAGGGTATCATGCCACTTTTCTTGAGGTATCTTTATTTGCATGTTAATTTGATTTACTTGATTATATTTAATTAATAAATAAATGAATAACTAAATTACTCGACAAATTATAATCAAAATCAAGAGGCAAAGTGGTAATTGTGGTGATCACATTCCTTCACCTAGCTTTGTGACATCATCATTGAGTCCACAAGTATATATGTAATAATGCATTATAATTAACATATCAGTAGTATGTTCTTATATGAATGGTTGTCTTATAAGGGTAAAAGTACAAAGTTGTGTCGCACTAGAGGACAAATTTTATGGTTCCGGCCGAAACGGTTCCGACCGGAACAGGTTCAACCAAAAATATGTGGCACCCATCAGGCACCATGTGGCGTCTATGTGGCATGAGGGTTCCAACTGGAACCGTTTCGACCGAAATAGTTCCAGCCGAAAGGGTTCTAACTGAAACCCCCAAAACCTATATAAACCAAAAAATTCAATGGGAAGGTTCATTTGTATTGAGCAGCTTGCAAAATTTTAGGAGAGCTAAAGGAGGATTTCGACCGAAAGAGGTAGGCCATGTTTTTGTTTTTTTATTTTAACATTTTTAAATATTTTCTAAAAAGTTTTTAAAGTTGTTTTTATTTATTTCATATTACATAATTGTAATTTAAATAAAAATGTTAATTTAATAGTTATTTTTGTTCATGTAATTTTATTATTTTTAATTGTAGAAATTAAATAATATGATTTTATGTTGATTTAGTTATTTAATTAATATAATATATTTTTCAGTTAATAAAATGTGTTAGTTAGTTAGTTAATTAATTTATTTAAATAATTAACTAACTAATATCTTAAGGGGAGATCTTAAGGGGAGGTAATGCATCAAAGAATACAATTAATTAACATAATTAACTAAAGCATAATTAACTAACAAAATTACCAAAAGCATAAATAAAGTAACATAATTAACATAATTAAGTAATCTAACTAACATAATTAGGTAATCTAACTAACATAATTAGGTAACTAACATAATTAAGTAATCTAACTAATGTCATGTAAGTAAAAAACAATTAAATAAGTAACTAACTAATGTCTTAAGGGGAGGTCTTAAGGGGAGGTAATGCATCAAAGCATACAATTAATTAAGTAACAATTACCAGTTAATTAAGTAACTAACATAATTAGCTAAAGCATAATTAACTAACAAAATTACCAAAAGCATAAATAAAGTAACATAATTAATAGACTAATAATTAGGATAGTTAATTAAGTAGGTAACTAACATAATTAAGTAATCTGATTAACATAATTAGGTAATCTAACTAACATAATTAGGTAACTAACATAATTAAGTAATCTAACTAATGTCATGTAGGTAAAAAAAATTAAATAAGTAACTAACTAATGTCTTAAGGGGAGGTCTTAAGGGGAGGTAATGTATCAAAGCATACAATTAATTAAGTAACAATTACCAATTAATTAAGTAAATAACATAATTAACTAACAAATTACCAAAAGTGAACATTCATGGTGCGGTGGTGTAGAGTGGGAATTTCAGAAGTACAAGTGGGAACAATTTTTCAAACCAGCATAGCTGAGGGTTGCAGACACAGCGTATTTCACAGCATCATGGAAGAGGTGGGGATGTTAGGCCTAGTTTGGCAGATGTTCCTCTAGTTCATACCCCTCACATACCTCAATGGGTTTTCCAAAATGGGCAATGGATTGATCTGGCTTGGGATCGCAGTATTTCTTCCACTCAACCATCATGGTTTGGTCAGGACTTTCAGAGTTGTCCATTTGCAGTTAAAACATGAGTGATCAAGAAAAATGCATCTCAGGGTAATCTTCCACATATCTTTTATAAGAAAGCTATAGTTCAACCAGCAAAGCCCTTTTTCGTAAACCTTAGGATTTTTCCAAAATGGGTTGCTAGATCGTCTCAGCCACCGTTCGATAAATGTGAAGGTACTCCTCCTGATAGTCCGAAGGATAATCAAGATACTCTTGTTTTGAGAAAGGAGGATGTTCCTCCTGATAATCTAAAGGATAACCAAGATAATTCTGATTTGAGAAAGGAGGATGTTTTCCCTCAGAAAGATGTTGTTGAGAATAGGAATGATCAATGTGAAGGAAATAATGGTGAGAATGGGCCAATCATACGTGTCATCAAGAAAGTTCATGTTCCTGTAGTGCAAATCCCATGTGTTTCTAGCTTTGAACTGGGGGAATCTTCATGATCTGCTGCTTCTAGTCAGGTTCCCAAGGTTGTGCTTCATTCTGGTAAGGGTCAACCTAGTTTATTGACACACCTTACTATCTCTTTTCAGGAGGTAGTCTCTTCTGGTAATAATTGTTAGCATTCACGGGGAACTCCCTTCAATCCAATATCTGGTGCTAACAAGGGAAGAATAAATAAGAAATAGGAGGTTCAGTTGCAAACATGCTTCGGATAGGATTGAAGAGGTTTTAATCTTAAACCCAGTACTTTAGTATGGAGGCAAAAAAAAATCAAATTCCACTTCAACAGGTCCCCTCAGTAAAACCCTCATCTAAGGTACATAAGATTTTGTTATCTGTAGATGTATTTGAACAAAAAATTCACATTTTGCAGTAGCGTGCTCTTATTGTTCGTATCTTGACCAATGATCTTTTGCAATTTGATGTTCCCATTTGGATCTCTCATAACTAGGACAATGTTCATGAGGTAATCTTTGACACTACAGATGCCTCTATTTTCACTATTATCTTTAACTCTGCTAATGATAGAATCTTTGTTCACCATTATAAAGGGTGGTTTTGTTGTGGATATGGCATTGCAACTTTTGCCTTTATTCCAAATTTTAAACCTAAAATGTTACATTGTGGTTTCCATCCATTCTAGATTGCATTGCCTTCCCTCCCTCTTGAATATAGGGATGCGGAGGTTATTGAGATTTTAGCTAATAAAATTGGTATTTTTATTTAGCATGATTACATCTCATTGGAACACCTCCGTCATATGCCTCATTTTTGTGTTCTCCTTAAAAGTGACTCGATTCATCCACAAATTTTGAAGATTAATTCAAAATGGGGAACTTGGGAACAAATCCCCATGATTCAAGATGCAGAAACAATTCAAAAATTTGAGGGAAAATTAGGTCATATCTCAATAATCCTAAAGGATATTCAGATCTATGTGAAGACCATGTCTCTATTTCTTCAAAATGTATGCTTTGTCAGACACATTTAAGTGATTAGTTTCAGTCACCCTCCAATTCTTTTCATAGTTCTTCAACTGACAGGGTCTCCCAACAAGTGTATTATGATGTCATGGACAAATCACAGGAGGTAGATGTATTTACTTCGAAAAGGGTTGTCACTTCAAATCAAGAGGCAGATAATTTGTCCTCACATAGGATAGTTAATTCAAACTTTCAAATTCCTAGCTTGGACATTCTCAATTGTGAGTCTAGCTTAAGGTATTCCCCTTCCCATTCCACTGGAATGTTTTATAGTCTTACAACAAAAAAGACTATTTCTGGTCAGTATTTGGCAATATTGAATTGGGCACAAATAGTATTTAGTGATTATTTCAGTTTTAAGTTATGCTGCTATCTTCAAACCACTACCATTCGAAGGATGCTTTTTGTAGATTATTCATACATCTCTATGAAACCTAGAAGATTGTTCAAGGGATCTAGTGAGACTAATCTTCACAATGATTCAATCATGGTTAAAGCCAAAGTCCCAGAGGAAACTCTTAGTTTTTGGGCATCTCAAATTATGCACAATGTGGCAGCTACAAAATTTGACCATATCGCTGAGGAAGAAATTTTTAGAATTAATGCTATGAGTATTGATCCCATTAATACCATTACTGATTAGTCAGGTTTAAATGAGATGAGTCCATATAAGAAATTGGTAAATCATGTTGGGGAGGAAGTGGTTGAGGCCTCTACTCATCTTGATTTAAATACAAATCAAAATCCAGATCTCAAGGGTTCTGCCTCATCTCCAAACATCTCAAATACCTCAGTGTTTGGTTCTGGTATAACTACTTCCCAATTAAATGAGCATTTAGACAATTTTGACTATACTCAGTCATTATCGATTCAACAAACTCCTAAGTCCACACAAGAGGTTGTCAAAACTCCAAAGACTAAAGGGAGGAAAAGAAAATCAACTAAAGAAAAGGAAGAAATTGTAGCGGGTATTCAGTCCACCTTAGAGGATAGTCTTTTTAAAAGATACACAAGGTGGGGCAATAAAGGCCCCTTCATGTCTTTATGAAGATCTTATCTTGGAATGTAAGGGGCATCAATGCTGTTGATAAACGTTCTCGGTTGAAAAACTTACTTGATACAACATCAGCGGACGTAATTTTATTGCAAGAAACTAAATTATCTGACACATCATTCCAATAGCTAATCAAGATTTGGTCTAAATGGGATGCAACTAATTCACCTAGTATTGGAGCCTCAGGGGGCATTATTACTCTATGGAATCCTAGAAATACTACATGCTCAAAAATTTATGAAGCAACTAGTTTTCAAATAGTTGAATGTAAGTGGTCTTTTTCTAGCTGTATGATATTTAATATATATGGTCCCCATTCACTAGTGGAAAAAAGAAACATGTGGACCTCCATTTCCAATCAGCTATTCAGATTTGACAGTCAAAATATCATTATTGGTGGTGATTTCAATACGATAAGGAATATATGTGAAAAGCATGGGGGTATCATTCCTCATCAGGGCATCATGGATGATTTTAATGCTTTCATAATGCATAATGATCTATAGGATTTCTACCCTAAGTCTGGCCAATTCACTTGGACCAACAAGTGTTTGGGATGTCTTCAAATTGTAGAAAGGCTAGACAGATTTCTTGTATCACAATAGTGGAAATTAGATGGTTTTTCATTTCAGTCTGATATTTTGCCTCTACCTGGGTCTGATCATTTCCCAATAGAGCTTTAGATTTCTCATAACCATGATCATCTTACAAACACATTAAGAGCATTGTTCAAATTTGAAAAAATGTGGTTTAGACATCCGAATTTCTACAACTTAGTCAAATTGTGGTGGGAAACTACTCCCCCAATTGTGGGCTCTTGTATGCACCAGTTTCATAAGAAACTTATATTATTGAAAAGAAAAATTAAAATATGGAATGCAACTATCTTCAAGAATATTTTTGCCCAAAAAGACATTGTACAAAAGGAACTGGAAGCCATTAATGTAAACATTATCCAGCATGGTCTCAATCCTCTGATAGTGGTCCAGAAAAAGGAGAAACAAGATGAGTGGCAGGAATTATGTGCCTGGGAGGAAATATATTGGAGGCAAAAATCTAGAGAACTATGGCTTCAGGAGGGTGATCAAAATACTAAATTCTTTCATGGTTCAACCAAACAAAAATGGGCAGCAAATTCTATCTTATCAATTTCAAATCAGTAGGGGGAGCTTCGCTCAAAACCAAAAGATATTCAGACATAAGGCATCTCCTTTTTCTAGGGCTTATTACATCATGATCCTCAGTTGATTGCAGAGGATAGGGAGACTTCTCTTCTTGATTCCATCCCTCCTCTTGTCTCTCATCAGGATAACTTTGAATTAATGAAGCCTTTCACCTTGCAAGAGCTTCAAAATGTGGTTTTCTCACTACCTGCTAACAAAGCTCCTGGTCCTGATGGGTTTACTGCATTATTTTATCAAAAATTCTGGTCGGTCATCAATATTGAGCTCCTGTTGGCATTGGAAGAATCCAGGAGAAATGAGCAGATGCTTAAGAATTTCAATACTACAAACATTTCTCTAATTCCAAAATTAGATTAGCCCAATACCTTTGCAGATTTTAGGCCAATATCGTTATGTAACACTATCTATAAAGTGTTTATGAAAGCAATGTATCTAAGGTTGCAGCCCATTCTTAAGAAAATTATTTATCCTGAATAGGGAGGATTTGTTATAGGGAAAGAGACTATGGAGGGTGCTCTCATTGCACATGAGACTCTTCATTCTATACAAATTGATTCTTCACCAGCAATAGTAATCAAACTTGATATGATGAAAGCCTATGATAGATTAAACTAGTCCTTCTTGATGAAAGTTCTAAAGAGATTTGGGTTTTCTCACAAATGGTGTCATTGGGTTAGAGCATGTGTTTCTGGTGCTTATTTTTCAGTCATAATCAACAGTTACCCAGCTGGTTTCTTTAAATCCTCCCAAGGTGTTCGACAAGGAGATCCATTATCACCAGCTCTATTCATTATCATGGCAGAAGCACTAAGTAGGATCATTACCTCCTGGCACCTTCAGGGTTTATGGAGAGGTGTGGAAATTCAAAGGACAAATATTAATATCACACACTACTTATTTGTTGATGATACCCTATTATTTGGGGCAGCTTCTATACTGGAAGCAAGACAAATTAAACTTGTCCTTAACTTATATACAAAATTTTCAGGCCAAAAAATCAATGTGGCCAAGTCAAAAATTTACCTATTCAATGGTAATCCTATTGTGTCAACAAGAATTTGCCATATTCTTCAATTTACACAAGATTTCTTGCCATCATCCTATTTGGGAATCCCTTTCTTCACTGGTCTTAACAAGCCAATTTATTGGAATTCAATCTTACAAAGGCTTAAAAGCAGAACCACGGCATGGAAACATCGATGGCTTTCATTGGCTAGAAAAATATTGTTGATCAAATCAGTTCTTCCAGTAATTCCGAAATATTTATTTTCTGCATTGCCAGCTCCCAAAGGAATCCTTCATAAAATGGAGAAGCTTATTCGGAAATTTCTTTGGACTAATAATATGACAGAAACTTCTAAAATTCCACTAATATCACTAGAAGAGATGTCAATTGATAAGACTCGTGGGGGTGTGGGATTGCATGATCTTGGGAAGAGAAATATGGCTTTTGGGTAAAAAATTGTATGGCAGATGGTTTGTAACTCTCAGAATAAGTGGTGTCAGATAATGTAGGGTAAATATCTGGATAACTTAGATCCCCATCGAATTGTATCTATTCAGGACCCACCTAATGGATCTATTATGTGGAACTTTATCATCTCAGCATGAGAAATCATTACTAAATATGTAACATGGGAGATTAACTTAGGAAATCTGACACGTTTTTGGGATGACTCCTGGAATGGTAGTATGCCTTTATGTTTCACCTTTCAGCATCCACAAGTTATTCAGTCTCTTAAAACTTTAGTGGGGGAACTTGTAAAGGATTATATCATGGATACAGATCCACACATAGGATAGGTTGTGTGGAAGGAATTACTCAATACTAATGCTGACGCTATTGCCATTTTAGAATTATTAGATTTACTTAAAAATAGATTGGTTTTCATTTCAAGAAAAGATGATAGATTGCTATGGGCACCATCCTAGGATGGTCATTATTTTGTAAAGTAGGGATACAAAGCATCAAATATGATGAATGGTAATAAACCTAAGCATTGGGCTTTCTCTTTTTGCTGGAATGACATGGTTCTCCCAAAAGTGGGTTGCTTTGCTTGGTTGGCACTGTGAAAGCGCATACTAACTTCAGATAGATTGTAGAGAGTAAATATTGCTCATGAATTCCCATGTGTCCTATGTAATTCTGTTATGGAAACTATTGACCATCTTTTGTTACAGTGCACTTTTGCTCAAAAATGTTGGTTTTCAATTCTTGGAAAATTGAATGTTTCCTTCCCCCTTCCCAACACCATTTGGGAGGTTTTTGAGAGTTGGCCTATTCTTCATTCAGATGATATGTATGCATGCATATGGTTGATTGCTCCTATTTCAGTTATCTGGTCTATTTGGTGGGAGAGAAACAAATGGATTTTTAGAAAAGAGGCTACATCTGTGGAAATTATAATTATGCAGCTGGAGCATTCAATAGCTGAGAATGTTATTGCTTATTCAAAGTGTAGCAAAAAGAAAATGCTTATTTCAAATTGGGATATTCATCTTGCCAATACATGGTCACATATCCCTCACCCCAGTTATTCAAATTACTTCACTTCTACAATCTCTTCAGTAGATAGATCCAAAGTTAAGTGGATTCCACCCAAGAAAGAGTTCATGAAACTAAATTTTGATGGTTGTTCCAGAGGTAATCCAGGAGATGTAGGGGTGGGTGCAAGTTTAAGAGATCATAAGGGCAACTTGCTAGGTTATTATGCTAGTCCAATTCCTAGGGCCATAAACAACATTGTTGAAGCTTTAGCATTGCTATATGGGCTGGAATTAGCAAAAAATCTTCATGTGGAAAATCTCCACATTGAAGGTGACTCAATGATAATTGTCAATGCATGTATCCACAGAACAATCCAGACTTGGAAGCTATATAAAATATTAAAACAGGTTTGGGAAATTATGGATACATTTCCTAAAATGGTTATTACACATACATTAAGAGAAGGTAATGCTTTGGCTGACCTATTTTCAAATTTGGGGGGAAATAAGATCAAGTTGAATTCATCCAAGTCCCTTTGCGCGGATGAAATTTTATTGGGAAAGATTAATGTTGTCGTTGATAATGACAAAAATGTTAGCTAAGATTAAGTGAGGTACTATCGACAGACGGATTTGGCATCATATATAGATTGATGAAATCAAAATATGCAGGTGGACATTCAAAATGCAATTAATGCATATATTATTGTTGAATTTGAAGGCATCATTTTTGGATGTTTAATTTTTAGAATCTATCTAATGGGATTGTGCCTCAATTGAATACATATGGTGCCTATTTTTTAGTTTTTTAAAAATTAGTTTGTTGCATCTATGTAGTCTAGGTTTAGATTGTTTGAAAGCTAAAATTTGGTTAACTTTCTTTGGGTTTCAATAAATTATATAATAAGATAACTATTGGAGAGTTTATTCCTATGTTCTTCTCTCCACGAGTCTTTGAACCAAGGTTTTTAATACATTATAGTGGCTCACACCACTTTTGCCCAAAAATTTTTTTTTTACCAAAAGCATAAATAAAGTAACATAATTAACAGACTAACAATTAGGACAATTAGTTAAGTAGGTAACTAACATAATTAAGTAATCTAACTAATATAATAAACTAACATAATTAGGCAATCTAACTAACATAATTAGGTAACTAACATAATTAAGTAATCTAACTAATGTCATGTAAGGAAAAAAAATATTAAATAAGTAACTAACTAATGTCTTAAGGGGAGGTAATGCATCAAAGCATATAATTAATTAAGTAACTAACTAACATAATTAACTAAAGCATAATTACCAAAAGCATTAATCAAAGAATACATTTAATTAACTAACTAATTAATCAAAACATACAATTAATTAACTAACATACATAAAAACATACAATATATATGAGTTCAAACATGAAACTTCAAACCATAGAGTTCAAATATGAAAGTACAAGAGCTACAAAAGGAAGTTTATTCTAAAGCTCCTGATACATATAGTCTGGATCCTCTCTATCTTTTATTATTTCCAAAAAAATTTCATGTTCTTCAATAGATAACCTCCACTTTTGATTGTCGCGTCCTCTTTTTTGCAATGTCTCAAATTGCAACTTTGTTGCTATAACCAAGTGACTGTAATGTAGAACTTTTTGGCCACACATGTATTCAATAAATTGAACACCATTTTTGTCAACCTTTATTTGCTATTAATAGGTTCCTTCAATAACAACTAAACCAGTTGGATATGTCTATCCATCATCATCTACAATTTGTTCTGTCAACTTGTATTTTTCTTTAGTGCATCTTAGTAGATAATAATCTAAACTTTCTGCATTGTCAGGATCTGCAACTACAACAAAAATATCACATATACAAATGAATTCTATTAAAATTAAACATCACTTGTATAATAAATTAAAATTAAATAAAAGAACATGTATTTGCATTCACCTATAACAACTAAATTAGAAACATGCTCATAATCAACTGAATATATAGATTCATGAATATTTATGTCAATGTCATCATCTTCATAAGGAGGCATTCTGATTAACTCCTTCATATCCCATCATGAAACATATCCATTTGCAATATTCTCACATTAACTCAATGGATTATCCTCAATGCAGTGAGCACAAAAACATGATTTTTCTCTTACTTGAATCAAAAGAGGCTTGTGTTGTCCTGTAGTGATCAATTAATGTAAACTTCTAATACCAACAATTCTGTGACAATTGTAAGGATTAGATCGGTCTATATTTGTTACAAATATGAAATGAAAGTTGTACATTTTTAGATCAACAATTATGAAAAGATAGACATGAACACGAAATCAAAATTTAATTTAAAATTTTACAACAAAATATAAATTACCTTTCACTTCCCAAAAAAATAATGTTTGTTGTATTTGGTGTCCCGAGGAGCAAAATGACTTTGACACCATTCAACAATTTTCTTTGAATTCTCTATCATGTTACCTGTACATTTTTGAATTATTAGTTTAAAGAAAATGGATCTAAGCTAAAATTATATTATTTGAAATTTATATATATATATATATATATATATATATATATATATATATATATATATATATATATATATATATATATATATATATATATATATATATATATATATATATATATAACTATTGAACACCATTTTTACCTGAAAGTTCATGTTGGCAAAGTCCATGCTGTTGGAGATTTGCTAGCAAGCCAGTGCTAACTGTATGTTTGTCATTGATGACAACATATGGTAAGTAACATTCATAGAAGACTTATGAAGTAAGCTTTGAGTATATGAAGCATGGACATCTTATCAGCATGATATCATGGATGAAGAGGTTAATTTCTAGATCAGTCAGTTATGCAGCAGTGTTCCTAACAGAGTTACAGATAGTGTTTTGTGAGTGATTATTCGTACAGTCATCATGGAGCCTTGTTCCTTTGGATATGTGATGGAGAAATGTTAGTTGTGTTATAATCATGGATGCAGAGTCTGATGATAAGTAGAAGTGGAGTTATGTAGTCTCTATTCACCAGTAGTAGTTTCCTGTGTTTATTCAGAAGAGCCAACAAAGATTGTATTGGTTCAGGAGTTGTGCCTATCATATCAGTGTGCACCCTTGCATTACGGATTGGAGAAGCACTAAGAATGTTTGGTTAAGAGTTCATGATGTAATTCATCTTGAGAAGGAAGTTTCAGTTACTTTGGTAGAGCCAACAGTGTGTAGCATGCATCTACATTTATTAATATTGGACAGGTCCTAGATTGTGTTGGGTGCTTAGTAGAGCTAACATAATTATTATTGGAGTATGTTATGGTTTCTCTAATATGATTTCAAGGTGGTTCTAATAGGTCGACTTGATTATATCATTTAAAGGAAATATATTTATAGGGTGTCATTTGTGATTGCTAAAGTATGGTTCAGAGTTGTTTGTGATGAGCAGAGAAGAGTGTGCAAAGTGTTGATCCATCAGCACAAGGTCTATGTGACCAAGTAAAGATTTTGTGCTATACATTAGAACTAATCTAGACATCAGGTCAAAGTGAAGTTCACCAAGATCCAGATATAGTGTGTATATGTTATTCAAAAGGTTATAGCCTTCACCCCTTTGAGTAGTGTGCTCTCAGATAGTGTGTCCTCACCCCTAATAGGGTTAATTGTAAAAGACTCATAACAAGGTCTGACTCTTGACTAGGTCACTGTACTAAATATATTGTAAAGAAACTCCTAACAGGGTTAAGGATCTTCTAACAAGGATCATAAAACACTAGTGTAGATTATTAGTGGGTGTCAATTCCCACCAGGGTTTTTACCTATTTGGGTTTCCCCATAACCAAAATATTGGTGTTTTGTTCAAGTGTTCTTTCATTGTGTTTATGCTTTATGTTTAAGTATACTTAATTGCATAAAGAATTGGAACTAGTAGATAACTAATTCACCCACCCCCCCTCTTAGTTATCTCTTGGGACTATTCCTAACAATTGGTATCAGATCCAAGTGCCTCAGAGAGAAATTTTAATAGCTTGAGGTTGATCAGATGGCATTCTTTAGAAAAGATAGTCCTAAGTTTGATGGAGAAAATTATCTTGATTAGAAGAACAAGATGATGACACATTTGTAGTGCATTGCTTTTGAAGTTTTTTAAGTGGCTATCAAGGAAGTTGAGATTCCCTCTCTAGCAGATCTTGCAAAGGATGATGCTACTAGCAAGTAGAAGGATTTGTTCCATCAGAATGCAATAACAAAAGAAGCCCTTATCAACGCCCTATCTGATAGTGAGTTTTCAAAGATAAAGAAAGTAGACACAGACTACAAGATATGGAAGCACCTAGAAGACATGTTTGAAGGAGATAAACAAGAAAAGAATGCGTGCAGAAAGACATGGAAGAAAAAGTACAATACATTGGAGATGCTACCTAAAGAAAACATAAGAGGCTACAATCAAAGGATCAATGAAGTAGTTGCTAGAATCAGAATCAATGGTGGAGAAATCTTAGAAGAAGACATCATGGATAAGGTAATGACTACCTTGACACCAAAATATCAGAACAAGATAAACATCCTTCATGAGACTATGCAATTCTCAAAATATTTCAAAAGAGAGACCTCAATCATCAAGATTGCTGCATTTGAGATATCAAGTTTGAAGACAAAGCTTAAAAGTGAGACAACCTTCAAAGCTTCAGTCCATGGTAAGAAATCCTTGAACACCTTTGGTAATTTTGATGATGATGATGAAGAGGAAGCCCTAGATAATTTCATTTCTATGATTGCTAAAATAGAAAAGAAAGGAAAAGGAAAATATGAAGGTCAATTACCATTCAAATGCTTTTCATGTAATAAGATTGGTCACTTTGCATCTAAGTGTCCTACAAGAGTTAAAAAGTTCAAGAATGAATACAAGCCTAAGTATACAAAGGAATGCTACTATGCTGGAGCTGGAGTATCAGATGAAGAATCAATAGAAGAGGAGATTAGATTCATTGCTCTTGAAGATGAAAATAATTCACAAGAGTTAGCATTGATTTCACAAGCTGACATCATGATAGATTGGATCATTGACAGTGGTTGTTCACATCATGTGACAGGGGACAAAGATAGATTTGTTCATTTGGATAAATACAAAGGAGGCATGGTTAGATTTGGAGATAACACTCCCAAACCTATCATTAGTAGAGGAGCCATCACCTTGGATGGAAAGAAAAACACTGATGATGTTCTTTATGTTGATGGTTTGAAACATAACCTACTAAGTGTTGGACAATTACTTGATAAAAGTCACAGGTTAGAGTTCAATGGAAACAAGTGCATCATTAACAACAAAGAAGGAGAAACAATTGCATCAGGATCAAAGACTAAAGGTAATGTTTTTCATCTTAATCTGGAAGCAAGTTGCTTTTTTGCTAAAGTATATTATAGTTGGCTATGGCATAAAAGACTATGTCATATCAATTTTGATAACATAGTAAAGATAAGTAATGTAAAGGCAGTTAGAGACCTACCTAGCATAGCAAAGCTAGTTGATACTATATGCAAGGAATGTGTAATGTGAAAGCATGTGAGGAATTCATTCAGAAGCAAGCATAATTCAACAAAGAACAAATTGGATCTGATTCATATAGACCTATGTGGACCAACTCAAACAAGATCATACTATGGTGAAAGGTATTTCATTTTGTTTGTAGATGATTATTCTAGAATGATGTGGGTTGCATTCTTGAAAGATAAGTTAGAAGCATTTGAGAAGTTCAAAATATTTAAAGCTAAGGTTGAGAATGGATCTAGACTAAAGATAAAATGTCTAATGTTGGATAGAGGAGGAGAATTCACCTCTAATAGATTCTATGAGTACTGCAAAGAACATGGCATAAAGAGACAGTTGAGTGCACCTAGAACCCCTTAGCAGAATGGGATTGTAGAGAGAAGAAATAGGATCATCCTTGATACAGTGCACACCATCATGATTGAAGGAAAATTTGCACACACCTATTAGAGAGATGTGGTCAATACAATAGTCTATAAAATCAATAGAATACAATTAAGGCCTGGCACAGACAAGACACCTTATGAGCTATGGTTTGGTAATATTCCCACAGTGAAATACTTCAAAATCTTTGGAAGCAAGTGCTACATCAAGAGGGATGAAGAAATAGGTAAGTTTGATCCAAGAAGTGATGAAGGTATTTTTCTTTCTTACTCTACTAAAAGTAAAGCTTATAGATGTTTTAACTTGAGATTGAAAAAAATCATTGAAAGTGCTCATGTTAAGATTGATGAAAAGTTTATGGTTCAAGAAATATATCAATGTATTGTTCAATGACCCTAAAACAAGTGAAGAAGAAACTCAGAAGGAAGATGAGTTAGTTTCACCTAAAGCTCCAAAGTATACATCTAGATATCACTCTAAGGATGACATCATTGGAGATCAGAGCGGCAAAGTCACAACAAGATCAAAAACAAAGAATTCAACAAGAAATGAGGCGGTATGTTTACTATCTCATATTGAACCTTTAAGTGTTGAAGATGCATGTAATGATTCAGATTGGAATGATGCTATGAAAGAGGAACTCAATCAGATTATCAATAATGATACTTGGGAACTAGTCCCAAGACCTAGTGATAAGAATGTGATTGGAACAAAATGGATATTTAGAAACAAGATGAATGAAGATGGTACAGTAGTAAGAAATAAATCAAGGTTAGTATGCAAGGGATATGCACAGAGAGAAGGCATTGATTATTTAGACACATTTGCACCTATGAGCATATTAGAAGCTATTAAGTTGTTTCTAGCTTATGCAATAGTCAAAAAATTCAAAGTCTATTAGATGGATGTCAAGTCAACATTCTTGAATGGAGAGCTAAAAGAAGTATACATCAAGCAGCCAGAAGGATTCACCCTATCAGACAGACCTGATATGGTATGTAGATTGAAGAAAGCCCTTTATGGACTTAATCAAGCCCCTAGAGCATGGTATGAGAGACTTGATGGATATGTAACTAAAATTGGACTTAAAAGGAGAAGCAGATTGTAATCTATTCATAAGAGAGAAAGTTGAAGGACTACTACTAGTAGCTATATTTTTTTATGACATTATCTTTGGAGGTAATGACAAACTTAGTGCTGAATTTGCTAAGGAAATATAGAGTGAGTTTGAGATGAGCATGATTGGACCTATCAAATAATTTTTGGGATTAAATGTGAAGCAGATAGAAAAAGGTATTTTCATTAATCAGTCAAAATATGTGAAAGAGATATTAAAGAAATTCAAGATGGATGATTGCAAGCTAGTGAGTACACCTATGATAACAGGATGCAAGCTTACAAAATAAGATGATTCACGACTAGTAGATATAACATTGTACAAGTCTATGATTGGAAAACTTATTTATCTCACTCAAACCAGACCAGATATTTCCAATGCAGTTGGCATAGTTGGAAGATTTTCAGCAGAGCCTAAACAAAGTCACCTCATGGTAGTAAAAAGAATATTTAGATACTTTCAAGGTACTATAGATTATGGTCTATGGTATCCTAATTTATAAAATGTTGAGCTTCATGTATATACTGATGTAGAATGGGTAGGATGCGTTGATGATAGAAAAATTACAATAGGAGCAGTGCTTCTTGGTGATAGACTTGTCACTTGGACAAGCAAGAAGCAAAATTGTCTCTCTCAGTCAATAGCAGAAGCAGAGTATGTTGCAGAAGCCTTGAATTGTTCTAAAATTGTTTGGATCAAGAAAATGATAAAGGATTTTGGAATTTAGATTGACTATCCTATTATTATACATTTTGATAACACTAGCACTATCAATATGTCAAAGAACCCTATGATGCATGCAAAGACAAAACACATTGAGATCAAGTATCACTTCCTAAGAGAGAAAGTGGTAGAGAAAAAAGTCAAGTTGGACTATGTGAGTACTAAAGATCAATTAGCAGACATATTCACAAAGCCCTTGCCAAAGGATACTTTTGAGTATCTCAGGGAGAAGTTGGGAGTAATTCCCTTCCCTGATTCTGCTTAGAAGAAAGAAGACAGAGCATCAGTCCTCAGGAACTAATGGATGGTTGACTACTCTACTTCAAGAGTAGTATTGGTTCTTACAAAGAATGGAACCCTTTTCCATTGATGTCAAAGGGGGAGTAATATATAGAGTCATGAAAAATAGAAGCAAAGAAGGATTATTATACTAAGGGGGAGTAGTATTCAGTCATGGAAGCCGTTCAGTTGAGGAAATGGAGAATATTGAAGAATATTGCAACAGATGGAGGACTCATCCTTGGGGGAGTTTTGATGTGGAAATGGAGAATGTTATAAAATAATTTCTCATTTGGGTTGGTGGTTTTTTTCATTCCATATATTGCCATCAATGCCAAAGGGGGAGATTGTTGGAGATTTTCCAGCAAGCCAGTGCTAACTGTATGTTTGTCATTGATGACAACATATGGTAAGTAACATGTGTAGAAGACTTATGTAGTAAGCTTTGAGTATATGAAGCATGGACATCTTATCAACATGATATCATGGACACAAAGGTTAATTTATATATCTATCAGTTATGCAGTAGCTTGTGTCAACAGTGTTCCTAAGAGAGTTACAAACAGTGTTCGGTGAGTGATTGTCTGTACAATCATCATGGAGCCTTGTTCCTTTGGATATGTGATGAATACATGCTAGTGGTGTTACAATAATGGACATAAAGTCTGATGATTAGTAGAAGTGGATTTATGCAGTCGCTATTCACCAGTAGCAATTTCATGTGTTTATTCAAAAGAGCCGACAAAGATTGTATTGGTTCAGGAGTTGTGCCTATAATTTTGGTATGTACCCTTGGATTACAGATTGGAGAAGTGCTAAGAATGTTTGGTTAAGATTGCATGATGTAATTCATCTTAAGGAGGAAATTTTAGTTACTTTGGTAGAGCTGATAGTGTGTAGCATGCATCTACATTTATTAATATTGGATAGGTCCCAGATTGTGTTGCATGCTTAGTAGAGCTAAAAGAATTATTATTGGATTATGCTATGGTTTCTCTAATATGATTTCAAGGTGGTTCTAATAGGCCAACTTGATTATATCATTTAGAGAAAAGATATTTATAGGCAATCATTTGTGATTTCTAAAATATGGTTTAGACTTGTTTGCGAAGAGCAGAGTAGAGTTTGCAAAGTGTTGAGCCATCAACAGAAGGTCTATGTGACCAAGTAAAGAGTTTTTTCTATACATTGGAATTGATCCAGATAGTAGGTCAAAGCATAGTTCACCAAGATCTAGATATAGTGTGTATCTTTTATTCAGAAGGTTGTAGCCTTCACCCCTTTAAGTAGTGTGCTCTTGGATAGTGCATCCTCACCCCTAACAGGGTTAATTGTAAAAGACTCCTAATAGGGTCCGACCCTTGACTAGGTCACTGTACTAAATATATTGTAAAGCAACTCCTAACAGGGTTAAGGATCTTCTAACAAGGATCATAAAACACTAGTGTAGATTATTAGTGGGTGTCAATTCCCACCAAGGTTTTTACCTATTTGGGTTTCTCCATAACCAAAATATTGGTCTTGTGTTCATGTGTTCTTTCATTGTGTTTATGCTTTATGTTTAAGTATACTTAATTGGATAAAGATTTGGAACTAGTAGATAACTGATTCAACCCCACCTCCCCTCCCCCCTCTCAGTTATCTCTTGGGACTATTCCTAACACATGCTTCACATATGCTCCTCCTCTATCATGATTTCCTTTTCCATGTCCACTTTCAAAGAAGTTCCACAAAAACTTAACATTGAATCTAGCATGTTGCATGGCTAGCCAATTAAAGTCTTTTGCAGATTTAAATTGTCCTACAAAATTAAGTTGTACATGCATACATACATGTCATCCTTTAATAATTTAACAAATAATTAAATGACAATGAAAATAAATTGAAGTATCTATACACATACCTGCACAGCCATTAGACCAAATCTAGTGTTGTGAAGCCTTTATCCTATGATTCACAATATCTTCAAAAAACATTGCAAAACAATGAGCCACATATCTCCTATCATGAACCTTATCATCACTGATATAGAAATGAACCTCCTTGATGATAATGCATTCATTTGCAATGGTACTTTCTACCTCATCCAAATCAAATTGTGCATGTCTATAGGTCACTTGCACAAATATTACAACATGATCAGAATGATAATATTGAGCTTGAAGCTCTGTTTGAGGGGAAAATGTATAGTTCTCGGAGAAATCTACAATTGAAAGAATACAACCAGGTGGAAAACAATCTTTGGAATCACAAAACTATTTAGCTTGCCATCATGCACCATGACAATCCTGGATATGTGGATAAATTAGAGTATGAAATCTGGTCATAAACTCAAGGTAGGGCAATTCACTCTCCTTCAATACATTTTTTTGGATTCATCTCCGTTCTTTGTTCGATATGTCTCATATTCAAATCTTTTCCACAAAACTGATGTTGAAACATAATATTCTCAATTTGCAATGGAAATTTATGCAAATCTCCACAATCACTGCATGCATTCTTTATACACTGTACTTTGAACTCATCTGAATCTTCTAATTTATCACATAAAATAGACTTCACAAATTATGTCATACTTCTAGGGATGACCATATTTGAGTCAAGAACTGCCATAATTTTTTTATATGATTGCAAGTATAGATGAAAATCAACATGATTTAAAAAAAAACAAGTTTCATGAACCTTATTTATGTGTACAAAGCAAGGGTGCAACCTCTCAAACATTCTTTGACATATTTTCACATATGAAAATTCTTGCTTGAATGCTTCAAATAATTCACTTTGTGTTGTGTCTATAAAATGTTTTGGATGTGTAGTTTTCATACCAGTCTCTTCATCTTTCATCTGTATTGTATCCCTTCTATTAGAATAAACATGTGAGTGAGCGGTCCAATATTCAATGACCAACTTTTTTGCATCTTAAAAAATTTTGTCTTTTCGAGGAAGCCTACAAATATTTACCCAATTTTTTTCAATGTTTTCATCTAACATATTTCTCTTCCTGATATATCTTTGAATAGTTCTTTTAGATGCATTTAGTAAATCAAAAATTGCATGCACTTTTTTTCTCTGTGTCAACCTCCTACTAGATAAAGTAGTCATCAATGCTCTACATGCAGCACTTAAATCATCTCCTCGACTTGAGTTATTAATGTTGTTCAATGCATCTTGCAAATTTTGAACTATTGTTTGATTTACATTGTCTCTTGAGTTTTCCTTGTTATCAACACCCAAAAACTCCAAAATAGGATTCATTTCTTTTTTCCTAAATAACCTAACAAATAATTGAGCTCTTCCAACCATACTTTTATTTTCAAAATATTCATCCCAAAGTTTTTTGCAATGGGTTTTAATTGTACTTTCAGATAACATTTGTTAGATGAAATTTGATTGAAAAGTGAATCTTCATTCATCTCCATCAAATTTCCCATGCCAAAAGATATATTTCCACCTCCAAAACTACCAATTTGTTCCCCTGCTTGAATTTCATATTCTTGAATATCAATAGGTTCTTCCTGAACTTCAACAAGTTTTTGAACTTCAACAGGTTGATCTTGATTACATTTTGTATGACCTTTCATTTTGTCATCCCTTTTTTGATCATATTTTTTTTCTCTATTCCTTTTATTCCCCATTGCAAAATATGTTCAGATTGAGAACTTCAATTCACCTACAAAAATTGTTCAGATTGAGAGCTTCAATTCACCTGCAAACACAAAACCATATAATTCAAGTACTGCTTTAGCTTCAATTCAAGCACTAATTGAACAATGCTTTAATTAGAAACACAAAAAAACTAAAGAAATTAATAAATTTGAAAAAAACCATTAAAACTCTATAAAAAATGTTTTTATTTAAAAAATCATTTATTCTTGATGGATTTTATCAATTTGTCAAATTTTTTAATTCAAAAAACAATTATCTCCCAAAAAAATCAAAAATAATATTAATAAGTTCATAATTCAAACTTATTAATTGAAGAATGTTTTAATTAAAAAAAAATTAAAATAATGAATAAATTTGAAAAAACTATTAAAACTCTATAAAAAATGATTTCATTTAAAAAACCATTTATTCCTGGCTGGAGTTTATTAAAATCTCAATCATTTTAATTTAAAAAATCATATTTAAAAATATGAGATTTGAGGGGCATGGTCATCCACAAGATCGTGTTTGGTCGGTCATGGATTCAGCCGAAGCTGTTCCGACTGAAACTGGTTTGGCCGAACCCATGTGGAATCCCATGTGGCAGCCAAATAAGCAAAAAAATGTGACTATCAGAAGTTCTCACTTCTAGATCTCAATTGTCTGTCAAAATTTAACTTTCTTGAAAAGCTAAAAATATTGTTTTGTAGAGCTCAGAGTCAAGATTATGGTCATGTAATTTTTATTACATTTTGATTTCATATAATATATTATAAGTTGAAAATACTTCAAGTAGGTATTTTAATATTTAAGAACACGCTTGTTCAAAAAAAAAAGAAATAGCAAATCATGTCAGGAAAATTTAAACCTTATATTTAACAGTAGAGGAGAGAGTCCTCTTCAAGAATATATAACTTTTTTTTAAAATGGTGTAGATTTGATAGGGAAAATTTAGTGGAAACAAAAAATTGTAAATTGCAGATAACACTGACTTTGGATAGTTATAATAGACAAAATATATACCGAAATCTAATTTTCTTTTTTTATGCACTAGCATTTTCAGCATATTTCAGCAATCAAAAAATGGACTTCAAAAATTAAAAAACTATGTCAATTTTTGTTCAAATTTTTTTGAAAAAATTATAAGCGTAAACTTCATCAAATTTTATGCATTTCATTAGTTTACATCATCTTCAAATTCTAAACACAAATGCCACTTTTATGTCGTTAAAGTTGAAAATTTTGCATGTTGTCGACATTTTCCTTTATAAAAGTGTGACACAGGTTTGTACTTTTACCCATAAATTTCCATGTGCATGTGCGCTAGTTTAATGTTGGAGCTTCAACATCGACACCACACACTAAAGGACGCAATGGAACCTTCATAGAGGTACCACTTATTCATTAGTAGGGTTGTAAAAAATATATGTAATCTTGATAACTACATAATACTTTTGTTGTTTCATTTTCAGTTACTAACATCAGAGACTCCTCCGTCTATTCATGATACTTTGGATCATGGAGTAGCTGTAGAAGTAGCTAGTTCTAAAGAACTAACTAAGGTATGAAAGAGATCACTTAATTTTAATTGTTATTTTAATAGTTTGTATTGAATTTTTTTAATGATATTCATGTATGTATTTTAATTATTAATTTGATCATTGTTGTAGGGACTTATTACCATAGATCGTCAGCATGTGCCTTCGGTGGATGTGCATAGTGACTATTTGCTAGCGGTAAGTGAATATTCTATTTTATGTCATTGTATAATTCAATTTCAATGTATATTAGTTATTGATTCTTATATTTCTTAGCTTGAGCTGTAGAAGAGTCTAGATAGGAGGACTAGTGAGCACACTCGAAAGACTATAGCATCCACTACATCTCCATCAACACGGAAATCAAAGATAGCTCGGGATTGTTTTTCTTCCCCTAGCGGGAAAGGACTAGAATAGGGATATAGATTGTATGCCTATATGGCATTAGTGGATATATTTTTTGTATATTGTATAAGTGACATGTTGTACATCCATTTGGCTTTGAGGAAGCCAGTTTAACTGTATTGGATATATTCGATGTATGACATTATTGGACATATATATTTGACTTCATGCCCTACGAATATATATAGTTTATGTTTTAGGTATGCAATTCATGTGTTAGGTTTATTGATGTATACTAATTTATATTTATGTGGATGTCTTATGCTTTGTAAATTTCCCATGCCTTATAGTTATGCTTGTATGTTTATCGATGTATATTATTACTATATGATTTATACTTTATTAGAATATGTATGTTTCATTTTGATGCAGAGGCTAGTGGTGGATTTGTAATCTTCATAAGGGAATATCAAATTTCTCCTTTATTTTGTAACAACACTCTAATATTTCCTTCAACCATGAATTAACTCCAAGACCCAACCCACATACTAGACCTATTAGAGGTAAAACTCAACATCCTGCAATCCAATAGACTCCACAACTTTAGGTTCTCTCCCACATCTTCATACCCAATCTCTCAACCATACTTCATGTCCCATGATTGTTCTCAAACTAACCATTCAATCACCCTTGACTCTCTTGATGGGTTTTCCAAAACCTTCAAAGATTCTCAAAAATACTCTAGAAATATCATCTCCCATATTCAAACTCATAAGCTTTAGTGGTTATATTCCCATAACCAAACTTCTCTCTTTAGGTCTATCCTACTAGCCCTATCTAGTGAGAAATTTGCATATTTCTCCAAATTATTTCAAATGACTCCCCCCAAAAAATAGGAATCCAAATACCCTTTTCCAATTTACTAAACATATGTTGAAACCAAGCCCACTTCTTTCAGAATTTCTCCAAAAATTGTTGCTCCATTTTAATGTCTAGGCCTAATAGCCCCATTTTACAAAGAAACCCTATCATGGTTGTATCCCCTAACATTTCCACTTACTACAGTCTCTTGAAATGAAGTAAAACCAAATATTTTGACATCCTTTAGGCCATGGACCCTCTGCAAATACCCCAACTCACAAACTCTCACCAAATCAAGCCTATAACTAGGGCTTTCTCACTAATGGCTTAAAACTCACTCCAAGGATCCAATATTTTATCCTACACCATGTCCTCAACATTTCCTAACATGTTCCAAAGGAAAAACACCCTCTCATTCAGCCCAAACTACTTTTGCTACACCCATGCCCCTTACTTCATGAACCTTTCATCCTGTCAACTTGCACAATTTGGTAATTACCCTACATATTTATTAAAATCCTGCATAATAAGGGAAAATTACATAATATGCAAGTGCTGGATCGATCCCACAGCCACAGTAACCATAGAAAGTGGATGGATCTAACTAATTCATCCTTTGTCCAATGCACAAACCCACTGCTGCTATAAAAAAATCACATAGAATGCACTCAAAAGGGTTAGTAACTGAATCTAAAGGGCTTCAAAATGATGTTTATCACTTTTCCATAGTGCTTCTACAAATTAGAATGCAAGAACATGAAAACAAACTTCAAGAAATACAAGAAATTCAATGTTTATTGCTCAAACAATCGAACAGTCTATACAATCATGGTGTCAGACCATACCACCACACACCATACCTTTTCTTCATCATTTACATGGTTTAAATAACCTTCTTCTACCTTCTCAAACTAACCCAGTTCAGTTAGATTCTTAACAGAACAACTAATCACCATTTTTGGAGTTTCCCTCCAACTTCCATGTAACCATTGGAATTCAAATTTTAAAATTTGCAAACTTATTTAAATAAACTCCTAATGACTCCCAACTCTAGAATTTATCCCTTTAGGACCCCAATAACATATAAAATCCCCTAAATTCATCTACAGACCTAATCTCACCCCTGTAGGCCTATTACATCAAAATTGACAACATTATAATCTTTTACATTTTTGCCTATTTTGTAACTTTATATATTTTTCATCATCCTATTACATCCAAATGGCTCCAAGGCCATGTTACATCAAATAAATGACCTTGTAGGCCTTGGAAACATGATCATGTAGCATCTGATGGTTCGATGATACCTCATACAAGCTCTGAGATATGACCTTGTAAAGATCGTTGATTTCATGTTGAGTGCACCTTGAAGGACACTTCAGCTCGGAGTGGTTGGCAGTGTTTAAGTGAGTCCATGTGTGAAAAGAGGTTTCCACTAGTGTTTACTTGACCAATCAGAGTTTTTGGCATAGATAATTCGATGTGATGAAAGATGGTTTGAAAGATACGCAATGTTGTTCATTTCAAATGAGGAACAATGTGAGTTTTGACATCAACTAAGATTGTGTTACCAAATTTAAATGAATTTGAATCTCCAAAAATTGAGATATATTATTATAGGCCTCGGAAACATGATCATGTAGTACTTGATAGTTTGATGATACCTCGTACGAGCTCCTAGATATGACCTTGTAAAGATCTCTAATTTTATGTTGAGTGCACCTTGAGGGAAACTTTGGTCCAGAGTGGTCAGAAGTGTTCGAGCGAGTCCATTTGTGAAATGAGGTTGCCACTAGCATTTAATCAACCAATCGAAGTTGTTGACATAGATGGCTCAATGCGAGGATGGATGGTTTGAAAAATACACAATGTTTCTCATTTCAACTAAGGAACACTATGAGTTTTGACATCAACAGATATTGTGTTGCCAAATTTAAACGAATTAGAATCTCCAAAAAATGAGATAGGTTATTGTAGGCCTCAGAAACATGATCATGTAGCACCTAGAGGTTTGATGATACCTCACATGAGCTCCAAGATATGACCCCGTAAATATTGTTGATTTCATGCTAAGTGCACCTTGAGGGACACTTCGGTCCAGAGTGGTCGGAAATATTCAAGCGAGTTCATGTGTGAGATGAGGTTGCCACTATAATCACTCAAAAATGGTCTAGTAAACTTTGAGCCCCTTTCTACATATTAAAATTTAAATACTAGATTAAATCTTGTGCTTGATCAATTTTTCATATTTATTTAATCTCTTATTTCTTGATCAATATTATCATTTTATCATTTATTTGATTATATCCTAAAGTTTGACCACTTTATCTTAAGCTTTATTTAATTAAGAAAACATTCTCTCTTTAATTAATTAAAAAACCTTTTAATTAAATAATAAAATCACTTTATCCTAAGCTTTATTTAATTAAGAGAACATTCTCTCTTTTAATTAACTAAAAAATCTTTTAATTAAATGATAAAATCATTTTATCCTAAGCTTCATTTAATTAAAAGAACATGTCCACTTTTAATTAAATAAAGGTCCCCTTTTAAATAAATAATGGAAACCACATTGCTAAAAACAATAAACAATAAATTAAAAATAAAAAGAAAAGTGCACTTTCCAATGAGATGGAATCTTTTGACTTTTGAAAAAGGTTTTTTCCTCTTTATCTCAACCACTCATTATTTTGCCTATTAATCATGTCCATTAATTTTGCCTCTTGAGTGTTGGCATAATACATTGTTTGGATATTTGGCTAGTTTAACCATCCAACTGTTTGACAGTTTGTAACTGTCCGCATTGTATAAACACTCCTCTTCTTGATTATTGAATACATTGAAACATCTATTTTCTCACTCCAACATATGGTATCAGAGTGCATAGGTGATCTTGTGAATGTGAGAGGGTGTTTGACGGAAGATATATAATCATAGATTGACAATGATGGCTAAGCAATGGCCTTGGTTTTTTCTGACATTCTAAAACTAAAGCATAATGCAATCTATTCTCACAATGTTGAAGTCACTAGTTTAGGAGTTTGATACTAGTCATAGGTTGTAACGACTAACTATCTTTTAGTGATTGGTAATTGTCTTTTGGTGGTGCGAGGGTGTTTAATGACTACAAATATCATCCTCTATTCTTACAGATGCATCCCCTGCTCTGCGCCTAGTGTGGTATTGATGAATGATCATACTTATTGGTATTTGATGTAATTGAATGTATTGAGTAGCCACAACCAAGATCATGTTATTCTATACTCGATATCTGTATTGGAGAAAGGTGGTGAGCGCATGTTTAAATACATGCTCAAGATTGGAACCTGATCCACATAGTAAAGATCTCAGTTGCAGTCTAAGGAAGGTGGGATGCAATCACAGTCTATGTAGGAGTCGCGAGACATGTATTAAACAAAAAAAGTAAATCTGTTTGGTGAGTTCTGATTCTGCGAGTGGGAAGAGTAATACATGATAGCTTTTGCAAACTGACACTGCAGTCATAGGTACTTTTTTCTTATCTTTAGTATCTACAAATATTGAACAATAGATTGAGTGATTTGTTTAATGAAGGCAAAGTAGACAAGGCATTAAAGTAGAAAATAGATGTTGAAATGCTGATGTCCATCATTTTCAATGATTTCTTTATGTTCCTATTGTGAAGAATGATTATTAGGTGTCTAGTATCAATTTATGGAGTATTTTGGATAAATACAAGAGAAATGAGAGTGATTGCAATGAGGTTCCAAGGGCACATTGTCATTTGAGTTTAATTGAAATACCTAGGGTTTCTCAAAGATAAGAGTATTTGAGAGTTTATTCGTTATTGATTTTTGTGAAGTCTTGGAGTCATAAGGGTAGCTTATGTGGTTGGAAGTTTGGGCCTTTTCACATCAAAATATGTTTTAAATGTGTTATGGAGATACAATATTTGAAAATAATTGTAGCTAGGATTGAAGTTTGTATCATTGTCATGGGGACAAAGTTCAATCTGATTAAAGATGTTCATGATGACCATGGTAAAGAGCTTGTCCAGAAGTGTTTCAATTCAGCTCTCAAGGGTTGTATTTCATCCTCTAGTGCTACTTTGGGAGGGTAATATGTAACCTACATATTTGGAGGTTGGTGGCATCGGAGGATGGAGGAACTTCCATCATCTCAAGTTAGCTTCTCACTTTGTGATGGTGTTCTACATGAGAAGCATTTTTGGCTTTCTATTTTTGTTTTGCTTTCTAATGTTGACAAATTTGAAGAATGCATATCTTGTGAAGACTCATTTTGGAGACAGGTTTAAGATTTGGTATTGCACTCAATATGGATTTCTGTCAAGTGAGCTTTAGAGTATATGATTGAGAATTATACCCTTTCGTGGTCATTAGACAATGATGGACATCTATCGCATCTCCTAAGGATCATTGTTGAATAATTCAAGACTGTGATTCGAGAGTTTGAGATTGAGAGCTTAAGAACACAGCTCGAAGCTACACCTTTCTAAGGGTCACAAGACAACTTGATGGAGCTTTGCATGATTCAGGATTTGCAACTTCAAAAATAAGATTTTCTCAATATATGTATTCATATTATGTAATCAACCTATTTTGTTATGTAAGCCTTAAGGGGGGGATCCCTAGGGAAAAGTTAATTTCATGTTTTCAAGATCAATGTATTAAGGGGGGGAATGTTGGCATAATACATTGTTTGGACATTTGGGTAGTTTAACTGTCCAACCGTTTAACAATTTGTAACTATCTGCATTATATAAAAACTCCTCTTCTTGATTATTGAATACATTGAAACATCTATTTTCTCGCTCCAACAATGTTGAAGTCACTAGTTCAGGAGTTTGATACCAGTCATAGGTTGTAACGAATAACTATCTTTTAGTGATTGGTAATTGCCTTTTGGTGGTGCAAGGGTGTTTAATGACTACAAATATCATCCTCTATTCTTACAGATGCATCCCCTACTCTGCACCTAGTGCGGTATTGATGAATGATCATACTTATTAGTATTTGATGTAACCGAATGTGTTGAGAAGCCACAGCCAAGATCATATTATTCTATACTTGATATCTATATTGGAGAAAGGTGGTGAGCACATGTTTAAATACATGCTCGAGATTGTAACCCAATCTACATAGTAAAGATCTCAGTTGCAGTCTAAGGAAGGTGGGATGCAATCACAGTCTATGTAGGAGCCGTGAGACATGTATTAAACAACAAAAGTAAATTTGTTTGGTGAGTTCTAATTCTGCAAGTGGGAAGAGTAATACATGATAGCTTTTACAAACTGACACTATAGTCATAGGTACTTTTTTCTTATCTTTAGTATCTACAAATATTGAACAATAGATTGAGTGAGTTTTTTAATGAAGGCAACATAGACAAGGCATTAAGGTAGAAAATAGATGCTGAAATGGTGATGTCCATCATTTTCAATGATTTCTTTATGTTTCCATTGTGAAGAATGACTATTAGGTGTCTGGTATCAATTTATGGAGTATTTTGGATAAATACAAGAGAAATGAGTGATTGCAATGAGGTTCCCAGGGCACATTGTCATTTGAGTTTAATTGAAATACCTAGGGTTTCTTGAAGATAAGAGTATTTGAGAGTTTATTTGTTGTTGAGTTTTGTGAAGTCTTGGAGTCATAAGGGTAGCTTATGTGGTTGGAAGTTTGGGCCTTTTCACATCAAAATATGATTTAAATGTGTTATGGAGATACAATATTTGAAAATAATTGTAGCTAGGATTGAAGTTTGTATCATTGTCATGGGGACAACATTCAATCTGATTAAGGATGTTCATGATGACCATGGTAAAGAGCTTGTCCAAAAGTGTTTCAATTCAGCTCTCAAAGGTTTTATTTCATCCTCTAGTGCTGCTCTGGGAGGGTAATATGTAACCTACATATTTGGAGGTTGGCGGCATCGGAGGATGGAGGAACTCCCATCATCTCAAGTTAGCTTCTCTCTTTGTGATGGTGTTCTACATGAGAAGCATTTTTGGCTTTCTATTTTTCTTTTTCTTTCTAATGCTGACAAATTTGAAGAATGCATATCTTGTGAAGACTCATTTTGGAGATAGGTTTAAGATTTGGTATTGTGCTCAATATGGATTGTTGTCAAGCGAGCTTTAGAGTATATGATTGAGAATTATACCCTTTTTCGGTCATTAGACAATGATGGAGATCTATCGTATCTCCTAAGGATCATTGTTGAATAATTCAAGACTGTGATTCAAGAGTTTGAGACTGAGAGCTTAAGAACACGGCTTGAAGCTACACCTTTCTGAGGGTCACAAGATAGCTTAATGGAGCTTTGCATGATTTAGGATTTGCAACTTCAAAAAGAATATTTTCTCAATATATGTATTCATATTATGTAATCAACCTATTTTGTTATGTAAGCCTTAAGGGGGGGATCCCTGGGGAAAAGTTAATTTCATGTTTTCAGGATCAATGTATTAAGGGGGGGAATGTTGGTGTAATACATTGTTTGGATATTTGGGTAGTTTAACCGTCCAACCATTTGACAGTTTGTAACTATTTGCATTGTATAAACACTCCTCTTCTTGATTATTGAATACATTGAAACATCTATTTTCGCACTCCAACATTGACAATCTTGAGCACATGGATCAACCAAGATTTAATCTCCACCATTACTCATTTATTTTTTCCTCTTAAACTTGATCGTCTATTCATTTCTAAATTCATTTAAAAGGTGACTCTCTCCTCATTCTTGAGATCCCATTCATATAGCATTCTTAGCTTCTTGAGATCTTGAAATTTTATTGCAGGTTCTTGGAGTCTTTGCATCTTAGCATCCTGGGATCTTGGAGTCTTGCAATCTTGGAATTTTGGAGTCTTGCAAATCTTGGCATCTTGGAGCTATGGAATTCTTAGATTTTTTATATTGAAGCATTGCATCATCATTGTCATTTTCTTTCTTTCATCTAGCTTAGATCTAATTTTTTTTCATTCTTGCATATCATTTTAGCTTAGATCTTGCATCTCATCTTAGATCTCCTTTTCTTGCATTCTTGCACATCATTTTAGCTTAGATATTGCATTTCATCTTAGATCTACTTTACATTATCATTTGAATCTTCCATTCTATAGTGTACCTTGCAAGGGTCTTTCTTTAAGGTTCATTTGAGAGCCACCATTCATAATATCTACATGGTTCTTGCACATTATGGATAGGAAGCTATAACCCACTTCTTGAGATCTCCTTCTTCATAGATTCCCTCAAGTGTAATGGTTTATAGAAGTGACCTCAGTTTTTGGTACACATTTTTGGCACCCACTATGGGGCAAAACCCATGAATTTTTGGATATTCACTTTGGTTTTTATTGCTAACCCATGTGCATGTTGAGTTGAAGGAAAAAACCCTAGGATTTTGAAAAAATAATTCATATCTCACAAACAGCTTGGATTTTTGGTCTAAAATGTTTTTTACAGGTTGGGGGTGGATAAAATTTGTCTTAGTTTGAAAATCAAATTTTTCTGATCATTTTTCCACAAGTTATACTTTTTTTTTTTTCATAAAAATTAATTTATGGTCGCAAATTATCATATTTTTTGGAAACGTTTACATTTTTGGAATGATCTCATAATTCTAAAGGGGGTTACTTCTTTGTGTTTTTAATTTAGATGCAATAACATAGCTCAAATAGTCAATTTATAAAAACTAGTATGTTTTGGTAAAATGGGTCTCTAGGGCACAAATTAAGTGATATTTATGAAATTTTTACATTTTTGGAAAGCTCTCAGATTTTTAACATAAGTCTCTTATTTGCATTTCTATTTTTGGGGCCTAAATTATAGAAGAAAAAAAATCAAATCTTGTTGACTAGGTTAAAAGCAAAAATAAATAAAAATTGTGATGAGCTTGCACTTTATTTGCACATAGTTCAATGCATGATTGGGAATTATTGAAAGTATTTGATATTTCCTATCTCCTAACAAGTTGTTTTGCAGGGTTATTACTTTCATTTGCATATTTTTGTGCCCTAACTTGTGGTTTTGTAGGATTTTTTTTGCCAAAAGAATTGCATTGCTAAGACAAATAACAATTGAGATTTTGGAAAATTGCATTGAAGGTATGTAACTAGATCTTGTCTCTTTTATTATTAGATCTTGTGTGTCTTTCATATTATTATATCATTTTTCATAGGCACATAGCTTAATTAGTTTTCTTTTGGTAAATGAACATGTGTTTGATGTTCTTGGGATACACTATGGAGTAGGAGACTATGCTCTTTTCCTTTTGGAAAATCATAAATCTAGACCTCCATTAGCTATCCTTTTACTTTCTTGCATTTACCTTTAGAGGGCCTGCCAAGAGAGCAATCTTTTGGGAATGACCCAAGTGGGGAACAAGCGAACCTAGCTACTCCATACCACTATAATCAAAAGCTTCCTTTAATCCAAAGAGAGGGGAGACTTGGCTATTTTATATTCCTAATGCTTCTTCATGTGTAGGGTCTAGTTGCCTCAATCTTGCTAAGAAAGACTACACTTGATTAGGCACTTGTAGGGCAATCAACAATCTCAATCTTGTTTACTACAAGGGTAATACATTCATCTAGTATAGGGCTGAGAGGTTTGAATCTTGCTTGTGAGACTATACTTTTTGGATTCTTGTAGGGCTGTAGGCCTTAATTTATCTTGTGAAACTATAGGGGATAGTCATGAATGGAGTTTTACTAAAAACCTTAAGTTAGAGGCTACCCTATTGACCAAAATTATCATAATCTTTGTGCAAGGACTGATCCAAGTGGTTTCTCGGATCACCTCAAGGTTACTCACCATCTATATTCCTTTGGGATACCAAGTTGTGGGCAACAATTTTGATACTAGCCCTGACCGTAGGTAGTTATTTCTTGATGTGTTTTCAATTTGTGCTAGACCTGTGGAAATGTTTGTGAACATACACTTGACATTATTGGAATATTACAACCTATCTTTTAGACTTCACAATTTCTTGTATCATGCAAGGTTTCTTTGTCCCTTGCTTGATTGTTTTAAGAATACTCTATGTGTCACAATTTATTTAAAAACTTGACATTGAAGTTCAAATTTGTGATCAAAATTCAAGATTTATTGTCCAAACTTCAAAATTGCTATCAAAACTAGAAATTGTTATTTAAATATTGCCCGTAGTAGTCAGAAATATCGTACGACCTTTTATCCATGTTTAACTCCTAGTTTTGCTAAGGTCTATCATCCAGATTCTGATCTGAGTTGGCTTGGCCCAAATTTTCTCTTAGTTGTCTTAGGAAGCTTATACTTGACTTTTTATGGTCTCTTTGTTTGAAACTAGTAGGTTTGGGACTATTTTTAGTCAAAAATGATCACCTAAATACCTTGGTTATATCCTTGACTACTAAAGTTGTTCACTTATCTATCTCTTTAGTTATATTTATTATCTTGACATTATCTCTTGACTCAAGTCACAAGTGTCATACATAGGGATCTTACCCCGCAGCTTGGGCACTTTGTTATCAGTCATCTTAATCTTATTTTACTCTCTTTTTACTATTTGACAAGTGAACACTTTTCTTCTCTAGAGTGGACGTTAAGTTATCTTGTATCATATTATCTATCTCTTTACATTCTTGTTCATGCCATCAACAACTAGATATCAAATTGGTCAATGGAAGAAACCTCTGATTAGCTTTGAAGAACTACCTTTTCCTACTAGGCATCTGCGTCATCAAGACAAAGAACCTCAAATTACTTTTGACAAAGAAGAGGATAATACTAAAGCTTGGTTTGATCCTTTTAGTAACTTTGGAAGTACCTTTGGTAGTACCATTGGGATACCTCTTGCTTCATCAAGATCTAAAAATAGTTTATCTTTTACCATGTCTAGGGAAGACTATAACAAGTGATTGAATGACCTTTTTGAGCACAATGAGAGGATGAGACAAGTTGAGTTAGAAAGAAAAAATTATATAGTGGAACAAGCAAGCCACTTGAATCGACAATTCAATTCTAATTTATTTTGGAATAATGGGAATAATAAACCTGCAAGATATCCCTGAAGGTCACAACACAATGAATATAACTCACCTCCAAGATCTCCACATTCTAGACATAGTTCTCAACACAACACTCACATGACTCTTGAGATTACTGAAGAAGAGATTCTAAACTTTCCACAAGATTCTCATTATCAAAGACTCGTGAAAAAGACCTTAGAACAAGAGAGTGATCGATATTTCATGTTCTTAGCTTCTAAAGGATTGAAACTTCCCCCTGACTTTGATTTTGAGGGATTGATTCAAATAAGGGAACCCTCACCTTGGGAACTTAACAAAAAAGAAATACAAGATCTAAAAAGTGAACTATCAAACTTGAAGAAGGATAAAGAGAAACCTAAGTCATCATTTTCTATAGAATCCATATGTGCTTTACCTTTTGACAAAAAACTATACATGATCCCCTTTTCAAGAGATGTTGCAATTCCTAAGTATGATAAGTATGATGGGAATGGAGATCCATATGACCATGTTAGACAATTCTATGCTTTGAGTATGGACTTTATGCATGATGACACTTACCTTATGAGACTCTTTCCTAGGAGCCTAAATGGTCAAACCATGGAATGGTTCACAAAAATCACACCACCTCTTAAGTCTTTTGATGAGCTTGTTCAAATTTTTGTTCAACAATACTCATAAAATATTTAACACCCTCTGACTATGCTCAACTTATGCAACATCAAACAAAAGCAAGGTGAACCCTTTGTTACCTTTTTACAAACATGGAGGAAGTTACATTCAAGATACTCATGACAATTTCTAGAGAATGAGAAGATTGATATCTTTGTTAATAATCTTATACCTGAGTTGCATTATGATCTTAGAAAACAAGTCTTTCCCACCTTTAATGACATGATTGAGAATGCCTTTAGAATTGAGGATGTTTTGATCAAGAAGGGTGAGATCACATTAAGAAAGGATAAATCTAACAATGGTAATGGCTACAAAAAAGAAAAGAATAAGCCTTGGAATAAGAACAAGCATGTGGTGAATGATGGTGTTGTTGATGAACCTAAGTCTAAAGAACCCATTTTCAACTTGGCTAGTGCTCTCCAAGAAACTAAACAATAAGAGGCTGCAAGATATAATGATTCTAATAAGACTAAATCTTCAAGGGTATCTAGGCATAGATGTGACTTTACCCCCTTGGGAGACTCATATGATGTGATACTTAAGACCTTAATTGTTAAAAATATTATCACACAACCTGAATATGCTAAACCATATGAACCTGAAGTGAAGCCTAAATGGTGGAATGACAATAATTATTGTGAGTATCATAAGAATGAAGGACACAAAACTGAGAATTGCATAAAGTTGAAGCATGTCATTCAAGACCTCATTGATGATGGAAAGGTTGGAATAGATGGTCTTGTTAATAATTCTGATCATAAATCTTTCAAAGAGCCCATCCCCAAGTATGAAAAAGGTGAGACTTCAAAGAAAGATGGGGATGCTAAAATCCATTACACTTATATGAATGCTGACAAAGTTATCAATATGCTTGAACCAGTGCATAAAAACATTAACATGGTAAGATATGATGGACCCAACTATGATTCAAATATTGATGAGGTACCTAAGATTATCCTAAGAAGTTGTGATGAACTTGAACACCTAATCATGCTTAGAGGTTTTAACTCTCCTTCACATAGAGAGAGTATAAATGTTGTCACTAGGAGTCAACCCAACATTATCCTTAGGGGTCTGAATTCTTTCAAGCAAGGTAATCCTAAGAAAGTGGTATCCTCTTCCAAACAAGTCTCTACCTTTTGCAAGTAAAAATATAGTCTAGTAGAGAAATTTCAGCGTACCTCTGTCCAATTTTCAATCTTTGAGTTTCTTGAGTTACCACCTATGCACAAAGAGATCTTAGATAAATCTTTGCACACATCAAGTATCCCCAAATACATTGATACTGATCAATTTTAGACAATGGTTAATCACATTTCTACTCCACATTATCTTTCATTTTTTGAGGAAGATGACCAGTCTTTAAGTCACCCAAAAAAATTTGCCATACATATTGAAATCCAAATCCATCGAACCCAAGTCAAATGCACACTGATAGATAATAGGGCTAGGTTAAATATTTGTTCATTATGTGTCATTAAATAGTTGGGATTGTCTGAATTCACTATTGATTCAAGGAAAAAGATTACTATTAAGGCCTATAATGAAGTTGATAGGTCTTCTAAGGGATTGATTGTGTTACCTATTTGGGTTGGTCTAGTGGAAAAAGTAGTATTTCAAGTTCTTTATATCCCTCTTTCTTACAACATATTTCTAGGGGAGACCATGGGTTCATGATATGTAGGCAATTCCCTCTACTTACCATTAGCGCATAAAGTTTCCCTTTAATGGTACTAAGATTTCCATTTCAGGGGATAATTCTATGTTTATCAATACACTTACTACTGAATCCTTAGTACCACACAATAGAGCTGCTGATGAGACTAAGATTACTCTTGTTGATTGTGAGAAGAAGTTTTAGATGATGAACCTTGGAATAGGGGAATACCGAATAGATTCTATTGCTACATTACCAACCTCCCCTCATTCCTTTAGAAGATAAGAAGCCTTCATCCTACGCTATGATAGTTTATGGGACTTTTATCTAGTCCTCAATGTCTTTAGAGGATGAAAAAGAAGAACAAGCTATTAGAGAATGGGTCTATCGAGAGAAAGAACCTAAGGAAGTTATTCTTTCTACTATGGTCTCTCCCAAGAAATATGGAAAAGGATATGAGTTCCTAGCCAAAATGGGTTACCCAGGTCATGGTCCTTTAGGTTCTCAGAATCATGCTCTTGTTGAATCTATAATTCATATTAATGGAAGGAAATCTAAGGATAAGACTAGATTGGTATTTTCTAGTACACAACTAGTTTTTGACTCCCCTCCTAATGATAGTGAATCTGAAGAAGAAGTTGTGCATACTTATACTTTTGATAAAGATGAGGAAAAATTTATCTCCTCTACTTCCATTTTTTGGCATGAAGAATGATTTCCATTAGAACAGGAAGATGAAGCTTCCACATCTCATCACAATGAATAATCTGATGTTGAAGATCCTAATAGAGAACGTATTCACAAGAACATGGAACAATTGTTACAAAGAGAAAGAGATATTGAATCACATGAATATGAATGGGATTCTCTCTTAGTTGAGTTGACATAATTGGGGATAGATGTAGTGCATACTTATGCTAACCAAACCTAAGTGGTAGACGAGTCACCCATAGGACCTGATGAGTTGAACTTATGTGTTGCTTTCATTGATCAAGTTAATCATGATAAGAATCAGATGGATCTAGGTACTTTTGAGGGAGATCTTATAGACTAAGTATCTTGTCACTGGAAATTACTTCCTCCACATCAATACTTTGGGACCTTCCACTTCTCTCCCACTCATGTACCTTGACCTTATTTATTGGTTGCAATAGATCCAACAACCTACATTACTTTCTTTCCAAAATGACTATGAAATTGCTTGCTACCTCAATTCCATTGAGCCTGTAGTTTCTTCCACGAGTGAACCAGAAATAAACATGACTGAAACAGATATCAAGTACCTTAGTCATAAAGTAAAAATAAAAATAAAAAATAGATGTTTTGATGGCGAAAACAACTTTGTGGCAATGTTAGAACCTAAAAAAGTAAAAATAAAAGATGTATCTGAGGGTGAAAAACTCTTTGAGGCACTTGAGGATGAGGTACTTGGTATTCTACCTAGTTATTTTTAAGATAGATCTTCAGTATTGATAGAGCCAAAATAGACTATAAATCTTGGGACAACTAAAGCACAACAACTCATACATTTAGCTCAATCTTTGTCAGCAAATGAAAAACAATAGTTTACTGAGTTCTTCAGAGAAAAGAAAGTCAATTTTTCTTGGACATATGCAAACATGCCATGGTTGGACACTAATATTATTATGCATCACTTATCTTTATCTCCTGGTGTTAAACCTATCAAAAAAATGCATCCACACATAGCTCTCTTGGTAAAAGTTGAATTAGAAAAACTCTTGAGTGTTGGATATATACGAACTATAGATTATGCTGAATGGATTTCAAACATTGTACCTATATATAAACCGTAAAAATCCATTTGTATTTGTACAGATTTCCAAGACCATAACAAATCTTTCCCAACGAATGAGTTTCCACTTCCAAACATAGACATGATAGTGGATATGATAGTAGGTTATGAAATTTACTCTCACATGGATGGTTTCTCGAGATGTAATCAGATTAAGATAGCTCCTGAAGATAAAGAAAATATTTCCTTCACATGTGCATGGAGAACCTTTTGTTGGAATGTCATGCCATTTGGACTAAAAAATGCCGGAGCTACCTATCAAAGAGCTATGACTACTATCTTCCATGACATGATGCATAAAAATTTGGAAGATTATGTGGATGATACCTTGGAAAAATATAAGAAAAGGAATACACATCTTCAAGATTTAAGTTTGATCCTAGATAGGGTGGAACAATTTCAACTTAGATTAAATCCTATGAAATGTGCTTTTGGAGTCACCTCGGGAAAATTACTTAGATACATCATTTTAGCTAAAGGAATTGAGATTGACCCTAAAAAGTTCAAGCTATAATGGAGATGCCACCTCCCAAGAATGTAAGTCAATTAAGGAGTCTTCAAGGACACCTTCAGTTTATCAAGAGATTCATATCACAACTTGATGATAGAGCTCAACCTTTCAATAAGAATCTACACAAAGGAGCTACGTGTATATGGAATGAAGAATGTGAAAAAATTAATAATCAGATCAAGGAATATTTGGCTAAACCTCCAATCTTAATGCCTCATATCCCAGGAAAACCTCTTATTTTGCACATCTCATATACAACTACATCATTGAGGGTATTATTGGCACAACAAGATGAAAATGGAAAAGAAAGAGGTATATACTACTGATGAAGGGTGCTCCCCTTAATACCGCAAACACACAACAAAAATAGAGAACAACAACAATTTGCAAGAATAGAGAATGGGCTTCTTATTATCTCCACAAATGTGGAATTACAAACTTTCACAATTACAATATGCAAAGCCACATGGACATCTTCCTTACAATATTATGAGGGACAAAGCCTCGAATGATTACCCAGAACTACTCTGAACTGCTCCGAACTGCCTAAGACAACACTACAGACCTTCCTTATATAGGCAATTTCCACCACTCGAGAAGGTTCCAGAAATTTAGTCCTTAAGGCCGAATATACATAGAATTATTTTATTTTTACAATTTTTTTACAATAGGGTCAGCTCAAAAGAAATACAAAATATGCTTTTAGGTAGCCCAACTTCCGGAGGCCATAACTTTTTAACCATAGCTCCACTTTTCTATTGTAACCACTTTTTGGAAACGCCATGATGAGATCTATAGTGCCTTACACGCGCTAGCGCCAGTCAGCTGAGGGTTGATCATGATCTGGAGCCTCTAAGGCCTTCAAAATTAACTTGAAAGATTTCATACCCAAAAACCTCAATAACTTCACCAATACTAATGATGTGGCAATGAAACTCAATTGGTAGGCTGAAATGACTGAGATGAACCTCCAACTGTGAAATCAGAACATTCTGAGATCATATGACCAACTTACTAAAAATAGCAAGTTTCCATAAATAGCAGCTCTACACAAGATAGCCCTTATTGGAAAGAAACCAGAAATATTTTTGGGTGATGCAAGATTTCTCTTACACCCAAGATGATCCTACATTAGACACCTGGGGCAATTTGAGAAGTGACCCTATCATGACTCAGGTGTGAAGAGGAAAACCAAGATGGTTAACCTCCTCCCTTGTCAACCATGATAAATTTTCAATAGGTCATCCTTTCCACTTGACCAGATATTCTTCATATGTCTTGTTCCTTCTGCTTCTGCCAACATGACTGTCCAGTATATCCTCAATCTCCTTGGTATCTGAATTGGTTGCTAGAATACTCCACTGTGCTGTTGTGATCTCATCTTCAACACATCCCTCATGATTCTCTGAAATGTTAAATACTGGTGAAATATTCAGCTCTATAGGCAACTCGACCTCATTGGCATTTCCAGAATCATGCTTCTTCAATATCCTGCATGGACCAAACCTCTTGATTTTCAGCTTGTTCTATGTACCAACTGGAAATCTCTCCTTCCGCAAATGAACCATGACTTCATCCCCAACTTGAAATTACTTATGCCTTCTTTTCACATCTACCTTAGCCTTATACTACACATTCATCTTGGTAATATGCTTCCTCACCTCCTCATGGATGTTCTTTAAATATTCTACAAAAGCCTCAGCTTCAGCACTACTTATTTCTCCTTTATCTATCTTTCTCAACTCAAATGCATTTTTGGGACTACTTCCATATACAATCTATGGATGATGTGATGAACTAAACTTTAAATCTATCTTCAACTCTTCACTTTCTGCTAGTGTCATTCTGTGTGCTGCCTTATTTGGCAAACTGGCTCCTGGAATCAAGTCCATCTGATGACTGATCTTTCTTACTGGTGGTAATCCATCAAGCACATTATCGGATACAATATCCTGAAACTCATTCAATAATTTTGCAACTTCTACAGGTACATCTTCTACTTCCTCTTTCACAGCCTTTGGAATTAAGGTAAAACACATATGCTCATGTCGCATACCATCTAAGAAATTTCCTCTATCAACAAAAGTTATTCTTGCATTACCACATACCTTTTCTTTTGTTTCCTTCAATGGTTTTAGCTTATGTCACACTCCATCCTTTATCAGGGAATAGGTATTCACACGACCATCATGTACATCACACCTGTCAATCTTACAAGGTCTACCTAACAACATATGACATGCATCCATAGATATGATATCACATAGTACCTCATCTTGGTAACCACTGATCTTGAACTTCACTAGGCACTGCTCACTGACCATGACCTTGTGGTCATCCTACACCTAGGCAACCTAATATGGATGTGGATGTTTCTACCTCTTGAGCTTTAACTTTGTCACCATCTCTTCTAACACCAAATTATCAGTACTACCACTATCAACAATCACATCACAACACTTACCCTCACACTTGCACCTGGTGCAAAATAGGCTCCTCCTTTGTTCAAGTTCATTCTCACCACTCAACAGGACTCTTCTGTTAATCAACATTTCTCCTCTTTCATCATCTTCAGAATGTGATGATCTAGCATCTTCATCAACATGTGCAACTCTAGCCTGGCCTTTATTTCTTCTATTTGTCCTTCCTTGGCATTGAGGACATTCAAATACCCTATGACCTTCTTCTCCACAGTGAAAAAATGTTCCACGGAAGCCTCCTCTTCCTTGTCCTCTTCCTCTTCCTCTCTGATCTCTATTATTCTGATAATGGAAACAATCAAAATTATCTCCTCTCTGATTCTGACTATTACTAGCCTCATCCTGCTTTTTCAGATCTTCATTTTGATCTCCATATGATCGTCCACTAGATCTTCCATCACTACCTCTTCCACTTTGTCTGCTCTCAAACTTTTTGTTCAACTTTTCCTCTACTTTTAGGGAAAACTAGTATGCCTCTTCAATACTATTCATTCAAATTAGATTCAATTCTTCCTAAATGCTTAGCCTTAACCCATTAAGGTAACGGAAAACTTTCTCCTTGTCACCTTCTGCATGGCCTATTTTGATGAGGATTCGATAGAACTCCTCTGTATACTCCTGAACAGATCTTCCTGCTTGCTTCAAACTTTGCATTTTCTTCAGTAGGTCAAGCTCATAATCAACAAAAATGAACTTGTAGACATGGAAAATTGGCAAAGGCTTAAATCGATCAAAAGGTGCATCAAATCATCAAAATAGCACTAAAAATTAATAAATGGAACAAAGACAATTCAAATCAAAGAAAAATTCAATTAAATGATTAAATGATTAAATAAATCTTGAAAAGGGGAAAAACACTAAGAAATTGATTAAATTCAATTAATAACATAGTTGTTGAAAACAAAAAATCAAAATGAACCTCTTACCCTTCATGGCTAAATTTAATTACTTTAATTAATTAATAAATATGAAATTCTCTCAACAAAGGAAAAAGGAGACAAAATGGACACAAATCACTCACTTTTGTTGAAATGGTCCAGCCTTTTGAAACCATTTAAATGTTTGTCCCCCAATTTAGGGACAAAGCAAAGCCAATTGACCTTACCCAAGCATAACCATGGTTATCTCACTCTACCCCCTACCCTTGGGAAAATCCTATAAATAGAAGGCATTTTGAGGCATTATTCATCCACTCCATATCTTTGAATTGCAGTAAAGCTCTTGCAATTTGCATCCACATCACTCACTTAGCATTTTCATTGATAATTAGCTTCAATTGTTGATCATTTTGTAGATTTCTTATCAAATAGAGCTAGAATTTGATAATTAGATCTAGTTTGCATATCATTCTTAGTTCAATTCTCATAATTAGAGTGTCACTAGTGAGGATTTGCAGCTGAGAGCCTCACTTACTACTTCAATTTAGAGAACCATGAGATGTTGATAGATTAATTGTGCATTTGTTAGATTATTTTGCTCTAATTCTTGTTGTTCTTAGTTAATCTTGTAATTTCATGAAGGTGTAAATCACTCACACACAAATGGCACCCACCGTGGGGCTCTAGGCCTCAAATTTATCATAATTTCCACGTTATTTACAAAATTTAGGCTAGAATTGCATGAATTTGCTCACTGTTTGCAGGTTACAGAAAATAAATCACGCCTACTGATAAAGAAATCATGCCTAAAGAAAAGAGATGTCGCTCGCGGGAATTAAAATGTCACCTGGAGTCTGAACAATCACGCTTTTCAGCTTGCAGAATCACGCTTCTGGCGAAAGAAATCACGCTTGTCGCGTCACCGATAAGCAGCTGATGCCTTTGGTCATTTAAATGTCGCCTGCACAGAATTAAAATCCACGACCGAGGAATCATTTTACGCCTAGTGTAAAGGGAGTTTCCTGCCTTTCTCATTTAATTTCTCGCTTTGGATTAATTAAATGTCGCTTTTCTAGAATTAATTTGTCGCTTGCAATAAATAGTTCACGCGTTGTTTTAATTTGATATCGCACTTGATTACTTTAATCTCACTTGAGCCCCTTTTGGTGATGCTCGCGGTTAAAGTAATTACGTCTTTATTAAATTAGATCTCACTTTTAGCATGGACAATGTCACCTGGTTTACCATTTATATTGTATCAAAGTAATTGCTGTTGTCGCATGTATTAAAGATTTCACGCGTTTGCAAAATTTAATATCGCACTTGTCTATTTTAATCTCGCTTGAGCCCCTTTTGGTGACGCTCGCGCTTAAAGTAGTCACATCTCTATTAAATTTAATCTCGCCTGTAGTCTGGATGATGTCGCCTGACTGTATTTTCTCTATTTTGTCAAAAATGTTAAAATAATGACTGTATGCTAACTTCACTGTCATTTTTTTTTGTCTCAGGAGCATGGTCTGTCATAAGAAAGTGCAAAAACTAGAGAGAAGGCACAACTTAGAGGAGAAATTGATCTCTAAAAGGATAAGGAAAGAAAACTGGGTACATTCTACCTTTGTTCTCAACAATGATTTAGAGAAAGAAGTAGAATTATATGCTAAATATATTGCTGTCATAGATGCTTACAAACAAAATAATGTCTCATTAAATTGGGAATTTAGTCCTTAAGTTTGTAAGAATTTTGCAAATATTTTGGCAAAAAGAATCAAAAGCATAATCAATCATATCATTTTAAGCTTTGATTTTGGTTTCCCCTCACTTTGTTTGTATTGTGCTAACTAACTTGTTGGTGGAGGGAACGTTTTGCTAAGGTAAGAGAAGGATTTGGAGAGAAAACAAAAAATCTACTACTTAAAAATGTGCCTAGCCTTTGCTAGCATCGTTTGAGGTATTTTTCTCATCAAGCTTGCACTTTCCCTTAGCTTGTGGCATTTTCAAAGTTCAAAACATAGTTTAATCATAAAAAGAAAAAATAAACACTTCAATTCTAAGAACCCCTTTGTCACGGGGTTGAAAAAGAACCAAATTGATTGTGAGTGTTTGGGATAAGGGAAAAGCAATAGGGATATGCTCTTCACTCTTTGAGTGAATCAAATTCCCAAACTTGCTCTACCAAATCCACTTTTCATGCTTTCAAATGAACATGTTTAAAACTTAGTGGGCTCGCCTCCCGAGATTGCCTTAGAAGGGCCGGTGAGAGGGACAGCCCAAAGTGGGATACACTTGCCTTTGCCGCGAGAATCCGACCCACTATAAAATGAAACGTGAGTATCCTTAATGGGGTACATGACAAAAAGGATTTTAGCTCTTTTGAACTTCCTCTAGTAGCCCTAACGGATTGCACAAAATCATGCTTTTGTGCGTGTTGGAAGCCCCTTAACATATTTGGGGGATGAAAAGCTAAGATCTATTTTGAACGGAAAACTTACTACATAACGGTAAAATAGAAAAACTACCTATTAGAGCCATGTTTACGAACCAATTATGTGCTAGGTAGATTGTGTGGAAGCTATTCTTATGTTTAAACCTGTGAAAACGTTAAAAAATATACACATTAGAGCATTCTAGGGATATGGTATCCAATTGATGTGTGTGTTGTGATTGTTTTTTTTAATTTTCAAACAAGATATTCCAAAGTTATTGATCAAAACACCATTAAAATTTTAAACCATTTAAAATTGATCAAAAACTTTTACCTTATTCCAAAAATAGCTTATCAAGAGAAGAAAGTCAACATACCCTTAAAGTTTGTTCATGCCTATTATTACAAGGTCACTCTCTATAAGGAAAGCATTACAAACAGATGGGACCTACAACGGAGAAGAGCTCCCATTTCCAAAGAACACTTTCATTACTTCACGAGTGACTGAAAAACCCACTAAGGCAAAGGACATTAACAAGATGTTTAGTGGTACCCTAGGAAATATTGATCCCAACAACCAAGGGAACAACATGAATGGGGGTATAGATCCTAACAACAATCAAGGGAACAACATGAATGGGGGTATGGATCTTAACAACAATCAAGGAAATTCTAATAATGGAGGAAGAGATCCTAATTCTCAAGAGGCAAATTCACAAGGCAACAACTTATTTCCTCCTCATAATACAAACTTACCCCCAACTGCGGAAGAAGCCATGGTTGAAAGAGCGTTAGAGGCAAGACAATGTCCTTATTTCATAGAACTAATGAAAAAGACCATGCTTATGGATAAAGAAAAACACTTCATGGACTTAATACAAACGGGGGTAAAGCTACCTAAAGATTTTGACATAGAGCAATTAAAGCCCAAGGAAATAGAAGACCCTATGGAAGCAATAAGAGAACATTTCAAGGCATTACAAATGGAAATTGACAGTTTGAAACAAAACGGGGCTCCTAAGCCTTTCTCTATTGAAACATTATGTCCTTTTCCATTTGATAAGAGTTTGGTCATGGTGCCTTTTCCCATTAATGTAACATTTCCTAAATATAAGAGGTATGAAGGAACATCTGACCCACATGATCATCTTCAGGGGTTTTGTGCATTGAGTCTTGAATTCATGCATGAATCAACCTATTTAATGAGACTATTCCCAAGAAGCTTGGGAGGAACAGCCATGGATTGGTTTTCAAAACTACCATCCGGCATAAAATCCTTTGAAGAGTTAGCATCTAAATTTGTGACTCATTACTCTTATAACATCAAACATGAGGTCACAATGATAACATTATGTAACACGAAGCAACAAGATGGAGAAGCCTTTCTCACATTCTTGCAAAGATGGAGGACTGCATTTGCTAGATATCCAAGAAGTGTACCGGAGAAAGAAAAAATGGATATCTTTATTAACAGTTTAAGAAGCGAGGTGAATTATAGACTAAGGATGCAATGTCCCAAAACCTTTCAAGATTTGATTGATAATGGAATTACAATGGAAGAAGTGTTGATTAAGAGTGGAGAGTTGAAATTGTACAAGGAAAATAAGAATAACTCTAACTCCAACAACAACAATACCAACAATAACAACAATCCAAATAAAAGTTGGTACAACAACAATGGCCGTTATGCTGCAAAGAATAACAATAAAGGCATTGTTAATGATGGTGTAGTGGAATCTAGCAACTTGAAGGTGATTCCATTTGCCCTTACAAAGACACCAAATCAAGTGAATAATGCTAATCAAGCATATAATGCACCTTCCAACAACAACAACAATGCCAACAAGAATAATCAAGGAAACAAGGATCAAAACAACAAGTATGATAAGTATTTGAAGCCCACTCCTGCAAGACATTTTACACCCTTGGGAGAATCACTTGAAACTGCATTAAAGGCTCTCATAGCTAACAATGTTATTACATTACCCGCTATTAAGCCTTATGAACCAGACCACAAGCTGGGTTGGTGGGATACTAAGCATCATTGTGAATATCATAGGATTCAGGGGCACACTACAAATGAATGTCTACAATTAAAGAATGTGGTGCAAGACTTGATAGATAATAACATAATCACTGTTGATGGACCCCAAAATAATGAAGATCATACGGCCTTCAAACAACCTTTTTACAAACATGATAAAGGTGAGTCATCAAATGGCAAGAAACAAAGTACCAATAATCTCAACTTTGCACCATCATATGATCATATTGTTAATGCTATCATCATTAATGAACAGCCTCAAAAGGAAGCAACAAATGTCATTACAAGAGGGCAGAATTCTAGAATGACTTTACAAGGGATAGTCCCTCAAAACACCAATCTCCCACCATCCAACATTGTGGTCAAACAACCTCCTACAGCAGCAAGGCCTTATAGTTTGGTGGACCAATTGCAACATACTCCAGCACAAATCTCAATCTTAGAGTTATTGAAGTTGTCACCAAATCATAAAGAGATTTTGGAAAAAGCTTTGGAAGAGACACATGTTTCTACTACCTTAGGGGAAGAAAAATTTCAAAATATGGTAGGACATCTTGTGGCTCCTCATTGTCTTTCATTTTTCGATCAAGATGACATGTCTATAACTCATCCTCAAAATTTGCCATTACATTTAGAGGTTTTGATCGAAAGGCATAGAGTCAAAAGAGCCCTTATTGATGGAGGGGCTGGCCTTAACATATGCACATTGAGTCTTGTAAAATCCTTAGGTCTATCCGAGTCTTGCATTGACCCTACAAAGAAAATCACCATAAAAGCTTATGACGAAGCTGAAAGAGCTTCTAAAGGCATGATTGTGTTGCCCATCCAAGTGGGACCAGTCAAGAAGGAAACCAAATGTCAAGTGTTGGACATGAAATTAACCTATAAAATCTTATTGGGAAGACCATCGATTCATGAGATGCAAGCTGTCCCATCCACATACCACCAATGCATCAAGTTCCCATACATGGGTGAAGAAATCACAGTTGGAGGAGACTCAAATCCATTTCAATATTGTAATGCACTCAAACCCTTGCATGAATTATACATTCCACATAATCATGAAGGAGCTGTTCCAAGAATCACCAATGAAGATGCACAAAATCCTCTTCAAGCTAGCTCAACTACATCAACTAAGGGCAAGTAAAAAGTGAGCTACGAGGGTCCAAATGTGATGGAAAGTCCATATGTGGCACCTAAATTGGAGACAGTGATCTACAAACCTACTAAAGAGGAAAAAGAGCAAGCTAAAGTAGATCATTACCAATACATGAGTGAGATGATGAACAAATTTGATAAACAATGCAAGATTAGTTCAAAAGGGGTAGGAGAATATTCAGTTTCTCTATTTGACATGCCCATGTCTCCCAAATCACATGGAAAACCCTCAAAAGAACATCTTCCACATAAGTATAATTCTTATTTTGTGAGGGAGGATAGAAAAGCAACATGGGATAAGGAAGAGGATGATGTCCTTCATTGGCTTTATCATGATGAGGATGGTACCTTAGACACTCCCATGGAAAGAATTCAGCATGTCAATATACAAACAGAACAATATGGGAAAGGATTTGATATTATGCAAAAGATGGTATACAAAGGAAGAGGACCCCTAGGCCAAAGAAATAGAGGATTATTAGAACCTATTGAACCTATTTGGAGGGCAAGTCATGAAAAATCCAGAGTAGGTTTTCAATATAAGGGAGAAAGTTCCAGTCCAATGCATGATTTTCATCCTCAAATAAATGCATTAGAATCCGAAGGAGATAGTGATGACTCTAGGGATTATGAATGGGATACTTTATCAGATGAGTCATGTCAAGATAAAGAAGTCATTGCTATACATACTTATGCAAAAATCCCAAAACAAGATGCTCCAATTAATGAAGAATCTCCTATTCAAAGGCCTAATATAGAACAAGCATCTAGTAGTGGAGCATGGATAGAAACATTTTGGACACCTTCAGAGGAGGGAAATTCAAACGTTAGTTTTAACCCACTTGTGGCTTTTCCCACATTGTTTCCCGTAGAGGTCAACAAGGATTCAAGCGAAGGGGACTTTGACCCTGCTTCCATGGATCATCTTGAGGAAGCGCACATCATAGATCTAAACGATACAATGTATGAACCCTCAAATGAAGTCATGTCCATAAATCCTATTGATGATACCCCCAATAAATCCTTAATTTTGATACATCCAGACCTCATTGATTGGGATCAAACTGAACCACATGACTTACTTTACTTCCCAAATGACCAAGAAACAAATCAATACCTCAATGTGGTTGAACCCTCTTTCACCAACGAACTCAATACAAACATGATGACAATAGCAAGGGTCCAATCTCTTAGTCAAAAAAAAGAAAAAAAGAAAATAAAAATAAAAATGAGAAGTTCTATTGGTGAAAACCCAACTGTGGCACCATTAGAACCAAAAACAAAGAAAATAAAAGACGTTTCTTTTGGTGAAAACCCAACTGTGGCACCATTAGAAGAGAGATTGGACACTTTGCCTGAACATGAAGAAGAACGGTCATCTATTCTTATAGAACCAACAGAAAAAGTTAACATTGGTACAGAATTAGAGCCAAAGGTTGTACACTTGGCTGCATCACTTACATCTCTTGAAAGAGAGGACTTTATCAAATTCTTCCAAGAGAAACAAGTAAATTTTGCATGGTCATATGCCGATATGCCCGGACTAGATCCTGATTTCATAATGCATCATCTGAATGTTAGACCCGGAGTTAAACCTGTGAAGCAAAAACTAAGGAAAATGCACCCACATGTGGCTCTCTTAGTCAAGGCAGAATTGGAAAAATTGTTAAAGGTGGGATTCATAAGAACAATAGCATATGCTGATTGGATCTCTAACATTGTGCTGGTTACTAAGCATGATAAATCTATCCGTGTGTGTACAGATTTCAGAGATTTAAACCTTGCATGTCCCAAAGATGACTTCCCATTGCCAAGCATTGATACCATAGTGGATTTGACAGCAGGTCACGCAATGTACTCATTAATGGATGGATTTAGTGGCTACAACCAAATCAAGATTGCTCCCAAAGACCAAGAAAAGATAGCATTTACTTGCCCTTGGGGTACTTTTTATTGGAATGTCATGCCCTTCGGTTTAAAAAATGCTGGAGCCACATATCAAAGGGCCATGACAACTATTTTCCACGACATGATGCATACTTTCTTAGAAGATTATGTGGACGACATTCTAGCAAAATCCCACAATAGAGAAGAGCATTTACAAATCCTAAGAAAAATATTCATTCGGTTAGAACAATTCAAAGTTAGATTAAACCCAAAGAAGTGTGCCTTTGGTGTCCAATCTGGCAAGTTATTGGGTTATATAGTGTCAGCAAAAGGCATTGAAGTTGATCTTGAAAAAGTACAAGCCATTCTAGAAATGGAGATTCCAAGAAATATTAGCCAAATGAGGTCACTACAAGGAAAGATTCAATCAATAAGGAGATTTATCTCTCAATTAGCAGAAAAGTGTCACTCCTTCACCAGATTATTACACAAGGACACTACATTTATGTGGGATGAAGAATGTGATAAGGCCTTCGCTAATTTGAAGACTTATTTGATAAACCCACCTATTCTTATGTCACCTATCAAGGGTAAAGAACTGTTGTTATACATATCAGCCACAGAAAGGTCTCTAGGCATATTGTTGGCACAAGAAGATGAGCAAGGAAAAGAAAGGGCAATCTACTATCTTAGTAGAACCTTAATAAAATATGAACTCAATTATTCATTCATGGAAAAAGCATGTGTAGCAGTGGTTTTTGCATCTCAAAAACTAAGACATTATATGTTGATGCATAAGATCAAATTAATTGCCAAGATTGATCCTCTCAAATACTTGCTAAGTAAAACTACCTTAACAGGTAGAATAGCAAAATGGGTCATGATCCTAAGTGAATTTGACATTGAATATGTTGATAGAAGAGAAATTAAAGGACAAGTGATAGCAGATCACTTAGCAGATAACCCAATGGAGTCTACACAAACCATGCAAATTGAATTTCCAGATGCAGAAATTGTCAACATAGAAGCAAAGACATGGAAATTATATTTTGATGGATCTTACACACAAGGAGGTTCTGGAGCAGGTATATTATTGGTTACTCCTCAAGGGTACACCATTCCAAAGTCCTATAAACTCTTATTTCCATGCACCAATAACATAGCAGAATATGAGGCATTAGTCATTGGCATCAAAATGGCTTTAGAATGGAATATTGTAGAATTACAAGTGTATGGAGATTCCCAACTCATAATCAATCAGGTTAATAATGAATACAATACCAAATACATAACATTGATGAAATATAAAACCTTGATTGATGGATGGAAGAAGTACTTTGCGTTGATCACATTTGAACAGATTCCAAGAGAAAAGAATAGAGCAGCAGATGCCATGGCTACCTTGGCTTCATTGTTACAAAAACCAGATCAAAATGAGAAGTATGAGTTCTTGGTGGAAGAGTTGGTAAAACTAGCATTCAACCTTCCTGACACCCAAATTGTTTCTCTTTTACATGGACATGACTCTCCTTGGTATGGACCCATCTATACTTACCTTAAAGACCAAGTACTCCCCATAGACCAAACTCATGCCCAAAAATGTAATTTCATACGCCAAGCCACCCGTTACCTAATTCTTTCAGACACATTGTATCGTAAGGGTCTTGATGGGACGTTACTTAGATGTCTAGAGGAAGAAGAGTCTAAGTTAGCTTTACGCGAGGTCCACGAAGGCATTTGCGGGTCACACTCAAGCGGTCTGAATCTAGCTAAGAAAATCCTTCATTTAGGGTACTTTTGGACAACATTAGAAAAGGATGCTTGTCAATTTGTGAAGACATGCAGCAAATGTCAATATCATGGTAATATGATACATGCACCGGCTCAAGAATTACACCCATTCATTACACCATGGCCTTTTTATCAATGGGGTTTTGACTTGATTGGAATCATATATCCTCCATCTTCAAACGGACACAAGTATATCATCACAGCAATAGAATACTTCACCAAATGGGTGGAAGCAGTTCCATTAACAACAGCAACTGGCAAACAAATTTCAATGTTCATTTTGAACCACATAATTTGCCACTATGGTATTCCACATGCCATTATCACGGATAATGGGAAACAATTCAAAAATCAGGATATTGATGAACTTTGCATGACATTTCACATTACACATCATTCATCATCCATTTATTATCCACAAGGCAATGGACAAGCTGAAGCAACGAACAAAAATATCCTCAAAATATTAAAAAGATCAGTTAACAAATCAGGAAGAGATTGGCACGTGCAAATAAATCCCGCACTATGGGCTTACAGAACTAGTATCAGAACACCTACAGGAGCCACCCCATTCTCTTTAGTCTATGGAACCGAAGCAGTTCTACCATTAGAAGTTGAAATTCCATCTCTACGGGTTTCATTAAGAGGATTGATCACTGATGAAGATTATAGGATTGCCAAACTACAACAATTGGAATTGTTAGAGGAACACCAGACTCAAGCTTATGAGCATTTAAAAGCTTATCAAAATAGGATTGCACGCAATTACAACAAACATATCAAACCAAGAACTTTTCAAGTAGGAGACTTGGTACTAAGAGAAAATCCCAAAAATCAAGCTGAAAGGGAAAAGAAAGGAAAGTGGGAAGCTAATTGGATAGGCCCATTTGTGATAGTGTCATCCTTTGGAACTGGAACATATAAGTTATCAGATTGTAATGGTGAAGAATTACAAGAACTCATAAATAGCATTCATTTGAAGAGATTCTACACCTAAAGCAGATGAAAGAGTATAAAGAGTATCAGATGAGAGAGCATCATAATTATTGTACATAATTGAAAAGGGATCTTGAAAATACCAAAAACATTTGAAAATGGAAAAACCAAAAACATTTGAAAATGGAAAATCCAAAAACATTGGAAAAGAAGAAAGATCAAAAACAGTGGAAAATTGAGCCTGAAGAAAGCAAAAACATTTGAAAAACTATCTCTTGGTGAAAACCTAGCAAATAGGCACCAAGGTGATAAAGAAAAATACAAAAAAAGAAAAAAAAGAAAAAAACAAAAATAAAAATAAAAATAAAAAAATAAAAAAAATGAAAAAGAGAAAAAAGTGCTTTGGTGAAAACCTAGCAAATAGGCACCTCGGTAGCAAAAAAAAGAGAGCACCCAAAGGTGAAAAATTGGCAACAAGCACTTTTGGTTCCCTTAAGTCATTTCTTTCCTAGCCACATGTGTACATAATGCATCTCATCATCCCATTTGTCTAAACCTTCATTGCATCCGTCATTTGTACATAGTCATAATAACATTTTGTAGCATCATCCTTTGCATTGTCCAAAGTTTTCAAAACTGATACATCAAATACTTGGGGACAGCATAAACGGATTGGAAAGTGGGTACCTCAAAAAAGGATTCAAATGAGAAACATTCAATCACAAGCAGAAAGGGATCAACATTTTCAGAAGAGAGATCAGATTTTTGTAAACCTTTGATTGATAACCAAGAAGTTGACTACCACAACAAAATCCTTGAGCCTAAATTGACTTATTATTCAGGATTAAAAATAAAACATCATTTCATGATCAAACACTTGGAAATATTTTTTTGTTGAAGATCAGAAAACAATGCAAAACACCTAGATAGATTCTTTTGAAAAGTTGGTTAAAAATCTGTTTACTTACATTAATTCAATTTGTATCAAGTCTTTTTAGCTAATCAATGATGTTTCGACTAGATTGGCAATGATGGAGACATGATATTTTTCTTGACTATGAAGTGACTGTTTGGAGGAAGATTCATTGCCTTATGAGAATTCATCTAAAGACATGGTCATCAAAGAACCATCGAGGATTATCTTATAAAACAATGAGTTAACCTTTGTTTGTTTACGCAACCGGATACCTTGGATATTTAGATTCTTCATATCTAAATGACAAAATCCACTTGCAACATAGAATCTGACAAAATCGGTATTCGTACTCTCATGATTGTTGGTAATCAGTGATAGTCGTATCGACGAGACCGATGGGAAAGCAAAAAGGAGGTTACCAAATGTGATAAAAAGTGATATTCATATCATCATGTCAGTGGGCAGTGGTGATTGTACTTGCTTTCCGGTCCCAAAGTGCTCAATGCTGAAAATTTATCCTCAAGGCATTTATTTGCTAAAAGCTAGTGACACTTAGCTGCATTGCATTGCATTATCATGGAAGGTTAATTGCATTATCATGTTAGATTAATTGCATGTGCATTTGTTTGTAGTATTTTTCCAAGGGAAAAAGGGGGTCATTCAATTGAAATCTTGATCAATCATAAAATAGGTCATTCAATCAAGAATCAAGGAAAGTCCATAAATCAAAAAGTGTCCATAACATCACAAATCCATGAACTTTGTCTAATCAAAGATACAATGTCATCAAAGTGATACATCCAAGTCCTGATCAATAACTAAAATATCATGATACAATATCAACAAACTGAAAGAGCTCCATAATCAATCATCTCAATAACCTATACTCTAGCTGGGTCAAACCATGACTTAAATCCAAATATCCAAGAAGCTAAGGTCCGTATATATATCATTTATGAAAATGTGTTTGTTTTGCAAATCAAGGGAATCATATCAGTATTTTATATCAGTGAGTCATCTTACGTTAATCAATCCTATCAAAGTATCAAGCAATCACACCCTGTACCATTTGTTCATGTCTCTGTGTCCTGAGAACGAAGCAGCAGTATCAAATCATATCGGTTTTCACACTGATTGATTTATCCCATATGAGTTTTACTATCCTATCAGATTGACAAATCACATTCATTGGTACCATTATCCTGTTATAATCACTTGTTTTGCTTAACTACAACAGACCTATCTATCTTGGATATGCAAATTGTGAGTCATGGCATATCATCAATATTTTTTTCAGAAATGAAAACATATTGGACCAATCAATCAAAATCTTTCAAATCAAGGAATCAATATGTTTTATTTCTGAGGGGGCATCAGAGTATCAAATGGGCATCACATCAAAAACAGTTATCAGTGGGGCATATCATATCATATCGTATCATATCAAGATATCAATATCATATCAGTATCATATCATATCGTTATCATATCAGGAGGTAAATCAATTGCATATCAGTTTCATATCAAATCCGCTATCATATCAAACCTATCAACATATCAGCAATCAATCAATCCAGGACCTTTATCAATCAACCCAGGACCTTTATCAATCAATCCAGGACCTTTATCAGTGAACCCAGGACCTATCATCAAATCAGGACCCATATCATATTAGAGGCATCTAAATCATATCAACATCATCATCAGAGGTACATCATCGTCATCAAGAAGTACATCGATCAGAATGATTAGAGGAATTATCAGAACCAGGACCTGAATCAGATCATCATACTAAGGAAATCTTTGAATCGGTGTTCTTCGCACATCGACTCAAAGAGGGGCATTTGTAGACATGGAAAATTGGCAAAGGCTTAAATCGATAAAAAGGTGCATCAAATCATCAAAATAGCACTAAAAATCAATAAATGGAACAAAGGCAATTCAAATCAAAGGAAAATTCAATTAAATGATTAAATGATTAAATAAATCTTGAAAAGGGGAAAAACACTAAGAAATTGATTAAATTCAATTAATAACATAGTTGTTGAAAACAAAAAATCAAAATGAACCTCTTACCCTTCATGGCTAAATTTAATTACTTTAATTAATTAATAAATATGAAATTCTCTCAACAAAGGAAAAAGGAGACAAAATGGACACAAATCACTCACTTTTGTTGAAATGGTCCAGCCTTTTGAAACCATTTAAATGTTTGTCCCCCAATTTAGGGACAAAGCAAAGCCAATTGACCTTACCCAAAGATAACCATGGTTATCTCACTCTACCCCCTACCCTTGGGAAAATCCTATAAATAGAAGGCATTTTGAGGCATTATTCATCCACTCCATATCTTTGAATTGCAGCAAAGCTCTTGCAATTTGCATCCACATCACTCACTTAGCATTTTCATTGATAATTAGCTTCAATTGTTGATCATTTTGTAGATTTCTTATCAAATAGAGCTAGAATTTGATAATTAGATCTAGTTTGCATATCATTCTTAGTTCAATTCTCATAATTAGAGTGTCACTAGTGAGGATTTGTAGCTGAGAGCCTCACTTACTACTTCAATTTAGAGAACCATGAGATGTTGATAGATTAATTGTGCATTTGTTAGATTATTTTGCTCTAATTCTTGTTGTTCTTAGTTAATCTTGTAATTTCATGAAGGTGTAAATCACTCACACACAGAACTATCACTTCAATTTATCCACCATCCGATCCCATCTTGTGATTTTATCCTTTCCTCTTCTATTTCACTCCAATTAAATCTCTTGCCACCAAATCTTCACATGACCCTTCAGTCTACCTTCACAAACTTGACCCTATCAGGATCCTCAATATCTTCATACTTAAAATATTCTTCACATTCATTGATCCAGTCGATCAACTCCTTTGGGTTAAGATTTCCAAAAAATCTCAGAACCTCAATCTTAGGTCTTTTCCCTATCTTTGAAATGGCCTAAAAAATTCTTTCTTCCTCCTGGTTCAAAATTTTGCCTTCTTCTTGATCAGAATTTCCTTCTCCCTCGGCTTCATCCTTGCTTTTATCTCTGATATTAAGATTCATTCCTCTGCGAATCTCTTCTTGCAATCCTCGCACTTGTCTCTAGAGCTCTCTAACCTCAGGTGTCACAGCACCAGCTCTTCCACCATATTCCTTTCATGGAGGCATTTTCACGCGTATCATTGAAACCCTAACCACGGTCCTGGTGCAAACTGCCTCATAGTTGGTGATCTATTTACATAGAAACCCTAACCCACGGTCCTGATGCAAACTTCCTTGTAGTCGGTGATCTATTTACACACTCATGAACTCCTATTCTGATACCACTTGATGAAGGGTGCAACCCTTAATACCACAAACACACAACAGAAATAGAGAACAACAACAATTTGCAAGAACAGAGAATGGGCTTCTTATTATCTCCACAAATGTGGAATAAGAAACTTTCACAATTGCAATATGTAAAGCCACATGGGCATCTGCCTTACAATATTTTGAGGGAGAAAGCCTTGAATGATTATCTAGAACTACTCTGAACTACTCCGAACTGCCTAAGACAACACTACAGACCTTCCTTATATAGGAAATTTCCACCACACGAGAAGGTTCCAGAAATCTAGCCCTTAAGGCTGACTATACATAGAATTATTTTATTTTCACAATTTTTTTACAATAGGGTCGGCTCAAAAGAAATACAAAATATGCTTTGAGGTAGCCCAACTTTCGGAGTTCATAAATTTTTAACTGTAGCTCTATTTTTCTATTGTAACCACTTTTTGGAAATGCCATGACAAGATCTGAGGGTTGATCATGATTCGGAGCCTCTAAGGCCTTCAAAATTGACTTGAAAGATTTTTTACCCAAAAACCTCAATAACTTCACCAATACTGATGATGTGGCAATGAAACTCAACTGGTAGGCTGAAATGATTGAGATGAACCTCCAACTATGAAATCAGAACATTCTGAGATCAGATGACCAACTTACTAAAAATAGCAAGTTTCCATAAATAGCAGCTCTGCACAAGATATCCCTTATTGAAAATAAATTAGAAATATTTTTGGGTGATGCAAGATTGCTCTTACACCCAGGATGCTCCTGCATCAACTACATCAGCAAAACATTGGTAGCTTATGAGATAAATTACATCAACATTGAAAAATCTTTCCTTACAATGGTATTCGCGTCTCAAAAACTCAAACATTATATGCTAGCACATACTACACAACTTGTAGTTAAAATTGATCCATTGAAATATTTATTTAGTAAAACTACTCTTACTGGTCAACTAGCTAAATGGATGATGATTCTTTCTGAATTTGACATTGAGTATGTTGATCGCAAGGCCATAAAAGGACAAGCAATTGTTGATCAACTGGCTGAATTTCCTCTACAAGATAATACTCCTATGCAGATTAACTTTCTTGATTCATTTGTTATATATATGATTGAGAGGACATGGAAGATGTTCTTTGATGGATCTCACACATAGAATGGTGTTGGAGCTGGTATTTTGTTTGTCACACCTCATGGTTATACTATTCCAAAGTCATATAAGTTGTTATTTGCTTGCATGAACAACATAGTAGAATATGAGGATTTGACAAATGGGATTAAAATAGCCATTAAATGGAGAATCGCTCAACTCCATATTTTTGGAGACTCTTGGCTTATCATAAATCAAACTAATTATGACTATCAAACTAAAGATGAGAAATTAGTTCCTTACAAGATGATGATTGATGATCTCAAGAATTAACTCACTTTTTTCACATTCCAACAGATCCATGGAGTTGAAAATAGAGTGGCTGATGCTATGGATACTTTGGCTTCTATCTTACAATTGGAAGAATGTGAGTCTAGATTTCAATTCCTAGTGGAAGAATTGCATTACCCTGCCTATGATTCCCCTAAAAATCATGTCATATGCACTATAATTGGTCATGATTCGTCCCGATATGCTACAATTTACTCTTACCCATGTGACCAAATCATTCCTGATAACTTAACCCATAATGAAAAATAACAAATCATTCAAAATGCTTCCCACTATACCATCATCTCCGGTGACTTGTTTAGGAAGGGTCAAGATAGAAAACTTCTTAGGTGTCTAGAGAAATTTGAGTCTGAACATGTGTTAGCTGAAGTCCATGATGGCGTATGTGAGTCTCACTCTAATGGACTTGCACTCGCTTGAAAAACACTTAGGGCTGGTTATTATTGGCCTACTATGCAGATAGATGTTGTGCACTATGCTAAGTCTTGTAAAAAATGTTAGATACATGGAAATTTGATTCATGTTCTAGGAAGGGAACTTATTCCATCTATTACACATTGATCTTTTCAAAAGTGGGATTTTTATTTGGTAGGACAAATACATCATAATTCATCTACTGTACACAAGTTTATCATTACTACAATAGAATATTTTACAAAATAGGTTGAAGTTGTCCCTCTCTCGACTGCTACTGGGAAACAAGTGTCTTTGTTCATACTCAATCATATCATTTATCACTATGGCATACCTTCCTCCATAGTTATTGATAATGGAGGACAATTCAAGAAGAAGGATCTTAAGCAGTTATATAAGCAATTTAAGATTAAGAAACATTGGTCTTCAATATACTATCCTCAAGAAAATGGTGAAGCTAAAGCTTCTAATAAGACATTGTTGAAAATCTTACACAAAATAGTTAACAAGTCTGGCAGAGATTGGAACTTAAAAATTAACATGACATTATGGGCCTATAGAACTAGTATTCACACACCTACTAGAGCTACCCCTTTTGCACTTGTTTATGGATTTGAAGCTATTTTACCTCTTGAGGTTAAGATACCTGTTAATATGATTTAGAACAACAAAGAGGGGGAGGGGGGGTGAATCAGTTGTTCTCAAGTCTAGATGTATAAATTAAACTTTTAAACACTTCAACAACTCAGATCTAACAACCAACAACTACTTGGTCATTACAGAATGTATATCAGAAACATATAATAGTGCAATCCACTATCCAATAGTATTTAACTTGGAAAACACATAAATGTTCAAACCAAAAAATTCACACAAGTATTGACACCAAGATTTATAGTGGAAACCCAATTTGGGAAAAACCACTTTGTAACATGTTACTGATATTTTCACTCTTCTAAAGTGAGCTCTATGAAAAGCCAACCCTATCAAAGGTTTACAAAGACACTGGTAGTTGTGACCTGATTAAAGGATTTCAACCACCCTGTCAGGAGTGGGCCTTATTAGAGGACTTAAGTACATTCCATTAGAATGCAACCTTGAATAAAGGGTTTATACAATGACTTTTAGGTCAACCTTGACTAAAGGATTTAAACTGATACAATGGTTAGAAAGTAACAATAGTATTTGATCTGAAAAAATACAACTCACTTTGCAAATAGTAGATCGAATTCTTACATATATATGTTGGCTTACTGACTAAGATTCATTTCCATTTCCATCACTGATCTGCTCAGAAATCCCTTCAAGAAATCACAACTCCTTCTCCTTTAGCCTTTTCTTATTATTCAATCAATAAAAACAACAACTCCAGCATAATGCTTCAACCTCACACTTAGGTTTCCTTAATACCTCTTCAATAGGTAGATCCATCTTTTGCTGCTTAATCTCCTCTGTAGATCTTAGGGTTAGGTCAGATTCATCAAATCCTTCCAACATTATGTTCTTCATCCATCCTTCTAGAAACATCTCTATTCTCTTTATGGAATCAAAATAAAATAGTTTACTATGCATTAAATGCTCCATACATTCAATAAATAAAGTCAACATGATTTGTATAAACCAAGAATTCAAACATGTCGGCTAGGAATTTGAATTCTTCCTCAAATGTAAATTACTGATGCTCGGTCAATACTATGTTCAACTCCTCGTTCATCACTATGTAGCTCGGTCATCACTTAAAACTATTTTCCTTGGCTAATATTGTCTTCCTCGATAATAAACTAATGTCCAGTCAACACTGAATTTACTCGACATATACTAGCTTGGTCAACACTAACATCACTCGGCTTAAACTAGATTTCTTCACTTATGCTCGGTTAAGCCTACTTATTTAGTCTTGCTGCTCACTTAGATAAACAATACATTATCTTATCATTGTGCCACATAATCAAGTACCCATTGAAGTATCAAGATAACTCAACCTTTCCCTAGGTGCTGTTGTTATCACCCTTGCCCTAATCCTTCTCAAAAAACAAATAGATATAGTACTTTCTTAGATAGAAATAGTCTTACTAGTTAAGGTTTGACATTAATGACAATACAAAAATTGCTTCAATTGAAGTTTCCAACAATCTCCCTCTTTGGGATTGATGGCAACACGATATGAATAACACATGATTCACCAACCAATCCAAAACTTGTCTTTGCATCAGAAACATTTATAATATCCTTAGATTCATTCTGATTCTGAATCACTTAGCCTTGCTTGCTTGACCTTCGACATAGTAACTTCCACTGAATCTCTTATGTGTTCCTTTCCTTTGAATCTCTCCCTCTTACTTGATCTTCCATGAAATCTCACAATCTATTTTCTTCTTACTCATCTCCCTCTTTGACAATAATGCCAAAGTAGCAACTAGAAAATGCATCTTTTAGATGTAGATGTCATCTTGTCAATTTAGTAACAATATTTCTCCCTCTATCATCTTTTCTTATGACTAATTATCATCTTTGTTGTACTTTTCACAACTCTAGGCTGATCCTAAAGTGTGACCTTTTCTGTATCAATTTGTCAGATACTCTTTACAACACATTTAATGCAGTGCTCCTAGCTTGACTAGGCAACCTTAGTGAGGGGAAGAACCCCTAATTTTCCTCATAGATATTCATGAGCTTTGTTAGGTAAGGCTTTGGTGAATATGTCTGCTAGTTGTTTCTTTGTATTCACATATTCCATTTTGACCTCTTTATCTTGTACCAATTCCCTCAAGTAATGATACTTGATGGCAATATGTTTGGTCTTGGTGTGCATCAATGGGTTCTTTGATATGTTGATAGCACTTGTGTTGTCATAGTATATGACAACTGGTTCAGTTATCTCTTCTTTCATGCCTATCAACAATTGCTTAATCCATATCAAGTTTGAACAGTTCACTGCAGCAGCTACATACTCAGCTTCAGCTATAGATTAGGAACTGCAATTTTGTTTCTTGCTTGTCTAGGAAACTAATCTTTGTCCAAGAAAGAAAGCTCCACCACTAGTACTCTTTCTATCATCCACATTTCCAGCCCAATCTGCATCAGTATAGACTCTTAGTTCAAATCTTTCATGCTTCCTATAGTACAGTCCATAATCTACAGTCCCTTTCAAATATCTCATGATCTTCTTCATAGCCATCATATGAGTTTCCTTAGGATTGGAAGAGAATATTGCCACAATCCCAATGACTAGAGCAATATCTAGTTTACTATGAATAACATATTGCAGCTTTCCAATCATGGACCTATACAAAGTTTGGTTTACTTTAGAAACATCATCATTTTTAGACAATTTTTGTCCAGTGGCCATGGGAGTACTTACTGGCCTTGAATCCTCCATACCAAAGGTTTTCAATATCTCTTTAATATATTTAGACTATGTGATGAAAATACCTTTCTCCATCTGATATACTTGCAAACCAACAAAGAATTTTATCTCCCCAAACATTGACATTTCAAATTCAATTTGCATCTCATTTGAAAATTTCTTACACAGGGCATCTTGTCCACCAAATATGATATCATCTACAAAAATCATAGCTAACAAGATTCCTTTACCTTCTCCATCTTTCATGTATAGATTGTTGGTGTCATTTGTGCTTGAGAATCCAATTTATATCAAGTAATTGTGTAGCCTCTCATACCATCCTTTGGAGGCTTTCTTCAATCCATACAGTGCCTTATTCAGTTTGCAAACCATGTGTCTCTTGTTTGGATCAACAAATCCTTCAAGTTTTTCAATGTAAACTTATTCTTATAATATACCATTTAAAAATGTAGACTTGATATCCATTTGGTATACCTTGAAATCTTTGTAGGCAATATATGCAAGTAGAGTTCTCACTCCTTCTAATCTTTCTATAGGGGAAAATGTCTCCCCATAGTCTATTCCTTCTTCTTGTGCATAGCCCTTGCATACCAGTCTTACTTTGTTCCTTGTGATTTGTCCATGTTCATCAAGCTTGTTTTTGAATACCCATTTTGTTCCAATGACATTTTTGTTTTCTCATCTCAGCACCAGAGTTCAAGTATCATTCTTCTCTATTTGGTCTATCTCCTCATTCATGGCTTGAATCTAGTCTTCATTTTCTAGTGCCTCCCTTGTTGTCTTAGGCTCGAATTCACATAATAAACATGTAGGCTCTCTTAACTTTCTTCTGGTTAGAACTCTAGTTTCTTTGTCTCCAATGGTTTGTTCAGGCTTGTGATGTCTCCTTACATACTATGCCAAAATAGGTTCCACTTTCTTTTCTCCTTTCTCTTCAAGTTTGTTAGTAAGATTGTTAGATTCAGCCTCTGATTTCTCAAAAACCTCTTCCTGATACTCGACAACATCCTCCTATCACTCAACATTATCTTCCTATCATTCAATAGTATTTCCCTAATGCTCAGCATTGCTTACTTGAGACTCTGCCTCAGGTGCAAGTGTGTCACTTGCCTCTCCTTCTTCTATATAGACAAAAGATCTATAATCTTCTGGTTCTCTCTTTCTTTCCTGTTCATTTTTCTCTGCATATTCATCAACCTTCACATTTAAACTTTCCACAATTTTTTTATTGTTAGAGTTCAAACATTTGTAATCTTTACTCTTTATGGAATAACCTAGGAATATGCCCTCATCACTTTTAGCATCAAACTTTCCATTCCTATTGTCTTTTAGTATATAGCATTTTCTCCCAAAAATTATAAAGTATTTTACATTAGGTGCATACCCATGCCATAATTCATAAGGTGTAACATTTGTACCTTTTTTGATCTATACTCAGTTTAAAGTATAAACAATTGTACTTACAACTTCTTTCCAGTACATTTTTGCAACATTCTTCTCAATCATTAGTGTTCTTGCACAATCCATGATAGATCTATTCCTTCTCTCTGCTATACCATTATGTGGAGGTGTTCTAGGTGTAGACATCTGTATCTTGATTTCTCTATCATTGCAAAACAGATCAAACTCATTTGATATGAATTCTCCACCTCAGTCAGATCTCAGACACTTTAGGTTCCTACCTATCTCCTTTTCAACCTTAGCCAAATACCACTTAAATAACTAAAATGCATCAAATTTTTCTTTTAAAAACATTACAGTCATCATTCTAGTGTAATCATCAACAAAAAGAATAAAGTATCTAGCACCATAATAGCTTTGTACACCCATATGTCCACAAAGGTCAGTATGAACCAAATCTAAAACATTTTCAGAAGTAAAAGTCTTGCTCTTGAAACTAGACTTTGTCATCTTACCCGACTAGCATTGTTTGCACTTTACATTATCAGGTTTCTTCAATCTTAGCAGTCCTTTCACTTTATTATTTTTACTAATATCTACTAGATTATCAAAGTTAACATGACATAGCCTCTTATTCCATAACCATATATCATCAAATTGTGCAATCAAACATGTCTCTTTGGATAGGTCTAGATAGAAAAAAATACCTCTTGTCTATTCTCCACTTCCAATCAGTTCACTAGTGGCATCAAATATTTTAGCCTTCCTATGATGAAATTCCACTCAGTAACTAGTGCTATTAAGTTGTGCAACACTTAGCATATTATAGTTAAGACCATCAACCTAATAAGCATTTTCACAAGTGATCTTATCAGTCATCTTAATTAATCCTTTACCCTTAATAGGACATGGTGCATCATTACCAAACTTAACACTTCTACCTTTGTAATGATCTAGGGCATCAAACTTACTTTTTTCACCAGTCATGTGGTGTGAGAAACCACTATCAATAATCCATTTATCATTTTTGTTCACATAGGATACAAGTGCAATTTTCTCATCTTCATAAGACTCATCTTTCATAGCAACATAGACTACTTCAATTTCAAAATCATCATTATCAGTGTCAATTTCTTCTTTAGCAATATAGCAGGATTTCTTACCTTTATCTTTATAGTCCTTGTACCTTTGGTAACCTCTATTTTCTCTCTTATCTTTGTGCTTGCTATCTCTTTCCTCATCCTTTTCATCCCTATTAGGACATCTTGTAGCTATATGACCAACTTTGTTACATGAGAAACATATGATAGGGAGTTTACCTTTATACTTTCCTTTTCCTCTTTTCAATCTTCTGGCCATAAGAGCTTCAAGATCCTCTAGTCTCATTAGTTCCTCATAATAGTCTCATCATCAATAGTCTCATTAGCTCCTCTAATAGCATTTATGACCTATTTTATCATACCACAATATTGAGCAATATTCTCACCTTCTTGCATTTTCATTTCACCAAATTTACCTCTCAGGCTTTCAAATTTGGCTCTTAGTACATTCACATCACCACCATAGATGTTGGCAAGCGTGTCCCACATTTGCTTTAAATTTTTGCAATCTTTAATGTCTTCAAATTTAGGGTAGCTCAAGGCAGATGCAATCTCCAACATTGCTTGGTTGTGTTCTTGTTTAGCTCTCATCTCCTCAGTAGTTAAGGGTGAAGCAGGTGTAACATATTCATTTTCAACATAATACTTCATTGAGTCACCAATACTAGCTAGATGCAGTTTCATTAGACTCTTCCATGCAAGGAAGTTATCCTTATTCAGCTTCAATACCTCCTTCTTATACATCCTAATCATTTACTTCAAGTACCTTTAAACTTGTTCTCTGTAAGCATCAATAGCTCTGATACCAATTTTTAATATGATTTAGAACAACATAGAGGGGGGGGGTGAATCAGTTGTTCTCAGGTCCAGAAGTATAAATTAAACTTTTAAACACTTCAACAACTTAGATCTAACAACCAATAGCTACTCTATCATTATAGAATGTATATTAGACACATATAATAGTGCAATCCAGTATCCAATAGTATTTAACTTGCAAAACACATAAATGTTCAAACCAAAACATTCACACAAGTATTGACACCAGGATTTATAGTGGAAACCCAATTTGGGAAAAACCACTTTGTAACATGTTACTGATATTTTCACTCTTCTGAAGTGATCTTTGTGAAAAGCCAACCCTATCAAAGGTTTACAAACACACTGCTAGGTGTGACCCAGTTAAAGGATTTCAACCACCCTATTAGGAGTGCACCTTGTTAGAGGATTTAAGTACATTCCATTAGAATGCAACCTTGATTAAATGATTAATACAATGACTGTTAGGTCAACCTTGATTAAAGGATTTAAACTGATACAATGGTTAGAAAGTAAAAATAGTGTTTGATCTAAAAACATACAACTCAGTTTGCAAATAACAGATCCAATTCTTATATATATATATATATATATATATATATATATATATATATATATATATATATATATATATATATATATATATATATATATATATATATATATATATATATATATATATATGCTGGCATACTGACTGAGATCCATCTCCATCTCCATCACTGATCTGCTCAGAAATCCCTTCAAGAAATAACAACTCCTTGTCCTTCAGCCTTTTCTTCTTATTCAGTCAATAATAACAAAAACTCTAGCATACTACTTCAACCTCACACTTAGGTTTCCTAAATACCTCTTTGATAGGTAGATCCATCTTTTTCCACTTAATCTCCTTCGTAGACCTTAGGGTTAGGTCAGATTCATTGAATCCTTCCAACATTATGTTTTTCATCCATCCTTCTAGAAACATCTCTAATCTCTTTATGGAATCACAATAAAATGGTTTAATGTGCATTAAATGCTCAATACATTCAATAAATAAAGTCAACATGATTTATGTAAACCAAGAATTCAAACATATTGACTAGGAATTTGAATTCTTCCTCAAATGTAAATTACTAATGCTCGGTCAATACTATTGTCAACTCCTCGGTCATCACTGCGTAGCTCGGTCATCACTTGAAATTGTTTCCCTCGGCTAATACTATCTTCCTCGACAATAAACTAATGTTCAATCAACACTAAATTTACTCAGCATATACTGGTTGGATTGACACTAACATCACTCAACTTAAACTAGATTTCTTCACTTCTGCTCAGTTAAGCCTACTTATTTAGTCTTTCTTCTCACTTAGATAAACAATACATTTGTTGGAAATTTGGCTGAGTTAGATACTTAGATGTTTTCATTATGGCAACATATGATTTACATGAAGATCACATATGATAGAGAGAAAGTACGATAGAGTGCAAAGAAAAATTGTCTAAGTATGAGACAATGTTTTTTCCAGTGTACCCGGAGATAATTTTGATTAGCGATGATGATTGGAGTAATTTTAGTGCTTGCACACTTGAACATAGATACCATGATGACTATAGAAGACTCACCTGAGAGAACAAGTTAGTATGACATGTACGGAAGAAGTTATGATAGTTTTACCAGAGACTGTGTCAAGCCGACAAGACAGGTATATGAAGACAAAATTGGTAAAGAGTTAAGGGATTATTTTGTTTATCAACATAATGTCTTAACAATATAAAGGGATGACATCCTAGATGTTAACCCTTGGGTAAATATGTATTTTGTATAATCCTTTTTTCAATTTGACTATAAGAGTTATTAGTCTTAATAACTTGTATAAATATAAGGCATATGTAAATATGAAGAACAAGCAATTGTAATGATATAGATAGTATAGCGAACATATAAGCGAAGAGATATTGATGTAAAGTTGTGAAAGAAAAGAAAGCAGTATAAGGTTATGTACCTTGCCATATTTTGTAATAATTAATCATTGTACATTACTTGTTTGGGCAGTGGGATCATCTAGTAATCATATTTTGTACTACCAACTCTTAGCAAGGTTCAGGCTTCTAACAAGGCCTAAAGTCCCTTAATCAGGACTGAGACACTATATGCATGTAATAGGCTCCTAATAGGGTCAACATCCTTAACATGATACTTTTGATTAGTGAATCTTTGTGGGTATCATCCCCACCGGGGTTTTTCCCTTAGCTAGGGTTTCCTCAAGAACAAATAATGTGTTATGAGTTCATTTGCTTTACTTTTATGCATATTCTTTAGTTTACTATGTTATGCATGTATCAAGTTAATCTGTTATATCCATAATTGGGCAAAAGTAAAAGTTTGTAGAATACTGATTCACCCCCCCCTCTCAGTATTCCCTATTTTTAACAATTGGTATCAGAGCCTAGTTACTCAAAAAAGAATAAGTCAAGTAAAGCCTAGTAGCTTGAGTAAGATCTTTCTGGATATGGATCAGCTACAGAAGAATCTTGAAGAAGCTCTTGAATAGATTGATATGCTTACTGAAGAAAAAGACACTCTAAAAGGAAAATATGATGATGCAAAGAACTTCATTGAGAAACTGAAAAACAAGTTGGAAGATTTGAAATCAGAAAAGGAATCTACAATTCAAATTGAAGATTGTGATGACAATTTGGAAAAATAAAATGAGATCCTTAAACATGAATTAAAGATAGCAAATCTGAAGTTAAGTCTGAAAGATGCAAATAGCAAGAATGAAGCAAGTCTGAAATCTAAGAATGAAAACCTGAAGCTTGATAATGAAGATCTAAAATCTAAACTTTATAAAGTGACATCTAAACTTGAGAAAACCAAATTGTAGTATGTTGAACTTGAGAAGTACAATACAATTGTGAAAGGTGAACTAACTCAATCTAAGCAGCAACTTGAGAGACTATATTCAACCAGTGAGAAGATTGATGAACAAATGTCTTATCAAAAACCATTCTATGACAAAACTGGTCTTGGATTTAACTCATCTAAAGTAAATGAAGAAAGCAAGGAACCAAATCTGAAAGTGTCTGAAAGCATAGATGAAAAGAAATCTGATGAAATTGACAAATCTGAAGATACACCTAAAGAAGAAGAACCACCTAAACAAGAAGAGTCACCTAAAGGTATGCAAAGAGAATTTAAAGGTATATGCTTTGTTTGTAATACTTTTGGTCATATGAAGAAAGATTGTAGAGGTAAGCAATTTAAACCTCTTAATGGTTATTGTTATAATTGTCATGGTTTTGGACATAGAGCTATTGAATGTAGAAAACCTAAATTTATTGAGAATAATAATATTAGTAGAATGTTTAGAAATACTAACCATGTAGATAAGAGACCTACTAAAGATATGAACAGGAGAAATGGAGTAGTATGTTATAGATGCACCAAAGTTGGACACATTGCCAGAAATTGCAGATCACAAATCAACTAGTCAGGATCAAGATATGGAAACAATGGAATAGTTTGTTAGATATGTAACATGATTGGACATACAAAAAGGTTTTGTAGAATGAATAATAGGGTTTCTCATCCTCATCCTAACCCTAACCCTAGAAGTCATGCAAGGAGAAATGAAAATGTAAGTAACAGTCAAAGAGGATGTTGTAGTAATTCAAAAGAAGTGAAGTTTGTTAAAGCCATGGATCAAGGAGATATATTCAACACTAAAGGTAATAAAAAAGGTGAAGTATCTAATGGTAAGAGTGAATTTCTATCTAACCCATCTCAAAGTACTTAATTCATGAAAAATACAGTAGAATAGGAACTTAGGATAGTATAGAAGTTAGTATAAGATGAATTGAGTCTTGAGAAGTTAATGCAAGGTAGTATATGATGTATTGATGCGATGGTTAAGAGTGCATAGGATAATATTGTGTTATACAAGATCACAAGAAGTTTTAAGTTTTGCAGGTAAGCAGAAACAACTTTTTGGAAAGAAGTGGCAAAGAAATTGAATGCGATGTCAGATTGTTGTGAGATTGAAAGGTTAAAAGGTTATGATCGGTATTATTTGATCATTAAGGTGAATACAAGTGCTAAGGAGATCAAAGAAAAGTGATTGAAAGAAATTTTCAAGGATTTGGTGAAGGATTTTCATGTCAAATCTACGCAAGCCCTAAATCATAGAATCGACGTATTTTACTAAGAAGATCTATAAATTGGTTAAAGAATTTGCAAAAGTCATGGATGTTTCATTGATTCATAATGTAAGAGATAAGAATAGACCTAAGAGAAAAAGGGAAATAGTAGAACCCTTGGAGGAAGACCCTAAATTAGCTTTATCATCTGTACCAAATAGAGTTCTACACTTAGATAATGTTAGAAGTTATTTGGGATGCAAGCTTGAAACCCTCAGTGATAGTAACTTTACCAAAGAATATGAAAATCTTTACAATCAAGATATGTCATTGAAAGTAGGGTTTGAACACTTGAAAGATAATGAAATCATAAAGTATTCCTTACAGTATGAGTTTGATGATGAAGAATGTACTAAAATAATCCTGAGCAGAATTCACAATGGAAAGTTTTGGTTAGATGACAGAGTGATAGATATCACAATTGACCTAATTCATGAACTAACTGATTTATCTAAAATTGGAGTCATACCATTGAATGAGAAGAACATGAGAAAAATAGTGTTAGACAACACTAAATCATCTTATAAAGGCAAAGGTATAGTGATTAGCAAGATTCAACAAGATGATGTTAGGTATTTGTACAAGATCCTTACAGCTAAGTTTTGTGCTAACTCAAGAGAATATGACATGGTAGTAGGAATGATACATGTAGCCTACTTAATGTGTGTTGAAAAAGTTCAAGTTGACATGTGTGAAATTTTGAGAATTTAATTATTTGAGAGCTTGGAAAAGACAAAGAAGACTAAGAAATCTCAGTTTAGATTCTCATCATTGATCACTTATATTTTTTTCCATTTGTTAAGAAGATTCCCTTCCACTATTGGTGATGATTGGAATGATTGTAAAACCACAATGGAAAGGATTAAAAAAGTATACTTGAGACATCTTATTGACAAGGTCAATGAGAGTGCAGTATTGGTAACTAAAACATTTCAGAATTTAATGAAAAAAAGATCAAGGATTCCAAAGTCTTTAGTTGAGAAATATAAGAATGAGATATGTTTCATGGTTGATATTGACTTTACATTCATTGAAGCAGTAGAACCTAGAGTAGAATTCATAGACCCTCTTGGCTATGAAATTTCTAAAACTGAAACATAAGAGTATGTGAGCAAATTGCTTAAGAACAAGTTGGATATTCACAGTAATAGATTTGGGACTTTTGAGGAGAAATTCAAATCTGCAAAGTCTATCTTAGAAGAAAAATGGTCTAAGAAGAGAGTGGATAGTACAATAAAGAAGATTTTGAAGGACACAGGGATGATATAACAAGAATTTATAATTGCTAAGCAGACAACAATAGCCATCAGAGACATAGGACAAAAGGAAATTTTATCTATTCCACCCCTATCATCAGTTGTAGAACAGCCAGTAGACATTCAAATTAAGGTAAAAGTGGAGGAAGTTGAGAAAGATCAAGAAGTTAGAAAATCCACAAGATCATCCTCATCTACACCTGGTAAAAGAGTAAAAGAAATTTATACTAGACCAGGCAAAAGGAAGAAAACATTAGTACCACCAGTACAGAGGAAGATAGCAGAAATAAAAGATGATGAAGAAACCCTAGTGAAAAAGAAAACATGGAAACCTAAGATTGAAAAAGTGAATGAACAAATCATACAAGATGGAGACTTTTCTAAGATGAACAAGTATTATGACCTTTACAACTATTCAAAAAGATTGAATCTTGAAAATGCAATTCTGAGACACATGATACTATCTAATAAGAAGTTTGACACAATTCAGGGCAAGATACCTAATGATTTATATGAGAAATTAGTGAATAGGAATAAAAGAGCAACAAAAGAAGACAACAAAATCAGAGAAAATCTTGTAAGAAAATTATGTGATGTTAAAGATGAAGAACATTTCAAGGAGATCATGAAAGAACTAAACACCCATCTGAGGAAAAAGAAAAGAACCATTCAGATTATGGGAGGAAATTATGAAGAGATCATAGAGAAATAGAGAAAGCAATAGTCAAAGTAATGACATCTAGTGTTGAAAGACACTCTAGTGTAGCTGGACAAATGGAGAAAGATAAGGAAGATGAACATCAAAGAATTCCCTCTCTATAAACATTGAAGATGAGCCAATGCATGTGGAAGAAACTAAGATCACTTTAGACAGTGATGATAACCCTTTCAAGAATCTTGAAAACATTGTTGACAATTCATCTTTTGAAGAGTAGGACAATGCTAGAGAAGAAAAGAGGAGAGATTCAAGGATTGAAGAAGAAAAGGAAACAAAGAAACAAGTAGAAGCCCCTAGTCAAGAAGAAATTAGTCGTACACCTAAGACTGCAAAGAAATCATAGATTGGGTCTATATTTGAAAGCTTTGGAAAATAACTTTATGATGATGATCAAATGGAATTGATCACATCTCTTAACAAAATAATTGGGAAGAATAAGAAGGTGAAAAGCCTTGAAGGATCACTGAAGGAAATAATTGAGAAGTTGCAAAGCATTGTGACTACATAGATAGCAGAGGTAGACCCACTTGAAAGAGCTAAGAAAGTTATGAATGTATTTGATGATGAGTTTACTAACTTATCTGACATAGCTAAAGTGAAAGCACAAGAAACCTATGAGGCCAAATTACTTCTAGACATAATTCAGAATATCAGGAATGACATTAACAAGTTGGATATCTGTATAAAAGACTTGAGAAGGAACTTGGACAAAGGTAAAACTTTGTACATTTAGTGTACAAAATCTGAGAATCTTGTATTAGAAGAAATTCAAAAGATTAAGGCCAAAGAAGCAAAGATTCAAATAGAGGTAAATCTTCTAACCAACCCCAATGTGAAGATATTAGACATTGAGAAGAGAATCAACAAGATTAATGATGAAATAAGGATTCTATATGATGACAAGGATAGGAAAATGAAAATATTAGCTCTTTTAAGAGAGCATATTTCCATTAAGTTAACATTGTTGAAGGACAATTAGAAGAATGTCTTTCATCAAAGACATCTTTTCAGAAGTTTAGTTTTGCAAACCTTCAAGCCTGTGAAATAGCATCTTATGGATTGTGTGCACTACTCACTAGTGCAGAATCCATTAAGAAGGCATGGGATAAGGAGATGGGGAGCATCAAGATAAATTTTTCAAATTGTGTTGCAAGCCTATCAGCTCTACAATATTGAATCAAGGTATACACATTTTTGTTTGAACATAGTTTTGGCACCATTTCTTTTTGTCATTGTTGTCAAAGGGGGAGAGATATTTAGAAGAAAATTGTTATATATGATAAGGATGTATATTCTTAGGTGGAGTACAAGATATAGTTAATATATATGGAGTTATAAGGGCAGTGAATATATACTTTTGTTATGGCCACAATTTCAAGTTTTTGAAGTGTTATGACTAAGCCAATTTTCTCATATGTTTCCACCAATGACAAAGGGGGAGATTGTTGGAAATTTGGCTGAGTTAGATACTTAGATGTTGTCATTATGGAAACATATGATTTACATGAAGATTGCATATGACAAAGAGCAAGTATGATAGAGCGCAAAAAAAAATTGTCTAAGTATGAGACAATGTTTTTTCCAGTGTACCTAGAGATAGTTTTGATTAGCGATGATGATTACAATAATTTTAGTGCTTGCACACTTGAAAATAGATACTATGATTACTATAGAAGACTCACCTAAGAGTGCAAGTCAGTATGACATGTATGGAAGAAGTTATGATAGTTTTACTAGAGACAGTGTCAAGTCGACAGGACAGGTATATGAAGACAAAATTGGTAAAGAGTTAAGGGATTATTTTGTTTATCAAAATAATGTCTTAACAATATAAAGGGATGGCATCCTAGATGTTAAACCTTGGGTAAATATGTATTTTTTATAATGCTTTTTTCAAGCTGACTGTAAGAGTTATTAGTCTTAATAACTTGTATAAATATAAGGCATATGTAAATGTGAAGAACAAGCAATTGTAATGATATAGATGGTACATCGAACATATAAGTGAAGAGATATTGATGTGAAGTTTTGAAAGAAAAGAAAGTAGTATAAGGTTATGTACCTTGCCATATTTTGTAATCAGTAATCATTGTACATTACTTGTTTGGGTAGTGGGCTCATCTAGTAATCATATTTTGTACTACCAACTCTTAGCAGGGTTGAGGTTTCTAACAAGGCCTAAAGTCCCTTAATCAGGACTAAGACACTATATGCATGTAATAGGCTCCTAACAAGGTCAACATCCTTAACATGATACTTTTGATTAGTGAATCTTTGTGGGTACCATCCCCACCGGGGTTTTTCCCTTGGCCAGGGTTTCCTCGAGAACAAATAATGTGTTATGAGTTCATTTTTTTTGCTTTTATGCATATTCTTTAGTTTACTATGTTATGCATGTATCAAATTAATCTGTTATATCCATAATTGGGAAAAAGTAAAAGATTTTAGAATACTAATTCAACCCCCTCTCAGTATTCCCTATTTCTAACAACATTATCTTATCATTGTGCCACATAATCAAGTACCCATTTAAGTATCAAGATAACTCAACCTTTTCCTAGGTGCTATTGTTATCACCCTTTCCCTAATCCTTCTCAACAAAAAAATAGATATAGTACTTTCTTAGATAGCAACAGTCTTACTAGTTAAGGTTTGACATCAATGACAATACAAAAACTACTTCAATTGTAGTTTCCAACAATACCTTCCCTACAAGTTTCAATGAAAGGCCTTATCACAAATGATGACTATAGAATTATGCACATACAAGAACTCAAACTTCTAGATGAGTGTAGAAGAGCTGCATTTGATCACATGAGGGTATATCAGAAAAGGATGTCACAAAGCTATGATAAAAAGGTTCATTATAGAGAATTTCATGTTGGAGACCTCGTCTTGAGAGAGAATCCTAAAAATCAACAAAATAGAGCACAAAAAGGAAAATTTGAACCAAATTGACTGAGTCCCTATGTAGTTACTGCTGCTTTTGGATCTGGTACTTATCAACTTTCTACACCTGAGGGAGATCAACTCCCTAAACATATCAACATCCTTCATCTGAAGAGATTATATGTATGATTATCCAAGATCTTTTGTACATATCTAAGTGTCCTGAAAAAATCATAAAAATTGATATATGATCTTCCAAAACTCCTAAAAAGAAGAAAAAAAGTGCTAAATTTTTTTTTAAAAATAAAAATTAAAAAATGATCATCTTAGTGAAAACTTGGCAAATAAGCGCTTTGATGTATCAGAATTTTTTTTTTAAAATAATAATTTAAAAAAGTGCCTTGATGAAAAACTAGAAACAGGTGTCATGGTAGCAAAAATATAAAAATCTTCCAAGTGGTGAAAACCTTGAAATAGGCGCTACTTGTAACCTATGCACTTATATCTATCAACTTTTCACTTTGGGCTCTGAACCCTTTTGGCTCCCATATCCAATCTCCTTGGTTTGAGATTGATCTTTGTCTAGGGCTAGGGGGCATGAGCTATATTCTCCTTTGTTGTCCGATGGTGTTCTCTTAGTAACTCACACTAGTGTTTTTTAACACTACCCCAAATAGTATTTCTCAACACTTCTGTTGACATCAAGTGTTTCTCAACACTTATCATATATGCTACCTTGAGTCGATGCTTTGTCTGTAGTCTAGGATTGTATGATATTTCTCACTTATAGGCATGAGTCCTAGTGAGTCAATGATTATCTTTATCTTTTTTACACGCACTTAAATTAAAATAACTGAGCTATTCTTAATGATATTTTCTTTGTATGTTGTATATTATTGAAGATTTTCACTAATGTTCCCTCCTTGGTTTCTCCATGATGTTACGACTAGAGGACTAGTGGCATGGGGCATATTTTCTTTGATTTCTTCTTGTGGTGTGATTCTAATGATCTTAAGTAGTCTAATAAATTGGGTGTTTGTGATAAGATCCTCCATCACGATTGGAATGCCACACATACCTCGACCTTCTTTATTCAGACACTTAGGTGAGGTTGGAATTATCTCCTTGACTATTACATTGTGTTTTCTTATGCAACAACCATTGAGGTCATCTTGGACTCTTATGTCTTGATGCTTATAGTTACTTGAAACATTAATTTGGAAATCGTGTTCAAGTCATCTTGGCCCTTATGCCTCAGTGCCTACATATGTTTCCTACACTATATCTGATATAGATCATATTCATATCTTCATAGTTGTGCTTGTAGTAGTGATGGTTGTATGATCTTGTGATATCCCTTAATAATTCTCGATGATAAAAACAAGGACCTATTCATTGACTCTTGCAAGTTGCACTTTGCATCTTCATAGTAGTTTGCATTTTTAGGGATCATTCTAATTTTCATATGAGTTAGGAGAGGGTCCCCTTCATCATTGTTGGACAACTTTGGTCATCCTTTTTTAGCATTCTTAATTCATTTTTGCACTCGTACATTTGAGGCCAAATTCTAATGGCCATGTGTCAGATTTGCAATGCCTATTTGTTAGAACTTTGACACATGTGTCTGTCAGCATTTTTGCATTGTAAATGGTGATGGAAGTGATAACCATGGGTATTCTGACATCATTACCCATCAAAATTGGCCACATGAATAGCAATTTTACTATATAACTGATCTGTCAAAAAATGGTTTTTACGACGTCTCATCAGTTGGAAAGGTGATAGATATGTAGTAAATGCTGAAAGGACAATCCATCAAAGCTATAGTCATCCCGTCACATAGATCTGTCAGATTGGGGTTCCTTCTGATGATTTTCCATTTGGATATTTGATGATCTTTAATAAACTACCAATAGTAAAATCTGTCGAAGGTATAGCCGTCCCATCACACAAATCTATCAAATTGGGGTTCCTTCTGATGGTTTTCCTGTCAGATTTCTGATGATCTTTAATAAACTGCTGATAGGAAAATCTGTTGCATGTATAGCATGTCTATTAGAAAAGCTTTACTACCTGTCAAAAAAGTGACAGATGGGCATAGTAAAAATAACAAAGCTCAAGAGACCATCATAATTGGTCTCCATCTTTGGTCCATATACTGACAAAACATTTTACATTTTGTTAGCTCATCAAATGAGGGGATTTGAAAGAATTTAATAGAGTATTTTCATGATAACGTATATTATTTAAGTTGATGTTGCATGAATTTATCGACTCCATGCACATGTATACTATGAGCACATCCATAAAGAAGCATCTCCTCCCATGGCCTACATTACTCAAGCCATGGGAGGGGATGCTTCTTTATGGTTGTGCTCGATGTATATAAGTGCACGAAGTAGATAAATTCTTTCATCATCAAACTAAAATAATATACGTTAAACATGAAAATATCATCCATTAAATTCTTTCAAATCACTACATTTGATGAGCTAACAAAATGTAAAATGTTTTTTCAGTATATGGACCTAGTACGGAGACCAACTATGATGGTCGCTTGAGCTTTGTTATCTTTAGTCCTAGCTACTGGGTAAGGGCTGGAAGACTTATACCTGTCGATCATTGAGAATAATCATTGCCTTGCCTTTATGTACACTACACAATATCCAATATAGGAGAAGGCGGAAAATATGAATGGATAAAAGAAATAAAAGATACAATAAAATTATCTTGTTGTTTACCTTCTCATAATTGATCCCAGTCTCACAAAAGAAATTTTATATGATCACTAGCACATTTCATGCATGGATGAGAAAGAGTATCCAAATTTTCTAGATTCTGAGAAGAGGTATGAGTGGAGGCAAAAAAAGGGATATTTGTGAAGGTTTTATAGACATAGTACTGAATCATCATCTCTGGATTGGTACTCAATCTAGAAACCTTCTCTAGCAAATCTCCACATCTAGCAAATCTCCACAAAAATCCCTTCTGGCCTCCACTACATATACATCTTCTCAGTATCTAAAAAATCTACATCATTGATTCCCTTCATTTTTCACCATCTCCATGGACTGAGACCTTAAATTATTGAGCTTCTCTTTGTTTTGAGAATAGTTTAACATTCTCTACTTAACAGGACCAACCACGTGAAGGTGGAAGCTCATCTAGCCCCTCCTAGGAGCCTCTTATGACCCTTTACAACATTTTAAGAGCTCTAAGATGTGTATTCTTAGGGGTCATAAAGGGTCGTAAAGGGTTGTAAAGGGTCATAGGGCCTGTTGCGTAATACTATAACCAAAGGACCCTGAAACATCAAGAAAAAACTAAACAACCACCTTCAAATGAGCCAAGGTAATAATATTGAGCATCTCTATAGTGTTCTTGTCCTCCAAGGGGTGGTCCAAAATACCAAGGGTATCAATAGGCTAAGTAGCTTCAGACTGACATAGAGGCCTAATGGCTCTGCCTTGTAGCCCACAACATAAAGCACAATGCTCAAAGAAAAGTACATGTCCATATTGTAGAAATGGAAAAGAAACAATAAGAAAACAAAGAAAAACAAATAAAAAAGAAAATATTGCAATTAAATAATCACCAACAATGATACACATAATACCTTTGTATGCAGCCCATATTTAACATTTCAAATGCAAGAATGAAAGAAAACATGGAACTAAGCCCATAGTTCATAGGCCCACAGAGGGACATTTATCATAGTCATAGAAATATGATTATTTTTAAATGGAATACACCAAGGAGTACTATCAGAAATATTGACCATTTACAATCATGAATAGTGAATAATCAAATAGCTCATTTTTTTATCAGCATGTGTAGTCTTTGTGTATATGAAAAATGAATAAAATATCAAGCTGAAATAAAATAGTGTAAAAAAGTTCAAATTCAAGGCCTAATTTATCAAGAGCAACAAACATTAGGATGAAATAAAAATCATTAAGACTATAGAAAAATCATTAGGACTATAGAAAAAACATTAAGACTAGAAAATCAAGTTCTAGAAAAATCATTTAGACTAGAAAATAAAGTTCTAGAAATGGACGGTTCTGATGCTTTTCCATTACAACAATTGAGATTTCATCATTTGGTAACTTAGTAGTAAAAGCATGTCCTTTGGTTTACTATTTTACTTATAATCAGTATGTCCTTTGGTTTACTAGTTTAATCTGGTTTAAGAATGGTTTGTTTCATGTTTGAATGTACCATTGAATGAAGCTTGGCTATATTAAGTACAATCTTAAGACTCATGACTGTTCAAATTATCTTGTTTCCTTCAAACCTCCAAACATGTGTACAGTGAGATTTCCTGCAACAAATGGACTTGTGATGATTTTCACAATAGTACATGTGTTGGAGGAAAGCTCACAGTACTGCATAGGAAAATTTGAATGTTCATCACCTATGCATATAAGAGTTGATCATAGAAGGTATATGCATAGGTGAAAAATATGCATATTTGACCAAGAAATACTATGACCTAGACCCAACAACAAATAGATTTGTGGTGATTTTCACAATAGTACATGTGTTGCTGGGTAAGCTCCTAGTAGTGCTTAGGCAAATCTGCATGTTCATCACCTATGCATATGAAGTGGCTCTAATGGAAGATACAATCACAAAATTTAGCATACTCCTTATTTTGTTCTAGGTTGATATTGTCAGACATGGTCTTTCTTGAATGGAATGACTCGTTACTTGTACATTGACTAGAATGTTGGTGGAAGAAGGATGATTTGTTTGCAACCTGCAGATATAGACACTGAACAACCATTTTTTCAACTCTAATTTTCTCAACACAAAGGGACATTTATCATAGCCATAGAAAAATGATTATTTTAAAATGGAATACACCAAGTAGTACCATCAGAAATATTGACCATTTATAATCATGAATAGTTAACCTAAATCAACTAGCTTATTTTTTTATCAGCATGTGTAGTCTCTGTGTATATGAAAAATGAATGAAATATCAAGCTGAAATAAAACAGTGAACAAAAATTCAAATACAAGGCCTAATTTATCAAGAGAAACAAACATTAGGATGAAATAAAAAACATTAAGACTATAGAAAAATAATTAGGACTATAGAAAAATCATTACGACTATAGAAAAATTATTTAGACTAGAAAATCAAGTTCTAGAAATGGATGGTTCTGATGCTTTTCCATTACAACAATTGAACATTCATCATTTGGTACTTCTTGGTGTATTCCATTTAAGTTTTTTAGCTACCATGTTTATGTGCATGTTCTTTATGTGTTTGACTTCTCTCCCTCGCAAGGGATACACTGATAGATAATTGATTTGAAAGCATAATGATTTGACAGTCTTTTTTCAGGATAGGCATAATCATCTCGCCAACCTTAATTAGCAACATTTGTGATATATGTTCTTGATCAAGTTCTTAAAGATTAAAACATGAAATAAAAAGAAGATGCAATGAAGATGACATGTGCCTTGTAGTGAGGACATTCAAGAGAGGTTTGATGAGTATTCAGATTGCTCAAAGATTGATTTTGAATCAGCAATTGGTGAAGAACATGAAGTGGTGTGTGGTGAATCTGAAGATGGAAGGAAAGAAAAGTCCCAAGTTTTGAATTTGGACAGTAGAGGCCCCTTTCCTCATTATCATAAGTCTACAGATTTGTCACATGGATTAATAAGTAAAGAAGAGGCATCTAGAATTGGCATTCAAGATATAAAGGTTGGGCCTGACCATTGCACAAAAAGGGCACTTTTATCCATTTAAAATTTGTCACCAGGGTATGACCATAATTCTGCGTTCATAACAATGACATAACTCCACTACCTCAAGATATGGCAGCCTTTGGTCAAGAAGAGAACAATGATTTACATCCTATAGTTGAGGGTACACATGGTGAAAGCATGGGACATGATGGGAATGATACAACTCATCATAATTAACAAAAGAACTCTTGCCAACATTAGGGTACCCATAGATCAAAATAGTCTTGGTATTTGGGTCAATAGATGACAACCTTTCCATATACTACCTCACCTATTTGAGGTAAGCCAAACTTGGTCTAATTCTCTTAATAATGGTACACATTCATCCAAGTGTAGCAACCTTCAAAGATTTGCAGCGGTAAAGAGAATCCCCATATTTTATCAGCCTAACATAGTCTTTGGCCACTTTGGCAATGAGAACCTCAAAATAGAGAAAATAAACTTAGTAAAACCTATCTATGCTGTTGTTTGTGAGGGTAAAGTCATGATAAGTGCCTCTCAAACCTCTCCAAACATGTAATATTTTCTTTAAATACTTTATTGATCTCTTCTAAACATTAACCAAACCAAAACTACATTTGAATCCACACACAATAACCCAAAATGAAGGGTTTTGTATCCTTTAATGAATCTTAGTCACCGGTAATGCATGGACAGTAAAACTAGTAGTCTCCAAAGTATTCAATAAGTGAATATGAATGTTTTAAAACTTTCCTCTCAACTTTCCCAACCACTCCTAATTGGTTAGAGGGATTAGTTGAGTGTTTCAACACTAAAACTTCTCATGCAACTCCCAAAATTTCACATACAAAATAAAATTAAATCCATTTATGAATTAAATCCAATATGCTAAAGGACTAGTCCCAACAATTCCTAAACATACTTTATTTGATATGATGAATTGTTAATAAAGGTCTAATATACAATGGTCTAATCTTCATTTAATCTTCCAATTACTAATTGATTAAGCATATTATTACTATGCTTAATGTTCCATTTAAATGCATTTAACACAAAAAACAAATTTACAAAACTGAACCAATGGCATGTTTACAAAAAAGGTGTAATAGAACTCCCAACAATTCTTAAACATACTGTAATCACCTAAAAATGGACAAAGACAATTAAGTAATAAATCAAGATAAATCAAAGAAAATTAAAAAAATTCAAAGTAAATTGAGGACAAGATCAAAGAAATTGAATCAAATCAAACATTTAGCCAATCAAAATTAAAATCAAGCTTTAATTCAAGATGAATCAAAATTGAGAGCATTTTAATCAAGTTTTGAATTAAATCAAATTCAACCCATTCAAGGGGTACATGGCTAAATAAATCAATTAAAATCATTTAATAAATCCCAATTTCTCTTAACAACTCCAAAGGGGAGGGCATTCAATCAACCAATAGGATTTGAGAAAGGCATTCACATGGATCAAACCAAATTCAATCTCAATCACTCAAAGTGATAGAGCATCTTGTCCACTCATCTTGTCTACTTGTCCCAAGCTTTGAGGACACAATATTTAAATTGTCTTCAAAGGGTGGAACCAAAGACTCAACTCAAGCTTAATCATGATCAACACAACTACACCCCCTACCCTTGCATAAATCTATAAAAGGAAGGCTAAAATCAATCATAATTTATAACCACACATTTGAGAATTGCCTAGAACCTCTTGCATTTTATAGCTAGAAAGGGAATTTAGGAACAATTTAGCATTTCAATTTGAATTAATTGTTAGCATTTTCTTTATCATTATCATTTCTCATTCTAGGACTTTCATTAATGGTAGCTTGTTGAGAGCTTCACATTAACACTCTTAGATAGAGAGCCATAGGATGCTTAATTGTGCTTTATTTGCTAAATAGAGTATTAATTGTGGTTTATTTAGTCTCTATTTGATTTATTGTTCAATACTAATTCTATGAAGGTACATTTCCTTGTACACAAAATGGCACCCACCGTGGGGCAGTATGCTTCACTTTTCTAATCTCTCAAAATTTTTCAATTTTGTCAAATTTTTGCATGTTTAACTCTTAGGTTTTGTAGAAAATGGTGCTTCTGACAGCTCAAATGGTGCTTCTGCACAGTTAAACAGTGCTTCTGAGTACTATTTCAGTGCTTCCATGATGAATTTGTGCGCCTTTACACCGATCAGCAATGCTTTCAAATCTTTCTGCTCTTTGTCTAATATTCTCACAATGCTTTTTCCCTGACTACCGAGTGCTTCTGCGTATTTATTTAGCACTTTTACTTGATTTTTACCACCTTTGCTCAATTCTGCAGTGCTTTTACTCTCTATTTATGCACTTTTTAAAATTTTAAATAGCACTTTTAATCAGATTAACAACACTTTTAAACAATTAAATAGCACTTTTAAGCATTACAGAAGCACTTTTGAGTAAACTATGAGTTTTTATAATCTAACTTTGGTAAAATGATTTATATGTTTCTGTAGGCTATGTGACCAAAGAAAAGTGAAAAAACCAAAGAGAAGATTCAACCAAGAAGGCAAGGCTTTGACTAGGAAAATCAAGAAAGAGAACATTGCTCATATCAAATCAGTCCTTGAGGATTCACAGTAGGAAAATCAGGTTTATGAGAACTATCTTAAGGTTGTAGAAGCATACAAAACTAAATTTGTGTCACTTAATTGGATTTTCTCACCTTAAAACAATTTTTTCTTAAATTTTTCAAATAAGGCCTTAGATTCAATTCAATCTTTGCTTCTTCAATTTCATTTTTGGTTTCCTTCATTGTGGTTATTTTTGTCGACTAATTTGTTGGAGGAAAAGCACATTGGAAAGGAACGATAGCCAAGGTAAGCTTAAAATGGAAAAAATCACTCAAAAATGCCCCTAGCCTTTGCTAGCTACAAGGAAAGGTAAGCCTCAAACTAGTGAATTTTTCCCTTAAATTGTGGCATTTGGTGCTTTTAAGAATCTAGTAATTACAAAAAAGCCTATCTTTGTTTGGAAAGTTTAGCATTTAGGCCTATGCTCTTCACTTCTTCTAGTGAATCAAATTGCCAAAGGTGTTAAACTTTTTAATTAAGAAGAAAGGTTGAGGAAATCAAGCACATAAAATCAAAGCCCCTTGTTTGTAGAAGAGAGTAGAAATACTCAATTCTTTCTAGTTAGTGGGCTAGTGATTAAACCTTGTTTATTGTGTTTGGGAAATTAAGGAAAAGTTAGGGATATGCTCTTCACCTTTTGGTGAATCAAATTCACCAAAAACTAGTTCTTAAATCCATTTCCTTGCTTTCCATGAACATGCTAGAACATTAGTGGTCTCATCTCCCAAGATTTGCCTTAAAAGGGCCAGTGAGAGGGACAGCCCAAAGTGGGATACACTTTCTTTTTCCGTGAGAATCCAACCCACTATAAAACAAAATGCATACATCCTTAATGGGGTGTGTGACAAAAGGATACTAAATTTTTGAACTTCCTCGAGTAGTCCTCATGAATTGCACAAAAATTTGATATACCGGTGGTGGGAAGCCCCTTAACATACTTGGGGGATGAAATTTTAGGATCCATTTTGAAAAGAATCCATATTAATCCTTGATAAAATAGCAAGACCATCTTTTTAGAGCTATGTTTACGAGCCAAATCTTGAGCTAGGTAGGTGCTTGAAGTTTCTTTTTGTGCAAAACTCATGATAACGTACTTTCAAAATCAAACATTTTGTATTAGTGGATAAAAAGAGACAAGTGTATGCATGATTGTTGTGTTTGAAATACATAAACAAGTGTGAGAGATATCCATTGAAATTTCATCTTACATTTTTAATCTCTTCAATTTAAAATCAACTATTATCAAATCAAGGATCATTTCAAGTCAAACCCTTGTTGGATGTCAGTTTCCACGTGGTCCCACAAACTTAGGATGTCCTTACAAGGAGACAGCACTTGTGTTGCAAATAAAGGTCATGAAGTTGAGTACCAAAGTCTCTTCAAAGGTCAAGATCAAGGGAATATTTGAAGAAAGACTTAACAATATGGATTGAAATTCTAAATATTATGATCATCAACATGGAGGAAACAATCATAACACCAACAATGCTAATCAAGATCCTAAAGAAACACTTGAAGAAAAAGTTGAGAGAGCAGCCCAAGACCATGAATTCCTAGAAGTTATGGAGAAATTGATAGATAGGGATAGGGAGAGCTTTTTCCTAAACCTAGCCCAAGTGGGAGTAAAGCTTCCCTATGATTATGATATAGAGAAACTTAAAAAGGACCAAGAAGTAGATAACCCCATGAATGCTATGACTAGAAAATTGAAAACCTTCCAAGAGAAAATTGATTCCATGAAAAAGGTGGCTGAACCTAAGCCCTTTTATATTGAAGCTTTGTGTCCTTTTCCATTTGACAAAAGATTAGTTATGGTACCCTTTCCTTTCAATACCATTTTTCCTAAATATGATAAGTATATGGGTAAAACAAACCCACAGGACCATCTAAGGGATTTTTGTGCCTTAAGCATTGAGTTCATGCACAATGATACGTACCTAATGAGACTCTTTCCTAGGAGCTTAGGAGGTCCCGCCATGGAGTGGTTTTCAAAGTTACCCCAAGGAATAAAGACCTTTGATGAGTTAGCCTCCAAGTTTGTAACCCACTATTCCTATAATATTGAGCATGAAATCACAATGCTCAAATTGTGTGATACCAAATAGAAAGATGGAGAATCCTTCTTAGGATTCCTACAAAGGTGGAGGACCATTTTTGCAAGGTAGCCATGAAGTATCCCCAAGAAAGAGAGGATGGAAATCTTTACAAACAATTTGACCATGGAAATGAATTATTGATTACAACTCCAATGTCCCCCAACATTTGAAAAACTTATCGAAAATGGGATCAAGATTGAGGATGTACTGGTAAAGAGAGGAGAGATAAAATTATTTAAAGACAACAAATCCAATACCAACAACAATAATAATAATTATGTACCTAAATATGTTAACAATCAAGGGGCCAATAATCACAATGATAAACCGAAGTAATAGTTAAAAAACAATAACAAAAATCTTGTGAACGACGGAGTTGTGGAGGCTCACAATTTGAAGGCAACCCCTTTTACCTTATCAAGTGGAGCTAATTCTTCAAATAATGTAAATCAAATGAATAAAGCTCCCTTTAATTCCAATAATTCCAATAACAATTCCAATAATTCCAACAATAATGCTAATAATCCTTATAATAATGCTAATGGGAATAAGCCCAAACCCTTTTACTCCACTTATAACAAGAGAAAAATCACCTTTTCAGTTGAACCCTTGGAGAACGCATTAAGGACCTTGGTTGCCAACAAGATCATCACATTACTTGATTTAAGAGATTATGAACCTCAAGTTAAACCTAATTGGTGGAATGATTCTCATCATTGTGAATATCATTGAAATAGAGGTCATAAAACCAATGAATGCATGAGGTTGAAACACTTAGTGAAAGATTTAATAGATGATGGAACTATCAAAATTGAAGGACCTCAAAACAATGAGGATCATATGGCCTTCAATAACCCCTTTTTGAACCATGAAAAGGGTAAGTCATCTAATGCCAATCAAAATTAGAAAAGAGGTAATGAGAAGGTGAACTTTGCTCATACTTATGATAAGACAATCAATACTTTAAGTGAAGAAGATAATACCATAAATGTTATAGTAGTAAAGGAGAAATTAAGAGAAGCATCATCAAATGTCGTCACTAGGGGGAAAGCATCAAAAATCATTCTACCTACAAATGCTCCTAAAATTGTTCTATCAAACCAAGCTTTGACTTCATCATCAAAATAATATAACTTGGTTGATCAACTACAAAGAACTCCTGCTCAAATTTCTATTCTTGAGTTGTTCAAATTATCACCAACTCATAAGGATATCTTGGAGAAATCCTTATTAGAGACCAATGTGCCTCTAAATTTGGAGGTAGACAAGTTTCAAAATATGGTGGGACACCTCATTACACCCCATTGCTTATCATTTTTTGAGAAAGATGACATGTCACTTAATCATCCTCAAAACTTTCCTTTGCACATAGAAGTCTTGATTCATAAGCATAGGGTGAAAAGAGTCCTTATAGATGGAGGAGCCAACTTAAACATTTGTACCCTTAGCCTAGTGAAAGCCCTAGGATTTTTTGAGGCTATTGACCCTAAGAAAAATATAACTATTAAAGCCTATGATGATAAAGAAAGAGCTTCAAAAGGAGTCATAGTACTACCCATAAGAGTTGGTCCCATGCAAAAAGAGACCATTTGTCAAGTGCTAGATCTAAAGTTGACCTAAAATATCTTGTTAGGAAGGTTGTGGATCCATGAAATGCAGGCCGTTCCTTCTACTTATCACCAATGTTTAAAGTTTCGTTATCTAGGGTAGGAAATAATGGTAAGTGGGGACTTGAACCCCTTCCAATATTGTAACATCATCAAGCCTATCAATGAATCTTTAGTCCCACACAATGCAGAAGGGTCTATACCTAATCAAATGGAGCAAGGGAAAAGTTCTAAAGATATCCCATTATTTAAGGGAAAAGAAAAGATAGAAAAGGAAGTTTTTATTGAAGACATACCAATACTCACTAACCTAGCTACATAGACTAAAGAAAAAGAGAAGGTTAGTGAGGATAATATTATTGAAAATTTGAAATAAGACCAAACCAAAGCTATTCAAGTATACACCAAAGATGCCCATTATCAAAAAATGGACCAAATGATGAAGAATTTTGATGAGCAATGCAAAATCAAGAAAAAAGGAGTAGGTGAATGCTCCCTATCCATGATGGACTTACCCTTATCCCCTAAGTCCTATGGAAGAGCCTCAAATCTACCCCATAAATATAATGATAACTTTGTGAGGGAAAGCACATCATCCACCATGGATGAAGAAGACAATGATATTCTAAACTGGTTATACAAAGATGAAGAATCAAGTGCACATGTTAAACACATTCAAAATATAACCATTCCCACACATCAATATGGGAAAGGATTTCAAATCATGAAAAATATGGGGGACAAAGGCGAAGGACCTTTTGGCATGAAGAATGAAGGGCTCATTGAACCTATAAAAACAACATGGTGAGATAGCAAGGAGAAGACCGAATTAGGGTATCTTGAAGAAGGGTACACTCAAAAACACTATCCCAAAATCTATGATCAAATATTGCAATTAGAATCTCATAGTGATGAAGATTCTAATGAGTAGGAATGGGATACATTATCTGATGAGTCATACCATCATAAGGGCATCGATGTTATTCATACCTACACTTCTAGCAAAGACAAAGGACAAATAGCAAAATCAAGTTCAAACCAAGCATCTAGTTCAAATCAAGTGGTTCTAAATGATGTGCCAAGCATAGAAATAGAGATAAATCAATGGGTAGGTGAAACCTATGTACCTTCATGGAGACCTACTATGGAGGAATCAAATGTTAGGTTTAATCCACATGTGTTTTATCCAACAAAAACCTTAGAGGAGTCTAGTGTGGAAGACTTTGATCCTACTTCTTTAGAACATTTAGAAGAGGCACATGTCATAGACTTGAACGATACAATGTACGAACCATAAAATGAGGTCTTATCTTTAAATCCCATTGAACCCAACCTAAGTATTGACCCCTTAAATCTCATACACCTGGAATTAATCGAATGGGATTCCATGGAACCAACCACCCTCCCAACCTTTTTGAATGACAATGTGGTGTCCCAATATCTCAATGCAGTTGAACCTTCTTCTACTATGGAATATCAGGTAGAAATGATAAAGGGGAGTATCCAAACTTCTTTTTGATGAATAGTGCCTTTTCTATTAATAAAATATTAAAGTTACATATTCACACTTATACCATTTATTTACATAGTGTCTTTGATTGAAAGTTACATATTTACCCATCCTTATACCATTTTCTTGCTAACTACACACAAATCACCTTGGTATGGACCTATTTACACTTACTTAAAAGATCAAATCTTACCCATAGACCAAACTAGGAATCAAAAGAAAAGCTTCATTAGCAAAGCCTCTCGATATACCATAATTTATGAAACATTGTATTGTAAGAGTCTAGACGGAATGCTCCTTAGATGTCTAGAAGAAGAGGAATCAAAGTAGCCTTGTGAGAAATCCATGAGGGAATCTATGGGTCACATTTGAATGGATTAACCCTAGCTAAGAAAATTATTAGGATAGGATATTTTTGGTCTACGATGGAGACACTTGTAAATTTGCCAAAACTTGTAGAAAGTGTCAATTCCATGGAAACTTGATACATGTGCCTACACAAGAGCTTCATCTAATGACAACACCTTGGTCATTCTATCAATAGGGTCTAGATTTAATAGGAATGATTTATCCACCATCCTCAAATGGTCATAAATTCATCATCACAACAATGGAGTACTTTACCAAATGGGTGGAAGCTGTACCCTTATCAACTGCAATGGGAAAGAAGATATCTTTGTTTATCCTAAATCACATCATTTTTAGGTATGGCATACCTCATTCCATCACAATGGATAATGAAAAAAACTTCAAATACAAAGACTAAATGAATTATGCACAAAGTTTCACATGATTCATCATTCTTCATCAATCTATTACCCTCAAGGTAATGGACAAGAAGAAGCAATGAATAAAAACATCTTGAAGATATTGAAGAGAACGACGGACAATTTAGGTAGAGATTGGCACATAAAAATAAACCCAACCTTATGGGCTTATAGAACAAGCATAAGAATGCCAACAAGAGCTACACCCTTTTCCTTAGTCTTTGGAATAGAAGAAGTTTTTCCTTTGGAGGTAGAGCTTCCATCGTTAAGGGTATCTCTTCATGGTTTGATAAGTGAGGAAGACTATAGAGTTTCTAGGCTACATGAACTAGAGCTCCTAAATGAGAAACAACAACAAGAATTTGATCATTTGAAGGTATATCAAAATAGAATGTCAATGACTTATAACAAGCATATCAAGTCAAGAACATTTCAAATAGGTGACCTAGTTTTGCGAGAGAATCCCAAGAACCAAGAAGAAAGGGAAAAGAAGGGAAAATGGGAAGCAAACTAGTTAGGACCATTTGTGATTACTTCTTTTGGGATTGGCACCTAAAAATTAGCAGGTTGTGATGGAGAAGAACTACAAGAACCTATCAATAGCATACATCTAAAGAGGTTCTATAAATGAGGTAGATGAAAGAGTATAAAGAGTATCAAAAATTAGATGGAAAACATCATATTTATTGTATGTAGTCAAAAGAGATCTTGAAAATACTAAAAACAATTAAAAAGCAGAAAAGAACAAACAAATTGGAAAAGTAGAAAAGATAAAAAACAGTGGAAAATTGAGCATGAAGAATACCAAAAATATTCAAATATGATCCTCAAAAAGATGTTGTCTTGGTGAAAACCTAGCAAATAGGCACCTTGATGATATGAAGAGAAAAAAAAATTGAAGAAAGAAATATACAAAAAAAATTTAAAAAAAGAGAAAAAGTATCTTAGTGAAAACCTATCAAATAGGCACCTTGGTAGCAAAAGAAGAGAAAAAAGAAAAGAAAAAAAAATAGTAAGATCCATTCAATTGGTGAAAATATGGTAAATAGGTGCCATTGAAAGTCCAATTCAGTCACATACCTAGAAGGTCACCTTGTAAATATTGCATTCGCTAGCATTTGTATATATTGCATAATAAAACCCCACAATTGCATTTGCAAGTACCTAAATATTTTGGTCACCTAATCTGCAAATTGTCCTAAGTCCCACAAATGAAATCATATCAAACTAGGGGAAATCTAATCAAAAGGAGGAAGGATTAGTCAAAGCAAACCTTATTCAATCATGGAATCAATTCATCAAAATTGAAAGTGGAACACTTAATCAAATTCTACATTCTAATCCAATTTGAACCAAATGCAAAATTTGATCCAAGATCTTACATGACCTTATCTTTATCAAGATTAAAAGTATGAAATGGATGGAACTAAACTTGAAATATGGATTTGAAAAATAATGCAAAATTTTCTAAGTGTTCACTTGATTGATGAAATCATGCCTTTCTAGCGAATCAATGAAAGTTTTTAAACTAGACAAGCTATGATGAAAGGATGATATTTTTGTTGATTTCTGAATGAGTGTCTTAAAATTAAAGTTTTAAATCATGTATCATTTGTCTAAGGATGTGATCATCAAAGCATCATTGAGGACTTGTACATAAGATAAAAATGAGATTTCTGCTTGTTTACACAAAAGGATACCTTGGCTATTTTGATCTTCAATATCATAATACCAAAATCCACTTGCAACATAGAATCTGACAAAATCGGTATTCGCGCTCTCATGATTGGCTTCAATTAGTGATAGTCACACCAAAAAGAGATGGGAAAGCAAAGAAAGAGGTGCAAAAAGTATTCATATCATCATAGTTGAGCTAGTGATGGTTTTACTAAATGGGATTCCAAAATCACTCAATGATGATTATAAGCTCCAAATTTTTGAATAATTAAGTTGCATATATCGTAGATTAAATGCATTTAATATATTTTTCCTTTCTTAGCTTAATTTGCAAGAGGAAAAGAAAAAGGGGGTGTAGTCAAATCAAAAATCAAAGGATCATAAAAAATAACTATATATGATCGAGTGCGTTGGAAATCAAAAACAAATAAAAAACAAAGTGCATTTCATTAGTTCACTTGCATTGATTAAGTTGCATTAAGTCATCTTCATTAAACCTTGCATTCATCTAAGTGTACCCAACATTTGAATCATTAAGTTCATTGCATTAGATTGCATATATCATTAAAATATATTTACATTACATTAAGTTGTATTATCCTTAGATTGCATCCATTTAAATTTCATTAAGTTCATTACTTGTCATTAGATTTAATTCATCTCATTTAAGGTGCATTCTTAAGTATCAATCCATTAAGTGCATTTCATTAGTTAGTTAAAACATTCATTGCATCTATTAAGATCATTCATCATTAAAGGCATATCATTTAATGCAACATGGCATTATTTATTAAAGTTCATTAGAGGACGTTCATGATAGTATCATCCATCCATATCACATATAACATTTAGAATCATTAATCATTAAAAGCTCATGGTCATTGCATCATTACATAGATCCATCACATTTGCATATCAAAAGAAATACATCCATTAGATCCATTATTCATTATCCATCTAACATCCTACATGTATCCATTGCATACATACCCAATATCATTAATCATTAAATAAAAATTGCATTAATCTATTCTAAGTCATACATAAGACAATCATTTAAGCATCAATAGAACATATGCATTCATTTCAAAAATTGCATTCTAAATTGCATAAAACAAAACATATAGGAGATAGAATTATCTAGATCTTCATATCATGCAAAAACCTGAAAAAGAGATCCAACACATCATGACATCATATATAGTAAATATATCAAAGTAAGAATTAGAGTCTATGGTACCATCATCATAAAATGAGCAAAATATTAGAGTCTATCAAATGATCATAAAAGCAATATTTGAACATCAATGTCTACCAAAGTATCAGCATAAGCAACATCAACGAATCAAAAATGATACAATAAAGTGTCCAATGTCTTGATAAAAACAAATAAATGAGATGATGTATATCAAATGGAATAATCAGAAATATCTCAAAGAGCCAAACCACTAGCACCATCGATACCATCAGGACTAGGAGCACTATCTTGAGGTTGACTCAAACTAGCCTATAAACCCTGCTGACTCATAGCAGCCATGAAACTTTGCATCATAGAACTCAACTATCTCATCTCCTGTCTAATCTCAAAGACATCAGACTATAAAGCCTGAACCTCTAGTGCAACCACACTAGGAGCCTATGCTGTAGAAGATGATGGAAGTGAAGAAGAAGAAGGCATCAAAGTAGAAGCATGTGCCTAAGATGAGGTAGCATGTGGAATAACTGGAGGAATAACTTGTTGAGCAGGAGCATCCTATGTCTGATCAAGTAAAACATGTGCAATATCTACATCAACCTCCCATTGACACCTGACTCTAGGTCTATCTATTGGATCTCTGGCAACATGATGGAGTACTCTATCCACATGATGACCCCTCACCTGATCATCACCCCTAGGAGGAATAGGAGCAGCAACAATCAATAGAATACAAACTCTACCTACTCTAGCTCCTCGAAAACCAAGTCATCCACACCATCCCCTAATCCTACCACCACCATCTCTTCCATCATTTCCACCATCATCATCACCACCATCTCCTGCATCCCCATCATCTCCATTTGATAGCTCATCAATGGTAGGAACTCTCTCTGCAGGATCAATGAATCTAGGAAAAGGATATCGATGTATCCAAGTAGCATACTCATTAGTGATACCAACATCCATGATGTGTGATCTAGCAGACCAAGGATGATACCCAAGATCTCAGATTTGTCACATAGTTGTCCCATAATCCACACATGGACCCCATAATGATCTCTTAGCCTGCACCTAAGCATACATAGCTACTCCACGTGGCATATCTTATGTGCAACCATACTGACGCAGAACTTGCCGAAAGAAGAACCTCTCAATGATATATGTGGAACGCTCGATCATCCATCAGGGGCAGAACATGTAAGGTAGCTTAGCATCATCCTTAGGCCAAGCCTTGCAACCAATATATGGCCTCCACACAACAGTATCCATGTCATCAATGACACGATGCCAATAATCTAGCTTACCCATATGGGTCTGGATGATAATACCCTCGTACATCCATGCAAATGGCCAACCTGGCTGACGATCTCATGTTTTAATAGGATGTGTCACTAGGATATGCTCTCAAATCAAAAACTGTAAAAGGATAGCTCTTGTAGTAAGTGTAGTGGAACACCTATAAACCACTATGTGTAACTCGTGGTATAACTGAGCGGTGGGGACGTGCCATCAAAACCTCAAGGATAGGACCCCAACTAACAATGAACCCATGCCCATGTCTATCAGGAAGAAATAATCCACCAATCAAGGTGCTCAAAATAGCTAGTAGTATAGGAAATAAAAGGAACTGCACCCACTGGATGTGAGCATCACCAATGGTAGGATCACCAAAAACCCGCCGACATGCAGATCCATCTTAGAGAGAATTGTAATACACTTTCTCGCCATGAGTAGGTAAACAGAGGATATGATATACATCCTCAGGGGTAATGGTCATCTCCCCTAGTGGTAAGTGGAAAGTATTATGGTTTGAGTGCCAATGCTTAGCCATAGTAGTGATGAGACCCCAATTCACTCAAAATTGAGGAAGATGTAAAAGGAAGGATAAGCCACAAAGATTAATATGGCAACAATCTACCGCACTCAAATTAGGAATCATACTCCATGATAATGGGTAGGACCTGCGAATACCCAAAGACTTCAGGACCTCTTGCAAAAAGAAAGTTCAATCACATCAGTATTGAAATCAATTATTAAATAGATCATTCTAAGTCAATAAAAAATGTTCAAAATATCAAACCACAATCAATGTTCATGTTTCTACTTAGATAGAATGGAAAATTTATCATTACCCATCATTTGAATCTAGACTGATGAATAAATATTCATAATATGATTGACTCATAATGACATCTTATAACTCACTATAAACATAAAGTTCGTTACCTTAACCAATCATCTAATCGATGATGTTGAGCAAATTTCAAAATGGACTATAGCAATTTGAAATCATTTCTAGTAGGGTGAAAGTGCTATTCCAGGCTTTAAAAGTGCTAAAATGCAAAAGTGTGGTTTAAATGTGTAAATGCGCTACTTAATGGATTAAAATCACAACTTGGGGCAAAAGCGCTAAAAAATTTTGAAAGCTCTATTCAAACGATCAGAAGAACTGTTTAAATTGGTAAAAGTGTAAACAAGAGCAAAAGTGCTATTTAACATGGCAAAAGTGGGTTAGGGCCTAAAAATGGCATGTATAAGTGTAGTTTCAGAATGCAAAAGCGTTGTTTAAAGACGTAGAAGTGAAACTTAGAGGGAAAAAGTGTAGTTTAATTGGGTAAAAGCACTATTTGAAAGTAAAAAAATAAAAAAAGAGGGTTTTTACATGAAAAATTTAGATTTCTTAAAATTAAATGCTAAAATTGACAAAACAAAGAAGTTCAAGAACTCACCGGAGGTCCGGAGCCAGGTGGACGCTGATATCAATGGCCTCACTCGAATCTATGCTCGTGAATGAGGATTGACATTGTAAAAAGTCAACAGAAGTCAGAGAGCAAAAAGTGAAAAGTAAAAGTGAAAATGAATAGTAAATTGACTTTTTACCTCTTTATATAGGCCCTTTTGACCTAAAAAGGGTATCTTTGACCTAAAAGAGGAATATTTTACCACAATTGACTTAAGAACTTGAATTTTTCATCAAATCCGCCAAAGTTGGGGCATTTGTCATCAAACAAATGTAAAAACAATATCGGAAATAAAATCAAAATTCATTAGAAATTGACCTAAAATAATGTAAATTGACCTAAATCGTCAAAATTTTCAAACATCAATCAAATTTTATTTCATTTTCGAGGGGGCATACCATTGGATAATCAACATTAGCAACATCATCATCGAATCAGGAGATCAACCATCAAATCAGAGCACAAGCTTTTATCAAAAAGTTTTTTATTAATCAATCGAATGGGGCATCACATCAAGATATATTATACAATCAGGTATCACATCAGAATATTTCATCAGATCAACCATCATATCAAGGATCAATCATTAGAATGACCATCAAAGAGAAACATCAATTGAATGAACATCATCAAAACCGCATCAATTTCATATTAGATATCAAGAATCGATCATCGAGTAATATCAAATGAACATCAAAGATTGACCATCGACAGAATCAGGACCTATTATCAGCAAGATCAGAGTATTCTTTGAATCAACATGCTTCACACGTCAACTCAAAATGGGGCATTTGTAATCACCTGAAAATGGACAAAGTCAATTAAGTAATAAATCAAGATAAATCAAAGAAAATCAAAACAAATCAAAGAGAATCGAGGAAAAGATCAAAGAAATTGAATCAAATCAAACATTTAGCCAATCAAAATTAAAATCAAGCTTTAATTCAAGATAAATCAAAATTGAGAGCATTTTAATCAAGTGAAATCAAATCAAAGTGCAATTAATTCTATTAATTGTATAGTTTTGAATTAAATCAAATTCAACCCATTCAAGGGGTACATGGCTAAATAAATCAACTAAAATCATTTAATAAATCCTAATTTCTCTTAATAACCCAAAAGGGGAGGGAATTCAATCAACCAACAGGATTTGAGAAAGGCATTCACATGGATCAAGCCAAATTCAATCTCAATCACTCAAAGTGAAAGAGAATCTTGTCCACTCATCTTGTCTACTTGTCGCAAGCTTTGAGGACACAATATTTAAATTGTCTTCAAAGGGTGGAACCAAAGACTCAACTCAATCTTAATCATGATCAACACAACTACAACCCTACCCTTGCATAAATCTATAAAAGGAAGGCTAAAATCAATCATAATTCATAACCACACATCTGAGAATTGCCTAGAACCTCTTGCATTTTATAGCTAGAAAGGCAATTTAGGAGAAATTTAGCATTTCAATTTGAATTAATTGTTAGCATTTTCTTTATCATTATCATTTCTCATTCTAGGACTGTCATTATTGGTAGCTTTTTGAGAGCTTCACATTAACACTCTTAGATAGAGAGCCATAGGATGTTTAATTGTGCTTTATTTGCTAAATAGAGTATTAATTGTGGTTTATTTAGTCTCTATTTGATTTATTATTCAATAATAATTCTATGAAGGTACATTTCCTTGTACAACATACTTTATCTAATATGATGAATTCTTAAACAATTAAGGTTGGAGTAGACATAGTTATCACACACATTTTTGTGTGGTACAAGGAAGATTTGGCTAGGTCAAATCTTCCTTCCTGCTACCAGTCTACAGAATTAGACCTTTATTAACAATTCATCATATCAGATAAAGTATGTTTAATAATTGATGGGACTGATCCTTTGGCATGTATTAAATAGAATAGAATTTTCAACATATTATTATCATTCTATTTCTTTTTTGTAAACATGTCATTGGTTCAATTTTAATCTACTGGTGTCGTGCCCTAGCCCATGCTTTATCTCCATTATTTGATGTTATTGGTGCTTGTGCTCAAGGAAGATTCACTGTTTTGAAATGTTGACTATGTTTATCAAATGGAAAAAATAGAAATTTTTAATCACATAGCATTTCACTATTGTATGAGTGGATTGTGCAGGAACAATTAACATTAAACAAGGAGCAAACTCCTCAACACATCTTGGAAACCATTGAATTCAATAATAAATGAAACCTAACACCAACACTATTCCTTCCATTCACTTCTACCAAGAATAAAGCATTTAATCCATTCAACATTACATCTATTCATTAGACAGTTACATTTCTTGACTTTGTACAGGAACAGTCATGACCAAAACAATCAAAAGTACTTTCACCCTTGTACAAGCTATTCCAAATTTTAAGTAAAATGAGAAATATGCTATATCAAATTATTCATATTCATAGTAACCATTCAAAGGATCATTTTTTCAATGAACCCTTCGACTATACCCCTGCGATAGAGAAAGGAAACCTCAAAATAGAGAAAGAAAACTTAGTAAAACTAGTCTATGTCACTGTTTGTGAGGGTACAAACATGATAAGTGCCTCTCAAACCTCTCCAAACATGTAAGATTATCTTTAAATACTTTATTGATCTCTTCTATGTGTGTGTGAATTTTGTACCTAGCTGTAGACACAACACTTCAGTAAAACATTAGAGGTTAGCCAAAAACCAAAATCTGCAATGAAATGGAAACTAAACTAACCAGGTGATTTACTACCTTCTAGTAGGTGCAAGTATGATACTCTCATATCAGACCGAGACTAGTGACATTGCAACACCTAAATGAAGGATTTGAATGCAAAATATGAAAGATTATGAATGCAGATTAAGCTATATTTTTGGTATTTTTCGTGCAATAATACGAATGAAAATCTGTATGAAGCTAAGTTATATGAATAAAATTGGAATGCAGATTTGATCTAAGAATGCTATTAATGAGTATGAAACTATGTAAGAGTTAATGATCAACTATGAAAGATCTCACAAATCGCCTGTCCCAAGTGTTCAATCCTTCAATCACCAATTCACTAGAGTAATTGTGCAAATTCGAGTGTTATAATTATGAAGAGCTGAGCCTTGGTTTTATAAAAATCCAGGGCTTTGAGGATGCAAGAGAAAAGCCATAAATCACTCTTGATAAACTCAGGTTGATTTTTGAGTTATCAGAAAATTAGAGATAATTAACTCACAAAAATCATGCAAAAGTAGAGTTTAACTCAAAATAGAGTTTTAGATCAAATTTCAACTCATCATCAGATGTTGAGTTTAATTTTAAAATTAATTGTTAATTTCTAGTTGTCTTCTTTTTAGATTGTGCATGATTTAATTATAAATTAATTTAATAAATAAGTGATTTATTCTCAACTTATCTGATTTTAAATTAAAACAATTGATTTATGGGTTAATCAATTATTAAATCAAACTTTATTCAAAAACTATATTATTAAATATTGACAATTGACTTTAATTAATTAATTAGGAATTTAATCAATTAGTCATAAGATTTTTGATTTTATTGTCAAAATTAAATAATACAATTAGGAATAAATATAATTAAATTTAATTAAATAATTAAGTGGCAATATTAAATCTGATTAATTAAATATTCAAAATATTCAATTAATCAAACTTTAGGATAAATAGGATTTATCGCCAAATAATTATTAAATTAAAGATAATTAGGATAAATAGAAATATTGCTAGGAATATTCCCCGATGCAAAATTAAGGATAAAATCAATTAGGATTCAATAATGTGAAGATGTGCCTTAGGTTAGCACTTTGATGTCAATTTCATTCGATTTAAAGATGTAGGAGGTTAATGAACCTATAGCCCATTTTTGGGGTATTACATTTTGCCCCTCTTTGAATCACTGTGCAAAGCGTAGTGGTTCCAAGAATAATGTGTGTATGATAAAGATGTCTAAGATTGATTTGAAAGATGAACCGATTCTGAGACAAAAACCAATCAAAAGATTGGAAAAAGAGATACCGACCCAGGCCCAAGATGAACAGGAATCAAGATGATGCTAGCTATATCAATAGTGAACCGATGATTATGAAAAGTGTCAAAATGCCTGATTCTGAACCTTATGATTGCGAAGAAGTGAGTGACCAATTCCAAACCTGAATGTCCTTGTATAAATCATATTAGTATCACATCCTAAACCCATCAGTTAGGAAGAACCAAGGAAATAACACTAATGAGCCGATGGTTGCAAAAAATTGATACAGTTTACAAGATATATTTAGGATACCAGATTGATATGGATCTTGTGTTAGAAAGTAAATTCCACCAAGATAACTGAAAGGGGGGGTGAATTAGTTATTAGATAATTATAACTTTTATCATCTTCAACAACATTAAATCATATAAGCAATATAATTACCAACCATAGAAAGATATTCATACACAATTACACAATAACACAAGATATGTTGACTAGGGAACCTCTTGATCAAAGAGTAAACCCCGGTGGGAATGATGCCCACAAAAGATGCACTAATATGAATATTCCTTGTGAAAAGATGGACTTTGTTAGGATTCTTATGAAATACATTCAATATGTATCAATCCCTGTTAGGATATTTTGAATCCCTGTTAAAAGATTCTAACCCTGTTAAGAGTTATGGAAGATAGAAGGACCCACTTCCCAAACAGCTTCAGGGTAAGATCATTGAACTCGCTGTCCAAATAATCTTTTCATTATTCAATAGAATAATATGTTACCTCTTCTTTGATTGTGCCAAATCGCACTCACTACTACATCAGATCTTAGTTTCAGATCTCTATACTTCCCATGTCTTCCTTCACAATTTCTCTCTCATACTTAGCTCTTTTCTTCACTTCATGCATACCACATCACACATCATCACTATCTCTACTCTAACAACAAGGAAATACATTCCTTCCTTTATACCACACTCAAATAATTACAAATGAGTCGGCACACAATTACAAAATAAAAGTTTCCACACGCTACACCAAAATTACATAAAACTGTCATCTTCCAAATACAATAAATCTTCACTCGTGTGACTTCAAAGTTTGCACTATCATCCATGTCACTATCAATGTGTCTCTAACTTCTCTTTAACTATGCAAAGCCAGATTCCATCCTGATTAGGAGATATCATCTGATTGCCAAAAACCACTACTCAGGAACACTGCCTGAATACTACTTCCACCAAAATGATCATAACTTTCATAAATAAAAGAATTACTATTTGCGCTCTTAACCATAGACATAAAACATATCAAAAAATATATCCTCAATTTCACATAGCTCCAACTGCAATATCCCATGTGCGCTAATAAAAAAATTGTTTACTTCTCTACAAGTCTTCGGTAAAACACTGTGTTGACATCAATGACAATCATAGTCATGAATGCAACAACAACTGCTATAGAATGGGTGCAAAAACATTTAGCAATCATTCCTAACAATCTCCCCCATTGGCATTAATGGCAACATAGATGAAAAATATCCAATGTTCCAAAAATCCAATACTGCAACACTGCTTCTACAAATCCTCTTCATCAATCAAATCTTGCTTCGTTATCATGTTTAGTTCTCTCATATTGTTTTTCATGCATACTTCTCCCCCATTGACATCAATGATAGAAATTCCATCACTAAGTCAACAATAACTCAATGTTAAAAGACATTGTTCAGAAAAATACACTTACTAGAGTCCTCATGAATCAGCTCAGATACACATACTCCCCCATAGAGGAAGTACCAACATCCAGTCCAAAAGAAAGATAGGGCTCATAAACCACTGGACAGATGCAACCAACTGCATCACTACTCAAAAGTAGGTTGGGGCATAACCCCAAGCATACCTCTCAGATACTCAAATGTATCCTTAGGCAAAGGCTTTGTAAATATATCTACTATCTATTCCTTTGTGCTTATGTACTCTAGTCTAACTTCTTTCTCAGAAACTTTCTCTCTTACAACATGATACTTGATCTCTATATGTTTTGTCTTAGAATGTAGTACATGATTCTTAGACATACTGACTGTACTAGTGTTGTCATAATGTATAACAACAGGTTCAACAAATTTAATTCCAATATCCTTCAGCATTTGCTTCGTCCAAATTATTTGGTTACAATTTTTTGCTACTGCTACATACTCTACTTCTGTTGTGCTCTGTGAAATACAATTTTTCTTCTTGCTTAGCCAAGAAACTAATCTTCCTCCAAGGAAAAATGCTCCTCCACTGGTGCTTTTCTTATCATCAACACTACCTCCCCAATCAGCATCTGTATATGCACATAGGGTAAAATCATTAGATCTTTCATACCACAATCCATAGTCCATTGTGTCTTTTAAATATCTTAGTATCCTCTTTACTGTTGCATAATGTGAGTCTCTAGGTTCAACTTGAAATCTTGCTACAATTCCAACTGAATGTGCTATATCTAATCTTGTGTGTGTCAAATACTGCAATCCTCCAATCATGGATCTGTATTTCTTTTTCTCAACTACTGGTGTTTCATCTATGCTAGATAACTTATGTCCGGTTACCATAGGTGTTCCAACTGGTTTACAGTCCTCCATTCCAAATCTTTTCAGAAAATCAATCAAGTACTTTGTCTGACTTACAAAGATACCATCATTGTTTTTTGTTATCTGTAATCCCAAAAAGTATTTCATCTCACCAATCATACTCATTTCAAATTCAGTCTTCATTTCATCAGCAAATTTGTCACTAGCCTCATCTTCTCCTCCAAAAATAATGTCATCAACAAAAATAACTATAATTAACAAACCATTTTCAATTTTTTTTATTTATAGATTTCTATCAGTTGTTCCTTTAGTAAATCCCAATTTTAACAAATACTTGTCCAGTCTTGCATACCAAGTTCTAGGTGCTTTCTTTAGTCCATATAATGCTTTCTTCAGTTTACATACCATGTCTCCTTCTTGAGTCAAAGGAAAACCTTCAGGCTGCTCAATGTAGACTTCTTCTTCCAATTCTCCATTCAGAAATGTTGACTTCACATCCATCTGATATACTTTGAATTTCTTAAAAGCTGGATAGGCCAAAAACATTCTTACTGCTTCAATTCTTGCTACTGGTGCAAAAATTTTTTCATCGTCAATTCCTTCTTGTTGTGAGTATCCCTTACATACCAATCTTTCTTTGTTTCTTACAACTTCTCCTTGTTCATTCATCTTGTTTCTAAATACCCATTTAGTTCCAATTACATTCTTGTCTTTAGGTCTAGGGACCAATTCCCATGTCTTGTTCTTTTCTATCTAATCTAGTTCTTCTCTCATAGCATTAATCCAATGTTCATCTTCACAAGCTTCACTAGTATATTTAGGTTCAATTTGAGAAATCAAACATAAATGTACCTTATTTCGAGTCAAAACTCCTCTGTCCAAACTTCCAATAACTTGTTCAACGGGATGATGTCTTGATAAATACATGTTCGGTATCATAGTCTCAGATCTTGCTTCAAATATAGATTCTTCTCTAGATTCCTCTCTGGTCTCTTCAGCATGACTCTCATTCAACAATTCACTGTTAGTTTCATAGAATAATTCAGTAGTTTCAGTGTTAGGTTTAGGATGAGCTTCTTCATCAGATTTATAATCAAGCATTTTTTCCTGAATTTTGAAATTTTCATCAACTTTAACATTTGCACTCTCAACAATAGTTTTAGTTCCCTTATTGTAACATTTATATGTTTTTCTCTTCAAAGAATATCCAAGAAAAATACCTTCATCACTTCTAGGATCAAACTTTCCAATATCATCATCTCTCTTTATATAACATTTGCTTCCAAAGATTTTAAAATACTTAACTGAGGGTGCATGTCTAAACCATAATTCATAAGGTGTCTTGTCTATGTCTACTCTGATTTGTACTTTGTTCATTGTATATACTACTATATTCACTACTCTCCAAAATGTCTTTGCTAAATCATTCTCAAATAACATAGCTCTTGCTGCTTCAGTTACTGATCTATTTCTTCTTTCTGCAATACCATTTTGTTTAGGTGTTCTAGGGGCTGAAAACTATCTCTTAATACCATTCAATTCACAAAAAGTGTTAAACTCTCTAGAAGTAAATTTACCACCTCTGTCAGATCTCAAACATTTAAGCTTCATTCCAAATTCATTCTTAAATTTTTTCTTAATGATCTTAAACTTATGAAATACTTCAAATTTTTCTTTCAGAAATGCAATCCACATCATTCTTGTAAAATCATCAACAAGAATTGTAAAATACCTTTCTCCATAGAATCATCTAGTCCTGGTAGGACTGCTCAAATCTATATGAACAATATCCAACTTCTCTACCAATGTGAACTTCTTACTAGGAAATGAACTTCTCTTCTGCTTAGCCATCACACATTCTTTGCAAATCATGTTAGTAGGCTTCATAATTTTAGGCAAATCCCTTACCGCAAGTGTAGTACTCACTTTCACAATATTATCAAAGTTTATATGACAAAACCTTCTATGCCATAACCAACTATCATCAATCTTAGTAATCAAACATTTCATCTTAGTAGGATTCAACTGAAATACATTACCTCTAGTTCTAGATCTCATTCCAATCAGATTTCCATCTTTATCCTTTATCACACAAGTTTTCTCAGTAAAGCAAACTTGATATCCCTTATCAACTAACTATCCAACACTCAAAAGATTATGTTTCAATCCATCCACAAAGTAAACATCATCAGTATTAATCTTTCCATAAAGAGTAATAGATCCTATACCTTTAATCAAACAAGGTGCATTGTTACCAACTCTAACAACTCCTCCATCATAATTGTTAAACTTTATGAGCTTCTTCACATCTCCAGTCATATGATGTGAACAACCACTATCTATAATCCAATTAGCTTTCTTTTCAACTTGGGAAACTAAGGCTTTTTCTTCATTGACATTAGTTTCAGAATTTTCTTCTTTAATTGCTACAAATCCTATTTATCATTATTCTCAGTATCACTTTCACTTAAAGTTCTTTCAATACTAGCTTCAAGATCTTCATCATTAGCATAATAACATTCCTTAGATCTTCTAGGCTTGAAATTATTTATGTACTTCTTAACTATCTTTGGACATTTAGATGCAAAATGACCATATTCTTGACAAGTCCAACATTTAAAATTTTTCTTACCATCTGGTTCTCTTTTCACAAGGCAATACCTTCTTCAATCTTCTTGTCTTCTTCATTTCTAGATCTACTGCTGCCAGCATAATCTCCACTCACACTAATGCTTCTTGACAATGTAGGGTGAACACTAAGAGCACTAAATGTTGTCTCCATTCTAGGTAAGTCTCCTGATAACCTCAGGTTCATTTCTGCTACTTCCAATCTTCCAAGAAGAGTCTCTCTTGTAAAGTTCACAGTATAAGGTATAAATTGTTCAATCATCTGTGTTGTCTACTTAAATATAGGAGTCAATGTCCTCAAAATTTTCCATATCACTTCATTCTTTGTCTTTGTTCCTCCACAAGATTTTATCCCTGCAACAATTTCTAACATTCTACCAATATAACTTCTAACATATTCATCTTCCAACATTCTTATATCTTCAAATGCACATATCCAATTATGTAATCTAACTCTTTTTGCATGTTCATCACCTTCAAAAGTAGAGTGAAAAGCTTTCCAAAGTTCATGAGAATTTTTCAAAAATTTTACCTAACTATATTCATTCTCCGGAAGTGCTGTCAAAAGTGCTTCTCTTGCAAGTATGTTACACATGAATAGATCTCTCTCATCATTAGAGCATGTCTCAAGATTATCTTCTTCAATGATAGTCTTATCATTCTTTGTGGTCAACCAATAACCTAGTCCTAAACATAATAGATGTGTCTTCATCTTCTCTTCCCAACTGTCAAAATTTACTCCATCAAACTTAGGGCTTTCTTTCCTGAAATTTGCCATGGATCTCCTTAAGATTTTAAATTTCTCTTTCAAGGACCCGCTGCTCTGATACCAATTGTTAGAAAGTAAAGTCCACCAAGATAACTGAGAGGGGGGGGGGGGGTGAATCAGTTATCAGATAATTATAACTTTTATCATCTTCAACAGCATTAAACTATATAAGCAATATAATTATCAACCATAGAAAGATATTCATACACAATTACACAATAACACAAGATATGTTGACTAGGGAACCTCTTGATCAAAGAGTAAACCCCGGTGGGAGTGATGCCCACAAAAGATGCACTATTATGAATATTCCTTGTGAAAGGATGGAATCTATTAGGAGTCTTATGAAATACATTTAGTATGTATGAATCCTTGCTAGGATATTTTGAATCCCTGTTAAAAGATTCTAACCCTGTTAAGAGTTATGGAAGACAGAAGGACCCACTGCCCAAACAGCTTCAGGGTAAGATCACTAAACTCACTGTCCAAATAATATTTTCATTATTCAATAGAATAATATGTTATCTCTTCTTTGACTATGCCAAACCACACTCACTACTACATCAGATCTCAGTTTCAGATCTCTGTACTTCGCATGTCTTCCTTCACAATTTCGCTCTCATACTTAGCTCTTTTCTTCACTTCATGCATACCGCATCACACATCATCAATATCTCTACTCTAATAACAAGGAAATAAATTCATTTCTTTATACCACACTCAAATAATTACAAATGAGTCAACACACAATTATAAAATAAAAGTTTCCACACGCTACACCAAAATTACATAAAACTGTCAGCTTCCAAATACAATAAATCTTCACTCGTGTGACTTTGAATATTATGTTGTCATCCACATCACTATCAATGTGTCTCTAACTTCCCTTTAAATATGCAAAGACATATTCTATCCTGATTAGGAGATATCATCCGATTGCCAAAAACTGCTACTCAGGAACACCGCCTGAATACTGCTTCCACCAAAATGATCATAGCTTTCATGAATAAAAGAATTACTATCTGCACTCTTAACCATAGACATAAAACATATCAAAGAATATATCCTCAATGTCACATAGCTCCAACTACAATATCCCATGTGCGCTAATAAAAAAACTATCTACTTCTCTACAAGTCTTTGGTAAAACACTGTGTTGACATCAATGACAATCATAGTCATGAATGCCCCAAGAGATGAAAGATTTACCCCAAGCAATGAGGACTTTTGATGAATCAATAACCATACGTGGTTGTTGTCTTGATCACTGAGAGAAAGATTTTTTTACAAATTTAGATTTACAAACTTTAATGATGTGTAATACCATGCCCCCTTCAGGATTAAAATTGAAATCTGATAAGAAAAGTCAATGTTAAATGATTTAGAAGCATGCTAATTGATTTGAGAAGTGGTTATACATGTTCAAAAATGTGTTCTGCATCATTTAGAGGTCCTGAAGACCAAGTTTGACTAGATTACACCATGAGTTGACCATAGTTGACCAAGTTGAAATTTTGATAGTTTGATGTAAGATAGTCAGTTAAGTTGAATACTAGATTTCTGTGATGATTGAAGGTCGATTATGCAAGTAGTTAATAATATGAATGATCTCAGATTTCAGTTTTGATCCCGAAAAAGGATTCTACTTGTTGTTTCATTGGATGGACCTTCTTGTAGGATTCAACTCTTTTTAGAGAACTGAAGATGTGATTGAAAAAATTGTTTAAGTGTTCAAGCAATCTGTGAGACCATGCAAACATGCAGAATGCAAAGAGATATGCGAAATGAAATGCAAACCTAAGACCTAAGACCTAGTCACTGATCATGTGTTGATCATTCTCATCATTGATTTTTTTTTTTTTAGGTAACTAAATAAATCAATACAATGCCCACTAGTTATGAAACCATAGACATATGAATATCGATTTGTATGCTCAAGGATCAATACAACACCCACTGGTTGGGCAACCATGGACATATGAATATTGATTTTATTTTGGAATGTTAGAGTAGATATAAGCACCAAGGTAAAAATGCCAGGATGACCTGAATATCATGTCCATTTTGATATAGCAATTACTATAGGCATCAGAACATAAACATCATGATGACTAGAATATGCCTTGCATAACAAACACATCAAGCAGTTAAGAGATCATTCTAAATCTAGTATGAATTACCCGTAGTAACCCTTTATTGTTCTCATCCTTAGGTAAGATCATGTTTCACAGTAGGAGAAAGAACTCACTCAAAAAGACAATAGTTAGATCAAACTTCCTTAGATTTTCTAGGTATCAATGGTCGAGGTACTCATGGCCATCTAATTCAAGATAGAGGCTCTTACAGATGGACACCATTTCAATCCAGAATTTTCAAAGTTGTTAGATTTTCACATACAAGTAGAAGACAAAGAAAAGATTATGCCCCCAGTCATCATTCTCTAAATCCTGTAAAGGACATCATCGAAGAGCTCAAAAGACATAATATGCAAAAATCTCAATGCGAATTAGTAAGCATACAAGGAGATAAAAGCATGTAAAAAGCATAGATTGTTTTCAGTTTGATGTTTGATTGCATTGTTATAGATGCAAAATCCTTTCTGGAGTGGAGACTGACTGACTGACTCAGATGAAGCTTCAAAGGAATCTGACTAGATATGAATCATCTAAGATGTATTAGAGGCCATAGGATATGACATTGATTTCCCCAAGTGTTAAGCATTGATAGGGTATAGACGCATGAGCCAATTGGTGCATAGACCGACTTATTGAAAATGGAAAAGCGGGAACAAACTAGGAAATATGTACAAACTAAAACAAGACTAAAAGTTGGGAAAGACCAAGATTGCATTGATAGATGGAGCAATTTGAAACAAGTGGCACCCATTTGCTAGGTTTTCACCATCTTGGCAGAGATTCTATTTTTTCTACCAAGGCGTCTGTTTCTAGGTTTTCACCAAGGCACTTTTTCTTTTTTTCTTTTTTTTTGTATTTTGTATTTTTCCAATTTTTTTTGTACTTTTGATATTTTTTACTTTTTTTGTGAATCATCAAGGTGCCCATTGCTAGGTTTTCACCAAGATGTTCATTTTTTCAGGACTTTTTCAGTTTTTAAAGATTTTTTCAAGACATTTTACCATAGACTGAATGTCTTAGGTGTAAAATTTCTTCAGATGGAGAACATTGATTGGTTCTTAGAGTTGTTCCTCTTCAGTCATTGAGAGTTGATAGGCACCAAAGTCAAAAGTAGCAGTGATTACAAAGGGACCCAACCAGTTGGGTTCAAACTTCCCCTTGCACTCTCTATGTGATTGATTTTTAGGATTCTCTCTCAAGACTAGATCACCAACCTGAAATTCTCTGTGGCTGACTTTCTTGTTGTAGCCTCTAGAAATTCTCTTCTGATATACTCTGAGATGATCATATGTTGCTTGTCTACACTCATCTAGTAGTTAAAGTTCTTACAACCTAGAAACTCTATAGTCATCATCAGTTACTAGACCATGCATTCTGATTCTTAGTGATGGCATTTCAACCTCAATAGGCAGTACCGCTTCAGACCCATAAACTAAAGAAAATGGTGTAGCCCTGGTGGGCATTCTAATACTTGTTCTATAAGCCTAGAGAGTTGGATTGACCATGAGATGCTAGTCTATTCCTATTTTATTAACTATTCGGTGCAAGATTTTCAATAGATTTTTGTTAGAAGCCTTTGCTTGTCCATTCCCTTGAGGATAATAGATAGATGACCAATGTTGTGTTATCTTGAATTTGGCACATAGATCATCTAAGTCTTTGTTCTTAAATTGTCCACCATTATTTGTGATTATAGAATGTGGAATACCATATTGACATATGATGTAGTTCAAGATGAACATAGATATTTATTTTCCAGTTGCTTGAGTCAAAGGGACTACTTCTACCCATTTTGTAAAATAATCTGTAGCTGTGATTATATGGGTATGTCCATTAGAAGAATGAGGATGTATGGCTCCTATAAGATCAAATGCCCATTGGTGAAAAGGCCATTATGTAGTGAAGGGAATTATATCTCTCCCTAGAGCATGAATTAAGTTACCATGTACTTAACACTTTTGACAATTCTTAGCAAACTTGGTAGACTCTTTCTCCATTTCCAGCCAATAGTACCCAACCCTAATAAGTTTTTGAGCTAGTGTTAAACTGTTTGAGTGTGACCCACAAATACCATCATGGACTTCCTCTAAAATGCATTGAGACTCTTCTTGTTCTAAACATCTAAGTAGTGTACCATCTAGACCTCATTTGTATAGATCGTGACCAATGATGACATATTGAGAGGCATTTCAGATAAGGTATCTCTTTTCATGGTGGTTAAAGGTATTGGGAATGATTTGGTCTTTGAGATAGGAGAATAGGTTTTTATATCTGGATGAATCATGACCTACAACATTTTAAATCATGCGAGTGTCAGGGGATTCATATGCAGGATAAGATAGTGCTTCCACTAGGAACTCGTAGTGTAGCTCATGTTTAGGCTACTGTAATAAAGTTGATAGCATCACCATTGCATCGACAGCCTTGTTCTCTATTCTAGGTATTTGTTCAAATTTGATAGATATGAAGTATTTCTTTAGATCATCTACCATTCTCTTGTATGGAACAAGCTTTTCATCTTTCATTTGGTACACATCATTGACTTGATGGATAAATAGTTGTGAGTCTCCATGAATGTGTAACTCTGTCACTCTTCACTCAATTGCTATTTTCATACCATTTAAAACGGCTTCATATTCAACAATATTATTTGTGCAAGGAAACTTGATGTGAAATGTTTTTGTGATTGAGTATCCTTGAGGAGTTATGAACAATATGCCTACTCTAGATCCATTTTGTGTATAGGAGCCATCAAAGAATAACTACCATTCTCTAGAAGAAAGATTCATGATAGAGGAATCTGGAAATTCCATTTGCAAAGGAGTATCATCAAACAAAGGTGCATCTGCTAATTGATCAGCAATTACCTATCCTTTGATATCTTTTCTTTCAACATATTCAATGTCAAATTCACTTAAGAGCATGACCCATTTGGCTAATCTACCCATGAGGGTAGCTTTGCTCAATAAGTATTTCAATGGATCTATCTTAGCTACCAATTGAGTGGTATGAGCTAAAATGTAGTGTCTCAGTTTCTATGATGCAAAGATCACAGCTAGACAAGTTTTCTCAATCATTGAATAGTTCTTCTCGTATGAAACCAATGTTCTACTGATATAGTATATAGCTCTTTCTTTCTTGTTCTCATCATGTTGTGCTAACAATGCCCCCAGTGATGTATCTGTGGTGGAGACATATAAGATCAAAGGCTTCCCTTGAATAGGAGGCATCAAGATAGGAGGATTTGATAGATATTTCTTGATATGATTAAAATTATTTTCACATTCCTCACTCCATGTAAAGGTCACACCTTTATGTAATGTCTTTGTAAAAGGTTGTATCATAAGAGTTTTCCAGAGGTGACACCAAAAGCACACTTCTTAGGATTTAGTCTAAGAATAAATTTTTCCATTATGTCTAGTATCTTGCTCAAGTCATTTAGATGTTCAGCTCTAATTATAGATTTTGCTAAAGTATCATCAACATAATCTTCCATAGTCCTATGCATCATGTCATGAAAAATAGAAGTCATAGCTCTCTGATATGTAGCACCAGCATTTTTAAGCCCAAATGGCATGACATTCCAATAGAAGGTACCCCATGCACATGTGAAAGCAGTTTTCTCTTGATCTTCTGGAGCAATTTTTATTTGATTATATCCAGAGAAACCATCCATTAAATAATACATCTCAAAACCCGCAGTCATGTCCACTATCATATCAATGTTAGGTAGTGGAAAATCATCCTTAGGGCATGCTTTGTTTACATCTCTGAAATCTATGCATACTCTTATTAATTTTCCTAGTTTTGAAATAGGTACGATATTAGAGATCCATTCTGCATAATCAATAACATAGATGAATCTGGCTTTCAGTACTTTCTCTAATTCAGCCTTTACCAAGAGTGCAACATGTGGATACATCTTTCTTAATTTTTTCTTAACAAGTTTAACATTTGGCACTATAGATAAATGGTGCATAATAAGATCAGGATTCAACCCTGGCATATCTGAGTATTTCCATGCAAATTTGATCTTCTTTTTTGTTAGGAATGTTGTAAATTTTTGCTTCTCTTCTTCTGACAAAGATTGTGCTACATGAATCAACTGTGGTTCCTCTTTTGTTCCCAAGTTGATAGATTGAGTGGGCTCAATTAGAACTGGATATTTATCTATTAAATGACTCAGAAGGACATCAAATATCTCATCCTTAGGCACCTCAAAGAGGTTTTCACCTTTGGATACGTCTTTTATTTTTACTTTTGTGGGTTCTGAGACTACCACAAAGTGGTTTTCACCCTCATAACTCCTTTTCTTTTTATTTTAATTCTTATTCTTTTGACTAAGATATTTGATGTCTCACTCCGTCATGCTGACACTTGGTTCACTGATGGAAGTCCTCATAGGCTCGACTGCATTGAGGTAACAAGCAAGGGCATAATCATTAGGAAAGGTATACTTGGTTAAGGTTTGTGGATGTTAGGTCAAGAAGGTTAGGGCATTGGATAGTCAAAGTGGTGAAAGATTGGGAAAGAGTGTTTATGGATATGGATCTATCATCATTGGTCCTAACCCAATGCTCAAGTTCAAAGGTGATATTACAACTTAAGAAATTCAATTTGTGAATAGGCTCAATGTCATTGTGGAAGTCCACTTCATCCATCAGTGGACCAGACTCGATAATTTTATCATTTCACTCTAGACTTACATTGGGTTTAGGTGCATATTGGTGAATCACATCAACATGCTTTTCTATAATAAGTTCATCTAGTTTTGGAATGACTCCCCATTCATAGTCATTTGATTCATCTTCTATTTCTTCATCTAGACCTCTAGGAAATCTAAGAACATGAGTAAAGTCAGGATGAATACCCCAAGAAGGGTTTCCCTCAGATTCTGATTTGAATTCATACTCATGGGAATTTGTCTTACGATAACTACCACCTTCCTCTTTGTCTATTTGATTGTCTTCAAGATTAGTTGGTTCTTCTGGTGCAACTATCTCTTGCTCTATAGTAGGTTCTTGTGTTTCTACTACATTAATTCTTTTTACTGGATCATCTTCAACTTTAAGGAGGTCTTTGATTTCTTTAGGAAAATTCTCATAAGGAATGAGCTCATCAATGGTGTCTGAATCATCACTATCAGATTGTTCAGTTATTTCTCCCTTTAGTTGATTTTCTATGCAGGGCTCAATCTGTTCTAATATATGTGGGGAGTTCTTACTAAGACAGAAAGGCTTCTTTGTGTATCCTAGACCTGTTGTATTCTTTTTTTCTTGGCCATGATGATCAAGAGGTGAAAAAAGACCCTTACCCTATAGTCCTAGAGGTCCTTTTCCTTTATATCCCATTTATGAGATCAATTTGTCCCCTGAGCCATACGACTTAGAAGGGCTCTTAGGAGTTTCAACATCACATTTTTGAACAACTTAAGGTTTGGATTCACCTTTCTATAGCCATGTAAGCACATATTCATCTTCTTCAAACTCTTGTTTAGATACTTGTTCTACCACAAATTTTCCTTTATATGCTGCAAGAGGTTCTTTAGACTCTAGTTTGGATTGTTTCAGAGTTTTCCCATAAGACTTAGGCAAGATAGGGAGAGATGTCAAAGATAAGACTGGATCTATAGTATATTATCCCATACCATTGTCATTGATCTTAACCTCTTTAGCAATGTCTTCCATCTTGGATATGGATGCTACATCTATTTGCTTAGTGGAAGATTCTCTATTATTGGGAACAAGTTTATCATCACTCTCTTTCAAGGTATTGCAAGTTGTATACAGATCAGCTGGAATTGTCACCTCTACCCCTTCATAAGGAAATTTCAAACAATGATGGTATGTAGAGGGAATGGATTTTATTTCATGTATCCAGGGTCTCCCTAGAAGGATATTGTAAGCCAAAGGTAGATCAAGAACTTGACATATAGTATCTCTGATGATAGGAATTGCTCTGATAGGTAAGACAATAGTTCCCTTAGAAGATATTTCTTTCCCATCATATGCTTTGATAGTTATCTTCTTTCTAGGATCAATGGCCATTTCTGAAAATCCTAATTGTGTAATCAAGCTGAAAGAACAAATGTTTAGACTAGTGCCTCCATCTATCAACACATGTTTGACACGATGGTTTTGGATCAAGACTTCAATATGCAAGGGCTAGTTATGTGGGTGACTCAAGGAGTTATCATCTTCCTCTAAAAAGGAAATATACTATGGAGACGTAAGATGACCAACCATAGACTGGAATCTATCTAAATCAAGGTCGTCAAGAACATTCGATCTGAGCAGAGCTTTGTCTAGAATGGCTCTATGAGCTAGGGATATCTGAAGCAACTCAAACATTGAGATATTAGTATTTGTGTGCTGTAGTTATTGAATAATACTGTATGAAGTAGGCCTCGTGTCTTTAGGATTTGAAGATTTAGATGTAGCCTTCTGTTTAGAAGCAGATGAAAGATTGAAAAGCACCTTAGGGACATTGGATGAATCTAGTATTTGTCCTTGTAGGTGTGCTTGAGCTTGTGATCAAGTAACTGCATTTGCTGATTGATTTTCTCTATCTCTTATTATAATTATGATGACATTGCAACACTCAGATAGACATGGTTCAACCATATTGATGACAACATTGTTTCTAGAGTATGCATAATTGACTTTAGCACCCATATTAGGCTGAGAAGAAGAATCTTCTTTACCATGTTTAGGAAATGGTTATGTGAATGCTACATGATCATTATTGCTCTTATGATTGTCAATCATGATATCTCCATTATCAATTTTGTCTTGTATGATGTGCTTCAAGTGGACACAGTTATTAGTCTTATGACCTTTATTGTGATGGAATTCATAGAAATCATTCTCTCTCCACCATTTCAGTTTAGGTTCATGATCAAAGACTTTCATCTCAGGCAAGTAGATGATTTTGTTTCCCAATAGAGTTTTCATGGCAGATTCCAAGGATTCTCCAAGAGGAGTGAATTTGCGATTAGGATCTGTAGCCCAAGGTTTGTAATCAAATGACTTTTTGTTGGACTCTGTTGCTTTAGCTTCAAAAGCTTTGATGGCTTGGGTACCAACAGTGAGATTGAAAGAAGGTGCCTTAGATGGGGCACATATATTATCAACAACGCCATCTGTGACAATGCCTTTATTCTTGTTCCAGTTTTTGTTCTTGTCTTTAGAACTAGATCCAGATTCATACTTGTCCTTTTGAAGTGTGATGTCTCCTTTTTTCACAAGTACTTTCTCAATTTTGATTGCATTATCTACCATCTTGTCAAAAGATGTATGATTTTGCATTTGTAAAGGGTAGTTGGTTTCTGGAACAAGATTGTTGATGAAGATTTCTAACTTCTCAATTTCAGGAATGGGTCTAGCATATAGAGAAAATTTCTTCCTCCACCTCTTCAAAAATGTCAGGAATGGTTCTCCTAGATACTATTTCAGATTGTAGATGTCAATCATGGTGATTGGATGTTGAATATTGTAGGAGTATTGTTGATAGAATAGTCTGATTAACTCCTCAAAATTTTTGATAGTAGGAGGCATTCTAGAGAACCAATGAATGGCTGCTCCTCCCAGAGATCGAGGGAAAAGACACATTAAGTAGGTTGGCCCATGCATAAACTCCATAGATTGAGTACAAAATTTTTTGACATGATCTTGAGGGTCAGAGTTTTCATCATACTTATCATATTTAGGCATCTCCACTCTTTTAGGGAATGGTGGCATGTACAAGTCTTTATCAAATGGAAAAAGACATAGAGCCTCCAAGGAGAACTCATTAGGTTCCTTTTTGTTTTCAAGTTTGTTAAGTTTGACTTGCATGGCATGCATCTGTTTCATCAGAGCCATGATGGGAGTTTCTTCCTCATGTGTAATTATATTTTCAACATTAAAGTTTGGAGGAAGTTTAACTCCTTGATGAGCTAACTCTAGAAAGTATGCTTCTCTATCTTCTTCCAAGAAATGTTTCATCATCCTTTTGAAGTTATCATCATTTTGATATTGGGCAACTTCAGAAGGTGTAGGCTCTTGATCCATACCTTGTTGAGATTGATGTCATTGGGACCCATGACGTATCCCTCCATGAGACATCTTAGGAGTTTTAGGGCTCCCTAGATGAGATTGAGGTGGAGTTTGTTGATTACCTCCATGAGTTGATGGAGGGGGTATGTAACCAATTTTCAATAAAAAATTGCCAAGACTGTCATCTTCGTAAAGACCAGAATTGTAGAGTTGTTCAAGAGTTGGTGCCTGGATAGTATTCAGAGGTATTGTATGGGATAACTCTCCAAATTTCTTGTGTGAAAAAGCTCTAGTTTCCACCATTAACCTTGGGTGAAGAAAAAGAATAAGATGAAGAAAACTGAAGAATGAATTGTTTCAAGAAGATCGAATGACGCAACCTTTGTTAGAAAGTAAAGATCCCAAAGATAACTGAGAGGGGGGGGGGTGAATCAGTTATCAAATAATTTATCCATTCAATAGCTTTAAACAATATAATCAATGTATTGATCAACCATAGAAAGATAGTCATACAAAATTGCACAATAACACAAGATATGTTAACTAGGGAACCTCTTAAAAGAGTAAACCCCGGTGGGAATGATGCCCACAAAATGATGCACTAATATGAAAGTTCCTTGTTAGAGGATGGACCCTGTTAGGAGTCTTATGAAATACATTCAATACATATGAATCCCTTTTAGGAGATTTTGAATCCCTGTTAAAAGATTCTAACCCGGTTAAGAGTTCATGGAAGACAGAAGGACCCACTGCCCAAACAGCTTCAAGGCAAGATCTCTGAACCCACTGTCCAAAAGATCTTAGAATTATTCAACAGAATAATATGAAATATGTTACTTCCTTCACACTGTGCCAAACTACACTCTCTGCTACACAAGATCACAATTCTAGATCTCTGTACTCACAAGTCTTCCTTCATCATTGAATTAGCTCTTTTCTTCACTTCATGCATATATTCGCATCACAATCTTCATAGTACACATTAAAATAAGGAAAAAATTCCTTCTTATATACCAAACTCAAATAATTACAAATGAGTCAGTCCTCAATTACAAAATAATAAATTCTACATGCTACACACATAATTCACATAAAACTGTCGACTTCCAGTTACTATAACTTTCTCCAAACATGTCCTCAAAGTTTGCATTGTGAACCATGTCATCATTAATGAGTCTCCAACATCCCTTTAACTACACAAAATCAGATTCCATCCCAGCTAAGAGATATCCTCTGATTTCCAAATATCACTACACAAAAACACTATCTAAACACTGCTTTCACCAAAATGCTCATAACTCTTACAAATGAATGAATTTATTTTTGTGCTATTAACCATAGGTTAGGGTAAAAGTACAAAGCTGTGTCACACTTTTATAAAGGAAAAGGTCAACAACACACAAAATTTTTAACTTTAATGGCATAAAAATGGCATTTATGTTTAAAATTTGGAGATGATGTAAACTAATGAAATGTCTAAAAGTGGATGAAGTTTATGGCTATAATTTTTTAAATTTTTTTTGAACAAGAATTCACATGGTTTTTAAATTTCTTAAGTCCATTTTTTACTTGCTGAAAAATGCTGAAAAACAAGGGTCTTGTCCGCACCAAAAAAGTATATGCAAATAATCTCTTTTTTCTTTGATTTCAAAATATGTCATAGATAAAATGTATAGCTAGTGTAGAAAAGAAGAAAAATTAGTTTTCAATGTATATTTTTTCTGTTATAACTACTCAAAGTCAAACATACCTGAAATCGATAGTTTTCATCTCGCATCAAATTTCCCCTATCAAATCTACACCATTCAGAAAATAAATTACACACTCTTGAAGATAACTCTCTCCACTAGTGTTAAATGTAAATTTTCAATTTTTTTGATAAGCTTTACTATTTTTTTCTATTTTTGAAGCATCTTGTTCTCGAATGTTAAAATACCTACTTGTAGTATTTTGAAATTATAATATATTAGATCTAATTAAAATACTATAAAAATTATATGATGATAATCTTGACTCTGTGCTCTAAAAAAGGGTATTTTTATATTTGTAAAAAAATATCATTAAAAAGAGTAAGAGTTATTGAAACGTCACTTTTCTGAAATAATTTTATTTCTTTAGTAATTGTTATAAAACATGCATTTAATAGATATTTCCAATTTGAAAAGGTGAAGAACTTATCTAACTTAGCTAGAATGAATCTAGCTAGACCATATGTTTGACAAAAAATAATTTTAGTTAGAAATACTCAAATTTAGCTGTGCTGATACGTTGTCCTAAAACGTGACACAACTTTGTGCTTTTACCCATTAATAACACACCAAATAACATACCATCAACTATGCAAAAGCCAATCTACAATACAACATGTGCACAAAACAAAACTGTACCTACTTTCCTGCTAATATCTAGAATATCACTGTGTTGACATCAATGACAATCCAAGTCATGAATGCAACAACAACTACTACAGAATGACTGCCAAAACACTTTGCATTCATTCCTAACAATCTCCCCCATTGGCATTGATGGCAACATAGATGAAAACATCCAATGTTCCAAAAATCCAATACTGCAACATCATTGCAAAATATCAAATCCAATCTTGCTTCATTTTCCTATTCAGCTCTCTCATACAATCCACAATGTTTTTCATGTATATCTCTCCACCATTGACATCAATGATAGAAATTCCATCACTAAGTCAACAACAACTTAATGTCAAAAGGCACTTTTCAGAAAAATACAATAACAAGAGTCCTCATGACTCAGCTCGTAAACTCCCCCATAGAGGAAGTTCCAACATCCAATCCAGAGGAAAGATAGGGCTTATATACCACTGGATGGATGCAATCATCTGCATCAATTCTCAAAAATAGGTTGGGGCATAACTCCAAGCATACCTCTCAGATACGCAAATGTATCCTTAGGTAAAGGCTTTGTAAATATATCTGCTATCTGCTCCTTTGTACTTATGTACTCCAATCTTACTTCTTTTTCTGTAACTTTCTCTCTTACAACATGATACTTGATTTCAATATGTTTAGTCTTAGAATGTAAAATAGGATTTTTTGAGATACTCACTATACTGGTGTTATCACAATGTATAACAATAGGCTCATCAAACTTTATTCCAATATCTTTCAACATCTGCTTCATCCAAATAATCTGATTACAATTATTTGCTATTGCAACATATTCTGCTTTTGTTGTGCTTTGATAAGTACAATTCTACTTCTTACTTAGGCAAGAGACCAATTTGTCTCCAAGAAAAAAGGCTCCACCACTAGTGCTTCTCTTGCCATCAAGGCTACCTCCCCAATCTACATCAGTATAGGCACATAAGGTATAATCATCAGAATTCTCATACCATAATCCATAATCCATTGTTCCTTTCAAATATCTCAGTATCCTCTTTACTACTGCATAATGTGATTCTCTAGGTTCTACTTGAAATCTTGCTACAATCCCCACTGAATTTGCTATATCAGGTCTTTTATGTGTCAAGTACTATAATCCTCCAATCATAGATCTGTACTTTTTCTACTCAACTGCTGGTGTCTCATCTTTGCTAGATAACTTATGTCTAGTTACCATAGGTGTTCCAACAGGTTTAGAATCTTCCATTCCAAATCTTTTCAATAATTCATTTAAATACTTAGTCTAACTTACAAATATACCTTCCTTGCTTTGTGTTATCTGTAATCCCAAAAAATATTTCATTTCTCCAATCATGCTCATCTCAAATTCAGTCTTCATTTCATCTGAAAATTTGTCACTAGCTTCATCTTCTCCTCCAAAGATAATATCATCAACAAATATAACTATAACCAACAAACCATTCTCAATTTCTTTTGTGTATAAATTACTATCTATTGTTCCTTTTATAAATCCCAATTTCAATAAATACTTATCCAATCTTGCATACCAGGTTCTAGGTGCTTGTTTTAATCCATATAAAGCTTTCTTTAACTTACATACCATATCTCCTTCTTGTGTTAAAGGAAAACCTTCAGGCTGCTCAATGAAGACTTCTTCTTCCAATTCACCATTCAAAAATGCTGAGTTCACATCCATCTGATACACTCTGAATTTCTTGTAAGTTGCATATGCTAGAAACATTCTCACTGCTTCAAGTCTGGCCACATGTGCAAAAGTTTCTTCATAGTCAATTCCTTCTTGTCGTGAATATCCTTTACATACCAATCTTGCTTTGTTTCTTATCACTTCTCCTTGTTGATTCATCTTGTTTCTGAATACCCACTTTGTTCCAATCACATTCTTGTCTTTAGGTCTAGGCACCAATTCCCATGTCTTATTTTTTTCAATCTACTCTAGTTCTTCTTTCATAGCATTGATCCAATGTTCATCTTCACAAGCTTCATTAGTAGTCTTAGGTTCAATTTGAGAAATCAAACATAAATGTACCTTATTCTGAGTCAAAACTCCTCTATCTAAACTTCCAATAACTTGCTCAACAGGGTGATGTCTTGAAGTATACCTGTTAGGTGTCATAGTTACTGATCTTGTTCCGATTGTAGATTCTTCTCTGCTTTCTTCTCTATTTTCTTCTCTGTTCTCTTCTCTGTCTTCTTCAGTATGACTTTCATTCAGTAAATCACTATTAGTTTCAAAAAATAATTCTTCATTTTCAATGTTAGGCTGAGGTTGTGCTTCTCCATTAGATTCATAATCAAGCATTCTTTCCTGAATTTTAAACTTTTCATCAACTTTTACATTTTCACTTTCAACAATAGTCTTAGTTCTTTTGTTATAACATCTATATGATTTTCTTTTTAAAGAATAACCAAGAAATATTCCTTCATCACTTCTAGGATCAAAATTTCCTATATCATCATCTCTCTTAATATAACATTTACTTCCAAAAATTCTAAAATACTTAACTGAGGGTGTATGTCCAAACCATAATTCATAAGGTGTCTTATTTGTATCTTCTTTGATTTGTACTCTGTTCATAGTGTCTACTGTTGTGTTCACTGATTCTCTCCAAAAAAATTTAGCCAAATCATTTTCAAACAACATAGCTCTTTCTACTTCAGTTATTGACCTGTTTCTTCTTTCTACAATACCATTTTGTTCTGGTGTTCTAGGGGCTGAAAGTTCTCTTAATACCATTCATTTCACAAAAAGTGTTAAACTCTCTAGATGTAAATTCACCACCTCTATCAGATCTTAGACACTTAATCTTCATTCCAGATTCATTCTCAATTTTTCTTTTCATGGTCTTAAATTTATCAAATGCTTTAGATTTTTCTTTCAAAAATGCAATCCACACCATTCTTGTAAAATCATCAACAAGAATCATAAAATACCTTTCACCATAGAATCCTCTAGTCCTAGTAGGACCACTCAAGTCTGTATGAACAATCTCCAACTTCTCTGCCTAAGTGAACTTCTTATTGGGAAATGAACTCCTTTTCTACTTTTCCATCATACATTCTTTGCAAATCATGTTAGTAGGTTTCATAATTCTAGGTAAATCTCTTACCGCAAGTGTAGTGCTCACCTTGACAATATTATCAAAGTTTATATGACAAAACCTTTTATGCCATAACCAACTATCATCAATCCTAGTTATCAAACATGTCATCTTAGTAGGATTCAACTGAAATACATTACCTCTAGTTTTGGATCCTTTTCCAATCAGATTTCCATCTTTATCTTTTATCACACAAGTTTTCTCAGAAAACCAAACTTGATAACCCTTATCAGCTAATTGTCCAACACTTAGTAGATTATGTCTTAATCCATCAACAAAGTAAACATCATCAATGTTAGTCTTTCCATCAAGAGTAATAGATCCTATACCCTTAATCAAACAAGGTGCATTGTTACCAACTCTAACAATTCCCCCATCATAATTATCTAACTTAACAAACTTTCTTTTATCTCCAGTCATATGATGTGAACAACCACTGTCTATAATCCAATCAAATTTCTTTTCAACTTGTGAAACTAATGCTTTTTCTTCCCTTTTATCAGATTCAGAACTTTCATCTTTAATTGCTACAAATCCTATTTCCTCAAAGTTATCATTATCACTGTCACTTAAATGTTTTTCAATTCCTGCTTCAAAATCTTCATCATTTGCATAATAACATTCTTTAGATCTCCTAGGTTTAAAGTTGCTTCTATACTTAACTCTTTTAGGACATTTAGATGCAAAATGACCATATTCTTGACAAGTCCAACATTTAAAGATTTTCTTACCATCTGGTTCTCTTTTTACAAGTAATGCAATACCTTCTTCAATCTTCTTATCTTCCTCAGATCTGCTACTGCTGGCATAATCTCCATTCACACTAGTACTTCTTGTAGGTCTGATGCTAAGAGCACTGAATGATGTTTCCATTCTAGGTAGCTCTCCTGATAATCTCAAGTTCATCTCTATTGTTTCTAATCTTCCAAGAAGAGTCTCTCTTGAAAAGTTCGATGTACAAGGTATCACTTGTTCAATCATCTGCGTTGTCTGCTTGAATATTGGTGTCAAAGTTCTTAGAATTTTCCATATCACTTCATTCTCTATCTTATCACCTCCACAAGACTTTATTCTTGTCACAATCTCAGACATCCTACCAATATAGCTTCTAATAGATTCATCTTCCATCATTCTAATATCTTCAAATGCACAAATCCAATGATGTAATCTAGCCTTCTTTGCATGTTCATCACCTTCAAAAGTAGAATGTAAAGCTTTCCAAATTTCATGAGATGTTTTCAAACATCTTACCTGACTATATTCATTCTCCGATAGTGCTGACAAAAGTGTTTCTCTTGCAAGTATGTTACACATGAATAGATCTAGTTCATCTTTAGTTCCTGCCTCTAGATTGTCTTCCTCAATGATAGTCTTCTCATTCTTTGTAATCAACCAATAACTTGGTCCTAAACATAATAGATGTGTCTTCATCTTTTCTTTCCAGCTGTCAAAATTTACTCCATCAAACTTAGGGCTTTCTTTTCTAAAATTCACCATGGATCTCCTTAAGTTGTTAAACTTTTCTTTCAAGGACTTGCTGCTCTAATACCAATTGTTAGAAAGTAAAGATCCCCAAGATAACTGAGAGGGGGGGGCTGAATCAGTTATCAGATAATTTATCCATTTAATAGCTTTAAACAATATAATCAATGTACTAATCAACCATAGAAAGATAATCATACACAATTGCACAATAACACAAGATATGTTAACTAGGGAACCTCTTGAAAAGAGTAAACCCCGGTGGGAATGATGCCCACAAAATGATGCACTAATATGAAAGTTCCTTATTAGAGGATGGACCCTGTTAGGAGTCTTATGAAATACATTCAATACATATGAATCCATGTTAGGAGATTTTGAATCCCTGTTAAAAGATTCTAACCCGGTTAAGAGTTTATGGAAGATAGAAGGACCCACTGCCCAAACAGCTTCAAGGCAAGATCTCTAAACCCACTGTCCAAAAGATCTTATAATTATTCAATAGAATAATATGAAATATGTTACCTCCTTCACACTATGCCAAACTGCACTCTTTGCTACACAAGATCACAATTCTAGATCTCTATACTCACAAGTCTTCCTTCATCACTGAATTAACTCTTTTCTTCACTTCATGCATATATTTGCATCACAATCTTCATAGTACACATTAAAATAAGGAAAAAATTCCTTCTTATATACCAAACTCAAATAATTACAAATGAGTCGGTCCTCAATTACAAAATAATAAATTCTACACACTACACACAAAATTCACATAACACTATCGGCTTCCAGTTACTGTAACTTTCTCCAAACATGTCCTCAAAGTTTGCATTGTGAACCATGTCATCATTAATGAGTCTCCAACATCCCCTTAACTAAGCAAAATCAGATTCCATCCTAGCTAAGAGATATCCTTCAATTTCCAAACATCACTACACAAAAACACTGTCTAAACACTGCTTTCACCAAAATGCTCATAACTCTTACAAATGAATGAATTTCTTTTAGCGCTGTTAACCATAGGTTAATAACACACCAAAGAACATACCATCAACTACAAAAAAGCCAATCTACAATACAACATGTGCACAAAAAAAAACTATACTTGCTTTCCTGCTAATATCCAGAATATCACTGTGTTGACATCAATGACAATCCAAGTCATGAATGCAACAACAACTGCTACAGAATGACTGCCAAAACACTTTGCATTCATTCCTAACAACCTTGTCAAGATTGAATTGATTAAAGATTAGATCAGATGTAAATGAAGGATACTATGCCATAGTAGTGTGGGTAGATGCCCAATAGATGGCGGGCATGAGCTCACAACACTTAGCTATTTAGCAAGAAGACTGAATTTGAAGGTAACATTGACAAGGTTTTGACACAAGATGAAAAAGACTCAAATCAATAAATCAGAAGGAAAAATTAGACTCAAAGGATCACTTGAGGAAAATGAATGAATTTTTTGTAGTTTTTGCTATGTTCCTGACATAGTGATATGCTCAACAGATTCTGGAAATAGGCTATAAAAACTAGGTCTCTGACAATTTTGACAACTTTTTGATAATTTTTCTCAAATGAATTTCTACAAGATCATACGACAGTGGGTATGCTATGAAATGAAAGTTGGAAAAATCATACAACAATTGCAAAGCTTGCATGATAGTTGATAGCAAGATTTTGACTTTTTACCTTTGACTGGTGGCAAAACTCGTATGACACTATACAAGCTTTCATACGACAATATAGGGGTTCTGAAATGACAATTTCCAAAACTTGTACGACTTTCTAACTTGATGGGATGACTTTTGACTCTAGAAAGGATTTTTACTTTAGATTTTGCAAATTTTTTATTTTCAATTTCAAATTGTTCACAAATTTTTTTGTCCAGGTTTGAAGATTATTCTAAGATTGTTTGTTTTCGATAGACAAATAGATAAACAAGCATGTAAAAAAACAAGCAAGTGATTCCAAGCACGTCTGAAAACAATGAACAGGGGGCAAAGCAACCCTGCACATGAACAATCAAGTGACTGAATGTACTAAATCCCTAGGAGTGCTAATTGTGTATGTTCCAAAAAAAATTTCAATAATGCACATATTCCTAGAAAAATGAAAATTTGGCCTCAGTAGGGTTTGTAGTAATGGTTTGACTCTGTAAATTTTGTGATCTCAAGAGGGTGAACTCTAATCTAGGCATACCGAGGTTTTGACACAGTCTAAAAAATTAATCAATCAGGAGCTGCTAGGGAGATCTGACAGCCCAACAAGAGACCACACCTATGAAGATTTCCTCCACAAGGACATTTATATAGTGGCTACTGCTACCATGGCAAAAATGGCTATTTTCGCTTGAGGTTCTGTCCACATGGTTGACCCAATTAAGGGAATGTCCACTATGGTTAACCCTCTTTAAAGGTGACTCACAAAAGATACCACATGGAGATTGGTTCCAGATTCAAGGATCTGAGTTTCTGATACTACCCAAAAAGGGAGTAGAGCATAGTCCTCTAGCCTTTTCACTTTTAACCAAAACAAAGTAGACAGATTAATCTGACATGCTAAGACCAAAATTATTTCACAAAGATCTATGACGTCCACCACTTATGATCTATCAACCCCTCCGGAGGGAGAATGTATCAATCAAAAGTTGAAGACACATGAATCTAGTAGAACGTGAAACTCTCTTAGTAACCTCCCTACCTACAAGGGGATCCATCGTCAAGAAGAGCTTCGCATGCATGAACAAGCGGAAGAAGCCCACTTTCTCGAGATCATCCACAAATAGTGTTCATAGGGCCTATTTACTATGTGTAACAGATATGCATAAAGAAAAATCTATGTTCATTTTATAGCCCAAAATGAAGTCTGTGATATGAAAGCAAGAAAAGTCACACAAGCTTGACACGTGAGAGTTCATTTTAATCCCAATCAAAATATTATTAGCTTGAGAAGAATACCTGAATTCCTCGCAATGCACTTAGTACATTTTTACCTATTTTGGAAATTTAGTTGCGCTTTTCCAATCAAATTCAACAAGTATTAGTAAAAAATAGAAGATTTCAATTGTTAGGGTTAGCTGTTAGTCCAAATCTGAAAATCAAATCTAAACAAACTGCCAAGGATGCTAAAACAACAATTGAATTCTAGAGATAAAACTCGTACGATAGTGGGTTACCTCCTAGATGATAGTCTGGAAACTCGTACGACTGTGGGTGTCTTCTCATATGATAATAGAGCTTCCAAATGACAGTGTGTACTTTCTGATATGAGCCTTGAAATCTAAACCTATTGTTTGATAGTGGGTACCTTTTGGCATGACTTTCTGAGAAAAGTCATATGAAAAATGTACGGATAGAAAATAAAAATCATAGTTTTAACCAGAAAATGATAAGAAATTGATAGAAATTGATAGAAATGGAATGTAAACTCATTTCAGGCCCCACAGTGAGTGCCAGAAATGTGTGTGTGAATTTTGTACCTAGCTATAGACACAACACTTCAGCAAAACATTAGAGGTTGGCCAAAATCCAAAATCTGCAATGAAATGGAAACTAAACTAACCAGGTGATTTACTGCCTTCTAGTAGGTGCGAATATGATACTCTCAGATCAAATCAAGACTAGTGACAATGCAACACCTAAATGAAGGATTTGAATGCAAAATATGAAAGATTATGAATGTAGATTAAGCTATATTTTTGGTATTTTCTGTGCAATAATATGAATGAAAATATGTATGAAGCTAAGCTATATGAATGAAATTGGAATGCATATTTGATTTAAGAATGCTATTAATGAGTATGAAACTATGAATATGAAACTATGTAAGAGTTAATGATCAACTATGAAAGATCTCACAAATCACCTATCACAAGTGTTCAATCCTTTAATCGCCAATTCGCCAGAGTAATTGTGCAAATTTGAGTGTTATAATTATGAAGAGTTGAGCCTTGGTTTTATAGAAATCCAGGGCTTTGAGGATGCAAGAGAAAAGCCATAAATCACTCTTGATAAAATCAGGTTGATTTTTGAGTTATCAGGAAATTAGAGATAATTAACTCACAAAAATCATGCAAAAGAAGAGTTTAACTCAAAATAGAGTTTTAGATCAAATTTCAACTCATCATCAGATGTTGAGTTTAATTTTAAAATTGATTGTTAATTTCTAGTTGTCTGCTTTTTAGATTGTGCATGATTTAATTATAAATTAATTTAATAAATAAAGTGATTTATTCTCAACTTAACTGATTTTGAATTAAAACAATTGATTTATGGGTTAATCAATTATTAAATCAAACTTTATTTAAAAACTATATTATTAAATATTGACAATTGACTTTAATTAATTAAATAGGAATTTAATCAATTAGTCGTAAGATTTTTTATTTTATTGTGAAAATTAAATAATACAATTAGGAATAAATATAATTAAATTTAATTAAATAATTAAGTGGCAGTATTAAATCTAATTAATTAAATATTCAGAATATTCAATTAATCAAACTTTAGGATAAATAGGATTTATCGCCAAATAATTATTAAATTAAAGATAATTAGGATAAATAGGAATATTGCTAGGAATATTCGCCGATGCACAATTAAGGATAAAATCAATTAGGATTCGATAATGTGCAGATGTGCCTTAGGTTAGGACTTTAATGTCGATTTCATTTGATTTAAAGATGTAGGAGGTTAATGAACCTATAGCCCATTTTTGGAGTATTACATTCTAAACATTAACCAGATCAAACCTGCATTTGAATCCACATGCAATAACCCAAAATGAAGGGTTTTGTATCCTCTAATGAATCTCAATCACTGGTAACACATGGACAGTAAAACCAGTGGTCTCCAAAGCATTTAATAAGTAAATATGAATGTTTGAAAACTTTCCTCTCAACTTCCCCAACCACTCCTAATCGGTTAGAGGGATTAGTTGATTGTTTAGACACTAAAAATTTTCATGCAACTCCCAAAATTTCACATACAAAATAAAATTAAATCCATTTATGAATTAAATCCACTATGCCAAAGGACTAGTCCCAACAATTCTTAAACATACTTTATCTGATATGATGAATTGTTAATAAAGGTCTAATATACAATGGTTGATCTGATATGATGAGTTGCATGAGAAGTTTTAGTGTCTAAACACTCAACTAATCCCTCTAATTGATTAGGAGTGGTTGGGGAAGTTGAGAGGATAAAGCACGGGCTAGGGCACGACACTAGTAAAATGCGATCATTTTAGTGAGCATTCATGAACAAATAAAAAGAAATGCATTTGAAATTTGCAGTTGAATATTTTGCCAGAGGCTCAAAAGATGTTTCCCGTCAAAGATACCAATCAAAGATGAAGAAATCACATACCTTCTCTCGCGCTCAGCTTTCATGAAGGAAGATTTGATAGCCAAATCTTCCTTGTACCACATGAAGAACATGCCATTAGTTCAATTTAGCATGTTATTATCATATCAGATAAAGTATGTTTAAGAATTGTTGGTAAGGATAGGAATAGTGGAGATTCTAGAAATATCATAGAGGAAATAGAGCATAATACAATAGACTTGATTATGAACACATTTACTCCACAAGCTTAAGTTAAAAAAGGAATAGATATATTAGTAATATAAGTGAGAGTGGAAGAGAGGGATGAAAGACTAGAGAATAGGGAGGATTCATCCACCTTAGCCAGGAAGATCAAGAAGATGGAGTAGGAGGACCATAATTTTAAGGGTGACATTGTTGTAGAAGAAGTATTTAAAGATATTTACATGTCCCCTATCCGTGAAATTGAGACTATAGGTGATGAAGACCATGTTGAGGATGAGGGGGGTTTTAATCAAGGAGAGCTTTCAAGAACACTTCATTGCCTTCAGAAGCTGCCCACAAACAAACATTTCTAAATTTGGACCTATCCAAAGGTGCTCTAGATTAGACTAGATTCTATCATTTTCAGTTCTCCAATTCCATTGATCTCTAGTATTGAAAATAATAAATCAATGAATCTACCTGATCTTCCTTTTGTACCTAACATACTTATTAAAATAGATTGGATCTAGAGACTGATGCCTAGCTATGCAACATGCTTAATTGTTGTAACTTCAAGACTGAAGATGATGCATACCTAATAAGAAAAATTGAAAAAGTACTCTCATTCAGCTGGCCCATTAAACTATACTCATGACTTGAAACCTGATTATGAGCTTTATCAGAGTGTTTCAAAGAGGGAAGAAAGTTGAAAAGCCTCAGCATGGACCCTTTTTTCTTACAACTGTTAGCTTGTGGTGACTGATCAGGAAATTACTATCTAGGAAAGTATTATACACTTTTCCTCCCGACCTCACTAGGGTTTGGGGCCAGGTCGAGCCCCGAGCAAGGGTTTGGGGGTGGCAGCCCCCAAGAGCGGGGGTTCCAAGGTGCAGCCCCTAAGGAAATTTTTTTTGAGGCTAACATATTTTTGGCTATTTTTGGGCCGACATTATTGTAACTCATTCTAACCCTAAAGTAGAAAAATATTGTATAATATGGCTTAGGGTTAGGGATTTCATAATGGATGGTTTTAGTACTTGTGATAGAATTGAGTTGTAAGGGGATTACAGATTGTAATCAGGTTGTAATCACTGGATAATAAAATATTGGACTCATTGTTGGTGGATGTAGCCTAGGGATTGGGTGAGCCACGTTAAATTTTTATGTCTTGTGTTCTCTTCTATGTGGTTTATTATTTTCTGATATTGGTTATATTTGCATGTAATTGTTATTTTTGCCTTGTTAATCCTAACAAGTGGTATCAAAGCAAGGTTTTTTTTCAGTTATCCTCTATAGGAAGATCTCACAATTTAGTGGGAGTCTCATGGTTGAGTGGGAGAAATGGTAGATGAGGGTAGGTTGAAGGTTGACAAGTTTAATGGGCAAAACTTTCGGTTATGGAAAATGCAAATGGAGGACTATCTCTATCAGAAGGATCTATGGCGCCCATTGGAAGGAAAAGCCAATAAACCGACAAGCATTTTTTATGAGGACTGGAAAATTCTTGATAGAAAGGCTCTTGGTAGTATTTGATTATGCCTAGCACAATCGGTGGCATTCAATATTACACAAGCAATGATGATTGAAGATTTGATGAAAACCCTAGTGAAGTTGTATGAAAAACCCTCCACTTCAAATAAGGTATTTCTGATGAAGCGCTTATTTGATATGAAAATGGCAGAAGGTGGGTCAGTTACTGATCATTTAAATGAGTTTAATATAGTTACCAATCAATTAACTTTTGGTAATGTTATTTTTGATGAAGAAGTCAGGGCTCTCTTGATTTTGTGTTCTTTTCTTGAAAGCTGGAATGGCATGGTAATGGTTGTTAGTAAGTCTGTTTCTAGTTCTAATACCCTAAACTTTGATGATGTTATTGGTGTTATTCTGAGTGAGGAAATTTTTAGGAAAAGCTCAAGTGGATCCACATCAGGTAGTGTCTTAAATGCACAAAGTAGAGGTAGAACCAATGAAAGAGGAAACAACTTTGGAAATCGTGGGAAATCAAGAGGAAAATCAAAGGGAAAGAGGTCTAAATCCAAAGGGCCAAATGATTGTTGGTACTATAGAAAACCAGGTCATAAGAAGAAAGATTGCTGGTCTCAGAAGAATAAAGAAGGAGAAAAATAAGAAGGTAACTAGGAGGTAAATGTGGTAAGTAATAAATCTAAAGAGGATGCTTTGATTCTTTCTTTAGAAATTATTGATGATTCATGGATTTTAGATTCTGGGGCTTCATTTCATGCTACACCCCATAGAGGTTACTTTCTTGATTATGTCCAAGGGGATTTTGGGCTAGTTTATTTGGGAGATAATGAACCTTGTCAGATAGTTGGAAAGGGAAAAATTAATATTAAGTTTCAGAATGGGAATCATTGGCTACTACAAGAATTACATGTTCCAAGATTGAGTAGGAATTTAATTTCAGTAGGGCAACTGGGTGATGAGGGTTGCATGATTACTTTTAATGATAGGAATTGGAAGGTTTCAAAAGGTTCCTTAGTAGTAGAAAAAGGTGTGAAAGTAGGAACCTTATATCTTTGTACAGGTCATAATGTTCCTTCTACTTTAATTGTTTTAGAAGATAATGAATGTTCAAGAACAATGGTTGCAGTTGAGCAGGAAGAACATCAAACCATTGTTGTAGATTCTGACACAACACTGTGGCACAAAAGACTCAAGAACATGAGTGAAAAAGGTATGAAATTACTTCATTTAAAGAAAACTTTACCTGGTCTGAAATGTGTCAATATGGATTTTTGTGAGAGTTGTGTGTATGGAAAACAAAAGAGAGCTAGTTTTGTGAAGAGTGGGAAGGAAAAGAAAAATGAGAGATTAGAGCTTGTGCATACAGATGTATGGGGACTAGCTTAGGTATCTTCCCTTGGTGGCTCTCTATATTATGTTACATTTATGGATGATGCAACAAGAAAAGTATGGATTTATTTCTTTAGACAGAAATCTGATGTATTTCAAACTTTTAAAAAATGGAAATGCTTGGTTGAGAATGAGACTGGTAAAAAGTTAAAATGTCTCAGATTTGATAATGGAGGTGATTATTGCAGCACAAAATTTGAAGATTATTGTTCCTCTAATGGTATTCATAGGAATAAAACTGTACCAAGGACTCCACAAGAAAATGGAGTGGATGAATGCATGAACAAGACAATAATGGAGCATGCAAGGAGTATGAGGTTGCATGCTAGTCTGCCCAAAAACATTTGGGCAGAGGCTATGAACACTATTGTTTATTTAATCAATAGAGGCCCCTCTACTCCTTTGGACTGTGGTATTCCAAAGGAAGCATGGAGTGGTAAGAAGGTGAGTTATTCTTTTCTCAAAACCTTTGGTTGTGAAGCTTTTGCACATATAGATTCTAAAAATATAACCAAGCTGGAAGCTAAGTTAAAGAAATTTGTATTTGTTGGATATGGCATTGATGAATTTGGTTATAGGCTTTGGGATTTTGAAAATCATAAAATTGTAAGAAGCAGGGATGTCATATTCAATGAGAAAGTATTGTACAAACATATGTTGCAGTAGCATGAGAAGAAAGAAATGACTATGTAGTGCTGGATGATACTCCAAAAGATGATGTTCCAGTAGTTCCTTATGCTCTGCAACAACAACAACAACAAATACCACACACCCTAGTGAATGTTAGATGGTCAACAAGGCTAAGTAGACCTCTAGAAAGATTTTCTCCATCTTTGTATTCTATTTTGTTAACAGATGCTAGTGAACCTGAATGTTATAATGAAGCTGTGTAGGTGGATACAAAGATTTAGTGGGAGTCTGCAATGACAGAGGAAATGGACTCCTTGCTGAAAAATCACACTTGGGATTTATGCAAGTTACCTGTAGGTAAAAGGGATTTACAAAATAAATGGGTTTATAGGCTGAAAGAAGAGGATGGAGGTAAGAAAATATTTAAAGCCAGGTTAGTTGTAAAAGGATTTTCATAGAAAAAGGGTACTGATTTTGATGAGATATTTTCTCTAATTATTAAAATGACTTCTATCCATACTATTTTAAGTATTGTGGCTACTAAAGATTTGCATTTAGAGCAGCTTGATGTTAAAACATCTTTTCTTCATGGTGATTTGGATGAAGAAATATATATGGTCCAGCCACAAGGATTTGAGGTCAAGGGTAAGGAGAATTTGGTTTGTAGATTGCAAAAAAGTTTATATGGCTTGAAGCAAGCATCTCGGCAATTGTATATTAAATTTGACACTTTTATGAATGAGCATGGATACAATCCATGTCATTCTAACCATTGTGTTTATTTTAAGAGGTTGGATGATGATACCTACATTATTTTATGTTTATATGTTGATGATATGCTTGTAGTTGGGTCTAACATGGATCACATTAAGGGGTTGAAACAACAGTTAGCACATTCATTTTCTATGAAGGATTTGGGGGCAGAAAAACAAATCCTTGGTATGAAAATTTGTAGAGATAGGAAAAATAGGAAGTTTTCTCTATCTTAGGCTGATTATATTGAGAAGGTGTTGCAACGTTTCTCTGTGGAGAATGCCAAAGCTGTCAGAACACCTTTGCCTGGTCATTTGAAATTGACTAAGGAGATGTTTCCTAAGACATCAAAAGAAGAGGCAAAAATGTCTAAGGTACCTTATGCTTCAGCTGTAGGGAGCTTAATGTATGCTATGGTATGTACTAGGCCAGATATTGCACATGCAGTGGGAGTTGTTAGCTGATATATGAGTAACCCTGATATTGAGCATTGGAATGCAGTCAAATGGATTCTCAGATATTTGAGAGGTACATCCAGTAATTATTTACACTTTGGGGGTTCTACTACTACTATACAAGGCTATGTTGACTCAGATTTGGCATGAGATATAGATAGCAGGCGGAGTACTACAGGTTATGTATTTACTATTGGTGGGACAATAGTGAGTTGGATTTCTTGACTACAAAAGGTGGTTGCTTTATCCACTACAGAGGAAGAGTATGTTGCTACTACAGAGGTAGCTAAGGAGATGATATGGCTTCAATTCTTCATGGAAGAATTGGGACATCCACAGATGGATATTTTTTTGCATATAGATAGCCAAAGTGCCACTCATCTTGTGAAGAATTCTTCTTTGCACATAAAGACAAAACAAATATAGTTGTGGTACCATTTCATTTTGGTCAGTTTTGGATGATGGGAAGTTAAAGCTAGAAAAGATTCATACAGATGATAATCCAGTAGATATGTTTACAAACGTAGTAACAAGGGAGAAGTTGAACTCATGTTCAACTTCAGTTGGTCTTCTAGACTGAACAAAATAAAGGAATAGCTGAGTCCAAGGTGGTTTGATCCAGTGGGAGCCTCATATAGTAGTGGTATTGCTACATGATCAGTCTCTAAGTGGGAGGTTTTTTAGTGTTGATATTGATCAGTCACCAAGTGGGAGATTTTTAGCTTGTGGTGACTGATCAGGAAAGTACTATCTAGGAAAGTATTGTACATGTACTGTACAATTTTTTTGAGGCTGACATATTTTTGACTATTTTTGGGCTGACATGATTGTAACTCATTCTAACCCTAAAGTAGAAAAATATTGTATAATATGGCTTAGGGTTAGGGATTTCACAATGGATTATTTTAGTACTTGTGGTGGAATTGAGTTGTAAGGGGATTACAGATTCTAATCAGGTTGTAATCACTGGATAATAAAATATTGGACTCATTGTTGGTGGACGTAGCCTAGGGATTGGGTGAACCATGTTAAATCTTTCTATCTTGTGTTCTCTTTTGTGTGGTTTATTGTTTTCTAATATTGGTTATATTTGCATGTAATTTTTATTTTTGCCTTGTTAATCCTAACAACAACAACAAGGCATGTAGCATTCTATGAGTACTGAGTAGTAGTCACTCACACTTCCCATGATTTCTATGCATATTGTCAATCATGCACAGGTCTATATCAAAAAATTTATGACCTTTACGTAGACCTTTAATGCAACCCGCGATATTATCAAACATGCACTTACTCTTATTTGGAATTCAAGCATTCAGCCCAGACAGAAAGATAGAGAAGACTTCTTTTGTAAAAGAGACAATTCAAAATTATATGATTAAAGGATTACAATGCCTCACAAATAACATCAATGCTTGTTGTTTATAGCTTAATGTTACATTTTTAAGTGTTACAGCTACTTTTGTGCTTCCCTTTAGTTTTCTTTTTATACTTCTTTCAAATAAAAAAATAAAATTTTCAATATCATATGTTGTTTATCTAATAGAATGTGCAATATTTTCAAAAATATATTTCCCATCTTTGAATAATAAGATATTAGATTGTTAATATGATAAGATGATAAGACAAACTAGTTATATTATACCCTCTTTTGTATATCACAAGGACACTATTACTAATTTAATCTCCTCATTAAGAGAATAGTAATTCATTGTCAAAAAAAATTTCCCATTAAAATAAATTACACCAATTTTGACCAATAACCTATCATATAAAACTCATCATCAAACTACATATCATAATTCAAAGCAATATTGAAATTTATTGTATGTTAGTTTGACTTAGATGTTATGAAAAAGCCTTCATTTATAAAAAATGTCTTTGTTCCATCTAATAAAATTCTTTGTTCCATCTAATAAAATATTTTATAGTCTTGCATCAAAAATCTTGTCTGATTAGATAAACAAAATTGTAAAAGATCGTGAATCCTTTTATAAAATGATCTGTATGAATAGTTCAAAAGAGAGCTGCAAAATAGCCATGAAATAGACTACATTCATTTCCTTCATGAAAAACAAAGTAGAACAGTTCAAAAAAGAGCTGCATAACAACCATGAAATAGTCTACATTCATTTCCTTGAGACAATGATCAATTGCTTTCATACTTTGGATATACGACTCTATTGAAAGCTCTAATTTTAACACATGCTGAAAGAAACATTGACAAAGATTACAAAGTCTGGTTTTATAGTCACAAATAGCATTTTCAGTATATATTTTTGCAACTACACTTCTAGCTTCAACATCTAAAATTAATCCCTTCAAATAGTGTTTCAAAGATTATAAAGACAGGTTTATTTGGCTTTATAAAACATCCTAATATATTTTGTCTAAATACATTACCTGTCATGTCTATTCTTTCACATTTTCCATACAAATTCATAGAACTCGATGACGAAACATCATAAAATATCGATGGAGCAGTAGATAGATTTCATTGATCAAGGAGCCCTGGATCAAAAGAGCATGGGCAAAATCTCAGTGGCATGGATAGACATTTTCTGACATTGAACATAAATGGGTAAACTTTTGGCCTTATTTTCAGCTCCCCGCTATCTACATCTATACAAATTATATGGCCCTGGGTTTTCTGAATTACCCAAATATAATCCCCCACAACACAAATTACTCCAGGAAACAAATTTATTGGCAATACAACTGCTTCATATAAAGATCTCCAATTTCCGTCATGCTCATCAAACTCATAAAAAATCAAAGCATTTGTATATGTTGGGAGTTGGCGTGGCTCAACTTTACAAACCATTATCATTCTGCCCTTGTACATAACAACTCCCAAGCTCTGGTACAATATCTGATATTGGGCTGTATAGATGCTACCTGGGAAAGCCCTAAATTATTATTATGTATACAATTATAAATGTTTAATTCTGTATTATCAGCATGAAGGGCCTTGCAGGCCTTAAGGGGAGCATTGCTAAAATGACACCAAAATCCCATTTTTCCCCTGAATTAGTGTTCGGAGCTATGAAATCTCAAATATAGATATATTTAGACATGTTATGACTTTAGTAGTCACCGCATGGATCTACATTGTCAGATCTATGGTCATAGATGTAATACCCCAAAAAATGGGCTATAGATTCATTAACCTCCTACATCTTCAATTCAAATGAAATCAACATCGATGTCCTAACCTAAGGCACATCTGCACATTATCGAATCAAAAATTGATTTTATCCTAAATTCTGCATCAGAGAATATTCCTTTTTATCCTAATTATTTTTAATTTAATAATTATTTGGTGATAAATCTTATTTATCCTAAAGTTTGATTAATTGAATATTCTGAATATTTGATTAATTAGATTTAATACTGCCACTTAATTATTTGATTAGATTTAATTAAATTTATTCCTAAATTGCATTATTTAATTTTGACAATAAATCTAAAATCTCATGACTCATTGATTAAATTAATATTTAATTAATTCATGTCTATTGTCAATTTTTAATAATATAGTTTTTGAATAAAAGTTTGATTTAATAATTGATTAACCCATAAATCAATTATTTTAATTAAAAAATCAGTTAAGTTGAGAATAAATCACTTTATTTTTAAATTAATTCATAATTAAATCATGCACAATTAGAAAAGTAGTCAACTAGAAATTAACAATCAATTTTAAATTTAAACTCAACATCTGATGATGAGTTGAAATCTGATCTAAACTCTATTTTGAGTTAAACACTGCTTTTGCATGATTTTTTGTGAGTTAATTGTCTCTGATTTCCTGATAACTTAAAAATCAACCTGAGTTTATCAAGAGTGATTTATGGCTTTTCTCCTGCATCCTCAAGCCCTAGATTTCTATAAAATCAAGGCTCAACTCTTCATAATTATCAATACTCAAATTTGCACAATTACTCTAGCGAATTGGCGATTGAAGGATTAAGCACTTGTAATAGGTGATTTCTGAGATCTTTCATAGTTGATCATAGTTTTTGCATAGTTTCATATCATAGATTTTCATATCATTTATAGCATTCTTAGATTAAATCTGTATTCAATTTCATTCATATAGCTTAGGTTCATACAATTTTTCATATTATTGCATAGAAAATACAAAAATATAGAATAATCTGCATTCATATAGTCTTTCATTATTTTTGCATTCAAATCCTTCGTTTAGGTGTTACATTGTCACTGATCTCAATTTCAATATGAAAACATCATACTCGCACCTACTAGAAGATAGTAAATCACTTGGTTAGCATAGTTTCAATTACTTGCAGATTTTAGTTTTTGCTAACCTCTAATGTTTTACTGAAGTTTTATGTCTATAGCTAGGTACAAAATTCACACACATTTTTGGCACCCACTATGGGGCCCTGAAATGGGTTTTCATCTCTTCTATTTCACTTCTATCTATTTTTCTGTCATTTTCTAGTCCATTCTACGATTTCATTCTCTGTCCGTACATTTTCGTACAACTTTTGTCAGAAAGTCCTACCAGAAGCTACTATTGTTGTACGACAGTTGAGGATTTTGAGGCTTGTTTCAGCAACTATAGATTGTTTTTGGAGATATACATTTTTGTATGGTGGGACACCCACTATCGTACGAGTTTTCAAACTGTCATCTAGGAGGTAACCCACTATCATACGAGTTTTGGTACTAGGATTCAATTGTCGTTTCATAATTTTTAGCAATTTTTTAGATTTGATTTTTAGATTTGAACTAACAGCTAACCCTAACAATTGAGATCTTATGTTTCTAACTAATATTTGCTGAGTCTAATTGGGAAAAGTGCAACTAAATTACTAAAACAGGTAAAATATACTAAGCGTGTTGCAAGGAATTCAGGTATTCTACTACGATCTGATAACATTTTGATTTGGACATAAAATGAACTCTCACATGTCAAGCTTGTGTGACTTTTCTTGCTTTCATATCACAAACTTCATTTTGGGCTATAAAATAAACACAGATTTGCTTTTTACATATCTGTTACACATAGTAAATAGGCCCTATGAACACTATTTGTGGATGATCTTGAGAGAGTGGGCTTCTTTCGCTTGTTCACACATGTGAAGCTCTTCTTGATGAAGGATCCACTTGTAGGTAGGGAAGGTACTGAGATTGTCTTGTGTTCTACTAGATTTTTGAGTCTTCAACTTTTGATCGATACATTCTCTCTCCAGAGAGGTTGATAGATCATAAGCAGTTGACATCAAAGATCTTTGTGAGATAATTTCAGTCTTAGCATGTTGGATTAATCTGTCTATTTTGTTTTGGTTAAAAGTGAAAAGGCTAGAGGACTATGCTCTACTCCCTTTTTGGGTAGTATCAAAAACTCAGATCCTTGAATCTAGAACCAGTCCTCATGTGGTATCTTTTGTGAGTCACCTTTAGAGAGGGTTAACCATAGTGGACATTCCCTTAATTGGGTCAACCATGTGGATGGAACCTCAAGCGGTAATAGCCATTTTTGCCATGGTAGCAGCAACTGCTATATAAATTTCCTTGTGGAGGAAATCTTCATAGGTGTGGTCTCTTGTTGGGTTGTCAGATCTCCCTAGTAGCTCCTGATTGATTAAATTCTTAGACTATGTCAAAACCCTGGTGCGCTTGGATTAGAGTTCACCTTCTTGAGATCATAAAAGTTACAGATTCAGACCATTACTACAAACCCTAGTGAGGCCAAAAAAAAATTATTTTCTAGGAATATATGCGTTATTGAAAAACTTTTTGGAACATACACAAATAACACTCCTAGGGATTAGCATATTAATTCATTATTGCTTGTTCGTGCACAAGGTTGCTTTTGCCCTTGTTCATTGTTTTTAGATGATTACATGCTTCCCTTGCTTGTTGTTTTGCATGTTTGATATCTACTTAGTTATTTGAGAAAAACCATTACACACAGATCTTCAATACTAGATAGAAAATTTTACCAACAATCTAAAATGGAAAGCCTAAAAATTGCAAAATCTGAAGCAAAATTCTTCTCTAGAGTCAAAAGTCATCCCAAAATCTCAAATTGTCATATGAGTCTTGATAAAAAGTCATTTCATAACCCTTTTATTGTGGTACAAGAGCTAGTACTGTGTTGTATGAGTGTTGTCACCATAAATCAAAAGAAGATTATCCTTGGTAGTAATTGTCATATGAGTCTTGTCAATTGTCATTTGATAGCATACCTAGTGTCGTACGAGCCTTTAGAAACTCATTTGAGAATTTTCAAAAAGTTGTCAGAGATTGGTCAAATTTGTCAGGAATCCAATTTTTACAGCCTCTTTCTAGATTTTGTCAAAACATTCACTATGTCAAGAATAGATTAGAAACTAGAAATAATCCATTCATTTTCCTAAAGTGGTCTCTTGAGTCTGATTTAGCCTTTTGATTTATCGATTTGAGTCTTTTTCATCTTGTGTCAAAACCTTGTCAAAATTATCTTCAAATTCAGTCTTCTTACTAAAATGGCCAAGTGTTGTGGGCTCATGCCCACCATCTTTTGGGCATCTACCGATACTACTGTGGCATAGTATCCTTCATTTACATCCAATCTAATCTTCAATCAATTCAATCTTGACAAGGTTGCGTCATTCGATCTTCTTGAATCAATTCATTCTTCAAGTGTCTTCATCTTACTCTTTTGCTTCACCCAAGGTTAATGGTGGAAACTAGAGCTTCATCACACAAGAAATCTAGAGAAGCATCTCATACTTTTCCTTTGTCTAATCACGTAGGTCCAACTCTCAAGAAATTATAAAATTTAGATCTTTACGAAGATGATGGTCTTGGCAATTTTTGATTGAAAATGGGTTACATACTCCCTCCATCAACTCATGGAGGTAATCAACAAACTCCACCTCAATCTATCGTAGGGATTCCTAAAACTCCTAACATGTCTCATGGAGGGACACATCATAGGTCTCAAGGACCTCACTCTCAACATGGTATGGATCAAGAACCTACACCTTCTGAAATTGCTCGATATCAAAATGATGATGACTTCAAGAAAATGATGAGGCATTTCATGAAAGAAGATAGAGAGGCATACTTTCTAGAGTTAGCTCATCAAGGAGATAAAATTCCTCCAAAATTTAATGTTGAAAATATCATCATGCATGAGAAAGAAACCCCTATCACCACTATGATGAAACAGATGCATGCTATGCAAGTCAAACTTAACAAACTTGAACAAGAAAAGGAACCTAAAGAGTTTTCCATGGAGGCTCTATGCCCTTTTCCATTCGATAAAGACTTGTACATGCCACCATTCCCTAAAAGAGTGGAGATGCCTAAATATGATAAGTATGATGGAAAATCTGATCCTCAAGATCATGTCAGAGAATTTTGTACTCAATCTATGGAGTTTATGCATGAACCAACCTACTTAATGTGTCTCTTCCCTCGATCTCTAGGAGGAGCAGCCATTCATTGGTTCTCTAGAATGCCTCCAACTATCAAAACTTTTGAGGAGTTAATCAAACTATTCTATCAATAATACTCCTACAATATCCAACATCCCGTCACCATGATCGACATCGGCAATCTGAAACAATATCTAGGAGAACCATTCCTGACATTTCTCAAGAGATGGAGGAATAAATTTTCTCTATATGCTAGACCCATTCCAAAAATTGAGAAATTGGAAATCTTCATCAATAATCTTGTTCCAGAAATCAACTACCCTTTACAAATGCAAAATCATACATCCTTTGATAAGATGGTAGATAATGCAATCAAAATTGAGAAAGTACTTGTGAAAAAAGGAGACATCACACTTCAAAAGGACAAGTATGAATCTAGATCTAGTTCTAAGGATGAGAACAAAAATTGGAATAAGAATAAAGGCATTGTCACTGACGACATTGTTGATACTATCTATGCCCCATCTAAGGCACCCTCTTTCAATCTCACTGTTGGCACCCAAGCCATCAAAGCTTTCGAAGCTAAAACAACAGATCCCAACAAGAAGTCATCTGATTATAAACCTTGGGCTACATATCCTAACCACAAATTCACTCCTCTTGGAGAATCCTTGGAATCTGCCATGAAAACTTTATTGGCTAAAAAAATTATCTACTTGCCTGAGATAAAAGTCTTTGATCCTGAACATAAACCAAAATGGTGGAGAGAGAATGATTTCTGTGACTTCCATCACAATAAGGGTCATAAGACTAATAATTGCGTTCACTTGAAACACATCATACAAGACAAAATTGATAATGGAGAAATCAAGATTGACAATCATAAGAGCAATAATGATCATACAACATTCATGAAACCATTTTTGAAACATGGTAAAGAAGATTCTTCTTCTCAGCCTAATATGGGTGCTAAAGTCAATTATGCCTACTCTAGAAACAATACTGTTATCAATATGGTTGAACCATGTCTATCTAAGTGTTGCAATGTCATCACAATTGTAAGAAAAGATAGAGAAAATCAATTAGCTAATGCAGTTACTTGATCACAAGCTCAGGCGCATGTACAAGGACAAATCCCAGATTCATCCAATGTCCCTAATATGCCTTTCAATCTTTCATCTACTTCTAAATAGAAGGCTATATCTAAATCTTCAAATCCTAAAGACATGAGGTCAACATCATACAATATTGTCCAACAACTCCAGCATACAAATGCAAAAATCTCCATGTTTTAGTTGCTTCGAATATCTCCAGCTCATAGTGCCATCCTAGACAAAGCTCTGCTTGGATCCAATGTTCTTGGTCACCTTGATTTAGAAAAATTCTAGACTATGGTTGGTCATCTTACCTCTCCATAGTATATTTCCTTTTCAGAGGAAGATGATAACTCCTTGAGTCATCCACATAACCAGCCCTTTCATATTGAAGTCTTGATCCAAAACCATTGTGTCAAACGTATGTTGATAGATGGGGGCATTGGTCTTAACATTTGTTCTTTTAGGTTGATTACACAATTGGGATTTTCAGAAATGGCCATTGATCCTAGAAAGAAGATAACTATCAAAGCATACAATGAGCAAGAAATATCTTCCAAGGGAACAATTGTCTTACCTATTAGAATAGGTCCAGTCATCAGAGATACTATATGTCAAGTTCTTGATCTACCTTTGGCTTACAACATTCTTCTAGGGGGACCCTGGATACATGAAATGAAAGCTATTCCTTCTACGTACCATCTATTTTTGAAATTTCCTTATGAAGGAGTAGAAGTGATGATTCTAGATGATCTATATACAACTTGGAATTCATTGAAGGAAAGTGTTGATAAACTTGTTCCTAATAATAGAGAATCTTCCACTAAGCAGCTAGACATTGCTTCAACATTCAAAATGGAAGACATTGCTAAAGAGGTTAAAATCAAAGAAAATGGTATGAGAGAATACACTATAGAACTAGTCTTATCTTTGACATCTCTCCCTATCTCGCCTAAGTCCTATAGAAAAACTCTAAAATAGTCTAAAAAGGAGTCTAAAGAACCTCTTCAGGCATATAAAGGAAATTTTGTTGCAGAACAAGTATCCAAACAAGAGTTTGAAGAAGATGAAGCTATGCTTGCATGTCTATACAAAGATGAACTTGAATCTCAAATTGTTCAAACATGTGAATCTAAAACACCAAAGATCCCTTCTAAGTCATATGGCCTAGGGGAAAAATTGATCACAAAAATGGGATATAAAGGAAAAGGACCTCTAGGACTACAGGGTAAAGATCTTCTGTCACCTCTTGACCATTGTGGATGAGAAAACAAGAATACAACCGGTCTAGGATATAAGAAGAAGCCTTTCTATCTTAGCAAGAACTCCCCACATGTCTTAGAATAGATTGAGCCCTCCACAAAAAATCAATTGAAGGGGGACATGACAAAACAATCTAATAGTGATGATTTAGACACCATTGAAGAGCTCATTCCTTATGAGAATTTTCCTAAAGAAATAAAAGATCTCCTTGAAGCTGAAGATGATCTAGTAAAAAGAATCAATGTAGTAGAAACACAAGAACCTAATATAGAGCAAGAGATAGTTGCACCACAAGAACTAGCTAATCTTGAAAACAATCAAATAGACAAAGGGGAAGGTGGTAGTTATTCTGAGACAAATTCCCATGAATATGAATTCAAATCAGAATCTGAGGGTAACCCTTCTTGGGGTATTCATCTTGACTTTACTCATGTTCTTAGATTTCCTAGAGGCATAGATGAAGAATCTAATGACTATGAATGGGGAGCCATTCCAGAGGAAGTCACAAAAAAACATGTTGATGTTATTCACTGATATGCACCTAAACCCAACATAAGTCTAGAGCAAAATGATGAACTTAACGAGTTTGATCCACCGATGGCTGAAGTGGACTCCCACAATGAGATTGAGCCTATTCATGAATTGAATGTCTTAAGTTGTAATATCACCTTTGAACTCAAGAGTCGGGTTAGCACCAATGATGACAGATCCATATTCATAAACACTCTTTCCCAATCTTTCACCACTTTGACTATCCAACATCCTGAACTTCTTGACAAAACCTCTATGAATCTAAGCCAAGATATTTATACCTTTCCAAATGAATATGCCCTTGCTTGCTACCTCAATGTAGTTGAGCCTATGAGGACTTCCATCAATGAACCAAGCGTTAGCATGACAGAGTTGGACATCAAGTCTCTTAGTAAAAAAAAAGAATAAAAATAAAAATAAAAGGAGTTTTGAGGGTGAAAACCACTTTGTGGCAGTCTTAGAACCTACAAAAGTGAAAATAAAAGACGTATCCAAAGGTGAAAACCTCTCTGAGGTGCCTAAGGAAGAGATATTTGATGTCCTTCTGAGTCATTTATAGGACAGATCTCTAGTTCTAATTGAGCCCACTCAATCTATCAAGTTGGGAACAATAGAAGAACCATAGTTGATCCATGTAGCACAATCCTTATCAGAAGAAGAAAAACAAAAATTTATCACATTCTTAATAGAAAAGAAGATCAACTTTGCATGGAAATATTCAGATATGCTAGGGTTGGATCCTGATCTTATAATGCACCATTTATCTATAGCTCCAAACATCAAACCTATTAAGTAGAAATTGAGAAAGATGGATCCACACATTGCACTCTTGGTGAAAGTTGAATTAGAGAAACTAATAAAAGCTGAATTTATCCATGTTATTGATTATGCTGAATGGATCTCTAATATTGTACATGTTTCAACACCAGATAAATCAATAAGAGTGTGCACAGATTTTAGAGATGTAAACAAAGCATGTCCTAAGGATGATTTTCCACTACCTAACATTGATATGATAGTGGACATAACTGTGGGCTTTGAGATGTATTATTTAATGGATGGTTTTTCTAGATATAACCAAATCAAAATTGCTCCAGAAGATCAAGAGAAAACTACTTTCAAATGTGCATGGGGTACCTTCTGTTGGAATGTCATGCCATTTGGGCTTAAGAATGTTGGTGCTACATATCAGAGAGCTATGACATCTATCTTTCATGACATGATGCATCAAACTATGGAGGATTATGTGGATGATACTTTAGAAAAATCTATAATAAGATCTGAACATCTAAATAATTTGAGCAAAATACTAGATAGAATGGAGAAATTTAGTCTCAGACTGAACCCTAAGAAGTGTGCTTTTGGTGTCACTTATGGAAATCTCTTAGGCTACATTGTTTCAAAGAAAGGCATTGAAGTTGACCCAGCTAAAGTTAAAGCTATCATGGAGATGCAACCTCCCAAGAATATCAGTCAAATGAGAACATTACAAGGGAGAGTACAATCTATTAGACACTTCATATCTCAACTAGCAGACACATCACAACCTTTCACAAAGACATTACATAAAGGTGTGACCTTTGCATGGAATGAGGAATGTGAAAAGAACTTTACTCATATCAAGAAATATCTATCAAATTCTCCTATCTTGATGCCTCATATTCAAGGGAAGCCATTGATCTTATATGTCTCCACTACAGATACATCACTGTGAGCATTGCTTGCATAGCATGATGAGAACAAGAAGGAAAGAGCTATATACTATATCAGTAGAACATTGGTAGCATATGAAAAGAACTATTCCATGATTGAAAAATCTTGTCTAGCTGTGATCTTTGCATCATAGAAACTAAGACATTATATGTTGGCTCATACCATGCATTTGGTAGCTAAGATTGATCCATTAAAGTACCTACTAAGAAAAGCTGTCCTCATGGGTAGATTAGCCAAATGGGTCATGCTCTTAAGAGAATTTTACATTGGATATGTTGAATAAAAAGTGATTAAAGGACAAGTTATTGCTGATCAACTAGCAGATGCACCTTTGTTTGATGATACACCAATGCAAATGGAATTCCCAGATTCCTCTATCATGAATCTTTCTTCTAGAGAATGGCAATTATTCTTTGATGGCTACTATACACATAATGGATTTAGAGAAGGTATCTTGTTTATCACTCCTCAAGGATACTCCATTCCCAAGGCATTCAGAATCAAATTTACTTGTATAAACAATATTTCTAAGTATGAAGATCTTCTTAATGGTATGAAAATGGCAATTGAGTGGAGAGTAACAAAACTACACATACATGGAGACTCACAACTTGTAATCCATCAAGTCAATGATGTGTATCAAAAAAAAGATGAAAAGCTAATTCCATACAAAATAATGGTAGATGATCTAAAGAAATACTTCATATCTATCACCTTTGAGAAAATACCTAGAATATATAATAAGGCTGCCAATGCAATGGAAACGCTATCTACTTTATTACAGTAGCCTAAACATGAGCTATGCTATGAGTTCCTCATGGAAGCACTATCCTATCCTATCCTGCATATGATTCCCGTGAAACAAACATGATCTGCACTATTGTTGGTCATGATTCATCCTGATACAAAAACCTTTTCTCCTATCTCCAAGATCAAATCATTCCCGATACTTTCAACCGCTATGAGAAATGATACCTTATCTGAAATGCATCCCAGTCTGTCATCATTGGTCATGATCTATACAAACAAGGTCTAGATGGTACACTAGTTAGATGTTTAGAATGGGAAGAGTCTCAATGTGCATTAGAGGAAGTCCATGAAGGTATTTGTGGCTCGCATTCGAATGGTTGAACACTAGCTCAAAAACTTATTAGGACTGGGTACTATTGGCCTGAAATGGAAAAAGAGGCTATCAAGTTTGCTAAGAACTGTCAAAAGTGTCAAGTACATGGCAACTTAATCCATGCACTAGGGAGAGATCTAATTCCCTTTACTACATAATGGCCTTTTCACCAATGGTAATTTGATCTTATAGGATCCATACATCCCCATTCTTTTAATGGACATACCCATATAATCATAGCTACAAATTATTTTACAAAATGGGTAGAAGCAGTTCCTTTGACTCAAGCAATTGGAAAACAAATTTCAATGTTCATCTTGAACTACATCATATGTTGGTATGGTATTCCACATTCTATAGTCATAGATAACGGTGGACAATTCAAGAACAAAGACTTAGATGATCTATGTGCTAAATTCAAGATTACACAACATTGGCCATCTATCTACTGTCCTCAATGGAATGGACAAGTAGAGGCTTCTAACAAGAATCTATTGAAAATATTACATCATACAGTTAATAAAATGGGAAGAGACTAGAATCTCATGATCAATCCAACTCTCTAGGCCTATAGAACAAGTATCAGAACACCAATTGGGGCTACACCATTCGCTTTAGTTTATGGGTCTTAAGTGGTACTACCTAATGAGGTTGAAATTCCATCACTAAGAATTAGAATGCATGGTTTAGTAACTGATGATAACTATAGAGTGTCTAGGTTGCAAGACCTTGAACTACTAGATGAGCATAGACAAGTAGCATATGATCATCTGAGAGTATATCAGAAAAGAATGTCTAGAGGTTACAATAAGAAAGTCAGACACAGAGAATTTTAGGTTGGCGATATCATCTTGAGAGAGAATCCTAAAAATCAATCACATAGAGAATGCAAGGGGAAGTTTGAACCCAATTGGCTAGGTCCCTTTGTTATCACTACTACTTCTGGCTCTAGAGCCTATCAACTCTCAACAACTAAAGGAGAACAGCTCCGAGAACCAATCAATGTTCTCCATCTGAAGAAATTCTACGCCTAAGGCATTCAGTCTATGGTAAATTATCCTAAAAAAATTATAAAAATCAGAAAAAGTCCTGAAAAAATGAACATGATGGTGAAAACCTAGCAATAGGAACCTTGATGATTCAAAAAAAAATCAAAAAATATCAAAAGTACAAAAAAATTTAAAAAATGAAACATACAAAAAAATGAGAAAAAGAAAAAGTACCTTGGTGAAAACCTGGAAACAAGCACCTTGGTAGCAAAAATAGAATCTCTACTAAGATGGTGAAAACCCAGCAAACGACTACTACTTGTTCAAAACACTCCATCTATCAGCACAATCTTGGTCCGTCTCAACTTTCAGTCTTGCTTTAGTTTGTACATATCTCCCAGTTTGTTTCTGCATTCCTATTTTCAATAAGTCAGTTTGTACACCAATTAGCTCAAGCATCTGTATCCTGTCAATGTTTCAAACTTGGGGGAAATCAATGTCATATCTTATGGTCTCCAATGTATTCTAGATGTATCATATCTGGTTAAAGTCCTTTGAAGCTTCATCCAGGTCAATCAGTCAGTCTCCTCTCTAGAAAGGATTTTGCATAGATACAACAATGCAAACATCAACACAAATTGAGAACAATCTATGCTTTTACATGCTTTTATCTCAATGTATGCTTATTGATTCACATTGAGATTTTTGCATATTGTGTCCCTTTAAGCTCTTCGATGATGTCCTTTACAGGATTTAGAGAGTGATGATTGGGGGCATAATCTTTTCTTTGTTTTCTTCTTGTATGTGAAAATCTAACAACTTTGGAAATTCTGGATTGAAATGGTGTCTATCTATAAGAGCCTCTATCTCGTATTGGATGGCCATGAGTACCTCGACCATTAATACCCAAAAAATTCAAGGAAGTTTTATCTAACTATTGTCTTTTTGAGAAATTTCTTACTCAAACTATGAAACGCGATCTTACCTAAGGATGTGAATGATAAAGGGTCACTATGGGTAATTCACACTAGATTTAGAATGATCTCTTGACTGCTTGATGTGTTTGTACCATAAGGCATATTCTAGTCATCTTGATGTCTATGTTTTGAGGCTTATGCAAATTTCTATATTAAAATGGACATGATATTCAAGTCATCCTGGTGTTTATGCCTTGGTACTTATATCTAATCTGACATTCTGAAAACAAAATCAATATTCATATGTCCACAGTTGTCTAGCCAATGGGCATTGTATTGATTCTTACGCATACAAATCAATATTCATGTCTATAGTTTCATAACTAGTGGGCATTGTATTGGTTTATCTAGTTAGCTAAAAAAGTTCAATGATGAAAACAAATTGACACATGATGAGTGACTAGGTCCTAGGTCTTCGGTTTGCATTTCATTTTGCATGTCATTTTGCACTTTGCATGATTGCATGATCTCACAAATTGCTTGAACACTTAAACTATTCTTCAAAACTATGCCAAACACATCATAAGGACTGAGTATCACACGAAGGTCTTCTTAACAGATCACCAAGTAGGCACCCCTAGCTAATTTCAACACTCTAAACCCATTTTCGGGATCAAAATTGAAATCTGAGATCGTTTACTATGTCAAAATTGTGATTTAAAATTTTTAGATCCAGGATGTCTGACTGCTTGCATAATCAACCTTCAATCATCATAGAAATCCAAAATTCAACTTAACCGATTATCTTACATCGGACTATCAAAATTTCAACTTGGTCAACCATGGTAAACTCATGGTCAAACCTAGTCAAACTTGGTCTTTAGGACCTCTCAAATGATGTAGAACATGTTCTTGAATGTGTATAACCAATTCTCAAATCAATTAACATGCTTCTAAACTATATAACACTAACTTTTCTTGTCAGATTTTGATTTTCATCCCAAAGGGGGCATAGTATTGCACATCATTCAAAGTCTGTAAATCTAAATCTGAAAATCAAATCCTTCCTCAGTAATCAAGATAACAACCACGTCTAGTTGCTAGTTCATCTAAAGTCCTCGTCGCTTGGGGAAAATCTATCATGTCTTGGGGCATATCAGATTCATCAAGATCCATATCAATCTGGTATCCTAAATCTATTTTGTAAACTGTATTAGCTTTTTCGTAACCATCGGTTCATTAGTGTTATTTCCTTGTTTCTTCATAACTAATGGGTTTAGGATGTGATACCAATATGATTCTCTTGGGATAATCAGGTCTGGAATTAGTCACTCACTTCTTTGCAATCATAAGGTTTAGAATCAAGCATTTTGGTACTTTTTTGTAATCACCGGTTCATTGTTGCTATAGTTAACATTATCTTTGGTCAATCAAGACCTAAATCTTAAATCTTTAAATCTTTCAATCGATTTCTGTCTCGAAATCGGTTAATCTTTCAAATCAGTTTCATGCATCTTTATCATACACAGACTATTCTTTGAACCACTACGCTTTGCACAGTGATTCAAAGAGGGGCAAAATGTAATACCCCAAAAATGAGCTATAGGTTCATTAACCTCCTACATCTTCAATTCAAATGAAATTGACATCAAATTCCTAACCTAAGGCACATCTGCACATTATCGAATCAAAAATTGATTTTATCCTAAATTCTGCATCGGAGAATATTCCTAGCAATATTCCTATTTATCCTAATTATTTTTAATTTAATAATTATTTGGCGATAAATCTTATTTATCCTAAAGTTTGATTAATTGAATATTCTGAATATTTGATTAATTAGATTTAATACTGCCACTTAATTATTTAATTAAATTTAATTAAATTTATTCCTAAATTGCATTATTTAATTTTGACAATAAATCTAAAATCTTATGACTCATTGATTAAATTCTTATTTAATTAATTCATGTCTATTGTCAATTTTTAATAATATAGTTTTTGAATAAAAGTTTGATTTAATAATTGATTAACCCATAAATCGATTGTTTTAATTCAAAAATTAGTTAAGTTGAGAATAAATGACTTTATTTTTAAATTAATTCATAATTAAATCATGCACAATCAGAAAAGTAGTCAACTAGAAATTAACAATCAATTTTAAATTTAAACTCAACATCTAATAATGAGTTCAAATCTGATCTAAACTCTATTTTGAGTTAAACACTATTTTTGCATGATTTTTTGTGAGTTAATTATCTCTGATTTCTTGATAACTCAAAAATCAACCTGAGTTTATCAAGAGTGATTTATGGTTTTTCTCCTACATCCTTAAGCCCTAGATTTCTATAAAATCAAGGCTTGGCTCTTCATAATTATCAATACTCAAATTTGCACAATTACTCTGGCGAATTGGCAATTGAAGGATTAAGCACTTGCGATAGGTGATTTGTGAGATCTTTCATAATTGATCATAGTTTTTGCATAGTTTCATATCATTCATAGCATTCTTAGATTAAATATGTATTCAATTTCATTCATATAGCTTAGATTCATACAATTTTTCATATTATTGCATAGAAAATAGAAAAATATAGAATAATCTGCATTCATACAGTCTTTCATTCTTTTTGCATTCAAATATTTCATTTAGGTGTTGCATTGTCACTGATCTCGATTTCAATCTGAGAGCATCATACTCGCACCTACTAGAAGGCAGTAAATCGCCTGGTTAGTATAGTTTCAATTACTTGCAAATTTCAATTTTTTCTAACCTCAAATATTTTACTGAAGTGTTGTGTCTATAGCTAGGTACAAAATTCACACACATAATAGAAGATTTGTAGATCTTCTGGACTAAAACAACTTTATGGAGTTGCATAGATATTTGTGTTTTGTATAGTATAACTTGTGACACTTAGATGATTTTGTCACCATTGCAATCAGAGAGCAGTTGTAAGAAGAGTATTGGAGCTAAAGGAGTGAAGTGATTGAAGTGCCATGAGAAAAGATCTTTATAAATTCAGAAGGTGAACCCTAGTTCTACAATGTTGCGGTGAAGGTATTTGTGAAACCCTAGTTTAATCTCGAACAGTTTAATTTCTAGAAGTGTGTTAAGAATGGGAGCACCCAAGGTTTTTTATATTAAGGATATAACAAGGTATAATTTCAAAAGACACCCTCATAAGTCAAGTGAGGATGATCTTGAAGGTGTGTTCTCACATATGCTTCCTGGTGTACTTCATGTAGAAGATATTAGGGCATACATACATTGTAGGTATGAGGAGATAGGTTTATGAGAAATTTACAAGGACTTGGAAGAAATGTATGATGATGATGAATAGTTGAAGCTTGAATATGCATTTTTGGATGATCTAGGGATCATAAAGTTTGCAGAATTTCATGAGTTTGACAAAAATAAATGGATGGAGATTACACTGAGCCACTTCCATGACCAATTATTTTGTCTTGGAGGAAATCCTATTAAGATCACTAGTGAAATGATTCATGATATCACTGTATTGCCTAATAAGGGCTATAATCACCTAAAAATGGTCTAGCTAAACTAGATGCCCTAAATCTCAAATAAAATGATCAAATCAATCCCAAATCAAGCTAATTGTAATGCCAATGCTAATTGTAGTTCCCTATTTTTAATAAGATTCAATATAATAGCATGTGAATCAATATTTAACTCAGAGATCTACATTACATCATAATTTTCTATCATACAATGCTTACTAGCATTGTAATAATTCATTTCCTTTATATGGGTTCCAACTATTTGTGTTGATGTCAGCAACCTCCCATGTACTGATAAATGTCTTGCTTAATTTATATTATCCAATCTCCTCTCAATGATAAATTATTAAATAGTCATTTCTTAGATTCTCTCAAATCGATTGTTCCTCCATATATTATCCCCCGGTAGAATGAGATTGGTTTCCAATTTATATCTTGTGCGGTGAGAATGGGTGTAATTGGAGAGACATGTTTGTTCAACTTCATTCCTATTCATAACATAGCCATATTAGTTTATACAAATGATACTGACTATTTTACTGCCTTATGTTATTAATTGTTGTCATTATCAATGCTCAACAATATTAATCACTGTTAACACTTGATATTGAGCATTAATCCATACTTGTCTACTTCTTACCAAAACACCGTTATTGATCATTACTATTAATATTAATTGGTAATGTTTTCTAAGTCCATTGATGTTCCTATTGTATTTCACCATGCATGATAAATGTTGTATATTTATATTGGTTTAGTTGATTAGTCATCAATAAAGACTATTTCATTAGTGTCACATAAATGATCAGTATCAACTAATCATCCTTCCTCAATGTCGTGACTTACTTGGATGAAGTTAATAATTAATTATTCTTCTCTGTTGATAAACATATTTGGTCTAAGTAAACTTTATTCTTGATGACAATGATAAGGATTATATTGTATTTTTTCTTCATGCTATTAATCCTTCTATCATCTTGCTCTACAAATCTACTATGATTTTATTTCTTTAAAGACTTCTCAAAATTGAAATACTTAATATTATATTATAATTTATTATTATTTACTTATTTATTTGTATAGTTTAATTTTATTTATTATTAAATCTTACTTATGAGAAGGGACATGACAAAATCCATGAATGGTATGGGTAAGGTGACCTTCATTCTTGGTCGTGACTTCAATGAAATATTGGATATAGCTGATAAGAAAGGGAGCAAGGGGATGCAAGGAAGACTAGGAGAATGAAGGGTAGGGAAAACATTTTATTGTGTATTTCCAATATGTTTGGATGTAGGGTAGACCGGGAGAATGAAGGATCACTCACTGATTGCATGATAACCCAGTTTTGAAGGGTCATTGGTTGAGGGGACAATCAAGGTCTGGATGATTGGGCCATTAGAGGACCCTATTTCTTTGTATTAATTGCTATTCAAATTGGATGCATGGATTTCTTGTGAATTATTGGCTGCTATGTATCTTGCAGCTACATCCATAAATCTGCATATACTTCTTTAGGGTTGTAAGCCAATTAGGGATCAAAATAGAGAAAATAAATCAAAATCATTCTTTGTCCTATTTCCTTTTAACAAAGTCTCAACTATCAATGATACAATACATTTGATGCCCTAAGCTATCAATATAAATGGCACCTAGCTAGAAGCTCATGAGCTATCCATTTGATAACCACAGTCAACATTTCAAAAAAATTTGATAACCAATAATGTCAAATAATAGAGTTAAAGCACGAGCTAGGGCATGAAACTAGTAGAATGTAGTCATTTTAGTGAGCATCTCATCAATATACAATGGAGTCATTAAACGTGCCAATAATATCAACAAACATGAATCCAAACATTTCAAAATAGTGAAATGATATCCTTGAGCACAAGCACCAATAACATCAAATAATAGAGATAAAGCACTGGCTAGGGCACGACACCAGTAGAATGCAGTCATTTCAAAGAGCATTCATGATCAAATAAAATGCAATACATTTGAAATTTGTGGTTGAATATGATGCCAGAGGGAGAATGGATGAATAAATCACATACCTTCTCTCACGCCCAGCTTTCAGTCATTTTCTCCTGCTCCTTTTCTCTCCAATCAAAATAAAAATGATTTGGGTGTTTCACTTTTCTTTTTTTCATCTATACCCCGAAACTATCAAAATTCTGATAGTCAATTTAAAATCCATCGAAATACCGACACCATCAGGGCCTATTATAAAAAAAAAAACATCAAATTCATAATAAAAAATTACCCATCGGAAGTGTCTGTTGAAATTTGGCCCCAAATGTAGTAGTGTCAGGATCGAAACCAAAATCCACTTTCATTTTTCTATTATTTTGAGGCTTATCTTTTCATCCTTTGAGGCAAACATTGATTATATTTTCTTCATAATCACTTTCTTTGACCTAATGCTAATTCTATACCTTCCTGGTCAACCTTATTCAAATTGGGGCAAAAATTTTCATCACTTGGTGGTCAAACTTGGTCTTGTGCACTTATTGATCATCTTGAACCTTATCTTATCTTGATTTGATCAAATCTATCTCATTTTTGTATCTCCTCTACCTCACTTTTCTTTTGATCCTGAGGGGGTAGGAATAACCTATCTTTGAAAGCTGCAAATTGATTCTTCTATCTTATTATCTTGTCTTTCAATCTCTATTTTAGTGTTTAGTTTCGCTTCAATTGTACATTGGAATTTTTCTATCTTTTCTAGTTCTCATTCAATCAAGTTTGGGATTAGTTGTCTCTCCATGCTTCATTTGATCAAGTTCAGAGTCAAATCTTTATCATGCATCTTGTTATCTTTGTTATTTCTTGTTTGATCAAGTTCAAGATTAGTTGTCTCTCTGTTCTTTGTTCGATCAAGTTTGAAGTTAGATCTCTATCAGTTATATTGACATCATCATTCTTTGATTGAATGTGTTCCCAGATCGCTCACACATTAGTCAAAGAGGGGCAATGTAATCATTCAAAAATGGTCTAGTAAACTTTGAGCCCCTTTCTAAACATTACAATTTAAATACTAGACTAAAACTTGTTCTTAATCAATTTTGCATATTTATTTAACCTCTTATTTCTTGATCAAATCATCATTTTATCATTTATTTGATTATATCCTAAAGTTTGACCACTTTATCCTAAGCTTTATTTAATTAAGAGAACATTCTCTCTTTTAATTAAATAATAAAATCACTTTATCCTAAGCTTCATTTAATTAAAAGAACATGTCCCTTTTTAATTAAATAAAGGTCCCCTTTTAAATAAATAATGGAAACCACTTTGCTAAAAATAATAAATAATAAATTAAAAATAAAAAGAAAAGTGCACTTTCCAATGAGATGAAACCTTTTGACTTTTGAAAAAGGCTTTTGCCTCTTTATCTCAACCACTCATTATTTTGCCTCTCAATCATGACCATTGATTTTGCCTCTTGAGAATCTTGAGCACATGGATCAACCAAGATTTAATCTCCACCATTTCTCATTTCTTTTTGCCTCTTAATCTTGATCGTCTTTTCATTTATAAATTCATTTAAAAGGGGACTCTCTCCTCATTTTTGATATCTCATCCATATAGCATTCTTAGCTTCTTGAGATCTTGAAATTTTATTGTAGGTTCTTGAAGTCTTAGCATCTTAGCATCTTGGAATCTTGGAGTCTTGCAATCTTGGAATCTTGGTGTCTTGCAAATCTTGGCATCTTTGAGCTATGAGATTCTTAGATCTTTCATATTGAAGCATTGCATCATCATTTCCATTTTCTTTCTTGCATCTAGCTTAATCCATCTAGCTTAGATATACTTTCTTCTCATTCTAGAATATCATTTTAGCTTAGATCCTGCATCTCATATTAGATCTACTTTTCTTTCATTCTTGCACATCATTTTAGCTTAGATATTGCATTTCATCTTAGATCTACTTTGCATTATCATTTGAATGTTTCATTCTATGGTGCACCTTACAAGGGTCTTTCTTTAAGGTTCATTTGAGAGCCACCATTCATAATATCTACATGGTTCTTGCACATCATGGATAGGAAGCTATAAGACACTTCTTGAGATCTCCTTCTTCATGTATTCCCTAAAGTGTAATGGTTTATAGAAGTGACCTCACTTTTTGGTACACAACCACTAGCATTTACCTAGATAATCAGAGCTATTGGTGTAGAAGGTTCGATGCTATGTGCACCTTGAGGGACACTTTGATATCTGGTGTCATCATAATCTCCCAAAAAAATTTACAAGACCTTCCTTTTGATCACCACAAGGTAGTGGGCTTACATTGTACCTATTTCCATCTTTTTGCACTATGTATTTATTTGTGAAACCATCATGAATAGTCCTCCTAAGGTGCTTTGATGGCCTTCCAAGTATTATGTGCCTGCAAGTCGTTGGCATAACATCATAATTTTTTTTATTAATAATGAGAAACATTTTTACAACTCAGCTCATTAGGAGCACCAGGAGGAAAGAGCTGAGCAGAGAAAACCTCCAGTATTGCTCCAAACAATAGAAGAGAAATGTTGTCATTAAATATTACAAACTTCCCATTATACATATAGGGTAATGCATGAGAAATTTATAGTCCACCCAATATACCGTGCTATATAAATATACATTTTATATGCATATGTATTCAAATAGATTTGACATTACAATATTTTGTATCTCCATTTAGTCTAATGAACCAATTGGATCTGCCCTACCCTTTATTGTCTCAAGTATTGCCTCATGGTCTAACTCACAAACCTTCCAAAGATTTTTATTGTGTGGTCTTCCCCCATATCTAATCAAGTGGATATTTGATGAAACAATGAGGTTCAAATAATGAATAATCTTTTTGTGTGTCTCCTAATCCTCGAACAACCATAACCTAGGGTTCTTCATACCATACCGCCTAAGCCATGTACTAGTTACAACCGATGCTCCTATAAGGTATTCTAATTCTTCACCATCGATAATCGAGTGATCCAATTTCTTTTTTGCCTCAACACAATGATACAAATAATAATTTGTCCCTTATTCATTGTCTTTAGGTGCAATAACAACAAAAACATGACCTGTAATGATATAAACATAATGAGGAGATTAATTTACTAAATATTTATGATAAAGTACTAAATTTGAGATTATTTGTATGTGGATAATTTACCTAGTTGTGCTATATTAGATAAGTGATCAAAGTCAATGGATGATTCCATGTATGTTAGTTGTAGTGATTCATGGTGACAATGGGAGTCAAGTGGGCTCAAAATATGTGTATACCATTCGTCAACCCATTCCTTTGACTTGCACCCATTCCAATCTTCATCTCCACATGATGAACAAAAGCATGCCATATGTCATGTGTGGATACTCCATGAACCTGCATTATAGCTTCTAAAAGAGTGTAGCTCACTCAATCCTATCATTTAACAACAATCCTCATATGGTGCAATGTTAGTTTCATCCATCAACCAAAAAAATCTACGAACCATAGAATCACCTTCATTACCTGGACCCATTATATAATTACACCATTGGACAATAAATCTTGCATCTAACAATGTTGCTTACTCTTTGTACTTTAATTCTTCACGTGCTAATGCTCTTTTACTACATGCACCTACACCATCGTGCTCTCCCTTTCCATGACGGACCTCTGTGAAATTCCACATATATTGAATTCCAGTGATCTTAAGCATCCTGCAAAACCAATAAAACATCCAAGAATTCTTGAATTGTGATGCACAATTATCTGACCATATGATGTGTCAATGATATGATATGCCCCTATTAGCCAAATCATGATAAAATAGTTGAAAGAAATCATGTACAAGCTCAATAGAATGTGAGTGATCATCACTGGTGTAAAAATGATACTCCCTCAATATCTTCATGTTCTCCTCTATACTGTTAGGTGAATGCACAAATTCTATATGAACAAATATAGTAACTTGTTGAGAGTTGTTATACTTTGCTTGCATCTCATTCTGTGGTTTTAGTGTGTAGTTCTATGCAAAGTCTACAACTAAAACAATGGTATCAAGTGGGAATGTGTCCTTGCACAACTTGAATTGCATATCCAACTATCACACTCTATGTGTATTCCTTGCATACTCATAAATAATTTTTTCACAAAAAAATGTCCATGAACTGATACACTGGAATATTTTTAATTACTAAACCACATCTTTTAGCTTCTTTTCCATCTTTTAGATTTTATGTCATGCTCTTATATTTTCCAAATTCCACTATTTCATTACCAATTTCATGCGTACTCTCCATATGTTGACAAATTGGCAAATGTCACAAACCTCTGCAATCTATGCATGTACCATTCAAGAATGAGAGCTAGTAAAAATTTTAACTGGATCCACTCTTTTACATCAAATGGTAGATATTAATTCCCTTGAAGATCTAGGTGGTTCATTTATGTTACAATCCTGCAAAACATTGTTCGAGTTCAAATCTACACATATATTCCTATAAACATCAAAATGGTTAAAAAATTCAATATGTACCCTACAAAAACAAGTTGTGCGTGTGTGATTTATCTTCACATAAAAAGGTTTACCCATTTCAAAATATCTCTGACTAATTTTAATTTGAGGATACATACATATAAATTTTGCAAAGAATTGTGTCTGAGTTGAATCCAAATATTTTTTTGGATGTGGAATGTGGATTCGACTACCAATCCTCCTTACAACATCTCTTTTATTAGGAGATACCCATGTGTTATTCTTCCAAAATTATTCAATCAAGGATTTCAAAGCTTCAACAATTGCTTTATCTTTTCATGACAGTCTACTGAAAAATACCCATAACTCATTGCTATTTGGATCTTCCACTCTTTGACGCCATCCTAGGGCTCTCATTAGAGACTTACTACTTATTTTCAATGCTTTTCTTGTCTTTCTAATGAGTTGATATTTCTTTATTTGAGTGCTTACTATTGTTGATGTAAGTACATGTCATGTGACATTACTATCTTTCGTGCATGATGTAGAACCCACACTCTCATATGTAGTCATTAGATTCTTTACAATATATTTTTCACTTGACTCGTCCATCATTCTTAGCCCAAGAATCTTCATGATGGGCGTAAATTTCAGATTTCTCATCATTTAAACAAATAGTTGACATCTTCCTATCCTTAAATTCTCAAAATGATCTCCAAATACAATTACCATTTCTTTGATAAGTACGCTTGAGAATCTTGTTAGACATTGCTTGAAAAATGTTAGTATCAATATCAATAAAATATTTTGGCTTTCTATAACCAATTCTAGGAGCATCAAAAACATTATGTGTGAATTGCATACCATCTTGAGTGCCTTCAACATGACACAATGTTGTGCCTACACCTTGAGATGTAGATAATGGTGTGCCTTCAACATGATACAATTGTGTGCCTTCAACATGACAAGATGTTGTGCCTACACCTTGGGATGTAGATAATGGTGTGCCTTCAACATGATACAATTGTGTACCTCTACCTTGGGATGTAGACAATGGTGTTCCTTCAATATGATACAAGGGGATGCGTACACCTTGGGATGTAGACAATGGTGCACCTTCAACATGATACAAGGGTGTGCCCACACCTTGGGAAGTAGACAATGGTTTGCGTTCAAAATGATACAATGGTTTACCTCCAACATTGGATGATGGTGTCTCTTCAGCTTAGGAACTCATAGATGATGTGCTTGCATCTTCATAATTCAATTGTCTTGTTGCACGCAATTTTCTCATTCGTTATCTTTTTGTTTGCAATTTTAAATCTCTCTTAATTTCTATTGATGTTTCATGTTCCTCATCTGAAGAAAAATCTTCTTCTATGTTACACAATTTTTTGTGTTCATGAAGTTATCTCATTCTTTCCCTTTTCTTCTCTTTGTCTCTTTCATGCTCTTCCAGTGTTAGAGTCTTTTCTTGTTTCCTTGACATGATGATGATTTCTACTCATGAATTCATTAAAATTTTAAAATTATAATATCAATCTATTACAATAAGTCAAGTTATTTAATATCAATCTATATTACAATAAGTCAAATTATAATATAAATTTATTACAATTATTTTAAATTATGGATTGAACAAGTCTATATCATACCAATTATAAAAAATAATCTTTATTCACATTTCACATGTAAAAAATAAAAAAACTTACCTCAATCAATAAATTTTGGTGAAGAATGATTGACTTTCACAATTCAATGTTGAATTTTAAACAAAAATGTGGTGAAAATTGATAGAATATGCTTTTTTGTCACCTTGAACACCATGAAAAGTGAATATTTGTCAGAAAAAATGTAGAAATCAGACAGTATACAAAAAATGTGGGCCTCTTTCATGAGTCCTATAATGGATAATACCATTTATTTTAGTCTTTCATAGCGCGTACACACTATGCAAGTAACATGAGAGAGAGAGAGAGAGAGAGAGAGAGAGAGAGAGAGAGAGAGAGAGAGCACCCCATACACATGATTAAGTTTAGGATATTTCCTTTTAGTGTAATAAGGAGATAGGTCAGGTTGAGACCTTATTTATGTATTTTGGTCCATCTTGTGTGGTCAAGGGTCTCAAAGGTGCATCTATAAATCTTCAGTTCCCTTAGTCCTTTCAGGACCTTGAGTTAGTAGAGTTGTTGGGTGAGTTAGGTATTTTAGAAGTTTTATGTTGTTTAGAGTGTTTTTGGATCATATTGGTCATATTTCATCATGTTTAGGTGATAGGTATCAGATACAAGTTATTTGGGTTCAAAACATAGCAAAATGTAAAAGTTGCTAGAAATGCAAACACAATGTTGCTGAGCAACTTTTCCAAAAGTTGCTTAGAAATTTCAAAATTGGTTTCCAATGGTCCCAACTATCCCTAGATTGGTTAGATCACTTGGATAAATTTATTTGAACCTTTTCTAAATTTTTTCCGAAGGAGGGAGGAATGATTTAGAAAACTTTGATGAATTTTTTAAAGAATAAAGTGGATTTTCTAGGTATCTCTTTGTTGTACACATATTTTGATCAATCCAAGCCTAAATTGATTAATTAGGTTTGTGAGACTTTGTGAAGGTTTAGGGGTGCTAGAGTGGAGTTGATACATCAAATTTTATTGAAGAAACAAGTCATCAACTTGTAGAAGTAATAATCCACCAAGGATACTTCTTATATTGCACTCTACATGAGAGAGAGAGAGAGAGAGAGAGAGAGAGAGAGAGAGAGAGAGAGAGAGAGAGAGAGAGAGAGAGAGAGAGAGAGTGATGTGTGTGTGTGTGTGTGTGTGTGTGTTGGGATTGGAGAGATAGGGTACTAAGAGGAGAGGGGTGAATCAGTGCCCACAAAAACTTTCAACTCATAAACATTTCAAACCTTGAAAAACAAATAGTAGTAACCTTCAACTATTACTTGAATCCATTACATGCATCATTCATTCATTTAACTATCAAAGTAAATAACATGTAATCAACAAGATGATCATCACATAACATAAGTATTTTGGTAATGCAAAAACCCTTGTTAGAAGGTAAAAACTGCAGTGGGGATGACACCCACAAATTCTTTACTACTGCAGATAGAAAAAGTTTTCCTATTAAGGCTACAAGTGGTGATCACTTCTAGTGATCTTACCCTGTTAGGAGTAACATTTCAGATCAGTTAGATCTACCTAGTGATAGGATTTTAACAATGCTACTTGAGTGTGCACTCGGTTACGAGATTTACAAAAAGACTGTTAGGTCTACTCTATTAGGAGATTTCACCAAAACTCTGTTACAATGATTAGAAAATAACATGTAACTATCTGCTAATGACAACTCAACTTGTCTGATACAGATCAATGAAATACTAAATGTATATCACCTTTCTATGTGAAGATCTCTGCTCTAAACTTCTCAGTAGCCTTGTCTGATTCTGCTCAATCTGATTATCTCTGAATACTATTCTGCTCTGTCTAACAACTGATAACCTTGAAGTTGGCTAATGCTTCAAGAACTTCTTCACTCATACATCTCCATAGTTACATCAAAATGATGCAAAATACAATTATATAGCATAATGCTTTATGTCACTTACAAAATTAGGGTACAATATCTTAGAGAAAAACCCTAAGATCTACGATGTACAAAAATAACCTAGATCAAACAATTACATAGGATCTTCATCGCATTTAATGAATATCTCAACAATAAATTATCCTTGATCTTGGTAAAACATTTTGTGATTTTGTTGTAACCATTTGCATAGATAAATGTGTCATTCCTGATTCCTATGTCATTATCTATGATCCTCGGTAAACACTATATATACTGCTCGATAATTATACTAGTGCTCAGTATCGGTATCCGATGCTTAGTAAAAATGTTTTGTGCTTGGTGTAGAGACTTAACTGACTAGCTTGAGATGCTTTCTTTTATCGACTAAGTTAACATAGGTAACCAACTGATGTCTTTGATATTAATGACAATCATTAATGCTCAATTAGAGATAACAATCTCCCCCTTTGGCATTAGTATCAAAACTCAAAATGTATATAGACAAAATGTCTCAAAAATATTTCTTATCTTCACCATATACATAGTCAACAAAAAATTGTACTCCCCCTCGGTGCATGCTCCTGGTAATGTGTAGTATACTTAGCATTTTATATACATATTTGGCATATACATGTTATCCCCCTTTTTGATATTAATGCCAAATAAGAATATGTATACTTACAGCTTATCAAAAATGTGTTTATGGGTTTTCTTTAGTGACTCCAAGAGTTTTTCCCATTCCTCTTTCAAGTTGGTGAGAACAAGATGCTCAAGACCGACTTGTGCATGCATATCAAAAATGTTGTCCAACACAAAGATTTCTGGTGTTGCAAGAAGTGTTTGTACCTTCGCAATGTGCTTCTCAAAGATTTTCAAGTACAGAAGCAACTCGGTATGAAGTTCTGTGACTTGATCACTTATTGTTTCTTCCTTCTTTCTGAGATCTTCTCTTAACTGCCAGAGTTCTTGAACTTTCAAGATGTGCTTTGCAAAAGCTTGAGGCTTGGTTAAGGTTGCCTGTGCACTGGACTGAATTTCTTTCTCAAGTTGTTTTATCTTTCACTGACCTCGGTAGTAAAATTATCCATAGTGCATAGCTTGATCAAGATTTGACTTATTAATTGAGTAATAGACTGAATATCAGTTATTACCTTTGATAGCTTGACCTTATTAATTGCCACTTCTTGGCTGATCCTTTCTGCCAATTTATGCTATATTTTTTTATTCTGCCCGCTCTTCTATCCTCTTTTTTGCTTCAATATCTAGGGCATTTATTTCCTTTGTAAGTACAACAAGTTGTTCCATGATGGGAGTATCTTCATCTATTTTTACCTCAGGTACTACTTGTTGTAAGATATCCTGGACATTCTCAATTATCTCCTTGCTCTTGCACTCTTGCCTTAATTTTTCTTGTGCGGCCTTTCTTGTACACAATTCCCCATATTTCCTCAATTCTTCAGGGCTAAGGGTCCTAGGGTCACATTCTAGTATAATAATAATTTCATCTAAAGTGACCGACCCTTTTCCTTTGTTCTTTTTCTTCTTTTTCTTCTCAGGTTCGGTAGATGAACTTTTAACAAAAGGTACAAGTGCCTTTACCTCTGTACTTTGTGTAACCTGCTTGGTTAACATTGTGTCATCCTTCTGCTACTCCTCGGTAGTCTTTATGTCGGTTGATTATGTTGGAGCTTCTGATGTGGTGTCCTATGGGGTGGATTCTCATGATCCTTTGATTCTATGTCTATTGCCTCTTTTCCTTCAGGCTTGTTTGTCTCTACTAGTATTTCTGCTACTTGTTCCCCTGTTGTATCTTTTGGTTGCTTAGGGTCTGAGCCTTCGGGTTTCTCGTGAGATAATATTTCAACTACTTCAACAAGAATAGGATGCTCACTTGATAATGATGTGAAAGCTGACTCGGTATCTTGACCTTCATCTTGTGTGATGTCTGGTGCTATATTCACATCTTCATCATCATCTCTATCATTGGGATCACTATTAGTGATGTCCTTAATGAGTACATCATTATCATTTTTCTCCTTTATCTGGATCACTACTAGATCCGGTGCATCATGTGAACTATCATTAATTTCTTTAGAAAGTGTTGTATCAATCACCTTGGTAAATGATACATCTGACTCTTTTTTCTTATTTTCTATATGATCATCAATAAATATACCTTTTCCTTTAGACTTCTGTCTCTTTTTAGACAAATTTTGAAATGCATTTTTCTCTCTAACTGCAAAAATTGAACTCCACATGAGTTGACCAGTCTCATTAACATTTGCTAGATTTTCATCTAAGATTTGCACTGCCCAGCCTTTTATTTTGAATCTCTGAACATATGTATCCATTAGCTCCTTAATTTCAACAAGAGATAAGTCTGGTGTAGTCAATACTAGGGCTTGTTCCCTCATCTTCTTTTCGATATCCAAGGCATATGACCACTTCTGATTTATTCTCTCTTCAAGTGCCTCAGGAAGTTGTGTAGTAAATTCTAATGGAACTTTCTTGAAGTGTATCATCATCTAAATGACTGCTTCCTCAATTGTATTTTGGTCCTCGATAGACATGTTGTCAAACCAACTAAGTTCCAGATCAGTGAGATCTCCATTCTCTATTATGTCAGCAGCAACATCATTAATAATTTTGTCCTTGTTAATTACAACATTGAATTGACTTGTGTCATTTTCATTTTCTTCTTCCTCAAGGTCTTCCTTACATCTTATTAGTCTTCTTCTTTTCCTCAGTGCCTCAGCTATAACCTTGGGTCCTCTCTTTGCATAAGTTTTAGTTGGTGTAGTTGCCTTCAATTTTGCTACCTTCATAGCTCCCTTTTTTCTGTGGTGGTGAAGCTCCAGTTGCTGACCTTGTTCATGCACCTATTTGTACTGGCAATTGCTTCTTCTTAGGAGTAGTAGTGGGAGAAAGTGGTATAGAATCTTTTTCTTTCTTAGACTCGGTTTCCTCACTATTATATGGTTTGTCAACCAACATTAAATGACCTTCAATTGTAGGTTCAACCGGTGACTCCTTAGATGAGTCAAATACATCTCCAAACTATTCAATTAAAACTTTCTTCATTTTCTTTTCTTTTCTTATTATTTTGCCGATGGAAAGACCTATTTTTATTCTTGATTTCACTTCTTCAAAGGTTCCAAACCTCTCCAGGCTAAAAGCACAATCGGGTGTCACCTTTTAGGCTAACTTATCAGCATAGCTGAATTTTAGTATTTCTAACTAAAAAATAATTTTGGTCAAACATATGGTATAGCTAGATTCATTCTAGCTAAGTTAGATAAGTCCTTTAACTTTTCAATTGGAAATATCTATTAAATGCATGTTTTATACCACTTGGGTCCAATTACCATAAAAATAAAATTATTTAAGAAAAGTGGCGTTTCAATAACTCCTAATCTTTTTAATGATATTTTTTTTAAAATAAAAAAATACCCTTTTGTAGATATCAGAGTCAAGAATATCCTCATATAGATTTTATGGTGTTTTAATTGGACATTGTTTATTGTAATTAAAAAGTATTGCAAGTAGGTATTTTAACAGTCAAGGAGATGTTGATTCGGAGAAAGAAAAAAATAGTAAATCATATTAAATAAATTTGAAAAACATATGGTGCACTAGAGGAGAGAGTCCTCTTCAAGAATATATATTTCTTTTTTTGATTGGGATATATTTGTTATGAAAAATATGTTGCGAGATGAAAACTATTGATTTCAGTGAGTTTCAATTTGAATTGTTATAAAAGAGAAAATATAGGTCACAAATCAATTTTTATTTCTTCATGCACTAGCTATATATGTCATCTATGACATATTTTGAAATTAGTGGAAAAAATATTTATTTACATATAATTTTTTGGTGGGAACTAGACCCCTAATTTTTAGCATTTTTCAACAACTAAAAAAATGTCTTTAAAAATTAAAAAAACATATCATTTCTTATTCAAAAAAATTATTAAAAATATTAATCATAAAATTCATCCATTTTATCATATTTAATTAGTTTACATCATCTTCAAATTCCAAACATAAATGTCATTTTTATACTATTGAAGTTGAACAAGTTTGATTTTGTTAGCCTTTTCCTTTGTAAAAGGGTGACACCTTATTGTGCTTTTGCCCTCCATCTTCTTGTCTTTTGGTAATGCCAGTAAAGCCTTGATTGATTTCAAACTAAAATCATGATCTATTTCATATCCCATGGGTGCTAGCCACTTTGTCCTCAGCTCTATAGCTTTAATCATTGTATGGTTGGTGTTAACTAGAAAACATATGTCCATCTCATACTTCTCGACAAGTGAGCATGGAATCCTATATCTAAGATTCATCTTAATCTTAAAATCTTCAAAATATTCATCTACAACATTATTCACATTATTTCCCAGACTTTTCATTATATCAAAAATTTATGAAATGATCAGTGTGTCGGTAGGCCAATCTATGTGGCCAATAGAAGGAAAGAATTTTTGGAGATAGAAAAACAAACCTACTAACAGTGAGCCAAACTTATAGGTGTTCGACTTTTTTGACCAGATGGTTTTCATATTCTCTTCAACCTATTTCAGGAGTAGCTCGGCAAGGTCTATCTGATGACCCTTCTTTATCATTTTGTAAGCCATATCCACAGCACTACACAGTACACTTTTAAGTCTTCTCGACTAAAAGAAATTATAACCTATAATATGCATTGCAAACTTAACTTTTAGATCCACAATAGAAGCTATCTTTAATGCTATGTCGTCCCATGTTGTGCCTGTATTTTTCTTAATATCGGGTCAAGATGAACTTCAAAATGCTTCGGCCTTGTCAGTTGTAGGGTAACCTATAACCTTGCTAATCATTTTCTTTGTCACTTTGATCGGACTATCTAGCCAAAAAGTGCCCTCGTGATATCGAATTAACACAATCCTTATCCATTCTATTTTGAAGTTCTTCAAAAAATTTAGGGCATTTGTCAATCCAATTATTTCTACCTATTTATGCTCTAGTTTCAACTTAATATTTTCATCACATAGTGCCTAGTATGCCACATACATATCGAAATCTCCTATTTCACCAATCTTGCAGTGAATATATGATTGGATATCTTCGACCAGTAAAACCCTAGGTGGGATGCTCAAAAAAGTGCCTGTTGAATCGGTTTTAGATGCAACTTGTGGGTGTGACTTGTAAATGGGTTCACTATAGTTTTCTGACACTATAAGATTAACTTCCTCTTCAACAACTTTAGAAGTACTTGCAGTGGATGCCATTTCGACAAACTAGGTTTTTGGTAAGTGCATAGAATATGCTCAGTAGGGGTTTCAACTTACATGGAATGAATGATGAATGTGCTCGGTTTGATCTGAAATTGCTTTGAATTATCTTGAAAGATTCTTTTCTCGAACTTTTCTCTGTGAAATTTTTGCTCTCCAAAATCACTTTTTGAAAATGAACTCAAATTTCCATGTATTTATAGAATTTTCTAATTTCCCGCTTAAAACTTTATGTCATTAATGCTCGACCTACTTTCTGGTTTGTGACATATGTCAGCTTAGAAAATATTGCAAACTTACATCAGCTTAGTTAACACGTGACTTTCTCTCTTAGTTGATACTGATACTTGGTTAACCTTGAACAGTGATTACCGACAGGTAATCATTTACTCGGTCTAACTTTTACCGACTATGTGACTTTGTTAGCTCATAACATATAAACCATAATGCATCTTTATTCATGTAGATTTGGTATGTGCTAATCATATATAAGGAACTGTATGTAAAATATGATCATTTAAAATATCAGTCTCATACATACCTATATCACCTTAAGTAGATGTACCGATGTCACCTAATCCAGTGGACGAGGTTTCACCGACAGCATTACTTAACTTATCATTTTCATTAGATGCCCTTCTCCACATGGTGTTTCTTATTCTCATGATATTTGCAATAGTGTTTCCACTCTCAAATACATGTCCTTCTTCTGGTGCTCGGTCTCTACAGTCCTTGCTTAGATGACCGACCTTATGACAATGTAAGCATGCCTTTCCAGTGCTTGTCCAACTTCATGATTGTACAGCCCATATTTTCCTGTAACAATTTTTTTCTATATTTCTATACCTACCACATGCAACACAGTTGACCCATGTATTGTAATCCCAAACATAAGAGTTACCTTTTGACTTCGGTTGATAAGGCTTGGGCTTGCTTTTCTATTTTGGCGTCCATACTTGCTTCATCTTAGCCTTACACTCTCATGCAGTGTGTCCATGTTCATTAAAAGTATAATATACTTTCTCCATGGTAGGATTATTAACATTCTTATTCAGTTTAGCTCTACACTCATAAGCTTGATGACCAAATTTTCCACAATAATAACAGTAACCATTCAACTTAGGAGTGACTAGAGGTTTACCTTGTGCTTTGCTTCTTCAGACATTAGAAGTGTGTCCTGGTTTTCCATAGTGATAACATGAAAAAAAATGTGGTCTTTGACTTTGATTGTTGTTCACTTGTTCTGCTTGCTTGGATGATTCTTATTCACCTGTATATCCTAAACCAGCTTTGCTTCCAAATCTTCTTTGATTAGTCAAAAAATCATCAATCTTTTTGGAACTATCCTCAGCTAACTTCATCATTTCATTGTGCTATTGTTGAGTTTTCACTTCATTTCTCAACTTCTCATTTTCTTCCCGGAGTATTGCTACATCTTCAAGTCTTCTTGATAGTTCACCATTTACTCGGTTGACCTCTTGATTCATAGTTATCATCTAATTGGTAATTTTGAAATGGTGCATGGTGAGTCTTTGTATCTCACTTTCCTTTGCTTGAAGTTGTTCAGTCATTTGTCTTCAATCTTCAATAGCTAGATTCCTTTCTTGCTCAGCCTATCGAGCATTGTTCATTACTTCTACCATTCTCACCATATGAGATTCCTAACTGATTTGTAGTGCTTTCACTTGTTCGGTTAAGTGAAGATTCTTTTCAGAAAAATTAGAGATTATACTTTTAGATCCATCAGAAATACTTCTTGAACTAGATCCAATGTGATCAAATAAATCATCAATCTCTTCTTCATGGTAACCAATCTCATTTTGTAGAATAGCTAGGTTCTTCCTTTCAACCAGTAACTTCTTCAATCCATCCTTGTCCTGCTTATACTACTCAACAAAAATCTGCATTTGAATCTTTTTATTCTCTATTGTTTTATCTAACTTATACCTCTCCATGACTAGATCTTTACCCTTTAGTGGTTAAACTATCCAATAAGAGAACTAAGCTCTGATACTAATTGTTGGGATTGGAGAGATAGGGTACTAAGAGGGGAGGGGTGAATCAGTGCCCACAAAAACTTTCAACTCATAAACCTTTCAAACCTTGAACAGAAAATAGTAGTAACCTCGAACTATTACTTGAATCCATTGCATGCATCCTTCATTCATTTAACTATCAAAGTAAATAACATGAAATCAACAAGATGATCATCACATAATACAAGTATTTTGGTAACGTAAAAACCCTTGTTAGAAAGTAAAAACTACGGTGCGGATGACACCCACAAATTATTTACTACTACAGATAGAAAAGGTTTTCCTGTTAGGGCTACAAGTGATGATCACTTCTGGTGATCTTACCCTATTAGGAGTAACATTTCAAATCAGTTAGATCTACCTAGTGATAGGATTTTAACAACACTACTTGAGTGTGCACTCGGTTAAGAGATTTACAAAAAGACTGTTAGGTCTACTCTATTAGGAGATTTTACCAAAACTCTATTACAATGATTATAAAATAACAAGTAACTATCTACTAATGACAACTCAACTTATCTGATATAGATCAATGAAATACTGAATAGATATCACCTTTCTATGTGAAGAACTCTTCTCTGAATTGCTCGATAGCCTTGTCTAATTCTACTCAATCTGATTATCTCTTAATACTGTTATGCTTTGTCTAACAACTGATAATCTTCAAGTTGGCTAATGCTTCAAGAACTTCTTCACTCATACATCTCCACAGTTACATCAAAATGATGCAAAATACAATTATATAGCATACTGCTTTATGCCACTTACAAAATTAGGTTACAATATCTTAGAGAAAAACCCTAAGATCTATGGTGTATAAAAATAACCTAGATCAAACAATTACATAGGATCTTCATCGCATTTAATGAATATCTCAATAATAAATTATCCTTGATCTTGGTAAAATGTTTTGTGATTCTGTTGTAATCACTTGCATAGATAAATGTGCCATTCCTGATTCATATGTCATTTTATGTGATCCTCAGTAAACACTATATATACTGCTCGGTAATTACACTAGTGCTTGGTATCCAGTCTACTCGGTGTTTACTGCGCTCGGTATTAGTGTCTAGTGCTTGGTAAAATTGTTCAGTGCTCGGTCTAGAGACTTAACCGACTAGCTTGAGATGCTTTCTTTTACCGACTAAGTTAACATAGGTAACTGATCGATGTCTTTGATACTAATGACAATCATTAATGTTCAATTAGAGATAACAAGAGTGAGAGTGAGAGTGAGAGAGAGAGAGAGAGAGAGTGAGAGAGAGAGAGAGAGGTCCTAGGACATCTATGAATCATTAGGCAACAACAGGTGCACTAGGCATGACTGGATGGAAATCAATCTTCTATATTCTATGAATTTCCAAGAATTCTAAATTATGTAAGGGTTGTGAAATCTCTCTCTCTCTCTCTCTCTCTCTCTCTCTCTCTCCCCCTATCCCAAAGGCTTGGAGGATTGAAATAGGCTTGAGACATGTTTTCCAGTAGACATACAACAAATTCACATCTTTTTTTTTGTGCTCCTCGTCAGGTTTACTCGTGGCTCAATAACGTTAAAATCAGACAACATGATATTGTAGATATTTTTTAGTTATCTAACCATATAATTTATTTTGAATTCTGATTATGTTAAGCTTTTCATCTCTAATTTCTTTTGTATGTATGTCAATTTTTTGTCAAAAACCAGCACGTAGAATTTTGGGCATAGATTTTGGCTCGTTCGTCAAATTCTACATTAAGTTACCTTTTTAGAAACTAGACTCCATTATACACACTTTAAGAAAAAGAAACTTTGATTTTCAATTAGTTTTCAATAATTTCTAAGGGGAGCACACATAAATTTCATGTTTTTAGGATGTGTGCACTTTGGAAATTCATAAAAATTTATACATTCATAAAAAAAATTAGCAGAAAAGTCTAGGATAAACTACATGGTGTTAGATAACTTCTCACTGGAGCGATTAAAAAAATTAAAAAATAATTTAACATTTTAGGGGGAGCACACCAGATGCTATGTTATATTTTTTCACAAAAAAACATGACCACTTTTTGTGCTCCCCCTTTTTGAGGGCCTTAATCTGCACCATTTTCAAAGTAAATTAGTAGTTTAGAAACTAGATTCAGAGTATTACAACTCTGTTATTATCGCATCTTAAAATTTTGAGTCTAACTATCTTCAATTTATCATTGAAGTTTAGATTTTTTTGATTTCAGAAAAAAAGTGGCATCTTACACCTCCTTTTTGGTCCCCCATCTTTGTGCACTTACCCATAACTAATAAAAGTGAAAATTATGGGAAGCAATAAAAAGATCCTACCAATAGCTACATGACAAAGAAGGAAAATATGATAAATCTTCTTTAGTATATTCATCACAATATCCCCAATTCGATACACCTTCCTTTTCTACAACATCTCCCATACAACCTATTAAGGACTTCTTGGTTAGGTTGAAACAAATTTAACCAATAACATCCTCACAATTGCTCCAACTACCCAAAGTATGGACAAAAGTTTATATATGGCACATATCCCCTCTACAAAAATTTCAGCTAAGAGATATTTCCCATCAAATATCCCATGACGAAATATTTAAGCCACGTGTAGTGTGCTCCAATTAGACTAGAGAAATAGTGAAGGAGTCGAAAGGTAAGTCCACTTAGCTTAAAGGAATCATGTCACAACCATTACTATTGCATTTGAAGATGTTTCTAGATGAATTAGTGTAGGAGCTTACTCTACAAAAGGGTAATGATAAATAATATGCGCAAGAAAAACTCAAAAAATCCAAAATGGACTATGAAAGGAAAAAATGTGTTGTTTCTTGGTATACACTAGAGAATCAAATCAACATAGTGAATACTTCCAAAGGAAAAATAAAAAATTTATTTTAATATTCCTTGTAATGAACAACTATTATGGTCTCAAAGAAAGTTTAGATGGCCACCTTGGAGTTAAAGATTATCTAAAGATCCAAGAAATATGATACTATAAAGGATATGTATGGCCATGAAAGGGAAAACATTGAAAACCAACATGATCAATAAGAATAGCTATAGGAACAAAGGAGAACAAATTATTAAAAGAAAAGGTTCTGAAAGTTGAGGGAGCTCACTTTACAAGTATCATACAAGAAACCAAAAAGACTTCATAAAATATTCATAGACCAACTATAATTATAGAAGCTTAAAACCAAACATCAACCAACTACAACCGATGAAAATAAATGAGATGATAATTTTGATGCCCTTGAAGATATCTACAAAGATATTTTGTCGACGTGATAGGTTTAACTTTAGGGAAAGCCAAGGTTTTAGAGAGAGGATGTTTTCGACAAGGAAAGGAGTGCACATAGAGATTCAAAGATCTTTTTGTATCTTACTACATGAAGTCTACATAGTATGAGCTTTGGAAAATAGAGTATAGTCTAGGGACGCTATGCAAGGGTACCATCACATGTAGGATATATAAGTATATTGAAAGATTCATTGATAGTAGTACAAAGAATAGTATGCATATAAGAATACATACATACATACATACATACATACATACATACATACATACATACATACATATATCTTATGTGTGTGTTCATACTCATATTTACAACTAAACTACGATGCAAATATAACTCACTATTCTCTCAATAAGAATGAGTGAGGGGTATAAACAATACAACATCGAAATCAGTAGGGTTCAAAACTCTAATTTGTATCCCTCAAATTTTTCGCTTAAATTTTTAGTGGATAGATGAATCTCATAAAAAATTTTGCATCTATTTTTAATTTTCACTATCTCAAAAAAAATAAAAATCATTTCCATTATTATTTTCTTAAAATTAACTTAGATTCACCTTTGATATATACAACCTAATTGTTTTGTATTTATATGCCTTAATTAAATGACACCCATATTAGTCTTCTTCTTACTTATTTTATTTATGACATGCTATTTCATTTAAATGATGATTTTGCTAGTAACAAAATTGATTAGACAAAGTAAAATTAGTAGTTGCATGCTTTTGTGCGGAACTTTGATTTTTCAAATTGTCTAAAGGTTTGCATAATACAAAAGTAAATTAGTAATGATGTAAAGAAAGAAATCTAAAAATATAAAATAACATATGATATATCCTTTAAATTAAAAATGCACATAGTAAAAAAACTTTTTCAAATTACCCTTATGTATTTATCCACACAAAACTATTAAAATTTCATGTTTCTATTGTATATATGGCCCCTACTATGATTGTATATGTCTTGATTGTTGACTATTATTTATGTAAAATTATTTTTTACCTATAATTTCATGTGAATAAATTAAATTTTAATTAATTATCAATTTAAGTAAAATGAAATTTAAAAAAGTAACTTATTTTAAACAGACTAAGAGATATTATTTATTTTATATTATTCAATTTATCATATATAAATAAAATGATCATCTAAAAAAATTTATAATGAAAAATTCAATATGGGAAATATAAAAAATCTTCCCTCCATAAGAATGAAAACTCCCACAAATAGCCTATAGACTTTTTTACAGTGTGTAGATCAATTTTTACAGTGTGTAGATCAATTGACAGATCTCTATATATATCACCTCCACATGTTTAATGAAAGAGATGAAATCCTAAAAAGTTCGTTATGGTCATTCTCTTGGATAAAATGTTTCTCCGGCATAGATATTTAATAATTTAGCACTTATGAACATGGTTATTGGTACAGTTTCTCGTACTTAGATGACTTAGATTATGCATAAGCATCAGTCTTAAGTTGCTTCTGATAATAAAAGGTATTTGGAAGATAAATCTGGATTCGTGTGATATACATCGATCACTATTTAGAATCATTTTTATCACTTTACAATCAAAGAAACAGTACAACAATCAGAGGAAAAGAATTGGAGAAGCAAAACGGGGAACAAAGCATCCTTTCAATAAATACTTGGAAAGAAATAATTGAAGTATTATTCGATCAAACAAAACCTAAAGAAAAAGGAACATAATCATGTTTAATCCGCATGCCGGCCTGTAAAGAAATCTCCAGTTAGAAATATTGTTTTGTCTTTAACAGAAAAGCCAATGGTAGATTCTAAATCATATGCTCAGAACATCACCATACATTTCACCGAATTTGTGCCTTGTTTCACATTCTTCAACCAACTCTAATCATCAATGTGGAATATCAATTATTTTGATTTACACTAACTTTTAGACGGGAGATGAATTCTGGAAAACAAGATTTTTTTGCAAAACTTTTTGTAAACTCAAAACCCATCGTCAAGAATTTTTTTGGTTTACCATCATGATTTACCGAAATACAGATTGTGACATGGCTTTATTTAGTGCGAAACAGTTGAGTACAAAGGGAAAAAGCAGGCTTTACTTTCGACAGAAAAGCCAGTAACTTTTTCTGTGGGGGCGCTTGCTAGGGAACACAGCATAACATATACAATGGCAGTGATCTCTGTAACTTTCTTTTTCTTTAAAGAAACAAACAGGACCGTTATATAATACTATACAACGTCAGATTTAATGTACATAGGTAGACACACAAAGATAAACTAATTGTGATCAGGAAAGTCCATCGGGTTACTGGTTAAGTTGGTGCAATACACCAATTATTTAGTGTCACGTGGACTTAAGGAGATTGGACCTTGTGATCTTATGTCTACCACAAGAAACTCTCATCTATTGAACCAGACCTTCTGATAGCATATGAATTTGGGGAGCTTAATACATAAGCACACAAAGATAAGCTAATTGTGATCAGGAAAGTCCATTGGTTTCTGAGCTGCTAAACTTTTTAACATGACTGGTTAAGTTGGTGCAATACAACAATCGTCCAATGTCCGACTTAAGAAGACTGGATCTCGTGACCTCATACCTACCACAAGATACTCTCGCCCATACGACTAGACATTCTGATAACATACGAACTTGGAGAGCGTAATACACCTTCTCATAACATTTGAACTTGGAGAGTGCAACACACCCTGCCATACCATTTAACCTTAGGAAACTGAACCTGGTACCTACTACAGAAAGCTACTCACATCTCCTGAAAATTTCACTGTTTTACTGTCTGTATTGCCTGTCGTATAGTTGAGTATCTCTGATTAACATAATTATGATCAGAAAAGTCCATCGACTTCTGAGTCGGTTGTCTGGTCCTCCTCTGACTCACTCACGCTCACAATGTTTATGGCATGAAGAATACTCTCCATTTCTGATGTTAACTGGTGATCCGTGCAATAATGATAACTAGTGTCAACATTGGGCACAAATGGTGGTCGACAGACATCGTGAACTGAGCCCCATTGAAGGCCTGTGAAGAACAAATGCCTTTTGATCTCATCAGCTCCATTGGAGAATCCGAGCCTCTTTTGAGGATTTTTCTGTAGCAATCTTAGAATTAGGTCATGGAGTGGAGTCGAGGGGCCCACGAGCTTAGGGCTCATCAGGACTATTCTGGTGAAGGTTTCTTTCTTGTTAGATCCCTTGAATGGTGTGGTTCCATACAGCAATTCGTACAGCAAAATGCCAAGGGACCACCAATCCACAGAGAATTCATGGCCCTCCCCATTTATAATCTCAGGTGCCACGTATTCATCTGTACCCACAAATGAATTTGTTCTAGAAAAGCTGTTTTGAAGGCTTTGGTTTAGAGCTGGAGAAACTTGGGTCGATGGGCATGGCTTTTTTGCCTTGGAGCTTAGCATTCTACGTAGAACAGGCCACCCTCCTCTCTCTTGAATGGAATGCTTCTTTTGCTGTTGTTGGTTATGAGAAATGTGAGATTCATTTGAGTTTGGTACAAGACTTTTTGATAGATCAAAATCTGTTAACATAATGTGTCCACTGCTTTGCACAAGGATGTTCTCTGGTTTCAGATCTCTGTAAACAATTCCCTGGCTGTGGAGGTGCTCTAGAGCTAAAACAATCTCTGCTGCATAAAACCTGATAAATTACAAATCACAGTCAGACTCATATAACTTGTCTTGCATTAACTCAAATCTCTAGATCAAATAGAAAGAATTAAATCCATTTGTGAAAGAAATACTAAATTAGAACATACTTAAATTGTTCTAACAATTGAAGGGATTATAATATCAGATTAATTTATAATGAATGGATTACAATTGCCTCAGACCTTAGATACAAACAAATGTTTCTAAGAATTTATCATCAAAAACTTGTATTATTAAAAATGAAACAACAAAATAAAACTTAGAAACATAAAACATAAAACTCCACAAATGGACATACGGCTGCTTCTCAAACAGGAGACCTAGAGAGAGTTCATCTTCTGACCCATAGTGACGCCTCTATATATATAAATATATTGAAGTACAAACATGGGACAAAGTAGCACGGATTTGGGTTAGAAGCTAAAATATGCAATGCACGGAATTGCACTAAATTAGTGGCTCTAAAGAAGGACACGGAGATTTAATTGTCACTGAAAATCTACAAGGTAACCCAAATAAATATGGGGTTTTGAAGGTCAAATTCATTCGAGACAATTTTCACAATTCCTGGTATATCAAACCCTCGGATCTTAGCAGAAAGCAGAAGAGGAGAAAACAAAATTAACACAAAACAGAAGAAGGGAAAATAAAATTAATTATATGAATGTTTTCTTTTTTATTTTGAATTAAACTCTATGATTCTATCATATAAAAGAAAGCAAACTTAAGTTCATTCATAGTAAGATGGAAAAGATTGTCTTCCATATTAGTATTATGCATTATCTACAGATTTGTTTGTGTGAGTTTTTTCTTGATATTCTGGATCAAATTCTATGAGGATATATAACAGAAAGAGAAAATAAAATTGACTGTGCGAATGCTTTTCTTGATCAATCTTTATCATCAAAAACAGTCATAAAAACAGAAAGTAAAAAATGAGAAAACGATGCATGCATCTGTAATTTATTTTATCTGCAGACAAAGGCAACTGTGTATATGAATAGCTAGACTAAGGGAGATTTTTGATTTCCCTTTTTTATACAGATTCACACAAAATTATCCAATTGACAAACTTCTGGTAAATGGGCATGGAGTTCGCCATGAATATCTTCATCTCAAGCACTTCTTGAGGAAAGAAGCATATGAGGAGAAAATAGAAGAAAGAATATGAAAATTGTTTTCTCCAAATTGATAAGATTGGATCTTGCTTGTTTTCGTTCAGGTAAGTATGTATGGTACAAAGGATTTAAACTGCCCTAATAGATTTTCTAAATGACCATCATATACTGCTTCTTTAAAACTATACAAAATCTGCCATGGGTGCATAAGAAATGACAAATTAAAGATCTAAACCTAGTCTAATTAAGTACTTATGGCAGAATATGCTCTAATAGCATATGAATCGCAGATAAAAGAAGAATTTTCGCATTTATTAGACTACAGAGCCATGATTGATGAGTGCTAAAGCTTTAGAAAGACATTTACCTAATTGCAGACTCTGAAAAACTTCTGTCTGACTGAATTTGCCTGAGATGATGGAGATCACCACCCGGGCAGTATTCAGAAGCCCAACCAACCATAAATTCAGTCTCAACTTCAGCCATTAGGAAGGGAAGAAATGGGTGATGCAATGAAGAAAGGATCTCCCTCTCCCTGTGGATTCTTCTCAACTTGGTAAGCCATTGTTGATCTTTGGTGTTTTTCCTTATGACCTTGAGAGCAAATGGGTTGTCATGGCAGCCATTTCTTACAACCAAAAGCACACATCCCATAGCCCCTCTGCCCAACACCTTGATTGCTCTCAGTTCTTCAATGCATATCTTCTTCCTATCATTCATCTTCTCATCATGGGTTGTCATAATGCTAATTTTCTTCCAATTTCAATGTCAGTAGCAATCTGTGCCGGAGGGGTGTGGAAAAACATGTCGAACATTTGGCATGCTTTATACAAAAAGATTACAGAATATGAGGAGTAAAGTGGAATACAGGTTGATGTGCTTCTTCACGTGCAGGGGAGACAAAAGTATCAACACCATAATTAAATATTGGTAGTGAAGATTAGAATATGATTAGAAAGACAAGGCCAATAAAATTCCATTTTTATGACCTTTAACAATTCCTTTTAACTCAATCCATGTATCCTGCAGATAAATACCTACCCTCTACTGCAAGTACAGCAGTAAAAAATCTCTACTCATAAACATCTCAGTGATTGTGCAAAAGACAAATATATAAATCCCATAAACACACGTTGACAAAACAATCCAATCAATTGATTTGCCACCGTCGTTTTCTCTGGGCTGAAACATCATTTCTCCATTGAACATGGTGAAAACTAACTCAGTTGGATTAAAGGTAACCAAAACCTATTTCCCAAAGAAGAAGGATTTCGATACAATCTTTACTCTTCCATTGGTTTGACTGTATGGTAAAAAGCAATGGTTGTAACCTGTGAAAGCTTTTTGGCAGTCTGATGACATTTATAGTGGTCTGATCACACTTTCTCTACATATCTTGTTAGGTGCCGTATTATTGGGTTGTGGGTAGATTTTTTAGACAAGCATGATTCTTTTAAAAAGAAAGATCAAAAGTTTTACCAACTGGTAGCTCAGTAGATAAGGCTGTGCCAGCTTGATACTAGATTTTCATAGTTTAACAATGGTAAAGCTCGTTAGTGGTTTAGGTCAAACTGAAGTATGAGTTGTGGGGCAGTCTGGTTTCACGTAATGATGCTTGTTTGTTAATTTGTCATGTAATGGGTTTGAATTATTTGCACCAACCATCTTCTTAATTATTTCCAAAAAAACTTTATATTGTTGGGGAGGTTTCTCGAGTTAGGTAATAGAAAGTGCATTTGGTTGAGTTAAGTTGGTGAAGGTTGTAATAAATATATGAATATTATTTATGTTATTATCACCATCTATCTAATTGTTTTCATTATGATTATATCTTTGATAGTTCAAATTTATTATTGATTTCTGAACATTAATTCATAACAATTTTCTATGATTCATCATTCATACATATCGTAATTGTTTGTTATCTATTTAATTCAAAATAGACATTATATTTGTCCAAGTCATATATATCTTTTTTTCATCACATTAAAATAAAAATTCAACCTAATATCTCCTTTACAAATAACTATCATAAAATCATGGTTAATCATGGTGAATAATCAGAATGTTCAATAATCATAAGAGAAAATATTAGTTGTTTGAACTTATGAATGTTGAATATCTAAAGTGGCATCCCTCGTAACATATCTATTAGAATAATGAACAAGAACTTATGCATCGAATATAGTGTTAGCGATAAATGCACAAGTGATTACAAAATGTACGAGTCATTTGTTCCCCACCTCTTAAATTGGGCTCCTTTTAAGTCATTAGGTTTTTGATTAATCAAAACTTTTACAGCTAATCCAATAATATATAGGTAACAAGATTTTTTTCAACTACATTTATAAGAGAACATTTATGAAAACAAACAATTTTCTTGAATAAAAGTAAATATTTCATCACACAATAATGAAGTTAATGGTACAAACTCATGTTATATATGATCACTATGTATATTATAGCTCAAAGAAAGCTACAAGTAAAGAAAAAAAGTTCCATTAACAAAATCTCAAGAAGTGCCACTAACATTACGAATTATGTAAAACCCCTTAAATATAATTGGAGGATGTTAAAATTTATATTATTACTTATTCATGAGATCAATCATACTAAACAAGATTAATAATATAAATATGCATCTACACTTATAATTATACGAACATTTTAAAAGTTAATTTCATTTTTTAATGAAGATATATTCAACTAAGACATCATAGCAACATACTCAACCATATACATGTTTGTTGGAAGTACATTAGTTCTCTAATTCTTTTAACGTTTCATGAAAATGTCATTCATATTATTTTCACACGTCTCGAGTGACACACATCCTAGTTTCACACAATGAAATTATAATGATGTCAAATATTCAAAATTGGCAATAACCATAAGAAAATAGAGTCGTTTAACCATAGAGTTTGAAATTACTATTACCTCAAAATCAATTGAATTGTAGATTCATAAAATATCATATCCATGTAGGGAAAGAATTGTGGAATAAATAGGAAATATAGTCCCCTACTAATGCCAAATATAACATTTTAAACGTATATATTGCTATTACAAGGTGATGCTCAAATGTGGATTTTAGATAGCAAACTGTACCCTATTCTCAAGATGGGTGGCATGTATTTCATACTTGAGAATTCACACATCACCATCTATATTTTATTATCATGCATTTTTCTAATGTTTTTTTTATATGATAGTTCACACAATACTTATTTTTCTCACTATGATCATACCTATAACTAATTAACTTAAAATTTCAACTATCCCCTCTTTTCTTTTCTATTATTTTTATTTTAATGCTACCCCCTTTCAATCACATTCAAATCATAGCTCAACAAGTTATTTTTCTTAATATTATAAGAACAATATTTTAATCTCTCCATATTAAATCATGATTCAATCATTATTTTACATTAAGATAAATCTTACTTATCACTACATTACCATGTAGAACTATTATGATTCTCAAACATCGTAGAAGATAAAAATATAAATTTTAATCTAGATTTATCTTTCAAAATCTGTATATAGATTATTTTTTCTTTTTATATTTTAGTTATAGGTCATCAACAATATATATTTTGAAGATAAATTCTCAAGAAAAAATAAAATTAAAATTCACTATGGAGCAACCATTAATTAATGTATAGTGATAATTTTGATCATAGATAATAAGTACAAAAATCTATAAAAAAAATATAAGATTTTATAATTTATATCCTTTCATATATTTTATTATTTCTTAGATTCATATGAAAATTTGAAAATACATATTCTATATCTATGCTATTAAGTATTGAACTAATTATAACTCTTATAATCCTACAAATAAATACAAAAGAAAAGATAGAAGCATAAGTAGGATTTCAATTCCAATATAAATTTGTTTATATATAATGATCACCTAAATGAAAATTATTTTGACCTACCAAAATTTAAACTCAAACTTATCATTCAATTTTATTTTCTAAAATTTATGAACAACAACAATTTCAAAATGGTAATACTCCAAAATGAATAAATTATTTTCTCTTGGTTAAATAGCTCATAAAATATATACTCTACTAAAATTATTATTTATATTTATATACTTATAAAATATTAGGATCAATACAAGTTTATTGTTGATTGAGTATTAATAAACACTAAAAGACTTTATAGAATTCTATGTGTCAAAGACAAAAATAGAGTGAGGATTCATAAAGCAATGAGACTAATTCTACTTTTTTCTCTGCCTCTCTTGACCCTAATGAACAATACCATCCTCCCTATTTCCTCTCTTAAAGGGGACTCTATACAGCCGGTGGAGGTGCCCATTTTTAAATCCTTTTAGATTCAATGCATCTTGTGCATTAAACTCCAAAAAATGTCAAACGAGATATGTAAGGCCTTCAACACTCGTATGGAAATTACAAAGTGATAAAAATGGTACAAACTCATAAAGCTAGAAATAAAATTAATACTTTTGAGAAGCTAATCCTTGAGAAATCCCAAGATTGGCCTCATGAAGAAGTTGGTGACAAAGTTTAAGAAAAAGGAAATATTATTTTAGAGACTTTCAAATGTTGGATGATAACTGCTAATCAAATTCAATTTATTAAATGTTATTGACCAAGAATCTAAAAATGGAAGTTGAGGTTAAAAGTTAAAAGAAAATTAAGAGATCATGATGAAGAACATCCATGAGATTATAGATTAAATATCAACAATTATACTAAAAATACTACTCTTATAATTTGAGTCCTCCAACAAGAGCTATACCAATAGAAAGAGATGAATAAGAGGAGATGTGAAGACGTGTCTACAATCAAGAGTATCCCTGAGCAACAAATTCAAAAAATACCAAAGTATCATATCTTATTTCCCAGCTCTCCTACTCAAGCTAAAGTGATCATAGATACTCTTGTGTCTAAAGTTGCCTTCTTCAAAGAGATTTTGGATATCTTACAAAAAGAATGATAGGTTGTGAGGAGAGTAAAGCCTATGAAAGATAGTTAATTGTATTATTTTATTGTTGATCTACTATTTTTGGTTATTCCATTTTTAAAATACTCCATTATTTGTTATTTTATCAATCTCAATCTTGCTAAGATTAGTTTCATTTTCCTTGATGCCAATTATTTAATGGGTTTGGGTCCCTTTCCATGCTAATCTAATCAAAACTAAATAGATAAGATTTTTAGACAGCCACAAGATAAAAGCTCATTTAGTCAAAATGATAACACATGGTAAAGTAATAGAAAGGATAAAATTTAAGAGGGTTATGGAATATTTGATAATGTTGTTTATCTTTAACAAGGTTATTTAAACAAGAGATGCTTAGAGCTTTGGTAAATGTCAAAGAAAATCAAAGAAAGATTAACAAAAAGTTGGTGGATGTGGTTAATTTCAGCAAGGAAATGATGGATAAAAATACTTCTTTCTTTAACACTCTTTAGGAGAATTTGGAATATAGGAAGGCTAAACAAATGAAGCACGTGGAGAATCTACCAATTTCTACTTAGCCAGTGAAAAAGGGACCTACTCCTGATATGATGTGTCAGCCTAGAAAGACTTTCTTTCTAGATACTCTTAAGGAACTAATGAGGAGTGGAAGGAGATTCATCTCCCTTTTGTTTACTTTTCTATGTGTTGTTTCTGGACTATGGTTATGTTTTTTTCTAGTTCTTTTGTTGTTTTATTTTTTGGTGGTTGAATTCACTGCTCGTGAATTCCTTTGGAACTATCTTATGACTTGATGTTTAATTTTTGTTGGGTTTGAGACCTTTCCTAATTGATCTATTTAGAAAAGGGTTATTTAAACAACAAGATAAAATGATGCTCTCTCAAGAAGAAAATAATTTTTTATACTAGTAGATAAGTATAATCTAATTATACATATTGTATAAAAAAATTATTCATAAATTACTTTTTATAATTGAAAACTCCAACCATTTCAGAAAATTTTAGGATATCTAAATACATTACTATAATACTTTTTGTATGGCAATAACATTCTTATGAAACCCACACTTAATCGATGTTAAGAATAAGAATTATATAGTTCTTTAAGTTTTTCTCACATAAATTGCATAACTTCGTGGGATGATATTATATCCTTCATGTCATATTTTATTATTCTAATTTTTATTCAAGTTATTGACAATCAGTAGGATAAGAAAGCTAGCAACTATGTGTTGACACACCAAAAACTAAATTCAATAGTTATTATAAAGTATGACTCATTTAATTTACTTAAGAGTTGTATCCATAGTGGGGTAATAATATGTAATTAGGGTGCAATTTTAATAATAAAAAGTGTTCAACAAAATATATTTAGCTATATGAAATATACAATAAAAACTATCACATTCCTCATACATAGACAATAAGCATGGATGAAAATTAGATATTAAAATAATTTTTAGTGTTCCTTATGTAGAAGAAATGATTTGATACCTTATGTATGTTCACGTCTATGCATTAAAAATATATGCAAAATATAATATTTTTAAATCTAATTTAAATACATTAATAACACCATTTAAGCATTACACTATGCTTGAAACTAAACAATATTGCACATTTTGTATTATTGATTCCAAGGACATGGAATTAATATGTGATGGTAAAGTGTGTTGCTAAGTGAAATAATGAATAAAGTCAAAGTGATTGGTACTACATCACATGTTGTACACCTCACATGATGAAGAATACCTACAAGAGTGTCATCATCAAATTTGACACTTAAGAAAATGACTATGTGGTACCATTCCTCAAACATTTTATATGATTTAGAAGGAAATTGTCTAGACACATGGCCTAATTCAAATTATCCAACTAATTGTCGAATTAAATGAAAATTATTTTAATTTAATTATGAGATATTTTAATCTTAATTAAAATTTAGTTGTCCTCCAAGATTCCATTATCTACATACAAAAAATAAAAATCTCTTTATTATTTATTTTATTTTTAGGAAGAAAATTTGAGGTGCAAAATTTAGCCATTTAAGAAATGAATAATATGGAAACATTGTTTAGAAAATATACTTTAATCGCATTTGATAAAAAAATATTCTTCTTTTTATTATCATGTTGAATGCTTGATTAACATCCCACTTTATATTTCTAAAATTATAATTTAATATTAATCAATTAATATTTTTAATCTTTATGATAATAATATCCATATATAATATTTGAAAACAATATAGTTTCTACGAGGTATAATTATTTGTTTCTTATATATCTATTATAAATGCACATGTACATATAGAAATATATTTATATATATGCACATGCATATTCTTTGAATAAAATTTAAATATTTTATATTATCTCTAAATATAAAAGAATTTATCACTATTCAAGTGTTCTTAATAATAATAATATGTTCAATGTAGTTGATAAATCTTCAATTGTTCAAACACCACTTTCCCCTAATCCTACTGTTAAAACTCCTAAGACTAGAGGTAGGAAGTCTAAGGCAACTAAAGCTTTGGAGGAGATTCAGGCTGGTCTCCAGTCTACTTTGGATAAAAAAATTATTTACATCTAGAAGATGTTCAACGAGGAGAACTAAAGGTTCTCCTTGTCCTCAATGAAGATCCTTTCATGGAATGTCAGAGGCATTAATGCCTCTAACAAAAGGCATAGGATTAAGGTTAGCCTTGATTCTGTGCGTACAACTATTATACTTTTACAAGAAACTAAGTTGTCTTTGGATCCTTTCAATTTGACTGTGGGTAATTGGTCTAGATGGCAAAGCATCTATGTATCTGCTGTTGGGGATTCAAGTGGATTGGCCATTTTATGGAATAACATTGCAGTTTCTATTCAATCCTTGCAGAATGGATCAAATTGGCAATTTGTTAATGTCAGATTCTTCAATCAATCATTTTTTATCATGAATGTTTATGGACCTACCCCCACTTTGGATAAGTATCATTTATGGCAATCTCTCACTTCTATTATTCAACAATATCCTGATTGTAAATTCATCATTGCAGGTGATTTTAATGCCATTTTAGGAGCTAATGATAAAAAAGGGGGAATCTCTCCTCCTATTCATTCAATCACTGATTTCAATAATTTTGTGTTGGATAATGCCCTTTTTGATGTTTTACCAGAGAATGGTGCTTTTACTTGGACTAATCGTAGAATTGGCTTTTCTCAGATAGTTGTCAGATTAGATAGATTTCTTTGTTCTCAGAATTGGAAATTAGACCATACTTCTATGCTGGTAGAAGTCATTCCTTTTTCAGAATCCAATCATTTTCCAATTCAACTTTCATTTGATTTATCGTCTAATCCAACCCCTATTTCTTTTAGATCCTCTTTTAAGTTTGAATCAGTCTAGTTTAGGCATCCCTCATTTCACTCTCTTCTTAATCAGTGGTGGTTGGCAGCTCCAGTAGAGGATGGGTCAATGATGTTCAAATTTTATAAGAAATTGTCGTACATTAAGAATTTGATTAAAGCCTGGAATGTGAATGTATTTAAAAATATTTTTCAAGAGAAATCCAGGGTTGAAAAGGAGTTAGCTGACATAAAATAGAAAATATTTGCTAATGGCCTAGATCCACAAACCTATATCAATCAGAAGAATCTTCAAGAATCTTGGGATAAATTGTGTGCAAGGGAGGAAGCATATTGGAGATAGAAGTCTCCGAAATTATGGTTGCAAGCAGGTGATCATAACACAAAAAAATTTCATGCTTCAGCTAAGCAGAGGAAGGTGGCTAGATCCATTTTCTCTACTAAGGATGGCATGGGAAATTTAATATCTGATGAAAAAGGTATTCAGGAGGAAGGTGTTAGGTTTTTCTCAAACCTCCTTTGTCCTTCTTCTTCTTATGATGTTGATGAGGATAAAGTTGATTATGTTCTTAATGTTATTCCTACTTTGATTACTCCTATTGATAATTTATCTCTTATGGCTCCCTTTACATTACTTGAAGTTAGGTTGGTTATTTTTTCTCTTTCACCAGATAAGGCTCCAGGGCCTGATGGGTTTATGGCTCTTTTCTTCCAAAAAACTTGGGATGTTATTTGCCATGATCTTCTAGCTGTTCTTGAAGAGTCTAGAAAAAATACAGTTATGTTGAAAAATTTTAATGCCACAAACATTGTCCTAATTCCTAAAAATGATGACCCCCAGTCTTTTGCAGAATTCAGACCCATTTCATTGTGTAATACTATTTACAAAATTATTACAAAAGTAATCTATTTAAGGTTGCAACATCTTATTCCCAAGATTATTTCTTCTGAGCAAGGGGGTTTTGTCCTGGGTTGGGAAACTATGGATGGGGCCATTTTGGCTCATGAAACTCTTCATTCCATTCATGAGTTTTCTATTTTGTCTTTTATTGTTAAGCTAGATATGATGAAAGCTTATGACAAATTGAATTGGTCCTTCCTTATTAAGGTTTTGCTTAAGTTTGGCTTCTCTAACAAATGGTGTAAATGGGTTGAAGCTTGTATTTCTAGTGCTCATTTCTCTGTCATAATTAATGGGGTTCCTGCTAGCTACTTCCCATCTTCTCAAGGTGTAAGGCAAGGTGATCCCCTTTTGCCATGCCTTTTCATCTTAATGGTTGAAGCTCTTAGTTGCTTTATTAATAATTATCATGTTTCCAATTTATGGTTGGGTGTAAAAATTCAAAATACATCTATTTTAGTTACTCACTTCCTCTTTGCTGATGACACATTACTGTTTGGATCAACTTCCATTTCTAAAGCAAAGCAAGTTAAGAAGGTACTTGATGTGTATACTCATGTTTCGGGTCAGAGAATTAATGCTCAAAAATCAAAAGTCTATACCTTTCATATGGATCCTAATATGTCAGATAAGATTGCTAATGTGTTAGGCTTCTCTCGTGATGATCTTCCTTCTACATACCTAGGTATTCCTTTTTTTATGGGACAAAATAAACCTTCCTTTTGGTAGGGAGTTATTAATCGCATCAAAGCCTGTATTCTTGCCTGTAAGGCTAGATGGTTGTCTCTCTTAGGTAGGATCTTTCTTATTAAATCGGTTCTATCATCCATCCCAAATTATTATTTCTTAGTCCTGCAAGCTCCCAAATTAGTTCTCACTCAAATTGAAAGTCTTATTAGGGAATTCCTTTGGACTGCTAATATGATAGGGCAGAAGAAGATTCCCCTTATTTCTTTATCTGACATGTCTTTGACTCCTCCTACTGGTGGGGTTGGTCTTCATGACCTTTCTAATAGGAATTTGGCCTTTGGTGGTAAATTGGTGTGGAAGATGTATTCTCATCCTCACATTAAGTGGTGTCAGTTGATGCAACAAACATATTTAGATAATTTAGACCTTGCCAGGATTATCTCTGCTCTGGATCCCCCAAAGGGGTCTTCCATTTGGAATTTTATGATCAAGTCTAGACATATCATCACATCCCAACTTTCATGGGAAGTTCATAATGGAGAATCTATTAGATTTTGGCTTGATTCGTGGAATGGATGTCCTCCTTTAGTATCTTTGGATTTTTTTAATGATGTCTGGGAGATTGCTTCTTCTATTTGGGGTCCTTTTTTAATTAATTATGTTTCTGTAGTTCACATTCATTATGGGCTTGTTATTTGGAAGGACTTTCATGAACTCCCAATTGACAATCAGAAGGCTTCTAGTGCAAATCAATTGCTATTAGAAAGGGTGGTATTTTTATCCAGGACTCCGAATCAAATTTTTTGGACTCCATCAGAGAATGGCTCATATTCTGTTAAGCAAGGATTTGAGTTATTACAATCAGTGCAAAGTAATGCTATTAAACATAGAGCTTTTTCCTTTTGTTGGCATTTTGTTGTCCTTCCTAAAGCAGGTTGTTTCTCATGGTTAGTTTTGAAGAAAAGAGTCCTTACTAGTGATAGATTATCTAGACTTAATATTTCAGCCCTTTTTCAATGTGTCACTTGCAACCAAGAATTAGAGTCAGTTGATCATCTCTTTTTAAATTGTCCACTGGCCCAACTCTATTGGCAGTTTGTGTTGTAGAAACTAAATTTTCCTATGCCTCTCCCATTTGGAATCTGGGATCTCTTTTAGTCTTGGCCTATTTTGTGTCATAAATCAATGTTTTCATGTATTTGGATTGTTATTCCATCATTGGTTTTGTGGTCATTGTGGTGGGATAAAAGGATTTTTCATAGTCAGCCTTCGTCCTTTGAATCTGTTCTCTTGTCCTTAGAAAGATCTATTGTGGAAGTGGTCAATGCTTATTATTGCAAATTTAAGGGTGGTCGAATATTCTCATCATGGGATAACTCTGTGGCAAAATTTTTTAAGGGGTTATTGTTTCCATCTCTCCCCTTTCCCTTGTGTCTTAAGGATATATCTTCTGTTCGATCCCAAATCAAGTGGACCCCTCCCCAATAGGACTTTACTAAGCTTAATTTTGATGGGGCTTCTAAAGGAAATCCGAGAAATTCAGGTATTGGTTTTTCTCTTCGAGACTCCTCTAGATCTATTTTATGTTTTGAGGCTTGACCTATTCCCCTTGGGACAAAAAATTTAGCAAAGGCTCTGGCTTTGTTTTATAGTCTCTTTGCCGCAAAAAAATTGAAATATAATTCTCTCCATATTGAAGGAGATTCCTCAGTGATTATTAATGCTTGTATCTCCAAGCATGCTTTTTCACAGAAAATTCTCTATGTTATAAAAAAATCTGGTCCCTGCTAGATTCCTTATCTGAGTGTTATATATCTCACATTTTTAGAGAGGGAAACAACTTGGCAAATGCTCTTTCTAAACTTGGATCTGAGGGATGCACCTTATTATTCCCCTCTGCCTTAGTCTCTTCTGAATCTCATCCATCTATTTTCAAAATTATAGACTTTGAGTTAATTTCTTCATCTTCTGTGTAACTTGATACTTTATTGGCATATTCTCATGGCTAATTGGTTCGGTTTTCTCTAATATTCTCCTTCTATAGATTTGTGCTTGTCATTTATGTATCATGTTTTATGTGGGTAAGTCTTTTTTCTGACAATGGCTCCTTCAAGATATGCAGATGAATTCAAACCTCTCAACTTAAGGGTTTCCCTACCCACTGATGAATTGGAGTTACCATTTGAAGGTAAAATCTCAGATGAATTGCTTGATTCTATGTTCTGTGTTCACTGTCCAAAATGTCGAAGGTGCATCCGTTAGTTAATTGGGGAATCTATTCTATCTCCAAGCTCTAAGAGAATTATATTTCCCTCATAGATAATCTTTGTATTCTATTCTATATTTTTGGATCTTTCTCAATCTTGGTCGTTATTGTTTCATGTGGCTAATGCTATTATCTAGCCTAAGTTTATTTAGAATGACAAATTATTAGCTGATGTTCAAGGGTATAATTTGTGGGAAGGAGAAGCATGCATGGGTGATATTTTTCCACATCATTTGCTGATGTCTTCAGACAAGTTTGTTTTGATCTATGGGGAAATTAAGGATTCCATTGCTTCTTCTTCTATCAATCCTCTAGATTTCATTATTCACAGGAACTATGTGGACATCGGTTATCGAGGGAAGGTATTCTCAAAAACTTATGCCATTTTGCATCTTATGGCTCATTCAGAAGCAATTTCTCATGCTAACCTCTCTCCTCAAGATGACTCCTCTGTTGTTGAGGGAAGACCCTCTACATTGGCTCCAATCAGTTCATCAGTTCCTTTGATGAGCCCTGAATTGGAACTGGCTAGAGGAAATCTTTCCCCTTCCCAACATTCTGCGGATAATTTTGTTGATGTCCCTTCAATTCATGTGGAGGTTGATAGGATTTGTAGTTCGCTATTTTTCTCTCATCCAACTCACCTTCTTGATTCCACTGAGTAGTCTCTGGAATAATTTCATTGCATCCTTGTTTATTATTTATTACTGTGAAGCTTCGATCTCTCTTTTTTGGTGTGTCATAGGTCCTTTCAGCCACCTGGGATTATTTTCGTATCGGTTGCTGCTCTATGGTCAGTGATGATTTTGTTCGCTTCATTTTGGGGGATTTCTATAATTCAGTACCATTTGTCATGATCCTTCATTTTCATAATTGTATATCAGCTACTGGCAAATTTTGATGTTCAGTTAGGCAGGGGTCTTTGTTTATATGTAAATACTTCTTTATTGTAAGGGTTTTGGGTTGATGGGCGCCCCACCTAATTTACTATTTTTTATTTTGGGATCAAGTAGGGGTCGTGGATTATTGCATATATCCACCCCTTATTCCTATCAAGGATGTACGAATGATTCCTATCTATTTTTATAATGGGATCTTTGTAGCTAGGGACACTAACTGAATGATATGCAGATTTGTCTGCTTTGTATATATGGGTAACGAATGAAGTTTTTCTTCACTAGTTCTTTTCTCCGAGAGCCCTTTTGAGCCAGTTTTATTATTAATATAAATATAAAATTTTTGCCAAAAAATAAAATAAAATAATATGTTCAATGCAAAAATAATTAAAATTAGTAAATTTATATAAAATTATTTATTTAAAAAAAGTTACAAATAGAAAATGGAGATATAAAATCCTAAAATAGAAATAGAAGTATCTTATATTTATTTTATTTTTATTATTTTAGATTTTGATGTTGTAAGAATGTAAGAGGAAATAATAAAGAGAAATAAAAAAATATTCTTTTTCATTATGTTTGACTCCCAATTTAATGGAGGAGACTCAAAAGGAATTAGATACAACTATTTTTTTAGATAAATATAATTTATTTGATGTATACATACTTCTTTTTTAGAAGTCATTTCTAAAAGTATTGTACAAATAGTACTTTAGATGTGATCATCAATTATGAGGTCTAAATTAATGGGACTCATAGCTCTTATAGGTGTAGATAAATACCTCATGTTAGTATAACATTAGTTATAGAGGGTCATATTTCTTGCCATTAAAATACATATTATAATTTATTTTTATTATATTACATATTTTTAATATCTTAAATATTATATTATTTGTTTGCAACATATATGTTTGTGCATAAATTTATATGTATTCATGTACATAAATAAATTCATAAAAAATATTCTAAATATTTTTTTCAAAAGTGATATGAACACATAAATTTAACTAATTTTAACATATTTAATTTTAACATATTTAGATTTTTTAAATATGTAGCATTTAAATTTTCATAGATATTTAGATTTTTTCACAACCTTTTGTGTTCACATGATAATAATAAAAAGTCCAATCATATAGATGTTGGAATCTTATACAAGAAGTTTATACGTATGACTTCTTTTGTTACAATGAAAGAATTTTTAACACACCCTTTTCAACCCATATGAATAAATTTATAAATGATTATAAACAATACACTCACATTGTCTTTAACCCTCATCCCTTCCTTCTAAAAAAAATAATTTCACATGTCCACTATGCACAGTCACTCATCTACGAAACCTAGGAAGAGGAGCATTTCTAATACATGATCTAATGAAGGATAGATTTAGAATTGTTAGGTCAAATTTTAATGTCTCCCATAATTAGCCACCCCACCATCCTTCAAATGAGTTTGGATGGGCCAAATGTTGTCCAAGGCACAAAATTTATAATACTTGCAAGATACATAACTTATTGTTAGTTCTATAATGGTCCCATTTTAAATGAAAAATAGAAAAATGATATATATGTTTATTCTTTAATAAATATACTAAAAGAGTAAACATGTTTAAACTATAAGGATATTTCAAAAACATGCTATGCATTAATGTCCTTAGTTAAATTATCCAAAATATTAAAAATAAATAAAATATTAGATTTATAAATTTTAGTAGAGTATGAGGGTCTTAGACATTTCATAGGCTAAGGAAAATGTGTTATTACAAATATCATAAAAGACTCTAGATACTATCTTATTTTTATATTAGCAGTTCATATTAAGAAACATATAATTACCCTTTTTAAAGATTTTCCTTTATTAAAACCACTTTGACAAGTATTTCAACTATCACATTTGGTTTTAAAAACCTGTAACAAGCATCACAAACTTTCACACAATCATATTCTCCATGTCTAATAGTGGGTAAAAACTTACCTACCTTCAAAATAATCTACATAATTGTGTACTCTTGATAGTTTCCTATAAGAAAATAACATTTATTAGGGCATTGTATTTAATGTGAATACTCATAGATGACATTTATAAGACTATAAATCATAAGGTTTAGACTATTATAAAGTGAATATCTATTTATATATTTAAGCTTTGTTAATAAATAATTATTTAATTGATTATACAAAGTTCCAAAAGTCTATAAGGTGAAAGGTTGTGACCCATAAACAAACCCCGTGTATTAAGATAAACATCAATAATCATATTAAAACTATGTGTTTCCTTCATAATATATTACATATACATTGTTATATTATATAGAAGGTGTGTTTAATAATGTACACTATCTTCTTATGAGTCCATTAAAGAAGAAGAGTGAGAAAATATGTTCTTGTTATAATCTATATTCATAATGTATGTAAAAATTTACCTCAATTTATTGAATGATTCTTTGTTGTATTTTTTACAATAGGTTCTACCCTCTTAAATAGTGTGGACTATATTGATCTCTTGTTATTTCTCATGTATATTTCCTATTTGTATATTTAATGGTGATTTTCTTTTGTCCCAAATTTTACTAGGTTATTAGCTTGAAATTTGATTATTTACTTATGTGATGGAAGCATGTTAGCATACATAGATGTTAGAATCTTAGCCTTTATGTAGTGGATTAAAATAATTTGATGGATTCTTAATACAATAGATTACAATTATTTGAGAAAACATACATCTAGACTACAAGCCTCCTTTAACTAAGTAGTCATATACATGGGGCGTCAATTTTGTAAAATTCACTTACTGGTCAAACCTAGCTCGAATACAAAAGTGAGTTTGAATTATAGTAGATGGGTTTTATTTCACATACCATCATCCTCACCAATTGTTCTCTACCAATTGAGCTAGAACCCTTTGGTATTAGAGACAAATTAGGCAATTGGCATGCCCACATTTTTACATGTGAGTGTGAACAAGAACCCACATTTTCTAAACTCTGAAATTCTAACCCATATAATGATCAACATGATACACTCACAGCTAACACTGGAAAGGACAAGGTGGAGAGTTCCAATGAGGAAATGGAGGGAGTGAACAAGGATTTTCAAAATCTGGGCTGTCTTGCTTTCCTGATTAACCTAAGTAATATGAAAAGTGACATTACAGCAATGAAGACCCATATTCATCAGCTTCAAAAAGAGACTGGGATCCTTAAGAAGATGAATTTGGGGGAGAAAACAATGGGCCAAAGCATTGATGAGCTCATGGAGATAGTCGGTAGGGCCGAGGGGCTCACTGTCTTTAATGATAGAATTATTGCTATAGAAGAGAAAATTGATAAAGGAGAGGGAATGGAAAAAAGAATTCAGATTATGGAAAACAGAGTGGACAAGCTGAGAAAATGGTGGGAAACATAGCAGAACATAGATTTTCTATCCTTAAGGCTTGGACAGAGCATGTTAAGATTCTAGTGGACAAACTAGACTAGGGAAAAGGGGAACAGGTGATCACTGAGGTCAAAGAAGATCATGGTCCCAGCAGGAGGACTAGTTCTAGGTTCAGGAAGCTAGAGGGTAACAAGAATAATGACATTGAAGAACTCAAAGTGTCCTCAGCTAATATGCAGATGTTGGCTGATCAGGTGGCAGACCTTATGAAATGTATTTAGTCTGCAGGTTGTTGTCCTGATGTCCTTTTGTTGTCCTTTGTTAGTTTCTTTGTTTTATTTTCCTATTTAAGGACTTGGTTGTGTGTCTTTTTTTTGGTGTTGTTGCACAGTTCTGTTGGATCTTTAATGCTTATCATGTAACTCTTATGTAAAAGGTTTCTAGTCCTTTCAAAACCTTCTTTTATGTAATCAAAACATGATACACTCACATATACAATTGTTCACATAGGACATGTAATATCATCACAAGTATGTCACCTTAAGGTGAAGAAGTAATATAATACGAATTGCTTTAGAGAAATCCATTTCACGCTTTGGGATGGATGTCAACACTAGCTATGGTTGGTATCTTTGTGTGGGGCATTTTAAGGGAGGACAACACACATGGTCATTCTCTTAGGATTACTACGTGGAAGTTGATTAGTCAAGTTTTCATGACGATCTTCCTAGCTCCTAGAAATGGCTAAACCAATTAGATTAGTTGTATTTAATCAAAGTTTATTCGTATGTAGCTAACATCAATCTTACATCAAATTAAACATCTAATAAATAGAATTTAAATTTCTCACATGCAATCAATCTAGCACTTTATGTGGTAATCACATTTAAGATTTAAACTATTTGACTATTTAATTAATGATTCAAACCAATGTTCCTTTTCTCCAAAATTTTATATTTATTTTATCTATAAAAAAAACTAAAATGATACATCATCTATTTGTCTCAAGGTTTAAAATATTAGAATTTACTTAATAACATTACAAATTAGTTTTGATAATTTATTTAGTTGAATGAGCAGCATGTGAAAATTATTATTAGAAAATCAAAGAAAATAAATTATTTTGTACAATAAAATGGAATAGCTAAAAAGGGGCCAAAATAGAGTAGCCCTTGAAGAAGATTACAACACATTCAAGACACCAACTTCAACTAAACATAACAACATACTTGAAAAAGACCAAATTCATGTGTAGAATGAGCGAACTAGACAACATAGAAAAGAAACCAGACTATTTGAGTGAAGAAAATTGAAGTATGTTAATCCTACAATCTTTCACAAGTTCTTGCCACTACAAAGGGCTCCATGAAAAATTGGACAAGAATTGGACAAGAATCTTGAGGCATTGGTGAAGAGGAATTCACATAATTTCGATGTAGAGGATTACAACCAACCAAAAACTCAACTGGGACATCATCAACAAGAACATAAACCAGAGAAAAAAGAAGTGAAGGAGAAACCAAATCATACATGAGCTCATATTAATTTAGGAAACTGGAAACAATAGGCTTGCATCCATCTTAAAATGGTAAGAATTGAGGTCCAAAGATAATTTTGTGTCTAATTATCTCACAATTCACTTCATATCAAACTTTTCTTAATTCATTTCACAAGTTAAATTGGCCTTAAAAGTATTACAAACATATTTCTATGGCATAAGTTTCACTTGCTAAAAAATCATTAGGTAAATTACCTAAATTATAATATATAGGAATAAAATAAATTAATCATCAAATTATAAATTTTGTCATATTGTAAATATATATTTATGGTAAAATAAGATTGGGAAACATGTTTTTTTTGTTTTTTTTTTGGCAAATTTTTATTTATTTATATTAATAATAATTTGGTTCAAAGGGCTCCCGGAGAAAGAACCAATAAAGAAAACTCCGTTCATTACCCATATATATACAAAAAAGAGAAAAACCTTGCTCCAAGAAGATTTAGTAGCCTACCTAAAAACCCATAGAGTCGGAGCATGACCTATTAGCAATCAAAAAAACCCCTCAACCCCAAAGGCAGAATAAATCTGCATTACAATATATTCTGAAGCCCTTTTGGAGACATCCTGCCTATATGTAGGCCAAAAAACAAATAATTAAACCCCCCTAACTAAAACCCCATTACATTGTCCATATCTTTTATAGATATATTGTATTTACAAAGAGAATTTGGCCGGCATATTAGAAGAATGACAACAGCCAAATAATATACAATGAAACCAACAAAATGCCAAAATTCACCTTATGAAGCCGTGCCAAGAAATTGAACCGAAAGGGCTGTAGAAAACATCTCCATAAAGCCGTATAAATTATCCAATGTAGCACAAAGCACCTCCTACAAAAAACTGTATGAAGGAAAAACACAAGACTATTATTGCACCAGATAGCATGAAAAACCATCATTGATCATGTCTCCCAAAACTAGGATTTGAAGGTGGAGATAGAAACAAAGAACTCCAGAGATGGTCAACATGAAAGATAAGAGAATCCTCAGAGGCACGTGGTGATAACAAAGCACAATCAAAAGAAGGAGGAACCAGGAGACAAATAGGGGAAGAACAAGAGCCAACAGACAATGGAGACAAAGAATATGCAGGAACCTCCAAAGAATCTAAATTAGCCACAGGAGAGATACCACTCAACACAGGAGAGACCGAATTCAAATTCGAAGACCAGGCATGAGCCAATATAGCAAGAAGGGCATACATTTTGGCAAAAGCCTTTCCTCTATGACCCGCATCAAAGGGGGTTCTATTCAAGAGATGGTCAAGAGGCATGATAGAATTTTCTGAAATGCAATCTTTAACCACAGCCAAAAGCATGACATATTTTTCAGAATTAAACAGAAGATGTCGAGGAAATATACCTCCAATGTAAGCTTCTTGAAGCCAAAAGTTATACTTTTGGACTGCAAGAAGTAAACCATTATCCTGCAGATAACATGGCCGAATAGACCAATTTGCAATAGCAACTAACAAAGTCCATGATTGAGACAAATCTAATATATTGGAACAAAAGACCAAAATAATTTGAGATGGAAAGATAATTCTTTGGAAATGCGGAGATAAAACAGAATCACCAATCAATCTCCGAATACTTCAAACACATTTTGAGCAATGAATAACAAACATAGATGCAAGGGCATCATCAGAAATGATACCTTCAAATGGAACTTCTAGATGAGGACTAGACAATCGAACCTGAAGATTCAATGGTCTAAACTCATCAATGTATCTATGTAACGCCATGGAAGCAATACCAGTAACCAACACTATATTATCAATGAAAATATTAGGTAATTGAACTAGAACCAAGATCGATAATATAGCACAAGTAGCCATCATGAGGGACCTTTCCCCATACATAGAAATAAATGAAATATGTATGAGCCAGAAAATTCCACACATGTTTAATCAATACTCAGCAAGGCCCTTACAAAAGATGAGAAGATTATCTCATGCGAACCAGATCGTGCAGAGAACACTTCACACTAGAAATAAATAGGAAGTAGTATTGAAATGAAATGCTACACATGTGAAGGCAGACTGTTACAAGTACATGACAATCATAGAAAAACATGTAAAAGGATAGCATGATGAAATATGAGTGATGACACAATATGCCCACCGTTACAAAGTAACAACAGTGAAGTAAAGGAATGAGGAATAGTTAGGGGGAATAAGTATATAAAGGGAAATTAAGGGGAGTCAAACTTTATTAAGTCAAAAATAGATGGGTGAGTGTTTGGAGATATAAGGGGAGAAGGGTAAACAAAGTTAGAACCTTCAGCTCCAAAGTTGGCTAACAAATCCGCCAAACAGTTTCCTTCTCTGTAGGTATGGGTTAGAAAACAATTCAAAAATGAATCTAAAAGAGACCAAATTTTAGATAATACATAAAGGATGTGCCTTGAATATGCAACCCTCCTAACACGTGCATTGATAATAATTGATGAATCACCTTCTACATGTAAAAATTGGATATTTAACTTCTTAGCATTAGATAATCCATATAATAGTGCCAAAGCTTCTGCCAAATTGTTGGTTCCTGAAGGGATGGGACTAGCCTCAAAATAAATAATTGATCCCCTATGATCATAAAGAATAAAGCCAATCCCTAACTTACCTGGGTTACCTTTAGAGGACCCATCAAAATTAAGTTTAATATACCCATTTTGGAGGGGGGGGGCATCTAGTTAAGGATCTAACATTGTTTATATCTTTTGAACATAAGGGGAAAGGGAGAGGAGGAAACACTAACCCCTGCCAATTCTTAGCAACAAAGTTATCCCAAGAAGAAAATCCCTAATTACCTTTGAATTTCCGTGTATAAGCATTAGTAACCTCAACAATGGAATGCTGAATTCTTTTAAGAACATCATCATTGGTCGATGGTGAATTTTGAAAAATTCTTTTGTTTCTCTCCCACCAAATGGCCCAGATCACTAGAGAAGGTGAACACAGCCAGATAGATGCGAACATGGATTTGGAAAACAAATATGGCCAAGATTGCAATAAATCCCATATAGTCATAGGGAGTGGCATAGGGAAACTCAACTTATTTAAAATGAATAGCCAACATTCTTGAGCAAAAGAACAATTAAGAAAGAGGTGATCAATAGTTTCTTGCTCCTGATTACACAAAACACAAGGAAAAACATTTGAAATATTTAGTCTAGCTAACCTGTCACTAGTGAGGACCCATTTTTTTAGAAAAAGCCAAGAGAAACAACCAGCCTTGGGAAGAACTGACTTATGCCAACAAAAAACAAAGGCCCTTTGCCTAGAGCTATTATTCTGATTAGTCTTAATTTTTTCATATCCCAATTTAACCGTATAATTACCATCCGGAGATGAAGCCCAGAAGAGGCGATCAGGGGATTTAGAGAGAAAAATAATTTGAGAAGAGAGACACTGATTTGCAACAATAGCTTCCTGGGAGGAAATCGAGAGAGTGGAGAAGTCAATCCATCTTACTAACCCTATGTGAATTGAAACTGCAGACAAATAAGAATAGAAATTAGACCCCCACACAGTAGAGGAAACTTCCTATATGTTTAAAAAGGGTTGAAGAGTGCATAAAGGTGGTAAACCATTCCATGAATCAAGCCAAAAGTTAATTGATTCACCATTATGAGCTTCCCATGAAATAGAGGAAGTAATGACATATCTCACTTTCATCATAAAGTTCCAAATGGTTGATCCTTTTAGAGGATCTAGAATAGAAATGACTCTAGAAGGATCTAAATTATCAAAATATTTCTCTTTCTTTAAGTGACACCACTTAATATTGGGTTGAGAAAAAAATTTCCATACCAATTTCCCCCCAAAGGCTAAGTTCCGAGATGACAAGTTATGAAGGCCCACTCCACTAGTAGATAAAGAGGAAGTCATATTCGAGAGGGAAACAAGTAGAATTTTATTTTCACCTATCATATTTGCAGTCCAAAGGAAATCCCTAATTAATTTTTCAATCTGACATATCACTAATTTTGGGGCTTGAAGGACTAAAAAATAATAATTGGGAATAGCTGATAAAATAGTTTTGATTAACAAAATTCTCCCAGACAAGGAAAGCCATCTTGCTTTCCATGCCAGAACCCTTGACTTAATACGAGCAATAATCGCCTGCCAATATAGTGATTTATTAGAACCCAAAAAGAAAGGTACTCCTAAATAAGTAGAGGGCAATTCATCCACAAGAAACCCAAGGATATCAACAATCCTATGAGCTAATGACTGTTGAACATTAAAAATGTATATATTTGATTTTTGACTATTAATTTTTTGACCAAATGTTGAACAATATACATCTAAGACTTTCTTGACTTGTTTGGCCTCCTCTATAGAAGCTTTACCAAAAAGCAATGTGTCATCAGCAAATAAAGAGTGTGTAACTGAAATAGAAGTGTGTGGAATGAGGATACCATGCCACAAGTTTACAGCATGAGATGCAGTAATTGCTTAACTAAGGGCCTCAGCCATTATAATAAACAAAAAGGGGGACAAAGGGTCACCTTTCCTTACACCCTCAGAAGATGAAAAGAAACTAGTAGGTGCTCCATTAATTATTACAGAGAAATGAGCACCATCTATTCAAGCCTTAATCCATCTACACCACTTTTTTGAAAAACCAAATCTTGATAGAACTTCTAATAAAAAAGACCAACTAACCCTATCATATGCCTTCATCATATCCAATTTAACAACAAAAGAGGGAATGGAGTGTGAATTTATTGAGTGTAAGGTTTCATGAGCCAGAACAGCCCCATCTAGTGTATCTCTACTAGGAACAAAACCCCCTTGCTCACGAGAAATGATTCTCGGGATAATATGTTGAAGTTGCAAATAAATGGATTTTGTAATGATTTTATAAATTGTATTACAAAGAGAGATAGGATGAAAGTCAGAAAAAGTTTGAGGATCATTCACTTTCGAGATAAGCACAATGTTTGTAGTGTTGAAACACTTTAACACAATTGAATTCTTCCTAGACTCTTCTAAGACATCTATTAAATCCAAAGCAATAACATCCTAGATCTTCTGAAAGAAGAGACCTGTAAACCCATCTGAACCAAGAGCCTTGTCAAGAGATAAAGAAAAGACTACATTTCTAACTTCCAGCAAGGTAAAGGGAGCCATTAAGAGAAGATTGTCCTGGGGTGTAATAGAAGAAGAAATATGTTGAAGAATATCATTAGAATTATCAATATCTAGTGCCGAAGACATAGGGGGAGATAGAAAGTTTGAAAAGAACCTAACTCCTTGCAGTTCTATTTCTTTTGCATCAGTTAATATATTGCCATGATCATCCTTTATTGAGAAGATTGATTTTGCTGCCTTCTTATGCTTAGCAGATGCATGAAAAAACTTCATGTTTTGATCACCTGATTGCCACCATAGCTCATGAGACTTTTGTCTCAAATATTCTTCCTCTCGTGTGCATAACTCAGTCCACTCTAGCTGAAGTGCTTTTTGCACTTCATAAGACTGTGGATCCAATCCTTTGACAATAATATGTTGATTGATTTCAGACAAATCCTTCTCTATCTTTTTTTTTTTCTCAAAGATATTCTTAAAAAAATTAATATTCCAGGCCTTGATTAGGTTCTTAACATACTGTAATTTTTTGAAAAATTGGAACATCTTAGTTCCATTTTCATGAGGTGCAGACTGCCACCATTGCTTCAAAAGGGAGTGGAAAAGAGGATGCCTAAACCAAACTGATTCAAATTTAAAAGAAGATTTTTGAGGAAACAAGGATGGATTAGGAGATTCAATGTGTAACTAAATAGGAAAATGGTTAGAATAAAAAAAAGACAAGATTTCTGATGTTAAGAGAAAATTTTCCAATTTCCAAAGATAAGATCCCAAAAACCTATCTAACCTAACCGCTATCTGAAGAAAACCAGATCAACGGTTTGTCCAAGTATAAGAACCATTTGAAAGTGTAATATCAAGAAGATGATTATCTACTACAAAATTATTAAAGTCAAAGACCACTCGATTAGGAGGATTAATTCCTCCCTTTTTATCATTTGGGCTCAAAGTAGCATTAAAATCTCTAGCAAGAAGAAATTTGGAGGATGGGAATTGTTGAAGTACATTAGTTAGATCTTGCCAAAGAAGTAACTTAGCAGGGGTAGGCATGGGCCCATATAAATTAATTAGAAGGAAAGACAAAGAAAAGTGCTTAATACTCAATAGCTGCCAATTCATATCTAATTGAAGAGGGAATACCAAAATAGTCTTGGGATTCCATAAGATTGCCAATCCTCCAAAGGCTCCAATTGCTGGAACAGAGGAACTTTCCCACAAACCCCACCTCTTTACTGAAGAATTAAAACTATCCAAAGACATCTTAGTTGCTTGGAGCAGAATAATATCACATTGTGAAGAATCAAGCCTTTTCTTAATTCTATTTCTCTTCTCAGGGGCATTAATGCCCCTGACATTCCATGAAAGGATTCTCATTATGGACAAGGAGAACACTTAGTTCTCCTTGTCAAACATCTTTTTGAAGAAAATTTTTTATCCAGCGTGGATTGAACACCTGCCTCAATTTCCTCCAAGGCTTTAGTCAATTTAGACTTCCTACCTCTTTTTTTAGGCGTTTGAGTAATCATCTTTGGGGATAATGGAGTCTGAACAATGGAAGCTTTGATTGGAGAAAAAGGCACAGAATCCAAAGTCAAAGAATAATCATCAAAATTTGTAGACTAGAAATTGTCTGAAGACAGAGTAGGAGTGGAGTTAACATCATCTTGATTTGCTGAAATAGGAAAATCCAATAAGGGATCATCATGAGTACCTTGGCATTGTAAAAACATAGAAGCATTATTAGTTACAACCAAGATAACTTCTTTGGTTATTAAATCAGTATGGTCCAAAGTTAGTTTTCAAAACTTAAGTGGATCTCCTGAAAACATTAGCTTATTAACTATGATTTCCATGAAAGAAGAATCTACATTTTTTGGGTGAGATTTAGGTAGTGAGAAAGATTGCAGATGCATTAGTACTTTTGAAAAATCAACTGCATTATAAATAGAAGAAATAACTGGTAGATACCACCTTAGCATGCTAACAAAAGAGCAAATACAATCAAACATCAAAGCAGAAGGCTGATAAAAAGGAACTACCTATCATTGTGAAACTAATTCATCATTTAAGTCATGAATATGAGACAAACCCTCAGTATTTGAAGGTGCAACAGGGACCTCCCCCGAGGGAAAAAATTCATTATCACTTGGAACATTAACACATGGAATTCCTTTATTTATCACCTTTGAGCATTTAGCTGGGAAAGAAGTGTGGTCCTCACAAACAATCAAATTTGAACTGTTAGGATCTTTGCACTGATTCGTAAAATGGCCCAATAAATTAGCATAAAGCAAAACCATCTCATCCTCTTGAATAACAAATTTCTAATGCCAAGACCCTCATTTTGATTGCAATTCAATTCCTTCAGGGAAAGGTTTGGAAGTGTCTAACATAAGACAAAAGTGAACAGACCTATGTAAATGCTCAAAAGGAAGCAAATCACGATGGACAAAAGACCCAACTTTATTTGCAATGATTTCAATAATATCAGTATCCCTATATTCAATTGGCAGGGAAGGCATTTCTATCCAATAAGGAATTAGGGCACAGGCCAAATCATCCATTTTAAAATTTGGACACCAAGATATCAAAGAAACACCAAAACCCTTACAAAACCAAAACTTAGAATAAAGAACATTATTACACACAGACGACGATGAGAAAATGGCCACAAAAAAATTGGTAGCGTGATCCATATAGAATATATCACATAAACCTGACCAATTCTCAAAAGCCCAACTTCAAAAATCTGAAATAGGAATGAACGAACAAATCTTTCCAATTAGGGCATTTTCCTACATGTGGGAAATTTTTGGTGCTAACAACCCATCTTCTAAAAATATCACTGACTCAAAATTACCCACCTGATTCAAAGCTTTATGACAATGTTTCAAAAAAAGTGTACCTACTTGACGAAGATTCTTACTTGGAGGTGATTTGAACTGTGTTGAAGATGCATCATGGGTAAATAGAGGAGTATCCAAAATGCCCTTGTAAACATAATCTTTGGAATAGGAAACCCTAGATTCTGATAATGGTCATTTGTGCAAAGGCGGTGGGTGCAGGTGAATAGGAATATTGTTTGGAGAAGTAACAAAGGAGGGAGGCTAGGGAAGCAAGGAATTGGGCCAAGAAATAAAAGAAGGGGTGTTAGGGTCAAAGTCTTCAATGTGAAATCCCTTTATATCAAAAATAGGAATTGGTAAAAGAGGACCCGAACCGATATCAAAGGAAAGCTGAAGACGAGGTTGCCGAGAGGAAAAAGCAGGAATCAAATTTCTTCTTCCAGATTTGGTAGAGGCACCATTATTCTGAAAACTATGAAATTGGATTTGAGGTTTACCATTTCATAGATATTTTGATTTTCGAAAGGATGATGAAGGCTTCTGAAACCCACCATTTGCTCCCACACGCGTACCTTGAAATCCAAATTGAAACCCTAACCTGAATGCAAATACTCCTTGCTTCCCAAACCTTTGCTGCTTACCCTACCACATATGATACACCTATTGCTACTGCTACCACTGATTATTTTTGCTCCTCATTTTTGCTCCTTAAACATTAATCAATTGAATGTTATGATTGGGAAACATGTTAACCTTGGATGGTTCATTAAGAATCCTTGTACAACATTCAAAACTCCATTTACTCACTTGAAGCTAGAAAAGAAAAAAGGAGAAAGAAGATGAAATATTTTGTATTGTTCTCCAATTGGTTAATAGTTGAAATTTGGGAATCGAAGCTTGACTAATAATTCAAGCTTTAAAGTGACTTGGATTGCCACATTTTTACAAAATGTTTTCTAGTCTTATTTAATTTATAGAACAATTATGTTTATCAAATCTTTCAACGAAAACATTCACTACAATATGTGATATATATGATTAGTCAAATTCACCTATATTTAATAATTTATTATAAAAATTTAAACTATTTGACCAATAACATATCATAAGTATTAGCTACTTTGAAACCATATGACTAGTTTTAAATTTCCACTATTGATATCAAATATAATCTAAAATCCCTTAATTTGTCTATAACGTAAAATGTACAGTCTACAATTTATAATGCTCATGAGGGCTTAATGTACTTTTGGATTGTAGATTTCAAGGGAAATCATTAGTATAAATGCAATTTTATGTCAAATGAGCATTAGAAACTATGAGTACATTTATCTCATCGAATATAATGAGAGTTGTTAGATTATATTTTAAATTTATGGTAGCAACTAAAAATATGGAGTCCACTCCTTAAACCCATCATTGATTTATACCTATGGGTTTCTGCTCATCTATGAGAATTTTAGTTTTCTAAATAGAAGGATTTACCATGGAAAGTAATGTATTTTTCTAATATTTTTCAAGATTAGCAAAGAATTTCTTTAAAAATTTTGTGAAGTAAAAAAGTTCACCAATAAAATTGCACCTTCCTAATAGGTTAGCACCTAAAATTAGATGCCCAGCTAGGCCCCATTTTGCTGATTTATAGATTTCATGTCCATTATTCTTGATCCAACTATCTATCTCCACTCATTTTGGGATCTTCTAGTAATCCATGACTCCTTATTTTAGTTTGGGGCCATTTTCCTAGGTATATAACACCTTAGGCATTATGTACCCAGTTATACAATACCTTAGGCATTCTATACCCCAATATTTGAGCCCAAATTTAAATGGGTGGCTCGTTGTAATATTTTGATGAAAAATCAGATTTCATGTTGATCTCTAATTTTTGAATCCTAAAATTTTGTGAGAGGTATATAATTGGCCCATATCTCCTCATTTTGACATTAAAAATAAGAAGTTTAAGATTTCCAAGCTATAGAAAAATATTCAAGAGCATTCAAGAATTCAAGATCTAGCATTCTTCAAACATCCAATAAATTTTCAACACAATCTTTTCCATTGTAGAAAGCTTTTCTTCCATGATGGCCAAGTAGAAGAGTTCTTGATCAAGCAAGAAGGTTCTTTTGTCCATATACATACATTTCATTCTTCAAGGAAAGAGTCTATCAAACATAACCACTTTGTAGATATTGGAGAGGAATTTATAGATTCGTGTATTTTTGAAATGCATCCTTGATTCCTTCCTACATTCAAAGACTCAAAAACTTCAATCAAGCAACATACAAGCATCTTTGTGAATATGTGTGATCTCAATATCCATTCATGAAGGTATATTAATTTACAAGGTAGATCTAACATTTACCTTTACATTTACATTCTTTCCTTTATGAAATTTTATTTACAGTTCAAGGTTGATTCCTAAATAGGGGTTTAACCAAGGAAAATCTCTTTCAAATAAATAATTTCCCATTTTTCTATGTGTATGAACAAGTGATGAATCGATGAGGAATCTAGAAAATGTGGGATCTAACAAACTATTTTGAAAATTTTTAGAAAAATCAATGGATATACAACACCCTAGGCTATCTATAACTAGGAACAGAATGTCCCAAGCACTCTATACCTTTCAAAAAAACTTTAGATTAAAACTAAAGGTCAGTACAATGTTTTGATTTATGTTTTAATTACTTTATAGGTTTATATCTAATTTTTGTTAGCTTTTATTTGTTGTAACTTTTTATATTTTAGATTATTTGGTCATCTATCTTGCATCTCCCTGCCATTTCTTCTCAAATGAAACTTACCTCTATTCATTATCAATGAAGGACCACTGATACATTTAGTTTTTATGTCCTACTTGAGCCTATTGGGTCATCTTCCTTTTGAATGTGCAATTAAGAAAATGAAGACAACTCGCCTTGCATTACATTCATTACCCTTTCTTTCTCTTGATATTTTTCATTTTAGTGAACCCAATTCATGATATTTCCACATTTAATTTGATGGTTAGATGTGATCTTCATTTAGTTTCATGTGAAAGTATCATTAATCTATCTCATGTTGCATAAACTTAAAGAGTATTCTCATATTTATTTCAAATTTTATAATTTCTTTTGTTAGATATATATTTCTCTTTTTTCCTTTACCACAATCATTATAACATTAAGTCCTACCTACAACATTCCATTAATTAAGACAAGTCATGGACTTGTTGGTTAGTTGGATCTCGAGTCCTATTTGTTCCCTAGGAATTTTGATGAGACAGACATGCCTACTGATGATATTCCCATTATTGTTGAGAATACTTTGTCCCACTCTTCTCAGGATGAAGATGAGATCTTAAGAGTTCCTCCTACCCAAGTTCAAAAAATTTCCCATGACTTTGAAAATTTTGAAAAATGATTAGGTTAAGAAACTTCTAATACATAAGCCATCTCCTTAGTAGAAGGTTTGAAGAAGTTGATTCAAAACTAATGAACATGGTGTTAATTTGTTACTCACTATTTCCCATCTTATTAATAGAAATGCTAAACATATTAAAGGTTGTTCTCAAGATCTTGGTTTAACTTAACCTCCCAGTAGTGTTGAGACTTATATTCCTATTCCTACTTCATTACCAAGTATTTCCACTTATTATCCACCTCTTATAACTACATTCATCCAAAACATCAATCCTACACATGTTAGTCTTGGAAGTATTCCTAGTCTTATCCCTCCTCCTTCAAGTGTTCTATGTGTTTGCCAACCTTCATAAACGGGTAAAAGTACAAACCTATGTCACATTTTTATAGAGGAAAAGACTAACAACATCAAAACTATTCAACTTCAATGACATAAAAGTGACATTTTTGTTTGGAATTTAAAATTGATGTAAATTGATGAAATGTGTAAAATTGGATGAAGTTCATGTAGGTTATTTTTTAAAAAAATAGAAGAAGAATTGATATGTTTTTCTAATATTTGAATTTCATTTTTTAATTGTTGAAAAATACTACAAATCAGGGGTTCTAGCTCCCACCCAAAAGCTATATGTAAATAAACCTTTTTCCTCTGATTTCAAAATATGTTTTAGGTGACATGTATATCTAGTGAATGAAAAAAGGGTTTTTGATGTATATTTTCTTAGTTTTAACAATTCAAAGTTTGACTTACCCGAAATCAACAATTTTTGTCTCCCACCTAATTTTCCCTATCAAACATATGCCAATAAAAAAAATTATACATTCTCAAAGAAGACTCTTTCTTCTAGTGAACCATATAATTTTTAAATTTTTATGATATGATTTACTATTTTTTTCTTTTTTGAATCAACGTCTTCTTAGATGTTAAAATACCTACTTATAATATTTTGTAATTATAATATATTAGATTTGATTAAGACACTATAAACATTATATGAGGATATTCTTGACTCCAATCTCTACAAAAGGGTATTTTTAGTTTTTTAAGAAAGTTGAGTTTTGATGGAAAAATCAGTTGTAGAAGTAAGAAGTTCTGCAATTCTGAAAAGTTTTCTGGTTTGGCTACCACATAGGATGTCATACAAATGATTTCGACCAGACCTAATTCGGTTAGACCTAGTTTGACTGAAACTAGGGCCGACTACGTAGGGTTGCATGGGCAACCACACTGCTTAAGCCTCATATATTAGAGGCATCTTTCTCAATTTTAAAAACAAAATTAAAACAAGATTTAATGCAAAAAATAAATTGATTTTTTAAATAAAATAAATTTTTGAGGAGTATTTGTCCTTTTTTTTTGCATTCAAGGGTAATTATAAAGAATTATCAAGGATAATAAGTTTTTCTTGGCAAGTTAATTTTATGCTTTATTTTTTTCCTATTTTTCAATTTTATTTTGTTTTTTAATTAAGAAATTGTTCAATTATTTCAAAATTTATGAACTTATAAATATTATTTATAAATTTTTGATCAAGTATATGGTTTTCTATATATAGATGAATTGAAACTCTCAATTTGAATAGTTTGTGCAGTGGGGAACAAAAGGAATATAGAAAAATTGTACGATCGAAAAAGGGATGAAAAAATGAAAGGTCATACAAAATATAATCAAGAGCAACCAGATTAAGTTTGAGAAGAACATGTCGATGTTCAAGAAGATGCAAGTCAAGTAGGGGAAAAATTGGTAGTAGTCAAGGTAAAAATATTTCTTCTGGCATGGGAAATTTGATGGAGATGAATGAGGATTCTCTTTTCAATCAAATCTCATCTAAACACATGGTAACTAAAAGCACAATTAAATTGCATTGAAAAAAAATTGGGAGGAGTATTTTAAAAATAAAATTCTATTTGGAAGAGCACAATTATTTGTCAGGTTATTCAAGAGAAGAGAAATTACTCCTATTTTGGAGTTTTTGGGTGTTGATAATAGGAAAAGCTCTACAAGTAATATAAATTGAATAGTAAATGAAAATTTCAAGATGAACTGAATAGTATTAATAACACAAGTTGATAAGCTGATTTAAGTGTTACACATAGAATGTTGATAACTATGATTTCTAATAGGAGGTTGACACATAGAAAAAAATTCAAGCAATTTCTGAATTACTGAATGTATTTAGAAGAAATGTTCAAATATATATTAGGAGGAGTAATATCTTAGATGAAAACATTGAAAATAATTGGGTAAATATTTGTAGACTTGTTTGAAAAGGTAGAATTTTTTACGATGTAAAAAGAAAGGTCATCGAATATTGGACCAACCACTCATGTGTTTCTTCCAATATAAGGGACACTAGATATAGATTAAAGATGAAGAGACTAGTATGAAAGTTTCACATCCAAAACATTTTGTAGATACAATACAAGGTGAACTATTTGAAGTATTCAAAAAAGAATTTTCATATGTAAAAATATGTCAGAGAATGTTTGAGAGGTTGCACCCTTTCTTTGTACATAGAAATAAGGTACATGAAACTTATTTTTGTCAAAATCATGTTGAGTTTCATCTATACTTGCAATCATATAAAAATGATATGGTAGTACTTAATCCAATTTTGGTCATCCCTAGGAGTAAAAAATAATTTGTGAAGTCTACTTTATGTGATAAATTAGAAGATTTAAATGAGTTCAATTTCTTGTGTATAAAAAGTGCATGCATTGATTGTGGGGATTTATAAAAATTTCCATTGTAAATTGATAATATTGATGTTCCAATGTCAATTTTGTGGAATATATTTGAATATGAGGCATATCAAACTAAATACAAGTCTATACATAACTTGACCTTAATAGGATGGCTCGGTCGTAGTGATGACTGACCAACTCTACCTTGATAATGACTAAGTGTTGGACACTAATAGACAACATGACTTGGAGATCAACAATCTCCCCCTTTGACATTAGTGGAAAAAATACTTTGTCATGATTTTACATTACATAATCAAAATATTACTTAGTACTTGAGTACTCCCCCTAAGACTATGACTCGATCTTCATAAAGACTACATTATATGTACATGAATTTGACATAAAATAGGTATACATTTACATTTGAAAATAGTATGTCATACTTTTATACTCTTCACCACTATTTCCCCATGTTCTTTCTTTTGTATATACATGACTCTATTTCCTCCTTGTTTTGTCACTTTGAGTTGCTGGGGTGTTGGGGTTAGATAATACTTATCAAAAAATGGTTTTTGAAGCTGAAAAATCATTGCTAAAGCATTGTCCCATCCAGATTTGATAGAATCCAAAACTTGTATCTTGATCTCTAGCTGAGCAGCTAGAGATCAACCAAACTTTCAGCAATAGAGAGATTAGGATCTCTCTATATTAACTCCTTTGCCAATGTCAATTCTCTTTGCATAACCTCCAAATAAGGTGTCAACATTGTTTGTATAGAGATTAACTTGGCTCTTATCCTTCCATCATTAGCCATCAGCTTGGCTAATCTCCCTTGTGCATGACACAACCTGGTGAAATGAATAGAGTTGGAACTTGCATCCATGCTTAGTGAGTGTCATGTTGACTTTAAGTCCAACTGCAACTTCTCAATAAGCTCTTGATTATCCTTAGTGAATGTCTCTACATTGCATAGTTTTTTGTACAAAGAATACACATTTTTTACAACCTCTTCTAAGTTACTCACTAGGTCAAAAAGTTCTACCTATTTTACTGCAATCTCTGTTGAGACCCGTTCAAGTACCTTGGTCTCAAACTTTCTTTCAGACCACTGTATTAGCTTCTCATTTTCTTCACTCTCATCATTGTTCACCTTTTTGACAATATGTACCAATTTATCTAATATAGGTGAAGTCTCATTTGCATCATCTAACTCAAAATCTTCTACAAATATGTCCTTAATCTCATGTAGTACTTGCCTTTGTTGATGTTATCTTCTGAGTTCCTCTTGCTTTCTCTTCTTCTTCAAGAGATCTTTCAATATTTTCATCTATTCATATGTTAAGTTATTAGTGTCCCATTTTAGAATCACTATAACTTCATCTAATGTTACTTGTGTGCTGGGAGACTTGTCCTTTTTCTTCTTTGGCTCTGGTGTGCTACTACTTGGTAGTTGTACTAAGGCTTGATAGCCTCTTTCTCTTTAGGCTCCTAACTCTCATCAACTATTTTATGCCTAGTCTCCTTTGCTTCCTCAATATGAGGTCCTTAAACTTCTATTGCATACTTATCTGCTTGTTCTTTTATGCTCTCCTCTCCTTATCCTTTATTGAGTTCAATATTTACCTCAGCAAGTTTATTTTATATTGTTGTTGCCAGCTTACCTTGTTCCTCAATAGTTGTACCTTGTGTGACTCTCTCTTCAATTGTGACCATGTTGGATCTTGTAGGTACTGAGTCCATAGTTGATGCACCCTCAATCTTTTGATAATCATGAACTTGTATTAGAATTGGATTGGTACATGGTAGAAATGGATCTAAGGCTACCTCAGTAAGAATTTGTCTTTTGATTTATTCCTTGGTCAAGGCATTGATATTCATTTGTGTATCCTTAGGTACATCCTCAATGGTGATCACATCCTATGGTTCACTTTCTTCTACCTTCTTCCTAATCTCTTCCTCAAGATTCTATGACTCATCTGCATCCTCGGTATTGTCCATTTCACCTTGTCTAGATGTGCCTTCATCTTTATGTGCACTTTTATCAACTATCAATCCAAAAATTATCTTGCATATCCATGTGATCTGTGTAAAAACTTCTTCAACATTATTTTTCAATATGGAGTAACCTCTCAATTTAGGAATAAACCTATTTCTATTTTTCTCCATAAATTTTTCTATCTTCTTTGGTGTCAAGTTAGGCATGATCTTTGCTAGAGTTCCTTCTTTGATTTGTCTCTCTATCATGATAGCATACTTCTATCTCTCATCAATTTTTCTAAACAACTCATCAAGGATCAGATTCCCTATCTCTAAAGGTGTCATTTTAAATGTACATAAAATTTCTATCATAGCATCTTCAATCTTTTCTTTATCAAATTTTCTTAACTTTTCAAATTTAATTAATTGAAAACTAGTCAAACCTGTTGTACTCTTGATGTTGTGGATAATCTCATCCACATTGGTTCGATGACTATGTTTAGCCACCTTTAATTTTCTATTATCATCTGTATCATTCATCTCCTCATCATCATCATCCTTCTAGAGTACTAATTTCCTTCTCGATTTCTTCTTAGGATTGCTCAGTACTACCTTAGTTTTCCCTTGCTTTCTTTTCCATGAGCTATCCCCTTCAGTGTTCTTTACTGGTGTCTTCTTTTGTGGCTTGAAAGTTGTAGCAGTTGAAGCTACTCTTGTTCTAGGTCTTAATGGTGTAGGAGGATTAGGCTTTTATTTTTGGTTCTTCTTACTGGGCTTGACAACCATTATCTCTTTTCCATTCTTTTGTGTTTCTACTCCGTCCTCTTCAATTTCTTTAGATTCACTTGAGTGGTCCTCACCCTGACCTTGTGTAATTTCTAATGACGCATTCTCCTCTTCTCCTTGGCCTAGCATTTTCTCAAGATTTTTAACTAGTTTCTTTCTCTTCCTCTCTAGGGTTGTAGATTTTAGGCCCATTGTTATCTTAGACTTTGCTTCTTCATAATTCCCAAAAACCTTGGCTTTACTATCAATCTCTTCTACAAGTAAAGAACTTATAGTTGTTGATGTTTTATCTATGTTTACTTCATAGGGAAATGGTCTCAATCATGCTACCCTAGATGTTTGATAATCATGAACTTCTATTAGAACTAGATTGGTGCATGGTAGAAATGGATCTAAGGCTACCTTGGTAAGAATTTGTCTTTTGATTTATTCCTTGATCAAGGCATTGATATTAATTTGTGTATCCTCGGGTACATCCTCAATGGTGATCACATCATGTGGTTCACTTTCTTCTACCTTCTTCCTAATCTCTTTCTCAAGATTTTGTGGCTCATCTACATCCTCAGTATTGTCCATTTCACTTTGTTTAGATGTGCCTTCATCTTTATGTGCACTTTTATCAACTATCAATTCAAAAATTATCTTCCATATCTGTGTGCTCTATGTAAAAACTTCTTCAACATTCTTTTTCAATATGGAGTAAGCTCTTAGTTTAGGAATAAACCTATTTCTATGTTGCTCCATAAATTTTTCTATCTTCTTTGGTGTCAACTCAAGCATGATCTCTGTTAGAGTGCCTTCTCTGATTTGTCTCTCTATCATGATAGCATACTTCCATCTCTCATCAATTTTTATAAACAAATCATCAAGGATCAAATTCCCTATCTCCAAAGGTGTCATTTTAAATGTACATAACATTTCTATCATAACATCTTCAATCTTTTCTTTATCAAGTTTTCTTAACTTTTCAAATTTAATAAATTGAAAACCTCTCAAACCTATTGTGCTCTTGATTTTATGGAAAATCCCATCCACATTGGTTGGATTTCTATGTTTAGCCACCTTTAATTTTCTTTTATCATCTGTATTAGTCATCTCCTCATCATCATCATTCTTCTATAGTACTAATTTCCTTCTCAGTTTCTTCTTAGGATTTCTCGGTACTACCTTAGTTTTCACTTCCTTTCTTTTCCATGAGTTCTCCCCTTCAATGTTCTTTCTTGGTGTCTTCTTTTGTGGCTCAGAAGTTGTAGCAATTGAAGCTTCCCTTGTTCAGGGTCTTAATGTTGTAGGAGGAGTAGGCTTCTATTTTTGGATCTTCTTCTTACTAGGCTCAACAACCATTATCTCTTTGTCCTTTTTTGTTTCTACTTCCTCCTCTTTAATTTCTTTAGATTCACTTGAGTGTTCCTCACCCTAACCTTGTTTAATTTCTAAAGGTGTATTCTCCTCTTCTCCTTCGCCTAGCATTTTCTCAAGATTTTTAACTAGTTTCTTTCTCTTCCTCTCTAGGGTTGCAAATTTTAGGCCCATTATTATCTTAGACTTTGCTTCTTCATAATTCCCCAAAACCTTGGCTTTACTATCAATCTCTTCTGCAAGTAAAGTAGTTATAGATCATACTAATGTTTTATCAATGTTTACTTCATAAGGCAATGGTCTCAACCATGCTACCCTAGGTGTAACAACTTGTACATAGGTATAATTAGTATCCACAATAAAATATACATCATAAAATTTCTCTACTAGGGATACTATAATTCTCCTTCTCTTTCTCATTTTCTTCTTAAATTCAACAAAATAATTCTCCATTACACTGTCAAAGTTATCTCCTAATTGTTGAATGAACTCACTAATATGTTGTGTCATAGGTTGGTCCTGACTCCATACTATATCTATTGTAGGAAAAGTATTTAGCACATAGAAAAATATAAAAACTATCAAGGATCCAAAATTACAAATTGAGTTCTTTGCTTTCTTGATTGATGATAGATTCTCGGCAAGTTGTGTCAGCTAGAGCTTGAAAAGATCATAAGTATGATCTTTCTTCACTATCTTCCATGCTTGGTCTATTGCAATACATGGAATGCTATCCATTTAGCTTGACTGATAAAGCTTGTGAGAAATTACCCTAACTAGAAAATCAATCTCAAGACCTATGATCATAGAGATAGTCATTCCTCTCTTATTCGATAGTGCCATGGTGTTTGTTTGAATGATTTATTTTCTCTTGCATCTCATTGTCTTCTTCCTGGTAAGAGTAGGGTAACTGGTGACTCAATGAATGATTTCCTTGGTGATCTTCACTGGCCCATTTTCCAACCATAGCTGCATGTCATGAACTCTTCTTAAAAAATTCTTAATCCATTCTATCTTAAAGTTATGAGTGAAGACTAGGGAATGCACTAACCCTTTCTTGGAAATATATTGATGCTCTACCTTCAACACTCTATTTACTAATAACTTTTTGTAAGCCTCCCTCATCTCATAGTCTCCAATCTCATTGATCTTACACATGTAGCATGCATGTACATCGTATATCATCAAGACTTTGGGTGGAGTCAATGACAGGCTCCCATGAGATCTCCCTTCACCGCACTCTCTGGTAAAACATAAAAATTAGGTGGTTTTCACGCATTGCTTCTTACTAACTGAACATTTTGTACCTCCTTTCCTTTCTTCCATACTAAAATAGATGAACTTTATGCCAATTTTCAATTTAGGGTTCGTAAAATTAATTCTAAGTAGCTCGATAATACGTAGTTTCAACAGTTCTTCACAATGTTTACTAACGACATATTGTTGGATCTTCACAAACTGACTTCAAACAAATCACTCTTCTTAATTGCTTTGCAAATTCTCAAATCATTGGGTCAAATGAAAATGAATGGTAACTTTCCATTATATAGATTCAAATGGTCGAATTAGGTCTTCATTAAATTCTCCATACACTAGTAGGTATAATACAATTGTCTCAGCTTTCATATGATAGCTCAGTTAACACATACCCATACTTGGTCAAAACCATGACTTGGTTGATACTAAAATTTTCACTTCAGCTCGGTAGATATATTATCTTGGTCATTATAGGAGCTCAAAACATACTAAGTGACTCTGACGCAAGGCAAAGACCAAAGGGGCCAAACAGTGGCACACCCTAATGATCCAGCCTGCTCAACAACACATGGAAGCAACAACAACAACACGGTGAGAGAGAGAAAGTAGGATCATTGATATATTATCTTTATTCAAATTGATTCATACATGCCAGGCTATAAGGCCTTCCCAGTTATGGCCAAATATTACAATGAATTACAGAAGTCCTCAAACATGCAAGGATCTGCCAAAAATCTTCACTCAATTATCTCCTATCTTCTACCAAAAACTGACTCCAAAACTCTAACCAAACATCTATACTTATATAAGAGGCTACCAAACCAAGTCAACCTTCAGATCCACAATCAACAAAAGGATCAGTTAGATCTAGGACCACATGCTTCCCAATGATGGATACCAGCATTAAATCTATTACCCATAGTCAATACACAAGTCAGCCTCAACAAAAACTCAAAATAAACTACTCATTAACCAAGGATGACCGAGCAATGGACAAGCATTGTCAAGCACTAGTGAAACAACCGATCACCCAAGAGATAACTAACCAAACTCGGTAACCAAAGGAAACCAACCAACTACCGACCAACTCGGTCAAAGAAGTAACCAAGCAACATAGACAAACTCAAATATATTTATGGTGACACGGGATTGCCAAGGACCCAAGATGCTCCTACATCAGACACCTAGGGTTATTTAGAAATGATTCTCCAAATCATTTAGTAGGTATGATTTGAGCTATATCCAACTCAAACTATGAAATCCATGAACTGTATTCAATCGGTTTATTCTTCCACTTTACCAGATATTCCATATATTGTTTACCTCTTGTTCTTTTGCTAATTATTTGCTCCAAAATCTATTCAACTTCTTCATTTTATTTCTTAGGATACTCCATCGGTACTGTCATGTCTTCATCAAGTTCATGATACTCATACAAATCAGCAATGTTGAAAATCAGTGATATGTCCATGTCATCAGGTAACTCAATCTCATATGCATTTCCACTGTCAAATTTCTTCAAAATCTTGCAAGGTCCAAACTTCTTCATCTTCAACTTCCCATATGTTCCAACAGGAAATCAACCTTTCTTCAAATGAACCATCACTTCATCACCAACATCAAAAGTTTTTTGTCTCCTTGATCTATCAGCTGTGTCTTTGTATTTCTGATTACTCTCTTCCAGCTTGATTTTCACATCTTCATGCAATGTCTTCATGTACTCAACAAATTTCACTCCTTTAGCACTTCTCTTACTTCCATCAGCAATATCTCTCAAATCATATATACCTCTCGGCTGTATGCCATTCACAATCTCAAATGGTGTTTTTCCAGTACTCCTATTCACTGAATTATTGTATGCAAACTTTTCTTGTGCCAACACAAAATCCCAATTACTAGGTGTTTCTCCAACTAAACATCTCAAAATATTTCCCAAACTTCTGTTTACAACTTTTTTATGTCCATCGGTTCATGGGTGAAATGTAGAACTATATTTCAACTCAGTGCCAAACTTTCTCCAAACAGTCTTCCAAAAGTATCCAACAAATTTATTATCTCAGTCAGAGATAATACTCCTCAATATTACATGCAATTTGACAATTTCCTTAAAGAAAAGATCTTCTACATGTACTGCATCTGATGTCTTTCTACAAGGTATAAAATGTGCCATCTTTGAAAATCTATCTACCACAACAAATATAGAATCATTACATCTTACTATCTTTGGTAAGCCAAGAACAAAATCCATACTAATGTTAGTCCAAGGTTCCTCAGGTACAACAATCAGTATATACAATCCAGTATTCTAACTTACTCCTTTTGCAACTTGACAAATTCCACAACTTCTCATAGATTTTTGAACATCTTTATACAACTATGGCCAAAAGTATTTCTCCTTAAGAAGATTCAAAGTTTTATCAATGCCAAAATGTCCAGCCAAACCACTACTATGTTTCTCCTTTATCAAATTAGTTCTCATTTGTCCTCTCGGTATACATAACTGAATACCTTTAAACACCATACCTTCTTGAATGAAATATTCTTCCTATTTTGTATTCGGTTGATCTTGAATAGGTGCTCCACACTTTCTCCATGCCTCAGAAAAATTAGGATTAGTTTCATACAAATCTCTCATCTTGTCAAAACCAAGAACTTCAATTTTCATCTCAGTCATCAAAGATCTTCTTCTACTCAATGCATCAGCAACTCAGTTAGTGACTCCACTTTTATGTTTGATCATAAATGTATAACTCTGCAAATACTCAACCTATTTCATATGTCTCTAATTCAACTTATTCTGATTACCCAAGTATTGTAAAGCCTTATGATCAGTATACAACAAAAATTCACTCGGTATCAAATAATGTCTCCATTTCTTCAATGCTTGAACAATAGCATAGAATTCTTGATCATACATAGAATATTTCCTTCTAGCATCATTCAAATTTTCACTAAAGAAAGCAACAAGTTTACCTTCTTGACTCAACACAACTCCAATTGCACTTCCACTTGCATCACATTCCACTTGAAATACCTTATTGAAATTAGGTAATGCCAAAAAAGGCAATTCAACAACCTTCTACTTCAGAGTCTCAAAACTTTTATCAACTCCATGTGTCTACTTGAATTCTCTTTTATCCCCTCTCATAGTGTCAGTCATAGCATTACATATTGAACTAAAATTCCTTATGAACTTTCAGTAAAAACTTGCCAAACCATGAAATGATCTTACCTCACTAGCATTCATAGGTGTAGGCCAATTCAGAATAGCTTCAACCTTTTCAGGATCAATCTTCAAACCATCAGCTGAAATTACAAATCCCAAATACACAATCTTCTCTTTCATGAATGAACACTTTTTCAGATTTATCAGCAACTTTTCTTTTTTTTTAATCTCTAAAAAACTTTTCTAACATGAAATAAATGTTCTTCTTTGATCTTACTAAATATCAGAATATCATCAAGATATACAATCACAAACTTACCCAATAATTTCTTCAAAACTTCATTCATCAACCTCATAAAAGTACTCGGTGCATTAGTTAAACCAAAAGGCATAACCAACCACTCATACAAACCTTCTTTTGTCTTGAAATAAATCTTCCACTCATCACCTTCTTTGATTTTGATATGATGATACCCACTTTTCAAATCAATCTTTGTGAAATACTTTTCTCTAATCAAACTGTCCATTATGTCATTCATTCTTGGTATAGGAAACTTATACTTCACTGTTATCTTATTGATTTCTTTGGAATTAGTACACATTCTCCATTCTCCATTCTTCTTAGGTGCCAATACTGTAGGTACTACACAAGGACTCAAAATTTCTCTGATCAAACCTTTCTCCAGCAACTCTTGAATCTGTGGGTTCAATTCTTGATTCTCAGTAGGTGTCAACCAATGAGGTGCCTTATTCAGTAAAATAGCTCCACAGATTAGATCCATGCAATGATCAATACTTATTTTCGGTGGAAAACTATTAGGTACATTATCAAAAATGATATCATTGTACTTGGTGAGTAACTTATCAATCTCCTCAAGAACACTATCCTTTGTTTTCTTACTCAGTTTGTTAGGAATCATAGCAAAACATACATCATTCTTCTTCAAATACTTAATAAACTTTGTTCCTTCCATCAAACAAACTTTCATAGATGTGCAAACATTACTAATAGGTTCTTTCATCAAAGGTAACAAGATTGGTTTCTTTCCATCAGCCACAATAGTATACTTATGCAATCTCCCATCATATATAGCATGTCTATCATATTGCCAAGGTCTACCCAACAAAATATGACAACAATCCATAGGCATGATATCACACAACACCTTATCATAGTACTTTCCAATCTTCAAATTCACATAACATTGTTCACTTACTAGGAGTTTATGCTCATCTTTGATCCATGAAATCTGATAGGGCCTTAGATGTTCCAACCTTTCCAACTGCAACTTTGTGACCATGTCCTCAGATGCCAGATTCTTTGAGCTACCACTATCAATGATTACCTTCCAAACTTTGTCAAAAACTCTACATCTAGTCTTGAACAAACTTTTCCTTACTGGATCTTCCTTTTTACTTTCATTCCATAGTGTTCTTCTTACTATCAAGTTATTTTCCTTCTCAGGTTCATTCGGTGACTCTTCTTGCACCAAAGCATTTCTACTACTACCAGAATTCTTACTAGCGGGTGTACATTCAAAAGATCTATGTCCTTCTCCACAATTGTAACAAGTTCCTCAAAAATTACCTTTGCTATAACCACCGCAGTAGTTACTGCCTCTACCTCTAGATGAACTTTCACCATTCCACTCGGTCTTGCCTTTATCCAGAGTTGTCTTTTCTGGTTCAGATCTACTATTTTCACCATAGGATCTACCTCTTCCTCTAGGGAATCTACCACCTCAACCTCTTTGCCTCTACTCATGTCTCTTATTCAATTTCTCCTCGGCCTTCAATGCAAATTGATAAGCCTCTTCAATGTTCTCCAATTTGACCAAACTGATTTCCTCTTGGATGGAAACTCTCAAACCATTCAGGTACCTAGCAATTTTTTCCACATCATCCTCATCATGTCCAGATATGATATCTAATCTATAGAATTCCTTAGTATAATCTTTTACTGAGCTATCTTTCTATCTTAGACTTTGCATTTGCCTAACTAGGTTAATTTGATAATCACAAGGTAAGAACTTTCCTTTCAATTTGTTCACCATTTTATTCCATACCTTGATTTTTTCTTTGCCTTACTTTTTCTGATCCAACTGCAGATGTTCCCACCACAAGGATGAATGACCTTTCAAATTTTTGCCTACAATTTTCACCTTCTTCTCCTCAAATACATTTTCATACTCAAAATACTTTTCCATTTCAGTGATCTAGTCTATCAATTCATCAGAATCCAATTTTCCACTATACTCAGGAGGATTGAAATGTGTTGTTGACTTCAAAATTTTCAAAGCCTTCAAGAATATTTCCTCACCCTGATCCATCACAAGTGCAGGTTTTGCTTCACCTTGTTCCATTTCAATTTCATCATCACTAACATCTTCAAGATGTCTACCTCTTCTTTGGGATGTTTCAATTGCTTCTAATCTAGCAGCAAGTTGTCTCAACATGCCTGCCAATCCTTCATCCACTTCTCACCTCCCACGAACCATCTTGAAAACCCTCTGCAATTGTAGGTCATATTGTAATTTTCCATCCCACAACAATTCAGCTAGGGCTTCATAAGAAGGAACTTAAAAACCTAGATTTGCAGACCTAGATCCAGATCTAAGCTCACTTTGATACCACCTGACACAAGGTAGAGACTAAAGGGGCCAAATAGTGGCACACCCTAATGATCCAACCTTCTCAACAACATGCGGAAGAAACAACAACACAGTGAGAGAGAAAAAGTAGGATCATTGATATATTATCTTCATTCAAATTGATTCATACATGCCGGGCTATAAGGCCTTCCTAGTTATGACCAAATATTATAATGAATTACAAAAGTCCTCAAACATGTGAGTATCTGCCAACAATATTCACTCTACTATCTCTTATCTTCTACCAAAAACTGACTCCAAAACTCTAACCAAACATCTATACTTATACAAGAGGCTACCGAACTGAATCACCCTTCAAATCAATAATCAATGAAAGGAATGATCAGATCTGGGACCACATGCTTCCCAATGATGGATACCAACATTAAATCTGTGACCCATAATCAATGCACAAGTCAGCCTCAAGAGAAACTCAAAATAAACTACTCAATAAGCAAGGATGACCGAGCAACAAACAAGCATCATCGAGTGCCAGTGAAACAATTGACCGCCCAGGAGATAACCAACCAAACTCGGTAACCAAAGGACCGACCAACTACCGACCAACTCGGTCAAAGAAGGAACTGAGAAACATAGACAAAATCAAATAAATTTATGGTGACCCAAGATTTCCAAGGACCCGAGATGCTCCTACATCAGACTAGGTCACTATGGACATAAATACTGATACTCAACATCAATTATGCAATTTAACTCTTTTCTCAAATATGTCCTAATGCATCTTAACTTATGCAGATATGGACTTTAACACATCTAATGTCAGGAACTAGTGTAAAATATAGCATTTAAAAATTTAGTTCCTTACATACCTTCTTTTCTTAGTTAGAAGTAGTGTGATCACCTGATCCATTAGATTAGGTGAGCTCAGGTTCACTAGATCCACTATTCCTTGCTTCTTCTTTCTTTCTCCATGTCTGGTTCATTTAGTTCTTTATCTATTCAATAGTCTCTTCACCTTTGAATTTCTCATTACTCGATGCTTGTTCTTTGCATTCTCTTTTTATATGACCAATCTTGTGAGATTTGTAACAGACAAAACTTCCACTCATCCAACTCTTGGATTTAACTCTAAAATGTGTCCTTATGACCATATTCTCCACAATAATGACAACTATACCATGTATTGTAATCCCAATTGAATATGTTACCTTTCATAGGTACATTACCTTTCTTCTTAGATGTCCACTTTGGTTTTGCATTGGATCTACATTCTTGTTCTCTATGACCATATTTCTGACAGTTGTAACAATGTCCTTCAAATATAGGTGCAATAGGTGAATTGCTAGCCTTTGACTTGCATTCATGTGCCTGATGTCCATGCTTCTTACAGTTAAAACAATATCTATTTAATTTAGGCTAAGGATTGGACTTACGATTCTTACTTCTACAAATGTTTGTTATGTGTCCTCATTTCCCATAATGATGGCATGTAGGTTTTTTCTTCTTTGGCTTTGCATTCCTTCATTCTCTACCTTTTTATGATTCTTCTTCTTCAGTGGATGATAGGTAGTCATTATGTCCTAGTCCAGAGGTGTCATTGGATCTTCTTGGTGATCTCATCAGTTCCTCAAAGTACTTCATAACTTCATTAGGTTTGTCCATCCTCTCATTGAGTTCCTTTTCAGATCTTAACTCATTTTTTAGTTGATTGTTCTCTAATCTTAGATTTTTAATCTCCATTTCTTTCATGTTCAACTCTTTATTTTTAAGTAACAATTGATTTACCATGTCCAATTGATTTTTTTTCATCTTCTACATATCACATGTCCTTTCATCAAGTCTTGTAGCCATTTTTATTTTATCCTCTTTTGTCATTGTCTTGTCTTCCTTAGCTTTCTTTTTCTACTCAACCACTTCACATAGTCTTACTGATTGGATTTCATGCTCTCTCTTCAGACTTCTAACTTCTTCATTGAGTGTTTTGTTTTTTTCTGATAGATCTTCTATTCATGCATCACTTTCACTATAGTATCCATTACAAATAAACCTTTAGTATCCTCTTCTTGATATTGAGTGTCTTTCAGTTGGATTGCCAATTATTTCCTTCTCTTCAAAGATTTCTTCAATTCTTCTCTTGATGCCTCAAGTTGGTGCAATGCAAGCTGGATGTCAATCTTTTGATTCTCTAATATGATCTTTCCCAAATTATAAGCCTCCATCTCTAGTATCTTAATTCTCAAGTGGTTAGACTTCTTCTAAGAGAACAAAGCTCTGATACCAATTGTTGGAAATCTTATTTGGGAAAGGGGGCTGAATCAGAATCTCTAAAATTTTACACTTTGAAAACAATTAAACACATGTATCATAAACATAAACTTTAATACTAAAATGAATCTAACATGCTAGTCACATCCATGAAAATAAAACTCATAACACAAAGATTTGGTAACCCAGAAACCCTTGAAAGGTAAAATCAGGTTGGGGATGACACCCACAAATCTTCACTACTACGGCAATAAAGTGTGGTTGTTAGGGCTACAAATTTTTTATCACTTCTGGTGATCTACCCTATGATGGGTCTTCCCTACTAAGAGATTATAGACTTATACAATCTACCTTGATTAAAGGATTTAAAACTTACAACTAAGTAAGCACTCTAATAAGAGATTTACAAAGGCCTGTTAGGACCACTCTATTAAGAGATTTACCCTAATTCACTTGCTAGAATGTATTAGTATATGATCCTTATGTTTGCACTTCAAATTTTGATAGAAGATCTCCTCTTTCCAATACTTATCTGATCTCAAAACCACATATATCTTTGTTTTGTCCTTCACTTCTCTTCTCGGTCACTCTGCATGATCTTAGCTTCTAACAATCAAAACATTGCTTCCATCTTCATACATGAGATCTTCTCACTATTACAATATTTAGGGTTTTGATGTCACCTTATATAAACAATTAATCAACCTCATAGATCAAAATCAACGATCTAGATTCATTACTTATGCCGCTTAAGAATTCCCTTTTTTTGATTGGTTACATTGCTTACATAGGGATTAATGATTGAAATAACAATGCACAATCAACTCCTTAGTTCTATCAACAATAGTTAAATCACACATAGAAGTCAGCCAAAATGGTTTACCTAGGTGTTTGTGCCATTACAAATGCATATATCAAAATTGGCTTACTCGGCATATGAACTCTATGATGCTCGGTCAAAAATGTTCTCCATATACTAGCGCTCGACATTGTCTCTTCTATACAACTCAACATATATACTTCTCAGTATTTACTGAAGTACTCAGGACCTCTGATTTGCCCGATAGTAACTATTTCTTGGTACATATACAAAATAGAAGTCTATACATAACTCATCCTTAATAGGATGGCTCATTCGAAGTGATGACCAACCAACTTTGCCTTGATAATGACTAAGAGTTGGACACTAAGAGACGACATGACTTGGAGATCAACACAGTTATACATTGATGTTTCTAGAAACCTTTTATAAATCCACTTGCATTATATATATATACATATATGTGTGTATATATATATATATATATATATACATATATGTGTATATATATATATATATATATATATATATATACATATATGTGTATATATATATATATATATATATATATATATACATATATGTGTATATATATATATATATATATATATATATATATATATATATATATATATATATATATATATATATATACACACACATGTATATGTAGATATATATGTATATATGTATGTATATATATATATATATGTGTGTGTGTGTGTGTGTATGTATATATATGTGTGTGTGTGTATACATACATATACATATATATATATATATATATATATATATATATATATATATATATATATATATATATATATATATATATATATATATATATATATATACATACATATATATATATATATATATATACATATATATATATATATATATATATATATATATATATATATATATATATATATGTATGTATGTATGTATGTACATACATATATATATACATACATATACATACATATATATACATACATACATACATACATACATACATACATACATACATACATATATATATATATATATATATATATATATATATATATATATATGTATGTATGTATGTATGTATATATATATACACACAGATATATATGTATATATGTATATATATATATACATACATATATATATATATATATGTATGTATGTATGTATGTATGTATGTATGTATATATATATATATGTATATATATATATATATATATATATATATATATATATATATATATATATATATATATATATATGCATTTATATATATATATGTATATATATGTGTGTGTGTGTATATATAGTATGTATAGGATTTTTATTACCTGCGAACACACCAAAACTTTTGATAGTTTTTTTTTCATCATTTGCTAGTAGGCTTAGCTTGCTCCTCAACTACAGGATAATTAGCTATTTTATTTTTTTGAGTTGCTTCATCATGTTTTTTATGCCTTATTATTCTAGTTCCTCCCTCAAGGAGTGATGCAGGAGCATCCTAGGTGTAAGGGAAATCTTGCATCACCCAAAAATATTTTTGTTTGCTTTTCAATAAGGGCTATCTTGTGCAGAGCTGCTATTTATGGAAACTTACTATTTTTAGTAAATTGGTCATATGATCTCAGAATGTTCTGATTTCACAGTTCGAGATTCATCTTAGTCATATCAGCCTACCAATTGAGTTTCATTACCACATCATCTGTATTGGTGAAGTTATTGAGGTTTTTGGGTATGAAATCTTTCAGGTCAATTTTGAAGGCCTTAGAGGCTCCGGATCATGATCAACCCCTGCTAACTAGAGCTTGCGTGAGTCAAGCACTATAGATCTCATCTTAGCATTTCTGAAAAGTGGTTATAATAGATAAACAAAGCTACAGTTAGAAAGTTATGGCCTCCAAAAGTTGGGCTACCTAAAAGCATATTTTGTATTTCTTTTGAGCCGACCCTATTGTAAAAATTGTGAAAATAAAATAATTCTATGTATAGTCGGCCTTAAGGGCTAAATTTCTAGAACCTTCTCGGGTGGTGGAAATTGCCTATATAAAGAAGGCCTGTAGTGTTGTCTAGGGCAGTTCTGGGTAGATCTCGGTAATGATTCGAGGCTTTGTCCTATAGAATATTGTAAAGGGAATGCCCATGTAGCTTTGCATATTGTAATTCTGAAATTTGTAATTCCACATTTGTGGAGATAATAAGAAGCCCATTTTCTATTCTTGCAAATTGTTGTTGTTTCTCTTTTTTTGTTATGTGTTTGTGGTATTAAGGGGAGTACCCTTCATCAAGTGGTATCAGAGTGGGGGCTGCTGAGTGTGTAAATAGATCGCTGACTGTGAGGCAATTTGCACCAGGACCATGGTTAGGGTTTTAGCAAGCAGTGCGAAAATGCCTCCACGAAGGGAACGTGGTGGAAGAGCTGGTGTTGTGACACCTAAGGTTAGAGTGCTCCAGAGACAAGTGCGAGCATTGCAAGAAGAGATTCATAGAGGAATGAATCTTAATGTCAAAGATGAAAGCAAAGATGAAGTCGAGGGAGAAGGAAATTCTGATCAAGAAGAAGGAGAAATTCTAAACCAGGAGGAAGAAAGACTTTTTCAGGCCATTTCCAAGATCGGGAAAAGACCTAAGATTGAGGTTCCTACATTTTTAGGAAATGTTAACCCAGAGGAGTTGATCGACTGGATCAATGAATTAGAAGAATATTTTGAGTATGAAGATGTTGAGGATCCTGATAGGGTCAAGTTTGTGAAGGCCAGACTGAAGGGTCATGTGAAGATCTGGTGGCAAGAGATTCAATTGGAGTGAAATAGAAGAGGAAAGGATAAAATCACAAGATGGGATCAGATGGTGGATAAATTGAAGTGACAATTGATTCCTATTGATTATGAGCTTGACCTACTGAGGAAAAAGAAAAGTTTGAAGTAACTAGGAAGATCTGTTCAGGAGTATATAGAAGAGTTCTATCGAATCCTCATCAAAATAGGCCATGCAGAAGCTGATAATGAGAAAGTTGCCTATTACCTTAATGGGTTGAGGCCAAGCATTCAGGAGAGTTGAATTTGGTTTGGATGAACAATATTGAAGAGGCATACTAGTTTTCCCTCAAAGTAGAGGAGAAGTTGAACAAGAAGTTTGAGAGAAGATAAAATGGAAGAGATCATGGTGGATGATTTGGTGGATGGTCATATGGTGGCCGAAATGAAGATCCGAAAATGAAGGATGAGGCCAGTAGAAGTCAAAATTAGAGAGGAAACACTTCCAATCATTTCCATGATCAGAATAATAGAGATCAGAGAGGAAGAGGAAGAGGACAAGGATCAGGAAGAGGAGGCTTTCTTGGAACATGTTTTCACTGTGGAGAAGAAGTTCATAGGGCATTTGAATGTCCTCAACACCAAGGAAGGATAGATAGGAGAAATGAAGGCTAGGTCAGAGTTGCACATGTTGATGAAGATGCCAGATCATCACATTCTAAAGATGCTAAAAGAGGAGAAACATTGATTAACAAAAGAGTCCTACTGAGTGGTGAGAATTAACCTAGGAAAAGGAGGAGCCTATTTCGCACTAGATGCAAGTGTGAGGGTAAGTGTTGTGATGTGATTATTGATAGTGGAAGCACTGACAATTTGGTGTTGGAAGAGATGGTGAAAAATTTGAATCTCAAGAGATAGAAACACCCACATCCATACCAGATTGCCTGGGTGTAGGATGACCACAAGGTCATGGTCAATGAATAGTGCCTAGTGAAGTTCAAGATTTGCAGATACCATGATGAGGTACTGTGTGATATTATATCTATGGATGCATGTCATATGTTGTTGGGTAGACCGTGGCAGTTTGATAGGTGTGTTGTACATGATGGTCATGTGAATACCGATTCCCTGACATAGGATGGAGTGCGACATAAGCTAAAGCCATTGAATGACGCAGAAGAAAAGGTATGTCATAATGCAAGAATAAATTTTGTTGATGGAAGAAATTTTTTAGATGGTATGAGGCATGAGCATGTGTGTTTTTCTTTAATTCCAAAAGCTGGTAAAGAGGAAGTAGAAGATGTACCTATAGAAGTTGCAGATTTGTTGAATGATTTTCAGGATATTATGTTTGATAATGTTCCTGGTGGATTACCACCAGTAAGGAAGATTAGTGATCAGATGGACTTGATTTTAGGAGCCAGTTTTCCAAATAAGGCAGCACATAAAATGACACCAATAGAAAGTGAAGAGTTGAATAGACAAGTACATGAGTTGTTACAAAAGGGGTTGATTCAGGAGAGCCTAAGTCCATGTGCTATACCAGCAGTATTAGCACTGAAAAAGAATGGAGAATGGAGGATGTGTACAGATTCTAGACCAATAAACAAGATCACAATCAAGTATAGGTTTCCATTGCCATGAATGGATGATATTATGGACTGTTTGAGTGGAGCTGTGTATTTCTCAAAGATAGATCTGAAGAGTGGATATCACTAGATTTGGATCAGAGAAGGAGATGAATGGAAGACTACCTTCAAGACAAAGGAAGGACTGTATGAGTGGTTAGTCATGCCTTTTGGGCTAACCAATGCACCGAGCACTTTCATGTGTCTCATGAATGAGGTTTTGAAAGAATTTCTGGGTAAGTTTGTTATTGTTTACCTAGATGATATTTTGATCTTTAGTAAAACACTGGAGGAACATATGGTGCATATTCATATGGTGTTTGAGAAGCTAAGAGAAGAGAAATTATTGATAAATTTGAAGAAGTGTAGTTTTGTGAAGAAAGAGTTAGTGTATTTGGGATTTGTAGTTTCAATAGAAGGTCTAAAAATGGACCCAGAGAAAGTACAGGCTATCCTTGAATGGCCTACTCGAAGGAGTGCTATGGAGGTAAGATCATTTCATGGTTTGGCTAGCTTTTACAAAAAGTTTATCAGAAATTTTAGCAGTATTTGTGGACCCCTCATTGAAAAAATGAGAGGGGATAGAAAAGAGTTCAAGTGGACTAATGGGGTAGATAAGAGTTTTAAACTGTTGAAATAGAAAGTTACATAATAGCCTATTTTAGCACTTCCAGATTTTAATAAGGTGTTTCAAGTAGACTGTGATGCTAGTGGTACTGGAATAGGTGTTGTTATGAGTCAAGAAGGTAAACCTATTGCTTATTTCAATGAAAAGTTAAATGATGCCAAGATAAAATATTTTGTTTATGATTAGAAATTTTATGCTATAGTTCAGGCATTGAAGAAGTGGAGACACTATCTACTTCCTAAGGAGTTTGTTTTGTATATTGATCATCAAGCTTTGCAATATTTGAATAGTCAAGGAAAGTTGAATTAGAGACATTTGAAATGGGTTGAGTTTTTGCAAAGTTATACATTTGTTTTGAAACACAAGAGTGAAATGTCTAACAGGGTTGCAGAAGGCAACTATTGCTGATAGCAATGCAGATTGAGGTGGTTGGGTTCAAGGAACTCAAGAAATTATATCTAGAGGATCCTGATTTTGGTGAAGATTAGAAAGCTTGCATAGAACCTGTTACTCTAGACATAACAAAGTGGTTGGATTTCATCATTCAGGATAATATGCTATTCAGAGGGAGCTAGTTGTGCATTCCATGAAGTTCTATGAGGGAGAATCTCATCAAGGAGAAGCATAGTAAAGGATTGGCTGGACATTTTGGTCATGATAAAACCCTTTCTTTGGTTAGTGAGAACTATTATTGGCCATAGTTGTAGCAAGATGTCAAGAAGTTTGTACAAAGTTGCAGAGTATGTTAGATGGCGAAAGGAGTGAAGTAGAATATAGGGTTGTATCAGCCATTACCTATACCAGAGAAACCTTAGGAGGATATCAGTATGGACTTTGTTCTTGGTTTACTAATGACTCAATGGGGACATGATTCATTTTTTGTGGTGGTTGATAGATTTTTGAAGATGGCACATTTCATTCCCTACAAGAAGACTAATGATATTGTTCATGTAGCAAAATTATTTTTCAAAGAAGTAGTGAGACTACATGGTTTGCCAAAGAGCATAGTTTTAGATCGGGACACTAAGTTTGTTGGATATTTCTGGGGCACATTGTGGAAGAAGTTGAAGATAGATTTGAAGTTCAGTTCATCACATCATCCATAGACTGATGGACAGACAGAGGTGGTGAATAGAAGTTTGAGAAATTTGTTGAGATGTTTGGTTGGAGATAAGCCAACAGGATGAGATTTGATTTTACCACAGGCAGAATTTGCATACAATAATTCTATTAATAGGAGCACTGGTAAATCACCATTCTAGATTGTATATGGAAGTAGTCCAAGAAATGCATCTAAGTTGAGAAAGATAGATAAAGGAGAAATAAGTAGTGTTGAAGCTGAGGATTTTGTAGAACACTTGAAGAACATCCATGAGGAGGTGAGGAAGCACATTACCAAGATGAATGCATAGTATAAGGTTAGGGCAGATGAGAAAATGAGGCATAAGGAATTTTAGGTTGGAGATGAAGTCAGGGTTCATTTGCAGGAGAGATTTCCAATTTGTACATATAACAAGTTGAAAATGAAGAAGTTTGGGCCATGTAAGATACTGAAGAAGCATGATTCAGGAAATGCCTATGAGGTAGAATTTCCTATTGAACTTAATATTTCACTAGTGTTTAACATTTCAAATTTGACAGAGTATCATGAAGGAGGTGTTGAAGATGAGATCATGGCAACACAGTGGAGTATTCCAGCAACTAGTTTAGATACCAAAGAGATTGAGGATATACTGGATAGTCATGTTAGCAGAAGCACAAGCAACAGGACATATGAAGAATATCTGGTCAATTGGAAAGGATGACCTATTGAAGATTCATCATGGCTAACAAGGGAGGAGGTTAACCATCTTAGTTTTCCTCTTCACACCTGAGATGTGACAGTGTCACTTCTTAAATTACCCCGGGTGTCTGATGCAGGAGCATCCTGGGTGTAAGAGCAATCTTGCATCACCCAAAAATATTTTTGTTTACTTTTCAATAAGGGCTATCTTGTGTAGAGCTACTATTATGGAAACTTACTATTTTTAGTAAGTTAGTCATATGATCTCGGAATGTTTTGATTTCATAGTTGGAGGTTCATCTTAGTCATATCAGCCTACCAGTTGAGTTTCATTGCCACATCATCTATATTGGTGAAGTTACTGAGGTTTTTGGGTATGAAATCTTACAGGTCAATTTTGAAGGCCTTAGAGGCTCCAGATTGCGATCGACCCCCGACTGACTGGAACTTGCGCAAGTCAAACACTGTAGATCTCATCTTGGCATTTCTAAAAAGTGGTTATAATAGATAAACGAAGCTACAGTTAGAAAGTTATGGCCTCCAAAAGTTGGGCTACCTAAAAGCATATTTTGTATTTCTTTTGAGCCGACCCTATTGTAAAAATTGTGAAAATAAAATAATTCTATGTATAGTCAGCCTTAAGGGCTAAATTTCTGGAACCTTCTCGGGTGGTGGAAATTGCCTATATAAAGAAGGCTCATAGTGTTGTCTAGGACAGTTCTGGGTAGATCTAGGTAATGATTTGAGGCTTTGTCCTATAGAATATTGTAAAGGGAATGCCCATGTGGCTTTGCATATTGTAATTCTAAAATTTTTAATTCCACATTTGTGGAGATAATAAGAAGCCCATTTTCCGTTCTTGCAAATTGTTGTTGTTTCTCTTTTTCTGTTATGTGTTTGTGCTATTAAGGGGAGTACCCTTCATCAAGTGGTATCAGAGTGGGAGTTCTTGAGTGTGTAAACAGATCACCGATTGTGAGGCAGTTTGCACTAGGACTGTGGTTAGGGTTTCAACAAGAAGTGCAAAAATGCCTCCACAAAGGGAACATGGTGGAAGAGCTGGTGTTGTGACGCCTGAGGTTAGAACACTCTAGAGACAAGTGCGAGCATTGCAAGAAGAGATTCATAGAGGAATGAATCTTAATGTCATAGATGAAAGAGAGGATGAAGTTGAGGGAGAAGGAAATTATGATCAAGAAGAAGGCGAAATTCTGAACCAGGAGGAAGAAAGACTTTTTCGGGCCATTTCCAAGATTGGAAAAAGACCTAAGATTGAGGTTCCTACATTTTCAGAAAATCTTAACCCAGAGGAGTTGATCAACTGGATCAATGAATTAGAAGAATATTTTGAGTATGAAGATGTTGAGTATCTAGAATTGATAAAGGAGATTAATTGTATAGGAAGATGACATGTGATATATAATTAAAACTCACTTATTCTAGATAACTATAGTACCTAAAGAAATACATGATCTAGATGAGCTACATTCTACAAACACAAATCCACTAGACATGACTAAACATGATAATAAAGTATTTCTACATATATCCCTTATGTCTACTATAATTGAAAGAGCACTATATAAGAAAGGGTGAGATGAAGTACTACAAGGAGTAGTATATGAACATGAATGAAAAAAAATTTTGAGGTAGGTACATGAAGTTATTATAGGAGGGTATAAGTGTGAAGATGATATATTCCAAAAGATATTGGTATTTAGACTATGGTGTCCCAACATGTATATAATCTTAGAAGCACTATATGAATAACTATGATATCTCTCATATAATTGGAAGAACTATTACTCAAGATGGGATTCCCTTAAAACCTGTGTTAGCATATGTGCCCTTTCAAAAATGGTTAATTGATTTCATAGGATATATTGACCCTTTAGTAAATCTATATAAAGGAAAACTCAATCATCACTAAGATTAATACCTTACTAAATGGCATGTATCGAATTATAAAAGATACTATACTAATACACCACTCCTAAATATTTTGTACAATAATATCATCACCACATCTGGGTTCCTACCAAGAACTACTAGTGCTAAGGGTAGACACTTTGATAATAAAACCACAGGAAATAATAACCAAATTCTTGATTACACATTACCAAAGAACTCTATAGGTGAAAAAACTATTGCAATATAGTTGTTAGAGAAGCCATTGTTGATATTAGAGAACACTAAGAAGGGGGGTGAATCAATTTTCTAATTTGTTTAACCTTATTAAACTGGTTGTTGAACCATAAATCAAATGCAATAAAAATAAAATAACTGAAACACAAAAAAACATCCACAAAATTATAACACCATATTTTTTGTGTGGAAACCTAATTAAGGGAAAAACCACGGTGGGGATGGGACCCACTAGTAATTACTTCTATAGAAATAATAACTTGGTTAAGGGCATGAGTACATGAGGGGAATGCACTTGAATTCAAAATTACAACTTATAGCTTATAGCTCACTGCTCAATACAAAAGAGAGGTATATAACCCTTACAAAAGAACACTACTTTACAAAATGATTTGTTCTACAATAAAAAATGGTGAGCTGGAAGATACCATAACATATGCCAATATAGTTCCATGCAAGTAAAAAACAAAATATCTTCTCAACTATCAATCAAACCACTATATACTGATCCTTCACACATATAACATATCACCATATCATATCCAACCATTTATATCCTTAATCATAAAAAAAGGATCAATCTTATATACCCAAATACAAAAAAAATATCTTAACCAATCTGTCTCAAGAACATAAAATGTAGGATGTGAAGTGTCATCCAAATACATTAACAAATATTTATGCTAACCTCAAAAAATGTCATAAATATATTATACCATGTTGGATCAATCAAAACAAACAAATAAACCAATCAATTAATCAATATGATAGGTTTTCTTAATGATCTACTAACTGACTATGATGTTCTTCACTAAATAATGATTTCTACCACTCATAACTCCATAACTTGATCATTTGACATTATCAATTGATGTGACTATAGAATAAGGTATTATATACCTTGTAGAATCTTATCCTAGCTACACGACTCAAAACTCAAAGTCTACTATCTATATCGATCCATATATTGTAGCTTGTATACTGTCCCTATTCTTCCATACTTAGCCAATTTAGAAATATAACCTTTGGTGTGCATATAATAAGACAAGTGACCATATGAGTCATGTATGGTTTGCATCAGTGACAACATAAAAGCTTTGATATTAGTGTCTCTTTCCACTCATCTCTCCCTTTGGAATTGATGGCAACACTTAGTGAAAAATGACCGTGTCCAAACAAAATGCCAAACTCCAAAAAGATTGCTCTCCCTAACCAAAAAAGTGTGCTCCCCTTGAGTCTAATGTCTCATTTTTCACTCCTTATCTATCCCCCTTTGACATCAATGCAAACTATTGGGGTGCTCCACAAAATTTGATTATCAAAATCCTATATAACTACACCTATATAGAAACATGAAAAAATAATTACAAAAGTTTCAATACATCTGAGAAATTGTCCCTCGGAGCAGCAAAATCCATTCCCCAATTGTTTTTCATGATATCCATTACTTTAATCCATAAGAAAACTTATTTTTAGTAGAAAGATATGATACCTATGGAAAGGTGTATGTTTCTTTTGCTTCATTCAGCCCATTCATCAAAACATCAAGTTTAGGAACAATTAAGTTATTCAAATCATTGATCCTTTCCTTAACTCTATTCCTTTCATTTTTAATTGTTCTAATTTTTCATTCAATTAATTCACTTGAATTGCATGGTCTAAAGATAATCTCTTCAAAGGATCACATGCCTTTTTTTGTCTTAGATAGCTTCACCTCACCGTCCCTTATAATCTTATCAATATCATAAAAACATTTATGGTAATCAATGCAAGCTCTATAAGTTTTCCCTCCTTAAGTTATAGAATCCTTTACCCTCTGACTTGCAATTTCCAATGATACCTTTTCATTTGAAATCATGGAAATTAGTGTCCTAAATATTTTCTCATCCAATTCACTTTGAACCTTCACCAATGCTGATTTTTCCAATGACTTAAAGTGACCATCCACTACATTCAATAATACCTCAAGTTGACCTAATTGAGTATCATTCTAATCTTCTATATAGTTTGGCATGATATTATTTAATACTTCTATTTCTCAAGCTAACAATTTATTGTCCTTCATGTGAGTTTTAATTTTTTTTCCCTTACTTTGGCCTGAGCTACCAAAGAAAGTCCCATAAACTACACTAGACTCAAAGTATCCAACTAAATTATACTTGAAATGATTTCCATCTCATACATAATTTTATCTCCTCATTAATAAATTCAGTCTCTACCTTTGCAATGTCTCTTTCCTCCATTTTGTGTTCAATTTTCTCCTCAATAACTGTCTCATCAACTCCCTCATGAGTGTGATCTTTTTCTATGTCTCTTTGTTCACTTACAACTTTACCTTCCTTCATATTATCATCAATTATTATCTATGCCTCAACTTCTCCTTTATCTTCCTCAACTTCTATGAGTGTGATCTTTGACTAATCATCATTTTGATTATCTTTTGTAGTATCTTCCTCCTTTTCATCAAGAACATAGTCTTCTTCTATCATATTCATTGGAATATTAGGAAATCCACCTATCATACCTTCTTCATCAACCATAAATTGAACCGAAAAAGTTATAGGTACTCCAGAAATAATAACAACATGCTCTTCATTAGACATTTGAAATGAATTATCCATTGCATTGTCTCCTTCCAATCATCCTTCAGTGCAACATCATACCAATTTTAAATAAGATTTTTATCATTATTTCTTCTTTCTCCTTATTTACTTCTCCTATTTTCCCATCCATGAGTTTTTTTACCCTTGATTTTCTCATCAATACTTTGTTGTCTTTCTTAAGAATATTATAAATTTCATATTTGGAAATAATAGGACAAAGATTGACCAAATTCCTCTCTCTAATCCTCTTATTCACATCTTGTTTTTTCAACCTTATTACTTCTAATATGTCAAATAGATCATCATGAATGCCCCCTTTGATCTCCACTAAAGCTCTATTATACTCTTTTAGATGGAAAATTACTCCATATTCTAACAGTCTCTTTTCTTTTTCATCATATATGTTGTAATATTTATTCAATTGAATTAATATATCATGAATAGTTATATTCTTGAATACATCATTTACTATAAAACATGGCTTACCAATGTCAATCTTCAGTTTATTTCTTGCTAGATCATCTTCTTATGTTGGACCAATGAAAATACTAACTTCCTTGGATCCTTCTATTCTCAATTAATTTACTACATCATCAGAGTCTACTATTTCATCTTTATCATCATCCTTAATCCCTTTATACACTCTCTTTGTCTTTTCCTTAACTCTCTTTCTTGTGTATTCAGATTTATCCTTCAGTATTACTAGTTTGGACTGGGTTTCCTTTGGTGTAGGTATCTTAGGTATATCAGATTTCATGGAAATTGTAGGCTTCTTCTCTTCTAGAGGAATAATTGATGTCTTAATTGAACTTCTTGTATGTCTTCCTCTAGAGGATGATATAATAGCTATGCAAACCAAAGGTGCATCATCATCAACATCAATAGGATCTCCTACGTCTACCTTCTTTCTCTCTTCCTCTTCAAATTTATTCCTAGCTTATGCCATTTTCTCCTTTGTAAATCTCATTCTCTCACTAAACAATTCAACTTCTTTTCTGATTTTCCTTTCCCTTGCAAGTCTTTTAACCTATGGATAAACTTTTAAGATTTTTTTCTTATAGGTTTCAAACCTTTCCTCTTTAAGATCAATCGGTTTGTTTAGAAATTCTAGCACATAAAAATCAAGTAGATCAACATCATCTTTGTATCCCATAAGCATAAACCATGAGGTCCTTGGCTCTACTACTTCCATTGAAAGAAATCCTCAATTACTACCATGAAACAAATAGAATCTTCACATATCTCTACAATATTTCAAGGAATTCTATATATTTTTTGCATTTCCTCTTGAAAATCTTTAAAGTATCACCATAAAATAGTCCTCCTAAATATAATTTCAAGCATATAATATAAATTTTTTATCTGAGATGAAATAGGAACATATTTCTTTGATATAATATTACTAATTCTAGGAAAATAGTTCACAAAATAGAAGAAAATATAAAGAATCGGTGAACCATACTTGAAAATATTCTTCTTGTCTTTCTTTATCATGGTCAAATTCTTTAGGATCTATGCTCTCAGAGCCTCAAAAATATCATACTCTATATTCTCCTTCACAATCCTATAGGTGGTACAAATAACCTATTGCTAGAAATTGAGCTTTCCCTACTGGAATGGTATACCTTGTATCCCAATATCATGGATACAAACTTAAAATCAAGTTTATTAATGTTTTTTACCATCATGGTATGTTTATCCACTGATATTCAGTCAAATGAGTAATAATATCTTTCTTAATAGTCCTTGAGGCTAGAAATTCTCCACTAGCATTGAAATTGGTGACTGCCTCTAATACTTCCTAGGTGATTTTTTATGGCTTGTCTAACCACATAAATTGGTCATGTATATGACTCAGAACATATCTAATCCATTTGGGCTCATCAAAGATATGAAAATTCATGACTTGACCTATCTTTGTGGTTTCCAATATTTTTAACTCATCCATCAATTTATCATACATCTGATACATTGAATCTTTCCCTAATTCTTCAATGTTATAGTGGGTATATGCCCTAATGTCTTTGACATGAAATACCACATAAGGAATTCTAGAAAATGCACCCTCTCAGTCATCTTTCATAGACTTATAGGGGCGGTTCTTGAATTTTTGTCTAGGTAAATCCTCTACATTAACTATCATAGGTGTATCCATAATTTCTAAATCAAAATACCAAGTCATGGAATGATAAATACATTTTTATGTCAACTGATAGAAATAAGGGAGCACACACAACTAAGTAGGGGGGTGAATTAGTTCTGTCCAAAATAATTATGTCAAAACTAAAACTTAACAATGCTTAACTTCATTACTTATATGTTTAGATAAATATGAAATAATAGAACCAACATCATAAGAACACATAACACCATAATTTTTGCATGGAAATCTAGTTAAGGGAGAAACCAAAATGATGATCAAACCCACAAGATGATGTACTAGCACATATAACCCTATTAAATGTAAAAATGGGACTGAACATGCATTATGACACACTTTCTAGAGATCACTACTCAAATAAAAAAGAGGGAAATAACTCTTGGGTAAAAAACCCAAAATACAACTATGGATACAACCCCAAAATGGACTACAATCCACTATGGACAACAATCCAATGTGGACAACAATTCACTAATTCTATGAACTCACTGATAGCATCTCAAACATGCCAATACACTTACAATGAAGTATAGATCTTTTTTGAACTTATTATAGATTCCACTCATACCTATTCCCACATCCACTGATATCATTTCATCTAACATTTTACCCATCCATACCATGTGTCATCTCTTTAATTTACATATTATTTCATCTTTAAATACATAACATCAACTTATTACAACAAGGTCTGACATGGACCTAATTACAAAACATTACAAAGAGTAATGGACAATCCTCAATGTGAACCAAGACAAGTCAGCTAAGACTTAGCTAGGACCAAAATCTCTATTTATGAGCACACCATGATCCAAATTTGATGTCTCAAATATTTGCAACACACTAACTCACCAAGTCAGCCAAGAGCATCAACATGCCATAGGAAAATCATTGAATCAAATCACATAACCCAATGTGATTCACCAACATGAATTTAAAATGATCAAGAAACATTAGTAAGCAACATGAAATAGCACAACAACATCACAACTATCTCTATCTTCAGAATGCACAGTTGTCTCTACACTGTTCATTAGGAACATTGAACACCAACCACTATCACTAAATACTAATAGCTTTCCAATATCTAAATCATTAACCATCTGATCTGAGAACACACATCCATATACCAAATTCACCACTAGGTTAGCAACCAAAGATATGCATAACTGATCCTCACAGATCTAAAAACTACAACATTGTCTACATTTAAAAAACCATAAAATTATCATTTGATAAATTAATCATAACTTCCTCAAATAATCAAGAGAACCTTTGTAACTTGAACAAGATAAAGTATAGAAATTCCTCAACCACTCTATTGTTTAGCAACAACTCTTTTGAAATACACTATCCATACTGAACCAAAAGTTCCAATTGAAAAAACTTGGAAATTGTCATGAATAAAAGATATATTGACATCAATGACAAAACATTAATTCCAGCACATATATGCATGAAATCTCAAAAAATCTCCATCATTGGCACAAATGGAAATATATGATGTGAGAAACCAAATCAATGCACAAAGAAACAATCAACCTCAATCCATTAGTTACTCTCCCTAAGTTTGACACTTATCTTCTATAGGGCTATTTCTCCCATGATTCTCTCTATTTTTCACATGGTTATCTCTCCCCCTTTGACATCAATGATAAAGATATATATATATATATATATATATATATATATATATATATATATATATATATATATATATATATATATATATATATATATATATATATATTCACTAATTCATAGAGGCCAAACATAACTTATCTCATCAAAAATATGAACAACATACCAACTAATCCCCTTAAGGATAAGTCTCCTAAAAACATCAATCTTGGAGGAAAATAATCTTTGTGAAAGCACTAGTCCAAATAAAATTTATGCATCTCTATCTTTTAACAAGAGGGGCTATCACCCCAAGCTTACCTTTGAGATACTCAAAAGTATCTTTTGGAAATATCTTCATGAAAATATCTGCAATTTTCTCTTTTGTAGGCACATATTCCTATCTGACTTCCTTGTTATTCACCTTATCCTTCAAGAAATGATAATTTATAGAAATATTCTTTGTATTTGAATAAAACATAGGGTTCTTTGAAATATTGATAGCATTTGAATTGTCGCAATAAATAACAATAGGCTCACCAAAGCTTATTTTGATGTCTTCCAACATTTTATTTATCCAAACTACGTGACTACAATTCATAGTAGAAACAACATACTCGACTTCGATAGTAGATCAAGAGACATACAATTTTATTTCTTACTCTACCAAGTAACTAGTTTCTTCCTCAAAAAGAATGCTCCACCTATATTACTTTTCCTGTCAGCCAAATCACCTTTACAATTGGCATTAGTATAAACAAATAATGTAATATCATCATCCTTAGGATACCATAGGCCACAATCCATTGTCCCTTTCAAGTATCTAAATATCCTCTTAACAACAACAACATGTACTTCCTTTCATTCAACTTGAAATCTTCAAATAATGCAAATAACATTCATCATGTCTGGTCTAGTCTGAGTCAAGTATAGAAAACCACCAATCATTGATCTATAAATTTTATGATTAGAAAGAGGAGAATCATCATTATTTGTCAATTTGCAACCAGTAACTACAAGGGTTCCAATAGGTTTGGAATCATTCATTCCAAATCTTTTCAATAATTCACATAATTAGAATGTGATATGAAAATCCCTTTTTATGATTGATTTGAAGACCAAGAAATAATTTCATCCCACCTATCATTGACATGTCAAATTCATTTTGCATCTCATCAGTAAAATCCTTACTCAACTTATCATTTCCACAAAAAATGATATCATCCACAAATACTTCAACAATCAAGACATTTTAATGATTAATTTTGAAATATAAACTACTATCAACAAATCCTTTAATAAAACCAAGATTCAACAAATAAGTATCTAATCTTTCATATTGAGATCTTAGTACTTGTTTTAATCCATACAATTCTTTCTTTAATCGGCACACCATGTTACCTTGATCATTCAAAGGAAAACCATCAGGTTGTTCAATGTATACTTCCTCTCCCAATTCTCCTCGATCCATTAAAGAATATAGACTTAAAATCCATCTGATATACCTTGAAATATTTGTAAGTAGCATATACAAAAAGGATTATAAATGCTTCAATTATAGCAACATGAGAAAAAAGTATCCTCAAATTCAATACCTCCCATTGTGAATTTTCTTTGCAAACCAATCTAGCTTTGATCCTTACCACTTCACCATCTTCATTCAGTTTGTTTCTAAAAACCCATTTTATTCCAATCAAATTCTTGTCCCCTAGTCTGGGAACTAAGATCCATGTTTTGTTCTTCTCAATATATTCTAGCTCTTCTTTCATTTCCTTAACCTAACTTTCATCTTTGCAAGCTTCATCAACATCTTTAGGATTAACTTTAGAAATCAAACAAATTTCATTTCTAATTCTAGCATGTTTTCCTCTAGTTAAAACACCTTAATCTCTATCACCAATAATATGATCTTCTAAATGATTTAACACTACATACCTTGAAGTATTCATATTTTATTTTGTAGAAGAATCTTGATTTTCCACTTCTTCTTCATAAATAACTTCTCCATTCTATTATGGGGATCTATTATAATTCTAACTCTAATTTTTTAGCTGAACAATCTAATTTTTCTCTTCATCATCTAACTTGTCATTGCATGAATTGACCTTTTTCTGATAATTCTCATCAACTCTCACACTAGCACTCTCCATTATCTATCTCAACTGATCGTTAAAACATTTATAAGATTGTCTATTTGTAGAATAACCAAGAAAGACACCTTGATCACATCTAGGATCAAACTTCCTTAAATCTTCATCTCTTCTAATATAGAATTTACTTCCAAAGATTCTAAAATACTTCACTATGGGAACATGACCATACCAGAGTTCATAAGGGGTCTTACTAGTACCATTCTTTATTTGAACATTGTTTAATTTGTAGAGTGAAGTACTCATGGATTCTCTCTAGTACATATGAGGCACATTAGCTTCCATCATCATAGTTCTTGTAGTGTCAAGAATAGATATGTTCCTTCACTCTACAATTTCATTCTGCAGAGGGTTTTAGGGAGCTGACATCTATCTCCTTATTCCATTTTCATCAAAGAAATCAATAAATTCTCCTGAAGTGAACTCTCCACCTCTATTCAATACCAAACATTTTAGCTTCAATCGTGTGTCAATCTCAACCATGGTTGTAAAGATTTTGAATTTGTCAAATGCTTCAAATTTTTCCTTAAAAAATGTATCCCACATCATCCTTGAATAGCCATCAATAAATAGTATGAAATATGTGTCACCATAATAATTCCTATTTCTTTTAGGACCACACAAATATGTATGCACCAAATCTAACAATCTTTTTGAAGAATATATCTTTCTTTTAAAGGTAGATCTTGTTAACTTTCCCAAATGACATTCCTTACACATAGAATTATTTGGATTCATCAATCTAGGTAGATATCTTATAGCATATGTAGTACTTATCTTCACAATGTTATAAAATGTTACATGACAAAGTTTATTATGCCACAACTAACTATCATTAGTTCTAGAAATCAAACATTTATCCTCTATAATATTCAAATGAAAAATGTTAGCTCTGATCTTGGTACTAGATACAATCTCATTTCTAGAGCTTCCTTTTATTATGCACTTCTCATCCTTGAATTATAACATGTATCCCTTACCAACAAGTTTTCCAACACTCAATAGATTATGCTTTAAACCTTCAACATATATGACATCATTAGTATTATACTTACCATTAAGTGAAATCAAACCTTTCCCTTAGATAAAACAAGGAGTATTGTCATTGAATATGATAACACCATCATCATACATTTCCAATTTCATAAATTCATTCATCTCTAGTCATATGATGCAAACAACCACTATCTATTACCCATTTATATTTTACCTCAACATGTGTAGCTAGAGATTTCTCTTCATTAAAGAAAATAGGATTTTCATCTTTAATAGAAATAAAGACAATCTCATGTTCACTCTTTTCTAATTCATCATTAGTCACACCATCAACAGTAGCTAAATAACATTTCTTGTGATTCTTAAGCTGAAACTTTCTAGGTTTATACTTTGGTACTCTTTCAAGATATCTAAAAGAAAAATGACCAATCTTATTACAAGAAATTTTTTTCAAAGGTAGCTTCCCTTCATACTTACATACACCCTTAGGCACTCTTTTTGTAATTAGGACTTCTAGTTCTTCCAAATTTCTTCCCACTTCCTCAATCTCTTCCCATTCCTTAGCATATCTAGATCCACACTTAGATGAACATGAAGAACTCTCACTAGAGTCATAATATTTATTATCCTTAGAGATGGTATCTTTAAATGTAGATTCATACTTAGGAAGATTATCATGAAATTTTGTCATTTCAAAAGAAGATAACTTACCAACTAGTGAATCTCTTGTCACCTTAGAAAGGATCCCGATCTCTTCAATTGCAACAACTTTGTTATCATAAGAAAGAGGCAAAGATCTCATAACTTTAGAAATAATCTCATCCTCATCTATTTTTCCACCAGCAGTTTTGATTCCACAAAAATGTTGGTCACCTTATAAACATAAGCTTGTATATTTTCATCTTCACTCATCCTCAAATATTCCAACTTCCCTTTCAAAATTTGCAACTTTTCTTTCTTTACAATAGGGTCTCCTTCACGTAATGGTTCAATTTTTACCCATACATCATGTGCAATTCCCAACTCCATGACATTTGTATATTCGGCAACTGATAAGGAACTCAACAAGGATTCCTTAACTGTCATGTTACATTTGAATTTTGTCTTCTCATTAGTAGTAGAAATGATCAAATATGTAGGAGGCTTGTAATATTTCTTTGTAACATCCCAATATTCTTCTCCAATGCATCTCAAATGTGTAATAATTCTTCCATTCCATAATGAGAAATTGGTTCCATCAAATCTCAAACTATCCTTCTTAAAAGTTTCCATCCAAGATCACCTCAAGTGGTCAAGCTTCAAAAAGAGAATCTAGCTCTGATACCAATTGATAGAAATAAGTTAGCACACATAACTGAGAGGGGGAGGGGTGAATCAGTTGTGTCCAAAAAATTTATTTCAAAACAAAAACTTAACAAGTCTTAACTTCCTTAGATATTTAAATATAAACATGAAATAACTAAACTAACATCAAAAGAATACATAACACCATAATTTTTAATTGGAAACCCAATTAATCAAAAACCCACGGTGGGGATCAAACATACAAGATGATATACTAGCACATATAACCCTACTAAAGGTACAAAGGGGAATGCACATCCATTCAGGCACACTGCCTAGATCTCACTTCTCAAATACAAAAGAGGGCAACCCAAAATAGAACTAGGGCTACAACCCCAAAATTGACTATAATCCACTAATTTTTTGAGCTGACTGGTAGCATATCAAATAGTTCCAATGAAGTATAGATCTATTTTAAACTTATTTTAGATTCCACTCATACCTCTTTGCACATCCACTAATATCATTTCATCTAGCATCTTACCCATCCATACCATGTCTTGTCTCTGTAATTTACAAATGATTTCATCTTTAAATACATAACATCAGCTTATTACAACAAGGTTGGCCAAGGACCTAATTAAAAAATATTACAAAGATAAATGCACAATCATCAATGCGATCAAAGGAAATTCAAAAAAGACTTATCTAGGACCAAAATCTCTATTCACAAACATCCCACAATCCAAAGATCGTGCCTCAAATCTTTGTAACATGCTAACTCACCAAGTCATCCAAGAAAACCTACATTCCATAGGAATATCACTAAATATAATCACTTAACCCAATGCAATTCACCAACATGAATAGAACACAATCTAGAAACATCAAGTAATATGAAATACCACAATAGTAACACAACCATCTCTGTCTTCAGAATCCACAATTATCTATGTGTTTCTCATTAGGAATACTGAATACCAACCACTATCACTAAAGAATAATATCTTTCTAGCATCTAAATCATGAACCATTCGATCTTAGAAGACACATCTATGGACCAAACTCACCACCAAGTTAGCAACAAAAAATATTGCATAAGAGATCTCACCAATCCAAAAACTACAACATTGTCTCCATTGAAATAACCATAAAAATTTCCTCTAATAAATCAATCATAACTTCCTCAATTCATTAAAAAAACCTCAAAATACTCTACAAGACCATTCTCTAGATGGTAAGGGAACTAATGAAGTTTCATATTTCCCTTTTAAACTTTTTCATGACCTAAAATTAATCACAATTAATGTGTCCTACCCTAGCTCAAAAAGATGCATATAAGTTGTGACTCAAAAGTTTGTATTTGATCCATCAATCCTATTCATAATCCTTCAATAATTATTTCATTGTGATCTAGATTCAATTCTACATTTGATTACATTGATCTTTTTGATTTAGGGGTCAGGTAAAGATTTTTCATGAAAATTTCCACTTAGGTCATTGACCTAATTTAGTTTCCTAATGAATTTTCCACACCAAGGGTAGGTGAAGATCCTCCATTACCTTCCAATTTGATTTTAGGTACCCATGTCTCTCTCATGTGATTCTTAACTTCTTCGACATCAATCTATTTTCCTTTATCAATGTTTTGTACATTATTCTTCCAACTGAACCTTTTATATTTATATTAGCATTATTGATTCTATAATACTTAGCAATATGAACAAGATTATTGAATTTGGAACATATTGCATTTGAATTTCCATACCATGTATTTTGTTGATTTGTCCTCAATCTACATTGTTTTTCCATGTTCCCAAAGTTGTTTCATTTGCAACATGTAATATCCCATTTGTTAATATAATTTTTCAATTTGGCTCTACACTCATTTGATTTATCTTCATGTAATTGTAGAAAGTGAAACAATATCTAGAAAAGGATGGTGCATTAGGTTTTCTTATACACTGATTTTTCCTATGACCAAATTTGTTACATGAAAAGAATCTCCCATTAAAGTTTTGTGCACTAGTTTGCCTCATAGATGAAATCTTAGGATTCTCCATCTAATTGTCTAATAAGGTATTTTTTTACTAGACCTAGAGCTTTCTCCCTTTTCAAAACCAATTCCTTGTGTATCTCATTTTGACCTTTGACTCTCGTGATGTGCATTAAGCTTCACTAAATTGAAATTTATTTTTTATTTGAATTTATTAGCTTCAGAAAGCTTGCTCCTAAGAACCTCACTAACCCTTTCAATCTCTTTCTCATTATGTATAGATTCCTAAAGATCAAGTTGTAAATATCCAATCTCACAATTCAGTTTATGACATTCATCAAAAATTTCCTTCAAGTATTTCTCAAGATGTTCTTAATTCTTTTTTTCTTCCTTAAATCTCTTTAGTCATATTCATTACCATGGATTCCATTTCATGTTTCACGTTATCTTTTTCTTTTGCAATTTGTTCACATTCATCTAATTTATCCTTAAAGGATTTTGAATCATAAGTACTTCCTTTTTTCTTCAGTTTCTCAACAAGATCTTTCCTCTTGTCCCTGGATTTGTATAAATTTTCTTTCAAATCCTCAATAAAGCTTTCAAAATCCTTGAGTCTCTTTTCCAATTCTAGGCTACATGAGCATTTGATTATTCAAGATCTTCAATCGCCACTAGGAACTACCTTTAAAAAATAATAGAAACTATTGAATCTACCATCAAGATCTTCCTCAAGCTACTAAACTTCCTCTAAGGAACAAAGCTTTGATACAGTTTATTGATATTACAAAATACTAAGAGGAATGGGTGAAACAATTTTCTAATTCTTTTAACCTAAACTAATTGTTGAACTATAAACCGAATGAAATAAAAATAAAATAATTGAAACATAAAATAAACATCTACAAAATTATAACACCATGATTTTTTGCATGGAAAATTGGTTAAGGGAAAAACCACGATGGGGATGGAACTCACAAGTAATTACTTCTATAGAAATAATAACCTAACTAAGGGGATGAGTACATGATGGGAATGCACTTGCATTCAAGATTAAAACCTAAAGATCATTTCTTAATATAAAAGAGATGGATACAAGCCTTAGGAAAGCACATTTCTTTAGAAAATGATTTGGACTCCAATCCAAAATAGTGAATTAGAAGATAGCATCACATATGCCAATATAGTTCCATGTAAGTGAAAAACAAAATCTTTGCTCAACTACCATTTGAACCATTATATAATGATCCTTCATGCATACAACATATCACCACATCATATCTAACAATTTATATCCTTAATCATTACAATTAAGTGATCTTGTATACTTAGTTCCAAAAACAATATCTCAACCGACCAGCCTCAAGAATATAAAATGTAGCTTGTGAAGTGTCAGCCAAATCCATTAAAAAATATTTATGCTAACCTCAAACAATTTCATAAATATATTCTACCATGTCAGGTCAATAAAAACAAACTGATTCACTAATCAATTAATTGATCTAATGGGATCACACAATGATATATTAGCTGACTGTGACTATTATTCAATTAATACTGATTTGTACCACTTAGAACTACATAACTTGATCATCTAACATCATCAACTAGTGTGATCATAGAATAAGGTAGTATTTACCCTATAGAATATTATCCTAGCTATGTAACTCAAAACTCAAATTCTATTTTTTGTACTAATCCATATACTATAGCCTATATACTATCCCTATTTTTTCATACTTAGCCAATTTAGTAATCTACCTTCCGTATGCATAGAATAAGAAAAGTGACCATATGAATCATGTATGATTTCCATCAATGACAACATACAAGCTTTTATATTGGTGTATCTTTCTAACATCCATCCTATCCCAATCAAATTAATACTATTACTATTTCATCTTCCCAATTAAGGGCGGCTTCTTTTGCTGATGAGAAAGGAGCTTGAGTACCTCGAACTGGAAACTAGAGTAACTAATAACTACTAAATTCTATGTATGGGATATAAATAGATCCATACAACTTATTTTTCATATCTAATTAGTTTATATCTTGTGGCCAAAAGCCCATTTAGTTTTGTGCAGATCTATTAACTTTTTATTGATATCTCTAATGGATGTAGATTCTTTTTCATTATATTATCCTAGTTATGGAATATTATTTTCATTGGAATTGTACTTACTAGTTGTAAAATGTAAATGAATAATTAGATTGAGAACTTGATATATTGGTATCAAAATGTTATGGAAAGATTTTCCACCTTATAGGTGAGGGAATTTGGGTCATTACATAGTGGTATATGAGTGTGGTTTGTAGCAACACACACCTTTAGGATGAAATTATTTTGGCATCTTCTATGTCTATGTTTGGTTGCATTCTTAGGCATAGCCTACTTTATAAGTTTCTAGCTGATTTTATGGGCTAAGAACTCAAAATCTTAAGCTGATTCATTCTAACCTACATATGAGACATTTTAGTGTAAAAAAATTCAATAAAATAATTTCTCTATATGCACTGGTTTAAATTCTCTAGGTGTTTATGACCTTGCACTATTTTTTGGGGTCTAGGATGTTGAGTTTCTAGTTAGAATTTGTTTATGCTTTTGCACCGATACTCATAGTCATTTTTGGAGTTAGGGGGTTATATGGAGGTTTGAGAAGTTGGAGCTCCTAACTAAATCACAAAGATACCATAACAAAAGACACTATACCATTGTAGAATATCATCATTTGGGATTTCACAATTTTAGTAGTTAGTGCTCTTCCAAAATGAGTTAGATGAAAACCTTGTAAGCTGAATTAAAAATGCATTGAATTTTGAATGAATGTATTCTTTAGATTTTAGCTTCCATATTTTTCTTCAATATTCATCACTAGATGAATATCATTGATTTTTGTTCATCAAACTTTTGATAATTTATGAATTTATGAATGATGAATCATTAATAGATTTCTTATTTCTATCAAGTAAAAAAAAAATGTTCTCATTGGGAGAACACTCTTACTTCATACACTTATATTGTAGATTCTCTCATACCCCCATGATATCAATGTTCATTTATATCATTCTAGCCAAAATCAATCACAACTTGTAAGGACTCTCCAAGGTTCTTGAGGCAAAATGTGAACAATAAGAAACTCAACAAAGATGCATTAACTAGCTTATAACTAATGTGAAACACTTTAATGGAAAACAAGATAGAAAATCAAAATTGATTGAATAAACAAGTGGACTATCAACATCTTCTATAAAAGTACTACCAAAATCCCAAAAAATATATTGAATCTATTGAGAAATTTATGAGCAATGATAAAGGTAGAAGAGATATTTTTGAAGTGATTCAACACAATAAATGATAGGTTTCTCTAAACTAATCATCATTTCAATGAACCTTAGTTTACTAACTACTCTCTTCTTTTGCAGAAATGGAATGTCAATCCCATGGCTCAAATTGAATAAACTTTTGATTGAGACAAGAACCTTGTCCAGTACGTTGAAGCTGCCCTATTTATTGAAATCATCAAATGACAAAGCAACAATGGTCTCATGTCCACCTCAAAAACTAAAAATATGTAGCCTTTTTCTTGAATATATAGGAAATAAATAGATGAAAAAACAATACTCTAAGTGTGTATATATGTGTTCTCCATTGTCTTGGTCATGCTCTTTAGTTTCTAGTGTCTTGTTATGGTCATGTTTTTATCTACATATGAATCTTTCTTCTGTGCTCAAGTATTATAAATTATTATATTTATCGAAAAAATAAATAATATTAAATTTTCTTGCAACTTTTCATTAAATTTCTTTTTTGTTATTCATAATTTTTAGCATTTTTGAATATAGGGACCCTACCACATTTTCACTTGATTTATACTTGCATTTTATGTGTATCTTGTTGGGAATTGGTAACACTGGGAGGGGGGTGAATCAGTGTTACAATACTTTAGTGAATTCTTAAACTTCTTTAGTTTCCTTAAGAAACAAATAAAGATGTAACATAAAATGAACAACCATGAAACAAAGACAAACATAGAAGAAATCATAAAACCATATTTGTTTTCAAGGAAACCCTAGCCAAGGGAAAAGCCCGGTGGGGATGGTACCCACAATATTTTGCACTATGAATCTTGAAACCCTGTTAGGAGTTCTAGCCATGTTAGGAGATGATTAATACAATATAGGAAGATTCTTGTTAAGGGATGTATACAGTAAGATCCGTGTTAAAGAATCGACCCTCTTAAAGGTCCTAGCCCTATTAGAAGAAAAAAAACCATGTTAAGGGTGTACAATAGGTGTAACAACACTTACAACAAATATGTTGTCCTGAATACAAAGAGTTAACAAAGTATCTCTAGAAGAACTCGTGTTGTTCTCCTTCTTCTTGATCTCTACTCTACCTTTTAGATGTCCTCATAATTCACATCTAACAACATTACATCCATATATTATCATATTACCATTTCTTTTACAAAATTGTTTATATATGTATACCCTATTAGGAGTATAATTACAAAGCTAGTTGGCATCATTCTAGCTAAACATCATATTAGTTCAAGTGCAATTGCATGCTTCATTAACTTCTTCAACCGGCCTCAAATCCAAGATAGCATCCAAAAATAATTTTCCAAATGATCACAAAGCTGCCCTTTTCAATGATCGCTAACATGTTATTGTTTGTTCACTGTCTTTGCATCCAATCAAATGAACATATCTCTTTGATCCATCAATAATAACATGTGTGACCTCACACATTTGTTCATTGGTGTCCTACAAGCATGACATCAAGATCGCATTCCTTAATACAACTTATGTGAAGCTCGCTAATCTTTTCTTTCAGACTAGGTTACTGGAACAATCTGTGGACTTAGGCATTTTTCAATCAACAACTGCATTCAAACATAATCATCATATCCAATATTTGTGACCATAAAAATGATAAGTGTTTCCATAAATGATAACATTCCATACATGTGCATGTACATATATGTGCATATGTATCCATGTGTTGACCACTTGCCAACAATGTCGCCTTTGGCATTGATGGAAACACTTAGTGAAAAATGACTAAGTGCATCATCAAAGCAAAAAAGTAAAAGGAAATATAATGACAAAAATTTAACACATAATATTCAAAAACTTCTCAGGTATGTGCAGGATCATGGTATGCCAAACTAGGCCCTTAAGTGGCAATGAAAATTTAGAAAACTAGGTTTAGGAAAGTTGACATAAAAATTTGAACAAGTTATAAATATTATATCAAAAATATGTAAGAGAATCTATATAAAATTGAATTTAGTTTCTAAGATACTAGGCCTTTTTTGAAAAACAATTATTCTATATGTTGAAAACTTCAAATTTGAATGGAGTAGTACAAAAATTTCAGGAAAAAAATAAGAAGTAGGTGTATGTTTGGCCATCTTAAACACAATCAAATGATTTTTTTTTTTTGAAAATTTTTAGATATAAGTAGTAGACTCATGTCCGAATGTGACACATTTTTTTATAATTTTTTTCCAAGTAAATAATTAATTGTGATTTTTCTTCTACAAATTTTCCAGAATACAAAAACTCTCATGTCTGACCACGTTAACTTAGTCTAAACTTTATCAAATTGAATTTTTTTTTAATTTTTCTTGTAGTAGGAAAATCATAGAATGTGACACATATTTTGGATTTCAAAAAAGTTATGCAATTTGAAAGTTATAGCTATTTTTCAATAAGTCTATCAATTAAGAATATAAAGATAACAAGTAGGTGTATGTCTGACCACATTAAACAAATTATATGATAATATTTTTTTATAAGATTATAGCTAAAAGTAGTAGACTCGTGTCTAGATGTGATGTATATTTTTTTGTATTTTTTTTCCAAGTAAATAATTAATTATGATTTTTCTACTACAAATTTTCTAGAATATAAAAAATCTCATGTCTGACCACCTTAACTTAGTCTAAAATTCATCAAATTGAAAGAATTTATTATTATTATTGTATTAGGTGAAGTATAGAATGTGATGTATATTTATGATTTCAAAAATGTTATATTGTTTGAAAGTTATAGTTATTTTTCAAAGAGTCTATCAATCAGGACTTATTTTCCACATCGCCACTTTTTGGCATACCATGATCCTGCACATACCCTCCCTTTATTTATGTTTGTTGTACTTCATATTACACACACATATTTTCTCTCTTTCTCACTTCCCTTGTGTCTCACTTTTGTCCCCACTACAATTGTTCACTCACCCTTACATTATTCTCTCTTCCTCACATTACATTTGGAATTTTTCACTCTATCTCCCCCCTTTGACATCAATGGAAAAGAGTGCCAAAATCTCAAAATTAGTGAACAAAAAAAAAAGGTTAAGACAAGAAAACTCATAGTTTAACTGTCTGCAACACATATCTATAGTTCATCTTCAAAATATGTATATCAGCATCCCATGCTACTTTTATTGCATCTTCCACTTGAATCATTCCACTAAGACTGTATGTGGCCTTGTCTATTGTTTCTACATCAGTAGGCACAAGTTCCTAAAATTGTTTTAAGACAAGATGTAAGTCCTCATAGGTTCTCTCCATAACATTGATCTTTGGAGTCAAAAAGTTATTTAATTCTACAAATCTCTTCTGAAACCTGTCTTTCTCCATCTCTAAGGTATGGATTTAATCCATGATCATGTTGACTTACTTATTCATGTCCAGAATTTTCTTATCTCCAAAATCTTTAGAGAGGTTTTCTAAAGCCTCTTCATCTTATGCTATGATGTCTAATATACTCTTTACATGCTCATGCAAAGTCATGAAAATTCTATAGATATGTTTTCCATCCTTAAGACAAGATTTGATTTCCCTTTCAATGGAAATCAATGTATTAAGATCACTCTTGATCCCATCAAGAGTATTTTTCATTCTTAACTTCTTAAAATCATCAACAACGTTTATTCTTGTTTCTTCCTCTAATTTATCAAAAATTTATTCTACTTTACCTAGATCATTATCTATATTATCTACATGATCTCCAGTATCTACCAGAGGTGTAACCAAAAACTTACTCAAAAATTGTGTGGCTCACTAAGTTATCTTTGTAGTCTTGTCAGTCTTCTTTTCATTTTCTCCTTTGCCTTAGAAAAATTAAGTATTGACCATTGCATAAAATCAAACACATCCATGTCCTCTAGGTTAGATGGAAATGATTGGGAACCACTTGCTAGCAAAAAAGGTGTAGAAAATGGAGTGATAGGTAGTAATCCTTTTTCACTAGGAGTGATAAGTTCCTATTCCTCTCCCTTTTCTTATTCCTTTTCTTATTCCTTCTCTTTTTCTTCACCTTTCTCTTCTGCAACTTGCTCCTTTTTAGGAGTTTTCTCCTTTTATTTCTCTTTTTCAATTGATTCCTCTTGTACGATCTTGGGAGGCTCAAGATTCTCCACTATTGTATCAATTTTGGCCAATGTTTCATTCATCTGAAATAGATCAGATGTATCATGCTCTGTGTTCAATGAAATTGCAATATTATCAATATAAAAATTTGGTAAGGTAGTATCTGCTACCTCTGATTCTTTAGGAACTGTCTTCTTCTGCAAGTTTGGTAATTTTGGGCTCAATAGAGATAATTACTAGGGTTGGATTCCTTGTAAAATTTCCAAGATCAGGTCGCTCCTCAAGGAGTAGCTATCCAACCTTTTCATGTGTTTCTTTCTCAACCTCATCATACTTTCGGGCCATAAATTTGATGATTCTATTTTTGGTCCTTAATTTTAGCCTTAACTTCTCAAGCCAATTTACCATCTCGTTCCCTGTCATAGTAGGAATGTTTTATAGAAGGATATCTTGTCTCATCTTTGTATCTTCATCCAAGGATCTCTTTTTCCTTTCTTCCAATATTTCAAATAATTATTTTCTGATTTGACTTTCTATTTCAATTAAATTATTTTTGAAAGTAAGTGTGTGTTCCACAACTATGTCTTCTACCTTACTTTTATCTTCCTCATCATATCTATCATAGTAATTTTCAATAGAAGCTAGTTTACCTTCATTCACTGCTCTTTTCTCCAATACTTTCAAGAAAGGTTTGAACAAATACCTTTTTATTTCTTGACTTCTTTTTTTCTCTGCCTATGCTTCTCTCTGCTTGCCTACTTCAATTTATCTCGAGTTAGCCTCTTGAAGTTTTCTATCTTTCTCATCTTCTTTTTCCTTCTTTTTTCCTCAGTCTTCTCTATATCATTTTTTTCCATTACATGAATTTCTTCTTCTTTTGTTTATTCTTCTACAACCTTTTTTGTTTACCCTTCCTTTGCGAAGATGGAGGAGTATCAGATGTTTTCCTCTTTCTAACTAGTCCACTAGCCATGGCCTTTGGTCTAGCTTTAGGAGGTGTTGTACCTTATGTAGTGGCTCATGCAGCTTGCCTCTACGATGTTTGCCTAGTAGGTGTAGGAGTGTTATCCTTTTCCTTATCTCCTTCTTCTTCCACCTCCACCTCCACCACTTGAGGTGTTTTGATATTAGGCTAAGGAGGAGGAATGTTATGTTTCTCCCCAAGTTATTCAAATTTTTCTCTGACAATCTTCATCTCCTCTTTGGTGATTCCATGTTGCCCTATTATTTTTTTGACAAGGGTCTCAACTTTTCTTTCCCTTCTCCCCTTCACCAGCTCTTCCTTTCCTGTTGCATACTTTTCTTCATATGTGCCCTATATAGGAGTATTGGGGTCTTTAGGGGATTAAAAAATATGTTGAATGTGTAACTCCAGAATGGTGTAATCAACCTCATAGCACATAGGGGTATCCCATGAAGTTCTAGGTTTAATTGTTTCAAAGCATGTACTATCAGTTTCCACCATGAAAAATATGTCATCCTTATACTTTTCAACTAATCTCCAAGATAAACTTTCCCTTTCATGCATTTTCTTTTGAAAAAGCTTCATCATGCCTCAAACTTCAGCATACCTATTTTTTTCATCACTTTTCCAATATAAATCACTAATCATCTACATAGTGCATCTATTAGATCTCCATAAGTACACGTTAGTAAATCTTATCATCACATGAAAGAATATATACATAACCAATGATCCAAATCTAAAATATGTAGTCCTATACTTTTTTATTCCTGCAAGGTTTTCCATTAGCTATTGTCTCAGAACCTCACATAGGTCATACACTTCATCTTCTACTACCATTTTGTATGCCATGTGAATGAAACAAGTTGACACACTATTTAATATGCTTCTATATTGAAATTTATATCCCAATATCATTGCTACTAACTTGACATCTTCTTGCACATATTCATTTACTGTCATAACTCTTTTATTCCACTTGTTTTTTGTCAATTTCTCCACTCCAAACCTTATGTTCTTCTCAGCTATAGGTACTTTACCTATCATAGGTAATCTATTGATCTCATGTAGAATTTCCTTGGTGATTTTAGTGGGGGTTCCACCAATCCATATGATCTCATCATGCATTCTTCTCAATACAATATTAATCTAGTCTAATTCATCAAATTCATATTTTTCCATGAATTTCACTATTGACAACCCATTTACTTTACTACATTCTTCTCTCAGGGTTTTTTTTGCATTATACAACCCTAGCATTTCATCATAGATCTCAGAGGCACCTAGGAATTCAATATTGTTATGAATACATGTCCTAATGTATTCAACATGAAGAAAACCTATCAGAGTGTGTGAAAATACACCCTCTTGATCCTCTTCAGTAAATTTGAAGGGATGACTCTTAAAATTATATATATTCCTCTCAAGAACATTGAAAACTTTAGGAGTATCCATTTCATCTACTCTTCTATTGCAATTGACAAATATTTCTTGAGATAAATACAAATACCTAGCTCGCTTGACCTTGTAAGGGTTTTGAAAACACAACTACAAACACCTCAAGCTCCAACTACTACTCTAGACTCTTTAATTCTATCTGATCTATGTGAAAATGGTAGATAATTTGACTACAACATTAACCTTGTAGGTGGTTAAAAGCACAAAGTTGTGTCACGTTTTAGGCTAACTTATCAGCACGGCTAAATTTGAGTATTCCTAACTATTTTTTTTTTCAAACATATGGTCTAGCTAGAATCATTAAATAAGTGCTTCAACTTTTCCAATTGAAAATATCTATTAAATGCATGTTTTATACCAATTTGGGTCCAATTACCAAAGAAATAAAATTATCTTAGAAAATTGATGTTTCAATAACCCCTACTCTTTTTAATGATATTTTAAAAAAGTATAAAATACCCTTTTGTAGAGCTCAGAGTCAAGATCATTGTCATCTAAGTTTTATAGTATTTTGATTAGATCTAATATATTATAATTTCAAAATACTGTAAGTAGGTATTTTAACATTCGAGAAGATATTGCTTCAAATAAAGAAAAAAATAGTAAATCATATCAAAAAATTTAAAATTTATATTTAACACTAGAGGAGAGAATCCTCTTCAAAAATATGTAATTTCTAAATTATGTAATTTTTTTTTCTAAATGGTGTAGATTTGGTAGGGTAAATTTGATGGGAGATGAAAACTGTCGATTTTGGATAATTTTGACTTTGAGTAGTTATATAGGAGAAAATATACATAAAAAACCAATCTTTATTCTTTTTTGTGCTAGCTATACATGTTATCTATAACATATTTTGAAATCAGAGGAAAACAAGATTATTTGTATACTTGTTTGGAGGGAACTAGACCCCATATTTTCAGCATTTTTCAGCAACTAAAAAATGGACTTCAAAAATTAAAAAACTCTATCAATTCTTCAATTTTTTTTTTAAAAATTATAGTCATAAACTTTATCCAATTTTACACATTTCATCAGTCTACATCATCTTCAAATTCTAAACACAAAGGCCAAATTTATGTCGTTAAAGTTTAATAGTTTGTGTGATGTCGACCTTTTCCTTTATAAAAGTGTGAGACGGGTTTGTACTTTTACCTAGGTAATTTGGCACAAATCCCAAAAACTATTCATAAAGTTGCAAGAAACCAATGTTGGCTCAAACTGGTAGAAATTCTCATAGACATCTCCAAAACCGATGTGACCTTATCCAAGATCACATTACATAATACCTAAGCTTCTTTCAAGCTCTCGCAACTTAATTCATCCATACAGGGGCTCTCTATATGACTAGTGATAATTTTTCATGCTCCCCCTAAGGCATACATTTCCCATCATGAAGATGGTGAAGAAATGCATCCTAGAAATGATTCATTCTATTTGACCTATTTCTCCTTAAATTTTTCTTCCAGATCTGCTAGCTCTTGATCTTCTTTATAGAACTCCTTTTCCTTTATGAGTGACCTGAAGGAATTATTGACTAGTTCTGTATATCTACAATACTCCACTTCATGTCCATCATTGTTACACTTTAAACAGGTTACCTTCTTCTTAGGTTTCAATTGGCTATAGTCAATTTACAACTTACAATAGTTAGCAATATGACCAAAGTTATTGCATTTGTAGCACACAATCTTTCTAGATCTAGCAATAGGTTTCTTAACTTCTTCAACTGTCTTGTTAGCCTCATTCTTACTAGCATTAGAAACATTATATTGCATAATATCATTTTTTTTACTTGTTTTCTTATCCTTGGGTTGTCTAAGCTCAACATCTTTACTACATTCACCTTTTTCCATCTTTGCCTCATTCAGGCTTTTCTATTTTTACTTCTTAAGGAAATCATCCAAGTGATCATTTGTAGGTCTTCTAGATCTCATATCTAGTTTTCTACATTATTTTATCTTGTGCCCATACAAGTAGAAATTAAAACAAAATCCAATAAACTTGGGCTTATGAGTACCTTTTTCAGTTTTCCTCTTTGATTGATCCTCATGGCTGCAATCCTTGTTATTTTCCTTACAAGGAGGTATCTCGGGTTCTACTATCACAACATCAAATTTTGACTTCTTAGGTGAGTTAAGATTCACCACAACACTATATTTCCTCTGATCAGGATTGTCAGTAAATCCAACTCCTATCTTATCTCCAACAGGCTTCTACATATCAATTTGCTCATCCAATTTTTGTCTTCTCTCATGAAGTTTCTCTATGCAACCTTTAGTCTAATCAAGTTCACTAGTAATGGTAATGCAATATCTCTCTACCTTGTCATACTTTGTCTTTACTTCACTCAGCTCACTCTCCAAATTTTTCATCCTACTGGCTCCTGAAATCACTGGATTTCTTCTTAGTAGTTTTGAGAAACCAATTGACAAATTCAACCTTTGTTTAGCTCAAATTCCTACACTTTAGGTTAGTAACCAGGGCAGGTGTACCCAAAAATGATAAATGATAAATTGCTAATCTAAGAACTCAGATCTAATATGTCTAATCTAGGATCAAAACTAAAAACCTAATCAATCGAACTACAAATATACTAAAGAATCAAAATGTTAACACTAATATAAAATTAGGGTTATAAAATTGAAAGAACTGTTAGAAATTGACTAGTAAACTAATTGAAAACTTTTAAATCTAAGTCCTAAATATAGATAACTACTTCAAAATTGGAATGGGCAAAACTTGGAAACAAATAAATGAAAATGACATAAATATCAACATAAACTAAAGTAAAGATCAGTGCCTATAACATTGGGCAATAGAGTCTTGATAATCTAGTTGTACCTGGAGACAGAAAAAACTCTAGTAATCATTATAGACAACTTTGTTGAATTTAACTCCGATGCTTATAGACCAACCAACTATAGTTTGGAAGAGTTTAACTAAAAACATGTCTTGGGAGACCAGTAGTTTCATCACATATAATAATTACTAAAATTTAAATGATCACATTAAAGGAACTTAATAAAAAATTCATCCAATACAACATAATTCATCAAAAAACTGCTTTTCAATATTAAAGATTTTAAACTTATCTCTTCCCAGTAATGTGATAATAATGTTCAAAATTCATTCATCGGTTAGCCAGATTCACCAAAAAATTTACTCCATCATGTATTCCTTTATAAACATTTTGTTCTCAAAATTGTCTTCTAAAATTTTTCTACCTTGCTTTTTACAAGTGAATAAATATATAGATTTCAATAGTCTCCTGTGAAAGGATATGCCCTTTCACAGGATCTAATCATATAATTAACCCTAAAAATGTACACAACAAACTATAACAATGGTTTGTTCGAAAAAATCTCTTAAATAATTTTCGTGTGCTATGCATAATAGTTTAGCTTTTAATTTCTTGCACACACAAAATATCCAATATTAATTTATCTCAAACTTAATAAGGGAAAATCATTATATATGAAATACATTAATCCTAAAAACTTATCTTTTATTTATTAATAATTAAATAAATATCATAAATAAATAAATAAAATGAAAATAGGAATTTAATTATATGCTTACCATAATAATTAAATCATGCGGGATTTATATAATGAGACAAATAAAATCATTACGTTTATAGTTATCCTTCTATTTCAAAATAAAACATAATGCTTTTATTTAAGAATATAGTCCACTTAATGAGAAATGTATTTAATTTGGGAACCAAAATCTAACTTTCTAGAAATAGTCCTAAAACATACATAAAAGAATTAAATAATTTATAAAAGCTAATAAGATAAAATATTAACACTCTAAAAGTTAAGGTAAATAAGAATAAAGAAAAGTTACCTTTTAGGGATTTGTGCAAATAAATGGCAAACCCTAAAGAAACTATTACACCTCTTTGAAATTTAAAATAATGTTAAAAACTTTTCACCTAGCTTGGTGAAACATATTAATGCTAAAAATTTTGAGTTAAAATACCAAATGGGAAAAAATAATTAACATTAAAAAAAATACCAAAACCCAAATAAATCAATGTATATCAATTTTAATTTTTATATCATATTTTCAATTTTTAGGATTTTGGGGGGAAAACTACAAATCAAAATAAAATAATAATTAGTTAATCATGAGACATCAAATTTATATCTCCCAAACCTAATTCATTTTAACATTTAATTCCAAAAGAGATGATGTTTTCTTTAATTTATACATTTATTCACCTATATACTCTTGAAGAATAATGTAGAGTAATGGGTAGGGGTAGAGTCGGGTAGTTTAGGTAAGACAAAAGGATGGGTTGAGAGGTCGAGGGTTCAACTCCCTCTCCCCATTCTTTTTCCTTTTTAACATTAAAAATAAATAGTATAAAATAAATAAAATTCACATTATTGCAAAAGGAAAAATGATAAAAGGATAAACTACTCCCTATGTGAAAAGTCATTTTGCATCTCACCTGCACACAAAAACAAAGATAAATAAATAACTTTTCTTAGCCCTCTCAAGGAACATAAATAAACTAATTGGTTAGGGGGTAGGAGGGTAGGTAGGTAGGAAAAGGGGATTGGCTTGAGAGGTTGAGTGTTCAACTCCCGATCGCCACCCCTTTTACCTAATTTTTAATAATTATTTTATTCCAAAAAAAAAAAAAAATGCTTAGGAAATAATATAAAAATAAAAATAAAATATCATACTTCCCTGGCGTGTTTGCAATTTTAGAACCTGAATTTTCAGGTGTCAACAATGGCTCTCATTGGGGACGTGGGTCCATACCCGGACATAGCGAGAATCCAAACTTTTCTGGAAGAAGCAGACCACTTGAACATAATGTTAATAAAAATTATTTGAAATCACTTATATGGATCTGATGGCTAGATTGAGAATGAGAATAATTGAAAAACATTAACCTCATTAATGATTCTCTATTAAAATATTTGATAATAATATATTTCTCAAATTTGATATAGAAACCCTAACAATAATACTTGTACCTTTCAAAATATCAAAATAATGAAAAATTCTTACCTTGGTACTTACCTTTTATTCTCCAAATGATTTTAGGGTTAGGGTTGTTTCTCTTGAATTAAAAATCATTTATCCCATACCACCATTAAATTCATAACATTAGCCTCCACTAGAGCCATATTTCTTTCCAAGAAGAATTAACTGAAGCTAGTCATATCCAGCCAAGACTCCAACACCAGCAATAATTCTATTGTCAACGATGCCGGTGTTTTCTGTTAACCCATCAACATGATCTGGCTTCTCTATTCCTTCATTGTCCACCATCATTTTCAAATCTCCACTCATCCACTCAAAACATAAATAATTCGATGGAGATTTAAGATTTCTCAACCTTCAAAGTCACTCATATTCTCTGCTTCCACAAAATCATTCACAATCTGATAAAAACTGTATTCATCATTCCATCCTCTTCTTCCTCTATGACCCAACTATTCAACAATAAATCATTTTGGACTTCGTCATTTTAATGTCTTTACAAAAATTTGCATAGATTGTTCCAAATCCCCTCTTTGTTGCAATAACGTTTTCATCTTAGCTGCAATCTTCTTCTTTATTTATTTATTTTTGTCACACTTGTCTTCAACTCTTCCGATTAAAATTAGCAATTAGCAAAGCATGAGGACATGATATTGGAGACCACCCAATGAACTGTACAAAATCATATGGAGCATCTGCAGTTACATTAAAAATGGTGTGTTCGATGGGACGCTCTGGAATCATAATATGAATAGGTATCCAGAATGGTGGTTGCACATTGGAGCTTTGATGTCTTGCACATGTCTCAGAAGCGCATGCTATTACATTTAACCTTCCACACCATGCAATTGCACTATATTTTCTGCAGAGTTCGGGAAAGGTCATCTTGTGCTATAAACTGTCGGGAGTCTGTTGTGGGTAACCCACTCAACAATCAAACCCTGCTCTTTTCTAGAAACCATTCTGGCAGTATATCTTGAATGTTAGAAGCATGATATTAGGACGGAGAACCCGAATGAAAGCTCGCTTGCTGTGCAGCAAATCCATGGTCATTTCATGAATTTGTGCTCCAGAAACATGGGCGTAGATTCCAAAGGAGACATACAAAATAGTATTCTCAGGCTATCTTCATATTATCTTGAACATCAGAGAATATGGTAGGTTCAACATAGAATCCTTTGTCACCCCAACATTTACCTCCTATCAACAAATTTGCTCGTTCTTTCTTCCCAAGCTCAATATACTTTATTATTTTATCAAACTGTGCCTTGTCCACCTAAGGGCCCTAATACCTGCATCCTTGCTCTTTCCACTACCTTCTTAACAAATTCATCATGAATACCTTCCTGAATGAAGATCCTCATTCCCGCACAACATATTTGTCCCATGTTAGAGTAGATAGTACGGTGAACAAGATTAACAGCCTCATCAATATCAGCATCATCCATTACAATGAGGGGTGATTTTCCACCCATTTCCAACATCACAGGCTTCAAGTTGCTCTTTACAGCTATTTCTATTATATGTTATCCTACCTTTGTAGACCCTATAAATGCAATCTTATCAATATCCATATGACTGCTAATGGCAGCTCCAACTATTTCTCCAGATCTGGAAAACACATTCAGAACCCCCTCCGGTATTCCTGCCTCCTTCCCCCATTATGTGGCGTAAAGCTCTGTTAAGGGAGTGTTGGTGCTCAAAAGAATGTATTCTCCTCTCTCGTGTCATTGCTGATAAACAATCTACTCATCACATGACCATCACTTACAATGGAGTAGTGAATGTGTATCACATCATGGATTTCGAGCCCTGGAGCGGACCTAATCTTTTTATAATTTTGGTTTGTCTCCGTCTTACCAGGACAACATAATATCCTCAACGGTGAAGTCTCACCAGCCATTCTTTTTCTCTGTGAATTACATCTCACATACGCAGGTTCTGTAGTGGCTCTTCAATCTTCACACAACTTCCAGCAGAACTGTCGCTGTCCCTTTTTCAACGCCTACATTCCATGTTCACTCCTATCATAGATCAGTTTTCTATCTTGCATATTTAACAATTATAATTGGATGCACCGATGTCTCGAATAAGTATTAGAAACTAGTCTCAATCCCAATCAATGTAAGCTTGGAACGAGCCGCATACTATCCATTCTTTACTAACATGTATTACTTTCTCTATCTCATAATATCATAAGTTGTTTCACTTCCAGCTTTGTCTGACTACGCCTTCTTTATTGTACACTTTGGTGATATATGCTCTTCCATCATGTCATGCTACTGCAGAACCATGAGCGCTAAGAAGAAGAAACTATTCTGCACACCAGAACGTTCTGATACTATATGTTAGAGTAGAATAAATGCTTGATGCATATGTAAATGATATCATGTGATAGGAAAATGCTATCAAATCTGCAAAATGTTCTTATCTCGGTTTTACCTAAAAGAGACTCAATTCTCCTCTAATGAGTTACAACATCAAGTAGTCTTAGAGTCACGTGGCAATGATCTTGCTTATGCAACCAAAAGTTTGAATGAATTGTAACTGGGATCGAATGAGAGAAATTCCTCTTTAAGTGGAATTACACATTTATTTACCAAGCTTGCAGGTTTATAATATATAATTGTAAATAAACTAAAGTAGGGTTTCATAATTAATATTTGATCACAAATGTAGGAAAATATATGCCATTTTAAAATAAGAATATACTCCCTTCGAAAGTGAGCGGAGTTATTTATTTATTTATTTTTAATTCCAGAGCTTGGTTCATTTTGTATATTTTCACAGAAAGCAATAAAGTAAATTTTTTCTGCAAACCATATTGTGTTTGATATACTAATGATATAATATATACAAAAATCACAACATAAAGAAAATATATATCAAACTAAAAAATATTAATTTATAAACAAAATAAATAAAAGAAAATATAACACAGAAGGTAAAGACAACTCCCTGAAATAGATGCGTATTCTGGATGACTGAGAATCAAATAGCCGAATGCTGGTACTTCCCTCTATCAAAGACTTAGTTTTGGTCTAGTAGCAGAAAAATCATTTTGAATGTATCATTATTGAGTGGATTACTATTTTGATCCACTTGTTCATAGCATCTTTCACTGGCAAAACCCGCCTGTGTCATTTGAATTGGGAACAAACTATTATAACTTCCTTTATGTCTGATTTGAGGCTTACCAAATCCATCACATCCTTCTTTTGAAAATTTATCAAAATCAACCTGACTGTAATATTTCTAGCAGATGCATTTTGAAAATATATTATCAAAATGTTCCTCATATCTTATTCCTAGTATTTCAAATTTTTGATTTGCTTTATGCTTATTTGAAAACTCAAGTATATCATCACAAGATAATTCTTTTGACATATCATAATGTGAAATATCATTAAAAGTATCATCCTGTGAATCACCACCAACATTATTGACACAATATACGTCACCATTGCTTCTCTCAAAAAAAATTTCCTCTCCATAAATTGAAGATAATTCCATTTTATTCTCACATTCTAAGTGGTCCACACTTATTTGATATTTGGAAATTACTTCCTTACAATCTTGTGGAAGTTGACTATATTGAGAACCTGAAATATTTTCTGAATAGTTTTGAGACGTATTGTCCCTATTATATGCATCATAGTGCATGTATTCTTTTAATGTATTATTTTCCTGGAATTTGTCATTTACTTCATCAAATACCACATGTACATGCTTACTATGATGGTTATAGAAAAAGCATGGGTCATTCTTCTGCACATACTTTTGATACTTGATATCCAATAAATCTAAAATTTGATCTGTACTAAGGTGATTTTCTTCCTCACCCTGATTTGACTTCTCTTGTTCATCTGAATCTAGAACATTATTAGGTTTATGTGCCTCCATTACAACTTCATGTGTAATGTCAAAAAGGATATCTACTTATTCACTAGTTACTCCTAAACTGTACATTTTGTTTACAAAACTTGGTCTGATATCATAAGGTATTTTACCGAAGATATTAATCATCCTCATAAATAAACTCACCACATTTTCATTATCATACCACTCTAAATTAATGAATGCATTCAAGGGAGACATACCTGATCCATCCCCCTGGTGTTGATCATCATAGTGATCATCAATGCTCTCTCGCTCATTATCCATGTTATACAATGGATTAGAAAAGTTTTTAAACTAATCACTGTCGCTTCCTGTAATCCTTTCTTCTTTGTTTGGCTCCAATTCAAAGAACCACATTTTCATTAGAGATCTTCTCCCTCACATAGGATTCGCCTGAAACTAAATTTTAGAGTCACCACCTCACTTCCTATGAGGAATTAATAACTGTTCTGAATCTTTCTCCCAATAGAGTCTTCACAACTTAACCAAAGATTCTGAAACTGACTTTCATTGATAGGTTGATTCCCCAGTAGAGTCACCAATTTGTTGGCTCCTAAAATCACTGGATTTCTTCTTAGTAGTTTTGAGAAACCAATTGACAAATTCAACCTTTGTTTAGGTTGAATTCCTGCACTTTAGGTTAGTAACCAGGGCGGGTGTACCCAAAAATGATAAATGATAAATTGCTAATCTAAGAACTCGGATCTAATATGTCTAATCTAGGATCAAAACTGAAAACCTAATCAATCGAACTACAAATATACTAAAGAATCAAAATGTTAACACTAATATAAAATTAGGGTTATAAAATTGAAAGAACTGTTAGAAATTGATTAGTAAACTAATTGAAAACTTTTAAATCTAAGTCCTAAATATAGATAACTACTTCAAAATTGGAATGGGCAAAACCTGGAAACAAATAAATGAAAATGACATAAATATCAACATAAACAGAAGTAAAGATAAGTGCTTATAACATTGGGCAATAGAGTCTTGATAATCTAGTTGTACCCGGAGACAGAAAAAACTCTAGTAATCATTATAGACAACTTTGTTGAATTTAACTCTGATGCTTATAGACCAACCAACTGCAGTTTGGAAGAGTTTAACTAAAAACATGTCTTGGGAGACCAGTAGTTTCATCACATATAATAATTACTAAAATTTAAATGATCACATTAAAGGAACTTAATAAAAAATTCATCCAATACAACATAATTCATCAAAAAATTGCTTTTCAATATTAAAGATTTTAAACTTATCTCTCCCCAGTAATGTGATAATAATGTTCAAAATTCGTTCATCGGTTAGCCAGATTCACCAAAAAATTTACTCCATCATGTATTCCTTTATAAACATTTTGTTCTCAAAATTGTCTTCTAAAATTTTTCTACCTTGCTTTTTACAAGTGAATAAATATATAGATTTCAATAGTCTCCTGTGAAAGGACATGCCCTTTCACAGGACCTAATCATATAATTAACCCTAAAAATGTACACAACAAACTATAACAATGGTTTGTTCGAAAAAATCTCTTAAATAATTTTCGTGTGCTGTGCATAATAGTTTAGCTTTTAATTTCCTGCACACACAAAATATCCAATATTAATTTATCTCAAACTTAATAAGGGAAAATCATTATATATGAAATACATTAATCCTAAAAACTTATCTTTTATTTATTAATAATTAAATAAATATCATAAATAAATAAATAAAATGAAAATAGGAATTTAATTATATGCTTACCATAATAATTAAATCATGCGGGATTTATATAATGAGACAAATAAAATCATTACGTTTATAGTTATCCTTCTATTTCAAAATAAAACATAATGCTTTTATTTAAGAATATAGTCCACTTAATGAGAAATGTATTTAATTTGGGAACCAAAATCTAACTCTCTAGAAATAGTCCTAAAACATACATAAAAGAATTAAATAATTTATAAAAGCTAATAAGATAAAATATTAACACTCTAAAAGTTAAGGTAAATAAGAATAAAGAAAAGTTACCTTTTAGGGATTTGTGCAAATAAATGGCAAACCCTAAAGAAACTATTACACCTCTTTGAAATTTAAAATAATGTTAAAAACTTTTCACCTAGCTTGGTGAAATATATTAATGCTAAAAATTTTGAGTTAAAATGCCAAATGGGAAAAAATAATTAACATTAAAAAAAATACCAAAACCCAAATAAATCAATGTATATCAATTTTAATTTTTATATCATATTTTCAATTTTTAGGATTTTGGGGGGAAAACTACAAATCAAAATAAAATAATAATTAGTTAATCATGAGACATCAAATTTATATCTCCCAAACCTAATTCATTTTAACATTTAATTCCAAAAGAGATGATGTTTTCTTTAATTTATACATTTATTCACCTATATACTCTTGAAGAATAATGTAGAGTAATTGGTAGGGGTAGAGTCGGGTAGTTTAGGTAGGACAAAAGGATGGGTTGAGAGGTCGAGGGTTCAACTCCCTCTCCCCATTCTTTTTCCTTTTTAACATTAAAAATAAATAGTATAAAATAAATAAAATTCACATTATTGCAAAAGGAAAAATGATAAAAGGATAAACTACTCCCTGTGTGAAAAGTCATTTTGCATCTCACCTACACACAAAAACAAAGATAAATAAATAACTTTTCTTAGCCCTCTCAAGGAACATAAATAAACTAATTGGTTAGGGGGTAGGAGGGTAGGTAGGTAGGAAAAGGGGATTGGCTTGAGAGGTTGAGTGTTCAACTCCCGATCGCCACCCCTTTTACCTAATTTTTAATAATTATTTTATTCCAAAAAAATATATAAATGCTTAGGAAATAATATAAAAATAAAAATAAAATATCATACTTCCCTGACGTGTTTGCAATTTTAGAACCTGAATTTTCAGTTGTCAACACATCCCACCCCTTGTACTTGACAGTTCATTTTACAACTTTTCATTTTCATCTTTTTCAACATCAAGTTCCTTTATCAGGTTCAATTTTGTGATCTCCAATTCATCCTTCAAGGAATCATTTTCATGCTTCAGTTGCTCAATCTAATCTTGATCTTATAACTCTTTAGTTTGTGCTTCCATAAGATCATCTCTTAATTTTATCTCATGTTTAAGTTTCTTCTTCAACTTCTTGATAAAGTCATCTACCTTCCATATTTTGTATTTTAGATCCACTCTATTTGCATTAGCAATGTCCACATTTTCTAAAGCTATTTCATAATTCTTCTTCAAGCTTTACAAATCCATCTTGATCTCCCCAAAGTTGTTAAGATTTTTCTTCAAGGTCTCGATGCTCTGATACTAATTGTTTAGATTTGGTAACACTAAGAGGGGGGGTGAATCAATGTTACAATACTTTAGTAAATTCTTAAACTTCTTTACTTTCCTTAAGAAACAACTAAAGATGTAACAAAAAATGAGAAACCATGAAAAAAAGACAAACATAGAAGAACTCGTAACACCATATATTTTTTCGAGGAAACCCTGGCCAAGGGAAAACCTCAGTGGAGATGGTACTCACAATATTATGTACTATGAATCTTGAAACCCTATTAGGATTTCTAGCCCTATTAGTGTACACACTAAAATGTGCACTTCTCTAAGTCTTTACTTCCGAGGGAATCCATGAATGGGAAACCTTGAGAAAGTGACCTAGAGCTCCCTAGGCATGGAGACACAAGGATGTTGATGGTGCTCTCAGGTAGAGCTATTGAAGCATGCAACCTTGCTAGTAAACCACACAATGGGAGATTCAAAGAGACAAGGGAAAGAATGTCAATATCCTCAAGAATCAATAATGGAAATACAATGCAATGCAAGCTAAGCTAAGAATGAAGATGTAAGATAAGATATGGAAATGAAAGTATTACAAACCCTTGCTAATTAAGCTATGTGAGCTAATCTAAAAGCATAAAGAAACTAAGCTAGATGCCATGAAAGCTATGATGCAAGAAATGAAACTAGAATGCAAGAATGATCTCCAAAAGCTCCAAAGTCTCCAAGAAATCTTGCAGCATAAGATTAGTATTCAAAAGATGGATGCTAAAATGAGAAGAGAGCTCTCCTTTTATAAGAAATGAGAAAGAATGGACCATGGAGATTAAGAGGAAAAAGATTTAATCAAGGGTGGATCATCAAAGAGGAGCAATCCATGTACACAAATATCCTCCAATGAGAAAATAAGAGTTGACTTTTGTGTCCATATGAGACAAAAAGTGTTTTTCTTCTTTTTATAAAATAAGAATAATGCTTTATTTGTGCAACTTAGGATAAGAGGAAAAGTGGGGTTTTTTATTTAATAAAAGAGAAGAAAATTTCTTTTAAATAAATAAAGACTTTAGGATAAAATGGTTAGCCAAAGGAAAATAATAAAAAATGATAAAATAGGATTTGATCAAGGAAATTGATATAATTGAAAAATGCTACTTTTTGAAAATATTGATTCAGGGATTTGATAAATTGCTGAATGGGGGCCCAAAGCTAGGTGACCATTTTAGGGTGCATACATTTGCCCCTCTCTGACTAATGTGAGATTGATTTGGGATCACATGCAGTCAAAGAATGGAATTGAAATGTGAGATCGATTTGGGATCACAAAACAACCCAAATGTGTGTTCGACGGATGGGAACACATCAAGACAAGCATAAGAAAATGCTGACAAAGATAAGCTGAAAGACAAGACCAACACCTATATAGCTAGGTGAAAATCAAGTCTCAAATAAGAGATAAGAATCTCAAGCAAATTTGATTGATAAGCTAAATCAAAGATTAAAGCTGATAGGTACTGCCCCCTTAGAATCGAAGTCAAAATCAAGTAGAGGAGAATAGTAAATTGATAAACTTGATCAAGTCACTAGAAATCATCATCGAAGGTGAAAGATGATAGGATAACCATCAAGCAATGAGGATATGCCCCAGTTTGACTAGGTTTGAGTGAAAAGGATATAGGATAAAGATTAAGTCAACCTCAAAGAGATGAAGCAGATGAAAATGAATGAAAGACTAGAAGGTGAAAGAGATGGGATGGGGAAAAGAAGATGCCCCAACAAAGATCGAAGGATCAGGCCTCAAATGGTCAGCCAGCTGCGCAGAAGAGGGATAAATTTTGAAATGCAATTTTAACTATCAAAATGAACTCAGATTTCAATTTCGATCCAAAAAATGGATCCAGGATGTTGAAATTAGCTAGGGGTGCAATTTTTGTGAAATTCTGAGATGTTTTGAAAATTGGTCAAAAGGCCAAAATGCTATATATGGGGCAAAAAGGGTCATTTTATATATGATGATAAGATTAACCCCTTGCGATGATAGGAAAAGGACATGATGTGAAAGACAAGGATTGAAAGACATGATTAAGAAAAGGAAAGGTGAGCGCAGTTGACTGACAGGTCCTCGAAAGATGAAAGGAGAGCTCTCTCCATATGCAAAATGCAAAACTAACTAACATGAACCTAAAAATGCAAGCTGCTATGAAAAGTGGTCTACTTGCAAGGTCACAAAGCTTTTAGACTCTAATATTCATCATCAAGCATTATTGGTAGCGTCACAAGATCATATAATGCACACTAGTATGACTATGTGAATCTGAATATGATCTATATCAGATAGGTATGTGGGAATCCCACCTAGGCATCAAAGACATAGAGGTATAGATGACTAGTGCAGTGAGATTACCTAAGTTTGATATAGCAAGATTATACTCACATCGAGACACAAGGAAAGTCAAGATGGCTAGAAGTATGCACTTTCAAAGAACAATCAATGATAATACCTTGTAGATCCCATTGTCAAGTGGAACAAGCATAAATGCTAATGATAGTTAGGACCAACAAAATATACCCACAAGTAGAAAAAGCAATAAAACATGTCCTCATGCCCTCAATCTTCTAGCTATGCATCATCAAAAACTTCTTAGGGAAAGAACACTTATCAAAGAAATCATCATAGACAGTACACAAAGAAATAAAGTCAAACAAGTCTCAGTGAGTCAAGTGTTTAAGTGCGTGTGTGTAAGTCATAGAGTCAAACTTTGAGGATCACATTTGCGAATGAGAAATACCATATCATGCTAGACTATGGGTAAGATATCTGATAAGTGTTGAGAAACACTTGACGCTAGGGTAGTGTTGAAAAACACAGTTTGAGTTTGGTGTTGAAAAACACCATTTGCAAGATGTCCTAAAGACTAACGCATCCTAGAGACCAAAGCTAACACAGTTATGCCCCCTAGATGAAGACAAGGACTAATTCCAAACCAAGGCAACAAGGTCAAGGCATGATGGAGAAAGGCTAAGTGTCGAGGATGAGTTCTAAGAAACAGGGGTGCAAAGGCCTCAAGTAGCACCTGTTTCCAAGTTTTCACCACTTGGAGATTTTATTTTTCAATTTTTTTGTATTTTTTCTACCAAGGCGCCTGTTCCAGGTTTTCACCAAGGCACTTTTTCTATTTTTTTGAATTTTTTTTTGCATTTTTTTATTTTTTTGGTATTTTTGGAATATATAATTTTTTTGGAGATACATTTGTTAAAAAGATAACAAAATATAGAGAATTGCAGGAAAATTTTTAATCAATTGAGTTAGGAGTAAGAAGATTTACCATGAATTAATGCAATCACTAGGAGCATACACCAAAAATAAGCAATGAGGAGACAAGATTTTGAAGGGGAAAAGTATAAAAAAAACCCTGTGAATTTAATGAATGTGGCAACAAATGCCTAAGAATGAGAGAGAGAGAGAGAGAGAGAGAAAGCAATGCTCATACAATATTCAAGAAGAAGAAGAATCTCATGAGATGAGAGAAATTTGAGAAAAAGAAGGAGAGCCATCTCTTTTAATAGAGATGTGGGAGAGAAGTTACATTGTAATTCACATATCTGAGTGTGCCACATTTCACTAGTGTGTGAGACAAGTGTAGGATTCCTCATAAGGAGGAATATCTATTTTCCTTAATAAAGGAAATTACAAAAAGGACATGTCCTCCCACTTGGACTAGAGGTCAAAAATACATTAGGATACCTTGATTTATCCTATTAAATACATAAATAACCAAGGAAAGATTAAATTCTAACACCCCCCTTTAATCTTTACTTGGGGTAATTACAACAAGGGGTATTAAACCCAAAATTTACAATAATCTGCAACTCGATCTTCAATGAAGAGAGAAAAAAAGTATTATCTTCAAGTGTGCAAGTGGATTTCCATATGTTGTACATGCATATTTGGTAGAGCCAAGAGAACTGGATGAGTCATTAAAACTGTGTTCAAGTGGAAGTATATCCACATCTTCAAGTAGTCTCGTGATTCAAAGGATTTGTGTAAATGAATTAATGTCTTGAATGTTTCTTGATGGATCACTTGAAACATAGAGTATAAAAAACCACAAGTAGATTTCCCATAGTTGGGATCTACCCTTGATAAAAATTAGTACACTTTTGAAAATGAACTTATAATATGTATCATAAAAATAATTCAACTTTAGAGAATCATTGAAAACTTTAGAATGAGCAATAAAAAATGTAATGAAGCTTAACATGATATCAAGATAAACTAGATGCTTAAAGTAAGGTATACTAAGCATTATCAATGCTCTCATAAAAGAAACATACTTATGCATAAATGACCACAGACAAGGCCAACTAATGATACCTGCATCAACATTGCATCAATCACATGGATATAGACAGTCCACTGATGAGTCATCTCACTGTAAGTGAATGGGTCATGACTCCATCACCTACATGACTCACGATCTAAGCAGTGAAGAATGCAATACATTATCACAATAGTATATAAAATAAATGTGAGAGAGATAATGATAAAACAATAGAGCAAGAGACTCAAGCATCAAATCAACTGGTAAAATGCCAGATATGTCTACAGGCAAGTACCATAATCAAAGAACCAAAAAAAAATTAACGCAATCATTAATGTAACAAATACTGACATGTACTAAAAAAAATAATTTGAACTAAGGATTATGAGTGAGAAAAAACATATTGCCTTCCAAATATAAGAGATATCCAAAAAAAATCCAAGAGCACCAACCTCACCATGAGAAAAAACCAATGGAACAAGTTGATAAACATCAACGGAGTAAGTGCATCCCAGTGCAGCTTACAAATGGAACAAGTTGATAAACATCAACTGAGTAAGTTCATCCCAGTGCAACTTACAAATGGAACAATAGATCAAATGGAACTTATAAAAGATGCAACTTAGTGCAAAACAATAGATCATATAAAACCTGATAGCACTTAATGTTGAATAATGAAATCAATAGTAATCCACAGGAAGGCAAAGTTGTAAGGTTACTCATGATACTTGAACAAATTAAATTTAACATCATCAATGACTTTAAATGATTTGGATCAAACATTAATCATTTTTCATCATAAAATAATAGTTAGAACAATTATATGACACATGTCTTTTTTCTCCTTAAAAATAAGAGTTGGATCAAAGACAATCTTCCATAGAGAAAAGTTGACATGATTACAAAAAAAGAGAACAAAAGGGAAAAAAAGGTTTATCCCCCTTGTTTAATGAACATAAGCTTTTTTCCAATGAACAAGATAAAAATCTCTCCTTTTAAAATAAAATTGATAAAATTTCAAAGGTTGAATGTTTTGATAGCTAAAATAAAATAACCCCCTTCACATGAATAATAGATCCGATTTTGAAGAAGAAAAAAAGATATTATAAAGCTAAAGAAATACATTTTAATTTAAAAAACTTTTAATTACAAAGATCTTTTGTTTTATTTGAACAAATTTTAATAGTTAAATTTTTTACCTTAATAAAAAAAACTCTAAAAAAACTTTGTTTTCTTGATACAACTCAATTTTCTAAAATTTGAAATTGAAATTTGACAAGTAGAATTATTAAACTTGATTTTTGGATTTAACCTACACATAATTAAAAAAATTAAGAATATCCAAAAAAAAATACCCCCTCCCAAATTAAATGAATTAAAAAATATATTTTAGAAAGAATACACAAATCTTTATATTAAAACAAATACAAATTTATTAAAAAAATATAATTATAATTTTTTAAATGAACACACTTTGATTTCAGATTAAAAAACTTAAGAAAAGATTCTAAACTAAGAAATTAATTAAAAAAAACTTAAAAAATAAAATCTTATTAAAATATTTACAAAAATGAAAACTTATAAGCTAAGCTTTTAAACTAAAAACTTTTGAAAAGAAAGCAATAATCGTTAAGCTGATAAAGCCAATGTCAATGGCACTAGCTTTGATTTATAAGAACAGATATTTATACATATGTAGTAAGGTAGTTATACATATAGATTCTTAAGGATCTTGAATAACAGTTATATGCAACCGGTAGAGAAATCGTGAGACAAATAGGCCGCCAAGAGGTCTATATTCAACGTGAATACATACAACCAAAAATGCAATGCAAATAAACTCTAACACCAGCGACCGCCGATAAAAGTAGAGAGGCTAATCTTCAGCACGCCTCTCTATTGATGTAAAGGCTAAGACTAAATGACATGCACAAAGAATAAAGAAAAAAAATGGTATGCACCAAAAACTTCTAAAATAGAGAGTCGAGAAAGGATTCTCTTGATAAGTCAGGGGTAGAGATGTTGCAGAAAAGGATGAGAAAAGATGCAGAGACAATAATTGTAAATAAAAAGGATGCTAAAAAAAAGAGATGAAAAATGATAAGGCAGAGAATAAAAGAAAAAAGGTCTTACCAACTTACTGAATGTTGCAGAGCCAGTACAAAATGATAAGAAGAGATACGAAGAGAAAATAGGAAAGCAAAGCAGTTACAAATTGAAGAGAAACGTTATGATGTTCTCAGAGGTTTGAATCTCTATCCGTGAAAGCTTGTGGCCCTATCAATCACAACTTTAGGTGCTTCTCTTGTCTTGGTGTTCATAGACTGCATGCCCGCGGCTGAATACATGGAAAGCAATGCGGTTGAAATAATAACTTCCAAGCAAAAAAGATACCGAAGTCTCGAATGAAAGAAACTGAGATCTTAGAAAAAACTAAGCAAAGCTAATGAAAGGAAAAAGAACGCCTTCAGAAATCAAAGATCAAAACTTGAATGCAATGAATCAATGTTAAGAAGGCAAGCTCAAATGAATGCAAACCAACTACTATGATGAAACGCGGCCTCGAAACTGAAAAACAAACTGATACGGATACTAGAAATAGTAAAAGATTTCGATACGGATACTAGAAACAGTAAAAGATAGACACAAAAGGAAAAAAGAAATGAAAGGAAAAACTAAACTAAAGCAAGACAAATAGAGGCAATCTTGCCCGTAAGTTGGTTCGAAAATGAAGGATGTCACCTTAACAAACTTCTAAACCGAGATAGCCAGTAAACAAAATAAACTAATGCTAATATTTTTAGTGCAGTGAGTAATGTCTCTAGAGTGAGAAAATTGATGGAAAAAGTCATGGATTCTGGGACAATGAGGAGGCAGAGTGAACAGGCTCCGCCTGCACCGAGAGTCAATTCTAACATTCCTGGCCCTTTTGAAGCAAAGAGTCGACTGCACATGAAATGTAAATAGCAAAAAAAAATTTCCAAGTATTGATAACAGATCTACTTAAAGATTTGTAAGTAAAAAAGAAAACCAGAGTAGGCTAAGAAATTTTCAAATTTTTAAAATAGTACTCAGTATTGTAAATCTTTCATTTATTTTGGTCAAATCCTCCGTCGTGCTGAGAATAAGGGAAACAAAATGCATCCAAAAAATCAAGAAAAAGGGCTAAAAAAAGCAATTTCTAAAGAAGATGTAAGGACATAATAAAAACATCTAATCACATGCAAGAAGATCTATGAAAAATCAAAGTAGAAGGATTGTAGAGATCTATAAAGCTCTACAAAATGAGATTACTAAAAAAAATAAAAGGATTACAGAGATCGATTCAGAACCAAATCTTTTATTTTACTAAAAGCAATAGACATTAAGCATGCAAGAAAAAAAAACTTAACTCAAAATAAAATCAATTGCTATATTGCTAATATTAAACTTACACGCATGCAAAAAGATGGTAGATTAATGATTTAAAAAATGTAATTATAGTCCCCAAAATAGCAATGCAGAGAACCTAAATTAGAATTAATGATTGCAAATTTGAAAATGAAAAACTATACATGCATGAAACTGAAATTAAAAATAAGGATAAAAGAATAAACTATTAATTTTTTTAAATCTTTAAAATATTAAAATAACATTAATTTTTAAATCCTTTTAAGATAATGAAATATTCATAATGATATAGTTGATTGTAGAAATTTTGATAAATATTATATTTATCAAACCTGCACAAAATACAATAAGGTTAAAATAACAACGAAGTATTGAGATTTTGAAAATAAATAATTTGAATGAAATACGTTATTAATAAAGTAGCCAATTAGATAAATTGGGTTTGGCCGTAAACCAGCCAAGCCCCAAAACAAATTTTGATATTTTTTTACTTAAATAGATTAGAAAAAAAAATACTAGCAAAAGATAACTCTCTCAATAGTCTCCGAAATTGGAGTGCTCCAAGATATGGTAGCTACTTCACCTGTAAACTCAAAATAAGATTAAACCAACCTACTCTGATACCATGTTAAAAAGATAACAAAATATAGAGAATTGCAGGAAATTATTTAATCAATTGAGTTAGGAGTAAGAAGATTTACCATGAATTAATGCAATAACCAGGAGCATACACCAAAAATAAGCAACGAGGAGACAAGATTTTGAAGGGGAAAAGCATAAAAAAAACCCCTATAAATTTAATGAATGTGGCAACAAATGCCTAAGAATGAGAGAGAGAGAGAAAGAGCAAGCAATGCTCATACAATATTCAAGAAGAAGAAGAATCTCATGAGATAAGAGAAACTTGAGAAAAAGAAGGAGAGCCATCTCTTTTAATAGAGATGTGGGAGAGGAGTTACATTGTAATTCCCATATCTGAGTGTGCCACATTTCACTAGTGTGTGAGACAAGTGTAGGATTCCTCATAAGGAGGAATATCTATTTTCCTTAATAAAGGAAATTACAAAAAAAATATCTCCTCCAACTTGGACTAGAGGACAAAAATACATTAGGATACCTTGGTTTATCCTATTAAATACATAAATAACCAAGGAAAGATTAAATTCTAACAACATCAAACTGCCTATTGCTAGATTTTCACAAAGATGATCATTTTTTCAGGACATTTTTTGATTTTTAGAATTTTTAACAATATATCATATTTTTGGAATTTTTTTAGGATCAATAAGTATGTACAGAAGATGCCCCCAGATAGAATGCGCATCATACTCCCAAGCAAGATCACATCATGTAGTCCCAATGTCTAGTAAGGTGGAGAACAAGAGCGATTAGCAAGCTATTGGAAGAGATGGAAGATAAGAGAATGGAGGAGAATGAAGGGAAGAAATCCTCAAGAGTACCCAAGCTAGGGAAAAAATTGCCATGTAAAGCACATTTGGACAAGCAATGAAAGGCTAGCATAGGATAAGTCACAAAAGCATAATGCAAAAGAAGGAAAGGATACAGTCTAAAGGAGTAGTCATGTCAAGAGGCTTCATAGAATCATGTTTAACTCTTTTTTATTAGATCAAGACCAAAGGGGAAAAGGATAGCGAAAGGCTAGAATGAATGGAGGAAAACTAATATGAAGGCTAAACATGAATGGAATGAAAGCAAGATCATTGTAAGATAGCTCACAAGATAGCCAAATGCTTGTGTATAGGTCAACATAGCCAAGATCAAAGATGGAATGGATGAAATATGTAGAAGAACTATGCATAATGCCTGATTGCCAGATAGCTCACAAGATAGCCAAATGTTCGTGTATAGGTCAACATTGCCAAGATCAAAGATGGAATGGATGAAATATGTAGAAGAACTATGCATGATGCCTGATCGCTAGGTTTTCATCATGGTACTTATCCAAGGTGCCACAAGGGAGTGGTTTTCACTGTAGGAAAAATTTATTTCTCTTTACTTTTACTACCAAGGCACCTGTTTCCAGGTTTCCACCAAGCCACATTTACAAATTTTTTCATTTTTTTCTTTTTTTGAATCTTTCTATTTTTTTAAATTTTTTGGAAGAAGGCAAGCTTTTTAGATAATGCTCCTTGAAAGGTTAAACCATGATATGCCAAAGATTCAAAATGATATTCTCAAAGATACTGATAGGGAAAGGAAGATGGAAGAGAAAAAATGGAGGATAAGGTTTTACGTAAAACAAGTGAGGTTGGAAGGTAGGAGGAATAGGCAAATGAAGAAAAATGATAGAAGGTAGAAGGATAATGAATGGAAGGATTGTGAAAGGGTAGATGGAAAGGAAGGCAAGATCAACCTCAACACACATCTTGAAGGGTGGTGAGAGGATAGAAGAAATGTGAATGAATGAATACGAGAAGGAATATGGTGAATGTTTAGCAGAGGTTGCGGTTCAGGCGCATGAAATGGAAGAATGTTTTTGGAAAAAGATGAGGCGGAAGCCTTTGGAAGCTTGAATGTCAACCTCACTTTTTGTTCAATATTAGACTCTTTCAAGAGAGACTTTGGAATCCATATATCCTTAGGCTTTTCATTTATTTTTGATGATTTAGAGAGAATATCTTCAATGATAGATTTTAGAACCCATACTTGTCTTGTAGTTTTCTTCTTAGATATCTCTTTTGACTTTATGCTTCCATGTCGATTAGAAGAGACATGGTGATGTTTTTTTTTTATGGATTCTTGTATTGCTTCTTTTTATTGTATTGAACATTCAAGTTACTTCCAAAAGACTTGGGACTTGTGGAAGAAGGAGGATATGACTAGTTTAGATGGGTGGGTGGATGAAAAGGATTCAAGGGTATGCATCTATGTTGATCTTGAGGAAAGATAGTAGATGGAATGATGTAAGGACCCAAGATGGATGATGAATTAGGAGAGTTAGGAGGGGAAAGTGAAGGGACATAAGGGCCCAAGATGGAAGGAAGATGTGAAGCCCTTAGTATTGGTGGAAGAGGTCTCAGGATGGACATGGAATATACAAAAGGATAATCAATAAGTTCATCAACATCTATATGACAACCAAGGACATCAACATCTTTAGAGTGAGCATTAGGATTTGCAATAGGATCATGAACATCTTGAATAGGAAAAAATTCTTTGATAGAATTGTTCAGAGCTTGAAAAGACTTAGGAAGAGTTGGAAGCGGAAGCGCACATGGAGTGATAGAACAAGAAGATGAAAGACTTTGATCTTAACAAGGAGCTTTGGATAGCATAAAAGTATCATTTTTCTCTTGATTTTCAATACGCTCAATGTTGGAAGTAGTAGCTTGATCTTGCTTAGGAGAAGACTGAAGATATGGTGGAATGGATGAGAAAGGGTGTAGAGGATCAAAAGAACCATGAAATGGATGAGAGACATCATGAAAAGGATTGGATGACATGGAGGGTTCTTGACCTTGATCTTTCTTCATGTTCTTTTCTTTATCATTTTTAAAGTCCTCTTGACATGGTGCCACTTCTAAGGACAAGGAAGCATGTTGGAACTATATAGAAGACTTTGGAAGAGATAGTGAAGGACTAGCTGAAGTAGGCATTGTAGCGCATAAAGGCTTAGGCTCTTTAGGTTTAGCATTATTGAAAGTATTTGCAGCCAAGTGAAGGTCAGCTTGAGTTTCTTTAAGAGATAGCCCTTGAGGATAGCTATAGGGAACTACATGAAAAGTATTAGAATCTTTGTTGGATGAAGGATTTGTGAAAGATTTGGAAGACCTGGAAGCTTTAGGAAATGCATGGGTATTGGAAGAAGTAGGGGATGGAAAGGAACCATCACAAGACAAAGGTCCATCATTAACATAATCTTGCTTGAGAGTGCAATCTTTATCTTTAGCATGAGAGTTCTTAGAGGAAGGATTCTTATAATAGTGACATTTCATATCAGCGCAGTACATTTTATATTCCTCAACAGAAGTGGATGCATCATCTAGGTATTTTAGATAGAAATTATCAAAGTCTTGTTCAAAATCAAAATCATATGGATCACCATCACAATCTATCAAATGTGATGTCCCATTTCTAGTAAGCATGAGTACATGACTAGGAGGACTCTTAGGAATAGAGGTTTCATAGGTATCACTATATGGTTCATCATCATAGCCATCATAGTCATCAAAGATGGGCGTGTCACTCTTCGTGAAAGAGGTATCATAAGAATTATCATGTTGCTCATCATGGTATGTCTCGAGAAGAGAAGTAAGACTCTTGGGAGAAGTAGAAGAGGAACGAGATCGTGAAGAAGAGGAAAGTGAAGACCTAGTGGATGAAGAAGACTTGGATAATGAGGAATGAAAATAATGTCTAGAAGAGTCATGGTAAGAATTGGAAGATGAGGAAGGATGAGAAGAATTAGAAGATGAAAATTTTTTGGGAGGAGGTCATGATAGGATCATGTCTATGATCCTAGCAAAGGTGTCTGATTCAATCATCTTTTCTTTTATTCTTGTCTTAAGTTTATCATCCATGCAATATCTAGAGGGACTGTTGGAGGAATAATACTCTTTGAATTGAGCAATGAGTTCAAGATCATCTATTCTCAAAAAAGGTTCCATAACAAGATAGTTAAAATTTATGGTTCTAGAAGAGGAGGAATCAAGCATAGAAGTGATAGAAGAGATGAATAGAGGAAGGTAGACTAGAAAATAAGAGCAAAAGCATCAAAAAGACATGAATAATTTAGGAAGAAGAGGAAGAAGCATGAAGGAAGAAGAGAAATGATGGAAATGGGAGACTAGGAAGACATGGGAGATGTGGAAGAAAGGTGACCAAGAGTCATTTTGTGCAATTTGATACCATTTGAGTTCATTTGGATATTGAGAAACATGTCACGACACTTAAGATCCAACCTGCACTGACCAAGGAAGACTAGGAATGGCAAGAATCAGCTTCAAATTCTAGACAACTGTGAGATAGCAAAATAAATTTGTGTGATAGTTTCCAGGTAAGCAGTGTGACTCTTGACTAGTGAATGTGAAAAACTCAGTTTTGAAAGCAATTGGTCAATGTTGTAAGTTTTCAAGTACAATTTTTTAGCTTCAAGCATAGTAATATTAGGAAATAGACAAGTTTGCAAATAGTAGGTGATCAAACATGTCATAAAACACTTGTGCAAGAGCAAAAGCAACCTTGCCAAGACAAGAAATTATGATATCAAAGAAAAAAATCTTATGAATGCTACCATGATGTTTGATGTTTGAGAACATTTACACAAGTAGATCACAATGAGAACACTTCTGTTAGGAATAAGGTGTCTCAACCTTGGATAATTCCTATTCTTATTATTTGTTTTGTAAAATGTATTTCTTGCAAATAATGTTGGTGTGTCAGCATCTTGAATTGTGTGTAAGGAGATCATGGCTAAAATGGTTATAATAGATTCTTATGACATGTAAGAGCTATGTCAGGAAGATTCAATGATAGGTGAAGACATGTGGCAACTGATAAATTTGAGTACTATACACTCTTCCCCAATCGTGCAGTTGAAAAAAATTTTGGGGTTCCTATTTTCTCAGAGAATGGTAAAACCCTAATACGGTTATCTTTGGGAGTAGCCCTAAAAAGTGAAGCGCATGATATAAGCTTTTTTAGGGTTGTGAAGATAAGTGATGTGAGTGTATTGTTGGAACATTTTGATGCTTCTATGATTTGTCTTCAAGGTTTTGAAATCTTCTGAAAGAACTTGCATTGCAAGTGTATTGTAAGCTGTAATAGTTTTGATCAATACATTGTGCAGGTTTTGGAGTGCTGGGGTTTTTACTGAAAGGTTTCCCCAGGGTATATCATTGTGTCATTCTCTATTTTTCTATATGCATGGTATGTGGTTGCAATATCTTTGTTAAAGTAGTTAATGAATCTAAAATTGTAAGGATTTATAAGAATTTGCACAATACTCTCCTATAGAGATTAGCGTAGGAAGCTGTTTCTGCACCTGAGTTTCCTTACAACTTCAAGCACTTACTAGCCTATAAGGACAAAGGCTCAATACTTAACAACTTGACCCACACTTGATGTCCCATCACCTCACACAAAGTGGTTGCCCACAATAGATATTGGCTTTGTCGTGGAAGTGTCAATGACACAACCAAAGGAACACAGATGGTGAGTAATCTTGGGGTGATCTGGGTTAGTCCACTAGGATCAATCCTTGCACTAAGAAGCTAAGTATAAAAATAGGGTGGCTTCTATCTATGGTTCTTAGTAAGGGCTTCCATTCGCAATACCCCTCTTGCTCCCCAAAGGGACTCCTTACCTTGCGGCAAGTAACAGACCTCACGACCATAAGAGTACCTTAAGCATTCTTGCTCAACACTTTTCTCATGGTCACAATCCTACAAGTACTCACATCAAGAGAAGACAAGTACTATGTCTACCAAGATTTTGTGTCCTTGATAGCCTTGATTTTATAGTGGGTCAGAATAGCCAGTGAAAAGCTTGTCCCCACTTGGGTCATTCCTCTTGATTGCTCAAGAGCAGGCCCGCTAAAAGATTCTAAAACTAAACAAAGAGTGGATCAACCTTTGAGAGTCAGGATTTCTATTTCACCTCAAGGGTGAAGAGCATAATCTCCTAGCTCAAAAATATCTCCCAAACACACCAAGAAAAGGTTCAATTACCCTCTTGCTTTCAAAATCTAAAGATGGGTCAAGATTTTTTGGTTCACCACAAGGGTGAAGAGCATACTTATCCTACCACCCAAAGATTCCTACAACAAGATATTAAGTGTCTATAAAATGAAACAACTAGTATATGCCAAACTCAAAAGAAAGAAATTAAACAAGCACTTGATTGGTTTTTATACTTTGGGCAGCCCTACAAAAACCGTCAGTAGCCCTTGTGCATTTGGAGCTTTGACATGTGTTCTTTTAAGAAAATAATCAAGCAATGAGAGCACTTACAAGCACAATTTGTTAGCCCCACAATGGTTAGCACATAAAAAATTAGATAATCTACAAGTAAAATAGCTGATCAAATAGAAAAATTTGAAAATGAAACCAACATGGTTGGATCAGGCTTGGAAAGAGCTTTCCAATGATATATCACACTTCAATTTTCGATACCGTATGTGAAATTTTTTCAAAAATGGGTGCCAGTTTTGTGGAGTGGCACAAATTTTGAAAATGCTAAAATTTTCAAAAAGATAACAGAAAACCCAAAACTTGCAAGATAAAAAAAAGAGCTAAAAATAATCACTTCCAGTTCTAGGTGATATTTCTATCAGAGAAACAGTCATGTGATATTTCACTATGTACTAGTGCGATACTTTATCTCTATGTGATAATTCTTGATACCTGCCTGTGACAGAGAATCTAGCAACAGTGCGACATAATCTACCAAAGCGTGCGATATTTTAACTGGTAAAATATCACACTGGTATACAAGAAACTATTGTATGACACTGGAAAACTGTCGCATGAGAATTATGTTAGAAAAAACCAGAGAGAAAATATTGACGCAACAGCAAGCAAATATTGACGAAAAAATGATGGAAATGCATAAAAGGAAGGACAAAGCAAGAATGTTCTGCCCCATGGTGGGCATAAAAAATGTGCACTTCTCTAAGTCTTTACTTCCGAGGGAATCCATGAATGGGAAACCTTGAGAAAGTGACCTAGAGTTCCCTAGACCTGGAGTCACAAGGATGTTGATGGTGCTCTCAGCTAGAGTTATTGAAGCATGCAAACTTGCTAATAAACCACACAATGGAAGATTCAAAGAGACAAGGGAAAGAATGCCAATATCCTCAAGAATCAATAATGGAAATGCAATGCAATGCAAGCTAAGCTAAGAATGAAGATGCAAGCTAAGCTATGGAAATGAAAGTATTACAAACCCTTACTAATTAAACTATGTGAGCTAATCTAAAAGCATAAAGAAACTAAGCTAGATGTCATGAAAGCTATGATGCAAGAAATGAAACTACAATGCAAGAATGATCTCCAAAAGCTCCAAAGTCTCCAAGAAATCTTGTAGCATAAGGTTAGTATTCAAAAGATGGATGCTAAAATGAGAAGAGAGCTCTCCTTCTATAAGAAATGAGAAAGAATGGACCATGGAGATTAAGAGGCAAAAGATTTAATCAAGGGTGGAGCATCAAAGAGGAGAAATCCATGTGCACAAATATCCTCCAATGAGAAAATAAGAGTTGACTTTTGTGTCCATATGAGACAAAAAGTGCTTTTCTTCTTTTTATAAAATAAGAATACTACTTTATTTGTGCAACTTAGGATAAGAGGAAAAGTGGGGCTTTTTATTTAATAAAAGAGGAGGAAATTCCTTTAAAATAAATAAAGACTTTAGGATAAAATGGTTAGCCCAAGGTAAATAATCAAAAATGATAAAATAGGATTTGATCAAGGAAATTGATATAATTGAAAAATGTTGATTTTTGAAAATATTGATTCAGGAATTTGATAAATTGTTGAATGGGGGCCCAAAGTCTAAGCGACCATTTTAGGGTGCATACATTTTCCCCTCTTTGAATAATGTGAGATCAATTTGGGATCACATGTAGTCAAATAATGGAATTGAAATGTGAGATCAATTTGGGATCACAAAACAACCCAGATGTGTGTTCGACGGATGGGAACACATCAGGACAAGCATAAGGAAAAGCTGACAAAGATAAGCTGAAAGTTAAGACCAACACCTGTATAGCTAGGTGAAAATCAAGTCTCAAATAAGAGATAAGAATCTCAAGCAAAGTTGATTGATAAGCTGAATCAAATATTAAAGCTGATAGGTACTGCCCCCTCGGAATCGAAGTTGAAATCAGGTAGAGGAGAACAGTAAATTGATAAACTTGATCAAGTCACTACAAATCATCATCGAAGGTGAAAGATGATAGGATAACCATCAAGTAGTGAAGATATGCCCTAGTTTGACTAGGTTTGAGTGAAAAGGATATAGGATAAAGATTAAGTCAACCTCAGAGAGATGAAGTAGATGAAAATGAATGAAAGACTAGAAGGTGAAAGAGATGGGATGGGGAAATGAAGATGCCCCAACAAAGATCGAAGGATCAGGCCTCAAATGGTCAGCCAACTGTGCAGAAGAGGGATAAATTTTGAAATGCAATTTTGACTATCAAGATGAACTTGGATTTCAATTTTGATCTTGAAAATGGATCCTGGATGTCGAAATTAGCCAGGGGTGCAATTTTTGCAAAATTTTAAGATGTTTTGAAAATTGGTCAAAAGGCCAAAATGCTATATAAGGGGCAAAAAGGGTCATTTTATATATGATGATAAGATTAATCTCTTGTGATGATAGGAAAAGGACATGATGTGAAAGACAAGGATTGAAAGACATGATTGAGAAAAGGAAAGGTGAGCGCAGTTGACCGATAGGTCCTCGAAAGATGAAAGAAGAGCTCTCTCCATATGCAAAATGCAAAACTAACTAACATGAACCTAAAAATGCAAGCTACTATGAAAAGTGGTTTACTTGCAAGGTCAGAAAGCTTTTAGACTCTAATATTCATCATCAAGCATTATTGGTAGCGTCGCAAGATCATACAATGCACACTAGTATAACTATGTGAATCTGAATATGATCTATATTAGATAGGTATGTGGGAATCCCACCTAGGCATCAAAGACATAAAGGTCAAGATGACTAGTGCAGTGAGATTACCTAAGTTCGATATAGCAAGATTATACTCACATCGAGACACAAGGAAAGTCAAGATGGCTAGAAGTATGTGTAATACCCCAAAAATGGGCTATACGTTCATTAACCTCCTATATCGACAATTCGAACAAAATTGACATCAAAGTCCTAACGTAAGGCACATCTGAACATCATCGAATCCTAATTGATTATCATAAATTTTTCATCACGGAATATTCCTAGCAATATTCTTATTTATCTTAATTATCTTTAATTTAATGATTCTATGGTGATAAATCCTATTTATCCTAAAGTTTGGTTAATTGAATATTCTCAATATTTAATTAATTAGATTTAATTCTACCACTTAATTATTTAATTGAAGTTAATTCTATTTATTCCTAAATTGTATTATTTAATTTTGATAATAAATCCAAAATCCTATGAATAATTGATTAAATTCTTATTTAATTAATTAAAGCAAGTTGTCAATTTTTAATAATATTATTTTTGAATAAAAGTTTAAAAATGATTGATTAACCCATAAATCAATTATTTTATTTTTTCAAAATCAGTTGAGTTGGAAATAAATCACTTTATTATTAAATTAATTCATAAATAAAACATGCACAATCAAGAAAAGAAGACAACTATCAATTATCAATTAAATCTAAACTCTATTTTTGCATGTTTTTGTGAGTTAAATATCTTTTATTTAAAAATAACACAAAAATCAACCTGAGTTATTTGAGTGATTTATGGCTTTCTTCCATGCATCCTCAAAGCCCTAGATTTCTATAAATTAAGGCTTCAGCTCACCTCAAACCATCCACAGAATTTGCATACTTACTCTAGAGAATCGACATCTGAAGAATTGAAGCTTCTTGCAAATCAACAATTTTTGTGAGATCAATCTTGTTTTCAATTCATTTTAGTTTTATTTCATATCATTGTTAGATCAATTTTCATATAGAATAGATTCATATCAGATTTCTTATTCTTATTGCATAGAAAACCCAAAAATATAGATTAATATGAATTCATTACTTCATTGCTATCTTGCATTCAAATCCTTCATTTAGGTGTCATCAATGTCACTGGTCTCAATATAATATGAGAATACATACTCACATCTACTAGAAGACAGTAAATCGCCTGGTTAGTTTAGTTTTCATTTATTGCACGATTTTGATTTTAGTTAACCTCTAATATTTTACTAAAGTGTTGTGTCTACAGCTAGGTACAAAATTCACATACACATTTCTAGCACCCACCGTGGGGCAACCCACCTTTACATGCTGGTTTTGGTTTTTTTTTTTGGAGCTAACTCCCTTGTGCAGATTTACTTGGACACTAAAACCCTAAATTTTCATAGATTTAATTTTATCTCCCAAACAGCTTGGATTTTTTGTCTAAATTTTTTTTCACAGGTTGGAAACATATTAGGGAAGCTTTGATAAAAAATTTAGAATTTTTTGAAATGTTTTGAATTTTTAATTAATTGTTTTTGATTTTTCATAAATAATTCATTTTCAGCGCAAATCATCACTTTTTTGTAAATTTTTACATTTTCAGAAAGCTCTTTAAATTCTATAGGGGGTCCATTTTTAATGTTTTAAATTTGGATGCAATATAGTAGCCAAAATAGTCAATTTACAAAAATTGGTTTGTTTTGGAAAAATGAGTCTCTAGGGCACAAATGAAGAGATTTTTCTAAAATTTTTACATTTTTAGAAATCTCTCTATTTTTTAGTAGGGGTCTTTGTTTTTCATTTCTATTTTTGTGGCTGAAATCATATAAAAAAATTCAGATCTTGTTGACTAGGTCAAAAGCAACAAAAAAAATAAAAATTGTGTGATGGGAATGCACTTATTTTTTATATGATTCAATGCATGATATGAGTTGTCATTTGGATCATTTGCTGGTTATTATTGCTCCTAACAATTGGTTTTCAGATCTAACCCTAGGGTTTGCATAAGTTGAATATACCTTGCATATCTTGTTTGCTTGTTGGCTTGTTGGCTTGTTGGAGAGTTCATGACTTGCTTGCATGGAAAAGCTCAACAAAAATTGCTAAAATAGGTAAAATCTACTAAGCGTATTGCAAGGAACTTGGGTATTCTATTACATCTGATAACACTTCATTTTGGGACATAAAACAAACTCTCTTGTGTCAAGCTTGTGTGACTTTTCTTGCTTTCATATCACACATTTCATTTGGGCTATAAAAATGAACATAAATTTGATTTTCAGCATCTTTGTTACACATAGTAAATAGGCCCTATAAACACTATTCATGGCTCTTGAGAGAGTGAGTTTCCATTGAAACTCTTCTCGACAAAGGAACCCTTGTAGGTAGGGAGGATACTGAGGGAGTCTCACGTTCCACTAGATCCGTGTGTCTTCAATTTTTGATCGATGCATTCTCTCTCTAGAGAGGTTGATAGATCATAAGGGGTTGATGTCATAGATCTTTGTGAGATAATCTTAGTCTTAGCATGTCCGAATAATCTATCTACTTTGTTTGGGTTAAAAGTGAAAAGGCTAGGGGATTATGCTCTACTTGCTTTTTGGATAGTACCAAAAACCCAAATCCTTGAATCTGGAACCAATTTCCATGTGGTATATCTTGTGAGTCACCTTTAGAGAGGGTTAACCATAGTGGACATTCCCTTAATTGGGTCAACCACATTGATGGAACCTCAAGTGGTAATAGCCATTTTCACCATGGTAGTGACAACCACTATATAAATGTCTTATTGGAAAAAATCTCCACAGGTGTGGTCTCTTGTTTGGCTATCAGATCTCCCTAGCAGATCTTGAAGATTAAGTTCTCAGACTGTGTCAAAACACCGGTGCACCTAGATTGGAGTTCGCCCTCTTGGATCATAAAAGTTGCAGAGTCAAACCATTACTAAAAACCTTAGCGAGGCCAAATTTTCATTTTCTAGGAATATGTGCATTATTGCAATATTTTTTGGAACATACACAATTAGCACTTCTAAGGATTAGCACAAATAAGTCACTTGATTGTTCATGCGCAAGGTTGCTTTTGCCCTTGTTCATTGTTTTCATGTTTGAAATCACTTCCTTGCTATTTTGTGTGCTTGTTTATCTATCTGGTACTAAGAATGAATTAATCTGGTACAATCTTCAAATCTAGACAGATATTTTTGTGAACAATTTGAAACTGAAAACCTAAAATTTGCAAAATCTAAAGCAAAATCCTTTCTGGTGTCAAAAGTCATCCTAAAATTTCAAAACTCGTGTCAAAGCCAAAGTCAAAGTTGTTAGAGGTTGGTCAAATTTGTCAAAAATTCAATTTTTACAGCCTATTTTCAGAAGCTGTCAAACAAATCACTATGTTAGGAATAGAGCAACAAAATATTGAGAATCCAATCATTTTCCTAAAGTGGCTTTTTGAATCTGATTTAGCCTTCTGTTTAATCGATTTGAGTCTTTATCATCTTGTGTCAAAACCTTATCATAACTATCAATCTTCAATCAATCATCAAAATGACTAAGTGTTATGAACTCGTGTCCGCTATCTTTTGGGAATCTACCCATACATCCAGGGCATAGTATCCCTCATCTAAGTCAAATATATGCTTCAATCAATCAAACCTTGACAAGGTTGCATCATCTGATCATCTTGATTCAATTCCTTCTTCAATTATCTTCATCATATTCTTTCTATTCACCCAAGGTTAATGGTGGAAACTAGATCTTCCTATCACCAAAAATCTGGGGAAATATCTCATACTTTACCTTTGACTCACATAGGTTCAACTTTTGAGCAACTCTTCAATTCTGGTCTTTACGAAGATGATGGTGCTGGCAACCTTTGATTAAAAACTGGTTACATTCCTCCTTCATCAACTCATGGAGGTACCCAACAAACTCCACATCAATCTATCCTAGGTAGAACTCCTACCATGTCTCAAGCAGGGACAAACTTGGGCTCTCAAAGAGCTCACTCTCAACATGGTGCAGATCAGGAACCCACACCTGAAGAAATTGCTCAATATCAAAATGATGATAACTTCAAATGCATGATGAAGCATTTCTTGAAAGAAGACAGAGAGGCATACTTTTTGCAATTGGCTCATCAAGGAGCTAAACTTCCTCCCAACTTTAATGTTGAAGATATCATTACACATGAGGAAGAAACTCCACTCATAGCTATGATGAAATAGATGCATGCCATACAAGTCAAGCTTAATAACCTTGAGAAAGAAAAGGAACCCAAGGAGTTCTCCATGGAGGCCCTATGTCCTTTTCCATTTGACAAAGACTTGTACATGCCACCATTCCTCAAAAGAGTGGAGATGCCTAAGTATGATAAGTATGATGGACACTCAGATCCCCAAGATCATGTCAGAGAATTATGTACACAATCTATGGAGTTCATGCATGAACCAACCTATCTGATGCATCTTTTCCCTCGATCTCTAGGGGGAGCAAACATTCATTGGTTCTCTTGATTGCCTTCTACTATCAAAAATTTTGAGGAGTTGATCAAATTTTTCTATCAGCAATACTCCTACAATATTCAACATCTAGTCACCATGATCGATATCTACAATCTCAAACAATATCCAAGGGAACCATTCCTAACATTTCTCAAGAGATGGAGGAAGAAATTCTCTCTATATGCTAGACCTATTCCAGAAATTGAGAAACTGGAAATCTTCATCAATAATCTTGTCCCAGAGATCAACTATCTTTTACAAATGCAAGATCATACATCTTTTGATAAAATAGTTGACAATGCAATCAAAATTGAAAAAGTGCTTGTGAAAAAAAGAGAAATCACACTTCAAAAAGACAAGTACGAATCAGGATCCAGTTATAAAGACAAGAATAAAAATTGGAACAAGAATAAAAGCATTGTCATAGATGGTGTTGTTGATACTATCCATGCCCCATCAAAGGCACAAGCTTTCAATCTAACTATTGGTACCCAAGCCATAAAAGCTTCAGAACAAAAGGTGCTTGAATCATCTCAAAAGAAGCCAGAGTATAAAAAGTGGTCCACTAATAATAAATGAATGTTCACTCCTCTTGGAGAATCTTTAGAATCAGCTATGAGAACTCTATTGGCCAATAACATCATCTCTTTACCTAAGATCTGACCACTTGATTCTGAGCCTAAACCAAAATGGTGGAGAGAGAATGAATTATGTGATTTCCATCTAGGTAAAGGGCACAAAACTAATAACTGCTTACTCTTGAAACATACTATTCAAGATCTGATTGATAAGGGAGATATCACCATTGACAATCATAAGAGTAATAATGATCATACAACATTCATAGAACCATTTCTGAAACATGGTTAAGAAGTTTCATCTTCTCAACCTAATATGGGGGCAAAGGTCAATTATGCTTACCCTAGAAATAATGTTGTTATCAATATGGTTGAACCTTGTCTCCTTGAACATTGCAATGTCATCACAATTGTACGAAGAGATAGAGATCATTCTTTAACTAACGCAGTTACTTGATCACAAGCTCAGGCACATCTAAACGGACAAATCCCAAATTCATCACATGTCCCTAAGATGCCCTTCAATCTTTCTTCCACTTCCAAAAGAAGGTTGTTTCTAAATCTTCCAATCCTAAAGATACAAGGCCAACATCTTATATCATTGTTCAAAAACTCCAACACACTAATGCAAAAATCTCCATGTTTGAGTTTCTTTGAATATCTCCAGCTCATAGAGCCATTCTAGATAAAGCTTTGCTTGGATCCAATGTTCTTGATGACCTTGATTTAGACAGGTTCCAGACTATGGTTGACATCTTACGTCTCCACAGTATATATCCTTTTTAGAGGAAGATTACAACTCCTTGAGTCACCCACATAATCAGCCCTTGCATATAGAAGTCTTGATCCAGAACAGTAGAGTCAAACGTGTGTTGATAGATGGAGGCATTGACCTAAACATTTGTTCATACAGCTTGATCACACAATTGAGATTTTCAGAATTGGCTATTGATCCTAGAAAGAAAATAACTATCAAAGCCTATGATGAACAAGAAAGATCTTCTAAAGGCACCATTATCTTACCTATCAGAGCAGGTCTAGTTATCAGAGATACTATATGTCAAGTTCTTGATCTACCTTTGGCTTACAACATTCTTCTAGGGAGACCATGGATACATGAGATGAAAGCTATTCCTTCTACATTTCACCAATGCTTGAAATTTTCTTATGAAGGAGTAGAGGTCACTATTCCAACAAACATATCCACCACTTGCAATACATTGAAGGAAAGTGCAAATAAACTTGTGCCTAATAATAGAGAATCTTCCATTGAGCCAACTAAAGAAGCATCCACATCTAAAATGGAAGATCTTGCAAAAGAGGTTAATATCAAAGAAAATAGTATGGGAGAATATACTATGGAGCTAGTCTTATCTTTGACATCTCTCCCTATCTCACCTAAGTCTTATGGGCAATCTTTGAAACAATCCAAACCATATTCTAAAGAACCTCTTGAGGCATATAAAAAGAATTTTGTAGCAGAACAAGTCTCCAAGCAAGAATTTGAAGAGGATGAAGCAGTGCTTGCATGGCTATACAAAGATGAATTTGAATCCCATGATATTCAAACTAGTAACTCAGTGGTAAAAAAAGATCCTTCTAAGTCATATGGACCAGGGGATAAATTAATAGCTAAGATGAGATATTCAGGTAAAGGACCTCTAGGAGTTAGAGGAAAAGGTCTTGAGGCACCTCTTCCACATACTGGTAGAGAAAACAAAGACAAGGTTGGCTTAGGATTTAAAAAGAAACCCTTTCACCTCAAAGGTAATTGTTCTCATGTCATAAAGAAGATTGCACCAGGTGAACCCCTTCTTAAGAAGGAAGAAACAAAACCATCAGATAGTGATTTAGACAGCTCATAACTCATCCCCTATGAAAAATTGCCTAAAGAGATCAAAGACCTTCTTGATGATAAAAATGATCCAATCAAAAGAATTAATGTAGTAGAAAAATAAGAACCTACTATCAATCAAGAGATAGTTGCAACACAAGAACCAACTAATCTAAAAAATAATCAAAAAGAGGAAGGTGGTAGTTATTCTGAGACAGATTCTCATGAGTATAAATTCAAATTAGAATCTAAAAGCAATCCTTCTTGGGGTATTCACCCTGACTTTACTCATGTTCTCATATTTCCTAGAGGCATAGATGAAGAATCTAATGACTATGAATGGGGAGCCATTCTAGAACTAGATGATCTTATTATAGAGAAACATGTTGATGTTATTCACCAATATGCACCTGCACCCAACATAAGTCTAGAGTGAAATGATGAATCTATCGAGTCTGATCCACCTATGGCTGAATTGGACTCCCACAATGACATTGAGCCTATTCACAAATTGAATGTCTTAAGTTGTAATATCACCTTTGAACTCGAGTGTCAGGTTAGGACCAATGATGATAGATCCATATCCGTAAACACTATCTCCCAATCTTTCCCCACTTTGACTATCCAATATCCAAAACTTATTGATCAAACCTCCACAAATCTGAGCCATGGTATTTATACCTTCCCAAATGACTATGCACTTTCTTGTTATCTCAATGCAGTTGAGCTTATGAGTACTTCCATCAGTGAACTGAGGATTAGCATGACGGAGTCAAACATCAAGTATCTTAGTCAGAAAAATAAGAATAAAAAGAAAAAGAAAAGGAGTTCTGAGAGTGAAAACCACTTTGTGGCAGTCTCAGAACCTACAAAAGTAAAAATAAAAGATGTATCCAAAGGTGAAAACCTCTCTGAGGCACCTAAGGATGATATATTTGATGTCCTTCTGAGTCATTTACATGATAGATCTCCAATTCTAATTGAGCCCACTCAATCCATCAATTTGGGAACAACAGAAGAACCATAGTTGATTCATATAGCACAATCTTTATCAAAAGAAGAGAAGCAAAAATTTACAACATTCTTAACAGAAAAGAAGATCAACTTTTCATGGAAATATTCAGATATGCCAAGGTTGGATCCTAATCTTATAATGCATCACTAGTCTATAGTTCCAAATGTCAAACCTATCAAGCAAAAATTGAGAAAGATGCATCCCCATGTTGCACTCTTGGTAAAAGCTGAATTAGAGAAGCTCCTAAAAGCCGGATTCATCCAAGTTATTGACTACGCTGAGTGGATCTCTAATATTGTACCTATTTCAAAACCAGATAAATCAATTAGAGTGTGCACAGACTTTTGAGATGTGAATAGAGCATGCCCTAAGGATGATTTTCCACTACCTAACATTGATATGATAGTGGACATAACTGTAGGCTTTGAGATGTATTCTCTAATGGATGGCTTTTCTGGATATAATCAAATAAAAATTGCTCCAAAGGATCAAGAGAAAACTGCTTTCACATGTGTATGGGGTACCTTCTGTTGGAATGTCATGCCATTTGAGCTTAAAAATGTTGGTGCTACATATCAAAGAGCCATGACATCTATTTTTCATGACATGATGCATCGAACTATGGAGGATTATGTTGATGATACTTTAGAAAAATCTATGCTTAGGGCTATACATCTAGATGACTTGAGCAAGATACTAGACAAAATGGAGAAATTTAGTCTCAGACTAAATCCTAAGAAGTGTGCTTTTGGTGTCACTTCTGGAAAGCTCTTAGGATACATAGTTTCAAAAAAGGGCATTGAAGTTGATCCAGCTAAAGTGAAGGCTATAATGGAAATGCAACCTCCAAAGAATATCAGTCAAATGAGGACATTGCAAGGAAGAGTTCAATCTATCAGAAGATTCATATCACAACCTTTTACAAAAACATTACATAAAGGTGTGACCTTTGCATGGAATGATGAATGTGAGAAAAAATTTAACCATATCAAGAAGTATCTATCAAATCCGCCTATCTTGATGCCTCCCATTCCAGGGAAGCCTTTAATCTTATATGTCTCCACTACAACTACATCACTGGGGGCATTGCTAGCACAACATGATGAGAACAAAAAGGAAAGAGCTATATACTATATCAGTAGAACATTGGTTGCATATGAGAAGAATTATTCAATGATTGAGAAAGCTTGTCTAGCTGTGATCTTTGCATCACAAAAACTAAGACACTACATGTTAGCTCATACCACACAATTAGTAGCTAAGATTGATCCACTCAAGTACCTACTAAGCAAAGCTGCCCTCACAGGTAGATTAGCTAAATGGGTCATGCTCTTAAGTGAATTTGACATTGAATATGTGGAAAGAAAAGCTATCAAAGGATAGGTTATTGCTGATCAATTAGTAGATGCACCTATGATTGATGACACACCAATGCAAATAGAATTTCCAGATTCCTCTATCATGACTCTTTCTTCTAGAGAATGGCATTTATTCTTTGATGGCTCCTATACACATAATGGATCAGGAGCAAGCATATTGTTCATAACTCCTCAAGGATACTCAATCCCAAAAGCATTTAGATTAAAGTTCCCTTGTACAAACAATATTGCAGAATATGAAGCCCTTTTGAATGGTATGAAAATAGCAATCGAGTGGAGAGTAACAGAATTACACATTCATGGGGACTCACAAATTGTTATCCATCAAGTTAATGATGTGTACCAAACTAAAGATGAAAAGATCATTCCTTAAAAGAGAATGGTAGATGATCTAAAGAAGTATTTCATATCTATCACATTTGAGAAAATACCTAGAATGGAGAACAAGGCTGTCGATGCAATGGCAACATTATCCACTTTATTGCAGCAACTTGAACATGAGCTATGCTACGAGTTCTTGGTGGAAGCACTACTTATCTTGCATATGATTCCCCTGAAACCCACATGATCTACACTATTGTTGGTCATGATTCATCCCAATACAAAAACCTATTTTCCTATCTCCAAGACCAAATCATTCCCGATACCTTCAACCACCATGAAAAGAGATACCTTATCCATAATGCCTCCCGATATGTCATCATTGGTCACGATCTATACAAACAAGGTCTAGATGGTATGCTACTTAGATGTTTAGAATGGGAAGAGTCTCAACGTGCATTAGAGGAAGTCCATGATGGTATTTGTGGGTCACACTTGAACTATTTAACACTAGCTCAAAAACTTATTAGGGTTGGGTACTATTGGCCTAAAATGGAGAAAGAGTCTATCAAATTTGCTAAGAATTGTCAAAAGTGTCAAGTACATGGCAACCTAATTCATGCTCTAGGGAGAGATCTAATTCCCTTCACTACACAATGGCCTTTTCACCAATGGGCATTTGATCTTATAGGAGCTATACATCCTCATTCTTCTAATGGACATACCCATATAATCACAGCTACATATTATTTTACAAAATGGGTAGAAGCAGTCCCTTTGACACAAGCAACTGGAAAGAAAATATCTATGTTCATATTGAACTATATCATATGCAGATATAGGATACCTCATTCCATAATCACAGATAATGGTGGACAATTCAAGAACAAAGACCTAAATGATCTATGTGCCAAATTCAAGATCACACAACATTGGTCTTCTATCTACTATCCTCAAGGGAATGGACAAGAAGAGGCTTCTAATAAAAATTTATTAAAAATCTTGCATCATATAGTTAATAAAATAGGAAGAGACTGGCATCTCATGATCAATCCAACTCTCTGGGCCTATAGAACAAGTATCATAACACCTACTGGGGCTACACCTTTCACATTAGTTTATGGGTCTGAAGCGGTACTGCCTATTGAGGTTGAAATCCCATCACTAAGAATCAAAATGCATGATCTGGTAACTGATGATGACTACAGAGTGCCTAGGTTGCAAGAACTTGAACTACTAGATGACCACAGACAAGCAGCATATGATCATCTCAGAGTATATCAGAAGAGAATGTCTAGAGGTTACAACAAGAAAGTTAGACACAGAGAATTTCAGGTTGGCAATCTAGTCTTGAGAGAGAATCTTAAAAATCAATCACATAGAGAGCGCAAGGGGAAGTTTGAACCCAATTGGCTGGGTCCCTTTGTTATCACTGCTACTTTTGGCTCTGGTGCCTATCAACTCTCAATGATTGAAGGAGAACAGCTCTGAGAACCAATCAATGTTCTCCATCTGAAGAAATTCTATGCCTAAGACATTCAGTGTATGGTAAAATGTCCTAAAATAATCATAAAAATCTGAAAAAGTCCTGAAAAAATGAACATCTTGGTGAAAACCTAGCAATAGGCACCTTGATGATTCACAAAAAAAAAAAAAGTACAAAAAAATGAAAAAAATGAAAAGTACAAAAAAAAATAAAAAATGAAAGGTACAAAAAAAATTGAAAAAATGAAAAATACAAAAAAAATGAGAAAAAGAAAAAGTGCCTTGGTGAAAACCTGGAAACAGGCACCTTGGTAGCAAAAATAGAATCTCTGCCAAGATGGTGAAAACCAAACAAACGGGCACCACTTGTTTCAAAATGCTCCATCTATCAGTGCAATCTTGGTCTTTCCTAGCTTTCAATCTTGCTTTAGTTTGTACATATCTCCTGGTTTATTTGTAATGCCCCGCCAGGGAACCCAAAAGAAACTAACCTAGAACATGATGCTAAGTTTGGTGAATAATATTCTTCATACTTAAGACAAAATAAATAACTTATATCTTAATCAATCAATTAAACCTAATTCAAATGCCCGTAAGTCATAAGGTTTAACAACATTGGTTTTAATCCAATAAAACAATTATTATTCTAAATAACGGTTACAACCATGTTTTTCCAATATTAAATAAAATCTACTAATAGAATTTATTATTATCTAATAATAATAAATTTTGAATAATAATTTTTAAAAAAAAATTCTATTTGAGAAAATAGAGTTTATTATATAAAACTCATAATAAATAAATTATTTAACAAAATTTAATTATTAAATAATTATTATTAAAAAAAAAAAACTTACCATAGCAAATAAAATTCATTAATAAAATTTATTAAACTAATTAACAAATTTATCAATAACAAATTTAACAATAACAAAATTTAATATAATAACAAAATTTAATAAAGCAAATTTATTAATAACCAAATTCCATACATCATGTCAAACAAATGACAAGTGGCAAGTAAAAGGTACCATGTGGAATAGGGTACGCCGCGGCTTTCATGCCCACTGCAAGTCTGCCACCGCACGGCACCCACAGTGCCGCCAGTAGAGCTTGGCTCTGTTGACGGTACTGTGGTACTATCGGCTACTACTGTGGCTGCCATGGGGTACGGGGTTGGGATCCCGTGCCCCTCAACAAACTCTTTTTTTTTTTATAATTTTTTTAAAATTTGATTAATTCAAAATTCAACATCAACTTTTGAATAAATTGCCATATATATATTTTTAAATTGCCATAACTAATTTATTCACAATGAAAATATATTAACAAACTTTTAAGAATATTTTTTTAAAAGGAAAGATATTTCTGAAAATGGAAATGGCAAAGCTACAGGAAAATTTACCACAAATGGAATTTTTCCTTTTTCACACACATGAGAGTTTGTCTTACTCCCTAATTGTATTTTCTTCTACATTTTGCAACACATACATTTACCAGTACATATTTTGTCATGTAAATAAATAATTCTTACTGTGGCAATAATTTTGATTTTTGACTGTCATTTTTGACAAAGAGTAATATTTTTTACACAGAATAGTGAATTTTCCCCTAAATTGAATTTTTGAGAACAACCCATTAATTTAAATTATTCATACTATAGAACTCACTATAGAGATTTTCATTTTTCATTTTCTAGGTGCTCTAGGATGAATTTTTTTCCAAAAATTTCAACAGCATAACATTACTATGCCAACTTACAAAATAAAATAAAAGGCATAATACAAAGGGTTTCCTAATGTATACACCTAAAAATGGTCACCTAGACTATTAGCCCCTTTTGCTAAATCATAAATTGCTTATTCTTGATCAAATCCTTGTGCTATCATTTATTCGATTATTTTCTATGGGCTAACCATTTTATCCTAAGTTTTTATTTATTTAAAAGGAATATTTCCTCCCCTTTTAATAAATAAAAAGCCCACCTTTTCTTCTTATCCTATGTTGCACAAATAAAGCATTTAATTCTTATTTATAAAGAAAAATAAAAATAAAATAAAATAAAAAGTACTTTTTGTCTCACATGGACATAAATTAAATGCTCAACATAAAGTAAATGCTTCTAATTTTCTTATTGGAGGATATTTGTGCACAAGGATCAAGCTTCTTTTTTTTCTCCACCGTTGATTAAATCTTTTGCCTCTTAATCTCCATGGCCCATTCCTTTTTCATTCCCTATAAAAGGAGAGCTCTCTTCCTCATTTGCACACACAATTTTTATGTTATTGTTATGCTACAGGTTTTCTAGGTCATCTTGGAGCTTTTGGAGATATTCTTGCATCTAGGGTTTGAAGATTTGGAGCATTGTTGGCATTCATCTTGGATCTTCATCAACACTCTATCTTCTTGTCTTCATTCTTGCATCATCATGGCTTTCTTGCTTCATAGTTAGATTTCATTTCTTGCATCTTTCATTTTCATAGCTTAGCTTGCATTGTACTTTCATTTCCATAGCTTAGCTTGCATCTTATTCTTAGCTAGCTTGCATTGCATTGCATTTCATTTGATTCTTGGGGATATTGACATTCTTGCCCTTGTCTTCATTGAATCTCCCATTGCATGGTTTACTAGCAAGGTTATTGGCTAAATAGCTCTAGCTGAGAGCATTCTTAAAACCCTTGCACTCCATGCCTAGGGAGCTATGGATCGATTTGTGAGGCCTCATTCTTGAGTTCCCTTGAATGTAATGATTCATAGAAGTGTGACACATTTATAGCACACATTTTTGGCGCCCACCGTGGGGTAGAGTAGACTAGCTTTGTCCTTCTTTTTCTGCATTTCTGTCATTTTCTGTCAATTTTTCGGCAAGTTTTCAGCTTAATTTTTCGTCTCTATTTTTTTGTCTCAGATTATTATGCGATACTTTCCAGAAGTATCGCGTGATATACCTCTGTATGTGCGTGTGATACTTCGCCTATCATAAGAAGTATCACGTGATATACCTCTGTATGCGCGTGCGATACTTCGCCTGTCAGAAGTATCGCCTGGCTATAGTAGAGAATATCGCCTGGTGTCGGGCGAAGTATCGCCTGGTATAAGGTGAAATATCGCGTAGACTAAAAGTATCACCTGGTGTCGGGTGAAGTATCGCGCGATACTGTGTCTGAACCTGGTAGTGAGCTATTTTTGGGCTATTTTATCTATCTTGCAAGTTTTGGGTTCTTAGCTATCTTTTTGAAATTTTGCAAATGGTATCAAAAGTTTAAGTGTGATATATCGTTGGAAAGGTCTTTTCGAGCCCAATCCAACCATGATGGTTTCATTTTCAGATTTTATCATTTGATCAGTTATTTTTGCACATTATCTGATTTTTTTTCATGTACTAATCATTGCTAGATTTTGGATTTTGATTCTCCTAACTCTTGTTGGTCTAACTAGTTGTGGTTGTAGGTGCTTCTTGCTTGAAATTTGCTAAAATCACATGTCAAAGAGGGCTACTAATAGTTTTTGCAGGGCTTCCCTAAGCATAAAAACCAAATCAAGTGCTTGTTTAATTTCTTTCTTTATTAAGTGCGGCATATACTAGTTGTTTCATTAGGCACTTAATACTTTGTGAAAGGAATCTTGGGGTGGTAGGAGAAGTATGCTCTTCACCTTTAGATGAATCAGAAAATCTTGACCCATCTTGAGGTTTTGGAAGCAAAGGGGTAATTGGATCTTGTTTGGTGTGTTTGGGAGAAGTTTTTGAGATAGGAGAGTATGCTCTTCACCCTTGTGGTGAATCAAAAACCTTGAACCTCAAGAATTAATCCACTCTTTGTTTAGCTTAGGATCCTTTAGCGGGCCTGCTCTTGAGCAATCAAGAGGAACGACCCAAGTGGGGACAACCTTGTCATCATTTTCCTTGGTGGCGAGTGATTCCAACTCACTATAATCTCAAGGCTATCGAGGACACAAAACCTTGGTAGACATATTACTTATCTTCGCTTGATGTGAGTAACTTGTGGGATTGTGACCATGACGAAAGCATTAAGCAAGAATGCTTAAGGTACTCTTGAGGCCGTGAGGTCCTAGTCCTTTATGAGGAGCAAGAGGGGTGCTATGAACGGAAACCCTTACTATGAACCATTAGATAGAGGCCACCTTATTTTAGCCGCTTAGCTTCTTGGTGCAAGGATTGATCCAAGTGGACTTACCCGGATCACCCAAAGATACTCACCATGTGTGCTCCTTTGGTTGTGTTTTTGACACCTCCATGACAATGCCAATATCTCTTGTGGGCAACCACTTGGTGTGAGGCAAGGGAGCATCAAGTTGTGGGCCACGTTGCTAAGTAATGAGCCTTGTCCTTCTAGGTAGTAATTGCTTGAATTGTCTTTGATTGTGCTATACCAATGTAAACGTTCTCAACATTCAAACAAACGGTAGCATTCATAAGGTTCTCTATTTTGATATCACAAGTGCTTGTCTTGGCAAGGTTTCTTTTGCCCTTGTTTCAAGTGTTCTATGACATGTTTGATCCCATACTATTTGCAAACCTGTCTTTTATCTATTGCTACTGCTTGTCAAACTGAAAAATTGCATTGTTCAATCTACAAATTTGGTCAAAGTGCTTCAAAACTGATTTTTTCACGTTCACTGGTCAAGAGTCATATAATATTGAAGTATCCTTGCATACACTCAACCAAGAATCCTGAGTCATTTCTACTGTCCTGTCATTGCTACAATTCAGAGTTGCTAAACTTGCACTTTAACCTGCTGTAGAGTGTCCTTTTCTGTTCTTACCTGAAACTGGTCTGTTATCTACATGCTTAGATTTGTTCTAGACTGAAACAAATGAGCTAAAACTATTGGGTTTGAGTTTAACAAATGCTACTCTTGATCACTTGTTGCATCACGGTTACCTCTCTAGCTACTTGCTTATTGAGCTTCTTGCTCGTTGCTTGGCTTTAGTCAATTGATTGCTGTAAGTGCTTGAGCACTTTTGATGAGCCATCTCTCTATTGTTCTACTTTGACAAGTGATCTTTATTAGCTTTTCTTATCTCAAATCTAAGAAACTTTGTCTCATTCTATTAGTCAACCAACATCTCTTTTCATGCCGGTTACAACTCGGTCTCAATTTGAGCAGGAGAGTCATCCTCCGTTCAATTATACACAGTTACCTTCTCCAACTAGTTGTTCAAAAGCACCCATTAGCAACAACAACTCTAGTTCTGACCAATCTGAGAATTCTAAGGCTACACCATGGTATAAAGGAGGTTTCCTCTTTTCCACATTCAAGACCCCCAAAAACACAGACAATGTCTCACTCACTTTGACTGAACAAGAAAAGTTTCAACTCTTGCAAGAACACTTTGAGGGTAAGGATAATCAAGTGTGCTTAGACAAAGAACACAATCAACAAAGGATGGATGCTACTAGGCACATGGCTTATAGAGGGACATTTCATGAGCAACCTGAGACTAGTAATCATGAGCATAGACCTCTTTTTAACAATGGCAACAATGACAACAACACGCCACCAAGATCTCCTCCAAGGCCAACTTTTGCTATGCCTTCTTCACCACCTAGACCTCCTCCCTCTCAACATGAGGCAGAGGCTAATGATGAGATTTCTAGTGAGGATCTTATGAGATGTGAACAAGATGTGGATTTCCAACGAATGATGCATAAGCTTTTAGAGCGTAATGGCGATCAATATTTTCAATATATGACTTCTAGAGGATACAAGCTTCCTCCTGGCTATGATGTTAGACAAATTGTCCAACAAAGAGTACCAACTGAATTGGAAGTCCTTCAGGAAGAACTACGTTAGACAAATCAACACCTTACCCAAATGGCAATAGAAAGAGAGCCTCCAAAGGTCTCTTTTGTAGAATCAATTTGTGCTCTTCCTTTTGATAAAAATCTATACATGGTCCCATTTCCTAGGGATATTGAGGTTCCCAAATATGACAAGTATGATGGAAATGGTGATCCCCATGATCATGTACGTCACTTTTATGCTCTTAGTATGGACTTTCTTCATGAAGACACATATCTTCTACGATTATTCCCTCGAAGCTTAAGAGGACAAGCTTTAGAATGGTTTGCAAAGTTGACACCTCCTTTGAAGACTTTTGATGAGTTAGCTATGCACTTCACACAACACTATTCATACAACATCCAACAACCTGTCACCGTGATAGATCTTGGTAATCTAAGACAACATCAAGGTGAGCCATTTGCAACTTACTTACAATGTTGGAGGTCATTGTATTCTCGATATCCTCATCAGCTACCCGAGAGAGAAAAGATTGACATTTTTGTCAACACTCTGGTGCCTGAGCTATATTATGATCTAAGGAAACAGCTATTCCCTTCTTTCAATGACATGGTTGAAAGTGCATATCGAATTGAGGATGTAGCTATAAGAAAAGGGGATATTGTTATTAATAAAGATGTTAAAGGCAATGGCAAAGACAAGAACGAACCTTGGAATAAGAACAAGTATGTTGTTAATGATGGGGTTGTTGACACTCCTAAAGTTAAAGAGCCTGCTTTCAATCTCTCCAATGCTATCTATGTAGCAAAACAACAAGAAGCTGCCAACACTCGCAGTGCTCCTAAACCTCACTATGCAGATAAGCCTAAGAAGTCATTTCGAAAGCGAGTCTATACCAAATTGGCAGAACCTTACGATGTGATCCTTAAGACTTTGGTTGACAATGGATATCTTACGCTTCCTGATAAACCTGGTAATTGGGATCCGATCAATAAGCCTGATTGGTGGAGGGAGGATCATTACTGCCATTATCACAAAAACAAGGGACATCCAACAGACAATTGTTTTAGGCTTAAGGATGATATTTAGGATCTTATTGAGAATGGCACAATCTCCACTGATGGCTTAACTAAAAATTCTGATCACACAGCTTTCAAAGATCCTCTACCTAAGCATGATAAGGGGGAAACCTCTCAAACACATAAGAAGAATCATGATGCTAAGATCAATTACACATATCCTTCTAATACGCTTGTGATTAACATGGTAGAGCCCATTGAGAGAGTTCTAATGATGAGGTCTCAAGATGATAATAAAACCAATCATGGTAAGCCAAAGTTAGTCTTGCAAACACGCGGTAGTTCATCTTCCCGAAGTGAGACACTGAATGTTGTTACTAGGGGGCAAGCCAAGATTGTCCTTAAAACTGTGCAAGATCCCAAGCAAGCTTTGCCTTCCAAACAAGTGGCTCCTTCAGCCACCCCTAGCTATGATCTTGTCCAACATTTGCAAAAGACACCAGCATGGATATCTATCCTTGAGTTGCTTTGATTATCCTCTTCGCATAGAGAGATTCTTGATGAGGCTCTACGTACAACATGTGTTCCCAATGACATTGATCCAGATCAATTTCAGGCTATGGTCAACCACATTTCATCTCCGCTATCTCTCTCCTTTTTTGCAGAAGATGACATAACTATTGCTCACCCACATAATCTAGCTTTACACATTGAAGTTCTAGTCTACAATACCCGAGTCCGCCGAGTCCTGATAGACAATGGTGCAGGGTTAAATATTGTTTCTTTCAATGTCATACAACAATTGGGTTTGTCAGAATTGGCTGTGGATTCCAAGTAGAAGATTACTATAAAAGCTTATGATGAAGTGGAAAGATCTTCCAAAGGTCTTGTCATGCTGCCTGTCTGAGTGGGCCCTATCACGAAAGATATTAGCTTCCAAGTATTGGACATCCCACTCACATATAACATTCTTTTAGGTCATCCTTGGATCCATGACATGCAGGCTATTCCTTCCACTTATCATCAGTGCGTCAAATTTCCATACAATGGCACTGAGGTTGTGATTCTTGGAGACCATACTATTGCTATCAATGCTCTTGCTGCTACTGAAAAATTTGTTCCTCATAATGAACCTTTTGTTGATCCTAGTATGTCTCTAGCTGCTGCTGAGAAATCACTTAAGATGATGAGCCTTGGTATGGGTGAATATACACTGGGTTCCTTTGCTTCTATACCTATTTCTCCTAGGTCATATGGGAGACCTTCTGATCAGATGAAGCCTTCCACTTCTGCTATGGTGATCTATGATACCTTTGTTCCTTCATCCATTCCATTAGAAGTAGAAAGAGAAGAACAAGCTATTCAAGAGTGGATCTATAGAGAGGATTATAGAAATACTCCCATGCTCAGTAATTCAGACATAGATACAGATGAGTCACCGCTACACACTATGGCTCAAATGGGAGATGATCTTCCTTCTACTTCACTCCTTTGGGGAGAAGAATGTATATCTACTGATAATATGGCTGAGGCCTCTATGTCTAGAACCTATGTGCCTAAAGAATCATTGCACTATGATAGACAACGTCGCAACATTGCACGACTGCTACAAAGAGGTGATCTCTCACATAATGACATGAGTATCTCTACTTCTCGGCATCTTAAGCCTCTTCCAGAAGATCCTCCCATGATAGATATGGATGTTGATGTGGTTCATACCTCTTGTAACCCACCCGATGTATTTGATGGGTCTTGTGTGGGGTCTGATGAGTTTGTTCCTCGTATTGCCTTAGTGGACCATGTTGGTTCTTCTATGACAAGTCTAGATCTAGCTACTTTTGGAGCTTACCCTATAGGCTCAACCTTTCTTGTTACCAGAGATGACACCCGTCACATAAATGCTATTGAACCGGTCACTTCATTTCCTCTCGCATCAACACCTGTTACTTCTTCCACCAGTGAACTAGCAACAAAAAAGATTGAATCAGTAATCAAACATCACAGTCATCAAGTCAAAAGAAAAGAGCAATGGTCAGATGGTGAAAACCACATTGTGGTGGTATCCGCACCTAAGAAAAGTAAAAATAAAAATCTGCTAAAAAATAATGATTCTCAAATAAAAGATGACAAGCTGATTCTCTACAAAAAAATGGTGCACTACTTCAAGCATGATCTCATATCTGTCATATTTCAGCCTATTCCTAAAGCTGAGAACAAAGTTGCTAATGCCTTGGTTACTTCAACATCCATTTTACAAATGAAAAAGAATAAATTTCACTTCAAGTTCCTGGTGGATGAATTACACTCCTATCTTCCACCTCATATTCCTCTTGCAAATCCACCACGCCATTCCTTCCACCATCCCTTACACTTTGCCTTTGTCTTTGGTGACTTGTATAGGAAGGGTCTAGACAGAACTCTCCTTAAGTGTCTAGAAATAGAGGAGTTAGAAAAAGTGCTAGTTGAAATCCACGATGGCATATGTGGATCACATTCTAATGATCCTCCGCTAGCTCAGACATTGCTCAGCGCTGGTTATTATTGGTCGAACTTGTTGAGACCTCCTATTGTCACAGTTGCAGCATTTGGGCCTGGGGCCTATCAGTTCTCTTCATTAGAGAAAGCAGATTCTTGATGTCCGTTTCTGTCTGGGGCATCCTTTGTACATATTTTACGATCCTAAAAAAAATACCAAAAAAAATCATATATGATGCTGAAAAAAACCTAAAAAGCATATAAAGTACTGAAAAAATGAGCATCCTAGTGAAAACCTAGCAATAGGCGCTTTGATGTCTCACCAAAAAAATCAAAAAATTCAAAAAATTCAAAAAAAAAAAAAGAAAAAGTGCCTTGGTGAAAACCTGGAAACAGGCACCTTGGTAGCAAAAATACAAAAAAATTATAAAAAAGTCCTGAAAAAATCTATCAAGTGGTGAAAACCTAGAAACAAGCACTGCTTGAGACCCTCTGTACCTATGTCTATCAGTCTTGCGTGGCGCTCTTTCGCTCCACTTCTCGCTTTGCCTCTCCTAGCCTGGAATTGATTCTTGTCTTAGTCTAGGGGGCATATGTTGCTTTAAGCTTATCTTGGGTCTCTTTGTGCGTCTGGGTTTCTTGGGCAACTTGGTTCCAATGGTGTTTTTCAACACCACCCCAATGGTGTTTTTCAACACTACCCTTGCGTCGAGTGTTTCTCAACACTTATCAGATGTCCTACCTGCAGTCTAGTATGATGCGATATTTCTCATTTGCAGATGCAATACTCAAAGTTTGACTCTATGACCTACACACACGCACTTGACTTGCTGAGATTTGTTTGAATTTATTTCTTTGCATGCTGTCTATGATGATTTCTTTGCTGAGTGGTCTCTCCCTGAGAAGTTTTCGATGATGCATAGCTAGAAGACTAAGGGTATGAGAACATGTTTTATTGCTTTTTCTGCTTGTGGGTATATTTTGTTGATCCTAACTATCATGAGCATTTATGCTGGTCTTACTTGACACTGTGGATTGACAGGGTATTATCCTTGACTATTTTTGTGCAATTGCATACTTGTAGCCATCTTGACTTTCCTTGTGTCTCGATGCGAGTATAATCTTGCTATATTAAACTTAGGTAATCTCACTATGCTAGTCATCTTGACCTACATGTCTTTGATGCCTAGGTGAGATTTCCACATTCCTATCTGATAAAGATCATATTCATATTCACATAGTTATGCTAGTGTGTATTGTATAATCTTGTGACGCTACCAATAACGCTTGATGATGAATATTAGATGTCTATTGGCTTTGTAACCTTGCAAGTAAACCACTTTTCATGTAGCTTGCATTTCTTAGGTTCATGTTAGTTTAGTTTTTCATCTTGCATATGGAGAGAGCTCTCCTTTTCATCTTTCATGGACTTGTTAATCAACTGCACTCACCTTTCGCTTCTTCCTAATCATGTCTTTCGCTTCTTGTCTTTCATATCACATCATTTTCCTTTCATTTCGGGATCAGAACCAAAATTCATGATCATCTTTTTCCTTCTTCCATGCAGTTGGCTGACCTTTTGAGGCCTGATCCTTTGATCTTCACTGGGGCATCATAACCTCTTCATCCCCATCTCTTTCAACCTTCTAGTCTTTCATTCAAATCCCAAGTTCCAATTCCCCCCTCTATGGCGTTTACGGGTTGAGGGACCGATAGGTTCGTGCCCCGTGTCCCATGTGTGGGGCATCCCTTCATTGGTTGATGGTTATTCTATTATCTTTCATCTTTGATTATGATTTCTAGTGATTTGATCATGTTGCTCTTGCTTCTACATTCCCTCTACTTGATTTCACTTTCGATCCCGAGGGGGCAGACACATCATATCTTATTAGCTATCTCTTTCCTAAGTGTTCAGTACTGTCACTACCAGGCTGACCATGCAGGATTTGCTATCTCTTTGTACTTCATTCTTTGGAGTTAGATCACTATCTTCTTGCCTTCTTGGCTACTTGCTTGCCTTCTTGTCTATTTTATTCTTTGACTGCATGTGATCCCAAATCGATCTCACATCTGTCAAAATCGCTATTGCTTGCTTTCTTGGTTGTCTACTTGCCTTCTCGGCTGATCTATTCTTTGACTACATGTGTTCCCAGATCGATCACACATTAGTCAAAGAGGGGAAAAATGTATACACCTAAAAATGGTCACCTAGACTATTAGCCCCTTTTGCTAAATCATAAATTACTTATTCTTGATCAAATCCTTGTGCTATCATTTATTCGATTATTTTCTATGGGCTAACCATTTTATCCTAAGTTTTTATTTATTTAAAAGGAATATTTCCTCCCCTTTTAATAAATAAAAAGCCCACCTTTTCTTCTTATCCTATGTTGCACAAATAAAGCATTTAATTCTTATTTATAAAGAAAAATAAAAATAAAATAAAATAAAAAGTACTTTTTGTCTCACATGGACATAAATTAAATGCTCAACATAAAGTAAATGCTTCTAATTTTCTTATTGGAGGATATTTGTGCACAAGGATCAAGCTTCTTTTTTTTCTCCACCGTTGATTAAATCTTTTGCCTCTTAATCTCCATGGCCCATTCCTTTTTCATTCACTATAAAAGGAGAGCTCTCTTCCTCATTTGCACACACAATTTTTATGTTATTGTTATGCTACAGGTTTTCTAGGTCATCTTGGAGCTTTTGGAGATATTCTTGCATCTAGGGTTTGAAGATTTGGAGCATTGTTGGCATTCATCTTGGATCTTCATCAACACTCTATCTTCTTGTCTTCATTCTTGCATCATCATGGCTTTCTTGCTTCATAGTTAGATTTCATTTCTTGCATCTTTCATTTTCATAGCTTAGCTTGCATTGTACTTTCATTTCCATAGCTTAGCTTGCATCTTCATTCTTAGCTAGCTTGCATTGCATTGCATTTCATTTGATTCTTGGGGATATTGGCATTCTTGCCCTTGTCTTCATTGAATCTCCCATTGCATGGTTTACTAGCAAGGTTATTGGCTAAATAGCTCTAGCTGAGAGCATTCTTAAAACCCTTGCACTCCATGCCTAGGGAGCTATGGATTGATTTGTGAGGCCTCATTCTTGAGTTCCCTTGCATGTAATGATTCATAGAAGTGTGACACATTTATAGCACACACCTAATACCCATAATGAAGCATAATTGAAAAATAGATTCACATCCATAAATCAAATCATGCTCAACTAACTAATAATATTTTTTGTAAATGAAATTACAGGAAGATTAAATCAAAATCCTACCTCAATCCAATGCTAGATACTGAGATAGAATGCCTGTGAGATGAATACAATCTAGAACTGCCAAAAGAAAAGCTCAACTTGCAGGCTCTGAGTCATAGTGCAAGAAATTCTCAAATCCAAAGCAAGCAATCTTCACCCAGAATTCAAGCACAATCTCCAAAAACTCAAGAACACAAATAATACATAAAACTCCCAAAAGCTCTCTCCAAAATTGCTCTCCAAAAATTGATTAACTAAAATGAATGCCCAAATCCCCCTATTAGGGGTTCAACTCCACTAAACAAGCTAAACCCTAAATGACTCACACAAGGACTCCTATTCAAACTCCCCCACTTTGTTGAGAGATATTCCTATTTATTAAATAAAAATAAATATTTTTATGCACAACTCATATTAAACTCCAAAAGATAATTTGACTCCTTTTGAAAAGTGACATATTCAAACTTAATATAACACATGCTAAAATTAAAATCCATTACTAAATAATTTATTATTCTAACAACATTAAATCATGCAATATGTTAATTAAATAACTATAGGACAATTTCATATAATTTTCACAAAATTAATTAATTAATATCAAATATCCCAATACTTGATTTTTTTATTAATTAATGATCATAAAATAACATAGGAAATAAACTTAATATTATTTTCCAATATAATATTAAATTTATAACTATAGAAAATCACACATACAAACAGCAATAAAACATGACCATCAAATAAACATACCAACACAGAGATGGAATCCTCGAACTTTGTCACCTGACAAATTCGGGTAAGGTGGTCAACGAACACTTATCCAATAATTAGGATAATTGGGTTTAGGATTGGGTTTTGGGTCCGTCTGTCATCTCCCCTCTTTACCATTGAGACGAGTATATTTTTGGGCATGCTCACTCCTGCCAATTCAAGGAAGACAATGCCTTGTACCTACAAACCTGTCATCACAAATCAAAGCATGTACATACAACATATAACAAACAATGGTAGGGTATGGTCAGTCGTGTGGATCTTGAAAAAGTGAGTAACTATGTCTCCGTCCTCTACCATATAGACACTTAAAATAGATACATACATATGAACACCATACACATGCTAATATGGGGTAAGTATATCATAAACCAACTGAAATATGAAACATCTTCACATAATATATCAATATCCAAACATGACATAATCAAAGCATAATCCAGATCATCAATAGTCACTGACATAATAAAATCTGCACACAACAATGTGGCCTAAAAGAGTATGGCATCTAAAAAACTGAAAGCAAAATATGGAGGTACTACATTGTTTCTGCATTTCCAATTTTCAATAAGTTGGTCTGTACACCAATTGGCTCAAGCATCTGTATCCTATCAATGCTTAACACTTGGGGGTAATCAATGTCATATCCTATGGCCTCCAATGTATCTTAGACGTATCGTATCCAGTCAAGGTCCTTTGAAGCTTCAATCAAGTCAATCAGTCAGTCTTGTCTCTAGAAAGGATTTTGCATCAACAACAACGCAATAAAAAACAAACTGAAAACAATCTATGCTTTTTACATGTTTTATCTCCTTGTATGCTTACTGATTCACATTGATATTTTTGCATATTATGTCCCTTTGAGCTCTTCGATGATGTCCTTTATGGGATTTAGAGAGTGATGACTAGGGGCATAATCTTTTCTTTGTCTTCTTCTTGTATGTGAAAATCTAATAACTTTGGAAATTCTGAATTGAAATGGTGTCTGACTGTAAGAGCCTCTATCTTGAATTGGATGGCCATGCGTACCTCGACCATTGCTACCTAGAAAATTCAAGGAAGTTTGATCTAACTATTATCTTTTTGAGTGAGTTCTTTCTCCTATTGTGAAACACGATCTTACCTAAGGATGTGAATGATAAAGGGTCACTACGGGTAATTCACATTGGATCTCAAATGACCTCTTGATTTCTTGATGTGTTTGTACCACAAGGTGTATTCAGGTCATCATGATGTTTATGTTTTGATGCTTATACAAATTGCTATATCAAAATGGACATGATATTCAGGTCATCCTAGTGTTTATGCCTTGGTGCTTATATCTAGTCTGACATTCCGAAAACAAAATCAATATTCATATATCCATGGTTTCTTAATCAGTGGTTGTTGTATTGATTCCTGCACATACAAATTGATATTCATATGTCTATGGTTTCATAACTAGTGGGCATTGTATTGATTTATCCAGTTACCTAAAAATTCAATCATGAGAATGACTGACACATGATCAGTGACTAGGTCCTAGGTCTTAGGTTGCATTTCATTTGGCATGTCTCTTTGCATTTTGCGTGTTTGCATGATCTCACAATGACTCAATGAACTCCAATGCTTAAACGATTCTTCAAATTGCATCTTCAAATCTAACAAGAGTTGAATCTCACACAAAGGTTCCTCCAATGAAACAACAAGTAGAATCCTTTTTTGGGATCAAAATCAAAATCTGAGATCATTCATATTGTCAACTACTTGCATAATCAACCTTCAATCATCATAGAAATCCAGAATTCAACTTAACTGATTATCTTATCTCAAACTATCAAAATTTCAACTCATGGTCAAACCTAGTCAAACTCGGTCTACAGGACCTCCAAACGATGCAAAATGTGTTCTCGAATGTGTATAACCACTTCTCAATTCAATTAACATGCTTTTGAACTATCAACACTGACTTTTCTTGTCAAATTTCAATTTTAATCCTGAAGGGGGCATGGTATTGCACATCATTCAAAGTTTGTAATCATATCTTTATTGAATTGTATCTAATTTTGAAATCATATCTTTCCTCAGTAATCAAGACAACAACCACATCTAGTTACTGATTCATCAAAAAGACCTCATCGATCGGGGCAAATCAATCATCACTCGGGGCATATCAGATTCATCAAGATCCATATCAATCTGGTATTCTCTTAATCTTGTAAATTGTATCAATTTTTGTAACTATCGATTCAATTGTGTTATTTCCTTGGTTCTTCAAAAACTAAAGGGTTCAGATGTGATACCAATGTGATTCAATATAAGGACAATCAGGTCTGAAATCAGTCACTCACTTCTTCACAACCATAAGGTTCAAAATCAGGTGTTTTGACACTTTTTCACAATCATCGGTTCATTTGCTGTTATAGTTAACATTATCTTTGGTCATTCAGGACCTATTATCTTCATATCAATTTCAATCAGTTTCTGCTTCATATCAATTTCAATTTCAAACATCAATTTCAATATCATACACAGACTATCTTTGAACCACTGCACTTCGCACAGTAATTCAAAGAGGGGCAAAATGTAATACCCCAAAAATGGGCTATATGTTCATTAACCTCCTATAACGACAATTCGAACAAAATCGATATCAAAGTCCTAACCTAAGGCACATTTGAACATCATCGAATCCTAATTGATTATCATAAATTCTGCATCGGGGAATATTCCTAGCAATATTCTTATTTATCTTAATTATCTTTAATTTAATGATTCTGTGGCGATAAATCCTATTTATCCTAAAGTTTGATTAATTGAATATTCTCAATATTTAATTAAATAGATTTAATTCTGCCACTTAATTGTTTAATTAAAGTTAATTCTATTTATTCCTAAATTGTATTATTTAATTTTGATAATAAATCCAAAATCCTATGAATAATTGATTAAATTCTTTTTTAATTAATTAAAGCAAGTTGTCAATTTTTAATAATATTGTTTTTGAATAAAAGTTTGAAAAATGATTGATTAACCCATAAATCAATTTTTATTTTTTTTCAAAATTAGTTGAGTTGGAAATAAATCACTTTATTATTAAATTAATTCATAAATAAAACATGCACAATCAAGAAAAGAAGACAACTATCAATTATCAATTAAATCTAAACTCTATTTTGAGTTAAACTCTACTTTTGCATGTTTTTGTGAGTTAAATATCCTTTATTTAAAAATAACTCAAAAATCAACCTGAGTTATTTGAGTGATTTATGGCTTTCTTCCATGCATCCTCAAAGCCCTAGATTTCTATAAATTAAGCCTTCAGGTCATCTCAAACCATCCACAGAATTTGCATACTTACTCTAGAGAATCGACATCTGAAGAATTGAAGCTTCTTGCGAATCAACAATTTTTGTGAGATCAATCTTGTTTTCAATTCATTTTAGTTTTATTTCATATCATTATTAGATCAATTTTTATATAGAATAGATTCATATCAAATTTCTCATTCTTATTGCATAGAAAACCCAAAAATATAGATTAATTTGCATTCATTACTTCATTGCTATCTTGCATTCAAATCCTTCATTTAGGTGTAGTCAATGTTACTGGTCTCGGTATAATTTGAGAATACATACTCGCATCTATTAGAAAGCAGTAAATTGCCTGGTTAGTTTAGTTTTTATTTATTGCATGATTTCCATTTTAGCTAACCTCTAATATTTTACTGAAGTGTTGTGTCTATAGCTAGGTACAAAATTTACACACATAGTATGCACTTGCAAAGAACAATCAAGGATAATACCTTGTAGATCCCATTGTCAAGTGGAACAAGCATAAATGTTAATGACAGTTAGGACCAACAAAATATACCCACAAGTAGAAAAAGAAATAAAACATGTCCTCATGCCCTTAGTCTTCTAGCTATGCATCATCGAAAACTTCTTAGGGAAAGAACACTCATCAAAGAAATCATCATAGACAGCACACAAAGAAATAAAGTCAAACAAGTCTCAGCGAGTCAAGTGTTTAAGTGTGTGTGTGTAGGTCATAGAGTCAAACTTTGAGGATCACATCTGCGAATGAGAAATACCATATCATGCTAGACTACGGGTAAGATATCTGATAAGTGTTGAGAAACACTTGACGCTAGGGTAGTGTCGAAAAACATAGTTTGGGTTTGGTGTTGAAAAACACTGTTTGCAAGATGTCCTAAAGACTAACGCATCCTAGAGACCAAAGCTAACACAGTTATGCCCCCTAGACAAAGACAAGGACCAATTCCAAACCAAGGTGACAAGGTCAAGGCATGATGGAGAAAGGCTAAGTGTCGAGGATGAGTTCTAAGAAACAGGGGTGCAAAGGCCTCAAGTAGCACTTGTTTCTAGGTTTTCACCACTTGGAGATTTTATTTTTCAATTTTTTTGCATTTTTTCTACCAAGGCACCTATTTCTAGGTTTTCACCAAGGCACTATTTCTATTTTTTTTTAAAAAAAATTTGCATTTTTTTATTTTTTTGGTATTTTTGGAATATATAATTTTTTTGGAGATACATAAAAGTGCCTATTGCTAGATTTTCATAAAGATGATCATTTTTTCAAGACATTTTCTAATTTTTAGAATTTTTAAAAATATATCATTTTTTTGGATTTTTTAAGGATCAATAAGTATGTACAGAAGATGCCCCCAGACAGAATGGGCATCATACTCCCAAGCAAGATCACATCATGTAGTCCCAATGTCTAGTAATGTGGAGAACAAGAGGGATTAGCAAGCTGGTGGAAGAGATGGAAGATAAGAGAATGAAGGAGAATGAAGGGAAGAAATCCTCAAGACTACCCAAGCTAGGGAAAAAATTGTCATGTAAAGCACATTTGGACAAGCAATGAAAGGCCAGCATAGGATAAGTCACAAAAGCATAATGCAAAAGAAGGAAAGGATACAGTCTAAAGGAGTAGTCATGTCAAGAGGCTTCATAGAATCGTGTTTTACTCTTTTTTATTAGATCAAGACCAAAGGGGAAAAAGATAGTGAAAGGCTAGAATGAATGGAGGAAAATAAATATGAAGGCTAAACATGAATGGAATGAAAGCAAGATCATTATAAGATAGCTCACAAGATAGCCAAATGTTTGTGTATAGGTCGACATTGCCTAGATCAAAGATGGAATGGATGAAATATGTAGAAGAACTACGCATGATGCCTGATTGCCAGATAGCTCACAAGATAGCCAAATGTTTGTGTATAGGTCAACATTACCAAGATCAAAGATGGAATGGATGAAATATGTAGAAGAACTACGCATGATGTCTGATTGCCAAGTTTTCATCACGGTACTTATCCAAGGTGCCACAAGGGAGTGGTTTTCACCATAGGACAAATTTATTTCTCTTTACTTTTGCTACCAAGGCACCTATTTCTAGGTTTCCACCAAGCCACATTTACAATTTTTTTCATTTTTGGGTATGTGCAAGATCATGAGGGGCCAAAAAGTGGCGATGTCAGTTCAAAACTTTGACAACGTAGTTGACGACTTTTTTTTCACCCAAATTTATTAAAATGAAAAGGGTATCTTAAGGAGCTTATCAACTTTCTATCGATATAATTGTTGTCAAATTTTGAATTTGGTAAGTAATTATTAGTTATTTTCTAATTGAGCTACCTCTAAAGTGTTGATTTATATACTGATTGAAAAATGACTATAACTTTCAGACGGTATAACATTTTTGAAATCTAAAAAATGCGTCACATTCTATGCTTTGCCTACTATAAGGAAAAATAAATAAAAATTGAATTTTGTAAAGCTTTGAATGAGTTAAGGTGGTCAGACACGGGAGTTTTTTTATTCTGAAAATGTTGTAGCAAAAAATTCATAATTAATTATTTTTTTGGAATAAAATTACAAAAAAATATGTGTCACATCCGGGCATGATTCTACTACTTCTATATAAAATCTTATAATAAAATATTATCATTTGATTATGATTAAGGTGGTCAGACATACACCTACTTCTTATTTTTTTCCTGAAATTTTTGTACTGCTGCATTAAAATCTATACTTTTCACCAACCATACTAACCTTTTCTCAAAAAAGGCCTAGTAGTTTAGAAACTAAATTCAATTTTCTATAGATTCTATTCTTACAACTTTTTGATATTAGGTTCATAGCTAGTTGAAATTTTCACGTCAAGTTGACTAACCCTGATTTGCTAATTTTTCACTACCACTTAAGGGCATAGTTTGGCCCCTCATGATCTTGCACATACCCTTTTTTCATTTTTTTCTTTTTTTGAATCTTTCTATTTTTTAAATTTTTTTGGGAGAAGGCAAGCTTTTCAGATAATGCTCCTTGAAAGGTTAAACCATGATATCCAAGGATTCAAAATGATATTCTCAAAGATACTGATAGGGAAAGGAAGATGGAAGAGAAAAAATGGAGGATAAGGTTTTATGTAAAGTGAGTGAGGTTGGAAGATAGGAGGAATAGGCAAATGAAGAAAAAGGATAGAAGGTAGAAGGATAATGAATGGAAGGATTGTGAAAGGGTGGATGGAAAGGAAGGCAAGATCAACCTCAACACACACCTTGAAGGGTGGTGAGAGGATGGAGGAAATGTGAATGAAGGAATACAAGAAGGAATATGGTGAATGTTTAGTAGAGGTTTCGGTTCAGGCGCATGGAATGGAAGAATGTTTTTGGAAAAAGATAAGGCGGAAGCCTTTGGAAGCTTGAATGTCAACCTCACTTTTTGTTCAATATTAGACTCTTTCAAGAGAGACTTTGGAATCCATATATCCTTAGGATTTTCATTTATTTTTTATGATTTAGAGAGAATATCTTCAATGATAGATTTTGGAACCCATACTTGTCTTGTAGTTTTCTTCTTAGATATCTCTTTTGACTTTATGCTTCCATGTCGATTAGAAGAGACATGGTGATCTTTTTTTTCATGGATTCTTGTATTGCTTCTTTTTCTTATATTGAACATTCAAGTTACTTCCAAAAGACTTGGGACTTGTGGAAGAAGAAGGAGGATATGACTGGTTTAGATGGGTGGGTGGATGAAAAGGATTGAAGGGTATGCATCTATGTTGATCTTGAGGAAAGATAGGAGATGGAGGGATGTAAGGACCCAAGATGGATGATGAATGAGGAGAGTTAGGAGGGGAAAGTGAAGGGACATAAGGGCCCAAGATGGAAGGAAGATGTGAAGCCCTTAGTATTGGTGGAAGAGGTCCCAGGATGGATGTGGAAGGAACAAAAGGATAATCAATAAGTTCATCAACATCTATATGACAACCAAGGACATTAGTATCTTTAGAGTGAGCATTAGGATTTGCAATAGGATCATGAACATCTTGAATAGGAGCAACTTCTTTGGTAAAATTGTTTGGAGCTTGAAAAGACTTAGGAAGAGTTGGAAGTGGAAGCGCACATGGAGTGATAGAACAAGAAGATGAAAGACTTTGATCTTGACAAGGAGCTTTGGATAGCATAAACGTATCATTTTTCTCTTAATTTTCAATAGGCTCAACGTTGGAAGTAGTAGCTTGATCTTGCTTAGGAGAAGACTGAAGATATGGTGGAATGGATGAGAAAGGGTGTAGAGGATCAAAAGAAGCATGAAATGGATGAGAGACATCATGAAAAGGATTGGATGACATGGAGGGTTCTTGACCTTGATCTTTCTTCATGTTTTTTTCTTTATCATTTTTAAAGTCCTTTTGACATGGTGCCACTTCTAAGGACAAGGAAGCATGTTGGAACTATATGGAAGACTTTGGAAGAGATAGTGAAGGACTAGCTGAAGTAGGCATTGTAGCGCATAAAGACTTAGGCTCTTTAGGTTTAGCATTATTGAAAGTATTTGCAGCCAAGTGAAGGTTAGCTTGAGTTTCTTTAAGAGATAGCCCTTGAGGATAACTATAGGGAACCGTATGAAAAGTATTAGGATCTTTTTCACTATCGTTGCATAGGACTGATGTGAAAAAGATAAGGATACTAGGATCACAAGGCCTTGTCACCATCGTTGCATAAGACTGACGCAAAAAAGATATGCAAGGTTTCCCCAACATCACACATGAACCCAAGAGGAATCATGGTAGAAACGATGCTGGAGAAACCACAAAGAAACAACATTTCCCAAGTGCACCATGTAACCCAAAATATGATATGTGAACCGTGCAAGGGTCATGTCTGACTAACTCACATGAAGAAGCAAGAAATCAAAAGACCTTGCCCTAGATTTCCCTCATTCACAACACACCATGATACAAAGGATCATGGTGACTTTGAGGAGAGGAACAATAAGAAGTCATAAAAGATTAACAAGATCCAAAGTAAAAAATCCAAGACCAAAATGATAACTCCAAAAGATATCCTTTTCCAAGGAGAGAGATTGATTTGATTTATGGTGGGAAGATTTGGTCTGAACGTGATGAAGGATACATCAAAAAGGACCTGGTGTGATTAGTGGAAGATTAGGTCTAATAAGAGGAAAGATACATCCTCAAGGACCCACTATTTGATGATAGAATGTGTGTTGTTGTTCGTTGAAAAATGATGAGTCAAAGAATAACCAATGTGATCAAGGATAGTCAACAATTGATGTTGTTGAAGTACAATGATAGATGGGACAAGATATCTAATCAAATGTTGTTGTGGGACTGATGAGGATATGTACAACAAGATGGGACGATATGTATAATAGACGGGAAGAGATTTACAACGAATATGTACAGAAGCTCAGGATTTGGGACAAGAAGATCTTGCTATACATGATATTTACAAGAAGCTCAAGATTAGGGATTGAAATATCTCACTATATAGGTTAGTTATAAGAAGCTCAGGATTGGGGATAGGATCTTAGTTTTGCAATGGATAGGCTTGAGGATAGAACACCTTGAGATTGATGGGTTGGTGGTGGGGATGTGGATTGGATAAAGAGGATAGGGATTTGGGATGGGAAGGATGGGATTTGATAGATAATGACTCATCCCACTATGTATGGTGCCTGTTTCTAGGTTTTCACCAACATACTTTTCCAAGGCGCTTGAATTGCCAAGTTTTCACCATTGGACAATTATTTTTCTTTGCTTTTTCACTTTTTCAATTTTTTTTATGTTTTTGTTTTTTCCAATCTTTATGGATATTATGAATATGTAGGATCTAGTTCAGGCATAGAACCTCTTCAAATGTATAATTTTTATGGGATCATTCATAGGCTCACCTTCTTGTGTGGATAGATGATAGGCTCTAGGGTTGAAGCATGAAGTGACAACATAGGGGCCTAACCAAGTAGGTTCAAACTTGCCTTTCTTTTCTCAATGTGCTTGGAATTTTTTATTTTCCTTTAGGATCATGTCATCTAATTCGAATTTTCTGGGATGGAATTTCTTTTTGTAAATCCTTTTGAGTCAATTCTTTTATGCAACTAGGTGATCATATGCTTGCTGTCTCTTTTCATCTAACAGGTCCAGTTGTGTAAGGCGTGCCATGCGATAGTCTTCATCGGTGGTATAATTCTTCTGTTGGCATGTGTTTTGGAGTATTGGAAATCTTCTAAGGGTTGTCATTTATGGCAACACTTATGATAGTATGATCACATGTTGTGGAGATTGCCACTGGATTCACAGTCATGAAAATGACTAAGTCCAGAATCAGGAAAATAGGGTACAGTGCCATAGTTTTGGATAGTGATGAAGACATACAAGGTATTATGGCTTGCAAAGTTAACTAGAGGTATTTTGGGATGTGTAAATGCCTCAATTAAGATCACATGAGTTTTGGATAGCTGGTGTGCAAGATACAGTGTTCAGAAAGTGTGCAAAGATAGTAAAACAATATATCAGGGTACATGAATAGTTGTGAAGATTAAGGAAAGCATAATGGATATGGTAACGTGCTAAGACTTGTAATTAAAGTATAATGCTAACTCTTTTGAGATATAAGAGCACTGACTCCATATATATCATTTTCACAAGTTTCTATTATTTTTTGTATGACAATTATGGAGCCGACTGGAAGGCTAATTTTGTATAAATATAGATTTCTTTTGTGAAAGAAATTATATGGATGATGTATAGATAAAAAGTTTGTGAATAGAATAGTAGAAGTTAGATGCGAGATTAGTAAGAGGCTGAGTTACAACTAGAACTATCTAAGCAAGATAAGTGCTTTTATTATTCCCCTTTTGAAAACTATTTTGGGATAGTTTTTTATTGTAAGAGCAGTGTGCTCACCACCTTTAACCAGGTGTTTTGTATGTCCCTAACAGGGTTTTTGTAATCCTCTAACAAGGAAATGTACTATGTAATAATCAGCTCCTAACAGGGCTAGGACTCCTAATAGGGACATCATATTTTAGTACATATTTGTGGGTTCCATCCCCACCGGGGTTTTCCCTTTAACCAAGGTTTCCTCAAGAACAAATCATGGTGTCATGAGTAATGTGTTATGCTTATCTGTTCTTTTTATTTCTGCATTACTTTGGATTGTTTATAATTGTTTGAAGTTAAAATCAAAGTTTTGTAATACTGATTCACCCCCCCTCTCAGTATTACCTAATCCTAACATCTTCATGGAGACACGCAATGATGGGAGCTCGACCTCGATGGGTAGAATGGATTCGACATCATATACAAGGGAATATGGGGTGGTTCCTGTGGGAATGTGATAAGAAGTGCGATAGGCCCAAAGGGCGGGATTTATTTGGAGGTTCCAGTCATGACCATAATTATTAACAACCTTCTTGAGGATTTTTAGGATGGTTTTCTTGGTTGCCTTAGCTTGGCCATTTACTTGAGGGAAGTATGGACTAGAGAAATGGTGATGGATGTGGAGTCTAGCACACAAATCATCCACATGCTGGTTTTCAAAAGGTGTGTCATGGTCTTTAAAGATGGTAGATGGTATGCTAAAGTGGAAAATGATATGGTATAAGATGAAATTGGATATTTGGATGCTAGTAGTAAGGGTGAGCAAAATTGCTTCAACCCATTTTATGAAGTACTCTATAGCAGTTATGATTTATTTATGTCCATCTGAGGAAAGGGGATTAACTAACCCAACAAGGTCGAAGCCCCAACATGAAAATGGCCAAGGTGGCACAACGGGCTATAAGTCTTGTGCTAAATCAGATTTTCATGTTGCTGACATGGTAGATATTTCCTGAAAAACTCACAAGCATCATGTTCCATTATAGACCAATAGTACCTGACTCGAAGCAACTACTTTGCTAGAACCATGCCACTTGTGTGGGCACCACAAATTCCAGCGTGGACCTCTTGTAAAGCCAGGATGGATTTATTTGAATATAAACACCTAGAGAGGATGTTATGATATCCTCGACAATAAAGGGTGTTGGCTACAAGAGTGTAGCGGGAAGCTCTATGAATTAGGTTTTGGTGTTGGTTGTTGGTGATATGGGGAGATATGATACCATTTTTAAGATATGCATGGATGTTGTGATACCATGGGCACTGATGACCAACCAAGACACACACTATTTCAACATCGACATTCTCATAAGTAGGCATGTGTAGCTGCTCGACTAAGAATTTGTACTGAGGTGAATCGCGAGGGATCTCTAATAAGGATCCAATAGTTTCCATTGCATCACCTGCTTTATTTTGAAGCCTTGGTATCTCTATGAACTGTAGATTTAGGAAATGCTCTTTTAGTTTGTCCACCAGTTCTTTGTAGGGTAGCAGCTTGTCATCCTTTATCTGGAATTCATCTAGGACCTGCTTGATAATTAGCTACAAATCTCTTGACACTTGCAGTTCTATGATATTCCATTGGATAGCTATTTTGAGGCCTAAGATGAGTGCCTCATATTTTGCAATGTTATTAGTACATGGGAATCCTAATTTGAATGATTGTGGAATATAGTCACCTTGAGGTGTGATGAATAGGATTCCTGCCCCTAATCCATGTGATGTGTAGGAGCTATCAAAGTATAGCTTCCAGATTGGTTGTTCTTAGATCATACATAGATGCTCATCAGGGAATTCCATGATTAGTGGATAGGCATCCACCCATGGTGCTTCTGCTAGCTAATCAACAATTAGTTTCCATTTGATTGCTTTCTGATCTATATACTGGATGTCAAACTTTCTAAGTAGCATGACCCATTTTTCCATACGGCTTGTGAGAGTTGTCCTAGATAGTAGATACTTGAGTGGGTCCACCTTTGAGATGAGCTTGATTGTATCGCTAAGCATGTAATGTATAAGCTTTTGAGTGGAAAAGACCACTACAAGGCATGCTTTCTCCATTGGTGAGTAATTGTGCTCATAGCCGACAAGAGTTTGGCTAATCTAGTAAATGGTTGTTTCTTTGTTGTCATCATCATATTGTGCTAAGAGTGCCCCCAGTGCTGTAGTGGTTGTCGAGATGTAGAGTATGAGAGGGCATCCCAAAAATGGTGGCACAAGGATGGGAGAGTTGGCTAGATACTCTTTTAGCCTTTCAAATATTCTCTGATAGATAGGATCCCAGTTGAAACTGGTGTCCTTGAGGAGCAGATGCGTGAATGGTTGGAACTTGTCTCCCAGCTATGATATAAATTGATGCACTGATCAAAGCTTTCCTTATAGGCTTTAGAGTTGCTTGATTGTTCTAGGAGGCATTTATGTTATAGCTTTTACCTTTTTAGGGTCAATCTCTATGCCACATCATGATAGTATGAAGCCTAGAAGCTTTCCAGATGTTACACCAAAGACATATTTTTTTGGATTCAACTTCAAACCATAATGATGCAAATGATCAAACACACTTTCAAGGATGTCTAGGTGTTCACCTCGTGTCTTACATTTTGCAAGAATATCATCCACATAACCTTCCAGAATTTTGTGGATCATATCGTGGAAGATGGCTGTTATTGCTTGTTGATATGTATCTCTTGCATTCTTTAGCCCAAATGGCATCATGTTATAGCAAAAGCTTCCCCATGGTATGGTGAAGGTTGTTTTGTGTTGATCCTCCTCTGGTATGCAGATCTGATTATATCCTAAGAAGCCATCCATGAGTGACAACATCTCATGGCTCATTGTAAGATCTACTATCATGTCTATGTTGGGTAGTGGGAAATCATCCTTGGGACATGCTTTGTTTAAGTCCCTGAAGTCTGTACAGATGCGTATCTCTCCTGAAGGTTTGGTGACAGGAACCATGTTGGAGATCCATTCTGAATAATCTATTTCTTTGATGATCTTGGCGTCTAAGAGCTTTTCAAGTTCTTTTTTTACCAATAGGGCTACTTTGGGATGTATTTTATGTAGCTTCTACTTTATTGGCTTGGCATTAGGGTCCACTGCAATATTGTGCACAAAAAGACTTGGATCAAGCTCGGGCATGTGTGTGTATGACCATGCAAAGTTGGTGGTGGCTTCTTGGAGAAGTGCAGTGAGAGGCATTTCATCACCCTTTGTTAGAGATGCTGCAATGTAGGTGATTCTCAAACATTCTTCTATGCCCAAGTTGACTGGCTTGGTTTCCTCAATTATGATAGGTGACTACTTTGATTTGTAATCTTGGATGGGAGGAAGAGGAAAGTATTCATCTTCTAGTGCCTCATAGAGGTTTTCACCAGAAGATATGCCCTTTATTTTATTTTTTTGGAGTCGGAATGTACCCCAGAGGGGTTTTCCCATAAATACTCATTCTTTTCTTTTCCTATTTCAATTTTGTGGCTAAAGCTTTCCTCTTCCCTGAAATATCCTTTAGGGTTGAGCTTTCAAGACATGAGCTGATTCTTGATGTTGATCTATTTGTTGGCCTGATGTTCCCATGAATCTTAGGAGATCTTGTGTGTTTTGAAACTCATCGATATGTGTGATGCTTGGTTGATCCCAGTCTATGAGTTTAGGGTGAATGAGGGGAAGTTATATGACACTAATGGTGAGTTGATGGAGGAAAAAACCATCCAGGAGGGTATCATCATTGAAGATTTTGACATAGGATTTCTTTTCTTCCTCGTTAGGGATATCTTCGATCTCTATGAGGTCATCTTGGCTTTTCAAGAAGGGAACGTTGGTCATGTTGGTGACCCTAGTTGCCATATTGGGCTCTTGTATACACAGGTGAGGGGTATTAAAGCCAAGACCTTGATACTTTGGATTCTTTGATGCTGTTATGGGTTCTTTGCTTCCGCCTTCTTATGGTCCTAGACCACCACCTTGGTATTTCCATTATTCAGCAACGTACTTGTGGGATGATGGATATTTATCTTTAAAGTAGCCAAAGAGTCCAATGTCAAGTAGTGGGGGATCTCTATACAACCATTGATTGATTTTAAGGTCCATCTCTTGACTATCTATATTGCCATGAGAAACAAAAGTCATTGGCCCCATCTACTTGACTACATGATTTTCTTAAGTGGGCTTTCTTTGGTGACTTGGGCACCCTTGTGTATGTGGATCAAGAAGGAGGGACCCTACTACAAATGCATCATTCAAGGTGTATTCACCATAGCCATGATTTTTTATCTTGATGGAAGAGAGGGTGGAGGCGAGGATGGTTTGTGGCTCACTATGGGATCGGGAAGAGTTAGCGATATAAGTGCCAATTTCAATGCCAGGACAATGGATGGAATGAGGGAATGATGCCTCCAATGCACGATAGTATGTGAAGGGTCAAGGGTCTACATGGATGGTAACCTCAATGCCTTGATGTGTAAATTTGACACATTGATGGTAAGTAGATGGTATAGCCTTAATGGAATGGATCCATGGTCAACCAAGAAGGATGTTAAATGGTAGTTTAAGATCAACAACATGGCATATGATGTCTTGAGTTGCTAGGCCCAACTTGATAGGAAAAATAATGGTACCTTCAGAGGTACGCTCCAAGTTATCATATGCCTTCATGGTGATGACTTCATGTGATATGTCAGCTTTTGTGAACCCTATTTGCTAAAGGAATTTCAAAGTTCATAGGTTTAGGGGTGAGCCATTATCTATCATGACCTTTTTTATGGAAAAATCTCTAACCATAATGGCGATGCAGTGAGGGAGATTATGGTCAGGCTCAACAGCTGGTATATTAGATGGTTTGAAGGAAAGAGAATAGTATGCTGATAGATGTCCCACAAGGTTCACAAACTGGATGGTATTTATGTTTGTGGGGACATGTCCCTTATGAAGGGTGCGGTTGAGGATTTCCTGATGGAGGGGTGAAGTGCAGAGAAGGTCAAGGATGGAGATTTGGGCAGGGGTATTCCCAAGATGTTCTATGAGGTTGTATTGTGCATAGTGTGTGGGCCTTGGATTGGCACCAGCAATAGATATCCGGCCTTGGTGTGTAGTGACATCACACTGACTATCATCTCCCTTGACGTGGATGACATTGACTGTGGATTCGACTTGGGTTATACATCCAACAAATTTTTCATAGTTTATATGGGCAGTCATGTAGTCTTTGTGATCAACATGATTTCCTTGTTTTCCTTTGCCTCAATTTTGGGATGGAGGATTGGTATTGGCCTGGTTCCTCCCAGCATTATGTTGCTGGATCATGTTCTGATAGAGCTACAAATTGGCATTAGGCGAGGCTTGGGATGGTGTGTCCACTTGGATCTCTTTCCTGTCGATGAGATCTTGGATGTAATGCTTTAGCTTCATGCACCTTAGGGTAGTGTTTCCTTTGACATGATGATAATCACAGTACTCATGATCTTTGTACCAATTAGGTTTGGGAGTGGCATCATCAAATTACTAAGTTGGTGGGTACGTGATTAGATTGGCCTTAATTATCCATTTGATGAAAGATTACATCCAGAGGTTCACCTAGAGGTGTCAAGATTCTCTTTTGGTGGGTCTGGTCTTGAGGCTTATTCTGATTTGGAGTAGCTGTTATGGCATTGGCCTGATAGGGTGGATTGCCTTGATTTTCTTGATGCACTTGTTGTTGATAGTTCTACATGGGTTGTTGATGGATGGGAGATTGTTGTTGGTAGGTCTAGATAGGCTACTAATTGATTTGAGGTTTTTTTTGATGATATGTAGAAATAGGTGTAGGGTTGACCACAATGATTTGAACATGTTTGGTGTCTATGGCTCCATCAATGACAACATTTTTGTTCTGATTCTAGTAATGGGGTTTGTCATTGCTAGATTTATTGTGGGAATCATCCTTGTGATGTCGGATTGTGCCTTCATCTAGGAGACCTCTTTCGATATCTATCCTCTTACCTTTTATATCTTGATATGTTTGGATGCAGTTTATCCTCATAAAGTGGGATAGTTTGGGATGCATGTTATTGATGAAGATCTTCATGAGATGCTTCTCAGGGGGTTGATATGATAACCTGGTAGTGAGGTTCGACCATCGTTGAAAGTAGTCTTCTAGGCTTTCTCCTTCTTTCTATTTTGAGTTGCAAAGGTCTAGCAGGGACAACTCATTCTTGACATTGTGGGAATATTGGGCCACAAACTTCTCATAAAGCTTAGAAAATGTTGTGACCATCCCATAGGGTATCTTATAAAACCACTCAATAGCAGTTCCTCCTAAGCTTCTGGGGAATAGGTGCATAAGGTAGTTTTCACTGTAGGAAACTTCTTGACATGCCATATAGAACTCTTTGACGTGGTTTACAGGGTCCCCTTTCCCTCGATATTTATCAAATTTTAGTGTCTCAAAGTGTTTAGGGAAAGGGGTGGTTGTGATCAATCGATCGAATAGATAGGGATACACCTCTTCAAACTTGAAGGCCTTACTGTCTGTTCCAGCTTTGAGCTATTTGAGAGAATTCTTCATCTCTTCCCACTCGGCATTGATCAACATTGGAGTGGGTACTCCCATGGGAAAGGGACCTAATGGTGCTGGTGAATATGGATGATTTTGCGGTGGAGGATATTGTGGTGTTGGATATGGAGATTGCCCAGAAAGATAGATGGATTGGAATGGATTTTGAGGTGATGATTGCTGGGGAAGATACTGTTGCTAAGGTGTGGGAGCATATTAATGTGGAGGATATGCAATAGCTTGTTGCTGAGGTATAACAATATTTTTTTGGTGTTGCACCAGATATGATGAAGCTTGTTGCCACTGGGGGATGATGGGATGTTACTATTACAATGGGTAGAATGATGGTTGTTTTTTTTGTGGAAGCATAGGATGTTGTTGCTACTGCACTAGGAAGTATTGTTGTAGTAGAGGAGGCTGGTGGAATGGTGTAGTTTATTGATAGGATGGGTGTTGGTTCACTTGGCTTTGCACTTGGATGATGTAGGTGGGATGCATTCTTTCATTTCTTAGGGGTGGAATGGATGTTGGGAAGCTGGAAGCAGGAGGTGGTTGGGAAAGGTAGCTTGTGAGATAGGATGAACTCTATTGTTGGGGTGGTGGAACCATTTGAGAAGTGATAGGTGATGTGGATAAATAGTTGTTATATGAAGGAAAGAATGAAGCTAGTGGAGGCTATGATTGCTATTTTTGTGCTGCTTGGGGGAAGGTGGCTTGTTTGTTTGTAGGCATAGATATGTGGGATTGGGTGGGTACTCCCAAAGAGGACATTTCTTCTTGAGTAAGGCCCCAATGCGAACTAGTTCATGGTGGGAGTTATGATGTGGAGGATGCTGGAAATGTAGATATGATGGGAGTTTGGGATGTAGATGATAGATTCTAAGATCCTATGAAGGGAATCCTAGTTGTGAAGGCTAATTGTTGGGCTTGCATTTTGGAGATAAAAGGTGGTGGTGGAACATATGCTTGGGAAAATCTAGGTTGGGAAGTGGAAGAAGATGCTTGTGTTCCCCATATGAAGGGTGATGCTGATGTGGAAGCTTGTTGAGTAGGAAAGGGGAATGATTGTGTTGCCCCCAAAAATGATGGTATTGAGGTAGAAGCTTGCTGAGTGAAGGGGGAGAATGACTATGTTTCCCCCGAAAAGGGTGATGCTACTTGGCTCATGGATGGTGGAGTATTTGTTTGCATGGAAGCTTGTGTGGAAGCTGGCAGTTGGTTTTGCGCAAAGATTTGGGTATGCATGATGGCTTGAGATGCTATGGAAGATGATGGTGTGCCAATGATGGAGAATGGAGTGGATTGTGTTGCTTGTGTTACAGGATTTATGAAACTACTTTGCAAAAGAGGAGGGATGGGTGTTTGGCCACTTGTGATATGTGTAAATTAGGATCAGGGATTTGCTGAATGATGGGGGTGTAGGCTTCTACTGGGATTTGGATGGTGTTAATAGGAATGTGAGGTTAGAGATATGATGGAATGGGAGTATCCTCTTGCGTGAAGTTGGCCAATATAGCCCACCTATTTTGATCAATAATTATAATTACCATTTGTGCATTCCTTGGATGGCCCATGAATGTCTCCATAGAAAATGAAGTAGGGGATCCATTGGGATCATCCCATAAATTATCAATTTGTAGGATCAGTGGATTGTAAGTTACCATTGCACTAGTAGGATTGTTAGGATTGAATGAACTAGTGACTTGATTGGGATCCATGTTCCTTCTCTTCCTAGATCTTGTCTCAACAAGCATGGGATATAGATCTAAAGATGCAAATGTTGGATGGATGCAAGATGTTCCTAAAAGACTCTAAAAAATGATGGATGCAAGTCTAAGAAACTCTAAGGATGGTGGATTTCTAAGATGCAAGGATTTAGAACAACTAAATGATGGTAGGATGTTGAAGGATTGGTGAGATGCTCTGATTTGGATTAATAATGGTGGAGGATTGGTGGGATATTTTGATTTGGATCAAGGATGATGGAAGATTGGTGGGGGATTGTGGAAGATTACTAAGTGTTGGTCAAATGAGTTGCTGCTTCCTGATGTGGGATAAATGGTAGGATTGTCAACCTAGGATAGACTAATGAGCTTCAACTAACATGATTCTTATCAATGTAGGCCAATCTCTAGTTGCTCAAGATGATGAGGCTTTACAAGGACAAGTATGGATTCCCTAGACAATACTTTGTCAAAGGGTGGAGATTTTTTATTTTTCTTAAGGATTTGAAGCAACTCAAAGGATTTGAACACTAAGTTTTTAGGATTTTGGATAATTGGATTTGGTGCAAAGATGGTGGGTTCTGACTTTGGATGATGGGTTTTAACTTTGGATGTTGGATTTTGGATCAATGACGAATGCAAGGATTTCAGGATCAATGATTTGGGATTATGATTGCAGATTAATGATGGAAGGATGATGAAGAATGATTGAATGATGCTATCTATAAGAGGATGAACTAGATGCAGCTAAAAAGGATGACCTATGATGCAACTACAAATGATTTGGGATGCAATTTAAGGATGGATGGTGATGTAATGATGCAACTAGGGATGATTTGGGATGAAAGGATGTTGAGATAGGATTGTATTATTTTGAAGGGAAAATAGATATGCGATGGGCCACTCTAGTCTTCTCTCTCTAGATTGACATAGAAACAGTTAACCTAGAAATGGTTTACAAACTGTTTCACTCTGGCATTATAGCCTGCGTTGTCCAGTTTCTACTAGTACTTCTCTTCTTCTTGGATTGCTTTTAGGATGGTTTGATGATTTTTCAGATCTCTTTTAGAAATCTTCTTCTCTTGAAAAACTCCAGAATTGGGAAGCTTTGCTTTCTTGTATTTGGTTAAATCGAACATAGCTTTGGGAAGTTTCAACAATTTCTTTTGAAGTAAGGCATTGGGTGTCTGATTTTGAAAGATCCCTTCTACAAGGTTTTGTTTGAAAGCTTGTGTTTAGTTTTTGGATCGGTTTGATGTCTCCAATGGAAAATGACAAACTTGACAAAGACACTCTGAAAGCAATCCCGACAAAGGACAAAGCAACTTTGTGGGATACAAGAAATAATTGGCTACTGAAAATAATAGTTTTCCCATAGAGAGTGTATGTTCTGACAAATGTTTGAACTAAGTTTGGTAACTTCAAGAACACTTCAAATAGAACTACCTAAGGGAATGTGAGTATCAGAATATTTTCCTATAGCTTGATACCCCAAAAGAGGGATACATATGGTGAGTGTCTTAAGGTAATCCGGGAAACCATAGGGATCGGTCCTTGCACAAAGATTCAAATACCTTCAGGATTAGATCGGGTAGCTTTTGATTTATCAAGTTTTTACTTGATCCATGGAATCCTCCCAATCAGTTTGTACATATGTCACTCACTTAAGAGCCTAGTTGACCATACTGAAATAGTAGGGATATTCACCTACCTCAGGCTACCATCAACATGCATAACCTGAGCTTAAGGGGATGAAGTGAGAGTTTTCTCAGTGATTTATTTCTATACCGGTCGAGGAAGTACCGGTTTGAAGTTGTTCTCCAAAGAGGAAACACTTTTCTCTTTGGACAGGCTTCGCTAGAAGTAAAACAAGTGAACTTTGTCTGAGTTCAAGTGTTTTACATCACTTAGATTTAAAAGGATTTTGCAAAAATGGGAAACATTTTTAAAGATAGATCAAGAAGTTTTGTTCTTTCCCAAATTGATTAGTGAGTTGAATTTGCAAGCACAAATGTTTAAGTTCTTGAATTTTTCTTTCCTTTGAAGATAAGAAATTTTGAAAGATTTATGCAATTTAGGCATTCGAGATTGAGTGTGTTTGCTTCACTTAGGAACCTGATTTGAATTTTGAAACTAAAAGATCTTGCTTTGTTTTTACCTTAAGTCATTCAAGATTGAGTTTGATTTTCTTTTGAGACTAAAAAGTAAATGAATTTTGGATTTTGATTCTTTCCTTTAGGTTAATTCAAGATTTGGTTTTCTAGATTGCATTTTTAAACCCAAAATGATGTTCCTAGATTGATTTTATGCATGAAAACTTTGGAAACTTTGAATATTTTGCAACATGACATTTTTTTTATCAATATCAAGGCTTTTGGAACATTTAGGACTCTTTAGGTACCAAATAGGAAAGATTAGGAAAGTTTTTACAATTTTTTTTCCTAGTTTGCATGAGATTTGATAGACACTTTGAGATTTTTCAGAAAGAAGTTCAATCTATTTTAGCAAAAAGAATTGATTTTGACTTAGGACCATTATAAGATGCATTTTAGGATTGATTAGGAACAACTTAGAAATGATATGCAAATTTCTAGCTCTTTTTATGCACCAAATTTTTTAAAAGTGTTCCTAGTTTGTATGAAGCTCAAAAACACCTAGATTTTGAAAGCATGAAGGTTCTTTTTAGCCAAATGAAGAACATTTAGAAGTGTGTTTGAGTGTTATAGGACCAATTAGGAATGACTTGAGTTGATTAGGATTTGATTGATTTGTTATCTTTTTAGGCCTTCAAGAGTGATTTTGAGGTTTATTTTAAACATTTAGACAAAGTGTGTAAGATTTTACCTTGTTCAAATTTAAACCCAAATTGAAATGATGATCTGTAACCCTAGATGTGATTCGGGGAACCCCGGATGCAATCCTGAATTTAAATGGATATGATACAGGACCAGATGCAATCCAAGAAATCCTTGATGTGATCCAAGAAACATGGGGTGCAAGCTTTCTTCCCGTGTGTGATCCAGTTTCTTGTATGTGATCCCTGGCAAAGTGAAATATGACAGAAACAAAGTTTGTACACAATATTTACAAAGGTTCTTTTGTGAAAAGTGTCTCTTTATGGATTTTTCTAGAAAACAGGCTTAAGATCCTGCAAGAAGAAGAAGAGGAAGAAGAATTCAAAATGCTCCCTCAACCTACAAGATTGGAAAATCAGCAAAAAAACTCCAAATCACATTAGAATGCTAGTAAAGAACCCGTGAAGTGGGTCCCATCGGGCATGCCAAAATGTAGATCAGTGAAAACCTAACCTGTTCAAAACATGCATAGATATTCAAACATGTGTCCTAGTAGCATATACTAAACATATAGAAAAATTATTTGCATGATACCTTAGATAGAGCTAAAGCAGGAGCAAATTGTCACCATTTGATTTTCTCTCACTTTAGGGATGTGGATGTGCTCTCAAAACACTTGAAGCATAGCCCTAATGATGATTAGGGGGGATTAGGATAGATTAGGGACAAGGATAACCCCATATTGGCACAAAACCAGGTATAGAAGAACTATTTTTCCCCTAAGGCCTCAAAGAGCCTAATAATGCTCAAATTTGGATTTATGCTATAAATGAGTAAACTAGAGTAGATTTTAGTCTAAATGAAAGATGATATGATGAGATGCAAAGCATAAACATGAAGAAAACTAAGTTAATCCATGTTAATCTAAGCTATGGTGTGATTTATGGAAGCATGAAAATGAGCTAAACTAATAAATATGCTAAAGCTTAAGATGATTTAGATTGAATCTAGCATTATAACACTACTCAATGTAAAAGATGTGAATTGGTGTTTTTTCTCTTAGAAGTGAGGGAATTTATAGGATTTGAGGAAGGGCTTGGGTTAGGAAGGAGAGCTAGGGTCAGAGGTAAGGTTTGGGGTAGAGTTTGAGGTATAGTTAGGGGTAAGGTTAGATTAACCTTGGTCAAGGTTGCTCACACATGTGTGAGAAACACTAGGGAAGTGTGCAAGGGGAATAAGAGTGGAAGAGGAGACATGGGCTTCATTAAATGGCTTGTAAGAGTCATTAATGAGGATGTAAGAAGCATTTATGAGGGGTTTTGACCCAAAGTCAAAGTTTGAAGGGTTAGGCTAAAAAGGGTAGGAATCACCCTTAAATCAGATTTAGGGTGAGTTTACGAAATTCTAGAAGAGGTTAGGGATTTCTAGAACATTTCTAAGGTTTTAGGATTTAAATAAATATTTTATTTATTTAAAGGTTTTTTGGACAATTTATTAAACAATTAATAAATATTGGGGGGAATGATGTTTAAATTAGATTTAAACATTTTTGGAGAGGATTTCTTAATTAAATATTTTTAATTAAAGAGGAGGATTTAATGGTATAAAAATAAATAAATAAATTAAATAATTAATTAATTAACAAATGATGATGTCATCAGGGGTTTTCAAAAAATAAACATACTGTTATTTTCTAATAGATTTTTAGGTGTCTACAATCATATTACCACCTTAATTTCTTTTACAAAAGTGTCTATATATTTATACCCTATTAGGAGTATAATTATGGATCTAGTCGACATCATTCTAGCTAAACATCATATTAATTCAAGCACAATTGCATGCTTCATTAACATCCTCAATCAGCCTCAAATCCAACGTAGCATCCAAAAATAAGTTTCCAAACACTCACAAAGTCAGCCTCAATGATTGTTGACATGTTATGCTCTGTTTACTATCTTTGCATCCAATCAACTGAACATATCTCTCTGATCCATCAATACTAACATGTGTGACCTCACACATGTGTTCATTGGTATCCTGCAAGCATGACATCAAGATTGCATGCCTTAATACAACTTATGTGAAGCTCGCTAAGCCTTTCTATTGGACTGGGTTACTGAAACAATCTATGGACTTAGGCATTTTTCAATCAACAACTGCATTCAAACATAATCATCATATCCAATATGTGTGACCATAAAACTGATAAGTATTTCCATAAATGACAACATTTCATACATGTGCATGTGCTGACCACTTGCCAACATATCTACACCCATATGTAACTAAGTCTAGGAAAACTATTTTCACATACCTTACTTGATAAAAAAATCATAAATTTCTAGTCCTAGTTCAACCATAAATTCCAAACAAAATAAGTAACCTGCATAAAAAAAAGAGTGGAATTATAGAAATGACATGGCAACAATTTGACAAAAATCCTTACTAAGCTATTCTATGACTAAAGTCTAAAAATAGTAACACAATCAAACATGAAAAATATTATTCAACATACTTGAAGTTAAAGGGATGCATGCAAAATGTGAAACCATAGACAAGGCATGCAAGACATTTGATAGAATACCTCAAAGAAATGTGTCTCACAAATAAAAATGATAGTAGGATATGCACAAAACCCCACTCAACGTCACCAACACATGTTGTATCCTCACAAATATGCGATTCAGGATAGAAGCTATATGTAAAACACAAAACTCAAAATAAGAATGTGAAGTGGAAAATGGGCACAACTCTTAGACACAACATCGCATATGGCCATTTGTAGCCATTTGTAGCCCTATTATCTCCCCACCTTAAACCTCTGGCTCGGCCAAGGCTTCGACTAAACGTACCAGGGAGGGGGCTTGTAAAGAGGAGATTTCTGCTGGGAAAAGATTAAAACTGGATAAGAAAGCCAATATTGAGATAGATTATGCTGGTGATAGTGTTGAGCGCTATGCCGCCACAGTTAATTTGTCTGAGGAATATAGTAAAGCATCTCTGTTGGTGTCGACCAGTGCCTCAGGCGATAATGAGAACAAGGATGAGGAGGCTGCTGAAGCCATGGACACTGAGAATAACCTTGTTGTCAATGATAAAAATGGGGATGATAATAAAGAGGAGGATGTGGGAGGCTAGCCGGTCCCAATTCTGGTTGACTATGACAGCTCTGAGGAACACGATGTTCCTATTCCCCCAAGTTGGAAGTGGTTATGGATGTTCAGCTGAATAAGCTAGAGAAATCCCCTGTTGTTGAGAAAGGGAATGTTCCCTCCTATTGGAACATCCCCTTTGTCAAAACAGTGGATATGCAAGAACAGAATGTGCAACTTCTTAAAGAAGACATGGATGACAAAATTGATCACCCTTTCGGTGTCCTCTAGACTGCTAAGGCGGTGTCCATGTATTCTTTTTGCTTGATGAAATGGGTCTTTCAAGAAATCAAAAGTCTTAATCTGAAATCCCGCTCTCTTTGCTAAGGTAGATTCCCTGCAAGAATTTATGGCGACTGGTTCGAAGGGGTTGAATGGCAATAAGGATAACATTGGGGAGAAAAAAATGCAGGATATGCAAGTTAAAATTGATAACCTGGAGAACGCATTGAAAAAGCATATGTAGGACAACAACCTGTTCATGGGTTTTGCTATGGAGTGTTTCATGTCAATCAAAGTGGAGCTGGATGCTGGCTCCCCTACCAAGAAACCTGATGATGACAATGAGGATGCGGGTGACGAGGGTCTTGGCAAACGCACTCGGTCAGCTAAAGGAAAAAGATCCAGGACAAGATCCTCGAGCTTTCTGACTTCAATGCTGCCATCAAGAAGATTTCAGAGGCAAAGAAGGAAGCAAAGAAAACTCGTAAGGAGTTTTCCTAGGTTCACCTATCCCCCTGTCTTGGTGTTTCTTTGTTTTTAGGCTTTCTAGGTTGCTGGTGGGGTTTCTGGTTTCTAGATTTTTTCTTTTTTGTTGGCCTGGTTCTAGCGGACTGGTTCCCAGTCCTGTTTCTTTTCAGAATGCTTAATGTTGTAATCTTTTGGGCTTAACTTGTAAGGAGTTTTGGGTCCCCCCTAAAACCTATTTTTTCTTGCAATCAAAAACATCGCATAACCCTAATAACAATGCAAAATAATAGCAGATGCTACACTTCATGCCATTTGTTGTCTTGAACTATTGCATGTTGCAGGCACATGCAAATGACACATGAAAGGGGAAGACACAAATGTGGAAGAACATGTCGACCACGTGAACCATTTGAAAAATGTCCCTTGCCCAACCTTGAAATCACTTGACTTGATTTTTTGTGGTATTTTTCAATAGAGAAAAGAAAAATACCACTGAGAAAAATGAGGACAGCTAATTGAAAAAAAGAGATAAAAAATTAAAATTTCACTTTAATAGAAAAAAATTCTCAAACCATAAGATAATCAAATAACTAATGGTTGCACGATTTCTCAAAAAAAAAAAAATATAAAAATACAAGCGAAAACATTAATCCCCTGCCATTAATGACATAAACTAATAAAATGAAATAAGATTAAAAGTAATCCAATCAAAATGAATACCTCGATTACTATTCCTTTACCCTAAGCTCTCTAGTCATGCATTTACTCCTTTACTTTTTACAATAGTGAACATTAGTAACATGTCCTTAAATTCTCCCCACCTCGATTACTATTCCTTTACCCTAAGCTCTCTAGTCATGCATTTACTCCTTTACTTTTTACAATACTGAATATTAGTAACATGTCCTTTAAAGATTAGTTTACGGTAAGCAATATTTCAGACAGCAAATATCCTTTGTCCGTACCATTACTTTGTGCTTGAAAAATGACAATTCTGACTCTGATAATCTTGAAGAGGCGGCATTATCACATCTAATCCTTGATTACCAACATCTTTTTAAGAGGAAAATGCTTTGAAGTGAAGTTGAATAAGACCTAGAAATTGCTTTGCAGTACATATGCTTACAGATAACGACGTCCATTCTTTGTTCCAGTGCTTTCCATTATTGCATGGCATTGCGTTACACCTTTTGTTTTTTCCAACTATTACTCTCTTGTTAATAAAAGCCAGTCAATACTTTAGGTTTAGCAGCTCTTTTGGCCTTTGTTTTCTTCTTTCTTGCTATTCCAAACATATAAAAGACCTCCAACAATGAAGATTCACCGCTGCTTTGTAGAAAGTAAAATAACCTAACAAATGTCAACCTCAAGCTCACCATAAAATCGATGTGCAATAATCATAGCATAAGAAAACATCTGAATGAAAATAATTTTTAAACAAACAATGACACGAGCTGAGCTTATTCTTAACCCTAGTCTCTCTGACAAAACACCATGTCCACCCACAAAGAAACATACGGACCTTGCGTGCTAAAAAAAAGATTTCAATATTTGCAGTGCTTCCCAAAAGCATTACCCTAAGGAATTTAAATATACCAATATATTCCACTTGTCTGGCTGGACTATCCTAAGGGATCCGCACTCACTATTATGTAAGGTAAAATGAAAGGTGTAGATGAGACCTTCTTTATCATTTAATACAAAGAAAATGATGTATGTTAGGCTTCTTCTCCATTACAGGCCCCACAAGAATACCCTCATGGCAGACATTTCACCGCAACAGTTCTACCAAATGTATTGTTTATTGTTTTGAACCTTCAGAGAAGTTTACAACAATCAATCCTGCACAATGTTTTAGGGACCACCATGAGAGCATGAAAAACTGCTACTCTTGTCATGGGTAGGAACAATTTTGTCAGAAGCCAATCAAGAATGTAAGCCCAAATAGTTACACTAGTTGCATGCCCACTTGAAACATTTTCTTATAAAGATGAACTGCTTCATGGGTCAGTATAGACACATTCCCTGATGATGGAGACAATGGATTTTTATTCTTATTCTTATTGTGAGAGCCCAGCAACCAGTCAATCTTTTTTTGTTCTTCAATTTGTGATGTTGGGTGGTGGCATGGAGAGCTTACACTTGCAATGCAATCTATGCTATATTAAATGTAGTTATATGGGATATGTAGTTATGTGTGATTGGTTGCTACAGATGTACGAGATAATGGGACTCCACTTTGCAGTACAGAAATGTTATGCGGACTCCACTTCACCAACTGCACCTCAATTCTTATCACTTATTTCTGGAAGGAAAGATTTGTTTTTAGATTGGTATCTCACAAAAATAGAAAAAAATATTTCCACTCGTACCTTTTATTAGTAATGACATTGATGAAACATGGCTGAGCTTGTTCCTATGGAAAAAGAACTCGAAAGTTCTAACAAAGTTAAAAAATAAAAAATTTGTATGTAATGTTTAGAGAAAAGTTGGTATGTTTAGATACAAGTGAGGGAACTTAGGTACATATTTATAATGTATTGGATGTGTTTGGAGACTTATTCAAAATATTTGAGATTTCAATTATAATTTTAATGTCTACATCATATGTAAGAAGATATGTTATGTGCAATTTTAAAACATAATTTTACTTAAGACAATTCTTAATGTTAAAATACCCTATGTGGGTTGGCCCAAAATACACATAGTTAACATTTTATACTATTCAACATGGCATGATTTCATAGTTGGGTAGAGTAGTATGTTGTGAATATAAATTTGAGAAACAAGTCATCCTAAGGGTGCAACCTTTTATATGCATCAAAATGAATCCTAATTTATTGAATTCTTTCTAACAGCAACTAACATTGAACTCCTCAACTTTAATCTTTGTCCCACTACTCACAATCCCCATCATGGATAAATCTTGATCATGATTAGAGGCTATCTTATATAAAATCATATCTAAAAGGTGAAAGAAATTATTTCCCATATTATCTCCAATCTACGTGACATTATATTGCCTTCCCAATTTCCAATTTGTAGTAGGACTAATTCATAATCTACCACTCAAAAAAAAAATCTCCTAGATTTTTTCTAGAAATCCCAAACATTTACCCTGATAAACTAGTTTAATGCACTCAGAATAAACTAGGACTCTTCTAGTAACCCTATGCCTAATTAAATGAATTATTCAATCCTTGAATATTAAGGGTCTTTAAATATCCTCCAAAGAATATCATGTGAGACAACCAATGTTGAATAACCATACAACTATAGTAATTCTTAAAGAAGTCAAAGTTAATATTGTCTACCTACATGCCAATTTTTCTTCCACTTGATAGGAAGAAGAATTAATCCATACTAATCTGTATGAATGAAATAGCATATCTAAGTGATGAATTTTTCAATGGTTAATGAAGTTTAATTTTACCTTCAAAACTAATCTACTTTTTATTCACCATGTTGTACTTTTGTGAAGGTTGGTTATTTGTTTTCTATTTTATATATGCACTCAATTCACCACTTGATACAACTTATGTTTAGGAATGGAAATTTCATCTCCTCCAATAAAAGGAATTGATGATTGGAGGTGAAAGGAAGTTAAAGTAGTGGAACAACTTCCTACACTAAACTTGATATGAGGGTTATGCAAAACTTGCTAGAACTTTACAATAGTTATGAAAATAAAATAGAAATAAGAATAAATATAATGATACAACAACACAATGATTTACTTGGGAAAAAACATTTTGGGAGAGAAAACTTACACTCCAAAAGCCACTCAATATATTATTTAAACATTAATATCATAATATAATATATTAATAGAGAATGGTTCTTAAACGAGTATCATCAATCAGATATCCATAGTCAACTCATTATCTATAAAATTATTGCACACAACCTCCATCTCATTCACCTAATATAGGAGATACACAAAACCATAGGTTAACCCCCCCCCCCACACCCCCCCCCCCCCCCCCACCAAAAAAAAAAACATGGTCCCCAACTTACAAGTGTAGATCCCTTTTACATGCATTAATGTGTCCAACATATTTTTATATTTCTCATTTCAAGAGACCTAAATTTAGGACACCATAAATTTTGAACTAGGAGTCCAATTAATAAGCAAGTAGAAGTATTGGAAAGATTGTCAATGGTTGTATCATGCCATAACCTATTTTAGGCTATTTTAGAGCCTCTATGGCCTTCAAAATTGACTTAAAAACTTTTTTTTGCAATTTTAAAAAATAGAAACATTAATAGCTTCAAATCTATAAATTAAATTACAATGGAAATTTGTTGGCATGCTTATTTAATAGATTAGTAGTTTTGGGGAAAACTTCATACCAATCTATGCTCAAGTGTAAACCTATAGTATATTTAGAAACCTTATGTAAATGCAAGGTTGAAATGCAATTTTCCTAACATTCTCTCACTTTTTGAACACCTTGATGGAGAAAATGGAGTATCTACACCATAATTTAACTGATAAGGGCTATGATGTCCATATACATCTAAGACCATCTAAAATTATCTATATTCACAACTTTAGTTGATATATTTACAACATTCATCAAATGATAGATACCTTAAGTAGGTTCTCCCTCACATCCTAAGCCATATTACTAATAAAATGACACTGAACATCTATGTTCTTGGCCCTGTCATGAAAATTTGTGTTGTTAGCTAGGTAGATCACACTCTAACAATCACAATAAACTATCATTGCACATTTTTTTATTCTTGTTGGTTCCCAAATCAACTGATTCACTAAATTGTAAATATTAGCCACTTTCTTGTGCTTAGCTCTAGTTTAGGATTAGGCCAACTAATAGGAAATGGATTTAAAACACATTCCTACTACTATTTTAAAGAATATATAGGGCCAAGGGATTAGCCCTTTTGACAATAGCAACAATTTGATACACATATGAAACTTGTTATAGCACAACATATATTGTTCTCTCATAACCATGCCAAGAAATTTGAAAATCAACACACCATTGGCTTAGATCTTGGCAATTTTCATTTACTTGTACTTAGTATGTGATTTTTACAATAACTTATAAAACATGAAAATTAGAATCAAAATATTTATCAGATTTAGATTTTTTGGATCCTTGTAGAGTTTGAACAAGAAAATATATTAGATAGGTGCCTTGTCCACTAGGAAGAGTCTATATTATATTGTTTCCCAAATTTATAGATACACTAAACCCTAAAGATTATCCACTTTCTTATACTTAGGTGTAGTTTGTATTTATGTTTTATTTTCAGCAAGTATGTAACCATTTGTTCTGATAATGACAAACAAATAAGTTTCCAACTAGAATTGGGAGGTGATCTACAATAGTGTCTCTTGAAGTGTATGTGGTTTCTTTTTAATTATAAATCTTAAGGATGTTTGTGATTTTTGTTACACACTTGCTAAAATGAATATTTGGTTGGTCACTCTTGTTCAAGGAATGAATTAAATATGATTTTAATCAATTATTGAATATAAAGTTATATTTAAGGATATGTAAGTAGATTGCTAGTATATCTATGAGAGAACTTATTATTATAAGGCAATATTAGTTCAATGGCCACTAGCTATGTGTTCATGCTATTATCAAGTCAAGTTCTAAAACCATTAAATCAATATTGTCTTACGGTAATAAGACCCACAATTGGAAATACTATTAATCTTCTTATAGATCTAGAACAAAAGCACAAGATCACTAGCAATCAACTGAATATAGGATTTTCTAAACCTTTGAGTCTTTTTTTCTTCCTCAATCTTGTCTTGAGTCAAATGTCTATTGGTGTCTAAATAGAGTGAAGACATCCCAAATTGGTAAGTTTGTAGGATTGAACATGGACTCTTCTTGAGGATCAATTTTTTTTCTTTCTTTAGGATGTGGTGGCAATTGGCATGCAATAGACATAGATATTTTTTGTGTAATTTGCTGTAGATTGGTTGTATGCTATACATTAAAAATGGAGCTTGTACAATTTGTTTTTTGGGGAGTTTTTGGATATTAGATTTTTTTTTCAATTTTAGGATAATTTAGATTGATAGCTTGGTTGAAAGCTTGATCGTAGACCAAAATAGTCAAAGAGTGCATCTAGATATTAGTTGATAAGAATTAAAATTTTGATTTATGTGTTGAACTTATACTAGACTTATGAGCATGACACAAGGGATGGGGGTACACAATAGATCAACTTATAAGAATCCAAATTCCTAATCTAACCTATTATCATAATAGGCCAAATTGACCCTTGACTTAGAGAAGGAATTTTTTTGAGGAAAAGGTCAAATTAGAAATACCAGAGATGTAAAATGAACATAGAATTGAACAATTTCAGACTTATTTGGATTGTGTTTATGATTTTAATATTTTTTTGATGTTTGATGTAACCTTTATGATTATAATTTTTAAAGGTACTATGAAGGATGGTGAATTGATGCAAAATTTCAATGTGATAATCAAATCAATCTCAAGTCTAATCTCAATATAGTCCATATTTCTAGTCAACAAGCAACTTAAATACATTAAATTTTTAGGGTTAATCATAGGCAAAAAATAGAATGAAAATTACATATATAATTTAAAAATATTTTTTTAGCTAATTAAGATAGATGGATTTTAGTCTATAATAGTAATGTAAGAGGATGGATCAATTGCATAGAACTCCTAAACAATTTCATAATTTAATATATGGTATATGGACAAAAACATGTGAAAATCATGCAATAAGTTTGGAAAATTAACAAATGTGTAGCTAAGGCTATTTAACTACATTTTTGTCTTAGTTTCATATCATGATTAAATTTTAGGCAAGTTTTATATCTTAGATCTTAGATCTAGAAAATATAATTGACATGGTCATTAAAAAAAGGCTATTTATTCTTTTTCACAATATATGTATATATAGGTGTGAGAGAAATGTGAACTCTAATCATTATCATTTAGAAAATGTTTTCTATTAAATTGGTAGAATCATTTCTTTCCTTCCAAAAACACATAAATTAAAAAGAGTTGGTATACTTTGGACCACCTCATGAAAAGCAAAGTGAGCAAAGTTCTATTCTTGACAATGAAGTGGGAAGCAGTTTTCACATATTGTTGAAAATGTAAGCTCGATTTCTTACACAAAGCCATTATTATATCATACTGTGTACTCTTTTCCTTTTCTTTCCTACATCATCATGGCGAAGACTAGTACTCAGAAGTTGATATAAAGTGCAGATTCCTCCTAGAGTTTATGTTAGATAATGATAGTAGAGGATAGCACATCACACATCATGGTTGACTCTCTGCTTTCCAATTATATTATATTGTACTGAGCTCTCATTGATTCTATTTACTCAATGAAATTCCGATTCTGATATTTTCATTAGAATTTGAAAGTTTGAGAACTATCATATTATGCAGAGGGGCATAATGTAATAATTAAATTTTGAGAAGTTTCAAAACTATCATTTTCTGCCCTGGTTTGGTGAATGAAAAATAAGAAAAACCATGATGGCAGTGTTTGCTTTTCCGAAGTTAAAAACGAAAACCAATTTATTTTCCCATCCCAGCGCAGTTAGAAGAGTAAAAAAGAGGATTGTATAGCTTCCTGTAACATATTGATCACAGTCCCTCTGTATTATATTGACAATTTGCGTATATTATATGGAGTGGTATAGTAAAATAATTCATAAAATAAAATTGAAACACAATTTCAATCAAGAGTTGCAAGGATATGGTAAGTATACGAAATCTTGAATTGTGGTGGAATGGAGACGTGTCAGTGATAAGGTGAAATTCAATGCAACCAATAATTCTTACAAAACCATGAACCGGTTCAATATAATAAGCCATAATATATGACACTTCGTATCTCAAACCATATGAAATCATGGTAAACTAATGAAAGAAAAGTCAGATCTAGCAAATATTAGACATAAAACGTCCATGATCAAAGGCTTTCCATACGGTAGAAAACCTAATTATACTAGCAGTTGAGCATTTTTTATGCGCAATGATTAGTTGATAGGCTTTTTGTTTTGTAGAAAAGTGATTGTTCTTGTATAATTTGAAAAATTGTTCATTAATTGTATGTAGAAAGAATTTTGAAAATGTCATTTTAAAATAATTAGTACCTTAATTTTTTTTACAATTTATATTTCTTTCAATATACAAATAATATAAATTCTCAAACATTTTGCCATATAAATCAAAATGAACTTTTCAGAAAGAATAAAAATTGAATCTATATGTATTTTCTTAGATTTTTCAAAATAAAGATTGACTTCTGTACTCAAGATGTTAAAAATATATGTTTATTTAAGATATTTATAAATAGAAACATCTTGAGAAAACATCTATTTACTTAGAAATCATAAATAGAAACATAAATATCTTCCTAGATCTTGAATAAATATAAATATCTTAAACAAATATAAATAAAGATATGTTTCTACTGCAATAGAAACATCTTGAAAAAAATATTGATTGTATAGGTTAATCTTTATTTTTATTATAGATCAAATCCATATGTATATCTTTATTTTGAGTCCATCTTGTATGTATTCTTCTAATTTTAAAATATATATTTTTATTATAAATCTTTGGAAAACATATAATACTAAAATGTGGAAATAACATATTATTAATAAAAAATAAAACTAATAGAATATTGTTCTTTCAATTACATGTAATACTTTTTTTAATTACACTATTATTATTGAAAAAAAATCTTTATTTTTAAAAGTAGTGGGAGTACATACAGATTCAAAAGATCTTTATGCATTTCTTAGATTTTTCAAAATAAAAATTGAATTATCACTATGAATTAAACATTACATTTCTTATCCAATAGAAAGAAGCATTCAAAAAACCCTATACTTTATTAAAAAAAATCAACCCTACACTTTGTTGGTTCTAATTTCTCTCAACTTTTTGTTTCTTAAGTAATCAAAATCTGAGTAGGAAGGGAAAAGAAAATAAAGGGTAGTCTACCTTTAAGGCACGAAACTTAAATCATTTTTTTCATTATTATGATGCCATATCTGAAATATAAGAAAGGTATATGAAAATATCCATTACAGTCAATTTATGCAAAGAAAATGAAAGCACAATATCATTGCCAAATTTACATTGAAATACCAATCATGGCTCCCATTGCTTAACAATAGAAAAAATATGCAGGGTATTAATGTTTTTAGATCATTAAAATGGAATATGTAGAGTGTGGAATAACAATAAGGAGGGTTTTGATTTTATTTCCATTCCTCCAATTACCCATGTTGGGTAGAAAAGTAATTTTAGAGGGCATGAATAACCACAGAGGGGTTGATGGTCTCTTCTTTCTTCAACCACTATTTGTTACATAGCATAAAGATAGATAGTTAAGAGGTTTTATATTGTTCATAGTTGCAAAAATAGAAAAATCCCTCAAATTTTTGAAAGCACAAATGCATTTTTTTGTTGTTCACATCATACAGAAGCCATGATCAAAAGATGGTACAAATTCTTTAAATATTCAAGCATTTCACAGTATTGAACCTTGATAATAAAGCCAGACCCCTATGCCCAAACTCAGATCTAAATTTACATATGAGGTTTTAACACATACGAAAAAATATACCTGCACATGGGTACATGCACAAAGATGGGGACCAAAAAGATGCCACTTTTCTTTTTGGTCCCAAATCACGCATGGTACGTATGCACTAAAGGGCATGCGCCCTATAGCATGCACGCCCTATGGCTTGGATTTCCCAAGCCTTAGGATTGGGCAATCCAAAACAAAGCGCATGTGCC